>OX940878.1:127729634-128979634 GCA_954870665.1 Stratiomys singularior | reverse complement strand
AGGTCCATTGGTTTTATGTTGAGAATATACTAGAAATAACAAAATTTCAAACGCAGGATGATAGAGAGGTATAAAGCTAGTTATATCTTGGAATAATTTTCGGATCAAGTCAGGGTATACTCAGAAGGTTTTATTCAATAACTATGAAAGTTTCAAACTTTTTTGTGGTCCAATATTTGCTTATCGTCTGAACAGAAAAATAAGTCGTTGCGATCATTATTTCAAGCATTCGTTCGACCATGAAAAGTAAAGACTTACAAAAAAATATTCAGTTTTCGGATTTGAAATTCAATAACACTAATATTGTGCTTGAGTCGAAGAACTGGTCCTTTTTCCCTTTTATTGCAGTTAACCATTAAACTTTTAAGACACGAAAAGAAACTGAAAGCATCATTTAGTCTACAGATAAATTAAAAATAGAGACCAATAAACAATTATCAAGGAAATTGATTATTCTACAGTGAATCGAAATAAACATGAAAATGGAAAATGAGGACTCCTTTTGAGTATGAGTTTAAGGTATGAGAATAATTGAAAAGCGATGCTCTTAGAACAAGTGGTTTGACGAAATAAAATCTCAACAAAAGACCAACAGAGTGTGTCAGTTAACCACAAGTGAGATATCGAGTCGGGTAAGTGACATCGAGGAGAGTTACCTGCGGCAGTAATCAAAGTTAAAAGAGATATAAATCGCTAGCAAGTCAAGGTAAATTGGGGGAAATTTCTCGAAACAGTAATCCGTCAAAGTGGCAGACAGTTCTTCGATGAAATATTAACTTTTTCGGAAAATAAATTAAGTTTAAGCATTATCATTCAACGCTCATTTATCAGGGGGGTCCTACCCATTATAAAAAAAAATTGGACGACCAAAAAGGTTGTAGTAGCGTCCCTCATAAATGTGGAAAAAGTCTTTGATATTGTTTGCATGAATGGATTTATCTACAACCTAATTCAATTTGACTTTCATGTGAATTTTTGTAGTAATTTGAAAAATTACTAAATTTTTTGACGTATTTGTATAATAATAAAATATACTATGGACACAGATAAAATTACTGTTTTATTTTTTTAAATATTTTATTATAAAATTTATTATTTATTATAGTTTTATATTGAATTCCATCTGATTGTTATAAAAATAGTAGGCAGTTTAATGAGGGGACAGGCTGCTTTTTCGATATCTGATGGAGCTATTTCTGAACCCTTTGGTATCAGCTCGGGAGTCTCTCAGGGGTCTATCATAGACCCGTTTCTCTTAAATATATTCAGGTCTCATATCGCGGGTATCAGAGAAGAATTTAAATCTAGGATAGTGATGAACCTGTTCGCTGATAATCTATTGGAATAGTGACAAGAACAAAATCTCCGTTTCATCTTGTCATCTAATAACAATCTGCGCTTTGCAAAAACCGGACTACAAAAGTACCTGGACTCGTTAACTTGCTACTGTCAAAAGTGGGGCATAAGGGCTAACGATAAGGAAACTGAGCAGGTTGTGTTCAAAGATCCGCATCATAAGTTTGGAGATCGAACACAAAGTAGTTGTGATACCAGAACAAAATAAATATCTGGATCTGGCTTAGACGCAAGAAACACCCTCACATTGCTTCTGTTTGGAAGAAAAATTTGGATGCATACCATCTTGCTATGCCTCTTTTCATGAACCAGTCAGCATACTATAAGCAAGTAAAAATGAATACGTACAAAGCCTTAATCAGATCAAAAATTCCTTAGGCTGTACTTAGTTGACAGGGCAGCGCCACATTACAAGTGAGTCGAAATAGGATGAATGGAATATCCTTTGACTTTGCACTGGCATTCACAAGAAGGACCACCCTGTTTATACGATCTTTGTATCTCTAGGTAGCTTTCAACCCGATTCACATCCTATGCCAAGAAACTAATCCAGCGTGCAGCGAAGAGAATGGCGAGACATGAGACCACTGTAATAAGCAACACAGCAGACAATCCAGCTTTTGAAGCAGCCGTAAGATAAAATAAGCCTAAATATTATAGTACGATGAAAGTCGATGATAAGAATTTTATAATAATGTATTAGAATAAAAGTATAATTTTTTTTTTTTAAAAGCAATCAACATAACAAACAAAAACTACAAGGAGATATCACACTTTTGGTGTTGGTGTAGGAATAAGCTTTTTTAAGATTGCAATAGACATATTATATATCATAAATTAAAGTAAAGATTCGGAATAAGTAGGCTAGGAAAGGATTATGGATAAAACAGGTAAGTAAAACTTTTAGGGTTTGTACAAATTGTAAATATGGTATAAAATAACCCAAATAAATCAGCAATAATTTTTAAGGAAGGCGTTGAAGCAAGGTTAGAATATTACCTTTAAAGACACAGGGCTACGATCATCTTGCTCTTCATCATCTTGCTCTTATTATATTGGTTGTAGTAACTTAGGGAAAGATTCCTCAACGAGTAAAATTCTGAGAAGGCCCAAACGAATATAAGCAGAACCAGCAAATATACTTTGTCGGACAACATGGTGGACACATTACTTGGGCACTGTGGGTCCACCACACACACATGGACACACATGGTAGACATATTCAGGCTTTTGTTTATAACTGAAAGATAAGAAATTCTGACAATCTTTTTTGAGATATTATTTTTCGTATTTTAACGAAAATGATGTTATGAAAATGAAGAACTCAAAATTGTTTGAATTCCATGGGACAAAATTGTGGCACACTTCCAAATATATCTAAAACTCGTGACTGGCAACTGCATTTGGGATTTGAAATAAAGAAACGGCAGATGTGGGAAATACGATACATGCAATGAGTTTTCGCATAAACGAGGGTGGGGTGAAACTTTTCCGGCCTGACCAAAAAATACGATTTTTAAAAATTTTTTTCAACATAATCTCGGTATTCCATACCGATTTGCCTGAAAAATGGACAAAATGTGTAGAATCTAATAGTCAATGCTTTGAATAAAAAAATGTTTGTGATTCCCTGGAGAATTAAGAGTTTTCTTGTTGAAATAACCGGCAAACTTAAACTAACACACCTGGTATATGGTAGGACATCCAAGGACCAATTTATTACGAGCTTTTAAAATCTAATGAAAAATTAAATTCGGAGATATACTGATGATGATTTAAATACAGCAACAAGTGAAAGGAGTCCGGTGACGTTCAAGAGGCAAGGCTGGGAAATTCTGTCATATCCTCCATACTCCCCAGACCTCGCACTCACTGATTACTTCTTGTTTCTCTCTTTGTAGAACTTTTCATAGGAAAAAATTCAAATATGAAAATAAATTGAATATTAATAATTTTTTAAAAAAATAGCATTTACAAGTTGTAATCATCCAGGCAAGAAGTCATCAGAAACACTGCAAGGTACAATCTACAGTAATTATTATTAAATATATGCAAATTGTGTTATTTTCTTTCAATTTAAAAACGGACAAATCCTTCCGGAAGACCCGATATTTAAGTGTACCCACAATTTTTTCTACTGGAATTAAATAGCTTTCAAATCAACCTAGTAATATTGCCGTTTCATTTTTTTTAATTACTTGCGTGAAATTAGAAGTTTTAAAATGAAGGTTTAAAAAGAACGTTTAAAAATTTCTAAGGATTTATATCAAACCTTCCACTAATACGTAAAAATACGAAAGAATAAGTTTGTACCCACAATTTTGTCCGGCTTTTTATAGGCTTTATAGACCCTTTTGCTAGTTGACACATACGAAGTGGTCTCGTAGCAGAAGTTTGAATTGTCTTGCAAACTCGATCAAATATCCTCCACAACTTACTGTCGGACAATAAACTTTTATTGAATGTCAAGGCCCAGATACAACACTGCGTGACGGCGATACGTGAGCGCGATGCGTTTCTACCTCGTCATCGTGCAACCCATTTAATTTACAATGCACGCTATGCGAGGAAAAATAATGTTCCGATGACAAATGTCAAATTGGTGACGTTTAGAAATGATATTCGATTTGATTTTTTAAAAGTTTTGGATTTGGAATTTTCCTTCGTTTGGCAAATAATAACCCCAAAAAGGAGGCACGAAATTTTCCCTAAAAATTCATTCAGAATAATCCTTGTACTTAACATGTAATTAAAGCCTTTGAATTTCAAATTTCATATAACCGCCGTAAAGCATCTGACAAACGTCAAAACACCTCATTGCGAGGAATTTTCGATTTTCCGCAGTTTTCTTGCCTTGCAAGAAACACGCAACGCAATCATTATAGGATGTCGTTTACAAACGAATCTTACGAAAACTGATTGACATTTGCTGCGAGACTCTAGTCGCGCTCTCGTATCACGGTCTCGCAGTATTGTATCTCGGCCTTAAATCTACAAACTTAACAAGACGACGCTTTTCACGGAGCATTCATACATGATCAAAGAACTGAATAAAACGAAACAGGTTTATTCAAGCAAGGGATAGTCACGCCTATACACTCTCATGGGTTACAATACTAATTGATAGGCACAAGAAATCAGGTACGGGAGAAGCGTACGCACTTAGTTAAATAGGAGGATACTACGCTAGACTATAAGAAAAAGGATTTGATAAGGAACACCGGTGATCGTAGATTGAAAAGAATATCAGTTCGACTGTCACATTTATGACAGAATGAATTCATTCAGACTGAGACTTCAGTCTAGTTTCGATAGGTCTTGGTGCGTTCAAATATTTCCAATGTTTGGTACGAATTACATAGTTAATATATGCGCAAGGCTGAATCATTTGCCAGCATATTGAGGCACGAATCAAAAAAGAATGCTTCTGATAAAGAGGATCCTGCATAGAACGAAAGGATTTCACGACCCTTTTCAAAATGTTTGGATAAACACGCAGAAATCAAACAAACTTATTCTCACCCGACAAAGGCAGACACCTAGATATGGCTGAATATCCAACACATGCATGGTCAACAGACAAAGTGCTTAAAATGTTTACAGACTATCTACAGACCTTTATCATTCATTTGCGAAAGCATCTCCTAGTAGGAAATCAAGGAAGTCATATTCTGATTTGAAGTGATCAACAACAACGACGTAAGTCACAACCACAAACACAAACATTTGTGAAAAAAGCATAAATATTTTATCTTCTGTGGTTAATATTATAAACAGGAGCTACTCATCCCACTTTTATTCATTATTTATTATTAACAATTTGTTCAAAACAGAAGTATTCGAAAGGGCAATTTGGGTTCAACCAAAAAAACAAATATATGACAAAGCCTGGCAAGCAAGGGTATTTCACGAGCAAAGTCACGTGCTACTGTTACTCTATTTATTGGCTAGAGAATAAGAAAATATAAAAAAGGAGAATTTATTCATCCAATAGAACTAGCTGGTTTGGGCAATGAAATCATGTGACACTAGTTTTCATCAGTTGAAAAATTCAAAGGCGGATTTTGGGGCAATGCTTTCATACCGAAAGGTATTTTTGCTAATTTTCTGTCTGGAGGCACTGGGCCAATTTACAAAGATATTCTCAAAGCCAAAAAACTAGAATGCTTTATTCTTTCCAATATTGCCTAAGCAGTCGGGGGTCTAAGGTTCCCTAGGCTGAAGTGATAGAAACCACCCCTTGTATTTCTTTGCCTTGACCTCAACAGATTTTCATATTACCACTTTGTATATGGCGCATCTGAAACACGCTACAAAAACTGTTTTGAAGTGGTGAAACAAAAGCTACGGAAATTTTTTTCAAAAAATCCTCATGTGGCAACTTAATGGGAAAAACTCAAGACAACTGATGCATATGCTTTGCTCTATTGAGAGGACATTTCTCATGTATTCCAAGCGTGTCCTGTTGATTTCCAAAAATTTGATTTCTTATGCTCCTGTGTGACTACTCCATGCTACTTCAACGGTAGAACTTGACTGACACAAGAAACTCTCTAACTATCATAGTTATTGTTTACATATTCATCGTTCCAACACAACGCCTTAGGTGCTGACAGCTCCTGTGAGGATATTTTGAGGGCATATGTTTTCCAGTGGAAAATTTGCCATTACTTGCTGATTTATTCTCTGAGTCATACAAATAATGGCCATGCTTTGACCTTCCCCAGATTTTGATCGCAAATTGTATGCATGTCCCAAATGCTTCCTCATACTTTTTAAACTGAAAGTTCCTGTCATTTTACGGTTCAATTACCAAGTACCTTGTACCAGTATATACTACTTGTACCAGAATGTACTGATACAAATTTGTAACGTATTTGCATATCCTTTGTATGCAGTCAGTAAGTACTGCTGCAGATGACTTAGTGTGTTTCACTCATTTGACAAAACTATGTTTTAATTGATTTCTTCGATTTTCAGATCCAATCGCTCACACATTGACATCTAGATATATCTAGATATATCTAG
Organism: Stratiomys singularior; assembly: GCA_954870665.1. Lineage (NCBI taxonomy): Eukaryota > Metazoa > Arthropoda > Insecta > Diptera > Stratiomyidae > Stratiomys > Stratiomys singularior. The sequence continues at coordinate 128,973,250 of OX940878.1, read as the reverse complement.
ACTTGCTTGTTTTATGACCCTGGCGAAAATGCAAGAAAATCGATCTCCTCGGCACTATTCTAAGGACGATCTCAAGACTATTATTTTGATTTAAATTTGGAATCTGAACCGTACTTTGAATCATTGGGAATGTCACGAAACAAACGAAAGTCGGATAGTACATATGCTTCACTTTTAGTGGATATTTGGATCTAGTCCGTACTTGACATTGGTATAATGTTTAGCTGCCAAATTGAACCTACTTGTGTTTGAGAACCACCTTGACTTTACAACTATAAATAAAAAATACTTTAAAGAGTAACGAAGCGAATTGCGGCTAAATAAAGTAAGTCTAACAAGGAAAGAAACAAAATTCAGTCCTTCCTGTTCCAGGCCTGTCTGAATTCGGTGGTTGTTTGTTACGTTTTACAATTTCTAGGATTGGACTAAAGTTTCATATTGAAGAGTCATATGGTGACACTTTTTTAAAGGATCGATAAAACTCTCAGAAATAATGTGGCCTTCATCCTGGCTACAAAAGCCAAAAAACAATAATAAAATACGGATGGAAGTGATATAAAACAACGAATGCGAGAAATATAGGGTATACTGACTGGGGAAAGTGGAATTATTGGTAGGATTGCTACGAATGCCAGGATGAAGACAGATTAGGTGCATATAAATGACATGAAAAGAAAAATAAAAATGGAAATTGAAATCTTTGTCCGGTTCCGGCAAGCAGCTATCAAGGTGGTAAGACTCGAAATCCTCAAGTTTTATAACAAAGCTTAAAAAAATGGACCAAAATATACTGAGATACAAAACCAGATAAGTGTAACGGGTGATGGAAAACTTGGGTGTTTGCTTCCACTTTTTACATTACGAAGATTACATCTTTGATGGCAACAGGATCAAGCGTCATTCAATTACATCGGACGTTCTCGTTGCGCCCTTTTTAGAACGATTAAACTTGAGAAAATCGGAATGGGTTCCAAAAATTTGAAGGAAATAATTTTGGGATGTCAACAACTATTTAGAGATGGATAATAGGCCACTTACTATCTATAATCAAGAGCCAAATTGTTGACAAGTTCGCCAAAATATTGACAAAACAAAATAATTTTCAAGAAGCGAAGTCTAGTCAGAATATTGAAGTCTTTCAATTTGACAAGAAGCAAAGGACAATATTGGACCGAACATACAGTGTTAATTAACATTTCATTTCGAAATTCAAGCAAAACTAGTCGGTCTGATTGAAATGACAACAATGTCAACAATACTACAGTTCTGAATAAACATTCAGTCGATTAATGCTTTTGATTCTAATATTAGAAAGAATAAAGGAGATTGCCTTTCTCCAGTGCTGTTTAACTTAGATCTAGAATATGTGGTGCAGAAATCTACAATTGATACAGGAGTTTTGCTGCTCTATAAATCAGAGCAGACTGTACATTATATATATACATTAAGATCGTATCATGTACCCTATACATGCTGAAGAAATACTCCACCTACAACAAACGCAAGTGGCGCTACAACTTAATCAAACAAGCGGTTCTAAATAAAAAGAGTGGTGTAAACAAGAAAAACGAAAACAAATAGGCCTAAAATGAGTATAAAATGGCCGAAAGGTAGCAAATATTGAGTGATTTTATTAAGGAGGAAAATTAATGAAAGCCGGCTAAATTGTGTGCGTCTTACTTGTCCAGATCCTCATAATCAAGAGGACAAGGCTCCAAATATACAAAGCTGTTTGGAGGCCTTTGACATTATACGGTTGTAAGTTGAGTGGCTGTGAACAAAATGCACTCTTTGTGACATAAATATCGGGAAAGACGATAAATGTATTTGACAGGTGGATCGCAAGTGACATAACAGCAGCAAAAACTCCAAGAGATCAAGAGCGAAAAAGGTACTTAGGAATGGAACGAAATTTGTAATGACACAAATGTCACTCTGGGTTTTACTATTGTGGAAATATTCGTTGGCTATCTGGCTGATGCATAATATGCACTATAAAGGGGACTCAAAAAAGAATTTCCAGCTGAGGTTACACGACGAAGACCAGTGGAATCAACCAGAAAGCACTGGTTGGACTTGATTGACGAAAAGTTGCCTCCTCGGATTTTCCAAATTGTAGGTTTGGTTGATAAGGAAAGTTTCAGACATCAGATGCGGAAGACTGATATGTAGCACCATCCGGTCACCAAGAGGGCGGGCAGTAAACATTTGATGATTAGTCTTCAGGTTTAAGGAACATTGTTTTTCTGATAAAATAGTGTTATTTGTCAACCGCTGGCAGCTCAGTTACACATTTTCGTTACGGTAGTCCCAGCTTGGATCGCTTTGGGAAACAACGAATTAGAAACTTATATATTTTGTTGGTTATCAATTGAAGCTTTTTCAAGTCATCAGAACAACCAAGAAATGTCTTTGCTTACCCAGGAAACAAGCATTTGTAGAAGATAAATTAATCTGCCAAATGGTATAATTGGGTTGGGAATTTCTTAGAATACGTTCCTCATTCGATCGGGAAGCTCCTTCAAATTGTCTAAAGTCTAATTGGTAAAGCGTAAGCTCTGTGTACTACATTTGAAATACATGACAGTGGACAACTTCAAGTTGAAAAATCCAATAAATTAATAATATTAGAAGCGAAACAAGCTCATTTACGTCATATCTCATATCAAATAAGATAATTCTGTCATCTGGAGAAAACTCATTGAATGGAAGTTTCAGCAGGTCAAAAACTGTAATAAAAAGTGTGCACTTCACTGGAACTACCACTTAACAAACATATATGGAAATGGCTAAATATTCTGTAGTATGTAAAACAATTGTTTAAAGGGAATGGATGAATATTGTCTCCTTCATCCATCCCCTCATCAACATTTTCAGTCTCTCTTCACACGTCAACTCATTTTACCTACGGTTTTATTTATTTTTTTGTTATTCAAAGAGTATAAAGGAAAAATATTGCTATTTTGTAAAGATCGTCGTGAAAAGAAATGTCAGGGCATCTTGGTTTTTTCTGACATAGGTACGAAACATGACGTGAAGGTCATCATGCGAGTCTTATAACACCACAAACAAAACACACCTCTTGACTGAACTACTAAACGTCTTGGTCGTTTGACTTTCATGGAAATAATAGCAGACTGAAGTTTTCACTTTGCTGAGGCATATTAGAGCTTACATGACTTAAGGCGACGGTGTACATGCTTGCTACCACTTCCTTTTGCATAGCATAGTGAAGCATATGAAACTTTTCCAAGATCTCTTTCCACACACGGCACTTCATGTGAATATTATGTGAAGGACCAAGTGTGAGACGACTTCTCTAAAGAATTACTGTACAAACATACTTGTATACGCTAGTAATTATCAAGCCGCAGAAAGGAGCGGCTTAAGTAAAATGTACATTGTCTTAAAAGGCATTAAACAAAGGTCTTTATGTTCTTATTCCCAAGCAAAGGACGTATGCAATGTTGAACCCATATACCATATATAAAGACACAACATGACGAGGGGACACGTTTTAACGCTAAGAGGACTAAGCACATCCGCTATCAAGAGATGAAGTAGAAAATGAGAGAGACATGACAAATTGTTTGCTCTGTTGAAAGCTCTTCATGAAATATTCAGTGCAAATCTGCACTATGTGTTGTTTGCAATGTCATGGCATTTAAGAAATTCTTAATTATCATCACGTTGCAAAAGTTCCTTCCAGGCTTTGCGCCTCAGAGAAGATTTCAGGGGTTTGCGGAATCGAGAGAGAATAGAGTTTGATGATTGCATGTTTAGAAAGCGGTGATACCAACAAGTTTGATGAAACTAACTAAGGACGTGCTTTTCCTTGGACAATTTTCCGTTGCACTCTGCGCAGAGATGAAAACATAAGAACGTTTACTTAATTGTAATTTTACACTAATATGTGAAATAAGATTGCGTTCATTAAGTTTCAGATTTCAATTCACTCCAATGAAATTTTTAATACTCAAAGAAAATTTCAACGTAATTTCAACGTAGCGTAAACACTATGCGACGCTGACACTCGAGAGGGACATGACGAAAAAAGAGTCGCTCATACTCCATGTAGCAAATGAAATGAACTTGTGCATGAAAGAGAACGTAAAAATTAAGCCATTGAGGGGAGAGGAATGATTGTGATGGCTGGTTTTCCAGAAACAAAGGTATATGATTGTGCACTTTAATTATTGTGTTCAGATACGGTGTAGCTCCTGCAGTGCTCATACTTCAAACGAACTCCTCATGTCAAGCGATGTTACACGAAAATACTTGAAAGTATATTTGGAAAGGAAAATTTTCTCTCATTATTGCGTAAAACAAGATCACACCTCTACAAACTTTAAAGTTAAACCGCAATACGAATAGAACTCTACTTGTGCTGTGTGTATCTCTGTCTGAGGGAAGTTACCCAAGTGTGTTAGCGCTGTATGTACTTTCATCTGTAGACAACGAGTTCATCAAGTTTTTTATAGATCTTGATGTCTAGATGCATAAACATGAATACGTTGAACTCCCTTAGGCCGGGAGATTGCTCTTAATTTTAAGGCTTCATCATAGCTGCCCAATGCATCATATTCAAAATTTTATAATGAGATAAAATAAAATATTAAGCTGGCAATCATCATGAAACGTTGAAATAATTCGTTCTTAGGTTTTACTTGGAATTAGGTTACATCGGGTAAAACGGATCTTTGGTCAAATAAGTAAATTTGAATCATCTAACATCGTTAGGATTCACACAAAATGTTAGCCTCTGCGCTAGTTTTCTAGCGCATAAAAGAAGACATCTACCAGCTTAAAAATACCCCAACATGCTTATGTAAGCGAAACGAGTTTTGTTCAAAAAGTATCGCGATTTTTGAATTTTCGCGGGCTAAGTATATTCGATTTTTGATCTTTTTGTGGCGTTATGTTGGAACTCATGACCTTCACTTATGTTGACAATTCCTGCCATTTTGAATGTCCAGTCAGTTTTTGACAGTTATTGTGCGTGTACGTGTTTTAGCTTGTCTTCGATTTTCGCCTATCCCAAAAAATCGATCAAAGAATTTGTATTAACTTTTGTGTGAAGTACAAATTAAAGTGCACGGATGCATTCAGAATGTTGAATGTTGCATACGACGTTTATCGGTGGTACAAAATGTTCTTAGAGGGACCGAAAAAAGCACGCCAAGTTCGGTCGAATATGAAGGTTTTGCTGACAGTATCCTTCGATTGCAGGGGTGTGGTGCATTATGAGTTCTTGCCGCAGGGTAGAACGGTCAATAAGGAATATTACCTTCTAGAAACGCGCAATTTGCGAGAAGCGATCCGCCAGAAACGCACGGATTTGTGGAAGAACCAAAATTGGCTTTTGCACCATGATAACACCCCTGCTCACACATCGTTACTTGTGCGCGAATTTATGGCCAAAAACAACACTCTTATAATGCCGCAGCCCCCGTTTTCCTCAGACCTGGCCCTCTGTGACTTTTTCTTGTTCCCGAAACTGAAGAGGCCCATGAAAGGACGACGCTACGCCACGGTTGAGGAGATAAAGACGGCATCGAAGGTGGAGCTGAACAAGATCACAAAAAATGATTTTTCAAAATGCTTCGAGGATTGGAAAAAACGTTATCACAAGTGTATAATGTCTGACTGTGATTACTTTGAAAGGGACAATATAGGTATTCCTGAATAAATAAATAATTCTAGAAAAAACATGAAATTCGCGATACTTTTTGAACAAACCTCGTAATGTTCGATACAAGGAAATAGACGGGGAACGAAGGTTCTTCGTTCGAGGGATAAAGAAAAACAACTTCTTCAATTGTGTCAGACAAAAACATGAATATAACGAAAGTCTGTTATTTTATAGCAGTGTACTGTTTACCATTTGGGAGAATTGTCAGGACAATACTTCGTTAACAGCGAAATTTTTCATTGGCTGTGTATTTCCAGTTTAGAGTGACGCAATGAACTATAGATGATTCGCCCATACTATCAAATCCTTAAAAAGAAATGTAGTATGTGAACGACGTTTCAAAGGAAACATTAATATACTCTAAAACAGAAATGTATTTGCATTTGCAACTTAAAGTAGGGAATCGCGATTATTTCGTACCTCACTTTGAGGGATGATAGGTTGGTGCCATAAAAAAAAGGGGCCCATCTAGTGAAATAGTGCTGTTCCATCAGGAAAAAGCACGAATGGCTCACGTTGTGAAATGCTATCTTAACCAATTATTTTTAGAATGCAACGAAATTCTTGAGTACCGTTATAATAAAAGGAAGATGAAAAGGATTTTGATGTCATACACGCTGAATTTATCATAATGGATGGTGGCTTTCATTTTAATGATGACTTATTGCACGGCCCATTATTTTGCCTATCAGTTGTATCTAAACGCACTGATTATAGATCCACTCACGACTTCAAAAACACCCTTCGAAATATGAGTAATGAAAAGGGGCTGGAAAAACTTTGGGTATCTGAAATTTGCATTATTGCAAACGCAATAGCCTCCAATTTTGTCACTTTTTGAAGGTTCTTTTTTTCGATAAGTGGATTGAAAATTTTGGTAAATTTCATTTGGTTTTGAATTTTAACTACAGTCCACTAGATTTTCATTTATTATAAGTAACTAGTTCAAAAATTTGGCAGCATTCAATTTTTTTTTTCGTTGGTTTTTTTTATTATTTTGTTTGTTTTACGTTAAATTTTCCCTATGCAATATCATCGAATAGTCTGATGAATTGAGGGATGAGTGAAAGTTTTAATTAAATCAATTATTTTGAAAAAGGATCATTTGTAAAAATTAAAGTTTTTAGGAGTTTTCTCGGTAATAATTAACTCTCTTTAAAAATAAACTATTTAAATCATTCTTGCTTTTGTTAGAAATGGAAATTGTAAAAAATTAATGGAAAAATTGCTGTGTTTTAGTTTTGGAGATGAGCCTGTCGTAAGATACATAAAGACAAAGTAATAAATAACATGTCCTGTGAATTGAAAACATAACAAGTAAATTTTCCCATTATTTAGCGCTGGAGAGCACCAGAAGATAGGGTTCAAACTCAACTTTCGCAAAATCAAAGGAAAACATTTTTGGTATTTTTCTAGCTCAACAAGATTTTGCGAAGACGACGTCAACCAAAAAACGTCATACCAAACAGTTTGCATTGTGTGCGCTTATAAAACACAAATCGTTGTAAATAATATATTTGGAAAATGTTGTAGCAATGTAGCGAAGTGTCACTTTTGAGTGACACGTATGTCCAAAACTATTGTTGGGGAGGTCCTGCATTAGCTGTGGTCGTTCAATGTAATATTAAGCCATAGAAGTCTCGAAATTGTGCAGGAATGTAATGTTTGAGAATTTCAGGCACTACTACATAAGATTTTTTACCATCAGCTTGCCAAGATAATATTTAGTTAGAGACCATTTTGGGAAAGAACATTTAGTGAGATGCCAGGCTTGTTAAGCAAACTCCTACTGATTATGGACAAACATAAAGTTTCAACATTTATTGTGATGTCAATGAATGGCTGCGCTAATAATAATCCTGGTTTTTCTGGATAGAGGTCAAAACGACAGTTTTTAAAAACTTAAAATGACACCTTCCGATCCTTTGGACGTTGTTTCCTGTACTTCTCACTGACAGCTGTTTTTTTTAAGTTAGAGCACTGTCCAAGTATTTAAGTTACATATATCTGCATCATTGACTACCAAGTTTGTTAAATATATACGGTTTGAAAAAGTTTTCAAAGGCAGTAGAAGGCTTGGTAATGAGGATTTTTTATCGCTGGTAGGTGAAAAGTTTGTCGCCTTCTCGCATCTTTTTCTTCATTGCTTTCAAATGCCCCAACCCCTTTCAGGTTCAGGTATTAAAAGCATAAAAAGGTAAAGTAGGTGGCGACGGGAAGTTCAAGGAGATTTTTTTTTCTAGAACTAAAATTTCTTTACATTATGACACTGTTCTCATTTCCGCCTCAATAGTCGTTTCAAAAACTGACCGATACAAACTCCCGGTCAGCATTATGTTCATCTTTTATAAAGAGCTGACCAAGGTTTGCAGTCAGGTCCTAGCAGTCATGGCTTCGAGAAAGATCCAATTCGTTTCTTATAGTGATTTGTAGTGATAATTTATATTTCTTCAAACAGCGATTCTTCTTACTCATAAAACGAACAAAATTCAGTCAATTCAGTAAAATGGTCCAACGTCTTTCGAGCTCTTGTGTAGAAGTTCTGCATTGTTAGCGTCTTCCTCTCCATGATTTTTGACTATCTAACTCCGCTCCAACAAAGCAATCATATGATTCATTAAATGTGCAAAACTTCTTTAATTTGTTATTTTGTGTCATTTTGTTTGTTACTCCCTCTGTGTAAGTAAAGACTTACTCTGGAAAGGGGTAAAGGGGGAGACATGTCACCTCTGGTACCACACCTAGGTCAATTTTTGAATCTGGCCTCTAAAACATTGTCTGACTATACGAGGTCTATTTTTAAATTTCGCGGGACTGGAGAGTCCGATTGTCAAAATTTTTTTTATTGTGTTGGTATACATGCCCCTAAAGTATGATAAAATTTTCAGCCATATTCACTGTTTACTTTGTCTGTGGTAGTCGCTAAGGTTCGAAGTATTTTTATGAGCTCGGCGATTTTTGCTTGTTTAAACAATAGAAGAATTGAAGAGTCAAAGAAATTGTATTAAATTTTGCGTAAAAAATTAAATAAAGTGTAACAAAGTGTGTGAAATGTTACAAAAAGCTCATGGTGAGTCTACTATGAAAAAAACAAGTGTTTACGAGTTGTATAAGCGTTTCCAAGATGGCCGCGAAGACATTGAAGGTGACGAACGCTCCGGTCGACCCAGTAATCGATGAAAATGCGGAAAAAATGGTTATAAATGATCGCCGAATAACAATTAGAGAAGTTCCTGATGAAGTTGGCATATCAATTGGCTCATGCCATAACATTTTTTCAAAAGTTTTGGGCATGAAACGAGTGGCAGCAAAACTCATTCCAAAACTGCTGAATTTTGACCAAAAAAACAATCGCATGAACATCGTTCAGGAGCTGTTAAATGACGTCAACAACGATCAAAGTTTGCTTGAAAGGGTCATAACTGGTGATGAAACATGGGTGTACAGTTATGATGTCGAAACCAAAGCACAATCGTCCACCTGGAAGCATTCTACGTTACCAAAAGCGAAAAAAGCACGTCAAGTTCGATCAAATGTCAAGGTTTTACTTACTGTTTTCTTCGATTATAATGGTTAGTGCATCAAGAGTTCTTACCACGAGGTCGTATGGTTAATAAGGAGTATTACCTTGAAGTTATGCGAAGTTTGCATAGAGCAATTCGAAAAAAAACGCCCTGATTTATGGAAAAAGAATTCATGACTTTTGCACCACGATAACGCACCTGCTCACTCGTCGTTGCTTGTTCGTAATTTTTTGGCCAAAAACAATACCGTAGTCATGCTCCAACCTCCATATTCACCAGATATGGCTCCGTGTGACTTTTTCCTGTTGTCAAAGTTGAAGAGACCCATGAAAGGACGGCGTTTTTCCTCGATTGAAGAAATAAGTGCCGAATCGCTGAGTGCTCAAGGACATACCAAATGGTGAATATCAAAAGTGCTTCGAAGATTGGAAAAAACGCTGGCATAAGTGTATTATACATGGGGGGACTACTTTGAAGGGGACCACATTGATGTAGACGAATAAATAAATATTTTTTTGAAAAAACGAAAATTCCGGGTACTTTTTGAACAGACCTCGTATTTTGCGTCGAGCTGTTAGGGTCCCTGGTAGGCTACGCTAACACCATACTAGAAGTAATCAGTACAAGATCAGTTGACTATCCCAAAGGCAGTTTTAACAAAATTATGACGAAGATTCACAAACAGTAGTGGTAGATAAGTGAGTGGTAGATAAGTAGTGAGATAAAACTCAAACCAGTAAGTCAGTTCAATAAATGGGAAGGAGTCTTGACACTCTGGAAAAGTTTTTATACAGTGAGTGTTATTTTTCATCTCTAACACATCCGAAAGAGTTGCATGTCACAGAGTATACTGAGGCCCGTAGCTACCGCACTGTATTTGAAATAACAGTGTTGAAAGGGGTGATTTGAATAGATGAATGTCTCTCTAGAAGGCGGGTACTTAATGTACCATTTTTAAGATGAAATTTTGTCACGGAACAATGTCATAAATTCGAAATGTCATGAATTCCTGAGGTTGGAAACTCAGGCCGAAACGAACTGCGTCTTGCATGTCGAACTTATTTGATATGGAGAGCAGTGGCTTGATGTTGCTTGACTGAGGTTCTCTGTATTGCTATAAAAATATCCATTCTAAGGTGATTGGAGCATACACAAGATCGCAATATGGTCTTTTATCTTTATCGGGTGGGGGAAAATGATGTATGTGCGTCTCATACACCAATATTTCTTTTATTATTATTAATAGAATTTATTTTTTGATAACATTACTATTTTTCTTTTTTAGTCAGGAGGTGATGGCTGTTTATCCCTTGATTATCGGACTCCCAGAGGTAACCAGACTACTGACGAAACGCCACCCATGTTATAAGAGAACCATGTCTAGAACTGTGCGTCACATACGTTTGGACTCGGCCTAATTGGTCTCACCAAGTGGCGCGTTCAAATAAGGGGAAATTCCTTATTCCGCTGGGAGGAATGGGGCGGAGAGAGAGAGAGAGAGAAAGTTGTCTGAGAACTCCTTCCCTTGGCACCACCAGATGATCCATGATTAACTTAATGTCACACGCAGCTTTAATTGTCTTTTGATGTCAACATCCTCCCTGTTATATTTTTTTTAACGAGAGCACGTCTTTTTTCTCTGAAACATGCGAATAGGGCTTGGTCCATCCTCCGTATGTGACAGCCCCAAGTCACTGATGAGCCGTGCGGTTCATGCCTCCTGCTTCGTTTCACTATGCTCCTTGACAGAAAACTATAGCCCTTCTCCCTTTTTTCCTTTTTTTTTCTTTTCTTAAAATTGTCGTTCAGAATGCAAGGGTTGGGTCAGCTTTGTGTTCTGCATGAGCTCCAGTTTTTTTGCATTGTTCTTCGGCCAAATAAGGCGTGCCTTAGTTTAACTTGAAAACAATAGAAAAAAATTTCCGTCCTGAAAGGCTTCTATAATGTTCCTCACTGCAAGTTTGGCAAGAGTCATAAATGTTATTCATCCTCACTTTTTGTGCACTCTGTTTACAATGCGAAGAGTATTCCTACGTCGGTTTGGTTTTCCTTTAGGGGCATATGATATGCTTAGGACTAGATACCATTTAAACTATTATTACATTATTTTCCTTCGGATGCGGGTCACTTAGTATTATACCCAGTTCCTCACACTTCCCAAAGGACAAGTTAAATTTTCCTGGTAATATTTTAAGAATGTTTGAACTGATCTTTACTAGCTTGCGTAGAGATTTAAATAAAACAATTTTGCAGACTGGTTACATTTAGTGTAGCAGAAAAGCACCTTTTGAAGATTTTATTATTGTATGTATTTTTATTTTAGGAATATTATAAACGAAGTCATGAAATGTCAGGCGCATGTATCCTGAAATAAAATAACTTGTTGAATATGTTATTTTTCTGCGCTTAGCAATGGTATCACATTCACTTTTTTTTCAAAGAACATAGACATTTGACTCTTTTATTTGAAACGCATTATCCTTTTACATAAGCATTGTACTTGTAAGGATATGATTATGGTTTTTGTCCTATCTCATTGCTTAGTTTTGCCATTTACGGGACCCATTTCCACTGGTTTTTGCAAGAATATATCTTACCTCTTCGTTTTTTGAAAGTTTTTTGCACGTCAAAACATAAGCTAGCTCTTCCTCAGGAATACCATCAAAGCATTTTCGGTGTTCCTCGGCAACTATCAAAAGCTAAATTGTAATAAAACAGGATCAAAACACCAACAAACAGTGATTAAGAAGAATGTAACAGGTTGTTAAATCAAAGATATGAAATGATGAGCGTCTGTTTCTGATAGTGAGAGCAGGAATGAACTTACCAATGTGGTTTTCATGTTGAAAGACCTTCGTTTTAACAATGTAAATCACGTTTTGCTTGTAAACATGCCCATTTCGGACATGGGTCCCTCATTTTGCCGGGATCACTTCCACTTCTCCAGGATCACTATCAGTATATGTCATGTTCACTCATAAACGAATTAAAGTCGCGGGCAACAAATGGCACGTAGACAGAGCTGCAAGGGGAAAGATACTTTGTGGTCGCAGTTCAAAACATAACAGGTTGATCAAATGAGTAGCATTAGAAGCAAAGTCATCCTTTTGACAAGGACTTATCTATAAGAAATAAGACCATTTAAAACCGAATCCTGTTGGTGTCACTTCGATAGCATAAGTATTAAATCGCGCTGACATGACGGAGGAGTAGAGAAAGCGTTACGAAAATAAGTTATAGCAAATAAGGAGAGCTTTCCAAGGTAGAGAGCTTGTAAATTAAACGATATAAATGGATTGCTTTCTGCGTTTAACTCTATGTGAAAATATTTTTTCCGATATAATGGTATATGTGACTCGTTATATTTGAAAACAAAATTTAGGATAGTTCTAATATGTATCATTACAGGCTTACGTATTTATGTTTTATCTCCAAATAAGTTATTGTTAAAAAAGCCAATGCAATTGAAAAATTGCAGTTGAATACCGTTACATTTAGAGTTTTTTTTCGTAGTGGTAGGGCTTTTTAAGTAGTTATGTCATGCTCACTACAAATAACAAGAAATTAAGGCCCAATGTGAGCCTTTATTGCGATGTATTGATCAATATTTCCACCAAGAGTTAGTTTTTATGAAAAGATGAAAAGTTTAAGAACCTAAGCTTTTCGAAAATACCGATGACTTTAGATATTCCATTAAATTTTTTTTCAATAAAATAAAACTGAAACCCTTAAGTTAGATTAGAAGTATTAAATTGTATATTAGGCCAAGTATTGGGCTTTAAAATGTATTTTCATACTAGGCTTGGGGTATAAAATGTATTTTATATTATTAAATGTAATATAAAAGAATATTAAATCTACAATTTTGGAGAAGGTTTTGAATGTCAGAAATTTATGGCTTTACCTGTAGACACGCAGTCCGAAGCATTTGGAATTTAGCTTAATGCATTGTCAATTTTAGGACTTAGGACTTATCTATAAGGACCAGCAATTTTTCCTGCTTTGTTTCCAGACCAGAATGTCTGCTGACCTGAAATCAAATCCCCGATACGCTCTCACTAACTGCCACATATTGCTGAATTCCAGGATAGTATTTCCTACCAACTCTTTACTTTGGTCAAGTCCTGATGTCGGCTGATGAGGTAACGTTAGCAAAAAGCTATTTAAATAACATTCTGCTCAAATCTGTTCATACAGCAGAGCAAGGAGGACGAGTGTTGTCCTCGGGGCCACAATTAAACACCTGGTGAGCATGAAGAACAGGATAAGCAAACAAAACAATATCGTCACGTGCCGTGCAAACTTTAATCAAAAACTTTACTAAGCAACTTTCACTGTGAGTGGATAAATAGTTATGCAAGAAGACTATAGTAAATAGGGTTAGGAGAACTACAATGTTGGAACGTCAAATTTCCTCTTCAAACACGTTGTTGTCGGTTATATACATTTCCTTTTGTTATCTTCCTTTCCTACTTTCATGCTTATTGAACGGAACAAGGAAAAGAGTTGCAGGAACAAATGAGTGTTTCAGCTTGAAATTGCTTTTGCACAACGATTGTGATTCGCATGCTGTCGTCTGACGAAAAATAATAATATCGGGTAGTGTCAATGTTGATCTTGAAGATATAAGGAAAGGTTCTTTGAGATGAGTTTATTTGCCAGCTGAAAACGTTTAACGAATATTTCATAAGAGACTTTATATTTGGGCTTTGTTGCCAACTCATCTTTTATATGAAAATAGTTAAGTCTATGAATTTTAAATAGTGTTGAGTGCTTTTCTTGTCTGTTTTTCGACAAGCATAAGGATAAGATTCTAGATTTAATTAGTTTTCATGTAGCTGTAAGCGAAAAACTTGCTAAAATTATTAACAGTATTGTGGTTAACAATCGAATACCAGCCCAAACTATTTGAAAATATTTTTTCGAAACTCATTTGCGCCTTTATATTGTCACTAAATTTAGAATGTTGTAAATGTAACCCATTATCATGCATTATTACGTGCAGTATATTGAATGCATTATCACAATAATGTTTGTTGTCATTTTCCGCTGATATTGGTGCTAACTCACACAGTGCAGCCAACACAAATTAATTTTTAATTGCGTTATTAATGGAAAATGTCACTTATAATTTTGCATATTTTAGGAAAACTTTGTAATTACACCAAAACGGTTTTCAATGGGAAGTATATGGTATTTGTATATTAATATACATGCACGCATATTATAGACACAGCAATAAGCATTTGTTAAAAACCACAATAATCCTTCATCATTTATGCAATTCCAAGAATGTCAATTAAGTCATGCGACATTTGCATTCAGGGATCCAAATGAACAGTTGTAAGAAATCTGGTCAAGCATGACATAACAATGCAATTCAAATTAAATTCTCGATAAAGTAAAGTTTTTGCGTATTACCCACATCAATACTGTGGAATGTTAGCCGGTTTAATTTTTTTCAAAAAATGATACTGAAAAACATTTTTCCATAAATGGCATTAATGTCGCATTCCATTCGCGTTGATCAATAATTTTAATTAGTTATTTTCACATAATTTGCATATGTAGTTTTCTTTTGCATATGTTACATAGTTGATGTATGGAAGCCTTTCAATAACTCCATAATCATCACAATATGACGTAGATATCACAAACATAATACTTTATTATTCATAAAAAAGCCCCTTAAAAGTGCCGCCTTCAAAGTTTAATTTCGTTGCTTACACTACTCAAGGAAAGCCTTTGAATTCAGATTATCATCGATTTCACAATATCAAGAACGCAAATTAGAATTCAAATAGGAAAACTGAAGAACTTGAAAAGATTCCAGTAACTCTGTGACGTTGCATGACATGATTCATACCATGTTCGACGGTTTATTTACGGCCTACCCTTACGATGTCTCTGAAAAAGAGTTCA
The DNA here is from genome assembly GCA_954870665.1 of Stratiomys singularior. NCBI lineage: Eukaryota > Metazoa > Arthropoda > Insecta > Diptera > Stratiomyidae > Stratiomys > Stratiomys singularior. The sequence goes on along the minus strand of OX940878.1, from coordinate 128,958,112 downwards.
AACACGAGAGTTCGCATTGAGAAGAAAATTTGGAGAAAATATTCTTGGAGCTGCAGAGCAACACTCTCTATTTTCCCCGCTTTTTCCTACCATACTTCCTGTAAGGCCCTAAGGAACAGATAATAAGGATATCACTGGTTTACAAAATTTAACTTTTTGTGTTCTTTACAATTATAAAAATTCAGAAATAATAAGAAAATATTAAAACCTGTTTAATCAAGATTTTCTCTTCTTTTTCTTTTGTCTTTTGTAATCGCTTTTAGGGGTATCTCTTCTCAAATTTCACCAGTAGGCTGCTAACATTAGTCGATCCCATCGGCCGAGGTAGCTCTTTTCCACTGTTGAGATATCTTCATGGAATCGTCCACAATGTTCGGAACTTGCACGACCCCTGTTAGAAGGAAAAAAATCAAGATGAGAATGAAGATAATGAATTTTTAGTGTCTTTTGCAACCCAACTGTATAATACTGTTCAATACTGTTGAAGGAAATAGTTCACAGGTTCCACATAATTTTCATTTCACTTTTTGCCCGAAAAACCATGAACGACTACTTCAAAAGATTTGCATGCTTCTGTTTCAAAGCCCTGTTGAACTGAATCAAAGTTTGATCCTTTACAATATCTTTTATTTCAGCTCCGGTAAACATTTCTTATTTTGTTATGGCGTCGCTTATACGTGGAAATTCACTTCGCAGGTATTTGCATGTTACTCCATCCTTGTTGAGAGTCGCTCCCTCACAAAGTTTTTCATACGTTTTACATACCATTTTAATATGTAAACGTGATAGAAGAGTTTTTTGGGAATTTACTAGAGAACGGTGCTTGACGTTTTTTCTTCCACGATCCAGTCTTACTCTAGAATTCCAATGCTTTTTATGCAAAGTAAAGATCTAACCCGACTATCCGACCCACACAAAGAACAACAGTACCTGGTATAGCCCATTTGTAGACCAAACACTATTTCTTTGACTTTTCGATCACACCAAATTTGCAAAATGCTCTAGGTATGATATAACCTCTAAAATTAATTTCTTAATTTTTTTGGTGACAACAGCCTGACATAACGAAATCGATGGTTGTGTCTTACCAATATGGAGAAAAATAGTTTTTATGATCAATTTTGAGGAGTCTCTGAACGGTCGCCATTTCTATACTCAATGGTATTCAATTCAATTTATAGAATGCAAGCTGGTTTTCGTTTTTGAAAAAGGGTGTCAAGTTCTTCTGACAATATCTGTATAAACTGATTTTGACATTTGGCTGAAGCTAATTCCTGCTAATTCCTAGCAATCCTTATCTTTTGACAAGTTTAACTTAACTAACTTTTAACTTACCTAAAGTCGCTAAGTTCATCTTGCTAAGGAAAGACAGAACTCACGAAATTGAATTATTTGTCTGCCAGTTTCATGACTTTTACGACGGAATATTAGGAAACAATATATTGAGATAACTCGATATAATTATTGACTATAAGAAACGAGTATTACATACCGGTGAAAAAACTATTCCCATCCTCTTCGAAGATGAAGAAGATAATCAATATTGTCTATTTAATAAGGCCGGATGATATGAATTAGGCGTGCCTGTAGATCAAGAAAATGGCCTGGTACACTTCCCCGGGAAGTCTTCCAAAGATGAGAAGATCAAACTCGAGGAAGGTATCTATAATGTAGTGAATTCTAAAATGCTCGCTCAAGTAAAGATACTAGCTGACCGCCATGTTAAAGTAAAATTCACAACCCAAAAAACTACTCCCGTCACTATCGAGAACTTCAATATCATACAAAACAAACCAATGGAACATTTCTCCATCTCCAGTCAAATTAGAATAAATCATCTTAACGATGAAGAAAGACAAAAATTAATGCCACTTTTAAAACACTTTTCAGACATATTTTATAGCGAAGAATCGGACTTATCTTTCACAAATGCCATTAAACACGAAATCAGAACTACCAATAATATTTCGGAATTAAGGAGATGTTACAAAACAACATAATAAGACCTAGCAAATCCCCTTATTCGGCACCAGTTTGGATAGTACCAAAAAAATGGATGCGAGTGAGAAACCTAAGTGGAGACTCGTCATCGGCTATCGAAAACTCAATGAAGTTACGATTGATGACAAATACCCAATCCCTAATATTGACGAAATCCTAGAGAAGCTCGGGAGAAGTCAATATTTCACTACACTAGACTTAGCTAAAGGCTTCTATCAAATAGAGATTACTGAAAAGGACATCCCTGCGTTCAGTGTTGAAGGTGGACACTACGAGTTCCTGCGAATGCCATTCGGACTTGAGACAGCCCCGCTAAATTTCAGCGCCTACATACATAACATAACATCCTCTCTGACTATATCAACAAAATCTGTTTGGTTTACCTTGACGATGTTATAATCTTTTCCACTTCCTTACAGGAACACATAGCATCCTTACAAAAGATCTTCAAAAGATTCAGAGAAACCAACTTGAAAGTTCAGTTGGACAAGTCTGAATTCTTTCAACGAGAAACTGCTTTTCTTGAGCATATAGTCACCCGAGATGGAATAAAGCCGAATCCAGAGAAAGTAGACTGCGTCCAGAAATTTCCGATCTCAAAAACCCCAAAACAAATAAAGCAATTCCTCGGACTCGCTGGATATTACCGAAAATTCATTAAGGACTATTCGAAAATAATAAAGCCTATGACTAAAAACTCAAAAAAGGACGCACAGCTAGATATAACTGACCCCGAATATACCCACGCATTCGAAACAATTAAAACCCTCCTAACTAATGAGCCAATTCTAACTTATCCCGATTTTAACAAAACATTCGTTCTAACAACAGATGCGAGTTAATACGCCCTCGGCGCAGTCCTCTCACAAGAAGGACGCCCTATCAGCTACGCAAGCTGCACACTTAATGAGCATGAGATCAACTATAGTGTTATCGAAAAGGAACTCTTGGCGATAGTATGGGCTACAAAGTATTTCCGACCATACCTCTTCGGAAGGAAATTCATCATTGAAAGCGACCATAGACCTTTAACTTGGCTCTTTTCCATTAAAGAACCCAACTCCAAACTAGTCAGATGGAGACTAAAACTTTCTGAATTTGACTATACGATAAAATATAAAGAAGGAGCAAAAAATATAAATGCTGACACCCTGTCTAGGATATCCAAACCTGAAGTAAACTTAGTCCAAAATCATACTAATATCCCTACGAGCAGTTCATGCATTAACGTCTTTAAAACCCAAATATTTATTAATAAATCAAATTCAGGATCACTCAGAATAAAAAAAGAAAAAATTTTTGATAAAAATAGGACCATAATCAATACTAAACAACTAGATGAACAAGATGCCATTACATTATTGAAGAACCACTTCAATCCAAACGGTTTAAATGCTATTCTCATTGAAAATGAAGACTTCTTTCAAACTTTATACTCCGCGTTTAGTAATAACTTCATTACTAACGATAAAGTTAAAATCACTAGATGTAGCGTCCTCCTAGAAGATGCAATAGATGAGGAAAAATTAGCTAAGATGATAGAAGAAGAGCATCTAAAGAATAATCATCGAGGAATCAAAGAAGTGACTAAAGAATTGAAACTAAAGTACTACTGCCCAAAACTAGCAGACAGAGTCACAAACTTCATAAATTATTGCGAAATCTGTAACTACGAGAAATACGCTCGAAACCCTCCTAAGCCTCTATTTAAAATAACAGAAACCCCACAAAAGCCCGGAGAAATTATTCATGTAGATGTGTTTTACACGCTAGAAAAACTCCTATTTTTAACTATAATCGATAAATTTTCTAAACATGCATGTGTGATTAAAATCATCGGAAGAACTTGGACTGAGTTCAGAAGAGCACTTGCATATTATTTTAGTCAGTTCGGCACGGTAAAGAAAATCGTAGTCGATAATGTGTTAGGATTTAAAGCAATTCCTTTGGGAAAATTCCTCTCAGACGAAAATATCGAGATCCACTACACGTCTAACAGTAATCATACGTCCAATGCAGATGTAGAAAGATTCCACAATACGATTAACGAACATATTCGTCTTCTGAAACATGATCCCATTAATAATCAGGGCACTGTTGAAGAAAAAATTCTGAAGATAATTTCGTTTTACAACAATACCATACATTCTACGAACAGGAAACCCATTGATTTCGTTAACGGAAATATCCAACAAAATGAATATCCTGCAATACATACAATGTTGCATCAAAAGAAAGAAAAAAATTATTAATAAACTTAACCAAAATCGGAAAAATGTTGAAATCGAAACCGGGCCAAATTTTATCAGGGAAATTAGAGGAGGTAAAAATCATTCTAAACTTAGAAAAATCAATTCCGAAAGGTTGGATGAAGATCATATCATAGACTTAGATAACCAAAACAAATACTTTCGAACCTAGTGAAAACTAAAAAGAAATACCAGAATTTAGACCACCCAACAATAAAATCAAAATTTAATAAGAAAAAGAATAAAAATCCTCCACCAACCTCTCAACCCCTTGCCAGTAACTAAACCTTTACAAACTTCACAGGAAAATGTCAGCACTATTGATAATAGCCTTTTGGACCGTGACAAAAGCCCAGACGATAGACATCCAGGTCCTCAACGTAAACAACGGATATATCCCTATCAAAACAGGCGATGTAAGACCTATCGACTACTACAACTACGTCTTACACATCATCAACACAACAGAATACGAACGAACAATAGAACTTATTCGACGAAATATCGATACCCTATCAGCCTCTACAACAGAATCTAAAAGTATATTACAAACTGTTAATAGAAATTTTGAATTATTAGAAACAAAAATAAATAACCTTACTCCTCATCCGAGACGCAAACGCGTACTGATAAACATTTTAAGCAAAGGACTAAAATACATTGCTGTAAAATTAGTAATAAGTAATAAGTAAAATTTCTGGAAACGAAGGGAAACTTTCTGAGAAATTCAAGGAAACCATAATAACTAATAACTTCCTTTCGACTCAGATTAAAAACATAACAAGGCATATAAATACTCAACAAATCATAATAACTAACTATCTAAATAAGTTTAGAGAACTAAATCAAAACAGCATAGCAACCCTCAGAGACGAGCTCAACTTCTTTCAGCAAGTCTACCAAATCGACAATGACATCTCCCTATTACGAAATCACATAACGGACATCAAACAAACAATATCATCAAGCAGGATAGGACTGATTACTAGAAGTATACTTACTGAGACAGAACTCGAACTCATAGACGACTTTGAACAGTACCTAAACATAAAAACAGCTGTTTCATCGCATAACAACATTATTACTATCATTCTGGCAATACCGAAATATTCTAACGAATCTTTAGCAAAAATAATTCTTGAACCGATTCCAAACATCCAAAATAGGTCTTTGTTATTAGTACCAATACAATAATAATAATAAGCCCATACAATCAAATTTATAATGTAAATGTTAAAAACAATTAGAGGAAATTAAAGATAAACATATCAGAAGCATTATAGAACCCAGTAGGAAAATATTCAATTACCAATAAATTAAGCAAATTGTACCTGTCATTTTAATCAATTAAAACTTTTATGAAGAAATAGAACATAATTGTAATAATGATAACGTGACAATCCATGGAAAATTTATGATTAAATTTGGGAATTGGAAAATTGAAACATTAAATAAAACCTATTCGAACGTTTACTTCCAAATATTCGATATAGTAGTTCTGCCAAAATTGATTTATTCCACTAAAAAGAATAAAACTATGCTTGATCAAAGAATTATACCTGAAAGACTTAAATAACAAAAAAAAATTATAAAAATAAACATAAGTTCTGATGTTATAATAATTATTATAGTAATATTGAATAAATATATAATAAATATATTGAATATATATAAATAAATATAAATAATATAGTAATAAATTGATTATTATGTACGTATACATGAACCGTAAACACTGTAAAGTTTTCATTTCGTCGGAGCCTCAATCTAACGGTGGGGTTGTTACACTTACCCAAATCAAATTAATGCAAACAAAGTAGGCATTGATATATTGAATTCAATTGAATTAAAACGAAGTAGGCATTGATATTTTGAATTGAATGAAATCAAATCAAGTAGGCGACGAGTGGTATAAATAGAAGTGGAATTGTCTCGAATGGTAGAGTTATTTTCTCTCGCTTCAAAAGGTACGGACAAGCCTCTATCTCCTTTCACCCAATGTTAGGCTGCATTGGGGTGCCTTTTTGAAATACCGGGAATTTAATAAATAAAGTTGGTGTTATAAAATAAAACAAGAGTTTTATTTATCCATCGAAGAAACATAAATCCTAATCTCACAGGGTTTTTTTGTAAACGAGTAGCGATTTATCAACTTCCGCCCTCCCTTCATAATATCGCTATGAAATGCCAACTAACAATCAGGATATCCAACTTTTAAATTGGTTGATGTGGTAACTCCAGAAGCTCCAGAAGCTGCAAGGGAAAACGCCACCCTAATACATTATCATGATGCGCCAAAACTTAATGCGTTAATTACCACGATACGTTCCGAAGGGCCGTAACCTTATTAACTGGTCTATCATTTCAGTACAAATCTTAACAGCTACACGTCATACCTTAATAGACCCTCAGACTTGAGATTTGTGGAGCGATGTGTATTCACAATGAGACTCCATGTAGCAGTATCTAGCAAGCTTGGTTTCTGTACTGAACTAAGATTATAGTTTCACAATTTTGATTAAGCGTATAGTAACCGCGGGATCGCCATATCCTGTCGGTTTCACCATATATTGTTGGAATCCAAATTTAAAATCAGCATTAAGGAGAGAATTTTTCAGAACCAGGTATGTCTGCTTTTCAGGGACCTCATGAGTACAAATGATGCACACCATTCTAGCCTTATTTATGGAATAAGACCTCAAGAAATAATTTACAAAATTCAAGATACTAAACACAATGGACGCTAGTTAAAAGTAAGTAAGATAAATGGCAATATAATTTTTTTTTCAGCGTATGGCACATTTGACATTAATCTTGGGAATTTGGAAAGCTTTCAGGACGATGAGAACTACCATTTTTGACAGTCGATCTCGAGTGGCTGCATCACGATGATATTTGGATATGTTTCAGCATTATTAAAATAATTTCCAATGACCCCATGTTATATTACTGTTGACATTGACAACATTGATTCATGATAACCCACTGAAACAAAAATATGTCGATAAAGTGGAAAGATGTGAATGGGCATGATTCCATTCAAATGGAATAGTGTTTATTTAAGAGTTATACTAGAAAAAATTATGTTGTAAAACCCGTATTGAGTCTCAGTATTGAATCAGCTTTTTAGAAGAAAAATCGGATTTTTTGTCAGGGTAATCCAACATATTTCATTTTGGAGCAATAAGGTTTCACGTTATTTGGACTTGATTTTCATAAACTTCGGGAAACAACCAATCAAAGAACAGGAGCTTGACACTACTGGAGACTAGTTATCTAGTCCCCTAAATACAGGTCATTTCGGTCACATTACTTCCCGGCTCACTACCATAACGTTTCAAACCTACTTAAATAATAGTCTATACACTATTCGTACATTACTTTGCTAGAATATTCTCTACTACAAGGATTTTCTCTACTACAGAATTCAACGTATTGCGAAATTTCCAGCGTATGTCGAAATCCTGAGTCGATTTCAGCACTTTTGGTTGTTATAAGACTGTGTTCGATTTTCCATTAGTAACAAAAATAGATTTCAGGCAACCAAAAAATTCTCCGGTGGCCTATACCAAGAGATCTATGACAGAAAGCTAGAAAGTTTAGGTACCTTGCCTTCAGTGAATACTTTTCAATGCAAATAAGCTCCAGAAACTGCATGGTCTATGAACACTCTGCAATTTGGTATAATCTGTGACTTTTAAATGCAGGCAAATTATTGTCAGTTTTATCTTATTGAACATTATCCTTGAACTGTTGTTTGCAAATCATCTCATTTTTCTCATTGTTGAAGTACATTCTGTGCTCACTTATTTGGCCCTACTGGCTACAATTTGATAATCTTATAATCTATAAAGATAATTGTCGGAGTCCTGTCTCAAAAGTCTTTTATTATATGCGGTTCCCTATTGCATCAACATTTTGGAATCAGAGCTGAACTTCTGAGCACATAAAGCGTTTTTTGAAAGTCAACTTTTCTCAATAGCATCTTTGTACAAGCGAGGCTAGCATAAGAGCATTTGCAGACTGAAGAGCTCTGATACTTCCTTTTTAAACTGACTTAGAAAGAAAAACCCATCATAGGATTAGGAAACTTTCAAAAGTTATTTATCATAAAGTAAAACAACACTCAAAAGCTATTTGTGATAAAGTAAAATAACACAACTGTCTGGCCATTTGATATTTCACAATAACGAGGCTTGTGAATAAACTTTACTCTGCTTTACTCTGCCAAATCCTACTTGGGCACCAAAGGCTGCAGTTCCGAGTTATCTAGTGTGAACTCATATGTACCTGTACAGAGAGCGAATTGTATGATTATTCCGATAATTCTGCTTGTCATAACTAGACTCTCAAACGGATAACCAAAAAGGTACTCCCTGGGATATCTGAAGAGTGTAGACTCGTGGGGAAACCGGGAAAACGTTGGCCTGACTTTTTTGACGAAAAAAGTTCATCGCTGCTGAGATTTCAAAATTGGGTGACACGATCAATCGACCAAGATAGTTAGAGGCGCTGTTTGGAAGGTCCGAGAGAGGCTTTAGTGCTAAGAAGAGGATAACTAGGGCTCGACCTATTTCTTTCAAAAAATTCCAGAGCTCTTCATTATTTTGACATATCAGTTCTTATCCTCATGATTTCTGACAGTCCCTTATCTGTGTGGACATTACATACAAAATTCTACATTCCAAAAAAACAGTTACAACCTACTTCGGAAATTCGAGTGTTCTATTTTTTCAGCAGCTTTAGTTAAGAGTAACGGTAAACTATATTTGTACGATGAATATAATGAGCAGTGAACGTGGTTGAAGCTAGAGACGGTTTTTACAAAATTGACATCACAGTCTGAACCAATTTTTACTCTGATGCTTCCAGGCAGCCAATTGATTAACCTTAATAATGGCATCATGTCTGCTCAGGCCGAACTTAGCATTAACTCATGGTTTTCTTATACAAAAACTTTACTCTCTTTTGACAAAGGATTCTGCGGTAATTCCAGTGGCATTGATCTGTGTTCCTCACACCGAGACTAAATAACGAGCTAATTTTGAGCTTTTTGCAATGAAGCTGATTCTCTTAAGATATAAGGGTCCTCTAAAACAAGTATGGTACCCTATGGTACCACTATAGTTCTACTATGGTACACTATGGTCCACTGTGGTACCATTTTGGTAGCTTTTAATTGAGAAACTTATTATTTTGTTAGAAACAGGGTCATTTACCAGATCTGGATGATGAAAATCGAGTGAACTTGCATGGCCAAATGTGGGTAGCAGCAGAAGATGTTACTCATGCATGAACGGTGTCTGCACATGGCAGACAATTAACTTGGATGCTTAAACCAAACCAGGTTCTTCATCAACTGAACTGGAAACGTAGTTTTGCTTATAACGCAAAATGATCTTAATTTTCTCATTGTAATAAGGTTATACGAAAGGATTTATGTATGGTTGTAAAATGACTAAATCAAATACTAAACTCATATTTTCAGTTTAGAAAGAATTGCGAGTCTGGCGAGGGATACTATGATCAACCAGTCGAAAATTTTGGAAATTAAGATAGCCGCAGAATCGACGATGCGCAGTTTCTACCGAAAACTCCACATCGTTTGGGGTTGCAAGGTAATACACAGTAATACGCAGGAAGACCATTAAAACCTGGCAGCTTACAACAAAACTTGAAAGCTAGTACAAAACTACAGGCAATTACACAAAATTGCCGCTGACGGACAGATGTGATAGTAATGAGAGTCCAAGGATACAATATGTAAAAGCAAGCAAAATCCCTAATGAGCTTATAAGACTCGATCCTGCGAGTGAAAATACAATAGGAGCTGATAGAGCTGATAAAAAAGAGAGAATTACTGAGTTAGGCAAAACGTTTGCAATAGGGATTTACTCCGCCATAAATGATCAAAATGAGTTTGAGATATACCAAACTATTTGACCATTTCCTAACATAACGACTACTCTTGTGGTTTTATTAACAGTCTGGACACTTATAGGTCAACATGAAAGTCAAATACATAACTCCTAAGTCCTAGAGAAAAAATTGACACTTCGAGCCTTACAATCTCTGTCAAGGGCAGGGATAGAACAGTGTGATTTGGTGGGAGTACCTGGTGAACATGGAGTACCTGGGTTCTTCTTGATGTTTTTACGGTGGCTGGATGAACTATCTGTGAAAAATTAGTCATATTGGTATCAGAGGAAATTAGGGGCAACATCGACGTATCGCAAATAGCAGTGACATGCGTATAAACAATAGGAAAAAAAAGATCATCAATCTATCTTGGTCTTTGACCTTTGCGATGGTTTGTCTGAATTTTTCGTGATCCTTTCATCACATTCGCTCATTCTAGAATCTGAGTGATTTTTGACTGTAATTACTCATTCAATCCAGCTTTTCTTTGCTTTTCTGTCACCAGTTTCTGTCACTACTTTAATTGGTAAGCGAGAAACGACTTTACAACCTAAATGGTCAGGCCACCGTTTTGAATTAAGGTTTGAGGTATACGTTTTATTTGATTCACCGTAAGCCTTAAGGTTAGGTTTTATTTGATTCGCCATAGACTTTCATTTAATTAGGCTCCGATGATTCTTCTTAGGAGCTTTGCTTAGAGTCATCTAGTCAAGCGTAGCATCATAGTCGCGAAATTTAGGATTGCTTGCATATGCTTATTTTTAATGTTGTCTCATTATTCTAGAAATTATAGAGTAGCAGCTTATAAGTCTAAGGGATGCTAATGACATTGAATTTATTTCTAAGCTGCCTGTGAACTAGGGAATCTTCAGTGTTGCTTTGTTTCTTCCAGGATAAGGTAGAAATGAGGATCCAACGTGGATCGTGCTACTAAACCCACTTCTGGATTACTTTCAACCAAATCTCAACTAACGCACTTGACTGTCCAGCTCCTACTATGGACTTTCCTCCGGTAAAAAAACCAGTGGTTTTGACATATATAACCGTTTTGACATATATAACCTAGGGGTTAGCTGGCGAAGCCAGCGGATTGAAAATGTAAAAAAACATACCCATTACCTTTTCCCTTACATGAAATATAACACATCAAGGGCTTTTGGGACTTTAAAATCTTTGATTATTCTTCCTATAGAAAATATTTGATGCAATTAAGATGCAAACAAGAATTAGACGTCTTGCTAAAAAAAAAGAAAGTTAATTATTTAAACATTTATAAAAAACATTAATTCAGTTCAGCATCTTCACTCGGAACTTGTATTGTTACCACGTCTCGTCACTCATTTATCAAAACAATAAACAAACGAGGAACCAATATTGAACCTTGAGAACGCTTGACTGTGAATGAATAAAAAGAAGAGCCGGACGAATTAGTATTGGAGTCAAAAAATTCTCAGTAGAAATTTTGCATTTAAGCTATTTGTGTTATTTTCCTTACCTTGTTGAAGTCATCCGTATGTAAGCGGAAATCTAATAACTTCGGGATACTATCTGATAAGTCAATTATGATTGTGGCTAGAGAATGTTTTGGAAAAATATATTTTATTAAGACATAATTTAGGCTGTTTTTCAAAATAAGATTTTCTTCTTTTTTTCCCGAAAGAAGGATAATCAAATCAGGCGCAGCATCATTTTATCCATATACATAGGAATTTTGGAAGAATAACGAGTAACAAGGACTGACTTCTACATGAAGAGACTACGAACACAGATAGCGTCCGAGAAGGATAGGAATTGAAGAACGCCGTGTTGAAAAGTAACTTCTATTTCCGTACAAGAATGCGATTTTTTCACTATAGTTATATTTTCTCCAAAGAAATTAGAAAGAAACGTGTTTTTCCTCATATCGAAAACAAAGTGTGAAGAATAACTCGAGCAACTGATAAATGTTAAATTTTTCGTTGAATTAGAAAAAAACTCTGAGTAAACACCAAAACGCGGGGATGTTGTCTACAAGCTTGTGATCTGACAGTGTTTGATGCGCATTTGCCAGACTAGTTTGTATTGATAAGCAAAACTTATGGAAGATAGTACATAAAGACGATGGAATCTCCCAAAAGTTTTATATTCATGCACATTAATTCAAATATTCTATTGCACGGGAAAATTCCTCTTACATAAATTTCATTTTATAAAACTTCCTATCGCGATCCTTCCACTCACCTGCTGTCGTTGTGAGTGAGTATTTCGTTTAATTTCTAAGCTCTCTAAATTGCAAAGCTCACATTTTTGGTAAAATGGGGTACCCAACACTCCAAACTGACAACGATTTTAGTTATTACGCTAAACTTTGAGTGCTGTAAGTTGTTGAAGGTGGCTTGTAATGAGACTTCTCTATTTTTTACGTGTATTGTCAAATGGTATACTCGGACCCGATTATCTGAGGGCCAGGTGACCACCGAAAAATACCAACTTCAAGGTTGAAATGCCTCTTCTTCAGCTTTCCTAACAATGAAAATCATGAAATCAATGAAATTGAGCATTCGAACTTTAAGCAATGATTTCTGAGACTCCCAAACATCCATATGGAAATTGTCAGAAAAATTTAACCTGATAAATTTAAAAAATTTGACCCCTAAACAGAGAACATCCGTCAACAATTATGCTCAGATTACCATCAGAGTTTCGATGGTTTATCATTATTTGCAATGCATGTCGGATGTTCTAATACATTGAGAATGAAAACAAAAAAACTTCTAGATTGACAAGAATGGGAAAAGCACGAAAGTTTAAAGCCATACTGACCTCTTTTTTCAACATCAACGGGATCTTTATAATTAAATGGGTTCCACAAGGCCAAACTATAAGCAAAACTTGGTTTTAAACTGAAGAGCAGATTCATAAAAACCGGCCGGATTCAGAAAAAACAAGCCGTGGATCCCGCTCACAACGCTCCTACTCATAACGCGCTGTTTTTGAAAGATTTTTAGCAGCTATTAGAACTCCACTTCAAGAACACACGACGTTCATATCTTATCTCTCTTATCTTATCGTACTTTTGCCTTTTACCAAAGAGCATGTGTGGCCCTTGATTCCAGTAGAATTAAAAGTAAAAAGTTAAAGTTCTGGTAAAATGAACCCAGTTAGAGTTGAAGCGAAAACCGATAGAGCCCATAAATGTACTTCTAAAAGGAGACTTCCAGCATGACTTTGACCCACCATGGAACAAAACGTTTGGAACAGTGTGCAGCGCGAAAGAGGAGTACATTCAAAGGGAGAATTAGATTTTAGAATAATTTTGAAAAGAAAACGTCCTTTTTTATAATGATTCTGATTATTTTATAGCCGGACATCGTGTCTTCGAAGGTGTTGATTCGTTCTAGCTACTGAACAACTCTTTCGAAGGGTTACTGAAGGTTGCCTTGAAAAAAGGATAAAAACAAAATCGAATTGTTGTTCAACTGAGCTAATTTGCATGTGTCCTAGGTAAAGACCAGTTTATTTTAAATCGATGAACTCCTGAGGAAGTATTTGTTCTCTTGATTTCAAAGTTCTACCACCATTTCTTGGTCAATCGTTATTAATTATTATAAGACAAGCTACGGGACTCACCAGTTCTTGTTTATGGAGTCTCATTTATTCAAGATCTCACGATGATTTCACAAATATTCAGGGATTCTAGCTCTAGGGGATTTTGGTGAAATAAAGGGGATTTTAGTTGGTGTTGAATGGTGTGTGAATTTAATAAAACAAGAAAAGATCGAAAAAATTCAAACCCTAAGAAGTAATGAATTGTTTTCCGGGAAACTGAAACATCAACTGACATTTTTGAATCGAACAAAAACAAGTGGATTACCTGGAACATTCTTGGAGTAAAATGCGGTAAAGTCTTCGTTGATAGTTTTCTTCCTTGAATGGCGGCAAATCTTACATGTAATTAAGTTTAGAAATGTTTTAATTACTTAAGAAGAAATTTTCCAGCATCGAACTAACAGAATCCAAATCAGAAATATTGTCTCACTACTATTTATTTGTAGTCGACACGAGTTTCCACGCATTAGCCGTTTCGGTTAAATATAATATTGGCTTTTGAAAGCCATTTGTCATCTAATAATAGAAATGAATTTCGTTTCGTTTCCTTTCCTCGGCATCATATCATCAATCAAGATTTTTGATGACTTTTCACACTCCATACAAAATTTACATATTTTCATGTCATGTCTTTATACATTTACTTTCTTCTCTGATATAATATGGAAAATGTGAAGATTCTTCTTTTTTCAATTACCATTCCAATAGGATAACATAAAAATTCATGAAGGGCACTCAATCGGAATTATATGGCTCATCACTCCCAAAATGGAACAAGAACATTTGAAATTCAGATTTGGACATAACGTTGACGTCTAGCTTACCAAGGTTAGGCCTTCTCCGGCGCAATGAAAATGTGGAAATAAGGGCCGGAATGGCAGGAACGATGGCCAAGAACGGGCGATAACAAAAATAAGAGACAACAGGCTAAGGAATAATAATGGCAACCAGCATACAGGCTTCCTTGCTTGTCCCAAAATGTCTTCTAAATATCAGACACATTCGTGTTTGTGTTATTGTCTGTCTACTCCGCAGGCAACAATGGTTGATACGTTGCGTTGACGAGAATGAGATTCTCTTTAGGACCAAAAATACTATGTCTTTGTCGATAAATTGCTATGTGTCCCTTGGGAGCTCAAACTCATAACTGTTATCCATCTCCATATTTTATTTGTAAATGCAATATATTAAAGGTGAACGGTCTCGTTTTTCCTTTTTCCGTTGACGATTTGAATCTGCTCTATGAAGAATTGCTGGAAAAAGTGAACTTCCTTTGTGGAATTTAATATGAGCTGAATTTTATGACACGGTTCAGTGTGAGAGGAAACAGAAGATTGTCAAAAATAAATGTTCAGAGTTTTTGTTTCTTCAATAAGCTGAGCCTGTCCACGGTTGATCTGTGACCCTCGCTTTAAGGATGAAGTCAAACTACGGTCCGACATATTTCACTGTCAATTTATGCACAAGCTTAAAGAGAAAAATGAATAAAATCAGTCTATATGCCAAAAAAGACCAAAATATTTTAGCGCTTCATGGAATACTAAATGTCGCAATTTTAAAAACAAAACTATTCAAAGTTATATGCAATCCGTCCTGCAATCGTTTTCTGTCAGATTTATATTTAATACATTCGAAATTTCCCGAAATTACTTTCAACATACAGTCATGCGTTTGAGAATGAACATGTTAAAACTTTTGCTACATGCATCCTTTCGCAAGTGGCTTCATTTAAACACGCCATAATTCTTGTAACTACGTTACGAACAATAAAGTAATAAAACTTTGGTTCGCCTTCTTCTGGCATCATAAAAGAAAAACCAAATTTCCGTCAGCTTTTGATATATTGCATCTGGATTCGTGCATTTTCATATTATGATGTACATAATGCGACCATACTCCTATCTGATGCCATTATATGGCATGATGAAGTAGGTATTGTAGATCCTTATTATAATAAGATGAAGGAACATACAGTTAAGTTTCACTCCCACATTGGCCGCCTGATGCATAATTCTATGACACTAGAAGTTAGGGGGCGTCAAATAGAGAGAAAGCGAGAGCGGCGTTTCATTGGGACTAGATTGCAAAGTTTTTTGAAAATTTCTCCTTTTGTTGAGTGAAATAAACTTTTTGCCTTACAGACAAACAACAGAAAGCGCTTACCAACTATTTAATTTTGTTTTATTCTCGGCGGATAGCAATTGCAAGATGAAAATAATTGTATTAATAATTTTTTTTTAATTTTTAGCGTTTATGCAAAAAAACATCAGTTTTCCAACACAGCGTTCCTCGAGTATGGAAACCGGTAAAATGCATACATTATTGTTCGCTCTGCAAATACGTGCAAACCCAATCCTCATGAAAGTGCGATAAAACCACAAAGAAAAATAAGCTTCGCTCTCAGAAAACTCATGTTGACAGGATAAGAATACCAACAGTGGGTTCAAAAAGATGATGCAGGAGAACAACAACTGAGACGTTCTACCCATTTCGAATAGTGATTTGTGAGAAAAAATCGTCATTTAATGGAAACAAAAAAGGAGATGACAAAATCATAATTAAAATTTTTAAATAAATCATCGTTAATTTTTTTAAATATACAAGGTGTCTCAAAAGAAATTTTATATTTATTTAGCTTACTGTCAATCGGTAGCCTGGCTCTTGGGAATTCAGTCGCTATGGAACGTTTCTCGGGAGCAGACCGCGCGTTGTGCGTGCGAAAGTTTTACAAAAACGGCGATTCGGCAACTGTAGCGTAAACGTAAAACGTGGAGAATGTTAATCAGTCTGTTCGTGACGACCCGATCCTTTCAATTCGGACGCGCACAAGTGCTTTAAATGTGCATAGATCATCATTACATCGCATTATGCATAAAGACCTAAAGCTCCACCCCTACAAAACTCAATTGGTGCAAGAATAAAAGCACCAAGATGCCAGTCAGCGGCTTAATTTCGTAAATCAGGTGATTGAGCGATTTTCAACGTTTACCAACATTTTGTGTTTGGATGAAGCTCATTTTCATCTTAATGGCCACGTAAATAAGAAGAACTGCCGCTACTGGAGTGCAACGAATCCGAAACGCAAACATCAGAAACCCCTACATTCGCCTAAAGTATTCGCGTATGGGCTGCGATATCGGCGCGAGGAATTATCGGCCCTTACTTTTTTAAAGACGAAAGGGGGCATGCAGTTACAGTGAATTCAGAGCGTTATGTGGAGATGTTAGACAACTTCTTGGTACCTGAACTGCAAAACTTTCCTAGCTTTAACCAAAGAACATGGTTCCAACAGGACGGAGCAACTTCACACACGTCCAATATGTCTCTGCCACGTGTTCGTGAAATTTTCTCAGGCAAATTGATCTACCGGAGAGGTGACATAAATTGGCCTCCACGCTGTCCAGATTTAACCCCTATGGACTTTTTCCTATGAGGTTATCTTAAATCTAAAGTTTACGCCAATAAACCGACTTCACTGGCGCATTTGAAAGAAAATATCCATCACGAAATGGTAGCCATCCCTGAGTCCAACTAAGTAATTATACTGTTCGATTAAATGAGTGCCGAGAACGCGAGGGTCTACATTTAGACGATACTATTTTTAAGAAATAAAACCCCAAAAAGTTTATTTTAATAATTAATAAACATTTTTTCTATATACGGCTTACTTTTTTTTTAATCGATCCACTAAATATAAAATTTCTTGTGAGACACCTTATATAATCATTTCATTATTTACTTGGGGTCCAGTAAGCCGATCAAACAGCTTTTAAGCTCCCTGCATTGTACACAGATGGTCCATCCTGTGGTCCAGTAAAAACATAAGGCTGACAATTGTCCAATTCTGTTAAGTTTATTCTCTTTAGCCGTGTGAGTCAATTGTTATCCAGACGATCGGACGATCTAGAATGAAATGTTTTTCTTGCTCTTTTTCACCACAAGCTGAGAAAGGTTCACCTGCTTGGACTGTATTCGAACGCTATAATTGTTTTTTTTTTCTTGGAACCCAAGAACTCGGGTTATCCTGCAGTCGTTCCAACCAGTAATTCATCTCTTTGAAGAGGATCTCGAAAAGTTGCCTTTTAAGTCTTGTCTCTTTTATTGATTTCCCTCTACACCAATGTGCCCAGGGATATATGTCCGTTACGTAGAAACAAAAGAATCCTTTTACTATGTTTGATCAAATCGTTTTATTGTACTTTCAAACTTATTCGGCAAATTTATGAATAACATTTCCCACCGGAAAACAGTTTGCAAGAATAAGGTAATGTCAGCCCCTTCCAACTCAAATAAGGATTCCATTCCATGGATGTGATCATGCTTTCACAAGGCTTAGAGGGAACCCGTGAATATACGTCATTGAAATCAGGCTCTTCCCGACCAGTTTGACGCATTTGATGGGAAAGGAAACAGGAATGGAAGCAAAAAAAAATTAAACTTATGGAATTTTCTACGCCTTTCGATAGCAACTGGGAAAAAATTGCTAAAGGACAGGTAACAGCATATTTTGAAGTGAGCTATAGTCATAGAGCATAGACTGTTGGTCACATGCATGCTTGAATTGACAAAACACTTTCGTTGAGCAAGAAATAATACGACTATTGGAAGGAAACTATGAGCTATAAATGAAAATTTGAAAATATCTTGGAGAATAAATAGAGGACGCAAGATGAAATCAAGTTCTTCATGGAACAGAAGCTATTAACGATTGAAATGAAACTCCTTATTAAATGGTGGAGTTTTCTGAAAACATGGTTTGGTAATTAGAGTACTCACCCTCTTGAAAAGGGATTTCAGGTTGAAGTCTGAGTCGTGGCATTCATATTTAAATTTTTGTCCTTGGTCTATGAGAGTGTTAGCCTATCCAACTTCTGAAAGATACCTTCTGGAAATATTATTCAGACCATATTCTCCTCTCGTGTACCTTTGCTGTTAAAAAAAGGTGGCTCTAACCTACCTCATGGCAGAAGCTCTGCAGAACAGCATGAACTCTTGCATTACAATATCAACAAAACCAGGACACGTGGGATTTTTTGCACTTTGCTAATTTCTTTTGGAAAAAAACCATGTAAATGAAATGACATCTTTTAGAGAGAGATATTTCACTTGGGCGATAGAGAATTTAATAAAGGATCTTTATCAAAAATAAAGAAAAAAAAGTTATCGTTACTAGATAACGATAATAAGTTAATTTCAGTTCAAGCAATTCGAAAAATTTGTAGACATTTTTGCAACTTTTTTGTTTTTCTTCCACTAAATCTCACGCTCTTTCGAAGGATTGGACAGTTTTTAAAAACTTCCCCAATTTTTTAAGGCATCCATTTCTGCCAAACGCAGTGTTATTCTAGTGTCCATATAAAAAACAACAAATGCATTTATCACCGCAAAATCATTGGTCTCAATCCATATCTGTTGTTACTTTTTTGTTGTAGGGAGGTGACGGCTGTTCACGCCCTGAGTGTGGGACTCCCATACGCACAATGCTATTTGATTACCCACTAAATACCTCCCCTGTCAACCTGAGGACCAGGCCTGGACCCGTTTGATACATTACTTCGGACAAGGCCTCATGTTTCTACCTCTAGAGGCGCCTTCGGATTATGGGAACCTCTTCTCCAACGGGAAGGAATGGAGAGGGAGGAAGTGCTAGAAAAGAGATCCGCCCATCATCGATGCTTCCAATAAAGCTTTCTTCAGTATCAGCACCGCCCGAGCATATTATGCCACGTGGTTCCAATTGTCAACCGTTTTCAATATTTCTCTGACTATAGTTTCCGGACAGAGCTCTCAAATTTCGGTGAGCAGCAGTCGTTGCTGTAAGTTGTTCAGTTTTTTCAAGTGTGTCTCACCTAGTTCCTTTTAGCTCACGTCTCTTGTCTTGCGCCTCTGATAATCTCTCGTCTCTACGCTGCAGTGTCAACGGACCCTTGTCGGATGAAGGAACATATCATTGAACCATCGTTTAGCTCGCCAGGCAACAATACAAGCCTCGCGCCTAAGTTTTTTTTGGGAAATTCTGCAACTTGTAAGCGTTCTGTTCATCTGCAAAAATATCTATCAGTAGAAAATAAGATTACCATATTTAACTCTCTTTTAACATTAGCTTGCAGCGCCTGTAGCGGGGTACTAGGCGTGCCCTCAGCACGAGTTGATTTTAGATCGCAGCAGACTTGTCCTTAACAGTGGATTTCAACACAGTTCCCGCCGATCAGACAGAACACAGGGAAGTTTAAGGCACTAAAACTTCGTGAAAACACCACAACTATGATCCTTGTCCTGCAAGACTCCGAGCTTGCCAGATTCTATCGAAAATGATTGGAAGGTCGAGGTAGCTTAACAATCTCTTTTGGAGTGATAGTGCGACATGTTTCAAAAATCTTAGCACAAGGAAGGATGAATCAAAGGGTGAACCAGCTTACTGGATGCAGTCTCTTCATTGAGGTGATACATAGTCTGCAATGCTAACTATAGCGTTTCTACGACTGTATCCCAGTTTGAAAGTTGGATACTCTCGGTATATACTGAAATCACATTACACAGTACTGAGACGGGCGGGGATTTTTATCGAATTCTTAAATTATGACCTAGAAACCATCAAGTAAAGCCTCATTGACAGGTATTGAAGACAATCATTTTCAATCATGATGACATTTTCTTATATGTCTGAGCGGAAATGATAATGACAAACCTTGGAAGTGTTCAATTTTGGGAAGGTTTTGAGTAAAATAACATCTACATCTTCTTGCCTCTGGTTGCAGAATATTTAAGATTGTTGTTATGTGAAGTTATAATATTTTTGTGAATTGCTTTTTCAAACGCAGTTTAGTCACGTTAAGTTCGATATTAGAAGAAGTGGTCTATAATTCTTCCCTACGTTTCCACAAACATTCAGAATTGATCATAGTGGTAACGACTCTTTTGATGGCGCTTCTTAGTAGATATTGTGTCTGATTTTCCGATTCCCCGAGAATCCCAAATTCTGTGTACTCAATTTAATTCTAATTTAATTTCATTAGTAATTAAAATGCTTTTACCTCTGTACAAGGTTACGTAAGAGTGTTAGAATGCCGTCTCTATAAAGATACGCAGCGTTCTACGTACTTTATAGAGTAGATTAGTAGTAAAGATTTTTTACAGACTTTTAAACAAGTTGTTGGACTTATGTTTAGTTATTTTTTCCCAGGGTGTTTTAAGGAGGTATCGAAATTTAAAATTACAAAATATACTAATGTACTGATTTGATTCCCATGAAATTGGATTTCCATGAAATCTGATTCGATTTGAAATTGAAATCTCCTCTTCTATTTTTATTTGAACATAACTTCGGGCAAATGAGCGCAACGCCTAGTCCGGAGAAAGTCTAAAAAAGAGGTCTCATTATTGAACACTCTAAGCAGTAATTGGGCCGTATCTCGCCAATAACGCGGCGGAATACGTCTTCCAAATCGTCAAGCATCTCCAGTTTGTCAGCGAAGACGAGCGTTTTGACATACATCATCAAGAAATAGTCCAGCGGTATTATATCACAAGATATTGCAGGCCAGTCCACAAGCCAGAGACGAGAAATTCTTCGCTAATTTCTTTTCATGCTTCTTTCATGAGCCAT
The DNA here is from genome assembly GCA_954870665.1 of Stratiomys singularior. Taxonomy (NCBI): domain Eukaryota; kingdom Metazoa; phylum Arthropoda; class Insecta; order Diptera; family Stratiomyidae; genus Stratiomys; species Stratiomys singularior. The sequence goes on along the minus strand of OX940878.1, from coordinate 128,936,749 downwards.
ATGGCCTTCCTTGTCATCTTGTTGAAACCAGAAATCTCGTCTATAACGGCGAGTCGATCTCGGATTTAGAAGGTCATCTGTCATGGCTCTACAGCGGACAGCATTGTCTGTTGTGTTGTTCCTACCAGCATTTTTGAAGATACATGGACCAATGGTTTTACCAGCCCATAAAACACTCCAAACGGTGCCTTCTCCGAATGTAATAGTGATGGGACTGCCTGCAGTAGTTCAGTACTCCAAATGCGACCATTTTATCAACTGACGTAACCGTTAGTCTAGGAATGAGCCGCACTGCTAACAAAATGTTCGAACGGAATTTGTTATCAGCAGCAATTTGTTCTGGCACCCACACGCCGAATCAGTTGCCATGCCCGGTGGTTGTTCTGTTTCAGTTCATGCACGAATTGGTTTTTGTAAGCCCATAAATCAAGATCCTTCCCTAAAATCTTCCATAGTATTGATGTGCATATGTTTAAGTGTTTAACACAATCTAGAATGGACTCGCTTGGATCCTCATCAATATTATCCTTTACAGCTCGTTAGCTTTCTTCGCTACAGCCTGTACGACATCTGGAGGGATGCATATTATCAGTGAGTGTAAACGCGTTGCGGAAACGATCCACGGGTAATTGAAGTAGTTGTTCTGATAGACAATTAAGTCGGCACAAGTATGCGATGCGTCTCTCGAAGAATGTTTGACAGCTGTCACACTGTACGTAAAATTAAAAAGTGTTGCCATCTTAAATTTTGATACCCCTAAAAACACCATCTATATTTCTGTTTTTTTTTTTGCTATTTCACGGATACCTGATTTGAAATAAGCTGTGACTGTGAGAATAGACTGTGAGAATAAAATTCAGTGACAACTAAAATTTGAAACCCCGAGAGAATGAAAAATTTCAATTCATTAGCATTTTTCTACTATAAAATGTATAATATTACTAAATAATAACATAAAGTATATAATATTCTACCTTTTCTTATATATTTAATATTTTTTACAATAAATGTATAAAGTAAGTTTTTACTCAATTCTTACAAACTCGTTTGTAAGACTATTTCGTTGGTTTGTATATTATCCAAATGGGACATCATGAAAGCTCAAGGAAAAGGGGCTGAAAACTTGATAACCGGCTTCAAAGTCCGAAAATTCCTATACCAATCACAGCATAGTTCGCGTTTTCAACTATTTTTAATGTGAATTTTTTATAGATTTTTTCTCCTGTGTATCATGGTCCAGCTGGAAAAGGATCATTGAATGATTGAAAAGCTTTTTTGTCGAAGTTTATTCTTTTGTTTAAAACAAATTCTAAATTTTTCTATAACTTCTATAACGTTAACGTACCAGTTTCATTAGTTTTGTATGAGGATAAGTTTGATTTGAAATAAGAAACACTTGGTAAGAATTCCTTACCAACATATACTGTCGTACACATTCTATAATTTTTTCCCCGTCATGTCTAAAGTGTGTAAAGTTTAATACAAGGACTTAATAAGCAGGGAAATAAGTAAGTAAAATATACAACAGCCATTTTGGTAGAGAGGTTAGAATGGCAGTTAAACTATAACTAGCCTTAGAATTCTCCGTTATTTTATTATTGTATTTAATTTTCCTGTTTGGGATTGTTAAAAATCTGAGGGTCAGATCCTTTGAATAGATTTAACTAAGTCAAGTTGAAAATATTCTTGAGTTTCAATGTTTTTTTTCTCTTATAATTACATAGAGGGTATAATTTACCCCATGCTACCCTGTATTACATCCTTTTGGAAGGATCGAGGACATCCCTTTAGTTCATCTATTGCCCTTTATCCCATTTGAAACTTCCTTGTCACAACTTTATCCGTAGCAGTATGCAAGCAAACTACTTGCTGAATTATGCAAAAATTGCCTCATGCGGTCGTCACTTGTTCGCGTGTGGGTGAGCTTTGCCATATTATGCATAAATATGTGTGTAAAGGCGACAAAGCGGACATGCAACATACACACATAGTGTCCACATTTTTTAATGTTTATTGGACTTTTTCAACATTACTCCACACTTCAAAGTGAAGGAAGTGCATATTAAATTTGTTATGGTACAATGCTATGCAAAGCCTTGAACTGATGCGCTGCAGTTGTTGTGTCTTTTCTACACTATGTCTCGGAAGGATATGTTATTTTTCTGAATTTCCCTCGAACGGTCCTTGGATATGGCATTAACACATTCCATGCTACACAGACTTAATGTGTTCCACTCTGTTTCGCATGTGTTTTTCATTGTTACTAGCAATTCGGTTACAAGGAACAACTTGAAGTAGATAAATCACTTGCAAACGCATGAATAATGGATCATATAAAAGTTAATGGCCGAGACAGATGTCTTAAAAAAATTAATTAGCTAAAGGATAAGTGCAGTTTTTAACATTTCCACATAGATTGTAAAAGTATGATATAGAAAATGAAGGAACCTTTTTTGGAAGATAAGTATCGGGTCTTGCACATCTCCTTCCAAAATGAAGTATTCTGTACTTCAACTCTCCTAAAGCTGTAAACTCTTAAGTAGTGTAATTTTACTCGTTTTAAGTAACTTTATGATCAACATATTATTTTCCTTGTGGAAGTTGTTAGAACGTTTTAAGTAATATCTTGAAATCCGAACGTTAATTACGTTTAGTAACTTACTTGCATGCTCATTAAATCAGGAGAACATGACTAACTTTCCTTGTATTACAATGACGAATATATGGGGAAAAAGGAAAATGACACTAGAGAGGAATTCCATGATCCAATTCAAATAGTAGTAGTTGTTGTAGCAGTAGTTGTTGTAGTATTAGTAGTATTAGGTGTATAAATATGAAATGCGGATTTTACTAACAGATGGCATAACCATTACATATGGTTTGTGTCGGGGATAACTAATATGGCATTTTGGAGGGTAAGCATCTGTCAACAAATTCCAGCATGTCATAGGTTTTGATTGTACAAACAACATATTTTTTTCGCTTCAAAAATGTCGAATTACGTGCCAAAAAAAAAAAAGATTTTGCGGGGAAGTCTAATAACCTTCTTTCATTTTAAGAAAACGGCAGCACAAACTGATCGATTGTTAGTGGGAGCATATAATGAACATGCCCCAAGCCAAGACACTTGTGAACGATGGTTTAAAAGATTTAAAAGTGACGATTTCGATGTCAGCAACAAAGACCGTGGAAAAACACCAAAAAAATTCGAAGATACAGATTTGCAAGCATTATTGGATGAAGACAACACACAAACTGAAAAACAGTTGGCAGAAGCGTTGGATGTTACTCAGGCAGCCATTTCACAACGTTTAAAAGCCATGTGAAAGATCCATGTGAAAGAAAGATTGAAAGAAAGAGACATCGAAAGGCGAAAAACCATTTGTGAAATTTTGCTTGCCAGACAGAAAAGAAAAGGTTTTTTGCATCGGATTGTTACTGGCGATGAAAAGTGGATTTATTTCGACAATCACAAGGTGAAATCATGGGTAGACCCAGGCCAGCCATCAACATCACAACCAGTCCGAAATATTCATGGATAGAAGACTTTGCTGTGTATTTGGTGGGATAGTAAGGGACCTTTGTATTACGAACTGGTGAAACTTGGTGAGACTATTACTAGCGAACGTTACCGGCAACAACTGATCAAATTGAACCGCGCACTTAAGGAAAAACGACTAGAATTTCACCGAAGACATTATAAAGTCATTTTTCAACATGAAAATGCTCGACCGTTGCAGTACCTGTCCTGAACTACTTGAGAAACATTAATTGGGAAGTTCTGCCCCACCCGCCGTATTCACCAAACTTGGCTCCTTCTGACTACTACTTGTTTCGATCGATGCAGCACAGACTTTCGGAACAGCACTTCCATTTTTACGAAGAAGTTAAAAATTGGCTTGATGAGTGGTCAGCCTCAAAAATGAGAAGTGGTACTGGAACTGAGTCGATCAATTGACAGAAAGATGGGAAAAAGTCGTAGCTAACGATGGCCAACACTTTGATTATTAATATCATTCATTCTTTTATTCAAATAAATGCATATTTCAAGCAAAAAGAATCCGCATTTCATATTTATACACCTATTAGTAGTAGTAGTAGTAGTACTAGCAGTAGTAGTAGTAGTAGTAGTAGTAGTAGTAGTAGTAGTGGTAGTAGTAGTAGAAGTAGGAGTAGTAGTTGTTGTTGTCGTAGCAAAAAATCGTCGTTAAAATAGTAGTTGTTGCTGTACTTGACATAACTTACGCTGCTTGCAGGTATGGAAGCGGTGATACTCATAGTAACAGTGAAGACTTCGAAAGATTAGGAGCAAGATCACCGAAACTAAAAGAACTTCCTACCACATTCATAGGCAAGATTGGGACTTTTATCCACATGCACATGAAGATGTAGGAAATTTTACACGTTTGTCATTGTCTTATAGATAGATTTTAAGATACATTAGTGAAGCATTTCTAAGAAAGATATTTGAGCTTTAAATGCCCTTTGGATTCGTCTTTTTCAAGTCTTAGCTTCGAATAATGAAAGGTGGATTATTTTACAAATAATTAAATATTCGTGTTCTCGCCACCTTTAAGGTAAATAAATGGCACAATCTTTCGTGTAAATATTGTTTAACGTCGACCTGTAAACACGCGAAACAGAACGAAGAATCGACGAAATTTAAAAATTAAAATTTTTAATGCACTTAGAGTCTGCATCAAAGTTTCATGTCTGATTCGCAATAGATTTCAAGTAATTTTTATGCAAAATGTTTGCAAATTGATGAAGAGTCACACAAAATCAAACCGAATTGTTGGAACCACAAGAGCCTGCTTCATCAAGCTCAAAAACGTAATAATCAGAAAAGAGTGATGTCAACGCAGAGATCAAAAAAGGCCTTTTCGGATCTAGTATTATAAAAAAAGCTTGAAAAGTGGATCAGACTTGAAATTTCCTGTAAAATAACGGAAATAAAATTTTGAAATAGGCATGGTTTTGACTTCATCTGTGGGGTCAGGCAAACAAGTGCGATGTCAAGACAAAGAAAAGCAAACCTTTTGACACACAAAGTTGAGAACCTTGCCTTTAAAACATGATAATTTTTTCTATTGTCCAATTTCGTTTTTCTATTCAATTCAATCAACATAAATTAGCAGGATTACGTGGAATAGCTTGATACATTTATGCCTCCAATTCTCATTTTTGAGGTATCAGAAAGTAGAAAGAGATTTTTCTGTCTACCGAAAATCCTCTTAACATTCAGGGGCAGAACACGTTCGAGGTATATTTTTTGTTTGTTTTCAAAATTGTTAGCCATAAAATAATTAAATTGAAGCCACATATAATGATAGATACTTGTATTTATTTATCAATGTAAAATAGAATATATTATATCTATATATTCTAAATGTACTTTTAATTAAATTCAGAGTAAATATATTTATAAGAAATACATCCAATATATATATATGCATACCTTCGAAATTTTCAAAAAAATAAGAGGTTTGAAAACCCTTAAATTTGTCAACATATCTTAATGAAAATCCATTCAAGAGATGGCACACGGAAAGAAGGAAATAAGTACATGAAAAAGTTATTATTTTCGAATGTTTCAAAGACACTGTTCAGCACTGCATTGCACTGAAATATTCGATTTATGAGGGAAATTTTATACTAGGTTTTAGGCAGTTTTGTTTTTCAGTCGAAATTGTCAATTTTTATTGAAAAAAGAACCACACAAAACTTTTCGAGAAATAAACTTAAGTAAGTAAGCGTAAAAATAGCAAATCGCTTTACCCGCAATCAAGGAGCTTAAAGTTTATTTCGAGCTCCACTAAATTACATTGAAATGTAAATTACATACGCCGCAACAATCCAAAGTACAACATAGTAATTGTATGGAAAATAATTGTATAATGATTGGAAAAATACGCCTTTAATATTTTATACGCCCATGCACATGTGCTTATCACGGATGGCCAGATCGTACTGATGTCTAACACTGCTTCCGCACACATATGCATTCCATCGTTTGGCTTTCTTGTTTCGATTGTGTTGATTTTAAGAATAGTAGTATACTACCAGAAATTTCATTATTTTTGAAGAGGGTATTGGATATTAACTATGGGATAGTGTCTATTAAAGATAATTATCCCCTTTATTACACTGAACCAACAGTTTTAATTAGCTAGCAAATACCGTTATTTCAATAACCGTTATTTATTACCGTTATCTTCAATGATTATTGATCCTTGCCTTGAAGAATTTTCAAACTATTTCTTATTATTTTTAATTTAAGTAATGAAACTAATTAGTTTAGTAGCTACGTCTCCAGCAGCAATCCTTAGTTCTTAAGTAATTTGAATAAGTTAAAACTTTCATATGCGTCTCACTTAAACGCAGTTTTTTATCTTCTTATTATTTCTACATTATTGATGGATAAAAATAAGCCTCTTCAACGAACTGCTGCGCGGCCATTGATTGAATACCTGTTCTTGTACTCGTGTCCTTTTTTAGCCATGTTTCTACTTCGTTTTGATGTTCTTTGTCTGATGTCTCTTCATTTGACAGATGTGCACTTTTGCATGAAGAGGCCATGTAATTCTGAATACTCCTTTACATTCTGTAAACGTCATTTTCTCGTTTACCGAGCTAAAAAATTTCTTGAGTTTTAAACGCCTACTCATTGTTGTTGTACAGATACCCACTTTTTTCATTACTGACCCCAATTGGGTCCATACTTCTGAATATCCAATGCACGCCTCTCTACTTCCATTTTTCATTAAATTTTTTCCTTTCTCCTGAACAAAAAGGGATGTCAGCTTGCTCTGATGTAGCTTCATTCTTGTGCGTTCGATGATCTTATTCGCTAGCGTTTTGCTATCCCCAATCTTATTTTCTGTGTCATTTATGAACTTTCGTTCTTCCTTGAATATTTCATTTAGCATTAGAATAGTAATTTAAAATGGTTCATTCAGCATTGGAATGGTAAGTAATCGATGTACCGCGTTGCGATACGCAACTGACTTTAACTGCTGGCAATGTTTTGATGTTGCTGAGATGGTTCTTTGAGTCGTCGAAGGATTCCTATGTATGTAGAACTTGAGCCTGGTATCTGATCTGTGGATCATTATGTATATCATATTTGCTTCTCGCTCCATTATGAATTGGATTTTTTCGTGGACAATTTTGAGTTTTTCAATAGAGATTTGTAGCTAATCCTGCTGGACCACGGCAAAAAGGTCGTCTACCTTTCTTTTCCAAATGCGAGGTATGATTTTCAATGTATGCAACTTATTTTTGAATACTTCCATGAAAATTTTGCTCAGTAGCGGTGACAGTGCGTCCCCTCTAGCTATTCCTGAAGTCGTTTCATAAAACCTACAGAGGGCTCTAAGTTAATGTAGTGCTTCTTCTTTCCCATATTGCTGTGTTATCTATCTCCGGTCGGTTGCCTTCTTAGTGTCCTGTGACTTCATCTATTTGTATACTGGGAAAGAAACGAGAACTTCGAGCCCTAATAATATTTCGTCCTTTTCGACTTCTACCACCTTCAACTTGTCGGCTAATTCCTGGTTGTTTCGAATTGATTTAGCTTTCATTTTAAGTGTCCTTATTCCTAGACCAACCATTTCGCGATATTAAAAATTGGTAAGCTTAATACTGCAACAATATCAGGCGTTTCGTTGCCTGGGTTGGGCACCTTCGGCACGAATCTGCTCCGTCTTCAACTTGTCATTTTCACCTTGTCGATATCCGTGAACTCAACGAACGCTATCGTATAGCGACATACCGCATAGTGAGTGCTATATGTTGGATTTGGGAATAAATTTCAGTCGTTGGTAGACAGATGTCCTTTAGGATACTATTCTCGTGTCTGCGGTGGCAGTTTTCTTGGAATTGGAAGTTGTAAGCGTAGGCTCACGGACGCAACTCATCATATACTGAAGTAGATAGACTGTTGCCATTTGATTGTTCGTAATTTTAAATCGAAAGCTCAGCGAAATCCGATAACGTGTTGCTATTTTTGTGAATTTTACCAGCAAATATCAGCTGAAGCAAACAGATAATAAGTATGCTTATGTAACCTACGTTGCTGCATTTTTAGCTTTATTTGTGTTTTTTTTTTGTGCAATGCCGGCTCTATTTGTTCCAGATATCAAAATATGGAAGATTTGTGGTCGATAGAATGGTTGGGCCTTGAAATTTTTGGAACTACAATGTGATTTTATTGATTTTTACAAATCCCCTCGATTTGGTGGGACTGACAAGCAAACTGAGAAGCATCAATTGGATGAACTGCCTCAGTTTCGAGAAATACTCCAAATTTTTCAAACATCTTCATCAAGGCTTACTAAATATCCGAATATTGTACGATGGACGAGCAAATAGTTGCATTTCAATGGTGCTGCTGATTTTGCCAATATATTCCAACCAGTTGGGCGTTATCTGTCATAAAAGAAGTCAGCAAGGCTAATGCAAAAGCTTGGTGTTCATTGACATTCGAAATATATGTAGGTTAACAGCCTAAAGGACCAGTTTCGATATTATATATTCAGTTTCGAACATGCGTCTTGAACAGTCGATTTTGAATCCAGACCTCAGACTGGTTCTGACTGATTCAGATATTTCTCCCAGACTTTTCAGGCTGGTTCTCCAGCATTCCACTGACGCAGAATTATTACATAACAGACTAACTAACTAGGGAAACGCGCGACAAAATGAGAGCTTCCAAACAAATTTTAATAATAAGGGAAGGCCAAAAATTTTTTTCGGAATTAAGCTTTAAAGAAAGCTAGACAAAAGTGTCGCCTTTGTCGAAAAAAAATTGTCTATGGTGTTGTCAATGTATTTGGAAGACAATTCACTTGTTGGGGCCACAGGAGATTAAAAACTCCTGTTTGGTGAGATTGGTTTGGCTTGGTTTGATTACTTACTACACCGAAACTAAGTCTGGAGTGGATCGTCTTGAACAGCTTTATAGTTCATCTTCTCTAGCCCGAGAACTTCAAGCCGAAGTTCTATAGTATTCGATAGAATGTTCGATACTTGGTAGGATGGGAAAGTACATTGAAATTCCTAGCTACGCTAGTGATAAAAAAGAACCACCAAACAAAAGGGGAAGGTGGGCTCTAGAAGAAATCATATGAAAAACCAAAACTTTTCGTCACATTTATTACACAAAAATGGGTCCGAGCGAAATGAAGCATATATGTGGAAATGTCTTCAAAAATATTTGAAACTGGCCAAAGAATCTCAAAAAATGTAACTAGAAATTTATATTCTCTATAATATTTACTTTCTCTTTTATCTGTTTCCAATGTGTTTTATTAGGCAAATTTTTGAAATTCAAATGTAAATATACACTGCCGCTCAAAAAGTTTGAGACCACTAATAAAAGTGCTTTTGTTAATGGTAAATTGACAAAAGTATCAAAATATTGGTGACAAAAAGTAATCTGCACACCTGTATATTCTTACGTTTATAAAGATTACTCAAAAGCTTTTTCTTTTATATTTAAGATAAAGAAAGGGCAAGAAACAACCATTATTTCCAAACTGATGATTTTGTGAGTTAAGACAGCCAAGACAGTCAAGACGTCTCTAAAATGGGAAAAGCCCGCGAAATTAGTATTGAAACGCGATCCACAAAGTGCGGCACAAAGAAACTGGCAGTAATCAAGATCGTCCGCGCTCCGAAAGACCAAGAGCTACGACTTCTAGTGAAGAAAAGTTTATTGTGTTAACCAGCTTCAAGTGCGAGGCTGTTTCTCTGGCTAGAGAACTGAAAATCTGGTCCAAATTAAAGGAATTCTGAAAAAGGAGCAGTATCAAGAAATTTTGGAGAAAAATTCTATTCCCTCCGTGCTGAAGTTAATCGCCAGAGGATTTATTTGCCAACAAGATAATAATCCAAAGCATACTTCAAAATTATGTAGGAGCTATTTAGACAAGAAACTGTCAGAAAAAAATTGGAAAACATGATATGGCCTTCCATTTTGACTTTTGTGGCAAAAGCTTGACCGAAACGTTCGGAAACAATGTCCTTCTTCTCAGCAGACCATTTGGAATGCACTAGAAGAAAGCAGGAGAAACATCTCGCAAGAGGCCAAGAAAACCAAGAGAATAAATTAATTGCTTGCATGGCAAGGTTGGTAAAACAGGTAAAAAAAAGTAAAGGAGGCTATTTTGATGAAAAATGTGTATGAAATCTCTTGTGTATTTTTTTTTAAACATTGTTTTCATCAAGACTACTTGTAATTTTTAATTCTAAATCTTGTGTGCAACATGAAAAAAAATTGTTTTTACAAAAATTCTAGAGTTAAATTCTTCCCCCATTTTTTTATAGTAGTGTCTAACTTTTGACCGGTAGTGTACGTCCAACTAATGTTTTTTTCCGTTTTTTAGGCTTGGACTATTTAAGGTCATATTATGCATGATATCCGTGGTAGACTTATGTGCAAAACTTGTTTAGTACATTGGAGGTGTGTCAGATCCCAGCGTGAAGTGTGGCATTTCAAAATGATCGTGACAGGTACCAACTTCAGAGAGGTAAGAACTTCTGAATAACCTGCCCTCAAATCACTAGACTCGGAAAATCTTGCTTTCAGCTTTGGTGTACTTTTAAACCTCTCAATTGCTATTTTTTGGCATAGACCACAAGAGCTCGTTACTACTGGGTGGGCCATTTAAAGTGGAAACATTTGTTTCTGTAAAAAATCTATGAATGTAAATATTATTTATTTTTATTTCGATTATAATTTATTTTGGGTCAAGGAGATATGTTACAGTGATTTGTTCAAAATGATATTGCGTAAATGGCCACCTTTAGCCTTGAGTACAAAATGTGCCCTTTTTTTAGGTTTTCCATCGTTTTGGCCAATGTATCGGTCGATATGGCGGCAATTTCACGTCGCATGTTGTCTTTAAGTTGAGCTATGGTCCTTAGCTTATCAGCGTATATCTTGGATTTCAAAAAGCCCCACAAGAAAAATTCTGGTGGCGTCAAATCGGGTGGTCTCGGGGGCCAGTCAAAATCACTGATTTTCGATATAACTCGTCCGGGGAACAATGGTCGTAACAAATCGATTGTTAGTCGACCTGTATGGCATGTTGCACCGTCCTGTTGAAACCAGAAGCCATTCAAACCATTTTCACGAACAATGGGCATTACAAAATCATTTATCATGGCTCGATAACGTTCACCATTAACAGTTTTCGTTGCTCCATCATCGTCTTCGAAAAAATAGGGACTAATGACCATATCCGCACAAACACCACACCAAACTGTAACTTTTTGGTCATATAGAGGCTGTTCCTCAATTAATTGAGGGTTTTCAGTGGCATAGAACCGACAATTTTGCTTATTAACGCTTCCATTTAACGTAAAATGTGCCTCGTCTGACGTGATGATTTTTCGCCAAAAGTTGGCCTCGTTCTTGGCCATTTCGATGATTCATTTGGCATAATCGACGCGACGCAAATAATCACCTGGTTTCAGATTATGTGCCATTTGAATTTTGTACGGAAACATCTTCAAATCGACACGAATTATGCGTCGGAGAGTAGTCCGAGCGATGCCCAACTCCTGAGAACGACGACGAGACGATGTTGTCGGCTCCTCCTCAACACTGGCTCGTACGGCTTCAATATTTTCATCGGAACTTCTTGTTCGTTGTCTGGATGCATGACTGGCATTACTAACATTACCACAATTCACAAATTTTGCGTATAAACGTCTTATAGTGTTCTCACCGGGAGCACTTTTAACTTAATTTTTCGAACGAAACGCACGTTTGATTTTTACAATTGAAAAAATATTTTGAATGTAAAGCTGAACAATTTCAGCGCGTTCTTTTGGTGTGTACTGTTCCATGATAAAATTGTTTTGGAATGACGCTTCCAACGCATTAGTCGATCTGATAATTCTGTCAAAAGTTATTGCGTTGTCCGATGCTTCCACTTTAAATGGCCCACCCTGTATATATGATCACACCATGTAGCTGCCATACTTAAGATACAAAGATATGTTTCTTCGTTGCTTTATTGGTTACAAATGCTGACACGATCTAAAATTTGGATTGGCTCAATATCTATCTAAAATTTACAATACATTATGTAGAGTGATTAAATGAAAAGGATTTACCGAGTCTGGTATTTTATGGTGAGAGAAAATGTAAGGATTTACTCTGTCTGATATTTTTTATTGCCTTCTATGACTCGGGATAATGTTGCTTAGTTTTACAAAATTAAGATAGCGAATACATTCGTTGCATGACTCAATTTGAGATTTGGGTTGAGTTGTGATAAAAATAGCCTTTGGTTTGGCCTATGGTCTGATCTGGACTGCAGGCTCTGAGGCTTTTACCCGTCAATCTTTATCAAGGATGTGCTGCATTACACGAGTATTTTCTTACCGCGGACTGCAATTGTGTTGCTGATTGAGTGTGAGCTCCTTTGGTCAGCTAAGTACATACGATTACATTCTTAGCAAATTATGCAGTCAAGAAGGAATACACATACTTTGAACGTTCAACTCTCAACCCTATAAAAAAAATAGCAAAAAATCACAACATAACATTCTTGTATGAAAAGGATTACTTGCTTTATCGAGTAATCACAAAGGATAAGCAATTTAATTATTGTTTCTTCGTAAACACTTTTATATTGTTAGCATAAACATGGTTTTCTCTGAAAAACAACACACGTGCTATACCTACCATTTTTTAATATTCCCAAGTATTCGATTCAATTTTTATAATCTCTCTTATATGCTCTCCAGCTTGAACGTGCAGTAACAACACAATCAGCAGTACATTCAATTTATAAGTTCGCAAATTTTCTGATACTTTTCCGGAAAATATACATTGCTTGATCACCCCGTGAGAAACTCGCTGGGTTTTCCCGGAAATTTTCAGCTTCATAACGAAATTTTCCTGCACAATTCGAAGGTTGATATGCTGTTATATTGCATTTGTGTAATTTTCATCCGGCATTGAGAATTATGATTCCTGGAAAGAATATTTGTAGTGTCGACCGTTTATTTATGATTGATCCTTCCATTTTATCGCTTTTCCGACAATGATGTACATAGTATGAACCTGGCTGTCGGATATGTAAATATCGCAATATTAACAAGTACATACATATGTCAAGATCTTCGTTCTCAACGGGTGGTGGTCGGACATGATTTTTCTTTATTTTAAAATTTCCTCAATGGCTAGAACGACATGATAATTAAGATTTTAATCAATATTTAGATTCCATAAATATAGTATGGTGTGAAAAGCGTTTTCATCATGATTTGTTCGTACTCTTTGTAGTCAGTCGGATCAATTATTTATTTCTAAAACTGAAAAGCATTCTGCGTAAAAGATGGATGAGACGAAAGTATCTGAAGTTCGATTTCAATACCATGTGAATGTTGTATATAACAGTGGTGAGTTGACTTACGCATGCACTTAAAATACGACAAAGCTATCACTAAGAGTACTCAGCAATAGCACATGAAATTCTACAACAAATCATTTTCAACTTTCATATCGGATATGATTGACTTTCCCACTAATGGCAACGTTTACAATGCATCCTCTCGTACTCGAAATGTTGCGGCAAAGTTAAAAGGATCTGCTATTCAAATTTAACACATCGTTTGTATGATGAAAAACGTCTTTCAACCACGCAACCAGCATCACATGTGGCACAAGACACTCGAAACTTTCAAGGTCTGTCTCATCGTCAACGTAACAATTTCCAAGCAATTTCAAAGGAAACCGCATAACTGGTAAAACCAACCACATAATCGATTTTACTCATAGATCCTTCACCATCCAACTGTGACAACTTTTAGCTGTACTCAAACATATGAATCTGTTTCGCACACTCGCTTTTAACATCCCTCTGGGCGGCGGGATCTTGACTCATTTTGACGAGACAAAAAGCAAGCTGAAAAAATTGAATACCCGCCGGACAATCAAAGTAGAAACAATGGGAATGGTTTGCGTGACATTGTATGTAGACCAGCCTTGGAAATGGTTGTGGGATATATTGTAACAGTGCAATGGATTTGGGATTTTGGGAGCGAGTATGATCTACATACTGAAAAGAGGTGTGTTTTGTGACAGTACGAAAAAAGTCGAATTTTAATCGGAACAGGACTCGGAGTTGTATCAAGGCAACCAACCAGCTTCCTTCCTAAAGGGTACATAAAAACACACGTATATATAGCTGTAGAGCAATATTCATAACTAGTAAATAACCAGTCGACATCCACCTAAGCTGGTAGTGCCAATCGATGCGTCCCGGCCTGTGAGTTGGCACCTGATGAGAAGCGGCAGGGACGCGTGTTCGAAATCAGCTTGAGCTCTTTCCACCTTTTCCAATATTAAAAACACGTATATATATTTCTTCGACTATTGCTAACACGCATGGGACACACAAGTTGAAACTCGAGGAAAAGTCCTGTTGTCAAACCAAGAGTAGCATTATCACCATGACTGTACTCAGCAGTGGTCTAAGGGTTGTGCCTTAGAACACCACGTTATGATGTACTTGGGTTGTCACCTGGTAAGTAATCGTATTCAAACGCTCCGCGCCAGTCAGAACATTTTCAAATTGAACAATTTCCCTCCACGTGACTTGTGGAGCCGAGCACGGCCAAACGCTTTTCGGGGTTCTAACATTCCCGACGTTGCACGTCCTTAGCTAACTTCCAAACTTTATCTCGACGACATCGGGCTTTCAACATAATTGTGGCGTTTTAGTGTGGATCTGTTCGCAAGCATTCAGCACCAGTTGAAATATTAACATGATGTCAAACATCCCGGCACACGGCAAATGTGCCCGCATATCCGCCTTTGCTATACACTTCATAAAACTATTCGTGTCCTCTCGACTATATCCTTTCAAAATGTGAACCTCTGTTTTCATGCAAAACACGGTCATTTACTGGTACTGTTTTCGCATCTATGATTCCGTTTTGCACATACATATGTAATCCATGTCACTTATGGCGCTGATATACATAGCAGGCGTTTGAAGTTCATTCGTCCTTTCTGCACAGTGAATTTCACCCGGCAACGGTGACTTCCTATGTGAAAGCTTGAGATGCTCGGTACAAAGGTCATTTTGAGCTCTGAATTTTGATTAGGTTTTACGGATGCCGCTTTTCAGAGTAAATTGTTTGTTCTTTAAAATTATAACAATGGTTTTCTGATGGTGGGAAATTTAAGGTGCCTACGCGTTTGAGCAGCAACAGATTATTGCCGAATCTCTGCTCAGTCACGTTCGAGCTATAGATTGTAGATTGGCAGATTACAGTCGTTGCTATTTGTCCAGAGTCAATACTATCCGGGCTAAAAGACATCGAGGAAGCTTCTAAGTGCTTTTCTTTCCCTTTGTTTGTAAACAGCTCTCCGAGGAGCACAACCGTCGAGATTTTATCGTTTGTGCTATTTTACGATTAATAATTTCGTAGAAATCGAACTTCAGGCGTCTTCTGATTTCAGTTCAAATCAAATTGCTGTTGTGTCTAAACAAATTGTACTTAAAAAAGGATATAATGGCAGGAGCACCCTTGAACTGCGCATTCATTACTTTTTGATAACTTGATAAAAAGTGGGTGCAAAGGCAATTTTCTTTTGAATTTTTTTCACGTTGGAATTCAAGTTACGTGCTTAGTTCGCGATAAAAGCTCTTGGTCGGTGTGAACTTTGCCACTCAAACACTCAGAATCGTAAATATTTATGGAAAAGTCTGCTAAATCACATCGGAAGAATTAATCAGGACAAGTAAGGAAATTATGGCAACAAAAAATTTTTTAAGGACTAATCTGTACTATGAAAGGACCGTTTAGCTACAACTTTTTCGAGAGAAAATCCACAATTTACCTGCCAGTTCTGATTTGTAACAATTTTCCCGGAACAGGAACACGATATCAATGGAATAGCTCTTTTTGGTAGGTATTTACTTGGTTGATTGAAAAAGGAATATCCTAGTACGTATCTTGCATTTTGCTTTCGATGTTGTTACTAATTTAGTTCCGTATCCTGTCGAGTTGAAAGTTTACTTAGCACTCATCGGCGACATCACACTTTTAAGTGGTTTGGAATGGTTTTGGTTGACTTTGAAGTAGATTGCAAATACCTAGTGTGAAATACACAGTACTTCACCTTTGTAAATGTAACTATCTTATTATAAAAATAATGATTGTTTGGTTAGGAGTTGAAGGCTTTTTACCCACTGAGCGTAAGGCTCCCAGGGGCAACCGGATTACCAACTAAACACCACCACTGTTACACTCAGAACCCAGCCTAGAACTATTTGGCGTTATGACTACCGGCTCGCCTAACAACACCTGCTGCTTAGAAGCAATCCCTCTTTCGGCAGAGATGTGTGGGCAGAGAGATTATGGCCGTCAGAGAGATTCTCTTCCCTCTGCGGCATCGAGCGTTTCATGATATCCTTATTTATTAGAAGAACCGTTAACACGTAACGTGGCGGGTAGTAATGTTGCCTGGAGAGAGCGCGCCTATTTACTTAAGGGGAAGCAAACGGAGCGCGGATCGCATTTTCCGCATTGGAAGAATATGTGGCAGGCGTCATCTGTCGTCGACAGGCATAACAGGTAAACAATGGAAGGTGACTTTCCCATCTTAAACTGATAAGACTAAAAATTGCCGTGCCTACTAAGGAGTTCAAAATCCTCGCGATAATGCTCATAGCCGTTTCAGAAACAGTGCGTTATGCAACTGCTCCGCGATGCTTCTTGCGTCTGATGCTTCAGACGCCCTTGAAACGATTCCTTACTGAGTGTGTTAGCTGTGACTCCAGGGCGTACAAGGGTGCTGACGCCATTGAACTCATGCACAGACGACTTTCTTTCGAGGCTAGCTGGATTCCTTATTAGCTGACTCTCGAATCGAATCGAAGAAGTTCATTTTCGAATCAATTATCAAACCAAGGTATTTTATTGACTCCATCGACTCGATGATCGTTTCACCTACCAATCCGAACGGGAATAACACCAATGATCCATTTCTGGGTCCGTGTGATGACCTCGGGCTTCACTTGGCGGAGTATCATACCTAGTTTAAGGGGCGCCGATTCGACAATACGTCCGGAGAAAGGTGCTGTTAAATCATTTACGTAGCCGATCAGATGCGACGCCTTCTATACCTGTGATCTCAAAAGTTATTCATACCTTACATTTCATAGGGCCACGAATGGACCTTGCTTAGCCCCTGATGTAACATCTATTCTTCAGCGAACCACTTCCATTCCTCACAGCGAGTGTTATCAGCAGTGTAATTCGCCTTGAAGGGCGATTGTGGTTTTCTCTGTTATTGCACCGATCATGGGTCGATTAGCCCTAAATCCACATTGATTAGGAGATAAACCTCCAACAGCTCGGATGGCCTCCCCGAGTCACTCTTTGATGACGCTCGCGAGCACTTTCCCAGCAGCATCCAGGAAACATAGGGGCCGATATGCAGATGGTTGCTCCGGATTCACCTTCCTCTTGTTAACCGCTAGCCTGATCTCTTTCCTGCACTTTGGAGACACGCCTTCCTGCAGGCAGGCATTGAAAATGTACCGAGCAACATACCAGAACAAAGCTGGTGTGCAAGCGGTTCCATTTCCGCCTGAGATACCCTATGGTCCCGAGACCTTCTCAATTTTCAAAGATCTCGTCGCTCTGCCCATCTTGATGTCACTAAAAAGCAGGCCTTTTGAAGCCCTTGAAGCATCGGGACGAACAAAATGCATTGGGAAAAGTTCCCGATCAACTTTGTCCATTTTTTCCGCTTCAAGCACACAGGGGTTCCAAGCTTCCGCATGTTAAGCTTCTAACTCAGATTCGACGAGTCTCTGTTAACGTCCTCAACGAGATTTTGCCGGCAGAACTCTCTTTAATCAGTCTACAATAAAAAGTTTTCCAGTTATCTATCCCCTGGTAACTCTAGGGAACTATTTATTTGATCACAATGCTGACCTCGGTTTTTTTCAAGCGCAAGGTTGAATAGTACGTCCAGAAGCTCATGATACTCCATTATTCAACGAGACTCATTCAATTCTGAAAATTAAAACTTGAGGATATGTCATGTCGTGTTTATTCTTCAGCGAACCCATTTTCTCTTGAACAAATTTACCCTGCTTGGTGTAATCCTTCGATTGGATCAGATAACTCGAAATCCTGTAAGACGTTCGACATTCACATAGCATGATTGTAAGCATTGCTTACTATAGTGATCATAAGCTACATCCACGATTTCAGTAATAACACTAACCATTGATCGTCTTCCCCTAAAGCCACTTTGTTAAGGACATAGGTCCACTGCACCTCAATGGCCTTGACGAGTCTCTCTCTAATGAACGTCTTATGCATGTTCCCTGCGACATTTGGCATACACAAGAGCCAACCGATGTTGGTTCAATATTCACTTTTTCCTTTTTTGACAAGACGAGCCCCATTTCCTCCTAGTATTTGAATAAAAACGCTCCTGCAGACAGGTGTTACATGTGTGGAAGCAGCATTTCAGGGCTAACCGATGAACCAATTGAAGCATTGCTGCTTGAATGCCATCTGATTTTATATCATTCCGTATGATTCCCCTGGATTTTTTTGCCTCCTTGGAACTGAAAAGTTTGCAGATAGCTTCAATTCTTCTAGTGAAGTATTAAAACAAACAGGATTCATAGAGAAAAGGGCCCGAACAAGCCTCACCAATACTTTCCTTTTCCTCAAGAACACATTAGATTCGTGAGGACACAAGCTTCCGCATTTCCAGCTTTAACGCCAAGTATCATCATCACCATAAATCAGCATGCGAAGTAGTTTCCTAGCCTGGCTTAGTGACATCTTTTTGGGGTGTACCTCATCCTATAGACTTTCAATTTGGGCTTTACAGCGGTGTCTTGGATATTCTCTTCACTTTTTATGTTATTCGTTGTTCATATTTATTGCTGTCATGGTTTTCGCCTTGATTTAACCTTTCATAAGGCTAAAAAGAACACTTTGATGTCAATTTTATTAACATTCCAGCCTATAATTAGAATTCAGATTGCTGCACATCGAAAAACACATTCATGTATCATTGAATTAAAAGTCCCAAAACCAAAATCACGCCGAGGATCCTTGCGAAGGTTAATGCGTTGTCAACGTTGTCAATCCCAGCCAACAAATCAAGTCAAGTAGTAGTTGCAATTTGTAGAATCCTTGTATCCTTAGAATCGGGATTAAGGGTTCCGAAGCCTTCTGACAAGTTGATATAAGCACAGTCAAAAGGACCCGTCCTTCAGCGTTAAAGACAGCTTGCAAGCAAGCTGAGCTCATTCTGCTCATTCATCAAGTTTGTTCTGGAACGTGAGGTTAATACTGATAAATGTCATTTCTGAACATTTGATCAGTACAAAATCGTCCTTGCCTGACGCTGCAATGAGATCGGAACATAGTGCTATGTCGTAACGAAATGGTGCCGGTGTCAAAGAACAATTCTCTTTGTTCTTTATTTTAGAAATATATAGATATCAGCCGTAGATTCTTCCTTTTCTCCATCGCATCCTGGTCAAGCCATGTCTGTAAGATTGTGCTACGATGCTGGTCAAAGTAGAAGACTTAAATCCAACTTTATCTTTTGACCTTAGCCTCGTTGGATACCTATCTGGAAAATGAGCCAGTTCTTCGGAGGTCGAATCCTTGAACTCACAAAACAGCAGAGTGCTGTTTCGGTGCGTTCTTTGATCTTCTACGGAGAAGTGGTAATCTGGACGCACAATTCGATCTTCAGCTTTCTAATTCACTGAAATATGTCCGAAGGCATGCCTATACAACATTGATTCAGGACCACACTTCGACAAATATTGGAAACAATCCAGTTGTTGGGATTAATTCCTTTTCCAGATGCAACCCAGTATCTTTTCAGGGATGCAGTCTATTACATCCTTAAACATTGCATTACTGACAGACGTCACCCTCAAACTGAAATTGATTGAGGCTTCTGCTTCTTTGAAGTCCACGGCATAGTTAATAAATCTTAGTATTAAAAACAGTTTTCGTTGTACTACTTTCATTGTTTGAGCATAGAACGTCTACTTTACATGTACAGACAAGTTTGACAAAGATGAGGCCATGGAAGCTTATTGTTCATGGCTCAAATTAGGGAATAAAGTCATACGTCGTTATCCTGGCAGAGAATATGTAGACGTGAAAGATCACTGACAATTTTCCGACACAACTCATTTCTGAAAATAAGTCTAGATGATTATTTAAGGCTAGTGGTTAAGCAGCTATTTGATCGCTTAATACTGTTTTTCTGTTTATACTATAACGATGGAAAAAGTTTTGATACTTGCAGTGTGTAAACTATATATCAAGATGTATCGTGTGTGGGCAGCTTTCTCTCCCAAAACATGTCAACTCAGTCGTTCCGGGAGAATTTCTAGAGGGTATGTTTAGAAATCTATCTTTATCTACCTGTAGGTTTTGATGATAACTTTGGATCATAGCATTTTGGGGGTTTCTCTAAGAAAGATAACGAGGAAGACTAATATTAATGAAGACTAGGTGTGGGTGCGAACACGGACCACTACTCAAACTGCAACATACAGAAGGTCAAAAATGAGCTTTGTCTTAAACCGCCCGGTAAGCTGTGTTCGGGGCCAGAGAATACAATAAGCTTCAATATTGGAACTCTTTTGAAACCATATCATGTAAGACGGGAAGCGTGTAAATAAATTCCGGGAAGCAGGAAGACGGGAAGCGCGTCTTTGCTCAGCAAAAAGGCAAACGATGTTCTGAAAAAGTTAGTTATCAACAAGCCTTCTGCCGGGCCAGCATCGTGCATGTATACAGTAGGATGGCCTCGAAAACAATAGTTAACATCATTGCAACTTATTCTTACATCATTAGTATAGAAAGTACGACACGATCAATTTGAAACTAAAAAAAAACTCTTTTCACAGAGGAAAAGACGATTGAAGTCTTAACCAATATGAAAACCGGAAGAAAGTCGGGATCACGGGCACAGGTTTCTTCTCTTATTCCAACGATATTCAATTTCATGCTTGCTCAAATAAGGATCCTGGCTGAGTATTTATAAATGGTTTTCGATCGCAAACTCGTCTGTTGAACGTATATTTTGGTCACAAGATAAGACGGTTATGGGTTTATCTTGATTGGTAGTTAAATGGTGGATAGCGAAGGCCTGCGAAGATTACAGGCAAACCTAGGCATAACAGCAAATTATTTGTAGCCAAGGATAAGGGTGAAGCAAATATAATCGAGAAGTATTCATAACTAAATGTCCAAGAAAAAATGACCTTAACTATGGCTTGTACCCGTAGATATCGCTGGAATGCAGCAATATCAGTGATATTGAGCGTAATCCTTTCGATCGGAAGCTTTCGTCCGGAATATTAACTTAACATTGCGAACCCATTCTTCTAATTATATAGCTCAGTGTCTTTGTATATGTAGTACTAGTACTTTAGTTGAATCATCTGCTCCGTGCCGGATAATACAAATAATACCGTGGGAACTACCCAAAAAGAGCTTTTATTGGCTGTTGTTAAAAATAAAGGTGTATTTTATTTCAATATTGCATGTAAAAAATCATATGAAACCTATAAATAATGATTATTCATTAAACTCCTGCATTACGTTTTCCATATAATGACAGAAATGTTTTAGAACAAAGGAAATTGTAACGGTCTGAAAGTATTTATTTTCAACACGTATGAACAGAGGTATCTGCTCGTGTGGCGAAACGAGGCGGAAGAATCATAAAAATTCCATAAACTCGTTCTGAGCCTTCTGATAACTAGATTCGTACGAAGACATTGTATTCTATCGTTTTACACGTATAGCATGTGCAAGTAATAAAAGTAACAGAAAGGATATGAATCTGTTTATACAATTGGATATGTCGAATCAGTTCAAAATACCAATATGATGTGCGTGAAACACGCAAACGTATTGTTTTTAATGGGCTTCGACTAACGGGCCATAGTACATGCTCGTATAGCCAAGTATATCCTTGCCAACAATAAAATCACAGAATATGCATTCAATATTGGAAAATTTCAGATTACTGTTCATGCGAAATCTCCACTCTTTCCATTGTGTAATTATTGAAACGCTTGCCTGCATGTTAGGGTGTACGCTCCTTATTTCGTCCTTAATAATAGATATGCGTTTGGTCGTGTTCAGAGGTGGATAGGCAACTGCATATAGCTTCAATTATTCATTGCGTAAGTGGTTAACCATTAGCTATTTTATTTACAAACTATTGTTACTGGAGCAAGTGTGATTCCATAGTCGACATTAATTCACCTTATTGCAAGGTGTATCCTTCGATACTCCCCAGAGATTCGGTTCGTCTTTGAAATCGCAATTCGGTAAATTACTGCTTCGTTGGTTCAGACCAATTTTAAGAACATTACTCGTATAGGCGACACCTATAAGTAACAAATTATGTACCTGTTTTGGTGTCCATTCAACCACTGAATATAGCATGCATTGATCGATTCCATTGTTAATTTACACAGGGATTATACTATATGAGTCGGACTATGCCGTAGCAGTAGCCCTCATGAGATTCGTAGAGTTTGGGCTTCAGATACGTGATGAAAGTATTTAAATTTAAATGTGTTTGAATTCAGCATTGGAATTGAATTGGTAGGTACTGATCAACCGATTGTTAATTCCTTCTCAGCTAGAGTGCCAGTAGTTGAAGTTCTTCTAAATGGCAGTTTCGACATTGTCTAGGATTAAATTTATCAGGGTGAGAAGGTATTGAACGATTTATCAAACAATACAACAGGCCATATCATATTCGGCATCACTTCAGACAATTAAAAATTGAACAAACATCCAAATGTTGCACGGAAGGATAAAACCTCAGACCCGGAAACAGCACCATTTCTTGTTATATTTCCATCGGATAAACTATTAGGTGCAAAGTGATGGTTTTTGTTACTATATCGCACGAAGAAACCCAAAACTAGAGCCACATATCCTTGAGACACACATTACCAACATTCTTTTTGATTGGAAATTGGTTTCCACCTCACCATAGCACTCTGCATTGCTGACTTGCATCTGGCACTGATAGGCTGATTTCTGTGTATAAGCTGTATAAAATGGCCTAATATCTCAGTCCCGTCAACATTTTCATCAATCAGAAGTAGATCAAAGCTTCGTTTGATCAATGACAATATCCTTTTTACTCAAACATGACAGTTCTCCTTATCCATACATCTTCTTTTACAAACATCCAAATAATCTGCAGTGTTGAAATCGGTGCAGTTAGAGTTAACTTGGGTTACCAAGCTTAAAAGTCCTTGCAAAGCTAAGCCGCTTATCCAAAGGAGCTATCCATTATCCATTATCTTAATTTAAGCCTATCGATGAAACTCATCTTATTTGCAATAATCGGGTTTCACTGTTAGATACCGTACACATCCACATCGGCCCCTAGTTCTCGACGGATTATACTTGTGTTTACGAATAGATGTCCTGCCAGGTATGCTATATAGACCTTGAATACACAAAGCAGTCCCCTACTCTGTGATGGTCGAGAATTCTAGCAGGGTAAGGTCTTTATGCAGTGTGATTCGCCCGGACAAAATGTGGTCCGTTCGTAGGAGTCTAGAAGAAGGAGGACTATCCTTTTCTCATCCTTTCTGCAAGCTCGGCAGGTCTGAGCCGTTTGGAATACTATTTGCTCAAAGTATTACTTCAAAATATTGGAGTTTGTTAACAATGCAACCAATAATTTATATATTTTGCGTTCACTCATGTGTTATTTCGTTCTCAGCTTATGAACATGACGCCAGCAAGTTTGGATAGCTTTGTTGTTCTTCATGCTATTCCAAGCTGTGTCCTTCACTAACATGACGGTTTCGTCCTTTTACACTAATGCTAGTGACAATTTTAATGTGTTTATTTAAGTGGCATTTTGGTTGGTTTATTCAGATTCCCTGCCTTATCTGCCTTTTCACTTCCATTTATACTGTTGGCTCCATTTTTTTTTAGATTTATTAGTTGAAGCGTTCAGGCAATCTTGCCCTCATCACTCCAAACGCATCATTTTTGATTTCTGACGTAGCCAGTCAACCAGAAATAAACGTCATCGCTAAACAAAATTTTCTTATGAAATTCGTGGTATTTGTTCTTAGGCCAATATCTTATATACACCACGCTCGGTAGTCGTTTGGCTAGCATTTCGGCACGCGTTGGATTTGGTAAGCCCGCAAACAAAAATTCTACAGCAAAACCTTCCATGTTGTATATGGGGGCAGGTTTAATTGCTGAGCACGCAGTAGAATGGACTCACTTGGATCTTCATCGATACTACGCTCTACAACGGCTATGGTTTCTTCATTACTTATTTTATGACGGCTGGATACGTGCACACTATAAGGCAGAGATTTTTGAACATGGTGCGGAAACGATGTATCGTTAATCGAATTAATTGTCCTGATGGACGATTATCTGGGAGTGCGCGATGAGTTACTCGAACAGTTTCATTGTATTTCGTAATAAATCTACACAATCTGAAGACGTTGTTCAGTTGTCAATCTAGTCAATAAGAAAATGGCAAACTAACCATTAAAAGCATGACAGCTGTCACGTAGCATTACAAGTGGTGCCTGCTAAAAGTGCTATGTCTCTAAAAAATACACTTTTTATATGACTTCTTGTGTTAAAGACATTCCTAGGCGTATCTATATCTGCTTTTTTTGCTCTGATTCATATAGAAATACTGTGGTGTAGTTCTCATGTTTGCAACTATAATTGAGTCATGGAAAGTCACGGAGCAGAGTCCAGTACAACTGCCTACATACGTTTTAGAGCATTTCATATGGATATAAATTACCCTTACTTCTGATATCAAAATCGGCATTGTAGAGAAAGATGAATGAAGATCCCCTGACTCCCCTGACGAATGAAGAATCCCTGTGCCTAATATCGGCTGGCTTCTGTGAAGATACCTTTCGCTCAACGGGTTCCTACTCTTCATTTGTTTCAAAACATGGAGGTGCTCCGTTGGGCAGTGCCTAGAAATTCTTTTCATCTGATACTCGTAGGTGATGCTTTCGGAAAGTATCTGTATCTAAAACTTTAGTTACAGCATATTCTGTTACGCATTTGCAGCAGCTGGCGCAAACTTTATGGTCCGCTTACTGTCTAGACAGCGAAGCCTCTGCGTACTTTTAGTTCTGTTAAAGGGTCTTTTTTTTAACCTCAGCAACCATGTCATTCGACTGGTATAATTGTTATTGTATATAATCTGATGCCATTGCTGGGTTTTAGGCCTCAAATATTTTCATTAGTTGAGACTTTCAACTATTTGATTCATTGTGAACGAGGACAATTCGTAAAGTTCCGTGTATCGCGCACATGTTGGTTGATTTCTTTGACTGAAATTCTCTACCTCGCGTAAATTCCTCGATATGAATCTTATAGCACACGACTGACTACTTCCACACTTTTTGCTTTACATTACTCAAAGCTCCTTCAATATTCACAAAAGCCACCAATGTGTAATTTTTGGAAGCAACATCCTTTTCTATCCTGGAAACTATTTTGTGTCGCCATCTCTAGAGAACTCTGATAGATATGAGTCATGGATGAGAAAAACTTTGCTATGTTCACGATACATTTTGTGTTCATGTATTTACAAGCTGTTCAAAGGCTCTTGTGAGTCACTCTTAATGAGGTTCAAGTGACAGTCAAAAACCTTTCAAGCCGAGGTCGTTCGCTTTTGACACTTGTGATGCAAATGTGTTTTTACATCTTACTCTATCCATCCTTCCTGTCTGTCGTTCTCTCTTTCCCTCTGATATTTGCTCCAAAAATCTCGATCAATTTGGTAACTAGTGATGCAAATGTTTGTTTGATTATCGCTCTCTCAATCTCTCCCATATGTTGCTCTCTCTAGCCCAAAAAAACTGTTTTACTTTCGTTACTACTTTCATTAGCGTAATATGCATCAGTTCGTGTTTCCTGTGGCTCATATGATTTTTCGATGTGCAAACCTAATTGCAAGTTGCTTACGAAACGCCTTCATCGTTGAAAATTTCCTTTGAGTAAGGCCATGATAAAGCGCCCATCGATTACCTATTTATTATCATCATCCGTTTGAGCCAAATAAGGTGATCATATTATTCGCTCAACGCTGTCTTTGATTACTGTATCCTGGCATTAGGTGGTTCTCCTTTCAAGGTCCTTATTATTCTGTTCGTCTTATTAATTCTATCGTTGATATTGTAGAAGAGACTAAAATGTTTGTTTCTCTCTTCTTAAATCTATCAAATACGAGGGTTGTGGAATCCTTTAGATTTGACATGTAGGCAACTTTTTCGTACCATCGTTTGTAAAACAGAATAACCTTTGTGTTTGCGAATTCCTGGTAGTAAGATACAATAGTTTAGATAGAACACCAATCAGGACTTTACCCTTGGACACCCTTCAATGAAACTACCCACCAATCAAGAATTCACAATTGAACACCCTTCAATGAAACTACCAACCAGTCATGACTTCAATGAAGTAAACAAAACCTTAATTGAAATTATCAACAACTTTTTTAATGAACTGCATTTCCTGGACATCCTATCGACTGGTTAGTCAATAATAGTTTGAACACAGATTGGAAACCTGTATGTCATCAGAGTTATTCGTGATGCTGCTTCAAAACCTTTTTGTAGGAGAAACGGTAAGCCGGTCAACCTTCTCACTTTGTGGTTGGTTTATTGGTTTTCCGGCAAGGAGGATGAGAAGAACGCCCCCTAGTCGTGTATTTATGGGGAACTTCCTATATAGTAGTCAGGTTTAAATTTGTATCGTGGGCTCAACGAATTTAGTGAAAGCTCAGAGTGATATCTGCTATGTACCGGCAAGGACAAGCGTTAACTATGCATGCCAATGCATGCATACGTTGTGATGCCTCGAATTTATCTTTTAAGGGAGTGTCGGTAGTTGTGTTTTGCCCCGGTGACAGTAGCCCTCAGATATTCGAAGGAGCGCTTCTCGTTCTAATTAAAAAAGATAAATCAATGGCGGTCTTATTACCTTGACCATTGCAGTTTTTTCAGATGTGTTGCGAAGGAGATCTAAAAGATCCTTCGTCTTCGTAAGTTGAGTTTCATGGTGCATGAAAATGTACCATGGTTTTATGGTGACATTCATGCTCCAAACCATTCAACAAATCACATGAAATTAGTCCGTAACAACAACACATTGGTGCATTGGTTGGAGTGTCTTGACAGTATTTACCGTCTTGAGTATGATGTTTAGAGAATTCGCTCCTTTAGCTTTGTACCATTGCGATGGACGCTGTCAACCGACTTGATGAGCCAATTTTCAGATTCACCTTTGCATTTTCTGGTCACGCAACAACTCCTTGCAAACCATAGTCAGTTTTTAGGCTAGATGCCACACTCAGGATTCTTTTTGAGGTCGGTTTTCTCTGTTGGTTTTCGGATTGCATTTTTACTTTGAGGAATTCTGGCTGATTCTTGATAATGCAAGAAGTTGCAGTGGCCACTATTTTGCTTATTTTGAGTCTCTTATTGACAAGATGCTTTTTCTAATTCTTCTGCTTGCTTCCTTCATACCATGGATGCCTAACAGTCTACATTCAGATCAGGAGAATATTTCTCACATTCTCTCATTCTCACAAAACACACGAGAAAATCACATTTTGCGCTAGAAAGAGACTGAAAATTAGAAATATGTTTCCAGGATAAAATAGGATTACCATTAACATGACTGCCCGCCGTACCCTTTTAACATTGAAAAACAAAAAAGTGATTCAAAGGGGCTTGAATAACTTGACGGATTTGATAATAGTAAAGAGTGTAGATCATTTCAACCGTTACGTGAACAAAAATCTAGAAGGTATATCGTACTAGTTTCTTTGGTTACTGCATCTAAAAAAATCAACTTCGCTAGAAGAATATAACTTTATCAGCTTGTTGATAAATACCGAAAACCTCGTGAAACATGCTGAAGCTCCGATGTAAGAGTCTGTTTTTCATCTGAACATGCCTCTGGTTCAAGGCTTTAGTGTTCATAGGACATCCCACATTCCAAAAGGAGGTTTAAATATAGATCAATGTCACTAATTATTTGTATTGTATGGAGTTGGAATTTGGTTTAAAATACGGACTCCTTCATCAACTGGGAATTCAGGCTTGGGCATGAGCTGATAAATTCAAATCAGAACTCAGTTTGAAACTCTTTTTGTGAACAATTTACGTTTCGAAGGTTAAACAATAACTCGACATCCTCCAACGCAAATCACCAAAAAACATTTATCCTCTGATTTCCACGTGTTTATGCTGCAAAAACAGCGCTTTCTACAGGTTCCGATGAAGGATATTGCAAAGAAAAAGTTGGCAGAATCAATTATTTATGGGTTATCCATTCCTATATAATTTTATCGAGAGCACTTAAATAGAAGTATCAATATTTCATCTGTATTTATCGGATCAACCGTTGACTCTCGCAACACTGGAAAAAATCGCTCATATCTTAATACACAATTGCCTATCGACAGTTCTACATAAGGATATAAATCATAATTTATCACGTAGAGAAGTAAATCATTGGCGAATTTCGTTCATTCCTTGCACGGTGATAAATTTCAGAAGCGAAAAAAAAAATCGTATTGAACATTGAATTCTGAAATCGGAGAATGCCAAAAGCGAGTGCGGAACGCGCAATAAGCGGTACGAGGACGAGGAACTTGGGCTGGGCTATTGCTCCTGTCACTGCTGTTATTGTTGGTGGTCTTATGATTTCAATAAATCATAATATTTCCAATTTATTCGACCTTGCAGCGACTTATTTTCCATCCATTTACTTGAGGGTGAAAAGCAGCCACATCTTGAAGTCGATTGGAATCTGCCCGTGATTGTGATGCGGTTGGGATTTGTTTTCGCCCTTCCCGTGGCTTTTCACAAACACATAAATTTGTAATCTACCCGACAGGAAATGCGAATGGCCTGGAACATTATTTATTTTTGGAGGATCAAGAAAAAATTCGAAAAAAAGCATAAGATATATTAGATTTCCGCTCGGTCTAATTGGAATTACTGAAAAATGTGTATAGAATGACGCTGAAAAAGTTTCCGTCGAGGTTCTAAGAATTTTAATGAATTCGTGGAATCTCACGACGATGTGAGCGTAGAGATGAAGTTTGAAAATTTTTAATTAACGTAAAGCTCAGGTTGTCGCTTCAAATAATACTTTGCTATTTTCGCGGAACGCTGCGTAATTGTTAGAATAAATGAGGATAATCAATCCGATCCAAGGTCGCTACTGACACGAGTTTCGACAGACATGTCTGGGATGCAAATGCAAAATATTATTCAAAATACTGAATATGAATAAATTATGCGAAAAACGGAGAAACCGAAATGAAAAAACCATAATTCAAACTCTAATCAGTGTTGCGGAGCATGCAAATCTCTGGCCAT
Organism: Stratiomys singularior; assembly: GCA_954870665.1. Lineage (NCBI taxonomy): Eukaryota > Metazoa > Arthropoda > Insecta > Diptera > Stratiomyidae > Stratiomys > Stratiomys singularior. The sequence goes on along the minus strand of OX940878.1, from coordinate 128,907,281 downwards.
TTTTTATTTTGATTAAAAAGTATTAAGGATATTTTGTTTGGCTCTAGATGCTTAATATGCATCATTCCGTTGCACAGTCTGATGCGTGCTTGCTCTAACTTTCGCATAAGTTCTTCAAATCTTCTGAAAGTAAAGATAGATAAGTTCAAATAAATTATGTCCTCCACATGACATTCCGCCGAAAAATTTCATAATTTTTAGGGCAGCTTATTGTGCTAAACTATAATACAAACTAATTTAAAAATAAAAGAATGGTTTATGAGTGGAACAAATTTTTTTAGAATTTAAAAGTTTGCCATTGTTGATAATAATAATTATGTAACAAAATATAATAAAAATTTATTTGTAGTATACACAAATTCGAATTAAGCATTCTACTTGCCGGTTGCCTCAGTGTGTGCTTAATTAAGCGAAGCAATCGCGTATGATCCTTTTTACGCTCATAGCTGTTTGCATACTGTTGATTCGAATAGGGTTTTCCGTGTTCTGGGAAGTGCTTGTAGTCGATTCACTCGTTGAATTTCCGGAAAGTGGTGTAATAACTCGTTTGGTAAAGTTAACTGAGTTAACTGAATTTCTTCAACGATCGCCTGCAATTTAACAGATAAGATTTTATAAGCCATAATTAACCTTAAAACTTTGTAACCAATAACAGGTTTTGTAGTAACGTACGGTGCTAAACTTGACACATGACAACATCAAAATTATCTTTTCAAATAAAACGAATTCCTACACTGTTTTCATTCTTTTCTCGAAACTCTGTTTTGCAAACAAACTGTTACTATACCAACTTTTTTTTTAACGTGTGATACCTACGATGCATATCACTTGAGAAAAGGAGAGTAGAAATGCATGAATATCAAGGATGACCGTGAGGATTAAAGTTATATTTGAATACAATGAAGTATAAGCAAAAAAGTAGTCTCATATTTTTCCGTCAATCTGGCGTACCTGTAATGATTTCAGCTTGTTATAAGTGTCTAAACTTATATCATGTAAAATGCCAGACATATAGATAAACAGAGCTAAGTTGTGTGCAATACCAAAACACGCACGATAGTAGGTACAATTCTTTTGGGGTTTTTATATAAGGATATAATTTTGTTAGGAATGAAAGCTGTTGAAACTCTGAATAGGAAATTCACACCTAAGGAAAGCTGCTAAACCTCTCTCCCCCCCCCCCAAAAAAAATCACCACATCTTTCATACTGAAAATCCAACCTGGCTCTGCTTGTCACATTTCTTCATTTGACGAATTTCTTTGACAGGCGTCTTCGGTTCGAGGAGTCCCATTTTCAACTGAAAGATACGGAGACGATTTGTGTTATTATCATATTTATGCCTCTTATATCTGCGTTTGAGAGGTGTCTTCATTAGAAGAATCTTCCAAACGTGATGTTTCATACAATTTAATCTCCCTTTGATTAGATCCCCGCATCTAATAGATTTTCCGGAGAAAGTTAATCCAGAATAGCATAAAGGGAGCGTCCACCGTCTGCGTTTGAGAACATGGTGTTGTACTGGCCCCGTTCTCACTAGCTGTGGAGAACAAGTTGTTGACGGACTGAACCCTTTCCTATTTTGAGCTGGTAAGAGCGACAGGAATATCCATGGTCATGTGCAGCTGAGTTAGCTAAAAATCGGTTTCACTGTGTCCTCAGCTGAGACACAGCTTCAAACCACTCTGGTTCCGAGTTTTTCTGCAACACATCAAAAGTCTATTGCCACTGTTCACGTACAATTGCTCCCTTTCTTGTTAATCCCTCCAAAGACAGACCCTCCTACGCTCTCCCTCCATCAGGGTGACAACCATCGCTCCGGTAATGAATATCACTGCTGGTGCTGAGATGGTTCTGCTTTATGCCGATGCAATTCGAAAGTCACCTACCTGTGTGCCCGGGTTAAAGTTCCCACTACGTTTGCTTATCCAAGTAAGGATCGTCCGCCTTGGGCTGCCCATGAGACGGCTGCTGACACTCTCGCTGCAGCGTCAGTATTCACCCGTATTTGTCCAAGAAAGTCAGATTCTATGGCTTCTTATTAAACAATCTGATTAATAAGATTAATCTGAATATACTATCGACATATTAGTCTCTCCTACTTTCAGGAGAAGAATCCTGAGGATTTTTTCGTCAGCATAACCACTTTAGATGTTTTTTCAGTACCAGGTAGAACATATGGCTTTGTGTTCTACCCATGCACAACTGACAGGTTGCTAGGTGACAAAAACTTATCAAATATTATGATACTTTAAAGGCACATTCGAGAGTACTGAGGAGGTCAGTGCATTCTGACAAGCTGGACGGATGTTAGTAGGTGGAGTTTAAATCATACATCACGTCCAATGTTTTGGCCAGTATAGGCTGTGAGCTTGCGCTTTCCAAACCGAATTTACCACATCCATGATGGAGGCTGTTGTGTACTTCTAATGCCAGAAGCGGTATTGTTCTAGAGATAAATCTCCAGCAGCTCCTATTGTGTAGCCAAGTCTTCTCTTAGCAACTTCCTTGCTTCGACCATCATACAGAGTTGGCAGGGTGAGTATGGCATTCTAGGGTTTCTCTTTCCTATGTTTATTTTCCCAAGTCACGCCTCCTTCCAACATAGTGGAAAACTACCAACATTCAACCAGAAACGAATTTGCGAAGCAGTAAGCTTGGACAATTATTTTGACCTAAAGGTATGTAGTCGCCTGGTGTGGGTATAAATTCCCAGCAGCTCTCTTTGTGTCTTCTCTTCAATCAACATACACTGCGAACAGCATGACGATGGAAGCCCAGGGCCCTTCTTCCTTTTAACCAAAGTGGAAAATCGGCTGCATCCAGCCAGGCTTTGAAGGTTCGAAGGTACGAGTTCTGGCAATGATGGTAGCACAGAACCAAAATCTTTACCGGAACAATTTCGTAGGAAATCAATCAATTCTTAGAACTCCGGACTACTGCCATAGAAACTCAAACCGGCACTAATTGGAGAACGCAAGGATATGTTGACATTAAGGAAGATTTATTCGATTGGAGTGATTTGAGGAAATTGAAAAACGAAAATAAATAAATATATAAAATAAATACCTGTGTCGTTTGTATTAAAGACTTAAAAGTGAGGATCCCATATTTTGGGAATCGGGTGGCAAGACTAGAGTCTATAAGAAAATCAAGCATCGAATTTATAGAAAAATCATAGTACTATACATGGAAAACTATCAGGATATATTACTACTACGAAAAATGAAAAGTATTCTCCAATGGTTTTTAATTTACAATTAGACAATGGATGGAAAAGGCTGCTTCGCTTTTAAACTTTAGCAAACTTACCTTCAAAGGTACTTATCTTAGTTAAGATCTTGATTCCTTGGGTAATCAATCAAAGAAATTAGTGGTTGGTATTATATAATGAAATATATTCCACCTTCTAGCAGACAAAATTTATGAAGTTTAATTGAACACTCTTGTTGAATTCCTATAACTTCTACATGCCTTATAAATAATATTTTTTATAACTCTAAGCAAAGAAGCAGTTCCAACGAATTCGAAAAAAAAGCTGAAGAGTAGAACATATGGGGATTATTTCAAAGAAAATGTCGTTTCGAATGCAAGAACAGGGGCTGTATTCAACATAATTCAGTAACTTGCTATCTCTCTATCTCTTTCTCACTTTCTATCCCAACTATTGCAGTCCTGTTGACAAAAACTCACAGCTAACCTTCCAGAAAACCTCCAAACATTCAACGAAAATGCCCCAGCAAAAGAATGTGCTACTTTCCAATCCTTATACAAACTTACTTTTGGAGCCTCAAAAAAAAATTCAAAGCACTGTTCAATATATCAAGGGCTGGATACTTCAACTAATTAATCTTTGCATAGCGTTGTTCGCAAAGAGCTTTTCCTGTGGCTTATTTCCTAATGGAAGTGCATCAAAGTGTTATCTCCTTTTGCCAGGATATTTCAATCATCTCTCACCACTCTTAGCTTTAACGCAAAGAGCAACATCAATATGCAGCAGCTCATATACAGCTCGAATACAAAGGATCAAAGTACAATACACCGTCGTACAATGATATACAATCTTGTTCGTTGCTTCTCCTTCATTTCGGGCAACTTGAATGCCAATATTCATATTAGGTTGCTGATAACTCCATTTGCAGGAATCTATACGGCTGTTATACGCAGGTATTTGCACTTTAGCAGCTTATTGCTTAATACAGAGTACTATAGTCGGCGTAGAGAGCTCATTGGTTGTTCAATTTTTTGAATGTTGGTAATACTGTTCATATGATGTACATCTAATTATACGTAATTGCAGATATGAACATGTATGCAAAAGAATTACGAAAAGAAAAGAGTAAATAATATTGGCCTTGCTTAGAGCAACTGAACAACAAGGACAAGATGCTGTTATGGTCACATGAACTTCAGGAACGCATTTGCTTTTTTTGATTTATATTTTTATTTTTATTTTTATTTATTATTATTATTTATTTATTATTATTATAATATTATTTATATTGTTACATATATTATATATATATTATATATATATTTTTTCAGAAAAGAGAATTTCTCATTTTTTCGGTGATTTCCATACGAGGAAGTCCTAAAGTTGAGTAAGTTTAGCATATCAAAACGCTCTAATTGGTTGTTCTTTTACGTTACCAATTCCAGCTTCAACGGGTGCTCGTTGCATCAGTGTTGTGTTATTATTATTATTATTATTATCCTGAAGTTATTGCGTTTGCTGGACAAGATTTCACCTTACCTGCTAACTCGCCAGGTAAGGTGAAATCTGCTTCAACCCTTCACTCTTTGCCAAAGCTTCTTGCTCAGATTTATTACTCCTCACTGTCCTATAAAATGAGGGCCTTTAGTCCTTCCAGTTTCAAAAAATTTCTCCAGCCGCTTGATTCCAGTTTTCGATCTGCTGACATACCTAATTGGTCTATGCCAAGATTTTCCCATTTACCCCTTCATTGCCCAGTTTTTTTTTTCATTTTCCCATTTTTCAAATTTGTCAGGACCCGCAGAAACCAACCTCACCCAAAGTGATATATTATGCGAATTGTTTTCGTAGTTAATTGATGTTGATAGGTGTGATTTACCCTTTCCTTGCAAGGAGTTCGAGATCTGTTATCAGTCCATCTTATCACTCAATGGTATTCTCTTAAGAAGGTGGTTTCAGAAGTTTTGACGTGTCTTACTATTTTCTCATTGGATGCTTTCTCTTGATTTATGCCTTATACTTGCACCCTTCTATTGTCTGTTTAACATGAGGATGGGAATAATACCTCTATCATTCCCATCGTAGGGTTCTCTTTCTAAAGAAGGGTGACTCATACCAAGTTATGTATAACTTGTTTGGATTTCGATGGTGTTAATGTTTTCCAGCATTGTTTTCGAAATTGGAGCTGCTTCCATCGGCAATCCAAAAAGCTCTTCAAATGGGTCCTCGCTTCCTTCTTTGTAACTGCAACTAGTTTTTTCGGAATACAAAGTCCACTCTGCTAGAGCTTGCATGCCATGGTAAGGGTCATATAAGATACGAAAGGTGTTGATGTTTCCAGAAGTAACTAACCTCTTAGGTACTCGAATTTTGGCTTTCGGGTGTGGTGTTGCACATATATCAAATGCTTCCTTTGCTTTTTTCCCAGTGTTTGAGGGCATTCTTTAGGCAGTTGTTTTAGTTTACGAGAAAATTGGTTTCTGCTTACCTATTAACCATAAGCAAGGACTCACATATATTGACCTTATTTGTTCCAGCCTGGGCTCTGCTTTTATATGCGTAAATTTATCCACTAAAATCTTTACTGATACCTTGTGATTGAACTAAATAGTCTTATAAATAAGGGAAATAAAGGATGGCAAGAGAAATAAAGAGCAAGAAATTCAAGATTCAATAAATAACATTTGCCCGCGATCAGCATTATTTGGCGTCTTACATACCTGTGGTACCCGGAGTTACTTTTATTATGTAATAAGGAAGGAGTTTTTCTCTCCTCTTTTACATAGGCTACAAAAGTCACAAACTCAAGTCTACTGGGAGGCTAGGCAGGCCGATCAGTTTTTGCATGATCCAGATAAATGTTTGTCACTGAAACATAAGTTATCCGCATTCTATCCCAAGCAGTCGGGTGATCAAAGAGTTCATCATGGTGAAGCTAATGAACCAGCAACTTTTTTCATTTAAATTACTACCGAAAAGTTATTACCGAAATTCTGAGTCAGTGATCGCAACTTTAAAAGCCCTTACTCCAATTTTTGGCCGTAATAATCGTCCCACCCGACAGGCTGTGAGTGCGATAGTTGATAAGTTCGGGTCCAAATTTTCACTATTTAACGTTCTGGTGCCAAAAAGACGTCGTACCGCTCGAAGCCAAGGAAATATCGCAGCCCAAGTGCATGGGTTCAAAATAAGCAAAACGAGTCGATTCCACGTCGTTCTCGAGAATCGGGCATCGCTCAAACGATAACGTGGCGTATTTTGCGAAAAGATTATGACCTCAGATCAAATTGAAGGCCGAAATACTGCCGAAATAGTGCTAGAGCGCGATGCGATTCTCGCACGCCGCGGCGCAATGCATTCAATTTACAATGCACGCGATGCGAGGAAGAATAATGTTCACATGACAAATGTCAAATTGGTGACGTTTTAACTGAAATTTACTTGCAATTGTTTTTGATTTTTTTAAAGTTTTGAATTTGGAATTTCCCTTCGTTTGATAAATAACAGCCTCAACATGGATGCACGAAATTTTCATTCAAAATTCATTCTGAATGACCCTAGTACCATCAAAAAACCTATGCGCCATCAAGCATCTGACAAACGTCAACGCATCTCGTTGCGAGGATTTTTTATTTTCCGAATATTTCTCGCCTCTCACTGACGCATCGCCATCATTGTACACTGTCCTATACAAATGCATGTTACGAAAACTGCTTGACATTTGCTTCGAGACTCTCGTCACGCTCTTGCATCGCAGTCTCGCACTTTTATATTTTGGCCTTGACTCAAGAACTAAGGCCACCTGATCATTCTCAACGCCGAAACTTCTCCAACTGGGCTCTAGGAAAGTTCGAAGAAAATGAAGAATTCCATCGAAAAATCATCTTTGGCGATGACGCTGATTTCTGGCTCAATGGCTGTATTACTAATCAAAACATGCGTTATTGGTTAGTAGCAAAACCCACGTGCAAAGAATTACTATTTGATGCGGTTTTCATGCCAGATGTATGATTGGGCCGTATTTTTTCGTGGATGAAAACGACCGTCATGTTACCATCAATAGAGAGCGGTATGTTGGAAGATTATGAGTGGCTTGAATTGGATGGACTTCTCAATTGGAGAGATCAACGATATGTGGTTTTGACAAGACGACAGTCGGTTTATTCAAAAGCTAATTCGGTGAACGTGTTATCTCGAGAAATGATCCGGACGAATGGCCGCCTCCTTGATGTGATCTAACGCCATTAGATTTCTTTTTTTTTGGCTCCATCAAGTCACTGATCTGTGCGAGCAAGACAGCAATTTTATAAAAATTTTAGACAGCATCAAATACGAAATTGCCAACGTTCCGGTTGAAATGTGTGCCAGAGATGTGAAAAATTGGGACTAAAGAATCGACCACTGTAAACAAGCTTGTGATGGTCATATGACTGAAATCGATTTTAATTTATAAAATGCAATGCTTGCACTACATCCACAATAAATTGAACTTAGTATCTCAAATATTTGTGCTTATTTATAGATAAAATTGTTTATCATTAATGAAAAACACTTTACGTAGTGTATGTATTATTTCGACCAATACTATTGAGTGCACGTTAAAGCTTCCCACAACCTTTGGCAAATCAATGTTAAATTCCCGGGACTGTTTTACTATGCTCCTGCCACACTGAGGCTATTTGCTCAATTGCAGATTGTCAAACCTGGTGGCCACCTTTACAATCTCTGTCTCTCGGCTCGTTTTTTTCCGAAAATTTTAAATTCACTTCTAGGATACGCACAAGATTGAGGTCTTTGCTACAGACAAGTTATCTCGTTTTGCGTAGATTAGACATATTATGCCTTCTCACCAATTGTAAGATACTTTGATAAGTTTGTAGTGATAACTTTTCGATACCAAGGATTAATCAATATGTAATACCCTTGAATAAACTGTTTTCGTAAGTTTTGATGGAATACAATCAATTTCCAGTGGCTTATTTGACTTCTGGTTCTCTTCGGGACTACAGCTTCCTACCGATGGCTTTTCATTGGTCAAAATTGTGTGATTGTTTATCGCTGGTTTTGCGGTCAAGACATTTAATATCGTTTTGGCGATATCTTTTGTGAATTTCTGCGGAAATTCTCAGGACGCTTTACCTTGCTGTACGATGACAAAATACTTCAGAGAGTAATACCCTTTCCATCACCAAGTTTTGCTGTCTAGATTTTCAGACCGAAGCGAGTTTCTGGATTTTGTTCTAGAATTTTTCACAGGGATGAAGAATAATCGATTCGATAAGCCACCATATATAGGACCAAAACAATACTCTGTTCCCCACTCCACTTCCACTAGGATTGCATCGCAATGGAATATAAACTCAGTCCAGGGTCTGGGCTAATGACTCCAGCATGTGAAGGCGCAGTTGAGATATTGGATTCCCATTGTGGGAGGCTTCATTACCATTCATCCGCCATAGAATCGCGCATTATTTGATTTTGATGTTCTCAACATCTGGAAATTGTTGTTTTCTCGATAAACTTACTGAATAGTCATTAGCTTAATGAAATATTAATATTATTGATTATTCCTCATTTGCGAATATAGGAACAAGGTTATATGCTGATATGGTAAGCTTTTATTTGAATTACGATTGCGCTCTTCCCTTTGACCATAGCTAACCTGATACAACAGGTGTATTTGTTGGTGGTAAAATATTCCCTAACTACAACCTATACAAATATATAGACCAGCAAATGTTGCGTCGTACTGTATTGTGACTTACATCAAAGCAATTATCTAAGACTAGTAAAAAAGAAGGTCCATGATAAGAAGTTTTTACGACTCACTTGGGTAAATATCAACCACAATCTACACAACTACGAACTCTTTGATCCATGCCAACGTTCGGCAATTTAACAAGTTTTCCCCCCAATATCCTACGCAATTCAAAATAATCACAAACGACCCGGCCGAAGTCATTACCCGCTCATCCGGCTATGCGGGTATTTAATCTTGTTGCCATGGAAATCAGCTTTAACTTCATTTAAAGTATTTCGCTATTACAGGATGTTCATAGTACATTTCAACATACACTGCCAAACGACCTAGGACACATATTTTACAATGCCACCTTTGAACGTTTTGTTAGCAGCTTTCAATACACCGATTTTCATGGAAACTCGGATAAAAGGTGGGCTGGCAGGAATTGTATCTTTACTTTGTTCGCATCCTGAATACAAATTTCCGAAAAAGATGGCCTTGCACGTGCAAGCGACATAACCATTTCTGCGGCAAATGACACGTCCAATTGTTATCACATAAGCAAATTTACTATCGCACGCACAATTTAGATTATTTGGGGATAAGCGTATCCATGAAAGCGTTTTGTAGGGAAATTCGTACCGCAACGGGGTGGTGATCACGTTGGCAACTTTTGTTTTCAATATTGTTTCCACCATTGCCTAGTTTTAATTAGTGATGCCTTCGTATTGAATTGATTTTAATTTGCTACATGGATGGAATTTTTCATTGCTTTGTTATCCAAGGTGTATCCGCCGATCCTTTTCGAAGACTGTTAAGTGCGACTGATACTTTTCAGCTGGTGCTTCTGGACTTCAGCGAATGAGGTTTATATGTTAACATTTTCGCTGCACATTGAATTGAGGGGCATAGGATGAATATGTTGATTGTTCAAAAATCTGTATCGAACCAATGTATAAACATTTTCCATACCCAAGAATTCTTGAATCAGCAATTTATGCACTTCCGCTGACTGATGACATCATCCTTACGCCACCCTTTTTTTGTATCCACTCCCAAGTCCTCGAAAGGTCAACAGTTCAATTCGATGGGTTTTGTATTTATCTTGATTTAAATGAATTTGTGCGGGTTAAGCTCTGAATAATAAGTAAAAATCCCACAAGTTCGCCCATCGCATTCGTCTAACGACCGCACGGGATAATCGGAACTCAATATCCGACGTTAGCTACGAATTTAAGAAAATTTTCACATACAGCCAATCAATAAGTTTGTTGGCCTCCCGTTGACTCTCCAAGTCTTTCACATCATAGCGAAAATCGTCATTAATATTCCGAAAAATAAATCTGCTGCTGACATAAAATTTGCCTCGGCCGACCCAACTTATTCGCAACCTTTTATTGTGTTTAGATACACATATATTGAAAGTTGATATTACTCGCAGGATTGGCTGACGGCTAAGGTACCTTATTGATATGCAGGCAATGTCTGACAAGCAAGGATGAGAAAGTTTCCTTCGTTTGAGCTGTGTCGTAAAATTTTTTACGGTTCGTAACTTATCAAATGACCAGCGAAAGTATGTTTTAGTTTGGAAAAGTATCATGCGAACGAATAATATTTCAATATTTGTGGTTGAGACTGGCAAACAACATTGTTATATTTAATTCTACCATTCGCTTGATTCAGGATCAATCTATGGGTTAAAATTAGCGGATCGTTGATTAAAAGCTACTAAGAAATTCTCCAAATGGACAAATTTTTACAAACTAAGAATTTGGCTTCGAAATTCCCTTCCTTATCTACTGAAACTTATCGCATCCTTCTTGAGTGAAAGAAAATACCACGTGAAAGTTCGATGTTCAACATGCTCCACCAAAACCGCTCCTGTTGGTGTTCCACAAGGATCTTGTCTGAATCTGGCACTTTTCTTTTTCATATGCACCGTTTTCTTTTTCATATCCATATTTATTAAAATTTTCTCTTTAAAAATTTTCCTCACCGCACACGGCCAACCATAATAAACCCGAAGGCAGCCATGATAAGCTCAAAACTTGTCCAGTCTGCACTGTATGGGCATTGTAATATCATATGTTTTGTTGACAAACAATATGCGACAAAAATAGGAAATTCCTTCGACGTCGGCCTTTCCCGCCACACTCAAATGTCCTTTGCAAATTGTATTGAAACGGTAGATTAAATAAATAGCATTCTTTCAACGACACGCCAGTACGCTACGATGAGCAGCAATAACATTCTGATAGTCCCTTTATTTCATCAATTTGTCCCAAGGATACTTCAATATTTCAATATTTCGATAAATGCCATCAGCGGGTATTGCTACAAAACACTCGAGAATTTATTGTTCCATTAATTCCATCAATAAAGTTCGTTACTTTGCAACAAATACTTTTATAGATTGAAGGCCACTCGGTGTATTTTCATTCAATTGAAATTTACAATATGCGCAGGATAATGAAATTGTGCCGCTCGCATGCGGACGAGTCACCATGAATTTTTGAAGGAAGCTTTTGTCCGAAAACTATTCAATTCGATTGCTTGAAATTGTAGTCGCTGCGATATGTTAATTAATGAATGGCTTCGTATAGAAAGTGGATTATCCGTAATTTATTGCTCAGAGGCAAGAAATGAGGTTGTATCGATTACATGAATCGAATCACGAGAATTCATAGTATTTATATTTGTTATTTCTATTCGAAGCAAGGAGTTTATTCTCCACTTTGAGCAGCTCTGCCTTCAATGTTTGTTTTTTAAATCAGAAAGGAAAATATTATTCGCAGGATCGTGAGCGACGTAATGGCAATATCGAATTCCGACATTGTTATACGCTTACATATTCACCCTTCCGCGAGTCCTTTTATAAATGCCATATTTTCATTGTCATGCTGTAAATTTGATTTACGGGTAATAAATTTCCTCGAATTTTTCCGTTCATTCTTGACGAGTTGAAAGAAAACAATTCAAAACGTACACATGCAAAATGCTTTGCAAGAGGAAGCGCAAAAACTTGGAAGCCATCATCGTCAGAAGCCTTCCGGGAAAATAAATAGGAAAATAATTCAATTCGTTTTTTTTTTAAGGTAAACAGTTGATCTACATTCCGCCATATACATAAAAAGGAGGATATAAAACGTACAGGAAAATTTCTGAAATGTGAACTTAAAGTTGGTGAAGTGAAGTTGGTGAAGTTGACTGCAAGTGAACGCTTCCACATATGCATCCACTTCAACTAATTGAGATATGAGAGGCAAATGGTATTGAAATTTGAAGGGTGGTTTGCCAATTCATTTGCGTAACGTTTTAGACGATTTGAATGGGAGTAATTTTTACTGTTTAAATAGGGACTTTGCAGATTTCTCTGAAAGGAAGTGACGACGTGAAATCATTGGAGGTGAATACGGTTGGCATGAGAACAGCGTAGACTCATTTCGCTTAATAGTAATTCCCGTTCATGCATGCAGGAGCGCTTCAACAGAGCCATGAATGAAACATGCTGGAGGAAGGGTGCTCCTCTTAATCTTTGCTTGTTTCACAAGCCATCATCCTGCATATGTGTCGTGTTTACGTATGCGAATTCGAAATGAATGAAAACTGAGGTTCCGATTCATGTTTGACTAAAGCGTATTCAGCGTAACTGCTAGCTCTTCATATCTTTTGTAAGTACACAAAGGTGGTTAATTAATGCAGCGAAAGAAAGGTGGGTTTCATCAAAATTATGGCTGCTTATAGAAGAAGTCTAATCACACATTACGTAGCATTTGGTGATTGGATCGTCTGCTGCAATGTCATCACGTAAAATTCGAAAAGGATATGATAGAAAGTTTTAAGCATTGGCAAGGAAAGGACATCAGCATGACTATTGTATGATTACAGTGACATTACAAATGTGAAAATCTCTAGCATTTGTTCGAATATTATAACGGACTCCCTACGGAAAACTGACAAATTAATCAAGTGTGATTATTTCTTAATTCAAAGAGTAAGATTTTGAGGTATTGGATGCGTATTGTATATGTTCATATATACGAGTGTGTATGTCGATGCAGCAGGTCCTGGGCTCAAGTCTCACTAATAAAAGTCTATTGTTGCCCCATCTGTTATCAAATACGACTAAGTTGATAACTCCTCAAGAATCTAACTCATTAGAGTATAGAAGAGAGTAACAAATCAGCAGCCAATATCGATGAATCATCAACAAGTTGTAAAAATCTGGGAAGTGGGAGCTAAAAGGAATGTAGACCATGGGGCTCATCAACGATTCAAGGCCATTGGTCAGACGAAAGCACGATGTTAGTGAAGATTAATTGACGCATTTTTGGAGCGAACGTGGTATTTCAGTCAACTTTGCACGAGATTGATAAGACACGGTGTCTAGATTGCATATTCAGTATCGGGTTGAAAGATCAAGCATACCATTCTTTCTTTCCACGCAGATGAGACCAACAGCAAACCGATTTTACTGAAAAATACGAAAATTTCATTAGGACAGCCTTCTCGTAGCAATGCTGAACCTGGTTGCCAAAGTAAACCCTGTGGTACATTACACTTGACCTGTCTTATCAATGAAGGCATGTATGCCTGATCAACTAAAGGTGACATACATTGACAGTTTGCTTCTGTAATAATCTTACTCCTCGTTTATTTTGACGTTGAAGAAGGAGTTCTGTGATCGGAAAGTACTGTGAGGTATGAAATAAGGAGTCCTAATGTCATGTGTCAAACACATGTATTCTAAATACTACAGTTGAAGAAGATGATTTTAAATTGGGAGCTCGGTTTGTGCTATTAAGCTTCCACACAAGGTGTTTGGCCCTTCATTTTCTCAATCACAATTAGGGTAAAAAGAGTTTGAAACTCATTAAGGCACATGTAATGCTATATACGCTATAATCTACGCTATAATCTAACACTAATATCGCGTGGGACAATATGTGTGGGTAATGCTCGCTTTTAAAAAAACTGCACTGGAGCGTTGGGGGCTTCGAGGATGGAGTTATCTCTTTTCTTTTGCTTCCTTTCCCTCCCTTCCTTTCCACTAGAGAAGAGATTCTCGTAATCTGAAGTCACTAGGTTTCTACGTCTAGGCGTAGAAACACAAGGCTTAGCTCGAAGTGATGTGTCAAATGATTCCGGGCGAGCTACTCAGGTTGACCGGGGAGGTTTTTAGTCGATAGTCCAAAAGCACTGCGCGCTATTTTGTCCAACATTCAGGGCGCAAACAGCTTTCACCTCCCTGCCACAAAAAATACTAAAGTGTCGCAAAGTTTTCAGTTCATCTTCCATATCATCTTTATATGATAACTTGAAAAGTCCACATGGGATTTGAAATTCTGATCAAACGCAGTTGCCATATGAACACAGCTATTTTCAAGCTGGAATCGCTATTTTGTAAAATGTCCTTCATGAATATTTTGTCATGAAATATGCTATGTTTTAGCAAAGGATTTATGGCGATTGCTTCATACAAAAACAACGCAAGAACGGATACAAAATGCGCTGGGGAAACACTGGGGAAAATGAAAACGTGTTTGATGTTTTGAAAATAGATATACAAGGGAGTACCAAAAAGATATCAAATCTGCTTTTTTTTAATTTATTGATTTATTCGATGATTTGATATAATTTATTATTACTTGATGTTCAAAACAAAAAAGCTTCATACCTTTACCGTACTTTTAAATACTCCTTACCAGCTCTGCATTACTTGCCCACTCTTCAAATTTTTTGCTCTAAATATTTTTTTTAATTCGCCCACTGCCGCTTCCGCCATTTTTTCCATTCTTCCCTCAAACTGTCGGAAGAACGCTTTGTTTTATGTGTCTTTTAATCAGGAAATAAAAAAAATGAGGTAGATAGTGCGTAAAGAACATGTCAATTTTGATCAAAAATTGGCGAACAAACAGGGCTTAGTGAGCAGGGGCGTCATCGTGGCGGAAAAACCTGTCACCCGACTGCCAAGGATAAAGCCTTTTCCCCTGCTATCTGCAGCGCTATCTTTCGAAAATTGTAGGAAATAGCCTGACTGTGTGATTTTGAATAGACGACTTCTCTCAAACCAAACAAAAAAAAATAACAAATTAACAATGTTTTTATGTTTGAATTAACTTGACGAAATTTTTTGGATAAAGGCAAACTTTTCAAACTTTATTATTGCTTCGTTTCATAGTCATAACCATAGCACCAAGATACATCACCTGTGGTGAGCTTGAAAATAAAATTTGGATAATTTCGGAAGTTTTCTTCCAAGGCAAACCATGTTTCGATGTAACCCATTTATTCTTCAGTGCTCAGCAGTCGAGGTACTAATGTGGCAGACGTCATTTTCATTTTCAAATTTTGAGTTGAAATTCATTCCACTGAACACCAAGCCACTCAAGCTAGCTCCAAAACTTTTTCAATAGTCCGTTGTTGATCTTCCAAGGTAATTTTGCGATTTTTTCAACATTTTCATCAGTAAGAGGCCTGGACGAACGACTGGAGCAAGGTATGTCATCTGTTGATATTTCACCTTTTTTTGAAACGGAAAACCCCATCAAACACATGAATTTAACCATCAATACCATCCTTGTAAGGTGTTTATAACATTTCAAGAGTCTTTGTGACAGTATCAAAACAAGCAAAACTTTACGGACGCATGCTGTTCATGAAAATCAGTCATTGCAAAAACGACGAGCACATAAAACAGCGGTCACAAAAAACTTCAAGCGAACCGATCGAAACCTTCTTTAGCGACGACGATTGACTTACTAACTCGCTAATGGGGGCTCTACTGTCGCTAGCGCGAGAACGCAGTGCTACACAAACTGTCGCAACCACAACATCAGTTCGGATTGCTTTAGATACCCCCTCGTATAAAAGGTGTATAATAAATCATTTATACTTCTCATTAAAAGAAAGAAACCGAATAAAACTTTTCAGCCAAAAACTTGAGCAAAATTGCTAAGAAAAAGATTTTCGATATCATCATGTTTCGATTAAGGATTGATTAAATTTACAGAGTTCCAATGAATCTCAGTTTTAGTTGAATAAATGGATTGGTATTGCAAGTTTGTTTCAGCTATAAGTGTAAGCTTTCTCTGCCTTTTCTCGTCAGGCACAAACAATAAAGTTTAAAAGGAAAGAAAGCCTACATAAATAGAATTTTTTAATGCGAATCAGTTTCAAATCATGATGTTTGTTGAAGATCAGTATCCATTATTAAAGACAAAAAAATTCGCACAATAAAACTGCATTCGCTGAAAAACTATACTTTAATTATAGATTGCAGATTCGATCAAAAAATAGGTGTTAAATTTAGATCGAGAAAATTCCGTAACCTTTTCACGGTAAGCCTTGTATATAATAAAGGTTTTAAATGAGCCATTGATGAGATCAATATACTTAAAAAGCTCAAAACCTCTATCCTATGCGGACCCCGATTCTGCAAAGAACATCAAAAAGATTCGATACTTCTTGGTCCTATTTTCTCTAGTGATATGAGGACCACCTGATGTGACCTTTTTCGATCAAGGCTGTATGCTGCTCATCGTAGCACAAAGGGAAGGCAATTGAACTTAGTTATGGATGTAACGTAATGGATGTAGTTAACATACACACTCATGGATTGTTTATAGCAGTTTGGACATACAAGTTTCTGTATACATTGGAACAAACAGTAGCTATACAAATGATGTCAACACTCTATTGATGTCTGCAATATCTGCTGAGGAAGCACCGTGAGCCATGAGAATATACTCCTGAACCATCGAAAAGGCAAAAAAAATGCAGGACTAAGGAAACCTAGGCATACTTAGTCCTATTTAGGATTAAAGATGCCTTATATATATAACTATATGATTAAATATACTTAGAAAAATTATAATTAGAAAAATTGGCAATTTTTTACCAGTTAATCACCTGAAGCAAACAGGAGAGTAATGCTTGTGAACAAAACTACTTCTCAGTTTTGTCCAATTTTTGACCAAACAGAAATCCAAAAACGCGAATAAGATGATAAGCATTGTAAGAGTCATGATGTCATTTACTATTGTTTTCAAATGGTTAACAAACTATGCGTCAAAATGCGAGAGAGACCAACGGTGACTTTGGTCCACCCAGGAACTTGATGAATTATTTGGCCAGCAGGTGCGGTCGAGGATTGTAAAAATTTGACGAACTAGGCTAGCTGATACCGCATTTACTGACTGTCCAAAACCTTTGAAAATTTGTGCAGGTAATCCTAACGACACAGACTAATAGGAGAGCCCAAAAATGTGTGATGGGAATCACTTGACAAAGTTAGCGAACTCCAAATCGGATTTCGTAACTGAAGAGAGTAGCCAAGGGACCAATTGGATGTAACACAATGACGAAACTAACGTCAAAAAATTATGCATTTGCTCCCACCTTGAACCATCTGTTAGGGTTTACAACAGGGCAACAGCATCGCCCTCTTTCGCTGACCGTATCAGAATTTAGACCTCCATTCAATGGGGCCATCTAAGAAGGATTTGCGTGAATGAGTGGTAAACCAGATTTCAACTGTTTATGGCACCTGAGATGTATTTGAAAGAGCTGTTCAAACCAGGTTTGTTCTTTTTAAAGCTGCTGGCTTTAAACAGGATCAAGCACCACAATGATATAACTAAGCGATGCCTCTCATATGATGTTTGGGTCTACAGTCCTTGATACACCCTCAATTTGCGTCACTTGAATGAGCAATAATGTCAAATTGAAAAATATCTATTATCATTGAATGTTCCTTGAATCTAGATTTTAGAAAAACAGTAGGCTGATGCGTTCATGGTTTAATGGTTTATGGTTTGATGAATAAAAAACTTATGTAGAACTTCCCACAGAGAAATGTTTGTGAGATAACTTGCAAGGGGAAACTCCAACCGTTGACACATATATTTACGGAGCAAACAGTGAAAGTGGAAAATGAATCATTTGCTATACTAGAGAGAGAAAAATATTGTGAGACCTTCATAGGGCAAATCAGGATATTCATCTAAAGAAAGTCGTTCTGCGCCTAAGAAAATTAAGGATGATTGTTAAATTTTACCGTGACACTATCAAACATGCTCTAAAACATGTTCTAGCCGCTTATATTCATTAAAGCCTGGTTACCCCACTCGGATAAAAAGCATCTTTTGGATGGTAAGGTTTGAAGTACACTTCAATACCGTCTTCGAGGTCGAAAAATCGTAGTTTTAGTCGGTTTTCATTCTCTCAGGTCTAGTGAATAGTCAATATGAACGTCAGATGAATGTTTATAAAAGCAAGTCCAAAACGAAACATTTAGGACTTAAGCTAGGAAGAAGCGATAATACTCACAGGAAAGTTTAAAAAAGTGACTAAAGACTTATCTGAAGAAAGAAGTTAAAAGTTGTCAAGTCTGATCTCTCAAATTTTCAAAAACGCTGTTTCTAAATGTTGCCGAAAAAATAGATGCATTTGAGTCATTGAACTTGGTTATTAGGTCTTATTAACTTTGTTTGCAACCCACCTTCTCTTTATTTTGTAGATACTTGGAGCTGCAGGCGCAAAGTCTGTACGAAGAATGACGGAGTAAAATTTGTAACAGAGAAAGAAGAATTATTCGCTGGAATAGGATGGAAGTTAATGGAGTCGGTGGAATATTCATCAAAAATGTTCACGCGGTTAGTCAATGACGTAAAGACTGCTAAAAATCAGCTTTTCCATCCCCATTCGGGAGATTATTTGCCGACAGGATCCACAACGAAATCAAACTTCAGTGGGACAAAACTCATTGCCTTCTCATCTCGGGTAATGCGTCAATGGGTCAAAAGAACCATCCTCACCGGCTCATAGGGTCTAGATCTGAATAAGTACTTTTCGTCTCACTAGACCAAGAGACCATTAATCATACAGTTAAGTTCAGAAAATCAGCGAATCACATTAAAATATTGTTTAAAAACTTTCCAACCTAAACAATAGAACAGGACCACTACATAGAAACCGAGTATTAAATTATTCAGCTTCGCACATAGAAAAGATGCTGCTACGACAGCAAGACTTTCAGGGATGTACTTATAGCTTTTTGCAAAGCTTCTTTTATACATATTGCAGGAACGAACAATGTATGAGGTGACTTAGTACATCTGGCCAATGCAACATGTAATTCTGTTTAATATGCAGCAAATTTCACTTTTATTGCGAAAGGATTCAATGAATGATATTTTGCAACAATTGGAGACATGAGATTCCTGATACAAAATAATCTCCATAACGCGTAATTTTTAAATATCGTCTTCTTTATGCTGCCAGTACATCACTACTGCGTAAGCATTTGAAATGAAGGAAAAACTCATCAATTGAGGACTAAAAAAAATTCCACGTTGCTATATATTTTGATCCCAAATTTTCCATTCACGGAAAATTCCACTGTTATTCAGTATTTTATTTTCCCGAGATATATGAAGCTCCCAAGCAATATATTCTTTCTGGCAGATTATACACACACTTAGGACACTTTGTAGCTCTGAAATGCTTATACATTCTAATCAAAGTCTATACATAATACACAGGATTAGTTCCTTCTATTCTCTTTGTCTCAAGCATCAAGCAGTAGCAAAGATAACACGCTCAAGTTTATTAACAACAGATCCAACCATTCAAACAAAAAAAAAAGAAAATAATTTACCAGATTTACTCTCTCGGGTCAAGGATATTTCATTCAAGTCGTTTGTTGAAAAGGGTCTTTCCGTTCAAGAGGAAAAAATACATAGAACTTAGGAGACGATACGGCGAAATGATGTGTGCATAGTCGAAAATAGGGAGAAAAAAAAAGTAAAAATTCAAATAGGTTGAACTTGAAATTCTTATGGCCATGCACATAATATCTAAGAATGTTGTCCTAAACAAGCAAAAATTTTGCTTGCTAGTTTTTTTTCCAATACGACAAAATGCCAAGCTCAAGGAAATGGATATGGAAAAGCTAAATCAAATCTGCAACACATCAGAAAAGAGCCTTAAAGTATTCTCTGTGTTAGGGTAGAAAATACTTGCTTAGGGCAAGTTCGTTCCGGTTGATACCAAAAATTTTACTAAAAAAATATTCAATTATTATTGCATCCCAAAATGCTAATCTGAACAAATAGAGCATAAAAATTATCCTGGGAATTGGCAATATTGTTTTAAGAAAGTTTGATTCGATCCTTTTTGTGCTGATCAGGAAGAGTTCTATTGAAAATTAAATTTCTTGGAAACAATCAAATTTTTATGAACACAATGCATTGAATATTTTCATACAGTTTTTTATTTTGCTTATCCGTGCTTATCCATATTATTTTCAACTCTTTCGGATTCCCCCTATTGTCCTTGTGACAGGCAATTCAGGCAATCTGTCGGAACGGTCCCCTATATATCCAATAAATACACCGAAAGTGCCATCAAATTTGACTTCTTGATACTTTCAATGCTATGTTTTAGTTTCTGATTAAAATGTTAATATTTTCGTTTGCAGCCTCAATTCCTCAAACGAAAATGTTACATAAATATATTTCATAAGTAAAGCACAAGATAAATGTGCCTAGAACAGCCATAAATTATGTCAGCTCGTTCAAATCGGAAGAAAATCAAGCCCAAGAAATGGTCATACTTCGAATCAAAAAATACATACTAGTTTCTCAATACCATCCAAGTTATAAGTTCGGACAAGAAGTCAAAGTGTTTAACATGAAAACATGCCGTTGAAGCCCAATTCGACGTTCCCCACAGACGGGGTTGAAATAATGGGTCAACCACCATCTCCATGATCTGACAAAGTTTCAGTCTTGAGTCGAAATTTCGTTTAAGTTATCTGAACTCTGGAAACATAATTGTTTCTTGCTCATCATACCTTCAAGCCTTCGGGACACCTACCAGCACGTTTCAACAAGGATAAACAAGGATAGGCTCCTGACAGTGTGGGGGGCTTACAGTAACCTGTCATGAGCGTCTTCTAAACGCCGGGTGCGGATAAACTGGATCTGATCGGTTTACGTTTCTCTATATTCCGAGAAAAAACGTTTCTCCAGGGAAACGGCACAGATTAAACTAACTCCAACTTCGGGTACATGGGGACGACACACCCCAAAGATTGAAGAGACTAAGCCGCAGCTCAGACTATGAGCCTCCTATGTCACCCGGAGTCCTAGAGCAGAAGTCAACGGTCCGGGTGAACAACTGCTACAACATGTATATCAACATTAATGGGCGATTGAAACGACATTCTTTCAACCACTATTAGCAAGTGTACAAGTCATGCATCCACCCCATCGGCATAGTTGATGTATCAATGCAAGCTTTTCGGCTTGCTGACTACACTTGTCATAACATAGTCTTCATGTAACGTAACACTCAGTCAGTACGGTTCAGGTTATCGGTTCTGCTGTCTATCGCGCAACAATATGCAACAAATACCGACTTTCACAATCCTTCGTTCGTCAATTCTCCATCAGTTTACATGTAGTCCATATTTTATTTAGTTCTCCAATAATTTCTGAGTTAAGTCAGGTCCTCAGTCAGCCTTCTCATTGTCAGTTCTTCTTCATTTCTTCCATTTCACTCACCCTTGATTATCAGCAATAAAAACAAAAAATCTAATAAGTTTTTATGTAAAAACCTCATGACGCATGAAGACGTCATTGTTCTTCATGTCATTTGTCTTCAGTTCAACAGTTCTTCGGTCTACGTTTATTCGTCAATCACACATCAGCTTGTGATGTGTGATTGATGGCTTCCGGCTTCCTTCCATTTGTCTTCAGTACACCCCTAGTTCTCGGCGCTTAGTATCGGCATTAGTACTCATGTCAATCCATCCTTACCAATAGAAATCTCATTTACTGCATCATTAGTTCTCATCAAATCTCCGGTGAAATCTTTTCCGATTTACCTGTCATCAGTTCAATATGTTCTTCGTTTTAATTGCCTCCGTCACAATCAGACTTAGGTTCAGCTTCCTTCCATTTTACCTCACTTCACCCCTAGTTCCAAATTTTTTCGGACCTACTTTGGCAACTTCATTAGTCTTTATGTCAGGCCCGTCTTTCCAAATGCAAACTTCTTTGCTTCACTATTTCGTTTTCATCAAAACTTCAGTACAACATAGTTTTAACTTCGTTTCTCATCGGTTAAATCCAGAACAATACATGGAAGCACTAACATCTAGCTTGGGAGTAATATTTAATGCAAGATACGTGGATGACATAGTATGTATAAGACCCAGAATGACGAAGAACAAATTCTGGAATACCTTAACATATAAAACAGATATCTTAAATTTACAATGAAGACAGAGAAAGAGGGGCAAATAAATAACCTTGACGTAACAATAAAGAACAGCAAAAAATCAAACAAATTCGAATACGAGATATAAAGAAAATCCACAGGCACAATAATACACAACTCGTTCAACCATCCCCAACAGCATAATAACGCAACAGTAAGGCAATGGATAACAAGCCTATAGCGGATACCGCTAAACCGGATCATGCATACAGCAAGGAATTAAGTACGACATACACGATAGCAGAAAACAATGGATAAAAGAAACACCAGGTGAACAAGTTAAAAATCAACTTCAAAACACCCAAAAAGCACAGAAAACAAGAAAAATGCGCCAAAAAAGCTTGGACAACATTAACATACACGGGAATATCTACATTTGAATTGGTGAAGTGGTTTCTAGAAATACAACATCAAGACGATTTTCAAAACAAGGAGCAATTTGGAACAAATACTACGAACAAACCCCGCTGGACGAAGAGGATGTTTAAAAATTAACATGAATATGCCAGCATAGCTAAATGGGTCATTCAGGACGTAAAAAAAAGGACAAGCTCTCGTGAGCACACAAGGGACTGCAACAAAAGGGTACCAAACGTATACTAAAACGTACGAGTTGGTAAACGTTTGGGGCACCAAACGTATACCAACTCGCGTCAGTGAAACGGTGAAGGTACTACATGTATAACATAAAGGACAACGCTTGAATGCACTAGGAAACATGAAAAAATACAACCAAAAAATGTTTGATGGACCCATCATGAACAAACAAATAAGCACTCATTCGGATATAATATTCGCGCCGCCAAAACTGCTTTACAAGAATCAAAAGAAATACCATATGACAGCAACAGTCAAAGAAGCTCGCGACCAATCCCTCAAAACAAAAAGATCACGGACTTTTTCCTACCTGCTTGAAAGGACACCTGGCTGGTTGCGTAAACGACGGACCTGTAATTAAGGACACAAAACTCAGAACGTAACAGCACACTGCCGAAATGTGTCTGCGGACGAAATCAAGGAAGCGACGGGAACAATGGAATGTTCCGATGACAAAAAAAAATCGTCTACAGTAATAAATTGGCGCAACAACTCGGATTTACTGCGCCAACAGAACGTTGGAAATATTCATTCTCAGATATGAGCGGTACTGCGCGTTTTCTTGGTGAAACATGATTTTCTTTTTCAGCAAATGTGGTTGCTTTCCCACAATTTCTTCCTTCAGCTTGCCAACTAATGACGCGTTCTATGCTCCAGCAACGGTTTTTCCTTTCTGAAGACAATCGATTAAGATAACTTGAAAAACCCAAATAAATAGTTTTAATTTTTTCAGAGCCGGTCTTTGTAGCCGATTGTTTTGACTGTATTTTTGTTCTAAGGGTATGATGGTGTATCAATGTTTTATTTATTGTAATTAATCGGCGCAAAAACTCGGATTTATTACGCCTAAACTGCACCATCAGAACATTTGAAATTACACGTTTTTAAGTCTTCTGTGAGCAAATGTTGCACCAAAAGCGCAAATAGCTTTCTCATGTCTAAATCTTGATATTAATATGTGGCAAACACGTTCTTTGAACATTTTCATAACCTCTGCTATCTCTCTTACTTTAATTCGGCGGTCGTTGGACACCATTTGCTGACCTTTCGCAATGTTATCGTCAGTAGTACTCCTAAGATCTTACGGCTACGTTTAGATTCAGCTGCCCAAAATTTCATTGTGGTAAATGATGGCACGGAGTCCCCACATAGAGAGTCCAAATCATCTTTGATTTTCTTGAGCGTGTTGCCTTTCATAAACAAAAAATTAATGACAGCTCTAAACTCAATTTTTCCATTTCATATAAAAATAAATATAATAAATACTAACATCGAACGAATCCAATGACTTTCAACAAAAATGGCTGAGACTTTGATGAGGACCTGTCAAAAGATGTACAACTACATTCACTAGCTTTCATTGACGAGTGCCGCCATCTTTACGTTGTGGTCGGAAACATTTCGTACATATGCCACGTTGCCAAACAATTTATTTAATCGCATTACTCTTACAACATAATGTCGAACGATTAATTATTTATGAATTTACTAACATGAACGTTGTCTCGTAACATTGTTTTGCCTTCATCTTGCCTTCACTCAGATACTTTTCACTGAACGCTCGATTCCACTAAAAATGTATTTCAACGAATATTTTTCTGTATACCATTATTAAAATGCGATAAAAGTTTATCCAACTCCGGGGATTTATTCACATTAAACATTCCCCACGCAACCTCGAACATTCACTTACCTTCCGCATCAACCACCCTTCATTACCGAAAGGGGAAGAGTAGAATTTACAGATCAAGAACTTTAAATGTATACTTGGCTCCATCACACAGTGATATGATTATAGGGTTATAGTGCTAGTATCTAAATGTTGACTTGTTACATTTGCTCAAGTACTGTCGGAAATATAAATCTGCATGCGTGAAAGGCATAAATACATATCGTCCTCGGCGTCTTTCGACTCTCATACCAATGTTCATGTGTGGAACAATGTGTCTTCCGTGTCTACTTCTAATGACCCTGTACGGTGAGAGCTTTCACGTAGGTATATCTGCGTAACAAATTAAGTGGGATGTAAGGTATGTAAATGTTAGCTTGCAGAGGGAAGTACGCTGTTGTAATCCTGCTACGATTCAAATGCATGAATGCAAATCTGTAAAGCCACAGTCGACACAAGGATCCATCGTATAGGCATAGAGCAAACTAGGGAGGCGCTAGTGAGTGAATCCAAAAAGCTATCGTATTGTGAATCCCATAAAAAATCAATAGACAAACTCCGGCCGGTAAGAGCGCTCCAGGTGGAAATCAGGTGGCCTGTGTACATAAAGCCAAACTACAAATGGAAAACTCAAACTGACATGCTCTTAGAATTTACTGTTTCCATTTATGTGAAGAGTTTTCGACTACTAAAAACTTTTTCTTTGATTTCAAAAAGTTTTATCTAAAACTGATTCCAGTTGAAGATAGCAGTCCGAAATAGACTGAAAATATTCATTTAGTGTAACTTTTCCAGTTTCCATAAAAGGTTCAGAGTATGTGTCAGAGCGTTTTTAACGAACGGCTAAAAGCGTAACGTTTTATAGAAACACATATTGAAAAAAGATATTACCAACATACTTTGATGTTGCAGGAAAAAACTAAATACAAATTTTGCTAAGCAAGTGTGTAAATGCGTGCAGCATGTTTGTTACTTTCCGCGGTATCCGTGTTACTTCTCCCTCGTTATATATGAAATATTAATATTGCCGCATTAACGGTTGAATGAAATTATAGCACAATCAATTTCGATTCAATTAGTCAATCACTGATTAATTTCATTAGCGTAGGTAACTTTGCGCATGAGGACAATTAGAAAGCATATTAATAGTTCAGATGATATTCACTGGAAGACGACCTCTGACCTTTGCAAAAGGAAAACTTGACTGTTTTCCATCCTTGATTCCGGGTCAGTTAATTTTTGGTTACTTATTGGACTTCCAACAATGTACAGATCATTTGGTTGAATCCAAAAAAGTTTTCTCGTTTCATGAATGGCATTTTATTCATTTATGGAGGCCAATATCATTTTATGCACACATGTGTGCACAATCTTCAATTTACAGGGATTCTATCAACTTCGGTGATAAATAATGAAGATCTAATACCAATCGTTCACTGCCAGTTGAATCCCTGAGTGGAAATATTTCGGCATGTTGTTTAGGTGGAAAGTCGTCTCTATCAATGTTTTTCCTCTCGTACGGACAGCATTTTGTGTTGGCACGTAAAAATGAATGACGAGCAGGATTAGTTTCTCGAAACGTCCTTTTGAAAAATTCTTGTGTTTAATGTTTGTGACTTGAACGAGTGGGAAGCCTTGTGTATCGTTATTTTCTTCGTATCTTTCAAAAATAAAAAATAAACTTCTTCGGCAATCATTGTTTGCTGAGCTTGGTGCTTTGATCGATTTTCATTTGATGTATTGAAAAGATTTTATTTCATCAATCAAGTACCAGATTTTCACTTAGAAATGTGATATTTCGAAAACCACAATTTCATTATGAAGCAATTCACTGTTTTTCGTGGAAAATTTCATTTTTGTTCCAAAAATTAAAAATGATATCCGAATCCTCACCACATTATAACAACCTTAGAATGATATGCTTGAAATTTTCAACGCAGAATTATTATAAATTTCGGAACTTAATAGTTGAAACTGAAAATGCCAAATACAGTGATTTGTTTTGGATGTACTTTGGAATTTACTTTTAGTATTTTATGCACATATTTCAGTATTTAGCAGCAAAACACATGATACTATATATCATGTTAATTGAATTATGACTTCGTGCGGGAAAATAATTTTTCGGAAAGGATGCATGGACCTGGAATTGTATTCTAATAGCAATATCTGAATGTGGTAACAATAAATTAGACTCTCATGCTTGAGAATATTCGAAAACATTTGCTGTGGGATTTTTTGCTTCCTCTTCAATTTTATTCGTTAATTTTTCCCATTGCCTCGTCCCATTATTGACCTATTCATCAGAAAAACGGGTCCCGTCTATAAATCAGAAATGAATTATAAGTCCTTTCATAAGTATCAATCAATAACGAACGATGACACAACAATCTCCTTTTGGCACTTGGGTCTTAAGATGTATAGCATTATCCTTCCTTTAAGACAAAATGAGCACAAGGCGATGATTCGACCTCAATTATTACCCTGAATCCAGCCAAATCACAACTAGTTGCACTTGAACTCGAGATCTGCTGCTGAGAGGGTAAGTGCTCTAACTATCTTGTTATTTATTTTTACCGTGTTTATTCTAAATATACTAGCCAAGTCCTCGAGAGTTTAACCCTCAAATTGCAATTGCAAAAGAATCATCTGCTCAATTGATTAAACCATCTGAAACACAAAAATATCTGCACAAAAGTATATGCGTAAAAATATATAAACAAGAGTATGAACAAAACTGTATGTACAAAATATTAACCCTTGTTTAACAACACTTCAGCTGACTACATTCTAAGAATTAGATGGCCTGCACAAATGTAATCTCTTTAAAACTTTAAATCATAGCTAGGAAAGTTTTTAAGAAACAATTCTCCAGGATATGAGAAACTCTTTCAGAGATGAACCCACATCCTTCAAGCTCCACAACAAAACTTTCGTATAACAGTTCAATTTCTAACCGGGATACAGAATTACTTCAAGTGCCAATGCCCGATTAATGCTACGAAAAGGGATGACTACAAAAATCCCGAAAGGTGAGATGAGAAAAGACAATGGACTAATCTGAGTAACTGTTTTTTGAAATATCATTCATGGCGAACTACAGCATCAGGAAAGCCTATGGATATCCTTTAAAAAGATAATGCTGAGTGGCAATAACCGGCCCATCACTTTATTTCATCCGAATCAGACTCACCATAACCCATTAGTGTCCAAATGAAAACTGTTGTAGAAAATTAATTCGTTTTTCGTTTTTTTCAGAAATATGTGTAAAGGGTTTTCCACTTAGGACATAACAATTTTATATATTACCAGAGCACAGAATTATTTGATATATATTGAGTTCAAATTTATTGCAGGTGTCATGCAAGAATTACATTTTATGAATGAAGTCCGATTTCGATCTTGTAACCACCACGAGCCCGTTTCCAGTGGTCGATTCGTTGGAATCAAATTTCCACCACTATGGCACACATTTCGAGGGGAACGTTGGCAATGTCGCGTTGGATATTGCCTTCGAGCTCGTCTTTATTTACTGAGTTTTTAGCATAGACCATTGACTTGATGTAGTCCGATAAAAAGAATTGCAATGGCGTTAGATCGCATCAACCAGGTGGCCATTTGACCGGACTATTTCTCGAAACAATGCGTTCTCCAAATGAGCCTTTCAAACAATCGATTGTGAGGCGTGCTGTGTGACTAGTGGCATCCTTTTGTTGAAACCACTTAATGATGATGTCAAGTCCATTCAATTCTTGCCACAAATAATCTTCCAACACGATAGCCCTCCCTATGACGGTAACATGACGTTTGTTTTAATTCACGAAGAGTACGGCCCAATCGCAGTTCCGGCGAGAAAACCACACTAAACAGTAATTTTTTGCGGATGAAATGCTGTCTCAAGAAGCACATGTAGGCTTGTTGCTGACCAATAAGCAAATGTTGCTTATAAACAACGGCATTGTGTCAAAAATGAGCTTCATCGCTGAGCATGATTTTTCGCTGAAATTTTTCATTCTCCTTAAGCTTTGTTAGAGCCCAGTTTGAGAAGTTTCGTATGATTAAGTAGCTTTAGTACTTGAGTCATTTTGATCTTGTAAGCATGTAAGTCAAGATATTTTCGCTAAATACCCCACAGTATAGTTTGAGCGACGCCCAATTCTTGAGAACGACTTGGAATCGAATGATTTGGTTCATTTTTCAACGATGCACTTACGACTGTGATATTTCCTGCGCTTCGAACGGTACGACGTCTTTTCGGCGCCAGAACACCCAATAACGAAAATTTGGACTCGAACTTATTCACTATAGCATAGCATTTCAGGCGCGACTATTTTTACGGCCGAAAATTAAAGTAAGCGGTGTTAAGAATGCGACAACTGTCTCAGAACTTCCGTAGTTTCTTTAATATTTTCTAAGCGTTGCTGGTTGTCGTTAACTTTACCATGATGAAGATTCTGTCTTTAACCGTTTCGGTGCGAATTGTCGACATAGCGACTAGCGCGCTTGACGTTTGAAATCCTTAGCACTGAAATGGTTAACTAACGTTTTGACATTGACAGTTTATTAACAAAGTTTAAGGGTGCGTTTACACAAAGATATGAAAATTTTATGGCCGTAATGGAAAACCCGATATAAATGAGTGAAGAAAAATTACCAAAATTAACTTTTTTTTTGGAAAAAGTTTGCCTTTCTCAAATGGGACAATCGACTTATATAGTATAACAATTTTCAAAATAATCTCTTCAATGCATAAATTGTTAGGCATTTTTTAGACTGTCGGCGTGTGTTTCTTGGCATATTGCACATCGTATTTGTTGGAATAAC
The DNA here is from genome assembly GCA_954870665.1 of Stratiomys singularior. Lineage (NCBI taxonomy): Eukaryota > Metazoa > Arthropoda > Insecta > Diptera > Stratiomyidae > Stratiomys > Stratiomys singularior. Next base: position 128,877,948 of record OX940878.1, on the reverse strand, counting down.
TTTTGAGGGTAGTAAGAATCACCTTCGTATTGCAGACTTCAAATTTTTGCAGATGACGGAATGTCCAATTTATTTAACTGCCTCATCATTTGTATGTACCTATAATTGATCGGCAATCTGTATCGCACAGATGTATCGTTGGTCAAATGATGTGAACACCATGCACTAGCGATTGTTAAATCCAGCATACAGGTAAACAGGATCCACCACCAATTCATTCCATGGACAGCTGTGTGATAGAAAGAAACGGATTGGCTGATTTGATTGACTCCTGGTCATAACTTTGGATTACTTTTGGGATACCTAGCAAGACTAGAGAAATGGATTGGTCATTCTAGCTTACCCTGGATTGAAACTTTGGAACACGTTTGGGGATATCAACGTTAACATTTTGTTCAATGACCAAGCACCATCTCTTTACTTTTCCCAGTGAATGAATACTATCCTAGTTTGTGTCCACAGTGCAGACGATGTTATCATGCCAACAAACGAATAAAATTTGGTTGCAAGTATCAAAAGAATAATCAAAATAAACAAGATTTCCTTTATTCATATCGTTGAAAGACTGAAATAAACAATTCGTGATTCTACCTACAGGGACATTACCTATAACGCGATAGCCACGTTGCCTTAGACATTGAAGGAATGTGTAACTAGTTCAAAAAAATTTGTCAAAAAGTGATCAGCTGGATTGGTTTTCAATCTAAGAAGCATATTTTCCACTACCCTCATGCCGAAAGTTTCCGTATTCCAATATTAGCTAGCGCAGACTTACCACACCACATATAGAAAGGATAACTGTAACCGTTAGAAATCGAAATCATCCAGCTCTTATTCCCGAATCGCACTGACATTTGTCTCTTAAATTGTATTGCTGGATCACGTCCAAAATATTTTATCATTGATTCATTTACTGACAAATCTCAATGAACACACCCCTCTATAAGGGCTTCCAAATACGACTTCAGCAAAGGGTCTTACTTTCAAAATTTTGTCCGTATTGACAGCAGCCACACTTTTGCCACCTAAATGTAAATATTTCCTTTTTCAATGAACCTGTTTCTAGACATTAATTTAGAGATACTAAACTCCTTACATTCTTCATACTCTGTGTATACTTTGTGTACTCTTGGCAGTGATTGGTAACTTGATAGAATAAAAATTGCAGGGAACATTTTCAGTTCATCAACAGATACCTTGATATCATGCTTATCATTTTGTCTAGCTTTAATCTTCGAGGAGTGGGGTATCATATTCATGATTTGGTTGTGAAAGAATTTTTCGAAAATATTTACTTGATTTTGATTGTTCAGTTCCTTAAATCAAGCTCACAAGTCTAGCTTGAACATTATCTCTAATATACGATTCCCCGAAGCTCGGCTCTAATGCCAACAATGAGTTCCTAATTGTATTCTCAACCTTTAATTTGCAGCTGAAGGCTCGTCATCACTGCTATCTCACTCTTCTTTGTCTCTACCCGAAATTCCACAGCTCTTCCAGCCGCAACTCATCTCCTGAACTCTTCGTGGCCACCCTTTTTCCTCGTCAAGAAGGATTCTTCGGTCGGGACTATGTCTACTTGAGTTACTTGACTTCGGCTACTATGACTACCTCATCATCCGATAATTCTTCCACCATAATAGCAGTCAAAGCTTCAGGAGCTGAAGGAAGTAATTTCGGCGCACGATACGACGCCAGATTGATTACTAAGAATATAGGTACTTTATATAAAACCAAAAACTATTGACCTCAATTGGATCCATTTGGAGACACTATTGTAAATAACTGCAAATAATATGGTAAATAATATGATAAATTGGAAATAATATGATATAATTTCATTTATTTAGTATATTGCTGACAATACATAACATAACTTTTTAATAAAAACAAAAAAATCTTCTCGGAAGCATAAAAGTAAAAATTAAAGCTAAGTTACCATAACGAAAATGTTAGAAATCACCTTTAGTTTATTGTAAATATTATTACAAATCTGTATTATTACTTATTTACAACTACAAATCTGTGTTATTACTTACAATTTCCTCTTAAATTCACTTATATTCTGCAAATGTCCACCCCAATTACAAAGACAAATATTAATGTTAAAAGGATGAGGTTAATTGTAAAGGAGTCCTCATTTGGGAACGGCGGGCATAAATGGGTTAATAATAAGGAACTCAGAGTGACTTGACTTGACTATGCTTAGTATAAAATGAAAGGAGCCAATAAGGTTCATAAGCTGCAATATGCCAAATCTGGTCTCAAAAAAATTCGGCCCCGTCGAGATTCATCCAGCAAAATACAGAACTCTTCGATTCTGGATCGGCTATAAAAAACCGAATAAATATTTTTTTTCAAATTTATGAGCGGATAAGAAAGACTGAACTACCTCATTAAGGAATTGAGGACAACCTTATTCAAATGACTGGCATGGTTGACATTACAAAATCCCATTCGATCAGTCCAAATTTTCAGTACATTTTCGACTGTTTGGTTCTCCATTTTTTTGACAATGATAACTTCGATTTCATTTCGAGCTTCAAGAAGGCCTATTGACAACCGAATTTCAGCTGATGATGGGATTTTCGAAAACAGTGCGAAAAAGATTGACTGCTGCGTTAACTGTGTTGCAAAGTTCTGCTGAAATCAAATATCGTCTATGTCATCCCCTTCAATTTTGGCAAAAGAAAGTCGTTTGACATGGCGCACTTGCGATTGCCATGCACTGTAATGGTGTTTCTTGCTAATTTTCGAAAAAAAAGTTGCCCAATAATATCGCCACGCTAAAATCCGCCCCAGACAATTACTCGTTGTGGATGCATTGGTTTCTCCACGATGATGTGTGGATTTTCTGAGTCTCAAATATGAGAATTTTTCTTATACATGCCCAAAAATGGGCATCATCTGAAATCATGATTTTTCGGTAAAAATACTAATCTTCAATCAAGCGGTCTTGAACCCATGCATCAAACCGAAAAGGCACCGGAGGATCATGCGACTTTAATTCTTGCACCGATTGAACTTTGTAAGCATTCATACCAAGTTTTTTATCCAAAGTTCTTCTCAAACATGGGCTTGACATCTTCAATTTTCAAAAACAATGATGAGTTGATGGTTGTTCACTCACACTCTGAACAAACCAGCTAGGTTTTTGGTGAAGCGCACTGGGCAAGTACATAAGCAGGTTGTTGCATCAAACAACGATCTAATTTCATGAACTCCTTTCACCAATTGATCCATAAACTGCCTCTTTGGCACATTCTTCCCGTCAAACTTTTTTCAAAAATTTCTTACAGTTTCTGTTGAAGACTCACCATTTTGGAAATAAGCTTTAATAATTTCAACCGAAAAGCGACCCATTTCGTAAGTGTCAAACATAAAACTAACTTTCTGTCACGTCAATAATTTCATCAAACCTTTCGAACTTAAAAGTATCTATAGTTACAATTCCACAAAATGAATGGCCTTACCAACACTAGGAATCCATGTGGAAGACTGCTGACGATTGACAGGAAATTTTTAGATCAATCAGTACAGAGATCAGATGAATCTTTGAAGCTCATTTATACGAATAAAGATATTAACGAATCAGTGAAAATTAAAACTGTTGACAGATTGCATTATAAAAGCTTCAAAATTTAAAGCCATTTAGCTAGAAACTCTGGTGAATCATAAACAATTATAAGACAAGTTAATAGGTCATGTTGACAAAGGAATTCATACAAAGAGCAAATCACTATAGTCTGGCAAAACTTCATCGTCTCTACACACAAAAAGTTGTCAAACCCACATATCAACTACTCAGCAAAATGAGTTCCTTGAAAATATGAAGTGGTGAATGTATTTGAATTTGTGAGCACTCACAGATAGAATAAGTGCAAGGATATTCGACTGAACCGACTCCCGACATGCTCCATCTGAGAATGAGTAGCAATTAAAACCGTCCAGAGGTACATCTTCATTTCATCGACAGTCGAAGAGACCTTATATTTCTGAAATGACGTGTTTGTCGTGACAGGTGTGAGTTTAGTAGAGTTGCTTACACTTAAAAGGAAACAAAAATTTGAGAGAAGGCTATGTATTTGACAACTACTATCATGAGAACCTAATACTCACATCTACTATTATCAAAAGAAATCGGTAGAAATTGTTGACCATAAGTGCAGTCCTTTGCGTACCTACATTGATTGCAAAGTCAAAAAAATTCCATTGCTCTCAACATTTTCCAGCACCGAAACGTACCTCTCATTCCTTGTAAGAAACACCCGAAATAAGGCAGGACTAGATTTTTAATCTCATTATAATCTAGTTTCAACTGAAACCGAATGGCAGAGGACATACTATATAGTAAATACGTTACCAAAACTATGTTACCAAAATTTTTAACAGAAGGGAGCCAATTGTTTACCAAAAACTTTTTCGAAATACGATTGTCAAGGAACTGGTTTGTTTCGTAGAAGAGTAAGTCAAGCAAAACTTTTTGAAATTGATATTGAGTGTTTCGTTGAAATACGTTTGACAGCGGACTTTACTAGCACCTTCATTTCGTCTAAACTGGTCTCAAATCGGGCTCTAGAAAAAGAACTGGTATCCAATTAGTGGATTCTGTGTTGAACTTACCTAGAAGTGCAATTTTATGTTCTGAATTGCGTTGAATTTTCTGCGTTTGTAACTTCGTTTGTCCAACTTTACCATATACCACATATCCAACAAGTCGGCCGCTAGTACAATCAAATAAAGAGGCTATACAGTCTATTCTTGCGTACGGTTCCGATCAGTAATAATCGCATTATATTTACGTAACTCAAAAATATGTGGAAAACTGCATCAAAGTACAAAGGATTCATGGTGAATGGTCTGTAAAACAGAGTCGTTTCAACTTGTTCCACCGCCATTGCGTATGTTAGTGCAACTGAAACTAACAAAAATACGAAATATGTGCGGAAGATGGCCAAAAAGCATTGTCGATAAGCCAAAAACTAGGTATCAAGACCAATAGCATCAAAATGAAACGAAAACTAGACTTTTGCGTTTAGCAAAAATATTATTAATAGCATTAAGTGCTGGCCATCTTTATGCGAAAATGAACCAAGCTGAAAAGTATTGAAAAAAAAACATTTTGCGATTCATTTGAAACGTTAACTGTCATCATCAGTAACTGTCAGTATAAAACCTGTCTTCCGATTGATTGAAAACAATCACTAGTTGCATCTTTAACTAAACACAACTGCATCTTTACTATTCCCTCATCTCATTCTATCAAAATTTTCTATATGTAATCAAGGATAATTTACAGTTCCTGCGAGATGATGCCAGCATCATAGAGTTGTTTAGTCAAATGCAAAACTGTGTAACACATTAATGTTTCAATTTTGAAACTTGGGAAGCGTCCGTGGCAATCCCCCAACACACACCTTGACTGTAGGTTTTCAAAAAATATTCCACAAAATTGAATTTAAGGTGTTATTCTGAAAAGGCTCATTTGAAATTTTTGAAATGCCTGCATATCAAATTTGGAAGATCGCAAGGTTCGCATATGCTGCCAATATTATTCAACTTAATTATGGAGACAGCGATTAACATTACTTCGGCACGTTAAATTTACAAAATAGATAGTTCTGTTGGCAACAGTGCAGCCTTGTAACATCCTACTTTATTTTTGGCTGTGAGTGACTGGCGATTGACTACCATGTGCTAATGGTCGGAGAGGACGGCACACCCTGCATCACTCAAGAAGAGATTACTGGATGATTTTTGCCAAATTTCTTCATTCATACTTCAAAAGCTTTTAAGACCCATTTTTTGAAAATCCTGATTTGTATTTCGTACTAAAATAGCATACCGAGCTGTAGTCTTTTTTATTTCATCCCTATCGGGAGCCACAAATCCTGTTGATCGACGGTCAAGCCATATTGAGGGATTGCATGCGTTTACTCGTCCATTGTTTCACAAATCTTATCCCACAAATACATATAACATCAGAGAGCTCAGTGCCAGTTAACAGCAGACTACCAGTCATCATGGAATCAAAATAAGGAAGGAGCTTCGTCGTTTCCCGTCTGTTTCCCTTGCATCATACACATTCGCGTTTCAGCAGGATGCTATCCACTGTGTGGGGTTTTCGATCTTAGTAGTCCTTATTTATTGGTCCGTCATTTACATAAGCCGCTAGGGGTCCTTATTTTATGCAAGTGGCAAAAAGTCCGTGAATTTTCTAACTTTATGGAGCCTTGATTTACGCTCTTCTGTCTGCTGTCATTCAGCGGTGCGGGTTTGCTTTTTGTCAATTGTTTCAGCGCCTCAAAAATTATGTCCGAATGAGAGTTTTTCTGTTTTTTTATGATTCGTTAGTCGATTGTTTTTATGTTTGTATATTTCCATGTTTTTTTGGGACGTTCAAAATCCGACTTTAGTACGTCTACTACTACTTTTCCTACTATGAGTTGGTATGCATTTATTGGCAATAAAGTAGTCCACAAAGTATAGTTCAGTTGTTGCATTCGCCTTCCGTATCCTTTTTTTCTAGTCCCATATGTGTTAACGAAATCTTGTTCTTACTTTACATCCTGATTGACCGATGTAGTTTTATTGACATGCACAAGTCAATTAAGATGCACACTCTGTTTGTCCAGAGGGTTCTCTCCATGTGTGCATAATAATTTTGCCAAACTGCTTCTTGATTTGAAGGCTACCTTTATGTATGTTTTGAATAGTTTTGCTGATTTTTATGTTGCTTCCCCAGTGTGTGTCAAAATTGTCCATGCTTTTCTGTCGCTTCCTTCTTCTGTCATGTGTTTTTTGGGTGCTTTGAATTTTCATCTTATGTTGCCCACCAGGTCCTTCGGTGTCCATTGTTTTCTGCTGTCGTGTATGTTGAGGTTAAGTCTCTGCTGCAGGCTTCATCAGTTAGAGGTGTTCAGTCCAGTCTTGTTATTAGTTACCTTATTGCTGTTATGAGTGTCATGAGTTATGTTATGAGTGGTTGGACGAGTGAAGTATTATTGTGTCTGTAGCGTGTGATTATTTTGGATTATTATGTCAAGGTAATCTTTGCTTGGTTCTTTTTCTCTCTACATTGAAAATTTGAGATTTTTATGGTGTTTTTTGAGGTATTCGAGGATTTGTTCTTCATTATTTTGGCTCGTTATACATTTTATTTATCACGCATAAAATCTGACTATTGTTGTTCTTCTACGAGGCTTCCATAAGGATCGCTGAAGTTGAATCCATTGCGTTTTTGGAATATTGCAACACCGCTATAAATATTGATTTTGAATTGGAAACAATTTTGTTGTAAGGATGGTTTGAGGCTGTTTGCGAACTTCGTTTCAATGTCTGTTTCCATGCTAAGCAGTGTTATTGCAGTATATTCATTGTTTCTTTTCCTGGGATTGGTTGGTATAAATCTTTTATATGTAAAAATATCAATTTAGTGTTTCTTTGATGAGTTGATGTTGTTTAATTTGTTAATCAGCTTTATGGTGTTTGATATCAAGTTTCCTACTACTGTCTGTTTCCTAGTACTGTCGCCAAGTATTTGGGTGGATTACATCCTGACGCTGATTTGTAACTGACGGAGGGTTTGGATTGTAAATTGTTGGTAGCGCAATCCGTGGTGGAGCTGAAGTGTTCATTGTCGTCAGGGTATTTGTTATTTAAAAGCCTATTCTTTTCATTGCTTTGTTTATTGCTTCCGTGATCCTAGTTTGGTACTCGTCTATGATATTATCTGATTTTCCTGCATTTAATTTCTTCAATATGCTTATCCGTTTTTTGTGATGTATTCCTCTTTGCTGATTAAAGTCTTGTCTGCTTTTGGTTTTACAATGTCCATTGTAACCAGTTTCTTCTAGATACTTGACTGGGTTTGCTTCCACATTTCGGAGTTCCTTTGAATTGATTTTCATTAAAATAATTCATCTGCATTCGCACATGGCTTGACCTTGCTCCTCCTTTCATATAAGTACTCATATGGTGTCTTCAATTCCTTTTTCTTGTTTTGTTTGTGAAAGTTATATTTTAGACGTTTTTCTTGTATTTTCGCTTCCCCTGAAGAATCTGGCATGAAACTCCAGCTTACATTTATTTGAAAGTTTTTTGCCTTTTTTTCTCTCTATTACGGAGCTTTATTTTGGAATGTTGTTTGTTCCAATCGACATTGTTTGACATTATTAAAGGCGAAATTATATCCACCAGATTACGTCTAGATAGAATTGTACTGACTTTTATCTTAAAGCTGTTTTACAATTGATAAGGAATCTGGTTTCAACATCATAATTAGAAATAAAGAAACCTTCATTTTAATTTTATGTTTTTTTATTTACCTTGCGGAATCGATTTTCGACCGTGATCGTCACGGTCGAAAATAAAACCGGTAAATAAAAAAACACAAAATTAAAAGGAAGGTTTCTTTATTTCTAGCACAAAAATTTTATGAAGTTGGAAGCAATTACAAATATCATAATTAGTTTGCTCCCACCACGTCAAGAGTTTTTCCTCTCAACTTCATAAGAATGAGACTCTTCCTCACAAAATCAGGCAGGAATCCATTGATTATGTGGCACTATTAGTCTGCATATGACCTTACACCAACTCACTCTGTATGCTGATCTGAATTTTATACAGGAGAGCAGAATAGCTCTAGCACTCTCAAAAGCAAGACTCAATAAAGAAAAAAGGTCCTTGAAAAACGAGCTAAGGGAAGAGTACATACATCCCTACAGTGTTCAAACAAACTCCGGATCGAACCGTATTCGACCAACATAAGTAGATTCACGTTTGAATTGGTAAATTTCCTCTCATTTTTGCGTAGAAAAAGAATATTCCTCTGAAAGTTTTTGCGTCAAATTGCAAACTAAATATGTCAAATATCACTTTTTCTATCTCTGTCTGAGACAAGTTCCCAGAGATTATTAGCACTTTTTAAAATTTTCTGTGCAGGGACTATATTATTTTCGAAGAGAAAGTGAGTTCCTCTTATGCTTTAATGTGCATAGCCGTACCGTACGTGTTTAACAAGAGTACAAGAACTTTCTAGAACTAAATCCTGAATTGTGAATGCATTACGATAGATCAAAGTGGAGCTTATTCTCCGGTCTCTTCCACAATGAAAATTTGCTTGGTTCAGATGATAGTAGACGAATTGGCTGTCAATAAGAAAACTAGAAACATCTAGAACTTAGTGCTGAATGCTGAATGTTTAACGGTAGGTCAAATTGGAGCATATTTAGTAAAATGGCGTTTTGGTTCCCCACAACGAAAATCTGAATACTTCCGATGGAAATAGACAAATCAGCTGTCAACTTGAAAAATCAGAGGTCTAAATATTCTACTCCAGCCTTTCGCAGTCATGAGAAATCAATATTTACACCTCGGCGTATAAAAGCAGGCCTTATGAAGCAATTCGTTTACCAAGTCATTATCAGTTTATCAACTATCTAGAGATTTTATACTGAAGGAATTTTGTTTCGGAATTGCCTTGCCTGTCATTGGAAGCGATAAAGAACGTCCTTTTTGATTGTCCAAAGATTTTGGCAGCTTGTCAAAAATTTAAATTTCAAAAAAATTTAGGTTGGCGTTAAAAAATCATCTTCAATTATTTTGTATAACACGCATAAGCATAGAATCACACTGAAACAGTCCAAGGAATCTTGGAGAGAATTGAACGACTAAGTTGCAACATGAGTATCAATGTGCATTTTTTACATAGCCATCATGAAAAATCTTAGTCCAGTCAGTAATGATCACGGCGTGTGATTCTGTCAAAACCAGACAGTTATGGAGTTACCAAATCATGAGTAGATGGTAGATGGGATGTAATGGGACAAATATTCGCAACTCAAAAAAGAGTTTCTATAAACAAAACACTCCAGAAAAACTTGGAAATGAGTTTGTTTTTCATAAAATGCGACTACTTTTATTATTAACTTCTTTTATTATTAAATTCATAATAATGAATAAAACCATTTTTTTCTAAATAGCGTTTATATAAAATATACATATTATTGCCCGAAAAGTTCAAAGTTTGTATTTCGCGGGTGTCCTATTGATGGCATACACAATAGCGCACAACAATGGCATTTTTTGATACAGAAACCAAAAATTAATGAAAAGAAGTGACAATTTGAAGGCAACATAACAGCTTTTGCGCGGTATTATCTCTGAAAAAACAAATAACAACCAAATCCAATTTTGCTTGTGACGATTTATCTTTTCGTTTTCATGTTTGAATACAAAAGTATGCCTTGGCTTTCCTTGAAGCTTTTGATTCATTAAATATGCCTTTACATATCTTAAGCCATAATTGATCAGCTTATGAGCGTCACGTCATAGAGGATATTCCTGTTAAAATCAAGTTTATATCTGGACTTCCAGACTTCCTTTTTCAACACTTTTTTAATGTTAAAAGAAAGTGTTGAATCATTTTTCAGCATTTCAAAATATTTATAATATAATATATATAAATTATAATACGATATGATATAACAAATGGAAAATTTTGAAAGATGTTGAACATGGTTCCAGATAATACTATAATAATAAACCAGATAATAAAATGAGTTGTGTGAAATTTTCGATGAATCGAAAGTCTCCAAAGTAATGAAGCTGTAGAAATTTGTTGGGGAAATTTCATTTGTTTGGTAAGTTTGTTGTTCGATTGCAGCACATGAACGACTCTCGACTACCAAAGAAGATATTTGACGGAAGGACTGAATAATGGTGATCAGTCAGTCAAATCTAGGGGGTGCTATGTCGTTTCAACCGACAATGATAGTGACAAGCTGCTCGGATGCCAACATTGGAGAAAGCAATCAGAAGATAAGTGAGCCATACTTACAGACAAGGTGCATGATCGGAGGGAAAGCCTTCACGTCAACGAAGACGAACTTAAATTAGAGCCACTGAATTGATCTTACAAAAAATTATATTGTGCTGGCAGGACTTGACAGATGATGTCAGTGCGACTTGGAATCGTCTGTATATTCAAAAAGGCTAGCAGTTTGAATCCAATGAATAAATAATTTATTTGAGTACCTTTATCTTTATCTATTTAGATGCTTAACAAGTACTCGCCAGATAACTCTTCCCGCGCGATAGATTGAAATAAAATCTAAATTACTCGATTATTTCCTCGAACATTGCTTTTGAAAACAATAAAACTGAAAAAGAATCCATCTTAAATACCCTGAAACCAATACGTTTTACTTCCTACTGGAAATTTGCATTTATATCTACCGGAGCATCATTATTCTTTTCGGTGGTTTGTTCGGGTATTACTTGTCAGGGAGTATAGATACTCTTTCATGCCATAAAGCAAGCAGACTTTATTATAAAAGCCATCACCATCAATGGAATCCTTGACAAAGACATTTCCTGTTTCAGACTTGAGCGCCATAAAAGACATACATACATGTTCGTATATGTTCACATGTCTGTAAATGTCATGTACATACACGAAGTGTATCCTACGAAAAGCATGCATATGTATGTTTTCTCCTTTCAAAAACATAAAAAAAAGGAAGAAAAGAAAGAATCTCTTTCGCTTCAAGCCCATACGTTGTATGATAGAAGTGATATGTAGAACGAGATATGACGCGTATGCAAAGCAGTCACTCCTGAAGGCGTTCTGGGACTCTTCTGTGTCTTAAATTTGAATACGCGCTTCAAAGTAGAATAGAAATCCCTTGCAGTAAGGAGCAGTATATTTCATGAATCGAATAAGCTCTTCTTCTCTTTTGGAAAATGCTAAATGCGAAAAGAAGTGAAATCATTAGACGATACGCGAATCATTTTTATGTGAATTTGATGATCGCTTTAAGCCTTGGTAATACATATATGTATTCCTTTTTGAAAAGCATTTATCGAGGTTATGTGGAATGAAACCCGTTCAAATATTATGTATTCAAAGAGACGATTCACGCAATGGCTTTGTTAATAAACAGACTTGAAATAGCCGTGAGGAGATTACCTCTGAAAGGAATCGCAAATGCAACAATAACTACATCGATGTCAATAGTTGAATGCATATCTTAAAGTTGCCTTTGGATATTACTTTAATTTAACTAAACTCTGCTGTAATACAAATAATTGTACAAATATGATATCGATGTTCGTTCGAGGGACCAGAGAACCCCATTTAGTTCCAGCAAAAGGATCTTTTGTCTGGTTTATCCAATACTTGTTTCGTTAGATCTATTACTAGCCCAATTGATGGATCCATTCTTTGCATGTATTGAAAAATCTATGGACCGATCGATCGATCCTTGCTGAGTTTCAGTCTGATCCTAGCTAGAACCTCCCAGACCAAACATATGCCATTTGCAAAGGGTTATCCGCATAGGGTTTCCAAGTCGCATAGGGCTTCCAAGTCTCAACAGATGAATGCGCAGATTTCATTGCCATACGCAAAGGTTCTGAATCAATTTTTATATAGCCTTCGAAAAGCTGATAAACTTCTGGTACCCATGATCAAGGTGATACAATTCCACCATATGGTGTAGTCATGTTTATCCAGTTCCCTGGGTTCCCATATCATTAAAATGACTTAGCTAAATTTCCTTTTATAGCATTCCTAAGGACTCCGATTGAAGGAAGTCCTAAGGAATCGGTTGAGTTAATACTTTTTTCGGAACAAAATAATAGAAAAAAAATTATTCGAAAAATAAGGATGGTGACAAAATTTTATTCTCTTCTTTTTTTGTTACCTGGAAAATGATGGAACGTCTTTGGTCACAAATAATAATTTCAAATAATTATTTAATTTATTAATAAAAATTTTTTTATAAATAAAAATTATTTAATTTGTTTATAATATTATTATTATTACATTACCTGTACAAAAAAGTTTTATAGGATTTTCAAGAGATGGCGTCACTGACATTAAATCGAATAAGACAATATTGCAACCAACTTCATTTTGAAGCCTCATCATTAGGCTTCGTTCTTCAGTATGTGTTATTTGTCTGTAGTGTAAACTCTGTTTTCTATACTAAAGATAGTATTCTCTGTTTTCTATGATCCGCATATGTTAACTTTTGTGCCAACAAAACACAATTTGCGGGAAGGATTAGTTCTTTGCTTTCATTTGAAGAAATCTGTTGAAAGTTGTCGTGTGTTGCAGGAAGCCAATGGAGATCATGCTCCGTCGAATACTACTTGTGAGTACACGCAGAGTATACGCAGAGTACTACGCAGAATCCTTTGAAGTGACTTAACAAGCCATATTTGTTCGCTTGGAAGCGATGGGAATGATCCAAAAGGGAGGATATTGGATGCGGTATGAATTGAAGTCGGCTACCCGGCCATACTCCAAAATCGACGCCAAAGCTAAATATTCACGGTGGCAAGGTCATGCTCGATATTTGGTGGGACCAATTGAGCGTGGTGTGCTATGAGCTATTGAAACTAGGTGAACCCACCACAGGGCAACTTTACCGACTACAATTGATGCGTTTGAGTCGAATATTGAAACAAAAACGGCCACAATGCGAGCAAAGATATGATAAAGTTATTCTACAGCATGACAATGCTCGACCACATGTTGCAAGGCCAGTCAAAACATACCTTGAAACGCTTAAATGGGAAATTCTACCCCAACCGCCGTATAGCCGGGACATTGCCCCTTCTTACTACTATTTGGTTTCACCGATGACGCATGCCCTTGAGAAACACCACTCTATTGAAGAACGCCAAAATTAGATCGATTGTTGGATAGTTTCAAAAGATGCGTCGTTATTTCGACGAGGAATCTATATGTTACCAGAAAATTGGAAAAAGTAGTGGCTAGCGATGAACAATACTTTGAAAAATGAATGTGTAACAAATTTTAACACAATAAAGCGTTAAGCTTGGAAAAAATCCTTTAAAATTTTTTTGTACAGGTTATAATATTTTTAAATAATTTCCTTAATATGAAATGAGGAATTTATTTACAAGTACAGCCATAAAATCTTTTTTTAATTTAAAATAATTATTTAATTTATTAATAAAAAAATAAGTAATAATTTTAATTTTTGCTTTTCCATTTAAAAACATAGCATTTTAAATGGAAAAGCAACAAAATGAAATCTAATCTAAAGTGCTAAACACGGGGAATCACGCACAGTATGAACAATAAAATATTAAATAAATAATAAATATCTATAGTATAATTTTTGTTTCTTTTGGAAATATTGAAATTGTCTGATGTATTTGACATCATACAAGGCAAAAGTCTTCAGCATGAGTGCAGAAGTTGAATCAGAGATGTTTTCATGGAAAAGGAATTTGCCATATGCGAATATTTAGATGCGACATTTTATATTTTGACGTGCAATAATGTCTACAAGCTGCCAAAAAAATAGTCAAAATGAATTTTGCTTTATTTGGAATCCTCTTTTCATTGGTTTGAGCCCTCCATATAATAGTTGTATTAATGGTGTTGGAATTGTACACTATAATTGAGTGTTAAAGTACGTTTATGTTACAGTGTTTTGCGATGCGCTTACTAGGTATATGCATAAGTTTTTTCCGGTTTTTTTTAATACTTAATTTTCTTGGGAAAGAATATCCTGTTTTACTCAAAATACTGGCCATCGGCTTCTACACATTTCGGCCATCATTCAGATAATTTATGAATACTATTCCAAAAAAACTGTTTCCCTTTTCCGGCAAACTATTCGTCGAATCACTCTCCAACTTCCTCGAAATCACTGAAGTGCTGCTCTTCGAACGCTTAACACAGTGATGCACAGAGGTTATACTGAGATAGCGCCAAGTCTAGCGAGTATAGTGGATGCAGAAGGATAACCCACCAAAGCGATTTCACTTTATATATTTTACCGGTTTTGTTGTGTGAGACGACGCTTTGTCATGTCACAAAATCACTGTGCCATATCTTCTGGCCCATTCCGGTCGTTTTCGATTAATACGTGGTTTAAATTTATCATTTCTTGACAAAAGCGCAGTTTATTAGCAGTTTCATCAGGTTTCAAGCGTTCAAAATACACAAAACCACTCTGGTCCCACCAGAAACAGAGAATGATCTTCTTGCCGAAGCGCTTTCGCCTTGGTATTGAAGGGCCGGCTTCACCAGGTGAAAGCCACGGTATTTTCCACTTGGGATTTCCAAAATAAATCCATTTTTCGTCAACCGTCACAATTCGATGCAAAAATGATTTCCTTGCGTGGTGCCGATGCAGCATTTCACAAGTGACTTTGCAATTTTCATTTGACGTTCATTCAAATCGTCTGGGACCATTTCGTTGAGTTTTATGTTGCTCGTAAATGTCTACTGATCGTTTAATGGGAAATTTTTAATGCTTCTGCTAATTGCTGTTGAATTCAAGGACGGTCATCATACAGTAACTCATGCAATTCCTCCTCTTCCCATTTTTGTGGTCTACTAGAGCACTCACTATCTTTTACATTGAAATTACCATTTTGTGGTAATTTTGTGTAGTATGTTGTTTTTCGCGTTACAGTATAGGCCCAATTCAATAAAAAAAATTATGGACCAACACGTTTACTTTCAAATAATAGCAAAATAATGCTATCTTATGCGGAGTAGGAGATTCTTTTTCATTTGGTCTTTCAACAAGACAACGACCCCAAACACACCAGTAAGATAGCGAAGAAATGGTTCAGAGAGCATTCAATGAATGTCATGGAGTGGCTTGCGCAGTTAGCAGATCTCAATCCCATTGGTAATTTGTTGGCTGACGTTAACAAAGCAGTTGCTGCTGATAAGTCAACCATCAACAAATCACTTTAGAATGTGATTAGGGAGTCCTGGAGCTAAATTCCGCCAAGTCGACGCTAGAGCTTGGTTGATTCAATGCCAAAACTTTGTCCAGGCGTTATTGCCAATAAAGGTCACGCAACTAAATATTTAAACTCAAAGACGTCAAGAGCTGGAACAGAACAGCAAACTAACAAAACTAATTTATTTTTTCAATTCATTCAATCTCAAGTGCACTTTGGCATTTTTATGTGCAGAAGCTATAGATATTATTCAGTTTTTTAAGATTTCTCACGATAAGTATGTTAAGAGAAGCAGAAATGGCGGATGCATAGTATCGACTGTTGAGTCCAGGAGCAATTGAGTCGGAACGCTAGTATGACGAGAACGTACGTCGAAAATATTCAATTTGCAGAAGATCTGGCAAGCATTCCTTGCCTTCCTGAAATTTTATGAAGAATTCCAAGAATATTCCAATTCATATTTCTTAATGTCTGAGTATTGTATTTAGCACCTGATCCATTTATCCGAAACCCATAATTCAGGCAACTGCTATCATAACCTGACAACTTGGTCCGGTAAACATTCCTTCACTTACCACTAAATATATGGATTCAACCAAGTATTTTCCACCCAATCAAATGCATGAGTATCCTTTCATGATAATGCCTACATAATAGCATTTATTTCATCCACGTAAATGGCATGTCATGCGACTGGGTAGACATGTGAAAGCTTTGAAGACATGTTATGCATTTAGATATACCATAAAAATTATGTCGTCAAAAAAAATAAAAATCTGGCAGACATTTTATTTTGATGAGAGACGACATTATTCGCTTGAATTTACGATTTGTTGTTTATTTTTTTTATTTTATATAAGTATCAGTTAAACGGTTAAGCAACGTTATTTTCAAGTTACCCACGAAGAAATATCAAATTAAAAAACACATAAGGACGAAAAAGCCTTGGCGGAACATTACCTCTCAGATAAACTCAATATAAAGGATTTTGCACTCAGACGTGCAGTGAAACGCGTTTTTTATCTAAATATTCATGTGTACGATTTGACCTCTGTATTTCTGGGAAATGTAGCAGGAAAAGTTTACATACGTATGCCCTTTGACATTAAAGAAAAAATGGAACACGTGTAATATACTTTAAAGAAAGTAAAGTGTTTGCCCGAAGCATTTTTTCTGCTTTGAGGTCATATAAAAGAAAAGAATCGACTGATACTATATGCAGATAACTTTTACACGTAGGGGCTTGTTAGCTTGTTCATGGATCCTTTCGCTTTGACTAAATATACTTTACTAATAACCGAGCAGCGAAGAAGCTGGAAACAATTATTCATTTAAATCTTGTATTTACTTAAGCAAAATGCTATAGATGTCAATCTTGATTATTTCTTTAAAACGATTTAAAGAATTTGGACTCCTTGATTTAGTCTTTGTTCTACTAACGCAATGGCCTAGTACATAATATATTTGTTAACTTCGTTCTAATATTTTCGATGTGATCCTTAGAGTAAAAAGTTTACTTTTGGGGATATTAACCTGAATTTCACTGCCTGTTTCAAAAATACTTGTGTTTTCTACCATGTATTCGAACGCAGTTATGTTGACAAGAAAAGAGGAGGACTCCGGAACGATGGATGTCTTATGAAGGCGTTCCAGTTCATTAATACGAGGGTGAGTCAAATATAAATCGGACTTTCTTATACACATATATTAACAGTAATAATATTCCAATGAGACTTTAATCATTTTTCCACATAGTGCACCTCTACACATTTTTCCGAACGTTTTGGCAGCTTAAAAATTCTTTGTTCATAGAAAGTTTGAGGTCGAGTTGTCAACCAGTTCAAATTCGCTTCAAATTTTTCGCCTCCCAAAGCTTCCTTCATGGGACCAAACAAAAAATAGTCCCATGTGGACAAGTGTGGGCTACAGGGAGGGTGCTTCAGGGTCTCTCAATGTAGGTTAATTAATTTATCCTTCGTCAATGCAGCTGCGTGAGGTCAGGTATTGTCATGGAGGAGAATAACTTCTCTGATGGGAATTTTCCTTTTTTTTTGTTTCTGTATGGTTTCATCAATAGTGAATCGGCGTTCACCCTCGATTAGATTTCGAACCGCTCGAATATTGTCAACAGTTACACTTGATATTGGGCGTCCGTGAGTTTCATTTTCTACACTTTCTCGTCCATTTTTAAATTTTCTATCCCAATCAAACACTTTTATACCGTATTGTTACCAAACTGCACCTGTAACGTAGCCAAAATATTCGATGGTGAAACATCTTCATTTGTTAAAAATTTAACATTTAATTTATAATAATACGTCATTCATTGGATAAAGGAACCACTTGCTCACTCATGATTGCTACTAATTAACTGGAAGAATGAGCACCCCTGGAGTAACAAACTAACCTAAGACCCCCACCCAACCAGACCGCTCGGCAGAGTGTGAGACTCATAAAGACTAAAGTGCGGTTTATATTTGACTCACCCTCGTAAAAATACACTTTTATGTGAAACAATTATAAACGATTATCAAACACATGATCATAATTAAAACTGCAGTCAACACGGGATAGAATAACACGGGATAATATTTGCAGACAAAAATTATTATTTCCATTATAATCAGTAAAAAAAGGATTACCTGTTCTCTTCTTCTTCTTTCCTCTCTTCTGCATGCTCGAGGACATTTGCTTCTGTATTATCAGCAAATTGTGCACATTGGTTATCTGAATCATGATCCGAGATTGGAAGATCTGAAATACACTGCGGAACCTAGTCTTTGTCGTCACTATCAGACAGTCCATTTAAATCTCTTTCGTCTTCATTGAACATAATTTTCAAACAATCTTCTTTCGCAGTAGCCTTTATTCTTAAGATGAAAGAATTGTATTGTTTTAAAGACAAATAAATTAAATTATTTCAAATTCTATTAAAATTACACAAAATTGGTGTGAAAACAATTTCTAAATATTTCACTTATGTAAAGTTTACTTACTTAGCAAAACCTGCTCAAGATATTTCTTGCATAATATTTTTCATTCACTTCACTCAAATTTCAACTAACACGTCCGAATCAGCAGGAAACTCAAAGCATACTCAACTGTCTACCTCCAATATGCCGTAGAAAGATTAGAAATAACCTTAACATTCCTTCTGACTCAGAGAGCAGCTGCTCTACTCTCCGAATAATAGAAATCGCATCTGCCATCTAAGGTGAAACATGTCAATTTATAAAGGTATTTTCATTTATTCTGCATCTTTCGTCTTAAGCTTACTTCAATATTTAATATTGCTATATATTACGAGATAATATATTAATTTAAAATTTTTGATTTTGTTTAATGAACTCTAAAAGTTGGTAACCTGGTGTCCGGGTGTGAAACAGTGTTGACAAAGTTGGGTATGAACATAAGAGTTAATATTAAATTGATACAAAAGTGAACAGAGCTGCTGAGTAGTGAAGATTTTTGTCAGCAAATGCAGAAATATGTGAAAAAAGTACCCCTATCTTAGGATATAAATAGCTTTTCCTAAGAAGTTACCCGATATCCGGCTGCCTGCATTTTTAAGACCTCTCTTCACATCATCATTATCAGATAGCTAGGTGAAAAGCTTTTGATACGCAATTATTTCAGCAACGTGAACCTGAAAATGCAGCCAGTAAAATTACAACAGAGCTACACGTTTTGATTCCTTTTTTAAGGGATAAAAATCGCAAAAGAGAAAACGCATATCGTCCAAACTTTAAGAATCATCTCCAATAAACCCGCATAATCACTGAAGATTTTGACATTTGATGATACTTTAATGGACAATTTTTCTGACAGTTGATCTTGCTTTAGAAACACTTTTATTGATTCACAACTAAAGTTTAGAGCTGGTAATCTGTTAAACAGGGATCATATAAGGCATATAATACTTTTTTGATATCCAATATCAAACCTATTTCCAAGTATGTCTCCATCTCTATGGAGAAGATGTATTGATAAAGATGTGTTGTGTCAAAGCTGATTGGGAAAATTTACCGGCATGGATGATTTGACATCGATTTTTCGAATTATAAGAGACAATGAGTCGTATGAAATATTTCAAGAGCCGAAGTCTCCAAACGTCCTCCAAATTCCAAACTCCTAAGCAATTGTTAAGCATCAACAATGTGTAGCATCAACAATATGTATTCTAAGAGAGCTAAAGGACGAGTGATACCTGGTGAACGTGAAATACGCTGGGCGAAATCAATGAACGAGGATAGAGCTCAGTTGCTAGAATTTTAAAATTAAAAGACGCGTTCAAGGGAACATGAATGTTGGAGGAAGCGCATCCCTAAGCTTAAAAACCGGTTGAAAACTGGTAAAAACGGTACATTAGATTTTGTGATAAGAAGTTCAGAGATCGTGTTCTGTCACGTTGAAGCGTTTTGAAATTGATAAATGGAAAATTTCCCTGGTGGGACTAAGCAGGTTTAAACTTGAACTCCTGGGCGCTGGAAGCCAATGCAAACAATTGTATATTGCGAAAAATCAAATTAAGAGAATTTCTCAGTAGACATACTGCTATTCAAGTAAACAGTCCTGTTTTTTCTGTCTAGTCATGGCTACAAGAGGCTGTGTTATTCCTCAAAAACAGTTTTTGTTATATCTGTGGCTTATCTATTAAAAGTCAACAGAGAAACATAAGTGGTTTTGTTAGAAAAGTTTATTTTGTTTACTGTAAATTAAAACTTGGTGGTCAAGATGAACCATGAGCCCTGCTTGAGGTGTATAGAAGATGTAAAGAAGATCTTCGTCCATGGTTTATGGGTAACAAAAATGCATTTCGATTTGGAATTCCTATGATATGGCATGAGCCGAAAAACCCTACTACTGATTGCTACTTCTGTTCAGTTGACGTAAATGGATTCAATTTGAAAAACAAAAGAGGTATAAGTTATCCTAACCTTTTCCTAATGCCACAACCAACTACCAGATTAGATGTATACCCGAATACGTGAGTTGAAGGACGAAGTTACATTACCTCCTCAGGGTGAATCAAGCTCAAGATGAAAATGAAAGGTCTGAAATTTTTTTTCAAAGCAAGCTCAATAATCTAATAAGAGTTTCAGGTCTTGCAAAAGATGCAGCCAAACTGTTAGGTTCCAGATTGAAGAATAAAAACCATTTATCATCTGTCACCTCATTTTCATGACACAGATACCGAGAAAAAAGAATTTACCCAGTTTTTCTTAAAAGAAGGAAGTTCAGTTTTTTGCAGTGATGTGGAAGGAGTCATACATTGCTTTGATACACAGTATTACTCATCTGAATGGCGCCTATTCATTGATTAGAAATATGGAAAATGGAAATAAATTTGTGATTTGCTAGCCCGAGAAACTTTGAAACGTGAAGAGAAAAATGTTATCAATACTACATTGGTACTACCAGAAATAGTTTTGCTGAAACGCAAAAGGATGGCGACTGTTGTAAATATCTATGTACTAAATTCCCGAAGGTGTCAGTAGCAAAGATGAAAGAGGGCGCTTTCACTGGCCCCGACATAAGAAAACTTTTAAACGACACCCTCTTTTTGGAAAGTATGACTGAGAAGGAAAAGAAGCTTGGGTATCGTTCAAGGATGTAGTGTGAAAGTTTTTGAGAAATACTAAAAATCCTGACTACAAAACCATTGTTCAACGGATGCTAGCAACATACGAACTCAAGGCTGTGCCATGAGCTTGAAAGTCCGTTTTTTACACTCCCACACAGATTGTTTCCGTGAAAACTTGGAGCTTACAGTGAAGAACAGGGGGAGCAGTTTCGCCAGGATGTCCGTGATATCGAGAGACGGTACCAAGGAAGATGGGATGTCACTATGCTTGCAGACTACTTGGTTAGTTGCTTAAGCGGGAAACTAAAGATAGGAAAACGACTCGGCGAAGTCTCAAGGAAAAGAAGAAAAGATTTCATAAAAAACAATGATAAATATAATATTGTTACTATATGTCTCAAAATAATATTTCATTGGTTTTTGAACGTGTGTCGTTTTTTCACTTACTTTCAGATTTGCTCAATCAAATTGACGAAATACGGAGGAGTAGATGACAAATCAATCCTTAGAACAATTGAAATCCATACACGAGCTTTCTAATTCTAGACAACGATTAACACTACGGAAGGAAGCAACTTATTTCGTAATATATATTTACGTCAGAAACCAATAAAAATAAGCCTTGAAACAATAAAAAAAATATTATTATGGAATTCAAGTAAAATTTCATAGCCAATATTATATTCAGTGCTCATACAACGGTCATTTTGTTGGCAGCAGGATCCATTACGTCACAAGATAAGGTTTCCAATACCCTGAAATTATCACATGATTATACTAGAATCGATTCTATTATCAAAATGAAGAGCCAAATCAGCCAAAACACAAAAGGTTTCGACTTATACGACAATTTTTGACATACTAATCCACCACTTAAGAATGGTATTTCACATTAGTAACCGGAATAAGGTAACACATCTGGAGATTGAAAAGTAATTGACAATAGACAGAATCCTACAAACGTGATTGTATCAAAATAAGCAGTTTCTCCAACATCCCCTTAACAAAACAAGGTGCTCCAAGCTTTTTTGACATCCTTCAGCCGGACTTTATACGCATAAAGGGGCGTCTAACCATCCAGGAAAAGACTACACAAGATTCGGCTGACGTTATATATCAACGTGACCAACATTAGATAACAATTTCTCAATAAATCCACCCAAGATTACTTGCAACAGAAACGGTGCCACATTTGATTCGCTCTCCCAGCGACGCCAATTTCGAACCACTAATTCAACTTCCTAGCAAACTAAGCAAAATTTCATAGAGTCCCTTTTCTCTGATCAATACGCCCTGTTGCTACTCAACTTCACAATATTTCACGGAAATTACTATGCAACCACCTACAGATTCATGTCAAAACTAATTATCAACTTAACTTTCATGGCATCCTTTAACTATTTGCTACGACTTATTCACTGCCACCTTAAGTTTGTACATTGATAATTATCCTGCAGGCATGTTGATGCCAAAAGAGTTTTAATGTAAAAAGTTTCGAATATGTTCTTCCGTTTTCGAGTTGAACATTCCCTGGCCTTAGTTCGAACATTGCTAATGAATAACGAAAATTCATTACTAGTGAAGAAAATACTGGAGCAGGAACAACAACAACAACAACGATAACAACAATAAATCAACCAGGACCAACTGGAGTAAAATGCGAACAGCAAAAGTGTGCAATGAAATGTGCAAGCGTGCACTTCGTGTTGGAAGGATATTTCGGAATTATGATTGTACTAGTAAATTTTCAGTATTTTCGTAATTGGTTTCTGAAGGAAGTTATAGTTTATACGATATCAGTGGTGAATTTTGTAATTTCCGCATGAAATGCAGCATATTACAAGGGTACGTGTAAAAACGGTCAATAATGTTAAGTGTTCATTACCCAATGGGGACTTGTCCTTGGAATGGTAACTTCATATTGTAATTATGGAGTACTATTTATAAACGGAAGTCACGATTCTAGTGGTGGATTTTGGTTTATTGCCTGCCTAGATTCGAAAAATTTCCAGTTAAATTCAGAAGCGAATATATTAAACAATTTAATTTATAATAATACCAGTGATAAAATCAGCATTTATTCAAGGAACACATGCTTTGTTACAAATGGGACTTTATTTCGATTTACTGCAGCTTATTCTGCATTATTTATCTCAATGCTTCTCACTGAACCCTAGAAAGACGATCAAATGAAAAAAGGCATAAAAGGTAACCATACGTTTCAAAGGAGCACGAGTCTTTATCGTGCCTTTTTTACCCTATTTAAAATTTAAGGCAAATATCACCGAAATATCGAGGGAGCTGTGAGGTCTTGAGCTTATTTGTAGGATAATATTTCCGATGTTGCTTCGTACATGTTTGTCCCCAATGCCTTAGCGCAATGTCTAATGGTCGAGACCAATTAACTTTCAAGTCCTCATGGATCTTGTATTTGTTGACCTGATAGTACCATCACCCTGAATGGTTCCTGAAGGAGTTACTTTGTATGTTGTACTTTCATAGGCTTTATTTCGGTTTTCGCTGTCGAAAAAAATATTTTAGCTGTATAGCATTGAAACTCAAACTTTGAAAATGTAAGAGATAAACAAACCAGTTAAGCACAAGCCAGTAGGTACAACGTTGTCAGATAACCCGCAATGTGGCCCGTCCCATTATTTTTCTGAATTACATACAGGGATCCATTCTAAAAGTCACCAGTAATCACCAAAACATTTGAAAACCGTGATGATCAAGAAAAGAAGAATGGTACTGCGAAAGAAGAATGATTCTGATTTATTAGTGTAGGGTTCGTTCAGGTTATAACATTCAGGAATGTTAGTATGATGCAACTTTTCAGAGATTTGGCGATATGCATATTGTTGTGCTTATCCAGGTGCGCGGCTTTTGAGTAAGTATACTCTAAATTTTTTGCAAGTGTAACACAAATTTAATGAAAATTGTCTTTTAATCGTATTGAACACACTTCAATTTATTCCACTAACACCACACTTAATTCAATTCAAACTTTTATCAAACAATCAATCACTTAATTTCCTTCGGACGGCTGTTCACTTCTAAATTCCACATAAACTTATCACTTCTGCACACGTACAACTTGACTTCACTGCAACACTATTTAACATGGCACTTTTGTTGACTTGCACTGTTACTTTTCACTTTCTCAACAATACTCGTCGTCTCCGCCTGCTGTGGTCACTTATATACTCCTATCCAGCCAATCGGGAACTTCCTCATACCTTCAATGAAGATCATTCTCGAGTTCAAGCGCTAAATCCTTTGTATTAATTGTTTTTATTCCTAACCCCAATGCATTTGCATACTGATTTTTTCACTTTCGAGAATGATTTACTTATGTATTTGTTGTTGTTTTTTCGTCATTGTTTTGTATTGCATTTTGACAACTGCAGTGGCGCGTAGATTATTCGAATGTGTGACAATATGTTGAAAAATGCACATCGACACAAGGACATCAGAACGAGTTGAAAATGACTTCACTCACTAAAATTTCACACACCCCAAGCAACATCAAACGTCTTTTGGCCAATGCAACGAAATAATGCCTCAGGTAAATAAAAGCGTCTCCTAGGAGGAACTATAAGAGTATAATTTGCTTTATCAAAATGAATTCATATTACAATGCCTGTGGAATCAGGTGAAGTGAAAATCATCATTTAAACTATAGAAGGCGCTAAGAAGAAAGCTACACTTCTGTCTATCATCCTACCCTTTCAATCGTTCAACTCGCGTTGATCTTTACTTCAAAGCTTTCACTAATGTTCTACTGATATCCGGTTTTCCTCAGTGATCTACTGTAGGGGCTATTCTTTTCCTACTAATGACCTTGTTTCTGGGATATCCTGATTTTGCTTTATATATGCAGATTATTTCAAGGTCTTTCTGAAAAAAGTATGTCCAATACAATCAGCACCTTCAAGAAGATTTAGAAGACTTGATTCCTTCTTCTGTAGTGCATTCTTTTAAAAAATTTGGGGTAACCGTCTATCAAAAATTAAAATTTCATGCTCATTCGCCCTGTGGAGTGAAAAAATCATCTAAAGTTCCTGAGCTTATGGTCAAACACATCAATAAATATAACACTTGAATGCAGCAGGCAGACGATTTATTAGTCTTGCCCGTCCAATCCTAAAGTAGTGTTTGGTCTTCTCTTTTGTCTTCGTTGAAAAGTGTTGAACAAAGTGTCACATGGTTTGCATTTCATAAATTTAACCTTACACCGAAACTTAATGGGAGCTGTTCATTCTTTCTCAGCTTTTTAACTTTAGCTCCTCGTAGGATTTAATTTGATCATTATGTTTTCTTCCCAAATCTGTCACTATCTTGAAGTTCATTAAATTGTGTAGTCATCTGTGAATTGTAGATCACCTCCAGGTAAAATTATCCCTTTGGTTCCATATGCATAAACCTTCGTTTAACCATTCTCCATATTAAACGGAAACATAGCTCATTTTAGTCTGCTTACAGTTTTTTCGCATTTTTCCGTATTTCCCCCCTCACCCCGGTCGGGAAGCATACGTTTGTTTATTTTCGCAACGAATTACCGCTCATCCTCCGTATTTTCTATATTTTCTCTGTATTTCGTTCACAAACGCGTCTCCACGTCGCGCCATCTTCCGGTGTATGTTTTGTTCTGAGTTTATCGGTCTTAAGTGCCCTCATGTATACGTCAATTGTTTAAAAAAACATGTGAGGTTCCTTTTATGTAAGTGGTAGGAATTCCGTCAATTCCTATTTCAAGGGAGTCCTAACAATCCAAAGGAGGAAAATTAAACCGATAAAAGGTGGTTAAAAAAGTTCTCATCAAAAGAAATTAGGTGATGCTAATCAGCTGAAATTTAAATGAAATTCTGTTTAAAATTTATTTTTTGTAGTAATTGTATTAGTAGTATTAGAATTTATTTAATCCTTATTCCAGAAAAATAAATGTGACTAACTTTATATTTTCTGCTGGGCCTGACTTCCTTGGTTCTATTTAAGTAACAGCGCTACCATGGTAAAGAGCTTGGTGCCACAATTCTCTCATGTTTGTGTCTAACAATCTTTTACTTTTGTTCATTGCGAATCGGTCAAAAGCATGCTTCACCTTCACACCAAACTTGAATAGTTATCATCTGGGAGATTATAGTTCGATTCGATTCTGCTACTGATTAATACCTTCAGCATACACGAGAACCTCTTAAGGACTGCTAATGATGAATACACAATTAATATTTCAATAAATCTAATCAATTAATCTTTTAGGAAGGAAACTAGAGTCAATGGTATTCAAATTGTGCTTACGCAAGTTTGCAGGAAACCACATCAAACCCCTCAGACTGGAATGGCATCATCGAAACAGATAACTGCCCACGCTATTTGATCTTGGAACTCTCGGTAACTTTATTCTCTTTATTTATTCTTATATTTATTCCTTTATTCTCAGTGCATCAATAATATACTGAAAATATCCAACGGCTCATCTAATGAAAAGAATGCTTGAAAGGGCCTCATTCTTATGTATTTTGACCTATAAAAAGGACCGATTAGCTCTTGTTTCTGAGATAAATTGACATGCTATGTTCTAAAGCACAACCTTTAATTTCGGGTAAATTTTGTTATTAGGAGTTGGCATACCTGTCAACTGACAACTCATCAGCTGCTTTTAGTTTATAAACATCAAGTTGTTCATTGTTGATATTCTTTCTCATAGAATATGTTGTAGTTAGTGCTGATATTTGGATTTCTTGGTGTTCTTAAAGTGTTGGATATGGACTTTTTTTAATGCTTTAAATTTTGACTTCATTAAATCAATATGCCACGAAAGTGTATCGATTCGGTAAACAATTTTTTCTCCATTTGCGGCGAAATAAAATGTCCATCCTGACGTCTCTTGCTAAAACGGCCTATCAGCATTATTTTGGTGAGAAGGTAGGGGACCAGGACAAGTCGTAACTCCACATATATGTTGTAATACTTGCTCAGTTACTCTAAGAGAATGGCTGAGACATAAATAACGATGTATTGCTTTTACTGTTTCTATGGTTTGGCGGGAGCCTGTGTGAAGGAGACTCACATTGATGACTGGTATTTCTGCTTGACCCCACTCATAAAGGAAGGATTGACAATGAAGAAAGTAAGAACAGTTAAATACCCTAATCTTTCATCTGCTGTTAGACACATCCCACATTTGCACATTTCACCAGTTCCAACACCACCTCAAAGCTATGAATCGGAACTTGTCAATTAGGGTAGTGCCGAAGAAGAAGAATTTGCCATGCCTTCCACATCGCACGACCCTGATTTTGAGATACGAGACGATAAGCCACACAGACTGACACAAGCCGAATTAGGCTCAAGTCAAGGTCTCACATGACAGAAAACATCATCGAAATCAGTTTCTTTTTTTTTTTTTTGAGAAGAAAGGAAATCTTGTTGGTAACATAGATGGTTTGATTGAATGTCTAAATTGTCATCACAATCCAATACAGTGGAGACTATTCATAGACTCCTCTAAGCTTAGTTTGACAGCTGTTTAACTTCACAACGGCAACCTGCTTCCTTCTGTTCCTCTTAGCGATGTTCGTATGAAGGAGAGATATGAAAATATAAAAGGCCTCTTCTCCCATCTGGACTTAACTGTGAGTGACGAACATGGGAATCAGGATATTTTTACAATGGAACGAAGTTACCAGGGTCGTCCGAATGAAGCTATACTTGCGGATTACTGCTGGTTTGTTTGCAGAGATGCTCGTGAACTAAGTAACAAGGGGCAAGCCAAAAGAAAGCGATCTCATGAATCCAACACATTAACTTTCAGTTTTAATGAAGTGCTCTGTTTTTTTCCTTTAATTGAGATTTTTATAATGTAACTGACCATAAAAAATAAACTTTAAATATTTTTGAAATCATTTCTAAAAAAATCTCATGTTTTTTTTTTCAATTTTATAGAATAAATGAGTATATATAAACCTATTGTGTATCATAAAAACTAGAGCTAATAAAATTTTTTGACAAAAATGTTCGATGACAATTTTTGATTTAGTTTCGTAGAGTAGAAGCGACTGTACAATACTCATTAAGAGTCGTCTCCTTGATGTGGTGGGCCCGCCTATGTTAGCCATTAATCGGGTGAGTGTCGTCACACGCGCTGCAGCCTTGTCAGCTGCTGCCGTGATTTGTTGGGAAAATTCATCTTCGAGTCTATCAGGACACCCAGGAACTTTACTGCTGATTTCGATTCAACCAGCTCGTCCCCTATACTGATAGGGCTTACTCCTGGGATTCTCTTCTTCGTTTCGATGACCACTTTGGTTTTTTTCAGTGCCAGTGCAGTTTTTCCGTGAGCGGTAATCCAGTTCATTACCCTCCGCATTAACATATTGAGTCTGAGTTGCGCATGGTCTACTGTGCGTCCAGCGACCAGCACCGCGACATCGTCCGCATAGCTGATCATACGTGACTCATCCGGCAGTTCAAGCTGCAGAAGTCCATCGTAGCAGATGGACTTCTGGTCAGGCCCAAGGATAGAGCCCTGAGCGACACCTGAAGTAAGAATTGTACTTCGCCTACCCTCCTTCGAGTCGTAGAGCAGGCTGCGGTCCTTCAAATAGTTCCTGAGAATCCGCATCAGGTACACTGGTACTTGAAACACTTTCCAGCGCTTCCAGAATATCCACCCTTCTAGCGCTGTTAAATGCATTTCGGACATCCAGAGTAACCAGCAGGACGACCCGTCGCGTGGAAATACTGTGAGATTCCGCACGTCGGACAACACTCAATACTTCTCCAATTGCATTAATGGTGGATCTGCCTGCTCTGAAGCCATACTGCCGTGGAGATAGGTCCCCGGCAGTACGAATCACGTCAGCGAGTCTTCCCCTGATAAGTTTTTCAAAAACTTTTCTCGCCGTGTCAAGCATACACAGTGGGTGGTATGCAGCTGGCGACTCGGGATCCCCTTTTCCCTTAGTAATGAGCACAAGTCTCGCCACCTTTCAGCACTCTGGGAACATCTTTTCGCGCAGGCAAAGTGGTTTATTTCAATTGTTGCTTTCGATTCGAAGGCATCGTACGGACAATGCAATGGCGCATTATCATTGTTCAAAATACACGAATTTGCTTTTCACGCGACTCTCACGCAACCATCTTAATACGCCCGAAAAGAATTCCATACCAACTGCATATCTTTCTGGTATGAGCATATCTAAAAACCAAAAGAAAAAACTTATCACCTTCACTTGTACTCGATTCTAGAAGTTTTTGGTAGATCAATTTATCCATTTTCACTTAGAACTTATAACTCATTTATACCCTAGCTAAGCAAACTCAGCGGTGCGGAAGTTCGTGTGGACTCAGGATTGGTTTTTTTCTTATTTGCTTCAATTTTTATAAGGCACACAAATAAAAGTTGTCCCGTTTTCTAGCTATTCAGTATTGTAATTCTTTGTAAAAATCGTGACACCTGACTAAGATACATTGAACCAACTGGCATCTGTCATCCATCTGTCAGGAAGATCACCGATTTTCATTTCTTCACCGAATCAAGATTTTAATATTGTATGTTAATGTAACACAGTGCTACCAAAATACACAAAACTAAGATGGAAAAATCGTTATTGTGGTTATTTTAAATTACAAGTTTCGTTGTTACATTAGAGAAATGTTCATTGCTTTATTATTTAACAAAAAGGAAAGTTAAAAAAACTGCCTGTTGTCTCATCTATATTGGTACATTTTACTCTACGCTATGTTACTAATCAGGATAATTCAAAAAACATTTCTAAATTAAAATTAACTTCATTACTGATTTCGATATAATGGGTTGTTCGGAAAGTAATTTCTTTTTTTTTGTGAAATAAAAGAAAATTTTCATATAATGAACGAATATTTTATAAAATTATATATTAGCCATTCTGGCCCGACACCTTTTCCATGTTTCTGGTTGTAGCAGGATTGATGGAGATGGTTTTTGCCCTCCTCATTTGAAGTGAATGTTTCACCGTCTAAAAAATTTTATAGAGACCGGAATAAATAATATTCCGAAGGTGCTAGATCTGGAAGATATGGTGTATGTGGCATTGGTTGCCATTCAAGCTGTAAAAGACTTTTGCGAGTGACCAAACTCGTATGAGGTCTTGCATTATATTAGTGAAAAACTACACCTTTTCTATTGAAGTGCATCATTTGGTTTATCCAGCTGATGACAATAGACTTCCGAAATAATTGTTGTGGTATCCGGTAAAGGCCAAATAAAAACGATTCCTTTAAAATCTTACCAAACAGACAGCATCACATTTTTTTTTGATACAATTCGGCTTTGGAAATGCTTTGAACCGGATAATCTTTTTGCTCCATTATCTCATGCGTTTGACATTATTATATACAACCCATTTTGCACCCCAAGAAATTATGCGCTTCAAAAATGGATCGTTTTCTTGACGAATCGTAGGTGTCAACGTGGCGACACAAATTTCTCTCCGTGAGCACATGGAAAACCCATTTATCGAGCTTTGAAGTTAAATCCAGGCCTCTTAAATGGTCATAAACTTAAGCTCTTACCGATCTCATGTGTTGCTATTCGCCGGTACGCATCAACTAATGCCTTTATCGTGTCTGTATCAGCTTCAATCGTCTTCGATAACGAAATTGCCGGATCTAAGTTTTGTAAACCAGTTCTGGCACTAACGTACTGTCAACATATCTACTCTATACACATCGGTTAATTTCTTTCTGGCTTGAACAGCATTTTTACCTTTTGTATAGTAAAAGAGTAAAATATGACAAAAATGCTGCTGATAACTCTCCATATTTAAAAGGGCACCAACCAAAAGCTACTGCGTACAATCAATTGGACTTTTTCACAAACAAACCAGGCTATATCAGCTCTCTAATCGTACAATGATTGCGCAGCTTAAGTGTGAAGTTGGGTGCAAAACAATACAATTCAATACTCTGTCGGGAAAAAGTGAAATTACTATCCGAACAACCTAATAGCTTTCAACTTGACGGTATCTGATAGATAGGACATGCTTACGTCCTTGTGAAGCAATCAAGGAACGCTTAATTTTCGAATTTTCGCTTACTGATTTTTTTTTAAGTTGAATTAATACTTGCTCAAAACGATTACTTTGTGTTTAACCAACACAATTACTTGAGTGTATGAATAAAACATTGTCAGGATGTTGTAAATTAAACCCCAAATACGATAATTTTTACATGAGTTCGAATCAATCACGAACGGTTCCCATTCCTTTTCATTTGAACAAACGTACTGCAGCACTCACATTCTGCGAAAAGACCTTACCCTCATCCACGCCAAACTAAGGCACATTTCTGCCACAAAAGCAGTTCATATCAGCAGATGTTGAACTCCATACAGCTAAAAGTTGCATAGTCCTTTCTTTTTCCTATCTACAAATGGGCACTGTTGTACTCTTGTACGTACTCGTTAATCTTTTCGAGCTTGAGAGCTTGTGCATTTTTAAAATGTTTTGCAATTTGGGACGCCATCCAGCAACATTTACCTACATTCTCCTCGTTTCGACGCTCGAACAGGACTCAAACGTGCTTTAAGATGATGAAAATACTTTGAAAGTGTTGAAGTTAGCGGTAGCACAGAAAAAGAATGAAAAGAGTACCGGATAAGAGGAAGCAATGGCGGTTAATTATAAATATTTATGAAGGTGAAATCGAGTGTGGAGTTGCTAAAATGTATTATATATTTGCGGTAACAGTTTTCTTGCGAGTATTAGGATATCGAGCCGACTTTTCAAGTTGGGGCTTGTTGTCCTTGTCAAAAATATTTTCAACAATTGTGAAAAGTGTGAATAAATTGGGTCTTATTGCATTTTCATCAATACAAGCATACTTTGACTGCTACGGTCCCACCTTTGACTGTAGCCCAATAAATTACTCTTTTTAGAATCAATTTACAAAAATAATGAAAAATTCCTTCCGGCGATTCTGCTTAATAAAAACCATTCATCGTAGCTTCCAGCGATCCTTGGAAAGATGCCCAAATGAATAAAAATTTTGAAAAAAAAGTCATGTCGATCGATGCATTAATTTCATAGCGTCGTGTCAACTGAAAAGGACTAAGGCGGATGTATCGATTAATTTCCACGAGACTACGTCTTACTTACCATAAAAGTCGCAATGATAAACTGCCTCTTCCAATTGGGTTTTGAGGATGAAACGGCATCAATGCGATGGCACGACTAACGGACAGGAAGAAATGAATTATTTCGGGGCAAACTTAAGTCGTCCTAGCATCCCCTCTCGCAAGTGGAGGCACAGCCGTTACAGCACGTTGTTATTGGTCGAAATCAATTTTCACCCAGGCGAGTGTTCTCCGCGAATTCCTAATGATCGGCAATAAGTCGCCGATATCTATATAAGGACGTGTCTATAGCTACGTCTCGAATGTAAGTGGGACGAAGGCACAGTGTCGTGTTTCCTTCTCCTTGATATAATGTCATGGTGATGATTTATAAGGAAATCAATTCAAATTAGAGGACGAACAAATTTTATGCTTCGACGGATAAAGACATTGAAATGAATCCGTTACTGAATAATTAGCTTTCCCAAGTTGAGTTTAATGTGAGTTTCAGCCTCGTATATGAATTCAATTTGACTTAAGGGCGAAGTTTATTTGCGAGGGTTTAATGGCATATTGCGACTGTTTGCCAGAAATTGTTTGGGTATTATGAAAAGCGGAAGATATTTATACTCTTGACGAATATTGAGGTGTTATTGTAAAGTTTATGTTTTAGAAATTAACTGGAGTTGGTGTATTAATGGTTTTCCTAAATTAGGCTTTTAAAATCCAACAGATGCGCTGTTTAGTTGGCTGGAAACTAATATTTTGGACAAATGTTTAATTAAAAAATATATAAATAAGTTTCGTATTTCAAAACTTTTCCTTCTCAGCCTGAAAGTTTGATTATTATAATTATTATTCTTGTTATGAGCGGTGGACCACAAGTCTCATCTGGAAAATGAGGCCGTGATGAAATGGAGTACTTTTTTTGCCTCATTTTGCGCATGGACCAATGACGCCTGCAATGGTCAACGCACCTATTGAAGCTCCCCGAAGAAGGTCCTTTTTGCAGGTACAAATTGAAGTATCTCCTACTGGAACCCTGACTCGTAATTTATGACCGTGGTTGATCTCAGCATGTAGCCGAGCTGATCATAACATGAAGTAGTTGCTCAAGGAAAAAGGGTACATTCAGTATTACCTGAGACCAATGAGGAATCGCTTCGCTAGGAGAAACCGGATTTTAAAGCGTCTTCCACTTCAGGCTGATCCATAACGCAATCAATGTCCCTAATTTCGAATTTGCCATAACTTCGAATGGTTTTTCGACAGTGCCACAAACGGCGTCCTCCGTTCTAACACTTGGTCTAAACTCCACAAGCTTGACAGTTTTGATTACAGTTTTTTTTGCATCGGCCTCTAAATTTCACCAATGAAATCTGCCAAAAATTTACTGTCGCTTGGTTTGACAAGGATTGCACGCTATTTAGTTTTTTTCAGGATTTAGATTTAATGGTTCTGTACATTTTAGTGCTATTTGAACGTTCACCTACATTCGACTTTCCTGGCTGCCTTAGACAATGCCATCCAAAACCCCCACTTCGCAGAAATTTGATCTTGTAAGGCCGCTTCTAAGTTCTTCCTTCGCTTATACCGATAAGCTTAAATAGATCAACAGCCACCCTTATGCTAGTATTAGCAACCGAGACGACCATCGCACTGTCAAAGGGCTTAGTCTTTTACTCCTCATCTGACTTCAGCGTCTGTATTAACCTATTCCGGTAAGATGTCTCCTATCTCCAGGACTACCTTTTCAACGGCTTTACTGAACCAAGTTCTTATCTCTCAAATGGCGATATTGCGTTTGAGAATATATTCTACTTCACTGTAAAGCCCCTCCTCTTCTGAACGATCCAGGATGATAGAATTGCTCGGAATTTTCCCTGCAGGGAGTATCTTTGCATTGAGGCCTCGGGAATCTGTCGACGAGGTGAATATGACAGTAATGATATGTTTTAATAGTTGTATTTCATGCGTTGTTTGTTTTTGAAGGATTGCTGGATGATTGTTGGTGGCTCTGGAGTGTATGTGGTTGTCTCATCTCGTGCAAATGTCGCAATAATCGCAGGTTATACCAGATTTTCTGGTTATAGTTTCTGCTTCGTCAGTTTTCTTTCTTTTGAATATTTCTTAGAAATAATTGCTTATGGGTCCTCCTTGAAGTTACTGTCACCAATGGTATGTGTACACTTGATGATATCACGGATATCATTGCTACAGGGAGGCCATGTGAGGGTTGGCACCAGCCAATAAGCAGGTGCTGAGGGTCAAACCAGTGCCGATTGGGAGACTGTCTCAACTGATCCTACACTACAACTCAAAAGCATGCCATAGTTTACCCGGAACAAACTCAAGCGTCACCTCAGTGCTACCTTTTATAAAGTGAAGAGGTCAAAAATATCATGCTCGCTAGTTCAACACTTGGTAACAATAACCCGATTCAACGGATTCATGTAGTGTTCAGGGTTATATTCCTTGTGGTCCTTCCTTTTTTCGGGTACAAGGGATGACACTCCCAAAACGAAATTGGCTTCGATGAATAATGCTGTCAGGCAGTATTTTCCCCAAAGTATTAATAGTAGTAGTCGTAGTAGTAGTTGTAGTTGATGATGTACCTCTGATCTGTTCATAATTTTACTAGAAGTAAATTTGGATGCCATACACAATAACAAGTGCTACAATGCGAAACCCTCCACTTTTTTCTTCGACCAGGTCTGTATTGTCTGACTTTTTTAGAGATATAATTTCGAAGAAATCTTAAACAATATCACGAAACCCTAGAATAAAACGTAGATAACGTGGTAGAAAAATTCGAATAATGCCTTGATTTTTTCTATAGTCTTAAAAATGGAACAGAGTCCACTCATTGGTCGTTAAATATGGGTTTGGTGAACCTCAGCAAGCAAACTAGAGTAATGTTCAATATCTACTATCAAAAGTTAAAGCAAATTTATTAGTATTACATGTAGTCGGAGTAATAGCGCAAGTATTGGTAGAGTAAAATTACAAAGACGAAACTTGGAAACCGGAGAAACCTGGAGATCTAGGAGCGCTATAAACACTACCACAGACTTTAAAGCCAATCTATAAGGTCAACCGCGAAAGAAACAGAAGAATGCAGATAAAATTAACGTCGATTTTTCTATACACAATGCGAATCTATCTTTTTAAATCAGTCAAAAACAAAAACTTTTGAAACAATTTTGGATCTCATTAAGAGTTTTTCAAGGTGTATTGAAAATCTTCTGGTCAATTAAACAAGGAAAATATAAATAGTATATCAGTGCATAATTCAAAGAACATACCAGTACACAACATTGAACAAACTGCTACGAATCAAAGGTTCTCATTCACTTTCAACAGCTTCAAATTCCGTAGTAGCCTGATCAGGATGCCACTGTTCATATTGCAAAAAGAGCGTGACTGTGATTTTCAAACTACGTAAGATTTTCAAATATTAACGTTCGCGTTCAAGTTGTGGAGATGCCTTCGAGCTGTGTTGATCAAGAAAGTATGTGGACTGCAAAATTGCTAAAATGCCTCAACATGGCTAAAATACCTCAAATACACCTATACCTAATCTTTCGTCCTGAAAACGCTTAAGCACGTTTTTGCCTTTCATTATTGGAACGTTCTCAAAAGAAGACCTCATTTGAACCTTAACATGCGTGTATCGAGCTGATAAATCTATGGATACTGCCAAGTATAACAAAGCGTGTAGAGTTGAACTCTTATACAATACAACCAAAATAGTTTCCTAGCCATAGAAAAGGCTTTTATTAACGTAGGGGAAATACGGACAAAATGACATATATGGACAAAATGACACACTGGGCTTTTTTAAAAATTGGCGGGCTATGGCGCAGCTGTTGATATTGCAACACGTGAAGTTGGTAGCATCTGCAATCATGTGAAGTTAAGAGCGCCATTAGCTTAGTCGCGCCGGTGTAACAAGAAAGAACGTGTTGACAGTGCATAAAAGTTTTTTATAGACACTGATTTCTCGCTTGTTATGGTGAGTTTTAATTTGTTTTTTTCACTTATGTTTATTGACATCGATATAATGGTGCATTGCGTTGTAATAAAAGTTATTTTTATAATGAGTTTTTACTTTTCGTAGAAATCATGAACTAATTATTGTTTCGATATATTTTCGTACAAAACGACATACCAACACTCTGGGCAAAATGACATATGTATGTCATTTTATCCATCGGTATTTTTTAAGTAGTTACACCTTAATCTTTTTGTATTCTTATTCAGATATCATGCCACGCAACTATAAAAGAAAAAGTGATCGCCAATGTTGGAGTCAAGAGTCTATGCAGTAAGCTATTAAAGCAGTCAAGGAAAATAGAATGGGATGGTTGCTAGCTTCGAAGACTTTTGGTGTCCCTCAGTCTACACTGAGGAGACATGCACTAAACACCAATAAAACTTTAGCGCCTATCGCTAAAGGCTTAGGCAGATTTA
Source organism: Stratiomys singularior (assembly GCA_954870665.1). NCBI lineage: Eukaryota > Metazoa > Arthropoda > Insecta > Diptera > Stratiomyidae > Stratiomys > Stratiomys singularior. The sequence goes on along the minus strand of OX940878.1, from coordinate 128,841,052 downwards.
AACTGACGTTTCCTGCAGAGATTGAGAGGCAGCTAGTTCATCATTTAAAATTTTTGGAAACTCGACTATTCGGATTAACTTGAAAATCAGTTCAAGAGTTGGCCTTTGAATTTGCAGAGAAGAATGAGTTTGCTCACAACTTTAACATAGAAAAGAAGCGTGCTGGACAAGAATGGCTAGATAGCTTTCTAAGCAGGAATAAAGACATTTCATTACGTACACCTGAGCCAACTTCTGCAGCCAGAGCACAAGCATTCAATAAACCACAAGTAACCAAGTTTTTTCAGTTATATCAAGAAATTTTGAGCACTCAAAACTTGAGCCCACATCGCATATATAACGTCGACAAACAGGGCTTATCCACCGTGCAGAAACCTCAAAAAATTTTAGCCACTAAAGGTAGAAAGCAAATTGGGTGTCTCATCAGAGACGAAAGAGGATCAAATATTACTGCTGTGTGTTGCACAAGTGCCACTGGTTCATACATTCCTCCATGCATGATATTTCCTCGTAAGAACATGAAAAATGAACTTTTTGATGAAGCACCTACTGGGACACTTGGACTAGCACAAGAATCAGGATGGATGACTACTGAAGTATTTTTTAAATGGTTAAAACATTTCCAAGTACATGCCAAATGTAGTAAAGGGGATCCAGTTCTACTCATTTGTGATGGACATGCAAGTTCAAAAGGCATTGAACCATTGACTTTTGCCAAAGAGAATGGCATACATATGCTGTGTCTGCTTCCTCACTGCACTCACCGTATGCAGCCGCTGGACGTGAGTATCTACGGACCTTTAAAAACCTTTTTCCACCAGGAAGTTTCTAAATAGTTAAAAAATCACCCAGGTCGTGTAGTGACTCATTTACAAATGGGATATTTATTTAACTTAGCATATGGAAAGACGGCTACAGTTTCAAATGCATGTAATGGCTTCAGAAGTACGGGTACAGACTACATGTTTGAACCTGCAGAAACAACGAATATTCCGTTAAGCAACATAAATGTTGGAAATTATGTGGCAAACGCGAATGATATCAGGCCTCGTTCATCAAAGGAACATATCAAAACCATTGATTTAACTAGTGCTTCATTGAATACTAGAGATACTTTGGCAACAAAGTCAACTGCTTCAGCAACAACAAATGACAATGAAAGGAATAGTCATATAAATGCAGGCCAATCTTTTGAAGAAGATGTAATCTGTTCCACTTCCTGTAATGATGTGACACTTGGTTCTGCTGAAAAAGATGTGACAACTGCTGATTCAACTAGCTTATTACTGATCCAAGAAAACCGTAACAAACTCGTGGATGATAACCTTACTTTTGGAAGAGATGTCACTAAAACAACCGCAGATAGGAATTTGAGACCAGGTACGTCTACGGATTCATTACCATTTCCTGTTGACACTCTTTCACCAACACCACAAGGACTTTTCATTCGGGGACAAGGCAAAAGAAAGCCGAAAACTCACAAGTCACACTGGCTTTTAACTTCCACCCCTAACATGGAAGAATTAAGAACAAAAAATGCACCTAAAAGTCCCTCAGCAAAAAAGAAAAAACACGTCAAGTTGACATTATTCTAAGATGATACTAAAAATACAGAAACCAAAAATATACCCACAAGACCATGAGAAAAAAATAACAGGCAAGTCAAAAAGGTTATTTACACAAATGACAGCTCAGATGCCGAAGATTTCCCAATTGACACTGATAATGATGACGAAGACTGCCCCTGTATTTATTGTACTGATATTTTTTTACGTTCGAAGCCCGGAGAATGTTGGTTACGATGCCTTACGTGTTCGCATTGGGCTCATGCGTCATGTGCTGATGTCCCTAAGAGGACTAAAAACTTTATTTGTGAGCTTTGCATATAATTAATTAGGTATACCATAATGTCCATATAGTATGGACAAAATGGATTTTGTGAGAGGGTGACAGAAATCTCAATATTTTTTTCTGTAGTTCCTATTTGATTATAATTAATTAAGAAGCTGAAAAGTAATAAATCTAGGATGATTATTAACTTCTAAGACTGTTTATAAATGAATTAATTAAATATATATGAATGAAAAACAAAACAGTATGTCATTTTGTCCGTACTTCCCCTATTTACTCAAGTTTTCATAGAAGATAACGTAAGAAGCTAACACTTGGCATCTGAACATACTACACCAAAACTTCAAACAAACTCCTGATTTCCTGGTATACATTCAAAATTCATGGCTATTATATTTGTATTGCAAAAGTTCCGTACATTATCGCTGTAAACCAACTTACCCCTATTCGAAGTTCTTGCATAACATCGCAATGTAAATATAATCTACGTATGCTTTTCCTATCTCTGTCTAAGATAAGTTGCCCGAGAGTGTTAGTGCTACATACAGCTTCGCTGCGTTCTAGTGTTTCTCGTTCTGATAAGCGTGGAAAAGTGTATAAGTTACTGGTTACGTTCAATGCTGCGATCTAGAGTCGTTCACGTGTTCCCCTTCTGTCGATGCCCCAAGATAAGAAAAACGAAAGAAAATAATTGGCAAGCGATGGAGGCCAACATATGTGGAAAATTTGGCGCCATTAAATTTGCCCCATTTAATAACCAATTGTTTTAGACTTGAGACCTCATCGAAAACGCTGGGAAAATGTGCTTGGGAAAAAATCAGTGACGTACAAATGATCGAAACATTCAATTATTTGGGATTAATCGTCAAAATTAATTATTCTAACAATATTGCAATTTATGAAAGAATATGCTCGAATTTTGAATACTTAATTTAATAATCTTTAATATTGATGGTTTTTGTCTGATTAAATTTCGGAATCCTTTAAATCATTTGTTTTCCTCATACATAAAAAAACTTCACACCAACTAACTATACGAGGTCTGCTCAAAAGGAAGATCGAGTTTTTGAAATAGCGATCAAATTTTTCATCAACTTATATTCTCCCGCTTTTTCACATCCAGCGTCATTCATTAGTTTCAAAATGACGCCCATGACGCTTTACGTCAATTAATCAGAATGCTAATACAACCGGGTTAGTGAGCACATCAATTAATTTTTCTGTGTAGTGACCAAGATCCAAGATCACGATGACTGGGCCTAAAATGACGACGAAAACACTGACAGAAATTTATTATGGGATTCAGGAGAATTGCCGCCTGACTAAAAGGAAGCTTCGCCTAAGTCGTTTGATTTTTAAGCTCTCTATGTTCCAAAGCTCGCTTCATTCTTTGCATTGGTATTCGTATCTCTTTTGTGGTGATGCGTCACTAGATTATGTAGTTACACTTTTCAGTAGTTACGCTATGACCTAGGCATATGGGAAAAATGTCAAAATGAAGGCTTCATCGTCGTAAAACTCAGGTCAACATTCACCACATCCATAGAATCCACGCATGCAGTACATTTAGATGGGTTTCTTAGAGGTTTTGACCGTTTCAATTCGCATTTGTACCACGAAGTCGGACAGACAATGCGAATGTTTTAGGTAATTAGGCGAAGTTATGCGATGAAATAGTCTGTACTGTGGCAAAATAGGAGTAACATTTGCCAACAGGAAAATTCGCCAAGTCAGTCATCTCTGCCAATTCGTCAATAAGAAAGCGTTCTTTCGTTCTATCCCATCCTCTATTCCTCTAGGTTCGGCTGCATCAGATTTCCTAAAAGGATACTGTTTCCAAATTTATAGTACGTTCAACCCAAATCGTCGGCACAGGTTTAAAAACACAAGCACAATAAACGAGTTACAGGGAGCATGTGAACACTAAGGAAGGCGCAGGAAACAATATGTAGCAAGAAAAGGAGAGTACTTTGAAGGTTGTTAATATTATAAATAAATTTTATGGCAAAATTACAGCCTTTGTAGTCATACTTTGTAGCTGAGTCCGCAGCAATTTTCGTTTTTCTTGGTAAAAAAGAAAGAAATTGGAACAGCAATAGCAGATAATTGGAATTTGCGTACAATTTTAATGATAGCATCGATAGCAAAACTTCAGACAACCTCGCTTTGTGAAAATACTCCCTGATCCTTCAAATTTATTCTAACCTTAGTTAGTTAGTTCTAGCAGTTAGTTCTATCAGAATAAACATCCAAAGTCTCTAATTTCTGGAAACACCAATCTAGCAACTGGAATAATTGAAATATAAACGGTTGGGAATAAAATTATATTCTAATCAACTATATTCTATTGCAGATTAATTTTAATATATTTGATTAATTTGTATAATATGTGGTATATTTAACGGACTAACCACTCACAGCGGTCATTAGCTCAGTCTGCTTTGATACCTTCATCATTCAACTGGAAAGTGAGTGCTGATGCATCCATAAATATCGCTGTTGAATATTCTGCACGAAAGGACTTCCATTTAAAACACATCCTCCCATCACTGAATAATAAGATTAAAATTATATTTGCATGCGAGTCATACGCACTGCTGTCGAAGGACAGCGAAGTACTTGGACATCAATAATTTCCAAGGACTCCCTGCTCAGAGTATACTTCAGCTAGAGTATTTAATAAAACATGTTTACTTGCATTTACCTTTGACAATTAATTGACTGAAAATTACTATGCAGTGAAGACTCAGAGGATATCCATATATTTCGGTGATAATTTTCTGAAATTTTCACACTATGCGTCCATACCAATGAATAATTGCTCTCCGCTTGTGATCCTTTTGTCTTACTTTGGGGCGTTTTCAACATAGTTTTGAAATCAAACAACAACTCAATCTTCACGGTCGTAAATGACAAAAGTGTTAAAACTATAAAGTCTATCTAAATTAATCAATGACCAAAAAAGCTTCCGATTGTTACAAAATCCCCAGCAGGTGTGAATCAGATTACTATCTCAGATATGAGCATTTAATGTCTTGCTGAAATAATAATATCAACACAATAGAATTTATAGTTCTGATCCCGAAAAGTTTGACAATTGGGATAGTAGCAAAGTTGGAATACTATTCATATCATGGCCACCGAACCGAATTAACCCAAAAGGAAGACCCAACTGTCACAGTTGGAATTGTTAAGAATAGTTCATGATAAATCCCCGGAAACAAGTCGAACTTAATTCATCAGACTTATTTGGAAATTGGTTTCATGCTGCATGCAAAACAGATCTGATATGACCCAACTAACACTTTTAAGGGATTACATGTTTAAGGCATCTAAATATCGATATCCTGCGAGTGGAGTAGGGAAGCAGGGTCAAGTTATTTAACGTCGGAAATAGTTTCGATGTTGAAATGGTCGTGGTTGATGAATTGCACTTAGTTCGGTTGTCGTGTTGAAATCTAAAAAACTTTCAAAATTTTAGAGGCCACATTTATTTTTAAGCAGTCACTAAATAATTAAATCAATCCATGGCGGAAAAGCTCGCAGCAATCCGACGAACGGACACAGCAAATATTTTGGGTAATGTACCTTGAACTCGTTCATTTCTCCCGAAGGATTCGAAATGCTACAACCAAGCTCCCAACATTTCCCCCTCGACCAAGCACACAAATTTGTCAGCTGGCGTGAACGCAGCACAAGAAGGACGAGCGGGAAGGATCTACAACTTTTGAATTGAGTGCTGCAATTTATTAGGCAGCCTATCGGCGATTCGCTTCGACATTCTCACGGGTATCCGATGCCGAGCAATAAATTCAGTTGAAAAGTTAAGCAACTTGCTAGCTCGTTTGCGTTTAAATTTCCAAATCTGCGTCATCCTGAATTACACCCTGCAGCTGGTTGAGCATAAGATCTGTATAACTCTGTAGACCTATGACCTGGCTCAAAGTCTTACGAGTAACGCAATTTGCCTATACTTTGGTTAGTCATTTGTTATCTCGTGCCACAACAAATAGCCGCGTAGGTGAATGATGTGTTGTATATGAATGGAACTTTACACCTATCCTCGTCGACACATGCATATGAGCATGGGGAGATAACATTCACATGGTAATTAGTCTCATGACAAACGCGCTCCTATCTGAGGTCGTAAAGCAATTTGAAATGATGTTTGATTACCTGCCGCAAGGAATCCACGTTTTGCACATAATCCATGACGACTTAATCATAAGCAGGATATGTTTGAAAAATCCTTCCCACTTCCACTTACTCACCTCATCATTGATTACAAACTCACATTAAAGTTGTTCGTTTGCTGTTTACAAAAATAATTGAAAAGGATTAAAGCGGTATTAGGTTGGAAAGTTTCCTATTTCGTCGCTCGGCTCTGCTGTACACAACCACAACAACAGATTACAATCACCTCTCGAAGATACCGGCGCGCCGTATTGTAAGGACCAAATCGTTTCTGAAGATTTATTGTCATTGTCGATTCCTAAGAGAAAGTGCTCTAACCCGCTCGCTTCGCCACCCCTCCAGGAAAAAGTTCGGTAGGTGTATGTAGGATGAAATTGAAATTCCAATGGCAGCAGAGCTGCTCCCTATAATGCCGAAAACGAACAAATTTCTCCAATAATAAAAACTGGAGTTGATAATTTCAAAGGATGTAAAAGTTTTAACCGATATTGACGTTGGAGACGAGCCTGAGGCTTGTCCGCTCTTCCCACGGTTAGATTTGAGGCGAGACAGCAAAGAGCGGACGTATGGCAGGAACAATCAACTTTTATTGTTCTGTTTATATTGGGCAATCAAAGATTTTACGAACCCTTCAAGATATGAACATTTCGGAAAACTAGAGGAAGGCTCTAATGACTGCCTCTGAGATGTTCCAATAAAAATATCCTTGGAAATAGCTCCAGCAACATCACCCTTGGATAGACTTGACAACAAACACAGTCGATGGGAAGTTTTAATCGATTTTTGGAAATTTATCTTCCTTTAAGGATTCTCTATCTCGAGCACATAAATTAAAATAGATTAAATTTATATTACAAATAGGCTGAAATTGAGTCTTTATTGTAAAGTTTGAAAAGTGGCAGCGGCAAATATCATTCATGTTGATGTGAATGGCTTAATGTGTTAAATCTTTTCATATATAATGGCAAATTTATAATGTGGTAATTCTCTGGATACGCCTCTGTTTCAACTTGTATCATAAATATTCAAGAAAAACCTGTATTAAGTAGATCAATTATTCATAGAATCCCATTCTTCCATTCTCTTCGTTATAACAAAAGAACGAGTAACTGGCGAGATGGCTCACGAAGGAAGGCTAAAAACCTCAAAATGAAGGGAGGCTGTAATTATTTTAACAGGCATAGAAGACGGGCTTGAAATTGATTCCGACCCGTGAAATCATTGGAAGTAGGTGGGGTATATCCAACTCACATTGACCGGAAGAAGATGGGGTATGAAGTCGAAGAGTTGAACGAGGGCACCTGCCGTTAAAGCTTCATTCCCTGGTCTCCACAGACGGGGTTGGAACAATGTGTCAACCACCATCCCCAAAATCTGAAGCAAATTTCAGTATCTGATTTTTGGATTCAAATTTTATTTACGCTTTCTGTATATCCGAACATGACTGGTGAATACTCACCGTACTTGCAAGTCTTCGAAACTACAACGTTTCAGCTAAGGATAGGCTCTTCACCTTGTGGGGGCTGCCAGTACCCTGTCTTTGGCGTCCCCCCAAGCCTGATGTTCAGATAAACCTATGATCAGATTGCGTTTTTTTACAGTCCGAGAAAAATTTTCAGTTTTCCAGTTCATCTTTTCAAACTGCGATCTACGCTGCTTCAGTTCTGCATGCCTTCCTTGCATCAAATTTCCTTAGCAATCACCCAGTGGTTCAGCTTTCCTTAGTATTCCCTCGGTATGCCACAGGTCCTAACCATTTTAGAATCCCAATTGGTACTCATTTCCGCCCTTTCATCCCACCTGCAATCTTCACTGTTTCAGTTCTGCATGCCTTCCTGCTTCAATTTCTCCGTATCTTCTAGGCCTCAGTTCAGCAGTCTTTCAGTTCTACAGTTCATCAGTTCCTCAGTTTTTCAATTCGTCATCACAGATTGGTCCGGCTTCCTTCTAGTTTCCCTCAGTACTCCCAGGCTCTCGGCTGCTAGAGAACCTTTGTTGGCGACTTTATACGTACTCTTTCCAGGTCGTCCTCCCTAGCTGCCACCTCCAAACTACGTTTCATCATTCTCATTCATACTTCAGTTCTTCAAATCAGCGAGAGTTCATACCCGTACTCATATCAGTACTTCAAAAGTCATCATTTCATCGTGATGTCTCAACACAATAATCATTTCGGTTACCCTACTTGGCTTCATTTCGATTCATTGGACAACAAGCTTTCTCAAGCGGAACATGATCGTACACGGAAAGTGTATATGGTGATTTTTCTAAATGCCTACGACATATACAATGATAGAGAGACCAATCATCACCTACTGAGCAGTGACTAGAGAAGATGAAGTACAAAAAAATAAGACGAGGATTGCAATTGATGGAGTTCAGCCTTTTGCATGTGTCTGGATTATCAGAGACCTAAGTGTTCTTCCTGAGAATAGTTTCGGGGTATGTCCAAGAATATTCTGCATGTATTGACGCATCATTTAGCCATGAATAGAGTGGCACTATCTATGTGCAAGAGAACGAACGATGTGTACAGATTCTGCAATTTAGCGGAAAAGCGACGCTGTGTAACGGCGAAGTGCAACGCAGTGTCCCAGAGGAGAAGACAATACCTAAGAAGTTAAGGTGTTTCCTTGACGAAAAAAAATTTGATCGCCTCAAGCCAAAGATGATCATTAAATTTCTGATAAATATTGATCATCGCGAGGGACTCCTTGCGCACTGGAATCGAGCGAATAGTAAGCCTTTCCAGGTTGAGGTGCACTATACCCGAAATACAACCAACCATCACTTAAAAATTCAAGAAAATAAAGCTTCCTTCAAAACTTAAACCTAACGGTTCAAAAAAAGTTAAACTGTTGAACAATGCTACAGAAACATACATTCACGCGTAAGGATTAAAAAAACTAACTTAAGATTTATCTTTTAAGATTATACTTTTATGCCATTAGACATTACTCTGGAACACACCGTGACGACAACGCCCACATATAATTTCCCGAAAACTCGACGATGATGTCAACATTACCTAACAAACTATTGCCGTGGCGAAGGAGGCCTATTTGTAATTGGAGCATGAGTCTACGAAATCCCAAATCCACACCAATTTCAAACACTAAAGCAAATATGAGTCATGCAGAATCTTATTTAAGGGGGGAAGTCCATGTAGAAGCCCCAAAATCGGTCATTTTTTAATAATATTTTTAACGATGATAAAATAATTTTATTGTTTTATAATTTTAACACAACTTTAATGAATCTTTTTAGAACACAAAAATATTTTTTTTTTTTTCAATTCAAAATGCCTCCGACGCGAGGTCCCAAACTGCTCCAGTTGTCACTCATTAACCGTTGATCTGAAACACAAAAATGAAAGTTGTTTTTTTTAAGGACATATAAACGGAAAGGATGAACCTATAAAATTAAATAAAAGTAAAAAATTCAATATAAAACAAACCTTTAAAAAAAAGTCAGAATTTATGGCTATTTTTTGACATTTTCGACCCCAAAAAAATATTTTATCAACGCGGAATATCTGAAATTTTAGGTTTATCCTTCCGATAATAATGTAAAGAAAGACCTAGAAAAATTTCAGCCAAATCGGTCAATAACTTTTTGAGTTACAACACGAGCAGTTTTGAAAAATATAGTTTCGAGATAATCGCATTTAAAGTTGAAGTACAGGAAAATGGCCAGTTTTAATTACTTACCGATTAATCGGCAATCCCAGGTCCATACAACAGTCCTTCCTCCTCCTCGAAAAGCTGATTTTCTTCCATTTGTTGTTGCCTGCGAGCTGTAAGAGCATCTTTGGTTTCTGAAAGGCTCTTACGATTCTGTCGGGTTATTCGCGCCCCGTCTGTATTATAAGCAAATACTTTAGCATAAGTGCCAATAGTCAAATTCAGAAGGTTCATTATTCTTAATACTGAACTAAAACCTTCATTAAATATCCAAGCAGCAATGTATGCCGAGATTTCAACTACTTTTAGTCCAGAATGCAGATGTTTTGGTGATAATCGCCAAACTGTCGCGTTAAAACTTTCATTCGCGTTCTGCGTATGACCACCAAGGCATCGCTCAAGCAAATCATCTTTGGACAAATCTTCGTATATTGGTAAAATATGTTTTTTTATTTCTTCACCAAGTAATGGAGCTAAATCTTCGTTTAGAGGATCTTGACTTAGAGCAATAGCTTTCTGCCACTTGCACCAGCTATCAACGCCTATTGGGCAGTTTTCATGTTGACGTTTTTCTTTAGTAGAAAAAATATGATTATAAGTTGCCATTATGGCTTTTTTCATCTCGCCAACACTGTTGATATTTCTCTGAATACTCAAACCATAGTATTTTGTTAATTTTTCCACAACTTTATCAGTTAGTTTTCCTCTTCCTGAAAGTTTCTTTTCTTTTCTTATATTCCTAAGTCGAGAACCCATTCTTTTTTCTACATGACCAATACATTCACTCTTCACAACTGGTAACTCATTACCGTAAGGTTCTAAATCTAGAATAGCCTTGAATGTTTTCGCATCTCCGTAGCCAATGTAGTTACCATATTTTACTCCGAACTTTTCTTCTGAAGTCGAGAACATTTCTTTCATGGCATCGACTTCCATCTTTCCTGACGAGCTTTCGTGATTTTTTTGACACTCATTCTCGTGATACTCAAACCACTTACAGAATTCTTCTGTATGAGTCTTGTTTTTCCAGTAATTACAGCCTTGACAGTAACTACTTTTTGTTTCCAAATCAATGACTTTCCCTGAATAATAACCTATGAGCGTTGCAACACCGTACTTTGATTTGAAACCACGTTTTTTCCAGGTGCCATCTCCAGATACTTTTAAAATATTTCTTTCTCTTCCTTGCTCGACATTTTTTTCTATCTCTTCTTCCACTGCTTTCTGCGATAGTAATTCAAAAGATGATTTAGCTGGATTATAAATGTGTTCCACGATGTTAGCGTAACAATGTTGACTCAAACCAGTGCATAAGCCCATCAGGTTACAAAAGACATTTATTCCTTCTCTTGCAACACCTAAAAGTCTCATGACAAACACTAATTTTCGATTAATTTCAAATCCGTTGTTGATAAAAGGTCCTGAATTTATTTTTTTATCACCACAGGGACACGTGACAACAATTTTAAAACCAAGACCTCTAGAGCCACACTCACTGAATTTTATCTTCTGATTACATACCGAGCACTTCACAATTTCAGACAAAGCTGTAAACACTGTAAAAAATTCAATTATTCTGTACCCGTGCAAAGGATTAGTTATTATATCTTCACTATCACATGTATACAATTTTTTCCACTGGCACTGTCATTATGGCTTGTACTGGCTTCAAATTTTTCACCTTCTTTATCGGTAAACTGATTGCCCAGATATTTTCGTTTTCTGGGATTATTTCGTGCAATATTGCCTCGCGTACCTTTTTTATAATTCGGCATTTTTACGTTCCGAAATCAACTGAACACGATGAATTCTCCGGCTAAACTACCTATATTTCTCGACTAACCTTTATTCGTATAGCAATATTACACGTGTACAGGAACGTAAATGTAGATAGAATATACTTACATACATACTATAATATAAAGTATTATTTCCGGGTATGGGACAAAAGAAGTTTTTCAAGTTATTATAATGGAGAGAGCCCTTTTGTCTGAAGCGCTCCGACTACCTGGCTCGCTTCTTTACAATACGCACTCCGGCCCGCTCCATTATACTAGCTGAAACTTCGTAAATATTCGAGATTTTTTTTTTCGTCTCGTCAGTACACGCTGAACATACTATATTTTTAGATTATCGAAAAAAAAATAAACCAATTTTTTGAAAATTCTATATGGACTTCCCCCCTTAAGAAGACCATAAATCTTTTATCAGGAAAAATCTTATTTCATGTCAATTTTATTTCAAGAGACGATAAATTGAGGCAAATTGAATTTAGATATAGAACATCGAAAAGAATGAGACCTTCTATGTAGTAAAAACGTCTATCAGGGACGTTTTTTCTGAAGGGGAGTATGATGCAAACATTGAACCAAACCTCAAATGGAGACAGGAAGCACCGACATTAACAGCTGGTCTCAAATATTGGGAGTTTTTCTGCGGAAAACTTTCAAATTGTTGATCAAACTACAATGAACTCAACTTATCTGAAGGATGTACGTCCGACAACCCAGCTAAATTTTACAGGTTAGAACTAATGAGGAAGTTTACATTAAATTCAGGGAAGTAGGAGGACGTTTCCGTCTCATTTATAGACTTGGGCGCTATTGATGGTTAGAGTTTTGGTTGAAGCTGTTTCTACTGAAACAGCTATTTGCTATGCTATAGATAGTTAACAATTGATTTCCATTGCCATTTCCATACAGCTCACAGAGGCATCGAAGCAATTTACTTCTATTTTAGATAGAGTTTACTAATTTTCCCTTCTACGATAACTTTTATTACTTATTGCATGGTATTTGTTTCAATTTTTGACACTCTTTCATGCTAGACGACTGTTTTGTGCAGCTTTTACTTTTCCTACGCTTTCGCCTTATTTCCGAAGTGTCTGTCCCCTCTATTCTAATGAAAGGAAAGTATATAATAAATCAATAAACGAAAAAACTTTCTTTAATACTATAGTAGCAGTCTCTTGAAGTTCGCTTGTTGAAATTATAAATGAAATATAATGATGGAGAAAATTTTTATACCCAATATACCCTATACGCAATGAAAATAATTAGCGTTTGTTCATAGACCTGAAATGCATGAGCAAAATCTACATAACAAGCCAATATTCTTGGAAAAATTGTTGGAAAAAGTGAAGTGCTATTTTCTGAAGTATAAAATTTTAAGTAGGCAACACTTTTTAATATGACGTATGATGTGACAGCTGTCATGTGTTTTGCGGTTAGTTGGATTTGCGATTTTATAATATGTTGACACCTGAGCAACATCTGCAAATTGTACGGACTTATTTGAAAAAAAATAATGGTTTTGTTCGAGAAACTTTCATAGCCGAAATAATCGTCAATCAGAACAATGAATATGATTAACCGTGGATCGTTTCTGCATCACGTCTACTTTCACCGATAAAACATATCCATCCAGACGTCGTACAGTGCGTAAAGAAGAAATCATAGCAGCTGTGTAGTGTAGTATCAATGAAGAACCAAGGAAGACCATTCGATATTGTGCTCAACAATTGAACCTGCGCTCATCCACATTATGTAAGATTTTACGTAAGGATCATGGTTTGCAGGGTTACAAAACTCAACTCAAGCAGGAATTGAATTCGAACGACCAACGGGCATGGCGTAGATTAGCTGTATGGGTGCAAGCACAAACTGCTATAAGATCCCGAATTTCATCTGAAAATTTTGTTTAACGATGAAGCTCATTTCTGATTAAATGACAACAAACAAAAAGTCTCATTTGGTCGTCTAAAAACCTTTACGTCCGGAGAAAGTCACTCCGGAATTATGGCCGGTCTTCGAAAATTCTACTTAGAATAACATTACAGTCAATGGTGATGCTTATAGAGCCATGATTAATGACTTTCTCATTCCGAAATCGACTCACCGTAACACAAAATACCTCTAATTCCAAGAGGATGATGTGACATGCTATACAGCTTGTGCAAACATCGACTTATTGAAAAAATCATTTGATGAGCACATGATTTCTCGTTTTGGACCTGTGAACGGGATTAATGAGCTTGTGATTCAACACCGCGGGACTTTTTATTGTAGGGATATTTCAAATCACTCGTCTACGTCGTCAAATCCGATTTGCCTAACTATTTGCAAGACAACATGGTCCGCGTTTTTGGCGAGATATGGCCGTAATTATTGGTTGGAGTAGTCGAAAGTTTGACCGAAACCATATTTAAATAAAAATGGCAAAGAATTGTCTTACTAATAAAACCTTATCTTATCTTATATTACCAATTTCATGGCAATCAAAACACTTTACTTTATTTCAAAGTTTGAGATAGTGAAGCAATTAATTGCACTCTTTAATTGATGCGAATAATCTCGAAATAATGAATATGATAAACAAATTTCCATTCCAGTTTTATTTGCATATTTGAAAAGCAGGTCCCGCCCCCTAACAGACTTACAAATATGGTCTTGTCGATTGCTGCCTTTAAGAAATATTTCAGGGCCTTTATTTTCCAATTTAGAAAAGATAATTTTTCTAAGCTTGTTAGGTTTCTAATGGGAAAAAATTTAGCTTTTTCGGATAATTTTGCCTTCACGTTCGACAACATGAATATTTATGTAAAATGGAATTTTCTAAACCAGAAAAGTACAAAATGACACGTAATTTTCTCGTTTCTGTCAACAAATTCACTATACGCACCCTGAATTATATGTGCGATAGTAAATTGGTCGAAAGATACATCACCAGAAGAACGATAAATGGAATGTTAAAAGTCCCAAATGGTATCGTTGGTGAAATCAATCAAAAGTTTTCCAGGTTTTTTGATGACTGCGAAAGTTTGGGCTTTCGAAAAAGAAGTAAAGTTAACATTCGCAATTCAATTTTATAGTGGAGTATTTTCTTAAAACTTTGAGCGTAGGATAAATTAAGAAGAACAGCAAGAATAGCATAAAGCATGAGAGTCCTTCAAATCAATATGGAAGGTTGAAATATCTTATAAATATAGGAGAAAACTGCCAACTCCTACTACGGTTATCAGAATGAATGTTCTCTGACAAATTTTGAAGCATTATTTCTTGTGAATAGAATCCCTTAAAGAAAATCACAAATAGCGTCAATATGACATCCTGATATACTTGTTTTAAAACGAAAGTAGTTTGTTGCGATTTGACCGACTATGTCGATAGTTAATCATTGATTAAGTTCCTATTCACGGGTGACCAGCACTCATTCAGGACCAAATGCAACGAGCAACGTATCAACTAACAGCATTACTCGACGATTCCATATCCAATTTACTGATCCTTTGCCATTCAAGAACTCTCCGCTCCACACAATACTTCTTTTATTCCACGCTCGTTGAAAGCTGCTTGTAAGCCAACCAACCTTAACACACAATCACTTTTAGTGTTAATTTTAGTTTGAAAATCCTACTTGTCATCTTAATTAGAAAATCGTTCTATTCATGGCGAAAAACCTTTCATTTAAATTAATCAACGCTGAAGAAGATTTATGAGAGACTTAAACGAGGACGATAAGAAACATAATGGTGGTGCGACATACAAAAGGATCAATTTGTTTCATATCAAATTTCCGGCGTAATTTCATTCGCTCATCGAATCTAGGACAAAGAGATGACGAGATGAAGAGAACTAGTAGATGTGTGTGTGTGTGTGGTATACTTCGTCCTTTATTCGCAAGCTGTATGAACTATCACGAAATGCCAGACATTACTCCGTTCAAATGCAAGATGTGTTAGGATAAAACGGAAGAAGTTCTTCCACCATCGATCTGTGTCGAAGCAAGTGCAGCAATAAATTGCAGCAGGACCCGAAATTACTTTTAGCGGAAAGGCACAAGACGTTACGGTTGGTTCTGAAAGAGGAGAATATTACCTGGTGAATGGTTTTGGTATACGTCTACGCGAGCATTAGAGTAAAAGATTGAAATGGAGCAGGAACGCCTCTGAATCAGGATTGAAGCAAGAGAGAAATTGCAGCGAATACCGGTAACAAGTCACATCCTGCTTTTATTTATTCGCCCTAAAAATCCGCTATGAAATTTTCCCACCAATAAAGAAAATGATAATAAAATCTCGGAAGAACTTCAATTTGTTTTAGTACGTTTTTTTTTTTTGTGGAATTCCCAATAATTTTTCATGCTTCTCTTTTGGAGAATGTTTAATTGTTACGACTTGAAATGCTCCTGAATAATAGACCTGAAATTTTGACACTGAACAAATGCAGAATTCATCATAAAAAAATCCATTCTTGCGATAAATTGAAATCAAATAATTAAGAGATTATATGGGATTCCTTGGGGAAAAGGACCTATTTCAACAATGTTTTTTCACAAAAAAATTTAAAATATTTCATTTAAACTTTTTGTAGCCTTAAAGATAGATATTTGACAAAGGATGTGTGCATTATTTCGTAATAAATATTCAAAACTCCGCCGTTGTGATTTTATTTCTGGCAACCCCTGGGAAAAAGGTGCATGCGCGTTATCAACAGAACTGGTTACAGGATCATCTGAAGTGAAAAGAGCGAACATGCTTGCCCCAGTGATCGTTTCAGTTGTAGCTCTTCATACTTCAGTGCCCGCTGGACCGCATTCACCACCTCTGCTATTGCACCGATCGTGGATCGACCAGCCCTGAAGCCATACTGCTGAGAAGACAGATCCCAAACAGTTCGTCCATTTTTTCCAGGTCACAGGGCCTCCTTGCAGCTCCTAGTTTCCACGTGATAAGCTTATAAGCCAGCTCCCACTGTTCCCTATCGATGTCCTCAACTAGGTTGTGCCAGCAGTGAGTCTTACTTTCGTTAATCAACCTATGGAGGAGTTTCCTAGCCAACCTGTATGCCAGCGTTCGGGAATGTGACTCGTCTCGATTTCTTGAACGTTGGGCTTTGCGGCAGAATCTGTGACATCCTCTCCGCTTTTCAGCGATTTCAAGCCTGGCCATCACCTGGGCATAGAGCAGTCGCACGCATTCTTGATGGGCCTCATGGTGGAGTTCACCATGTTTCCAGCTGAGACTCCGCTCGTCACCGTCATACTTTCACCGCTCATAAGAACTGCGGCGAACGTGTCGATATCTATTTTAGAAATATTCTAACCTGCAGTTGTAGATTGGGTTGATACGCGTCGAGTAGCATGCCCGTCAATTTCGAAAGCAATATACTGGTTATCGCTTGCCGAGAAGTCCTCCAGTATCCTCCATCTGTGAATCCTAGGCACTAAGGACTCTGAAACAAATGTCACATCCGGAATAGTTCCCAAGCAGCCTCCCCATCGAACGTTGTTGTGTTCTCAACGCTCATGATGACAAGTTTCCTCCTAGCCGCCATTTTTAGGATTCTTTTTCCTCTTGGGTCTGGATGAGGCATTCCCCATTCTATCGCCTTGGCATTAAAGTCACCGCCAACAAGGATACTTCCGTACTCGAGACAGCTTCCTCCAGTTCATTGAACATGCTCTGAAAAGATGAAATTGACTCATTCGGCGTTAAAAAGATGCTTATGAATGTCAAATCCCCACACGCAATGAGCACAACGCCATTTCCGTTGGAGCAAGTCCGAGCTGTGGAAAGAGAACTATCACGATGGCGGCGGTTCCAGATTTATCGAAATTCCATCCAGCCTCCTCCTTGTTGTGGTGTTGCTCAGATATCAGCAACAAGTTGACTTTTTGCTTCCTCGAAACCTGGTCTAGTAGATCTTGTGCGATGTAGGTTGATCTGTAGGACTTGGATCATGTCTTTGCTCGTTTCTTGCTTAGTGCCTCTTTGAACTCCTGGCACCTACCACTTACTGGAATATGAGCCAGATCTTTAGACATCCGTCCCTTATCTGTGCACAAGATGCATCTGGGTTTGTTTGGGCAGTCTTTCACCTTAAAGCCGGAAGTGCCACACTAGTAGCACAGTTTGCTTCGGTCCGGCCCCTTCCAGTTCAAGGAGATGTGTCCGAAGTAAAGGCACTTGTAGCATCGAGTTAGGACTACCCTCCGGCGTATCCTGCAAACAACCCAGTCGACTTTGATTTTCTCCTTCGCCAGGAGCTATACAGCGTCTTTCTCTGGGATTTCTACTATTGCGACCCTTTGCCCTCTAGGATTGGTAGGCGTCAGCCTTACCCTGAAGCTCTCTGCCGTAGAAAGAATTTGTCTAATAGATTATTCTACTTCTTTGGCATACACAATGCAGCCAAGGTCCCTTTTTTACAAAGAGGCCATTGGCCTCGAACAGCTCTCTTGGAATCCACCTTGTCGGTGGATTCCGCCCCCAGTTCTACGAGGAGACACGTGTTTTGGTCGCTATTACCATTCGTATATAGGCACCGTTTTTTTTTTTGGGTTCCACATTTTGCCTGATCTCTTTGAGGACTTCGGCGTAAGTTCTCAAGTCTGCAGGCTTGATCAGTAGAGAATCCCTGCGCTGCTTGCACCTGGTGGAATGCGCAATGCTTAAAAACATTGCGTTGTGTTTCGTGCCTTCTTGATTTTCGGGCTCCTGTTTCGAACCTTTTGCTGTCACGCACTATACCTTCTTCACAGCCTTCTGTTGTGATTTAGAGCGTACCAATTGAAAGCCATTTCAACATTTCTCTCCTCCCCTTGACTGATGTCTCCTGTCTCGACTGGTATCGGCCCCTTTGCCCTTTTCCTATGGTCAGGTTTTAATGGGCTACATGTTGCCCTTTCCCCTTTTACGAAAGGAGTAGCATTTTCGGTGAAGGGAGTTTTATTTACAGAAACTTTCTTAAGATATTTCAACTCACTCTGTGCCCGTTGCCACCAGCGGCGATAGTGCTGGATCCTATCAACGAGGTCCTCCAGTTCACCAATCCCATTTTTGATGTCCTTGTTGACATTTTTTTGGACATTCATTGCATTTCTCATTACATTTAATATTGCGCTTATGT
The DNA here is from genome assembly GCA_954870665.1 of Stratiomys singularior. Taxonomy (NCBI): domain Eukaryota; kingdom Metazoa; phylum Arthropoda; class Insecta; order Diptera; family Stratiomyidae; genus Stratiomys; species Stratiomys singularior. Next base: position 128,822,415 of record OX940878.1, on the reverse strand, counting down.
TTCTGGTTAGCCGCTCTTCCTCGCTTCTGTCAACGGCTATTTTCGTGATCAGGTCGTCCTCAGGTGAGGTTTTCGGTATACTGTCAGCAGGAGGGTCTTGTTGTTGTTGAGCATCATTGTTTTCGCTTTCCACGTTGTTCGGTTTATTACTTTCGACGACTCCTGGAGAATAGCACTTTAGATCGATGGCTCCAGTACCCAAAGCCTCCACTATGCTTCTTGTATCGTTCGGTCCATCGCCTTGTCAAGGAGGAATGTTATGGACAAGCACCTATTTTGCTGATGCAAAGCGGTCGATGGAGGATTGCTTGCTCGATGTTTTCTCGCTGCCATGTTTAGGTTTGGCTACTCTTTGAGGCGAAGTTCGCAGTAGTTTTGGCTTCCGGGCGAACATACTTGCCTCGTTTATGCTTCACTTGTAATTTTTGACTCTTCAGTGGCCAAGTGTTCCACCACTGAAAAATGCCCGTGCGACTTATCCCCAGCAAGATTGCTGGAGAGAAGCCCGCATGAGGTCGAGGCTCCCTCACACGTCGAGATGTCTATCCCCACTCCTAGTTTGTTGGTTTGTTTTCATTCATCATTTCATTTTGTTCGATGGGTACTTTTAGCGACTCGATCACGCGTGTGGATGACGGGCAATCTCACCAAGCCCCCCCACCGCGCCAGGGTAGTACCCATTGTGGAGAATAATAATAAAAATAATAAAAATAATAATAATAATAATAATAATAATAATAATAACAATAATAATAATAATATTAATAATAATAATAATAATAATAATAATAATAATAATAATAATAATAATAATAATAATAATAATAATAATAAAAATAATAATAATAATAATAATAATAATAATAATAATATTATTAATCATACAACGCAAAGTAAAAGGGAAAGGATATACTTTAACCTTAAGAACGTTTTATGGTATTTGCCGAATGATCTCCTTGGCAAAGCAAATTTGATTTATGCTGTTCGAGTTTCTGACATTTTTTTCTGATTTATGTGTTTCCTTCAAGAAAAGTGTCCTTAATAATTATGCCATGGAATTGTGCCAAAATGCATTTTCATTATGGTAGGACACCGTAAAATTAATAATTAACAATCTTTCATTTGTTTGCCCAAAAAAGTGTGAATTAATTCAAAGTTAATTAAAAAATGTTTTCAATCCTTGAAATTTCTCTTAGAGTTTTCAGGTTAGGCACAACCACTGCCTTTATATATGAACACGAAAGTTGGATGACCTGCTTAGCGTTAGTATTCTACTGCACGATTCTTGACGACTCCTTACAGACTATAATTTTAAACCATAATTTTTTCTTAATTTACCGCAGGACTGCATCTATTAACTGACGATATTCTACCGAGAATCCTGTTTCGGCGATGGAAATTCATTAAAATTTTCGTTGATGACAATTTATGACGAGAGCAGACCATTCAATTAATGATTATAAAATCTCTTGGTCGCCATGAGAGCGTGAAGGTGCAAAACCCATTTATAATAAAATCAATGGATCTCACCTTTGAAGCTAGGAGTTTGCATAATTGAACGCCATCAAAGAGATTCACAATTGAAAAGACGACCGTAGCAGGTCAAGCGTACCAATATAGCGAAGGATACCTGCAAGTGGTTTATAAAGTACTAAAGTAGACGGGCTATGCTTGCAAGGATATACATACTCCTACATATGCCTACGATGTATCATCTATGAATATGCGATTCTATCAGTTCAACGATAATCCTGTCTTGGTCTATTCATCGATGTCGACCTCAATAAGGTTTTATATTGCAAAATAGGATGAATGCACTTGTGCAGCCTTTTTGGTAGTCCAATGGAAAAGGATTCATGAAATATCTGTCCGATAACATTTTAATGAAAAGGTTTTGAATATTTTACAGTCGCAGTAACTGAGTTGCAATCATATTTTGATAAATGCCGCGATTATATTTTCACATTATTCGGATATTTTTCAACAGTGATTTCACATATGGAGTTGAACAGTTTTATTCTGATATTAACGTTCAGAATGCATTCACGATGCAGACTGGTATAAAGTATTTGTATGAAGCTGCCACAGTTAAATTTTTATTTTGACACGTATAAAAATTTCGTGGAAAAAATTGATGGAATATGGGCTTATGTAGCCTGCACTGTCTTCCCAATACATGTGAGCTCAACATATCCAAACTGATATCCAGAAATTTAGATGCAAGACAATTTATGCTACTGCAAGAGAATTGGAATTGAAGTGAGCTTTCATCGTACACATGTAGATTGCTATGAGAACTATGTTCATTCATGGACCTCTCGGCATACGTTACCAAGGATCTGCCAACAACATCAACTGCAAGCAAATCATAGATATGGATTATACTATTTGAATTGAGGATTAGATTTTGGCATGTTTTTATTTTTATTCTCTTCACATTGCTCCTGGGCTGTGTCTGTTTAGAATTCGGTCAATTTTGAAATGAATTATGGTCGATTGCAATATTTTATTATTTTTGATTGGATGTTGGAAACGAGCGTTATTCCAAACTTTAATTCCATCAATGAAAAGAACTCAACACCAGGAACGATAATTGAAAATTGCAAGATGAAGACTGTTGACACATTGCAAGCAGAGTTTTATGAATAGAGAATTAAAATTTGAAAAAAAAAACTTTTTTGTTATATCAACAACGTACTTATCATTTTTCTGATTTCAAGTATTTCCATTTGTGTCCTTAAATTATTTAAATGATGATGATTTATGAATTGTAGCCCCGGATTGATTTTCCCCACGTATTGAAACAACCAACTTTAATAAGATGAATCGCTATTATGAAATCTTCCGAAATTTTCTATTTCCTTATCCCTTCAATGCCCGTTTAGAATATTAAAGTGAAAACCCATAACTTAATTCATACACGTATATCTCGTATCGGCAAAATCTATATCATACTTTGCAAACATTTCTTTGAGAAACTTCTGGGATACAGATTGTTTGCAGTTGAACTTTTCTTCCTTCGTCTTTCAAGATTTTGCTGGGATACTTTTCCTATTATGCTCGAAAACTCTTCCTGTTAGGCCGAGAAAGTTGCGTCAACATTACGCTATTCTATTCCAGATTAAAACCACCGACAACCCTAAGCAAGTACAACTATAGTAAATGAAGTATTATCTCTTCAAAGAAGTTCAAGTATGTTCAACCTACAGAAATTTTCATTATTTATGAATGCGGGATATTGGAGCCAATATTAAACAAACATATAAATATGTATGTGCGAAGTACAAACAGGAAATCTTTATACACAAGACTGTCCTGCCCCAGGCTCAGGTTAGTGTTCACTTTTTCCTTGAATATGTGATGAAAAAATGAGAATAACTCACGGAACTGTCAGCATGCATGAATGAAAGTATTTTGTTATTTATGGAAGCTGCATCGAATTAAATTTTTTTGATTATTGTTTCTCTGAATACGACGATGAAACGAGTATTTTCTATATTTTGTCGAAATGGCTCTGATTAATAGCTTTGTGGAAATAGTTTTAAGTATCTTTCGATATGAACGAAAGTGGATTCAGGAAAAAAGTGCGATTAAAAGTTGACTGCAGTATACTAGAGTGATTTCGCAAGAATCAAATCATATACAGTCTGTTTGACAAGAGCGTGTACGGCAAAACTTTTTTTTAGTTACCGCTAGAAGCTTGGTTGAGAATTGGGCATGTTGCTAGCCCCTTCCCCTCAGATGCTTTTTGTATAGAGTCTCAGTTGTCGTTCGATCTTTGTCAGAGAAGGACGTATTTCGTCATGAGCGTTACGTACGCATCACGTTATGAAGCAGTGTTCTTGTGTTTGCATCCAAAAGGACCCAAAATGTCATACGCAGCCGCTGCAAAATACATGAAAAAGTCAAAGACATTTGTTAGTAAGTGGGTGAAATGCTATTCTGAAGTAAAAAATGTCGACGATCTGCCTAATCGTGGCTCTACGCAAAAAACAACGAAAAAGGAGGACAAAATGATTTTACGGGTATTCGAGAAGAATTCTCGCCTATCGTTACGTGGTGGCCAAGCGGTTTTGCTTAAAAAGGGCCTTAATGTGTCATGTGATACTATAAGAAGACGTTTACTGGCTCATGATGTAAAATTTCGTAGCATAATAAAGAAACCGCTACCGTCGGAAAATCATGTTAAAAAGAGATTCACTTGGGCGCAGGGAAATTCGGACCGGGATTGGGACAATGTAATTTTTTCGGACGAAGCTTCTTTTTGGGCACGTTCTTCTCTCACTCATACCTGGTATACCCATGCCAATAAATTCATCCAACGGACCGTCAAACATCCGGTTAAGGTGCACGTTTGGGGTTGTTTTTCAAAACAGGAATTTGGTACGTTGCACGTATTTACAGGTAATTTAAATGCAGCTAAAACGGTAAAAATATATCAAAGGGCTTTATTACCATCTGCTCAAAAGTGGTTTAGAAGGAAAAACATATGTTGGCTACTGCAAGAAGACAATGACCCGAAACATCGGAGTCATCTTTGTACAGTGTGGAGACGAGAAAATGACGTTGAAGTACTAGATTGGCCATCACAGTCGCCGGATGCAAATACAATAGAAAATGTTTGGGGACTCATGAAGTTGAAGCTTCGAGAAAAGCAGATCTGGACTTTAAAACGATTAGTTCGTGAAATTAAACTTATTTGGAGGCCTTTGTCCCTGGATTAAGCAATAAAATTAGTAGAAAGTATGCCTCGAAGACTCCAGTCAATTATTGATAATGGAGGCGATTGGACAAGTTATTAATAATAAAGCATCATTGTCTATATCATGTATAATGAGTGTATTTTTTTCTACTTTTTATCCCGATTTATTCCCGAGCTTTGCCGTACACGCTCTTGTCAAACAGACTGTAAATCTTATATACGTCAGTACTAATAATCATTCTCCGAAAAATGTAAATTTTATGGCCTTAAAAAATAAATAAAATTATTTTTATTTAAGCTAATAATTTGTACCACCTTTTTCAAGTTTTAAGTTGTGGCATTTCTGCAATCGTTTTTTCAACGATCAAGTAAAATCATTTAAATAAATGTGATTTCGCGTTTAGATTGAAAGGAGTCTTGCGCCACACCAAATTCCAATGGACTAATTTATTAATCAAACAAATAATAATTTTCACGTCATTAATGAGAATACGGTGTAATTTCCCTTTTAATTAAGCACAGTTTATGCAAAGGAATGAAATAGTTTTACTTTCAGAGATCACTTTAGAAAAGCTGAACTAAGGAGCAGCGATGAGGTACTTGTTGCAATCGTTCTTCTGCGACATCCTTGAACCAGAAATCTCAAAAATGATTAACTTTCCACATTGTTTCGAATCATGCCATTAAATCATTGATTTCATTCTTATACTGATCAGTTTTGAAAATGCTATGGAGACACTTCTCAATATCGCAATTAGGGTAATATCCATCCTGCAAATTAATGAGATAAACTTAAGCAGCATTGGATATTCATAGACTGCCTCCTATCCAACTGACGTTTGTGCAAGGAAACTGAGGTGCCTTATTGCAAATCTGCTAGTATCATTTTATGACTTAAAAACTTCGAAAATATTTAAAACTCTAAAATCTTGCCCGAGGTATATGCAAACTTACCCGTTTGACATTGGCTTTGCCCTACAAGAGAGCTACAGGAAATGTAACGATACGATCAGGAATTGCGCTTAGCCTTTTTCTTTTTTTTAGACTTTTAAAATAAAACCTGAAATTTGGACTGCAAAACTTTCTTTGAACCATACTCATCCATCTAACAAGAGAAACAGGTTGTCCTTACGGATGAAGACACGCAAAATCCTATTCCGAATTAATTTGATGAAGTTTTATGCTTTAGAAAAGTGTAATGTGTGCGTACAAAAGTTTTCTTCGGATTTTCCATCTTGATTTCCTTTTAACTGCAAATCATAAATCCTTGAATACATTTCGACCGCGAGTATCATTTTGGTGACCTCATCATCGCGACAATAAAATGAAATCATCTTCGCTTTTGCACTTCAGTTTTCAAAGGATGGAAGCCGACAAAATGCATTTAAGGCATTTTGCATCATCTGAGCTTGATCTTTGACACCACGTAGCGGGCTCTTCGGAACGAACGAACGGCTCTTCGGAACGAAAGGAATTAAAAGGGAAAACGTGCTGACTGAACAAGCATGTGAACCGTGGATTCAATGCTTTGGACACGAAGAAAGAAATTTTGAGAATCAATCATGATTAAGACCGCCCAAGGATGTAACAGATAGTGATCAATCAGAAATCATACATGGAGATGATGAGATTAGTTTCGCATAACTGTCGGAGAGTTTCCAAGTTCACAGGACCACTATAGAGAAAAGAATCCATGCGCTGGGATACGAGGTGAAGTTCAATGCTCGGGCGCCTCACGAACAGGGAAGACAGAATCATCAAATTAAGGAAGGATATCTCGTGCCAATGTTTATAGGAAATGAAAATTGGATCCTACACAATATCGTGAAACAGCGTTAGTTCAGTTCAAAAAAGAAGTGCATCAACAACATTCAAAACACTTCAAAACTAGGATTATAGCGACGGAAGCTCTTACTGTCTGTTTGGTGAGACTCTCAAGGAGTCACTTATTGGGAGCTTCTGGAATGAACTCGAACTTATTTAAGACGGACCTTGAGCTCTCCGAAATTAAAGCGGTTTTAACAAGCAAAGCGTGATGAGTGTCCCGCTTTAGGCAACCATCGCGGAGCCATCTATCACCGCACAGCGGCATTTAAAAATTCATGGAGTTTAACTGGGAACTTTTACCCAACCTTCAATATGCTTCCTTCAGTTATCACTTGTTTCCGTCCATGGAAACAAGTGAAAACTGAAAACTACCTGCATATACGGAAATACAACATCAAAGAGAATCTTCATTCAGGACTAACAAACTTTTTCAATGGTAAAGCGGAAGATTTCTACTCGATAGTGATACATCAACTTTCAGAGCATTGGAGACAAGTAATTGATGAACATAGCAATTATTTATTAGATTAAGTCTTACTAAATCGATGATAAACAAATTATTTAATTAAAACCGAAAAAATTTTCGCGCACACTCCTCAATTGTTATAAGGATATATAAAATACAGTACCTCTATGCTACGTTTATTCCTCACAAAATGAGGTCCTTACTTCATTTTTATGAGGTGCCGTGTCTGCTTCAGGTACATTCTCCAAATACTCTTTTGGGAATGACTTTCAGTCGTTTCTCGCTTCTTTTTGTGTCCGGTTTATGCCAGTTTCAAATGCCCCTTTATACATGTCCACCATTTACACACGTAGATAAGCGCCTTCACTGCACAAGTAGATACAATGAGTGTCATTGTATCGGTCCTCTTTCTTTTCACAACTTTTGACATGTGGCTTGGTTTTACTTTTGTAAAGCATTGTCAGAAGCTGCAAAATCCACTCCTGTCTTTACTTAATTTATATGCCCCAATCCCCAACTCAACGGATTCCAGTATTCTTTTGATGTCTCCTTCTCAAAGAGCTTCAAAGGAAAATTTGACTACCGTTTTAGGATCCAATTGTCAAATGTTTTGTCTGAATTTTATCCATATTTTCAAGCATGTTCAACCATTTTCCAAAAGATTTTAAACCATAGCACCATTATAATTTTCATTGCATGAGCTAATATGCATTTGCTCTTGATCATTTGGATTTCAAGATTAGACTCAGATGTTGCATCCGTGCCTTCTATCCTATGGTTGGAGACTCTTTCTTTTTTGTTCCGAAACAACAATTCACCGCAAAGATTTGGGCATGAGGCATGTTAGAGCCACTTTATTTAAGGACCAAAGGTACACTAGAAGGTCATGTGGTTAGAATTATACTGGACTGAAATAATTTCCCAGAAGGTACCTGCCAAAGCTTGGGGCTGAAACTCCAAAAATGGAAGTACATATTCAAATAAAACTGTCATCAGTAGTTGGGTTACACGGCTCCTGGTGACCCGAAAATTAGCACTCCAACGACTCTACCTTCCGAAGTAGTAAAGACTCTTCCGTGTTGGTGAATGTTTGTTCTTTTTCAACACCCTTCTTCTTTCCCAGTGAATATTTAAGAGATCAGAACTTCTTTTCGTTTTATCTATGCGACGCCCGGCTACCAGGTGACATCTTAGTATTTTTCTGATAGAACAGTTTACTTGGCCGAAGAGGTATTTGTCGCTCATCTGTGCTTCCCCATGTATTTATTATAATTGTTAAAGTTATTTCTTATTCTGATAAATCTTCATATTATTATTATTATAATCGTATACATTGTGTCTCAATAAGCAATTCAGATTTGAAATACCGGTTATTTTGGCTGTGGCAACACTAACGTCATTTTCTCACCCACAGAAATTTAGTTTATTATTTCTAATTGACGAAATGAGTCGGTTAACTGGCTGTGTCGGGTTGCGACCAACTTGCAATTATTGAGAACTCTCTTCGAAAAATCTCTCTTACAAAATCGTCTTTTCAAACGAGGCCCATCTCAGTGGGTACGTAAACAAGCAAAATCCTCACTTGTGGAAATGGGAAAATTAACAAAAATATCTGGGTAAGCCAATGTATTCATTGCGTTTTACCGTTTGGTGGGAATTGTGGCGACTGCATTATTGGACCGTGTTTCTTCGAAAATTATGCCAGCACGAACGTTCTGATCAACGGAGTCAACCCCCGCCATATGCTAACATCTTTTTCGTGACCAAACATTGAAGATAGCGATCTGATTTGGTCTCAGCAAAATAATGCACTCGAGGACTCGAAGTGCGTCAAAAATTCGATGATTGCAGTTGTAACGATTTCGTAAATTGGCCACCAAAGAGCTCTGGTTTGTCGCGGAATTTAATTTGTGGAGGGACATTAAGGACAAGTGTTTTCTGGACAATCCAGAACCGATTGGCCTTTTTGAAGCCAAAATTTAAGCAGCCTATGCCAACAAAAAGCCGTACATAATCTGAATCGTGCCCTGAAATCGGATCAACTGAATTAAGTACGCCAAGGGTAGCCGCGGGTCTTATTTGAATGGAATCATTTGCCATAAATAACCAAAAGGTTTATACTTTCAAAGAAACAATAAATTTTGCAATAATACTAATCCATTTTTTTTTTACTAAATTTGTGAATTTGAACTTCCTATTGGAACACTTTTAAAAGACCGTGGAGCCTAGCGACCTCAGGTTGTCATTCTAACTAAAGTGTAGGTCCTTATTACACACAATTAGGCACATATGAATCAGCAACGAAGACCGCCGAGTTTGACAAGATAAAATACGTTGGATTTAATTTTGACTTAGAGATGAGTTTCCTTGATCAAATCCGAGTATTGGTGGATAAGGGCGGAAATACAGCATCGGCCCTTACCCATTTTATGGCCTACATCAGGGGACCCATTATGAGCAGGAGATATCTTCATATTTGCGCCGCAAAATTGTTGTGACTGTACAGCTCCTCAGTTTGAACTGAAACTCTTAATAAGGAGTCGTACTGTTAACGAATGATGCAGGTGCAAAGTCAGGTGGCCTTCCGGGTTTCTTCTACACGCCATCAGATCTCGATGCTGCTATTTATCTCAGATAAGCCATCTATCGTGCTTCTCGCTGATAAATCAAATTAGGATCTATATGCGTAGAGGGTAAGGATGATCTAGGCTGCTTTACGAGAGGACATAATAAGGACGCCCACCCTATGGTAAGAAGGATGTACAAACGAAACTTAAAGCTGGTGGAGCTCTAGGAGCTTCGATTCAACTAGAAGCATGAAAAAAATGTTTACTATATGAACTATATGAGCTTCCTAGCGATAACGAGTTTACTATATGAGCTTCCTAGCGAATTTATTTTTGATTTTTCCTGTTCGGGGATCACAGTTGACGCCTACCAAAGCTTTTTCGCATGCAAATGGTTGATCCAAGCATGATAAATCTATATTTCATTTTATTTTTTACCTTATTTCAAAACTTATGGAGGCAGTAGGTGAATTTTCAAAGAATAGTAAGCTGTTTTTTCTCACAAAAAGGGTATCTTAGAATACTTGTTCTTACAGAAAGCTTGGGTCATTCTTTCAATAAACCCCCTCTATAGTGCCTTTCTGTTTATATCTAGTGCTTCGTTAGGTGGCACTTAGAAAGAAGTATATTGAATTAAAATTTCAAAGTTCCTAGTCTGAATAAAAGTTCACTTCTTGATGTGAAAAAGTAGTGTTCGTCTTGTAGTAACTGGTAGTCCTATATACTAGGTTTGTTCAAAAAATATCGCGAATTTCATGTTTTTTACAAGAATTATTTATTTATTTATTCATGAATACGAACAAATATGAACGTTTTTTCCAATCCTCGAAGCATTTTGAAAAATCATTTTTTGTGATCTTGTTCAGCTCCTCCTTCGATGCCGTCTTTATCTCCTCAATCGTGGCGTAGCGTCGTCCTTTCATGGGCCTCTTCAGTTTCGGGAACAAGAAAAAGTCACAGGGGGCCAGGTCTGGGGAATACGGCGGCTTCGGCATTATTAAAGTATTGTTTTTGGCCAAAAATTCGCGCACAAGTAACGATGTGTGACCAGGGGCGTTATCGTGGTGCAAAAGCCAATTTTTATTCTTCCACAAATCCGTGGGTTTCTGGCGGATTGCTTCTCGCAAATAGCGCATTACTGAAGGGAATATTCCTTATTGACCGTTTAACCCTGCGGCAAGAACTCATAATGCACCACGCCCCTGCAATTGAAGAAAACTGTCAACAAAACCTTCACATTCGACCGAACTTGGCGTGCTTTTTTTGGTCCCTCTTAGAACATTTTGTACCACCGATAAACGTTGCTTTTGTCCAAAGTAGCTACGCCGTATGCAACATTCAACATTTTGAATGCATCCGCGCACTTTAAGTTGTTCTCCACCCAAAATTGTATACAAATTCTTTGATCCATTTTTTGGGAAAGACGAAAATCGAAGACAAGCTTAAACACGTCCACACACAATAACTGTCAAAAACTTACTTGAAATTCAAAAAGGCCGGAATTGTAAACATAAGTGAGGGTCATGAGTACCAACATAACGCCACCAAAAGATCAAAAATCGAACACACGTAGCCCGCGAAAATTCAAAATTCGCGATACTTTTTGAACAAACCTCGTACATAAAATAAACTTTCCAATCACAGAAAAATGGAATAATTACTATTATTATTACAAATTATATATATGGGTAGATAAAGTAAGTCTACTGCACGTCTCACCAGTGTGTTGGTCCCAAGTATTACTCGTTGTCACGATGATATTAATTAGTACTCAATGCGACTAGTGATTGGACAAGGATTTTTTCAGTATTATCAATCAAAATGGCGGAATTGAAGTCTCCCGTTTGCCTGTTTACCGTGAAGAACAAGTACAAGTAGTAACGTAAAGTATGTCAGAGCTTCCTTGCATTTCTAAAATGGTACACGTCTTGGAGGCTAGAGTACAAAATAAGACAATAAGAAAAGAATAAAAAAATATCTCTTGATAATAGTCACTTTGAAATAGAAACGAACCTGCATGTCTTATTATGGACGGGTGGTTTTTCTGAACAGGAAGGTGTCTTTTGTGACTATCTGATGCAAAGGGATAGTCACAAAAGTTCAGAAAATAGTTCATCGCCTCATCTCACGGGAAGGCGTCATACAGCGAAACCAAAAAGAACAAGCTGAAACTTAAGTGGTAACAGTTGCAGGATGGGCACGATGGGCAGGATATACACTCGACGCGCTGGAATGGAGTTTACTATAGTTGCTTTGTGATGCTGATTGCGATGCTGGTTATCCCGAAGGTGGTTTCCCTTAGTGCTACTTTCTGAAAAGTGAAGGCGGGTCTACTTATGTTGGCGGAGTTGGAGAGAAAAATTGTTAGGCGGGAAGAAAAAAGAAGAACCTTAGCTTTGTGGCAAGAAACGTAGATAGACGAGGCGCGAGGTAAGTGGATCGCATGATTTGTCAGTGACCTGGGGTCACAGTTTTGCAGGAAGCATCTGAGTCTGTTGATTTCGAAACACAACCACTCATTGGGCAAGTATCTTACCATCTTATCTGCAAAAATGGGAAAGTTACCGTCCCCTGTTTGCTTGTTCAGCCTGGGGACCTCACCTGATACCTGCTACACAGATGGACCAGAATCCGTTTGCATCATTTCGCGAAAAAAGGTGATATTTCTCCAGAAAGCATAAGGGCAAAAATTATGACATCCTAAGACAATTGGAACTGCTTCTCACATTATGACGTGTGAACGTTCCTTCTTATAAAGAAAAGCGCTGTGGATTGCCCGGGAGCGCTGAACGAATTGGGGTTTCTTTGATAGCTATTCCTCACTTCCTGCTGAAAGATAGATTTCCTTAACCTGAAGGCGCCACTTGGGAAGACCAAAAAGAGTTAATCAGAACCAATGTGACAAACAGTTCCAGGCTAGGTTCTCTGTGTGACAGGTAGTCTGGTTACCACTGGGAATTCGACACTCCGGGCATCAATGGCCTTCACCTCCCAGCCTCCAAATAATATCATTGTTTCTATTATTTTTTTTATTAATCGATGGGCATAGCTGCGCACTCCTATGTTATTCGTTACTATAATTGATAACATTTTTGGGAATTTTTCGTTAAATATTCGGCTGACACAAAATCCTTCGAGATATCTGCAAATACATTTAATCTTTGATACAAATATCAGCGGACAAAACAACAGATACAAACTAATACCCTATCCCGATCCAAATGCACGCATTATGGATTTAGGACAAAGATTTGTACCAAATTAGGAACGTGGCTAATCGTTACATTTTTAATGATGTAAACGCAATTTAACTGCTTGCAGTTGGTCACGAAGTACAAACACGGAATGAACCAATTCTTAAGCATAAACTTAAATACAATTACGACCGTGCCTCAGTCCATGGTTGTTTAGCATTCATGTTTGAAAGTTGGTACAGAGCCTGTGGGAAAACCACCGTAAATCGAAATTATTGTCGACAGCCTAGAGCCACAACGTTCTGCAACAGAAAATCAGGAAAAGTCGGATCCAGCCGAATGCCTTTCAACATTTGTTTAGGACTTTTGTAGGCAGCGTTGAAATAGTACATTTCATTTCCTTTTTGCTTAAGCTAGCGTTTCATGGTTTCTTGACTAAGCATTATTTGGGTGCCATTTTTGTTGAGGAAGTTTCGCCATAACTTAAGAGATGACCAAATGAAAAAGATACTTTATATGGGGCTCTCAGTCCCAATGATTTTTCAGATTTTTCCATAAACTTCTGTTTAAATCAAATATCAGCCAATAACACAGTGCACGCATACGATGCCACAATTCTCCTATCCTGGAACCAGCCTGAATGCTGCACGGATCAATAGATGACCTGCACCTGAACACGATACCGAAATTTACCTTGCATATCAACTATTCGATGCCCCGAGTGTTTGCTTCTGTGTTAATAGCTTAGAAAGCAAACACTACAGCATCGTGACAAATCCTTGGATGAGTTTTTGGTAGCTTTGCGAGTAAATACCTTGGGAATTCCATACGCAGGGGATAAAGTTCGTCCAATAATAATAATTAGTTGCAATGCAAATAGAGATGTCTGATTTAGGACTAAGTACAGTCTTCGCTTTTCTCGTGCAGAGCACTTTAGCATCTCTTCGATATTAACTTGAAACCACTTAGGCGAAACTGTAACCAATACGAAGTATGGAAAATCTCCTTCATTGTGCTTACTCAGCAAGTCCTGCCATTGAGGGCATTAAGCGTATTTGAATTGGATGTATGCTCTTGTACGCTGTAATAATTTCACATTATAATGTACGATTTATCGAGTTAACCTAAATTAATTTATAGGTTTAGGGTGAAGGCGATGTGAGCTCCTTCAATCTGTAAATTCAATTTCGAGCGGAGCTTCAAGTGTACGAGAGAGTCAAACTATCTTTACAGTCGGATTTCCTCTGAAAACCTTGATAGTGAATGCATCTATTCAATTTCGATAAGTTGTTAATAGTAGGCGTTTAAGATTTGCTTCCAAATCACATTCAAATCTATTTAGCAGTCTCGGAATGAAAGTTAGAATTTGAATTTATCAGCTCTGCAATTGTTGGCTGAACATTAATCCCATTTATCTCTCGAGAAAAAAAATAATCCTTTAATGATTCTATAGGTTTAAATGAGCTTGAATTAATTAATTGTGTCGAACACGGTGCTGGTTGATTTATGCGCATTTCTAGGTCCTCCCAAAACCCACAAAAAACAGCAACAAGAAAATTCGTATGAAAATATGGCAACTTTATATTCCATTTGTAGGTGACAACAATAATTTCTACCGCAATGCGCAAATGTTTCCTTTTTTCCGGCAAACCCCAAATATCACATTCAATTGTCTGTTTATCGACAAAACAATAAACCCGCAAAATGCATTTCATTTCAGCTCAACCATAAATTTATGAAATTTTCATGACATTTTCCAATTTCTATTCAACCATGTTGTTTTTATGTGAAATCTAAAATATTTCGGTAGTGAATAAAAAATGATGTGCGTTTTCCTGAGTCCCTTAAATTCCTATCAAGATAACAATAAAATATCCCAAGGACACTTTTATTACTATAAAAAAAAATTTTTTTTTTTTTTTGGGAGGAAATTGTTGTACTCCGGCATACGGAACAATTTGAAGAATTAACCACCATAGTTACACGGCTGCGAAATGTTTTTATACTCTCGTCCTTTTTCCCATAGTGAACTTCTCATCCGCTGTAATCAGATTTCACTGTCAAGAAAATCTTGGAATTATATTCGACTTTTGTTTATTCTTGCTGGCATGCATATAGATGTATACACATAACCAAGTTATCATCGAATACTTAGTCCACAACAGAATGGGATTTAAAGGAAGATAAATGATTTAGTGCGGACGAGGAGTACATACTCCTGTACTGGGGAAATGTATTTATTTTTCTAAAACTCATTCTCTTTTCCACGAAAATAGGATGGTTTGTTGATGGAAAAGTGTTACAGTATTTGTAACTGAAGCGGAAAGCTTAATCTGAATGATCCTAATAATGTTCGGGTCCTACACAAAAAACATAGTGTGCTAGTAATGAGAAAGGGTTGTTTTTAATTTTTCAAACAAGGAGGGATGTGTTTAGGAAATTTTCCGGCTGTTACCAAAGCATGCATGCATTAAAATTAAATTTGACTCAAAATTACACCTGAAAGAACTAAACATTTAAGGATTTTGATCAAAATTTCGATCACACTAAACAGTGTTGCTGAAAGTTCTCACGTAATTCGTCATAGATTATTATAACTTAAATTGATTCCCCTACGGAGTACCCAATGATGATATGTTAGATTCATAGTTAATATGATAAATGAATGTTATATTCTCACAGAGCCCTTCAAAGAAAAGTTTCCAATCACTACCTTCAAACAAGAGAATTCAAGCCGATGGGACACAAAACTGCGAAGAAAACAAAACAAGCGAATCCTTGAAATCGTCAAAGCAACAGTTAAATGGGAGCATAGCAGACTTCCGATTTCTTCTGCAGCTGTATTTAGGGGAAGAGCGTGCCATCTAGGTTAAATTGGGTCCTTAAAGAAGAACCACACCTCGATTCTTCCAGAGATTGATGGTTTTTGAGCAACGAAATGCATAGAACCCCTCGAACTCTATGAAGTTTAAACTCTCTGGGCACACCAAAGGAGCTTATGCTTTTTACGGAAGCCCGGTAAAAATTTCGCTCCCGGCTTTTTACGATTAAAATCAAATGAGCCGAAATACGTGGAAATAAAATTGAACTGCACACACATACATGAGAAGTCGAATGAGTAGAAACCGTATCACGGTCTACTACGAAAAGACTAGTAGGACAATCCTGCGATTACAACATCAGTTAAATCGTCTACATAGTCAATACGAATCATGGATGATTGGTGACGTTCTGGTACTGCAATAGAGAACATATGTAAAGTTACTACAAGTCGTTTAGCGAGTAGTTTACCTATGCCTTGGCGACATAGGTGACACTAACTGTAATAGTGGGAATATTGCTAAACACAATTCCTCCGCTAAAGGGAAAATCTCTGCATTCTGAAACAAATGCAAACAATGGCTTCTTCAAATCAAAACGAAACGAATAGAAAAAAACCGGAATAGGACACCATGATCCATACAGAACCGAGGAATAAGAGTAAGAGACGGTTGAAAACTGCATTTGGATTCGCCGATTTCAAATCGGAAAGTCGAAAAAACACATTAGGAAAACAGCTCTGGAATCTTTTCTCGAGATTATCTGTGCCTCAATCCATACTTCTAACCTGAAAACCATGTTAGGATATTCCATTCGGAAGTATGTATTCCAATAGCGAAAGACAACATCAGTGGAGGAAAACGAATACTATTTGACGGTAAGTTAGAGCTAGTCACGTATGCCTCCAATCAAATCTAAAATCTCCAATCTACGTAGAATCTGCAGCAATTGGGAATCTTCGCACACAGAAGACGCAAAAAACCTTCCTGTATATACGCTTCAGCCAAGTATAATAGAATCAATGCAAAATCGGCATGAGCTGAGAAATGCGTCTAAAAATATCTTCGGTACCATTATTATACAACTATATTTGAGACTTTATGGAAACTTATACAATCCATAAAAGTGTACTGAATCTCTGGGTTTTTCAAATTCATCCGCATTTGAAGGCAATCATGTTACGTAGGAATCATAATTAGGGGCAATCTATCGAAGTTAGATCAGTAGAATAAAAGGTACAAACGTGTTTCCTTCAGAGAAATCTTGCATCATTATGATTAGATATATGGAAAACACTGCTAGCTATTCAGCGAGTCCCAGAGGTTGTTTAGTGAAACTTCATTTCACCGTTCATTCAACATATCCAGGGCCATGGAATTTACTTTCAATAAAAGCTATCTGGAACTGCATTCCAATGAATCCCTTCAACCAATGAAGCTGTAGCTCATTCAAACAATAAGAAAACCAGCCATCTGTAAGACCTACTATTAGGCTACAGACTGCAGTTCTAGCCTAAGTACATACAGCGTAATGATAACGTTAGCAAACCGAAATAAGGAGGAATTTATGTCAACTCCGCGTAGAACAAGAACAGGCCTCTAAAATATTCTGACTAAAATCTGTATACAAATGGAACCTGCTTGTGATTTTCTATCTCTGTCTAAGGGAAGCCGCTAGAAAGTGTTAAGGCTGTACGTACTTGCATGGTGTCGCAGCCTTGAATTGGGCTGATCATGCCAAACTATCGGACGTCCAAAATGACCACACATCTCAAACATGTGGCTAGGAGGAAGTAAGATTAGAGGATCATCAGTATTAGTCTAAATGAATTTCCAAACCTGAATGCCTGAGTGTGATCACACGACAGAGCACCTGAACGTCTTGGGATGTTCTGATGTTCTCTTCTGAGCCCTGAACCTTTCCGGGTTCAATATCAGGGGTCAGTGATACAACAAACATACTCACTGAATCCCCAAAAAACAAAAAATAGTACTAACCTTTTTCAATCATCATCGGTGTATGCCTAGTATATTGGAGTAATCAAATTTTACCTTTTCTAATTATTACGATTCTTAAAGATCGATGACTATGACTGTGTTTGACTATCTTTCAAAAAAATTTTCATGATTTTGTCAATCAATCAAACAAACAATCTATTGAACAAATCATTGCCAAGAGATATCACATAACGGTACACTGGCAGCTCTCAATCTGGCACAATTAAGTTTTTTTATATTTTTTCAGCACTTTTTTATATCTTCATATAGAAAAGTACTTAGAGAGATCGCTCCTAGACCAAGGAAGCAACAGACTTATAGCGCAAGCTGTATCATGATTATCAATATTTTAAGTTTTATTTACCGGCAGGATCATGCATTTGGAAAAACACTAAGCAAAATACGAAAATCCTTTCAATTTTTTCAAATTTTTAAGACCGATTTTTCCAATCGTTTCAAGATACTACCAAGCATTTTTTCAGACCTTATTTTAAAACACGAACGTCAAGGTAGGTTAAGTTTCGGTAACTTACATTTCTCTTTAGCCTAGGGGATCAACCCCGGGTTTCCTTCTCACTAGTTGTGATAAAAGCTGGTAATCACCCCCAAAATTGGTTAAAATAGGTAAATATCTACCATCTCAGACACAAACCTGCAAAACTACGGTGGTGAAACAAACGTACGGTGGTATATATTGTTACGGCTAGTTGCATTGGACTAGCTATTTTTCTTAAAAGATAAAGAATAGCACTAAATATCGTTTACCCATCGACCCATCCCCCCTCGCACATTTAACAACACAAGAAGTCTTTAGTTAGTAAAGTTTTCCAGTTTTTTAGAAGGCATTACCAAAACTTCGGCTTGAACATTTAAGAATTTTAAGGATCCTTCTAATTCATTTAGTCACGTTTATTGGGTGGAAAACTTTTTTTATGTGCTGCGAATACCTTTTTTTTGACGTTCCAGGAATTGCAAACAGCATTATAACCGATATTTATTTTAAAAATCTCACTTAATCAAAATAAAAGCAACAATTCCGCAATCCCTAAAGCTTCATCTTCAAAGTATCCTCGAAATTGCCCTGAAACTCCAAGTAACATGAAAAAGCAATAGATCTCCTTAAAGCCTAGTCTGTTAAAATTAAAATAATTCTTTCTTATAACTTGCACTGTTTCAAAATCGCAAGGATGTTCTTTCGTATCAACTTGCTATTATATGTGGTTTTCCTCGAAATCATTTGCAATTTCGGGTTGTATAGCCGGAAAGGAAATCTGATCCCGTAAACCCTACTTTAACCCTTGTTCCATTTCAGATTAAAATCTTTCCAATGGTGACGCACATTTTTATATTGTCCTTCAACAGGCTGAATTTCGAATTTACTTGAGCAGTAAGTTTCCATTTTGTAACTTTTGTCTTCCTCCCCGACCAAATTGAAAACATTTTCCAGGAAGACAATACGAACGTGTCGACGAAAGGATGAGATCGAAGAAGGCAAATGGAAAACAACGAAGTTCGAAAGCTTTATGGCTTATTGCCAAAAACTTCTTATCGGAACTGTATTTTTGTAAGTTTTGCATAAGAGTTTATGAAGGAAAATTTTCCAAGGAAGCTGATAATCGATAAGTGAAATATTGGACTGCATGAGTACGACGATAACACCATTGAAAGATATTTGGCATAGTGTATAAGATAAAATTCCTTTATGGTCATGTAGTGAAGTCTCGCATACGAAAGATAAATTTTAAGAATTCATAAATATGAAATGCAGAACGAGTTTAGAATTTCAATATTTTCGCTTGAATGGTATTTCGGTACGGCCTTGTATCATTTTTATGCTAACTGGTCCGCAAAGGACTAGGACGTTTACATTGACATGCAATATTACTAGTTGGTCAGTTTTATTCCTTAGAATATATGTCGAAATAAGTAATAAATGGCCATTTTCAATGGGTTCTCAAATACGTCAGTTTGTTCTTGGCAAATCTTCAGCGGGCATAATGATTTGAAAACTGTCCCAATCCCACCTTCTGTTAGAATTTAAGAAAGAGGAAATACGTTCCTCGCCTCATAGAAATTTCTTGGAATAAGTGATAAAATGATAATTTTCTCAAAGTAAATTATGTGTGAATTTTCAGGGAAAATTACACCTGGTCGAAATTTCTATGAAGTCCTAGGTATGTTCATTGATATGCGCATGCATGTGAAGTAGCCAGAACTTGGCTTTCGAACAAAATGCACAAAATAATGCACTTTAACCAAAATGGGTTTATCTTCATATCCTGCAAGGGCATTGTGGAAGTGATTAGTACCATAACATTATCTGTGTTAGTTATAAAGGAATTTGATTAAAAAAGGAAAGCAAGGATGATTAGGTATAACATTCAAACAAAACGGTCCATTAAATCAGAATTTTCAATTACAGTCAAAATCGGTTGTTCAAAGAGGGCATTATGTAATAGAAAGCCAAACGGAAACGTTTTCTCACATTTCAGGCTGGAATTGTATGAGCATTCCAGAATCAAGCCCATTCCACAGAAATTCGCGCTACTGCCAAACAATTATCAACTTCCTTATTCGAAGCATTAAATGGACCGAACTTCTTAATCTTCAAAAGCATTCGAGAATACTCCAATGTGTGTACGAGACAACCATTTGACGTCCTTTCAATTATTTGTGTATGTACTATCGCCAACCCCTCGAAATTTAAGTGATAAAACTTTTTCAATTCGTTCCTTTTTCAACCTTCGAATTCTCGTTCAGCTCTCGTTCAAACTTTCTGAACGCCTGGATGTTAATTTCCTTGTTGTCGACTCGGCCCCGCTCCTCCTTGCATTGTCGTTTTTCTCCGTCGACAGTATTACAACGATAATGCTGTAAATGTCGTTGTCGTCTTCGTCTTCTTGCAAATAAAAGGACAATAAATTTCATCGCCTAATTTGCTTGTGCTATTTTTGCCTAAGCAAATTTTCTTATCTACTCTTACAAGTGTCCTTGTCGGCGTTGTAGTACGTAAACGGAGGTGACAATATAAATTTTCAGGCTTCCTTGTTTCCTTTCACGGCGCTTGGTTTGAGTGTCTGGAGGACATAATTTGACAAAGTTTTCAAGTTAACCTTTACCAAATTTAAAAGTAAATTTATCACCTTGATGATAAATCTAAAATTTGCGCTGGAACTCAACTCGTGCTACATGTGGCGAATAAAAAACGGAGGAGATTTTAATGAAAAAAAAAATTTAATGAAAATTTCGGTCATCATGGTCAGAAAACTCTTTCGACTTTGCTTCTATTTTTTTTTAATCCAGTGGGGAAATGAAGTTTTTCTTTAGCCAAACCGCGGCGGCCAAGGAAAGATTTCAAACGTTTATGCAGAGGGAAGTGAAAGTTACTTGGCAACGAACACTGAATTGTATTTTGGGTAAATTTATCTTATTCGGGGGTAAACATTTGGCTTTTGGGGTGTATAATGAAATAATCTGCTAGATTGTTGTAGAGATTAGATTGTCCGTTTTTATTTGAACTTCAGGGTGACTTTTAATTTTGAAAGATTTCGGGCCAGTGCAATTTATTTGGAAACCTGGTGGTTGCCAACCTGTGGATTATTTACTAATCTTACACCATTTTAATGAGTAAATTTTCGGATGTAAATGCAGAAATGCTATGAAAAGCGGAATTATACCATTCAATTAAGGGATATTGAGCTTGCATCAGGTATTTCTTAAGAAATATGCGCTGCTAAATAGTCCATGAGAGATTTTCCTGCAGCTTTCGTTGCACCTCAGTCCCCCATAACAAATGGAAATTGTGTAATAAAGCAAGGACGGAAATGTTAACTATAACACCCCGTTGCTACGAAAACCAACTGAGAAATTTTGGTTTCAAATGTTATCAAATGTATCTCCCTGGTCGTTCACTACATCGAATACGACCAAAATCCTTTTACAAAATTTTGAAAGTTGAATTCCATCGACCTTATTTTGAAGAGCTGCTGCAGTACAGAAAGCATTATTTAAGGGAAAAAACACATTGTTGAATTAGAGACTGATGATATGAGGAAAAATGACCGATGTGTGATGATCCGATGCTGACTGAAGACTAGATCTGACAGAAAGTAAGAAGAGAATTAAATAGAAGCCGGACTAGATATAAACTGATTAGTCACTTAATGAAGAGAGAAGAAGTAACGAAGAAAAGGAGGGATTCAAAAGTTGCTATTTATGATATGCGGTCGTACGACAGACAGCTGACTTGATATAAAAAATGTTTATTGTAGACTTGTTTTTCTTAGTTTTGTATTCGGAACATTCCGTCATTCTCCGTCACTGCCATTTATTCGTCCACAGACTTCTTCTGTTTTTGGTCCGCGTGTGTCTGGAACAATAACTGTGAGGTTGTTTCAGACTGTAGAGAAAGAGGTTGGGACGACGCTCATGACAGCTTACTGTCAGCCCCCCCCCCCCCATTATGGGGAGTCTATCCTTGTTGAAATGTGATGGTTGTGGTTTTGAAGGCTTGAAAGTATACTGAGCACGAACTGGCGTTGTTCGGGAATCCAGATGAAATAAACAAAGCAGAGATCCAAGATTTAAACTTGTTTCCAATAATGTAAGCTATTATCATCAAGCAACCATTATCAGCTTTAATGGCTGGTGTCCACGTTCAACATTTTGACATCGTGTAATACATATAGTTTTGGGATACTAGGATTTTGCGTTGGGTCTGCTGAAATTTAGTTAAAAATGGTTGATGGCTTAGTCCATCAGAACTCCACAAAGAAAGAAATTATAAGATTAGACATCTTCTGTTTTGGTTTTTTTTTTTGAAAGTGGAAAAGAACATATTTTAATACTTAGACTTTTCCAATTCAAAAAAATAATGTTACTCTAATAATCTGAGAAATTTATTCTGATACGGATTTATCAAATATCAAGTCTGCGTCCAGAAACTTCCTAAAACTGCAATTGCGACACTATGCGAAAATCGTCCAACATATGAGTTGAAATGATGAAAATCGTTGCAAAAGTGTTTCAAAACGTTTTATACACTCTTTCGAAGCCTTGTTTGATATGGCATGAATCTCAGTTTTACAAATGGTTCCAATGATTTGTGTTTCTACTTTTCCAGTATTGAAAACTCAAAATGCAGAAACACTAACACAAACGAAGTCTAACGTCGCGAAATTTGGCAGTTGACCTATTGATTTTTAATATGATTACACATCACACTCATTGATTTTTGAAAGAAACTCGTAAGATGCTAAATGTTAAGCTGCTTTTTAATGGAAAAACCTAGTCAGAATTTCAAAAAGAAACATCTTTTTCTTTTTAAAGTTTTCAAGAAGATTTTCGAAAGATTTCGAAAGTATTCTTTCAAAATTACTTAATAATATGATATTTAATGGTGTCGTCCTTTTAACGTAAAGGAATGCAAATAATGGTAGCTGTGCGCTTAACTGCACGAAACACCTCCAGAAAACATGCATTGGGGATTTACGCCGAACTGCAAAGGAAGTTTCAACTGAACCGTTTTGAAGACTATGTCGAAAGGGTGACGTGCAACCTCAACAAACGTCAGTATAACCGACAGTATTGCAACCATTAATTTAATACAAGATAAACAAGGATCTCATAGCCATTTTTGATGCTATGCGGGAATGAGTTTTGAGGACAAGCATATTGAGGAACTTAAAGCATCCTCAAACATGGAAAGGATTGAATACACAGAAACCTGCGAAATAGTAATGATGATAATATGTGAAAATATCAACAAGTATGACGAAAGACAGATGGAAGATGCTAACAAATAACAGAAGCTCCAAGAACAAAAAGAGCACTACTCATTGCAAAAACAGGCTCTAGATAACTCAACTCCCAACTAAATAACAACAACCGCTTTCTCTCCAACCAACGATAATACCCAGAATATCCTAGTGGAAGAGGTCACGGAGGCTATCAATTCCATGAAAATTGGTAAAGCGGCAAGTAATGACGTATGTATTACTGCTGAAATGCATCTAGTAAATGTATTACTGCTGAAATGCTTAACTTTGTAAACAGAAAAACCCGCAAACTACAGGCAGAAATTAACATTCATTGCATTAACACCAGGTGCATACCTGACTAAAGTAATAGCGCTGATATAATACAAATCCACAAAAAAGGCAGCCAAGAAGAAATCCGGAACTACAGACTAATAATTCTACTTTCGGTCTTCTACAAAGTATTCACGAAGCTCATTAGCGACCGAATACAAACAGCCCTAGATGCCTAACAGTCACGGGAGCAAGCTGGTTTCAGAAGTGGATATAGCACTATAGACCATATCCACACATTACGGGAAGTTCTGAGTTTATACAAAGAGTATAACCTACCCGCAGCACTGGCCTTCGGAGACTTTGAGAAAGCATTTGGCTCAATATGCCCTGATGCATAAATAACAAAAGGCATAGACAAACCATACGGGGAAGTCCTCGCTAACATCTACCGCAACGCCAGAGCAAAGGTCAAAGTCAGAACAAAGGTCTAAGACAGGGAGAAACAATATCGTTAAGGCTGTTCAACGCCACATAAGGGGGCATCTTCGGAGAGTAAAGGAGCATCTCAACCACTTGAGATTCGCCGATGGTCCATGGTCGAGAAATATACGAAGAATACATATACCTTGGGCAGCTAATACACAAATCCGGTTTACTACTACCAGAGCTCAATCGACGAATCAAGATGGCATGGAGTACTTTCGGGTAGATGTTTCGGGAAGAAACTCCAGGTCGCCAAAAGAGCCATGGAAAGATGCTTGCTGGGCATTACACGATGGGATCGCGCAAGACGATCGTGGATACGAGAAAGGACCCAAGTAATAGACGTGATACTTTGAACAAAATCCTTGATGACCCGGTCACTTGGCAAGAATCACAAAAATAACACACAACAGGTTCCCAACAGGAATAAAACGACCAAAAGGACGCCTAGACATTCGATGGGATTATGATATAAAAAAAATTGCGAATAAATGAGAATAGTTGAAAAAAATGAGAAATAGTTGAGAAAAAATGAGAATAGTTGAAAACAGGCAGACATGGAAAGCAATGAGGAGTCAATACGTAAGGGAGGCTGCACCATAACTTTGAAATATGGTTGAACAAGCTGAATATGATGATGATGATGATGATGAATAAAGCCACTAAAGTGAAGGACATGGTATGGTATATTCACAATCAATATATAAAAATTTCGAATGTGCCTGAAAATCGTACACAAAACTTTAAACGAGTTTTTCTGAAAAGAAAACAAGTTTCCGAAGACGACGATCACTGCAACAAGAGCGGTACCGATCATTTTGCCCGGTTATTTTGTGTACAATTTTTTTCGAGATGAAGAATATTTTTTTGACGATTATTTTTTAACAACCGAAAACTTCAGTAGAATTTTGGTGGAATAAACAATGTTGAGGTTCCGCATCCGCCATTTCTTCAAAATAGAAATTATTTCCATTTCTTTGTTTGCTTGGAGCATTATGTCTTACGTCATGTATTATGACGATCGTTTTTTAATTTTTGCATTTCAGATGATCCAGGGACGAGTTACAGTGATCACAGGAAACTCCCCTTGCCTTTCGACACCCAGAAAGTTTGCAGATCGCAAAGTATTCCTCAAAATTTTGTCACAAGGAATTTATAATGTCCTTTTTTCTTAGATGCCTTTCGTGTCGGTAATTCTTTGTTGTGAGTTATCTAAGGGTTATTGCCTTAAGCTTAGATAATTGTAATCCTCTAAATTGCTTTTCAGTAGAATCTCCAACGAGCTCTATAATTTTAAGGGATTAAGTCTTATGTTATTAATGTGATGATAAGTGTGAGCTTAAAATTGTTGAGTGCTCCAAGACGGATCAATTCTACTGTGTCTTCAAAAACTTTAAAGAAATTATAACGTCCTTAACCTTTGACATATCCAAAGCTTTAATTAAGTCTTCATAATTTGTTTTTTAACATTAAACTTCAACATACGTTGTGTACATTTCACAGACGTCGAATGGAATCCTTAATTTTTCGCTTGAATTTATCTTGGCATTTAATGTAATGATATGAAAACGAAATGCTTCTAGCTCTACATCGCTGAAACGACCACAATTTTTTTTCCTTGCTATAGCAAAAGCTTACCATTATTTTTTGTTATTTCTTCCTTCACTCGGATGCAATTGTTTAGTCGATGCGGTGGATTGAGAGCAGAACTGAATTTGAATTTTGCCATGCTCGTAAACGATGTCGTTTTCAAATAAGGTAACTTTCCGCTTTCGTGAAAATGAACACAGCAATAAAATATTCCGCTGCAATTTCCACAAAAAAAAGGAAAATTTATGCAGCAAAGCTAAGAAAAGTAAAGGTAAAAATAACTAAAGTTATTTCTATCCAGTGCTGAGGTGCCAAGTCCTTGCGAGATTTGCTTTATGCAATTCATTTTGGGGTAGGATAGAAATTAAGCACACAAAATTACCTTCGGTACTTTTATCCTATTGAAAAATATCGATTTTTTTTCTGTAAAAAATTCTACATCGTACTAATATTCCATTTCTGTTTACTCTTAATTTAAATATTTTCGTTCTGAACTTGGAAACATTGTAGGAAGATCGACAACCCAATCCAGAATTAACATCATCTATAGGACACTGCATCCACGTAGAAAGAGCACAGACCAAGCGAAGTGACAGTATCAGAGCTTCTGATTCGAGTGCTTTCCTATGTCGACTTATTTGCATGAGTAAATACGTGCCACTTTCTCGAGGAGCGAACATTGTATGTCCTGATATAGTGACGATATGCACTTGCCCTTTTTGGCAACTACAACCCGGGAGAACTTTAATCGTTTTGGCTTGCGATTGAGGTCAAAGTCGACTTCAGACATTACCGAGCTGACGTCAGGATCCCAGTCCTTACATCCTTAGAATTTATCAGTGGCAAACAAAATCATAACGCAGAAGGATGGATGTATTAAGCATGTTACCTCATATTTAGACAAAGTTAAGGGGTGACTATGAAATACTTAACAAGCTTGCTGATAATATGAAATCCTTACGGGATTGCGATATGA
The DNA here is from genome assembly GCA_954870665.1 of Stratiomys singularior. Taxonomy (NCBI): domain Eukaryota; kingdom Metazoa; phylum Arthropoda; class Insecta; order Diptera; family Stratiomyidae; genus Stratiomys; species Stratiomys singularior. The sequence goes on along the minus strand of OX940878.1, from coordinate 128,795,761 downwards.
ATTTGAATGAGTCGTTCATGATGAAATTAGAAGTTGTGTATTGACGATATGTTGGCCTAGCTTTGGTTTTTTCAATATTGGGTTTCGATTGGTTTTATCAAATCTAAACTAGAGTTTACCAAAACATTCTATACAAAAGAGAGCACTAAACAAGAGATGAATTTGCTTTACTTAACTTTCGCGCCATTAAACGCAGTAGCTCCGGTAAAAAAGGACTGAAATCCTGCCGTATCTTTTTCCTGATACCTCTATTTATATTGTATACATTTCACCCGTATAAATAAAAATTGTATCGTGCTTGCCCTATCAATTCGCCATACCGATGGAATATCAATGAACATTATTTTAAAATTGTCAATCTCAAATACAAACCGAACGAAGACTCTTGAAGATAGATTCTGCAAGACAAATATTGATAGTTTAAAGTTAAATTAAAAGAAAGTTTTTTAATTTTCTTCTGCAAATATAATCTTATTGCTTCACTTCGTTCAGGCATACTTAAAGCGGAGCTCAGAAAGAAACCCTTTTTCAATCAGGTAGGAGTATAAACGATTGAACTAACAGTGCAAAGTGTGATAACATATAAAATTTTAGAACTCATTCTAATTTTTCATGTCCAAATAATCAAAAAGGTGAAACTCTTCCGAGCAGGCATGAAATGACGGCGACAAAACTCTTTGAAACGGGCATAAAAACGGTCGCTTCAAAACTCTTCGAAATATGGAGGAAATCTTTGAAGACGTTACTAAGAATTTCATTCCAAATGGTTTCCATTTCTTAAAATATTCACTCAGTATTTGTGCGACACTCGTATCCCAACGTATCAACCAATCAACCAAAGATGTTGTTCGGTCTGAGTCGGAAACCACACAAAATATCGGAAACCACACTAAATATCGGAAACACGCAAGATCCATGGTGGCAATGACAGAGTAAAATTCCGAGGTTTTTTGAAATCATTGAGTTGTTTTGTAAATAAATTTCTATCTTCTATCTATCCCCAATCTGTAAAGATTATAATGAAACCCCTACTTAGTGCTAACATTTCGAAGACAACTTCAAATTGAACGGTTCTCGACTTCAATTTTTCAGATGTCTTTGTATTTGTAAGCATTGAAGATAGGAAATAAAGCTAAAGATGCATTTTAACATTCTGTTATAATCCACGCTGCGTCGTTGATTTTCACGTAGCATTATCAGAATGGTGACGCCTTTTCTTGTGCATTAATCCCATTTCTCACCTATTACTCTCACCTGTCAATTCCTTTTCACCATTTTCCCCGCAGCAATTCACCAAACATCCACCTCAAATAGTTGGTACACGATGCAATGTATTTATAATGAATAGTATAGTAATTCTAGAACCCTCGCCACAAGTAAATGATGTGGCCTCCGCAAGATTGCGAGTGGTGACGGAAACGCTTCATGTGTGTATAGAATAACCCATGTCAAGCAGCTTCGCCGCGCATTGGATTGGCGGCGTCTTGTGGCCCCTAGACGCTGGGCCCGAATCCACCGTGGGTAACGTTTTTACCCTTTTGGTCGTGTCATCTTCTTTAGGCTGATTGAAACCACATTTAAATTGCCCTGAGGAAGTTAACCTCAACCGATGGATAAAAAGGTAATATCCGCGAATAGGAGAGTACTGTTATTGGGAATGGGACGTGTCTTTGGTAGTGTGAAGTTGATCACAAGCCAAGCAAAAAAACCCGGAACTCGTAATCGAAAAAGAAAGTTGAGTTAGAACTAAACTCCCTTTTCTTTTAGAAAGAACTTAGCATGAAAGTTTTGCTTGTGATTGGAATTGTAATCCTTTTCGAAACTGTTTATCAGAATCTAGTGATGTTTATGGAGGATGCTGAGGGCAAACTTAATGTGAAAACGTTTGTTTTGACTGTTCGACCGCTGTGGAAATTCTCAGCAAAATTCCAAGCCGTTTCGGAAATCATCGTAGGGCAATAGTGAGTGATAGAATTCCATAATAGTATGCAGCGCAGCTTGTAAAACTACCATTTTCGTCGCAGTGTGGACCATTTCCATCATCGATTTTAATCACTGCACGTGGATTTCTAATAACTTTGGGCTGGACTGGCGCGAAACACATTAATTATTTGGAAAAGTAATTAATAGTAAAGTTATAGACGGCATTCCCTGTTGAGGATGTGGCAATCATATATATATGACCAGTTGAGATAAAATACTCGGGCAGGATATCTGTTTCAAGATTTCTGAACACATCCGAGTAAGAATGATGAGCGTTTTACGTGATTGAAAAATAAGCCAAAGGAGCGGGATAATCTAATACCGATTTGTAATACCGATCTTCTTCTCCTGAGGAATTCGCAATTCATCCTTTCAAACGCTCGGGACAGCAAGTCAATTATTTCAGCCGAGTAGCGGAGTGAGAGGTATCGAGCCAAATCGAACAAAATGTTCGTTTTGATTAAATTAACATTAAGTTAGCATAAATTTAAAAAAAAAAACAACACATTAGGGCGAAAGTTCTTTGTATTAGGCTGTTCTAGTATATTGTAGTTTCACTTACCGCTAAGTTTTTTTTGCTTCTCTCTTTTTATTTTTCTGATTTATTATGGAAAGTTTTTATTCATATTATATTAAATTATTATTTATTATATTATTATATAATTATAATTATTTTTTTAAGGCGAAATCGATTTTCATTTCTTGAAGCATCCCTCCTCCGAGTCCTTTTCCTATTATGAAAAACATGTGGTTTTTTTAGATGAACGTGGCCTAGCACGAGCAATGATCTGTTTGAATGAGCAACCCAGGGGCCTAACCAAAGATCACTTTCACATAAATGTCTGTGACTGCTGCCGCCGTGGTTCAAAACAACTCCTCTAAGCACTTATAACACCGGAAAAATTATTCGCCCATAACTTCAAACTAAGAAAGCTAGTCATTGCAATATCTCCACTCACCAACGTCATTTAATTCCTAAGCTCTCTACTTTGCAAAGTTCGCTTTTCTTCCTACTTTACGAGGTCTGTTCAAAAAGTACTCGGAATTTTTAAATTTCGCGGGTCTGGAGAGTCCGATTGTCAAAATTGTGTTGGTATACATGCCCCTAAAGTATGATACAATTTTCAGCCATATTCACTGTTTACTTTGTCTGTGGTAGTCGTTAAGTCGCTGTGGTAGTCGTGTTTTTATGAGCGCGGCGATTTTTGCTTGTTTAAACAATGGAAGAATTGAAGAGTCAAAGAATTTGTATTAAATTTTGCGTAAAAAATTAAATAAAGTGTAACAAAGTGTGTGAAATGTTACAAAAAGCCTATGGTGAGTCTATGAAAAAAACAAGTGTTTACGAGTGGTATAAGCGTTTCCAAGATGGCCGCGAAGACGTTGAAGATGACGAACGCCCCGGTCGACCCAGCACGTCAATAATCGATGAAAATGTGGAAAAAATGGTTATAAATGATCGCCGAATAATAATTAGAGAAGTTGCTGATGAAGTTGGCATATCAATTGGCTCATGTCATAACATTTTTTCAAAAGTTTTGGGCATGAAACGAGTGGCAGCAAAATTAATTCCAAAGCTGCTGAATTTTGACCAAAAAAACAATCGCATGAGCATCGCTCAGGAGCTGTTAAATGACGTCAATGACGATCCAAGATTGCTTGAAAGGGTCATAACTGGTGATGAAGCATGGGTGTATGGTTATGATGTCGAAACCAAAGCACAATTGTCCACCTGGAAGCATTCAACGTCACCAAGAGCGAAAAAAGCACGTCAAGTTCGATCAAATGTCAAGATTTTACTTACTGTTTTCTTCGATTATAATGGCATAGTGCATCAAGAGTTCTTACCACAAGGTCGCACGGTTAATAAGGAGTATTACCTTGAAGTAATGTGACGTTTGCGTGAAGCAACCCAAAAAAACGCCCCGATTTATGGAAAAAGAATTCATGGCTTTTGCACCACGATAACGCACCTGCTCACTCGTCTTTGCTTGTTCGTAATTTTTTGGTCAAAAACAATACCCTAGTCATGCCCCAACCTCCATATTCACCAGATATGGCTCCGTGTGACTTTTTCCTGTTCTCGAAGTTGAAGAGACCCATGAAAGGATGAAAAGGAATCAAAAGTGCTTCGAAGATTGGAAAAAACGCTGGCATAAGTGTATTATATCTGGGGGGGACTACTTTGAAGGGGACCACATTGATGTAGACGAATAAATAAATATTTTTTTGAAAAAACGAAAATTCCGGGTACTTTTTGAACAAACCTCGTATATACTCCTATGATGCATTCGTATCTCTTTCCATGTGAAAGCCGTGTGAAGTGTTAAGGCTTTTCTGCAGTTACGTTTTGATCGGAATAGTGGAGGATGTACGTGTGAAGGCAACGAACGTGCAGTCATAGCAAGAACATTCCCCTGAAAACGTTCCGGAGAAAGAGATAGATAAGGAATAAGTAGATTTATATTTGCATTGGATTTGAAAGCAAATCCATTGAGAAGGATGTTCTTACAATACAATAACGACAGATAACATACCAACCCATATAAAATTGTACTTACATTGGTTGAATTACGTTCGATCGGGAAGTTTGTCTGAAGTGTTTTTCTGTTTTGTGCTTGCTCTTTAGTTAAGTTGTCCTCACTTTCTCCCAAGTGGTAAAAGAGAAAGCGATAATGACTGTTGGAATAAAAAAAAGGTACACTCGCTGTCTTTTTGTGGAAAGGCTGTTTGGGGCTGCTGAAGATAATTCTTTTATTTTAGGGTCACCTACACTGAATGCTGTAATGCATGTGAGTGTTTGTTATAAACTCAACCTTTTAATAGTTTAGTCAAGTAGTCAAAGCAATAGTTATACACATGTTTATGTTCCCAAAACTCAGGTAGTCGCTTATATCTGTTTCTGTTGAATTTCTAAGATTGGCGCTGACATTTACACGATCAAATACAGATGTCGATAATTGAGTACTTCTGACGGACGATAAATATTGTAGATCTGTCATATTCAATGCACCAGCGCAATGTACGCAGCATTAAAAACTGACACATCTGACCCTCAATTGTCTAACATTAAGCTACAAACACACACAAGTTTGTTGGTTAAAACATATTTGTGAACATGCTAGGATGCTAGGATAGACATGGTTTCGATAATTCAAAAGTGTTATTTCAATGTGAAAGACGACTAGCGCTCTGGTAGCCCTTAAAAATGTGAAGGGGAGAAATTACAAGAGTTATTGGATGGTAACCCCACTCAAACTTAACGCCCATTGGCAGGAACGTTAACTATGTCAACGGAAACGATTAATAGACGTTTACGAGCAATGGTTCAGATCAAGAAACTCGGTGAATTGGTCACACACTATTCGAAAGAACGTGAAATAGTAAACCGCAAAGTCACTTGTGAAGTATTGCTTGGGCGCCACGAAAAGAAATCATTTTTGCATCGGATTGTGATAGGTAACAAAAAATTGATTTGAAAAAAAAACCCTGCTTTCACCTGGCGAAGCCGATCCTACAACACCATGAACAAATCGCTTTGGCAAGAAGACCATGATATGTGTATGGTGAGACCAGAGTGGCTCTGTGTATCATGAACTCTTGAAGCCTGGCAAAACCACTAATACACAACGGTATCGTCAACGAATGATAAATTTAAGCGGCGCATTGATCGAAAAACAACCGCAATGGGCCAGCAGACATGGCAAAGTGATTTCGTTACACGACAAAGCGTCGTTTTACACAGAAAAACCGGTGAAAGACACAGGGAAATCGTTTGGAAGGGAAATTCTTCTGCACTTGCTGTGCGCTCCAAACCTGACACCATCAGACTATCACCGCTTCGCAATACTGGAGCGCGAGCTTGCAGAGCAGCACTTCAGTGATTTGGAAAGAGTTGGAAAGTGGCTAGACGGATGGTTTCCCGCAAAAGAAGCAATCAATTTTTATTGGCATTGTATTCATAAATTATCTTGAAAATATGGGCGAAATGTGTAGTGGCCAGTATTTTGATTAAGAAAAAACTTTTCCCCTTAGAACAACACTTATTTTTACCAAAAAAACTTATGCATACACCTGGTGGATTATTTGATATCGAAACAAATTTCACAAAGTTTTTCATGGACGATGGTTAGTACTGGTGAAAATGCCATGATAGGGCCTTCTATGTTACGTTTGTTGACTACAAGCCATTCAAGCAGCGATACTTTTCGGGTGTGTTAAGAAGAAAGACTGCTTTGAATCACAGCAACTAGATTAACTCTTTTAAAAAGAACTCTTTTAAAAATAATTTTTGTTCATATTTTCGAATTTTAAAATTAGAATATAATATGACTTTTCGATGGAAAATGTGATTAAAATGCCTCTCAACAAAAAATCATGGCATGTGTTTTAAGCTAGAATTGATGTTAAATAGAAATTGTGCTCCTGGTGCCAAAAGCCGACTGTTAAGCCATCGAGTAATTGTGGTCTTTGAGTTTATGTTCAGAATCATTACTTCAACATTTCAACAACATATATTCGATCACCTTATGTGAACAGTAGGAAATATGTGGCGTTCGTCGATGTTGTACAGTTTTTTGAAGACATGCCCAAAGTAGTCCGTTATTAGGCGAACCAAAAAACGATCATTAACTATCTCCAGTAACTCATCGATTTTTGCTGATTTCCCAGTCAACATGTGGCACAACCAAACGAAATGCATTGTATCATCCTTCAACCAATCCGTCCATACTCGTAACTCCAAAAACCCAATCGAATGACTAATTTGATTCGTATGACAAAATCTAGGTCACCGCTCATAAAGATACAGATGTATCACATGCGATACTGATGCAAGTACTCATGTTAAATCTATCCCGAAATAAGGATTGGATCATTCATCTTTCCAAATGTTCTAGCTGCTCTGTTGCCATCGACAATAGGATAATTTCCGTTCCAGATATCATCATATACCTACTCATATATCGTCGTGGATTAAATACATGGCATTGTGTATAATATGTTATGAACACAAAGCTAGTAAGTATATGTACACGCCGTCCCTCACCCCCTAACCCTCACAACATCATGCCCTAACGCCTGAGTTATTTGTACGAGAGGGTAATGGACGGTCATGACAAATGAATAGTTCAAGCCAAGCACAAACAATTAACATATCTAGAACAGGACATTCACAGATATTCTAATGACAGGACACTTTACTGTCACGTCGGCTAAAGAGTTTTGCACCATGCTGGAACAGCAACATAACATAAATCTGAGTTTGCAATAGTTTTCGCACAGCATTCAGCAGCAGCAACAGCGTCAGCAGCATTCAGGTCCCAGAGCAAATTCAAGCCTCAAACTCCTTCCGGATTGTTTTGTATTGTGTCTTTTGCAGATTTTTCTTAAGCCAGTTCGAATGGTTTCAAGGATGAATAAAAGGAAGCTAAAATCGATTTGACTGTGAGTTTTGTGATGAACGAAAGTTTCAGATTGATGATATCTATCGTACTAAATCATTATATGATTGACGTTGCTAAAATACCGTGAAAAATCAGACGCTGGCTATAAATCATTCGATGTTCTCAATATCAGCGGATCATTCAACAAAAGCCTTCAAATAAAAAAAAAAAACAATTTCATAGCAATGAATTTGTTATTGTCGCCATGACGGAAATTTGAAAAGAAAATTCATACGGCCGATAGCTTGTCAAGTTTGACTTTGAACAACTTAAATAAACGAGTGTCAAGTCGGTTAGACTTTCTGAAACTGTTCAAACTTATCTAGGTTCAAGGATTCTACAAGTCATGGACATAAAGCCAAAATTTTCAGATGACATCCTGAAAAGAAGTCTATTCTAGGGAATGATTAGGGGGAAAATAAGGTTATGATTACAAACATTTTAGAAAAACAAAATTTTTTGTAAAACTAAAAAGGGGTCAAATAACTTCTTCGACGTAGAAAAAAAAACTTGAATGAAACACACATTTAATACATGCAATCAGACACAACATAGCAGCAAAGAAATGATAATTAATTCAAAGGACCCCGCCTAGAATTTTTTAAAATAATGTTTCTTCTTAAATTAAAATGAAAATGTACTGCTTTCAACAGTTACCTTAGGATCAATCAACACTTTAGCTTCTTTAGATGAACAACTGATGAAATTTTCCAAAAATATGTGACTGGCATCAAAAATAAATGCTTGAATAACATGCTCCACAGCCTTGACTATAACTCCCGAAAATCTTGGAACATAAAGAGGATCCGAAAAAGAAAGCAAACTTCGCTACCCTTCCCTCTGAAAAAACAGACAGCGGGGATACAATTTTCTCAAACGAAGGAAAAGCAAAAGGTCTGGCTTAAAAAGTTTCATAGATTCCATGACATGTGGGACCGAATGCGTTACGATTTCACCGAAATATTAGTAGGCAACTCCATAAAAACAGTCCCAAGTAAGCATATCTTCTGAGGCTCTAATTAAACCACCTGAGGTAACAAGCTTACTTAAGGAAATAAAGAACGGGGAAGCTTCCTAGTATTAACGAAATCCCTCGCGTAGTACTTAAAAAGGGACTTAAAAAGGGACTCCTTGCCAAGAAAAGCAATGGTTTAAGTAAGCCTCCTTTACAATGTATGCTTTAGACTCTCTTAGTTTCTTACTATATGAAAACATGCAGTCGTTTCAAAGAGCATCTGTACCTTACACCCGTTAAAGATCTCACCGTGCTCGAAAACTATAGACCGATCAGCGTACTACCTACTCTCGGAAAACTTTTCAAAAGATTAATACACAAAGCTAGCTAGCTTTGTGGAAGGCAAGAACATTCTGCCGAATTTCTAGTTTGGTTTTAGAAATGGATATTCGACTGAGAATCAACTTTATCGCATAATGAATTATATACAAACTGTTTTTAAGGAAAATCATACGTCGGTATGACAACACGCAATGCAGAGAAAGCCTTTGATACCGTCTTACACGAAGGATTACTCTATAAAATGATTCATAACAATACCTCATCAGACCTGATCAATCTGATCATACCATTTCTGAGAGATAGAAAGTATCAAGTCAAAGTTCCAGGATGCACCTCTTCTACGAATAATATATCCGCAGGTGCACCTCAAGGTTCTTGTCTGAGTCCCATCTTATTCAACATCTACACCTCAGACATCCCTACTAATGTGAGCTGCCTAGTAGTGACGTTTGCTGACAATACAGGCATCGATGCCAACATCGAAATTTGGAACAAACGTTGGAAAAACTTTTTGTGTTTTATCAATCGTGGATGATCCAAATAAACGTCAGCAAAACTAAATGTAAATATTGCAGCAGAAAACGAAAACCTTCACTACTTCCGGCTTGCCTACTAGATTTTACTGGCCAAAACATCTCGTGGTTGGAAGAATTATTCTAAGTCCTCATCATCAGAACGGTGATCCAACCCATTATATAACCATTATATTACCCATCAATACGGTGTCACAAGCTAGAACCAATGTGCCAAATATTTAAAAAAATAAGCTTCAAGTCACTCAAAATAATACCTCAAAAGTGCACTTGATAATGCTTTTTATTTCTATTTAGAAGGACTACACAAAATTTTCGGAGTAAAACAAATCAACCAACTTGCTAACTCATGAAAAAATGATTTACTCTCCAGAGCCAGAAAAGCATCAAATCGTAACATACGGATGCAACTGGACTAACAATATTCATATGAGATATCTTACATCAACCACGCCCACCAATTATCAAATTATCAAAGCTAATTTGTTCTAAGCTAACTTACAGGTAGATTAAAGCCAATTAATTTAATTTAGGTTTAGGTTTAGAAGAAGTTTTTAATACAAGTTTCCTCTTGCACCAATCTCATCATTAAAAGCGAATATTAATCTGTATTAAATTGTATTGAATGAAAATGATGAAATGAACAAAAATTCAGAACTCGAAGCATAAGTATTAAATGTAAATAAACAAAAATTATTACCAATTGTAGATTCGAGTGTTTGTAACCTTCTGAAAAATTAAAAAAATTCTTAATATTTTCCATTTTCAGGTTGCGGTTTTTTATATTTTTTTATTTTATTTTTGTTTTATTTTATCCTTTTTTATTTTATTTTATTTTTTATTTTTTTATTTTTTTTTATTTATTTATTTATTTTTTTTAATTTATTTATTTTATAAATAAATATAAAAAATATGGAAAAACCTCAACCTGAAAATGGAAAATAATGAGAATTTTTATATTGATTAAAACCAATAAAATGGATAAAATAAATGAATTCAGTTTTTTTTGTAACAAGGACTTCAACATTATGAATGCAAAGAGAAAAGTCATTGGATATGATGGATTAGTTAACAACAAAAGCAAGTCCCACTAAATTTGTCAAGTTTAAAATACAAGGAAATATGAATGAAATAATTTTTTAGATAAAATTTCCAGTAGAACTCTATGTTTGCATATACACAGACGGACAGGAATTCATTTTTATTAAAAATGACATTCATTTCTATCGGACTATCTTGTCTCAAACGTCCTCCAAACTCGACTTAAAATTTTTCAAAACCCTTCGATACAAGATGGAAGGACTAGCAATCGTTTTCATCTGAATGCGTGACTCCGATTGGCGCGAATAGGTTGCCTTACTAGTTTCAAGTCGACCCTTCAAATAGCTCAAAGGAAAGCGTCCGAAACATCCCTTTCACGAAACCTATGAATTCATAAGCGTAAAGCATGTCGCACTATCTGGAATCAAATATTTTGAATTGATTCACGTGCGTAAAGAATGACCTAAACATTTTCAGTTATACTCTGATTTGGCTGATTTTCGAAGGAATAAGGATCAATTATTCTTTGTGTCAAAACAGCCGCACAAACTGTAGCAGTTACATTCATCATGCATGGACATATCTGCTGTTGTCCATTTTTTGCATTATACACAATGAACCTTTCTGATGACATATGGCATTGTTTAGAGAAGGACTATGCAAAATAGATTGTTATAACGGCTCATTTTTGAGATTGGCTAATAATTTTTTTTTGAAAGATCACGAATTTTTTTTTAAATAAACACGAATTTAAAAGAACTTAATAAACTACTTTCAAAGTGTTTTTTTTTTGCTCAGAAGTTGGTAACACTTATGAATGCTTCGTGTGATGTGACAGCTGTCATGAGTTTTATAGTTAGTTCGGTTGGCTATTTTATCATAAATAGGTTAACTCCAGAACAATGTCTGCAAATTGTGCAGATTTGATTAGAAAAAAAGGTTCTGTTCGAGAAACTCATTACGAACTCCGTTAATTATACGGCTGGCATAAACGCCCACAAGACCAATTAATTCGGTAAATGATGGATCGTTCCCACAACACGTTTACTCCCACTCCCATTAATACAGACGCCGTACAGTGGATCATGAACAAACTATAGCAGCTTTAGAGCGTAGTACCGATGAAGACCTAAGTGAGTCCCTACGATCTCGTGTTCACCAATTAAACATTTCAATAATTTAGCCCACCCACATTATGGAATATTTTACGGAAGCATTATGGAAGATTCCGTGATGATTCTGATACTTGATTGCTTATTTTAAGTGATCCGAGTAGATACTTCATTACATGTTTGTTTAAGAAAAATTTACTTAATTCGTAATTAATTTTCTTGGACGGAACGGCAATAACATATTTGAGAGGAAAGTCTTGTTGGAAACCTTTGCTACGATATTTTCTACTGTGAAACTATTGTATACATTTGATGTGAAGAAATATATAAAGTTTCTAATCCAAGCAGATTCTTAGGTAAGGACACATGGTCATGATTGTTGTAGACATTACACACCACTGAGTGATTTTCTGAGTGGATTCAAGGAGTTTTTAGTTTTTTTGAGCAGATCCACTCTGAGCAATCTACCGGAAAAGTAATAGAGTTTGTGGAAGACCATTTTTAAGAAGCAATTTTAGGTAACATGAACCTTACCCTTTAAGGTATTTATTGACTAGAGGGTTTTAATCCAAAGTTGTTAGTATTGGACTCAGATATGAGCCTTGTGGAACACGTTTTGGAGTGATCTACATAGTGGATGTAGTTCAGATTATATGTTCTGATTCCCTTGATTTAGAGTTTTCCATTGCAATTTGTTTTGATTTTCATTCAAGCTGAATACAAATAAAGACATTTCAAATGATTTTCAAACTCATTATCGATCTTCGCATGTATTGTGTTCTTCACATGTTCACTGTAATTATTTTCGATTTGGTACGTCTTTAAAGATTATTCTTACATTAGAAGATTTCTTGCTAATCTATCATTTTCGTTATAAAGAAACCAATTACGCATTGTTATTGACGACTACATAGCATTCGTTTTTTTCGTAAGATGTTATCCTTTGTCATGAGGTCGATTTGTAGATTTTATTTTAATATTTATTTTTTATTTCTTTGCTTCTTTCGGGACTATGCCACCAAGCTTTTGTTTCTTTTTTAGACTGATCTCGCTTCCTTAAAATCTCTGTAAGAAGTAACGAAAATAATTACAAATAATTTGAAAGAAATTTTCGATTTCAAAGGATGCTACACCAATATGGGAATCACATGGGTATTGCTTTTAGCTTGCTAAGCAGGCGCTAGATGATGCGCGGATGGGAGGCTCCTCCACATTCAGAAACACTCAGTAACACAAAAAATAAAAATATTACTTGCACAATTTCGCTTCCTCCGTTTTTTTTCCGAAATTCTAGGCTTTATTGTAAAAAATGGTTCTACATTTATGATTCAAAGTATTTTCCATCGCTGGCCACTACTCTGTCCCATCTTTCGGGCAGCATACGAATCCCGCGTTGAAAAAACTGATCATCATTTGAAGCGATCCACGAATCGATCCAATTTTTTACTTCTTCATAAGACCGCAAGGGCTTGGCAGCCAGGTCCTGTGCCATTGATAGAAACAAGTGATAGTCCGAGGGAGCAAGGTCAGGAAAATACGGTGAGTGGGGTAGGACTTCCCATTTCAACGTTTCCAAGTATGTCTTGACCACTTTCGCAACATGGGGTCGAGCATTGTCATGCTGTAAAATGACTTTACCATGTCTCTCGTTTTATTGCGGCCGGTTGTCTTTCAATTCTCGGTTCAAATGCATCAATTGCGTTTGATAACGATCGTCTGTGATTGTTTCAGTCGGTTTTAACAACTCATAATACACTACGCCGAGCTGGTCCCACCAAATACTGAGCATGACCTTGGAACCGTGAGTATTCGGTTTGGCCGTCGACGGGGAAGCATAACCGAGATATCCCCATGATTTTCTGCGTTTGGGATTATCGTAATGAACCCATTTTTCGTCCGCAGTCACAATGCGATGCAGAAATCCCTTCCGTCTTTACCTTGCAAGCAGCTGTTCCCTAGTAAACAAACGCCGTTCAACATCTCTCGGCTGCAACTCGTACGGCACCGGATTTCCTTGTTTCTGAATAATTTCCATGGCTTTCAGGCGTTTTAAAATGGCTTGTTGCGTCACTTCCAATGATCCTGCCAATTCTTGTTGCTTTTGACACGAGTCTTGATCAAGTATTGCCTCCATTTCTGCATCTTCGAACACCTTCTCTCTTCCACCGCCATGCCGGTCTTCGACGTCAAAATTGCCGTTCTTGAAGCGTTAAAACCACTCTCGGCATGTTCTTTCACTAAAAGCGGCCTCACCATAGGTATTTCAGAGCATTCGATGAGCCTCAGCCGCAGATTTCTTCATATTAAAGCAGAAAATTATAACCTCCCGCAAATGGCGAGAATTTGGCTCGTAAGCTTATTGTATGACACCTACGATCTATTTATTTCGGCTACCACTTACCGCTACAGGCATCTTTTGCAAAACGGCGGTAGCAAAGTTGTACACCTAATAAAATGCAACTTAGCGACTTAGTCGCTGAAGAAGACCGAGAGATTACGATCGAAAATTGACTTTGAAAATTGAAACAAAACGCAAAATTAAAATGAAAATTTTATTTTTATTTTTTAGGTTGAATATATTTTGCGAATTTAACGCGGTTCGATTGATCTTTTCTATGTGTATTGGTTTTTTGTAAGGGAAATTGGTTGTATGTAGGAGGGTGAGGCAAATTGATTCATTGCAGATGCACTACAAAATTCTATTAAAATATTAATCCATACGCAATAACTCACATTTACAACAAACGCAGAAATTTGTTCTTCACATCCAATTTAAGCTTGGAAAGCTAGACATCTCGTTTTCTCCACTCACTCACGACGTTTGATTTCATGTTCTATCCTGCAAGCACTTTGTTTATTCACTGCATCGCATACCCGTGTCTCTTTCTTCGTGACGTTTCTCTTAAGTGTGAATGCTTTTTAGTGGTTACGCTATGATTTCATGGTACAATGTCGGGTCTGAATTTTATTTTCATTTTAACCACGAAATAAAAGGGCTTTGGTCGAATCAACCAGACGTACCTATTGCGGAGGTGAGTTAATTTTTACTGTCCAATAGGAATTTATGTTTCGCTAATTGATTTTTGGGAGAACTTTTTCTCGTTTCCATCTTTTTGGTCGCGCCTTCAGACATGTTCAGTGTGATGTTTTATTTTCTGTTTGTACTGTTGGATTGTTTGTGTTATAAGAACGAACCCGATACTAAGGTAGCGATAAACCAAAACGCACTGATAGACGAAATGAAACAGGCAGGAAAGGGTTCCAAACAACTATAAAAACATTTCAATATGTTAACCATAGGTAATTCACAGCTTCATTCGTTCATAGGTTATAATATCAAGATTATTTATGAAGAATATCTACTGTGAAAAAGAGTGCACTCCTCCTACAGTATGCCCCATCTAACATGCCTTGTACCTAGCGTTATTTCCTTTTTATACCTTTCAAAAGTATCAGAGTCCGTTCGCTGCTGATTTCGTTCTTTTTGTGTATTCGCTTTTTTGCTATGCCAAGAAAGACCTAATACAAATTCCATCGACGATCCTGTAAAAGTGAAGAAGTAAACATTCCTGAACTATGATGGTTTCCTTGAGCCAAATATGTAATGCTCTAATCGTGATTGAATTTAAATGTAACAACCGAGAGGTGATTACTCACACTCGTCAACTGAAATAACAGCCAATCGCAGCAGCCTAGGATGCTCAGAAGAACTATAATTATTGTAGTGATGCTCTCGAATGCTTATCTTAACCTAGATCTTATCTTTTTATATTTGCATGAGGGGTATCATCTAACGCTGACCACAGAGATCTTCTTGAATTCCTATCTGATAAAAGCTCTCGATATGCCTAGGATCGTTGAGAATCTTATTAATTGCACTGAGGACATTTTTGTAGAGTAACAATGGCAATATACATTCCTGTTTTTCTTAAGATTTACCTTTGGTATGATCGTCATTTCTTCAGAAATGCAGTTTAGTCTGTCGGCCTTATGGACTCCTTCAACACTCAGCAACATTGCTGTTGCATCTTATTTCATTAAAAACCAGACACTAAGGATAATATTTCATGTTACAGAAGGCTTCGCCATGATATTGCACATAAATATAAACTCAAATTACTCGACCAAAAGCTCATTTCAAATATATTTATTTGATGGCCAGCTTCAGGCTCTTAAAGTTTCAAAAAACATTCAAGAGCCGAAGAAATTCTCGAAAGAGACCATAATATTCAGTGCAACCCGCAATAAGGTGAAACTCGAAATCGTACAAATTATTTATGTGTGTTTGAACTCGTAAAGTAAACTGCAACTTAATATATCCCAGAAATATAATCGTCCGTCCTTCAAGCTGATGTACTCTAAACCGCCCATCTCGCCCATAAGTGCCTTTAAACCATTGATCTTAGTTCGAGGGAGAAGTTTACGCAAAGAACTTTTAATTTTTCAAATTCCTCTGCAAAAGTGGCCATATTTTCCGAGAAAACAGGCACACATGTCGCCCGCGAAAATCGATTACCACATCCAACTTGACGAGAAAAGGCCCCATATTTCTTCATTATCCCGACGCCGAAAATACACTCGAACATCACTTTATCATATTTTATTCCTTACCATGTGCATCTGGTGTGAATATGATGGAAAACTGTTTACCTTTGCAGAAACAAATACACATATGCATGTATGAATTCAAAAGCATTGATGTAGGCATGCATGTGTATACCAATTGGTATATAGTATATATTTTTAGAAATTTATATTTGAATCCGAATGTTCGCAAGTTTACGTCCTGTGTAACTATATACCTAGTGAGGGAGTAACTTTTGTCATCAAATATTTTATATAATGATGTCTACTGGGAAACGCTAAATCATCTTTCGTTTGAAGAGCTTTCATTTCAAAACGGAGGAAAACTTCGCCTTGGTTGTTTACAATTTGGGGAAGTTTTTCAAGTATTTGCATACATTAATTCGCAATACAACGTCCCACCACCAGTTTTGTTCGCAAGTGCTGAAAAGTTACTGTTCTTGCGCTTGTTGGATGGAAAGCTGGATGAAGTTTGAGTTTTGAGACTGACGTTCCATATTCTGCCTCCTTTCAATTTTTTTTTCTTTATCCTTCAATGCTCTGATTGTATTTGAGTTTTATTGGTTGATTTTGGTATTAGGCCATTTGGAGGTCTACTCCATAATCGCAAAATAATTCACTTGTTTTTTAATTTTTTTAGGATTCCCTTCTCTGGGTTTCTTCTCAAGAATTGTGAAACTAAAACTGGAGATATTTTGCATCTATGTAATATTGTGCCGAGGAGTGATATAAATTCAACATGTTTTATTTGACAAATATCGTCTCGCACAATCACCCAGCGACATCCCACCAAAAAACTACTCTGGAAACACCAGAATCAAAGTTCTTTTTCTTAAGAAATTCTTCATCACACATCCTTCTATCCTTATGCCTCTGGCCTCTGCCGAGCTCGGAGAGATTGTAGTCATCTCAGTCGTTCACTATCATCGAAAACTATTTTATTGACAGACTTATCTACTCATCATAATAAATAGAAAAGCAATTTCTTTGGTACTATTTTTTTAACATACTGCGGGTTCCTTTCTTAGGACCAGTGTGCCTCGTCCTGCCTTAATATAGTATTAAGGCACACTTACACACTTTGTCCGTGGAGCTTAGTTGCTTGGACTTCAACCATTGAATATTTTCTCGAGGTGAGGATTCAAAGCAGTTGAACAAAACTGAAAACCGAAATTTTTCAAAGGGTTTTGTTATTTTTCAACAGAATCAAGTGAAGCAGACAGGCTTAAGCAAAGAAAATTCTTCAAAAATTTGTTTGTGACTTTACAATTTTCTATTTGACGTTCATTTAAATCGTGTAGAACCCATTAACCAAGTTTATTGAACTTACCCATTGTTCTTAATCGTCTGCTGGTCATGTCCTTTGACACATTTAATGCTTCTGCTGTTTGCGTTAAGTTTAAGTTGGGTCACCACCTAATAACTCTTGCAACTCCTCCTCTTCGCATTTCACAATGGCATTGCCACTTTCAAATTGTCAAAACCAAGTCCCACATGTCTTATTTGATGTAACGTGTCCACGATATGATTTTAACAGCAAACATTGACTTTCAGCAGCCTTTATCTTTTGGCGAAAAAGGGAAAGCAATGCGTGTCACAAACGCTCTTTTTCTGGCACGAAATCTGACATGGTCGATGAACGCAATAAAACGAACATGCTAGATTTGGCGCATTCATTTTTTGTGTGTTTGTAGCTTAATGTCAGACGACCGAACTGGCATATGTGTCAAATCATACACTGCATACTTTTCGCTACCGCCCTCTCTTAGTTAAATCGGAAAAAAACTAATGCATGCACCTGGGAAAAATTGTTATTTATTATTTTAATTCCGATTTTCCATAGTACTGTGTTTTGAAACATTATATATAATTTGGATAAAATAAGAAATGTGTTGTTCTACACCCGAAAACTTTCTTTAGTTCAAGTCGTTAAGTCGTTTGAATGAGGGGGCCAGTTATCAGGACGACTTCTGGAAATAAAGTTGCCACTAAATTCATTTTGCAATAAATGATGGCGAAGCTCGCTTTGTGGCAAGTTGCGTCATCTTGTGGAAACCAAATGTCGCCAATGTTCAGCTGATTATATTTTTGGAAACAAAAAATCAGTCAGCATGTCTCGATAGCGCACGTCATTCACCGTAAGGGTAAAGGCCGAAATACAATAGTGCGAGGCTGCGATACGAGAGGGTGACGAGATGTCGAGCTGTTTTCGTATTATGCATTTGTATGCGACATCGTACAATGATTGCGATGCGTCGATGCAAGGCGGGAAATATTCGGACAAACGAAAATTCCTCCCAACGATGTGCGTGACGTTTGTCAAATGCAATATGGTGCTTAAATGAAAGTTGAAATGCAAACGCCTTAATTACTTTTTAAGTACATTGGTTATTATGAATGAATTTTGAATGAAAATTTCGTGCATCCATGTTGAGGCTGTTATTTATCAAACGAAGGAAAATTCCAAATTCAAAACTTTTCAAAAATCGAAAACAATTTCATTTGAAACGTCACCTATTTGACATTTGTGAAATGAACATTAATGTTCCCCGCATCGCGTACATTGTAAATTGAATGCGTTGAACTCTTTCCTCATTTCGAAAGAAATAAGCGCCGATGATGCCACCAGCGTGTATACCGTACCAAACAGCTTATTTAAATGTATGTAATAGTGACTCGTTAATGACTTGAAGATTGTCTACGCTTCTTATACGACGATATTGCTTATTGAAAAGTCATTTAACCATAAATTAGCTTCATCACTAAACACAATTCACAGGGAAAAATGCTCATCGTCGTCCATTTTCAAATTAGCCCAATCAGGAAAAATACGACGTAAACGATCGTCCTTTGGCTTTCATTCTTGCACAAGCTGTATTTGATAGGCACGTAAGCGGAGATCCTTTCGGAAAATTTTCCATGCATCGGAAGGACAAAGACCAACAAGTTTAGAACGACGACGAGTCAACATTTAGGTGTCTTTTTAAACACTTTGCGCTACTGCAGCAATACTCTCTTCGTTACACACATCTTTTTGTCTTGAAGAGAAGAGTAACATTTTTTGTCAAGAAGAGTAAAATTATTGCGAAAATGATCAATAATTGCACGAATTGCTTGCTGACCAAGCTTGTTATGTTAACCGTAAAGTGGCCGAAGTGCTCTTTGCATATTTCGAATGGTTTTTTTAAAGTAAAATTTAAAATTCGGAAGCTTGTTCTGGTGTTAAGCGATTCATGACAAATTACCAACCTTACTGAACAGAAATGGCAACACAATTTGACATTCTCAATTGTCAAACCATAGACAACAACCATTGAAACCTCTCATGCAGCTAAGAAAAATACCCATAATTACTACCGATGACAAAAATCCTGAAACGAGTGTCTGCGTCTGCTGTTGCCATAGGGTTCCATCTTGTCAGGACCAATGGTCAACCAAAAGGTGATGTGGTCAAAATCACGTTTTACCCTGATAATCTTCCCGAAACTATATATTAAAGCGAGAGGCGCTGATACTCCGATACCAGACAAAATATTATCAGCATCACCAGCGGAACAAAGTAAGACCCGCCCTCTGCTGCACATATGATCATGGGCGCTTGATACCAGAAACTTCCTGTCTTTGATTAATAATGGTAATATAGTACATAATAAGTCAATATTAAACATAAATAGCAACATTTGTTTCCAGACCATTGCAATTAAAAGTAGAACCAGCAAAACGAACATTTCTGAGATTAACGAAAATTATACCATAAACCAATTTCCCGACATCCTCCTCGTTATTTTCGATTTTCATCTTTCTAAAAACCTTCATATTTTTGAAAATTAAAATCCATTCGGCGAAGCATCTATCATATAAAGGATTTCAGTGCACGATTGTAGCTTTTCCTCTCCCATTTCCCCGATAATTGTAAACCGTCTTTCTAAATAGTAATAAAACATCGCCTATGTCTCGGCGCTTAAGTCACTTTGGGGTCCTCTACTTCATTATGTGACCCGTGTATCAACCCCATTTCAACCAGAGCTCTGATTTCTGTTATAATTCCCATAGGGCGACATTTCAAGGGGCACCTTTTTTAAATGTTTTTTAGTCCTAACAAAACCATTCTTTCTGTGTATAACAGCAAACTACCGACAGAATTTAGGAGTTTGAAATTAGTCATTCGTTGCGATCAATAGATAAGGGTCATTTTGGCTAAATGATTAATAGATTATGGTCATTCTGGCAATCGTAGTGGGCATTCACACAACTTGACATGATGTTTAAGGATTCTTTAAAGCATCGTTTATAGACGAGCACTGTTTCATGCTCGACAAGTTCATTGTTCTTTGTAATACTAATAATCTTGCTTAGGCTGAAAATAAGGACAAGTCCCTGAACCATTTGTGCCAGTTGAACGTCAAGGGGCTTGCATACACATAACTCAAGGACTCAGCCAGAACGTCTTAACTTTCAACACTGCATGAACCCATGAAATACTCACGTTAAAAAGTAAAAAAGCCAACTTGGGCAGAACGTTTCCTCGGACAGATTAAGATCTGCTCTCACCATGATTGAAATTAAGGCATAGCATAACACTTCTCAAACGCTTACACTTCATACCAATTTCAGATCTAAGGGATTTTGAAGCAAATAATTGGAATTTCATTTGAATTGGCAAATTTCCTCTCATTTTCGCATAAAGCAAGATAACCAAGATAGCAAGCAAGCAAGAAAGAAATGGCGACATTAAGCAAGATAAAAAAACACACAGAAGAATCTTCTTGTGTTTTTTCTATCTCTGTCAGAAAGAAGTCGGCCGAGAGTATCCGTGCTGTGTGTGCTTAAATTTACAACCAGGAGGTTATTGCTATGCCTTATTAATGCTACTACCAATCGCCCTACCCCGTCTGGTGCGACCATTCGCGACATGCGGAGACATCGAAGTGAAATCACAGGAAGAAGTACAACCGTTTTTGAAGAAATGTCCTCCACCGATCATCTGACCCCTTGTCTTATGTTTTTATACTTGAGAATGTTGTGTTGTCCAACGCTGGCCTTAGGAATTTTTTGGAATGCCATCGAGGGTTAATACCCATGAAATTTTATCGAGATTCTCCATTTTCAGATTCATTTTGAAGAGGATTTTCCGGTTAAGTTTTCGCCGCTAAACTAAGTAGTATTCAAACAGCGTGTAATGCATGAAATTGTATAATACTAATCGGAAAATTATGGATTACAGGGAAAAAGCAATAACATTAAATTTTACGCAGGACTAATTATTTGCTTGGTAATTAAGAGAAATAAATGAGCGACTCAATATGTCGCACTCATCTTGTCCCACCCCCCTTGAAACGTTTTCATCTTACCCTGTCGCAAATTATCATTATCCATCAATCCTATCTGAAACATTACAAACATTTGCAGATACCAATGTGGAATTATTAATACGGAAAATTCAATTTATTAAACGAGGATTCGAATATCTGCACTCCAATTTACGACTTTTCACTTGATAGTTCCCAACTCGACGTTTTGGGCTCGGATACCTGCTGTGGAGGAGGTCTTCCCACGTACACATTGGACTGAAGGCGGGCACCACTAGGTAGCTGTTCAATGATTAATTGCATGATATGAGCACATACGGTCCCGAATGCTAAACGTTCATTGTAAAGTGCTTTTCGATGAGAGGAAAAGGAGCGTCAGGACATGTTCCGAGCTTAAACAATTAGCGTGCAATTCGCGTATATTTTATTAAAGTTTAATTGAATAAGGTCGGTTGTAATTAAAGAAACAACTGTATGTAGCAGTTGCACATGTAACCCTTCCCGCGAAACTCTTCGTCATGGCCGAATCCTCTGAGGCATGTGTACATACATGCTATGAAATTCAAAAATTGCTGAGAGCTTGAGTCCGCGCTAAATATTATTAACTATTAAAATGTAGGCCCACTGATGTAGGCTCAATTTTCGCTGATATGGCATAATTTAACACATAAAACGTTTTTAGAAAAGTCACATTAAAAGTCCGTTGACTTAACCTCTGACATTTTTCCTCAAAGCTATTATTAAAAAGCATTTTGGGATTGCAATGGACACTAATGTTGTTTTGCTCATCCTGCGACCTGCATGCACGATATTTACATTAACGTCACATAATACCTTCGACAAAATATCCTCATACGCTTTTTGTATCCGCGTATAGTTCATGGCCTTATTTTTGTGATAAGGCGATTAGGACATTAACAAAACGTCCTCATTTTTTCTGTCGGAGTCTAAACTCATCAATATCCGAAAACTATTTGCTCATGTTTTTGAATAAATAATTTCAGTTCATTTGGAGAGGCTTCAAGCATGGAAATGTAATCGCAAATGGTAACGTAAATCAAACTATTTATTTCTGACGCAATGAGCTAAGAGACCAGAGACCATGAAATTTTCACCTTCACAAAAAGTGCAAAAAAGATATCTCGGGACTTGTATATTAAAAAAAATTAATGATTTTTTGTGACAGAAATTTATTGTGGAAGTGAACAGAAAAGAAGTTGCTTCTAAGCTATAATCAAAGAATATCTAAATTGCCAAATTTGGTTGGTGAGGGCAAACAGGGTGAAAACAATTCTTTGTCAGATCATCCTATGGAAACAAACGGAGTGGGATGGAAATGCTTTAAAAAATATCCTTATTTTTATTTCCTTATTAGACGTCAACCGTAACGAAACTTAGAGGTTTGCGTTGATTCTGGCAAAAGGACACGTGCGCTTAGATGAAATGTTGTTTTCAGGACAGCAATTTACCAACTCAATCAAAAATAACAACTTATTAAAAATTGTGGTATTTATAGTGGTATTGTGGTATTTATACAAATATAGCAAAAAACAACAATTATAATATAATAAATATCTAAGTGACGTGCTCCAAAGTAATCAAGACATTTTCATTATAATCGAAGCAAATTGTTTTTGTCACAAAATCATGTTTTGATAGTGAAGATGGCATCCTACACACTTAATACAACACGTTACAACGTTCATCGTCTAAAAGCACGTTAAATCAGTTTTTTAGATTGTTAAAAGAAATGTCCTTCAAGATAACGATTCAAGCTTTAACGGTGCATTTACGTCTTCTGAGGGCTTTCATTTTAGGTATAGAGTACATGTACCTGTCCATAAATATAAAAATCGCAGCAGGCTAACTATTGGATTCGTTGACAATTTCAATGTGATTTTTATTTAAAATCGTGTACAATAGTTGATCACCGAAAAAATACTATAGTGGAAGCTCATTCTTCACGATATTCTGGACAAACGCGATAAACCAAGACCAAAAAATGGAATGAACCCACTACAGCCGAACATCATACATTGCAAATATTTGGTAAAAAATATCGATTAGGTTATTTGTCACCTTATTTTTCACCAATAGCTTAGTATTTTTTTACATTGGCAACCCCACTAACAATTAATAAATATCAAACGTCATTCATCACCTGTCTTGATCAAAAATGCAAAATCACGACCGAAGAAATTTTAATTTTGTTTTTCTCGTAAACGTTTCGCATTCAAATGTAAAAATGCGATTGTTTCTGATGCAATGGTGTATAGCTACGTAATAATACAAGTGTCAAAGCGAATATGAAACCATGGAAAATATTCCCAATATTGAGGTAACTATTGAAAGGAATTGTCAGGCTACTAATGAGGACAGTGACAAGTCAGACGACGAGCATGCATACCAACGTAAACCATCTGTGGCGCATCGATGTGAACTACGATGTTAACGAGAAAAATGTGTTGGTGCGGTTGGCTCACATCCCCATGTTTCTTACATGCGATCTATATTTGTTTTATAGTTTGACAAAATATACGCGAGTTTAATTATAGCTTTGTTGAAAATAATGGGCTACAACATCATGTCAATAAAGAGTTGCAAATTAACGACTCGGAGCGTCTCCGGCTATTTCTCAAAAGACACCAAGACCTGTCGTTACGTACATTAACCTCAACAAGTGTGGCTCGAGCATTTGACTTTAATGAGCCTCAGCTGATTCACTTTTTTGAAAATCTGACGAAGTTGTTGGACACCTCGTCACACAACTTATATTATGGAGGAAAATGAGATATCCACGAAACCAAATAAATCCCAAAGGGGCAAACTCAACATAAGGGATGAGCCGCTTCAACCAGTGTTGATCGTTTTGTCACACAAATTTTCGGATGGAACTCCTCCGTTTTTTAAAGGAGTGATATCAGAACTGAGCTACGTGAACAGTAATTTTTTTCGAATTGACTGTTCCATTTTGAAAACTTCTAAAAGCCTAGCAAAGAGAATCCAGTGCCATTGATATTGAATAACTACTCTTCGCACTGAACCTTAGAGGCAATTAAATTTTTCCCAGCAAACCACGTAAATCCTCTTACAATTACATGATGATGATGATGATGATTGCTTCATCCATAACAGCCTTAGCCATAACATAACGTTCACACGTTCGCTACGGCTTATTTCAATGCAGCTATGCAATTCAGTAATCCAGCCCAAAAAGACCATACGATGATTGAAAATATCAGAAACACAACTATTCAACCCCTGACTTTTTCAGAGAAGAAGATTTCTTAACGAGGCCTTTATCGGGAACCAGAGATGCCTAAAGTTTCCAACCAGGTTATGGCCTTTTGCAAGATTTTAATTTTAAGACAAACGTTACTTCTAGAGGAGCTGATAGTGCTACCGGTGATGATAGCCCTACAGCGAGGGACTTCAGAAATCTAACCAGGAGCAGAGCGGTACTATACCCTAAAATTTCGCTACAAACCAATCAAGTAGGAATAATAGACCTGCTTCACTTTCTTCTTCAATGCCAATTGCTGGCGTCAACACTAAATTAAATGAAGCACGCCAGATGTTGCTCACTGATTTAGCCCCACTACCAAGATTAGAAGTTCCTAAAACGTAACCGTAGCAGGGCACAATTTGAAATAATGAGTCGATCTCCTTGCCAGTTGGTTCTCGAAAAGGGTTCAGCCCAAAGCATATAGCAAAGAAAAACCATAATAACACACCAAATATCAAATATAGTCCAGAAAACTTTTTCGACTTAGAGTGTACTTTGAGCCTCCAACCGAAGATTGGATATTGCATATTCCAAATCCGGAGACTGGTGACGGGAAGAGTTCACAAGCTCCTATAGTGTGGATTAGCAAGGAGACAAGGATAAACGTAGTTTTTGACAACATTTCTTGCGCATTCTCATCAACTCGTTTGGGTTCCCTTATTTAATAGCACTTGAGAGAGTCCACAATTCACACATTTGAAATGAAATATTCAAAAAAAGGAAGAAATTCGATAGGTTTAACGTCATATTCTGAAAAATGTGGTAGGCTACTACCAAATAAAGGTTAAGCAGACTGTTTATGGAAAGTTAGGTTTTATACTTTATAGGATGCTTTTTTAGAAGAATAAAACTTTTCAATGAACGAAATTACGGATAAAGTGGTTTTTTGGTTATGTAATTGGTTGTGTTGAAAATATAATATATTTCTGCAAATATGATTTGGGCCATATAAAGTCCCAATTTTCGATTTCTCTAACCAATAGATTTTTTATTACAAAACTCACAAGCTTAGCAAAACAATCTATTCTAAATTAGTAATCGAATTGACTACATTTGTAAACCTATAAGAGTGCGGGATTTTCATTTAAAAAAATGCAAGAAAAGCCCGGATTTCCCGGATACTCTCTGTTGATTACTCGAACCAATAATTGCGACCGTATCTCGCCAATGACGCGGCTAATGTCGTCTTTCAAATGATCAATGGTCTCTCTGCATTACGGCGAGTTAATTACGGAATGAGAAAGTCATTGATCTTGGCTTCAAATCACACATCACTGACTGTACTACAATGTTATTCCCAGCAGCATGTTTGAAGACATATGCACCAATGATTCCACTAGCCTATAAAGCACGCAACACAGCGACTTTCGCCGGATGTAACAGCATTACATCCGGAGAAAGTCACTGTGTTGCGTGTTGAACTACCGCATTTGGTTGCTCAACACTCCACATGCGACATTTTTGTTTGTTGACGTAGCCATGAAATCAGAAAGGAGTCTCATCCCTCATCAAAATTATCTTATGAAATTCGCGATCTGCAGCAATTTGTTCTTGAGTCAATACACAGAATCTACGCTGTGCCCAGTTGTCGTTCGCCTTCAATTCCTGCACGACTTGGATTTTGTAAGCGCGCAAGCCAAAATCATTCCTTAAAATTTTCCATAATGTGGATGGGCAGTGCTTTAACTGTTGAAAATGATGTCTGCTAGTTTTGCGTATTATCAGCGAAAGTAAGCGTGGTGCGGAAACGATCGATGATTAATGTAAATAATTGTTTTTATTGACGATTATATCGGCGATAAAATTGACGGAGCGCGCCGTGAGTTTCTCGAACAGAACCGTTTTTTTTCGAAATATAGCTACTGATTCTGCCGACATTACTGAGACGTCAACCTACTGGTAATGGCAAACCAAAATAACCACAAAATACGTGACAGCTGTCACACTATACGTCACATCAAAACAGTGCTGCCAACTTTAAGTTCTATACATCTGAACAAAACATATTATAAATCAATTTCAACGTTAAGTGCGCAATCATAGACCAACCTACCCTAAGTGATTCTTCAATTAATCCAACAGAAAATTGGTTCAATTTATACTTGTAAAAAGGACTTTCCTATAACTAAAATAAATAAATAAATAAATAAATAATAAATAAAATAAATAATTTTTAAATGTTTTCTGCGAACTAGCATGGAATTCCAATATCGTTTATTCAAATACTCCGAGCAATAAGAACGAAAGAGCTTAAATTGAAATTGCCCATGGAGCAAATTAATGTTCCTCACTTTCCATCGCAATTCAAATTTTGATCGCACAGACAGCTCAAGGGAAATCAAACCATTATTTTCCACATCATAATTATCGTTATAATAAGAAAAACAAGGAAATTTTTATTATTCCTTCCGTATTCGATTTTCCAACCATCACATCTGACGATTACAATATTGATTTGGAAAAAGAATATACAGCAATACTACTTAAGCCTTCCCTCGTGAAGCCGTTGTCCATATGTTAACAAAATTAATTTCCAAATCAACATTCCTGGAAAATCCGAATAATTGCAAAATCGTCTAAACCACTTGAAAGAATACTGCAATGAGCATTTGCTAACTGACATAATGAATAGCATCCTAGCATAGCATCCACTTCTCTTTTAATTCATAAGTATATATTGCATTCGTACAAATAAGGATCAATAAATTCATATCAATTTCAAGGGAAGCGCATAGCGTGAAATGATTGCTGCAATACACTTCCCAGTTCAAGTGAATATTCAACACGAACATTTACATTATCCTTCCATATCAAAATTATTCAGGAATTGCCAACAGTAATATGCATATAATGTACAATCCCGATGGATCTGCTGCAATATTTCAACCCTCGAGCAAGTGCAACGCCCGTTGGTACAAGAATA
The DNA here is from genome assembly GCA_954870665.1 of Stratiomys singularior. Taxonomy (NCBI): domain Eukaryota; kingdom Metazoa; phylum Arthropoda; class Insecta; order Diptera; family Stratiomyidae; genus Stratiomys; species Stratiomys singularior. The sequence continues at coordinate 128,768,249 of OX940878.1, read as the reverse complement.
TTTTATCACTTAATTATTAATTATGAGCTAAAGTGCACTCCCTCAGGGTAAAGAATGGTGAAGAGCTTTTGCTCCCTGGTTAGTCTGAGTAGCTCATCGTTATGCCCTTTAAAAAAGGACTAATTTTGAATTATCTGTAGCATCTCTAGTCCTCGATAGAGTTAAGGAAATCGGTTGCTGAAGTCCTCCATCGGGAAATCCTGTCAGTCCTAAAATTAAAATACTCAAAGTAAATTCTAAGGAACTGACTACAGCAATGAAGCCTGTTTCGCCACATTAAGGAAGCAAGCCGAAGGAAGATATTTACATCAGGTTTCGTTAAGACCTCCATTTTCGGTTAGGATTATTTGGTATATCCTATCTGTTATAGGATACTTGACTTATACCGACTTGAGCTGTCAGATAAGCCCATCTTGATTGACTATACAGAAAATGTTGCGTCCGTAACCGCAGGACGTCCAGTAAGACATGAGCATTGTAGATTAGTCATGCTGATGAGCCAGTGAGATTCTGAATTCGGATTCAGACTGGCACAGGAGACAAAAACTGGAAGAAATTCGCCAAAACCAAAAAACACAAAATCCCTTGTGATCGTCCTGACAAAAAAGTTGAACAGGAATATTTTGGAAGACCTGGACGAATCGACACCAGCAGTTTTATACCATACTCAGGTATCAAACGGATCCAGGTTAGGTGTTCAAGTGACAGAGAAAGTCTTAAATGAATGGTTCAGCAGCATTGCGCGTCTGGAATTCTCTCAAACGAAAAAGAAAAACATTTTCTCATTATATCAAATGATCAGCATATAATTACACCAACGAATTTCAACTGTGAACAGCGCAGTAACCCATTTTAAGGATCTTATTTCATGAACGCGAAGATACAGCGGAGAGGGATCTGATTTTCTGGACCAATAATTTCATCGAGTCCTTGGACAACCAGCTAGCTCCCATCCTATCAGATACCTCACTGGAAACAAGCAGCAAAGTATGGGTGGAATTAGAAGCAGCAATTAGAGTTTGGACAGAAAGACAATCAAATGTAAAACCTGGTGCCGAAGAAATAATTGGTTCGATGACGAATGCCAGGATTCAGTGAGTATCACTCCAAGACCACATTTTACGGTGATGACATCGGCAACATTATCAATTATGAAAGCAGGATTTTTATGGACTTCAATTTCCAAGAAACTCGTCAATCCTCCGCACAGCTCCAGAACCCTGGAGCCTATAGATATGGATATTCCTAGAGAGCTTCCTTTGGCCACACTAACTCTGGGTGCGGTCTGCTCGGCCATCAAAACGCGAATGAATAATAATGCGCTGGGTATCGATGAGATTTGAGTGGAGCACATGTAATCTGGTGGCATCATTGTCTAGCACATCTCGGAAGCAGAATATATACTGAACAAGTGGAACCAAACAATCGTATTCCCTATACACAAGAAAGATGACAAACTACAGAGGCATTTATAGAGACATATTACTACTTTGCATGATGTACAAATATTTTCAAACATCATAAGAAATTAAAATCAGATTATTGGGAGTATCAAGGTGGTAGACTGACGATAGACCAATTTTTCACCGACAATGCTGGTAGTTTAATATAGACGCTTGTCAGATTTTCGTTGACTTTCAGCAAGCCTACAACACTATTGATCGTAACGTACTTTATCCAATAATGCTCCGCCTTAGTATTCCAGCCAAATTAGTCCGTCATACCAAAATGGCAATGACATTGCCCATCTCTCAGGTCCGTATCAATTACCAACTGACCGACACCTTTGACAAAAATACCGGACTAAAGTAGGAAAATGAACTGGCCCCTTTGCTTTTCAATTTGTCTCTGGAATATGTCATGAGAAACCTACCTGTCGATACAAGGGGCACACAATTATAAAAGTGAAGCCAAGTGAAGCCAAGTGACAGCCTCTGCGGATCACATCAATATTTTGTCAAGGTGGCTTTAACCCCAAAAGAATGAACCGAAACTCGACAGCCAAGAAAAACTCGTAGGGCTACAAATCAACAAAAAGAAAACAAAGAATAGACGCTGCTTAGGAAAAAACCTCAAATATCCAAAATATCACTGTTGCCGAATATAGTATTGAAAATGTAGATGAATCTGGGTATCTGAGCGACAATATAACGAGAATGCTTAAAGTATAGCTCGCTAATAAAAGTTACATACACGGAAAAACAAAGCTCCAAATATACAAATCTGTGATAAGACCTGTGGTTTGCTATAGGTGAGAGACATGAGCCTTAACCCGAACATCCGCAAATATATTGAACGCCCTTGAGCGACTGGTCCTGTGGTGGAAAGTTCGAGCGAAGCTTTGCGGGGACCAATGGTGAATTCGATATAGCCATAAGCTGTATGAAATTCTCGACTAGCTGGAGGTCTCAACGATCGTAAGACTGCGAAAGCTGCAATGGGCTGGCCATATGAATCCTATGGACGAACAATGGATACACAAAAAGGTATTTTTTGGGAGGACTGTGGGCGGAGAACAGTGGCGAACTGTAGGGCAAAGATCCGTGGAAAACCGAGGAAACATTCGTCTTAGTCTGTTGACAAAGACAGATCATCATTCTTCGGATTTCAAAACTGAAGGATATGGTCAATCGAAACAGACATTTGGAGGCGCTTGTTGCAGAAAGCGAAAGCCCGAGCGGGACTGCAGTGCTAAGAAGAAGAAGAAGGCTTTTAGTTGGTAATTTAGCAGTTCTGTTTCATTGGCTTCCACACTGAGGCTGTAAACATCCCTCACCTCTCTACTATAAAGACCTCGATATAAAACACTGATTAGTCTGTTGAGACGAAAGCCTTATGAACTGCGTCCACATGCTGTCTGTGAGCAAGCAGTGCTGCTGTAACGTAAATGGGACCCATAGTTATATTTTCTGCGGAATGAGGAGGGATCATTACCCCTGGAGGAGAAGAAGAAAGAGATGCTGCTCAACGAAGAAAATAAGAGCAGGAATTTCGCTCTGGGGTAGCAAGAGAGCGTGGAAAGTATTTCTGACAGTGACTTGAGACCTTTGATCAACTGAAAGTACAAGAAGTATGCTTTTTAATTTCCAGAAGCAGAAGTCCAGTCTCCCCTAGAAAGTATGGTTAGTCGCGGTCTTCTAACGGCGCTTTTTCGGGTAGGAATCTGGCTGATGACGCTCCTCCTTCTCATACAAAATGTGACTGGTATAGTGTATACATCCTTCAGAAATGTGTATGGTATATCTGTATGTGTATTGTTTTCAGATAGTTCGGACAAAAAGACATGTCTCACATGACGTTCAAACGGTTCTGTTTTTTTTAAGGAAATCTTCGGTTGCTTCTGAGAGTCCACTTCTACAGGGATCCCTAACCTGATACTACCACCCAACTAGAAAAAAACATAACTTACCAAACAATTGCAGACTTAGTTTCCTGGCCGGCAATGGTGAGGGTGAAAAGCGAACAGCGCGCAGCCTAGAAATTTTTTGCTGCTAGTTGCCCTAGACTCAGCGAAAAAGTATCCCTCACTTCCCAAAATGATTGGATAATTACGACAAATTGATTTCAAATTTCAGTATAAACTATCAAACGATTGAGAATTTTCTATATCCTACCTAAATATATATCCGTTGTCTTGTTCCTTCAGGCTACAATCAAAACGTTTGAATAAGATCCGTGACCTGAAGGCAAGTTTACCGTCCTTGAATGAAACTCAACTGAATGCTCCCCAAAGAAATTCAATGAACATACCAATTTAGGGTAGTATGAAAATGTTGAATATTCCATTTGGCTATGCAAACGAAATTGATTTTATTTTAATCGCCTTGATAACCAATTGAAGACATGAATGCAAACTATCTATCGATTTGAGATTGAATGAGTTCAGGTATCACATTCTTATTCAAGCTGGGAGCAGCTCATCAATATAATCGGTGTTTTGTTATATTTGATAACATGTTGTGCTATTCCTTGAATATAATATTGAAAATATCTGACAATCGACTTTGTATAATATTAAAATCCCGTAAGCCTGCAAGAATATTCAGAAAAGGAAATAGTAAAAACACGTTTTCGTACTCATTTCTATGAATTGAATTGCATTAAGGATCAACCATGTATATTTAAATTTTTGAGAGGATATATGCGAAGGATATTTCATACTTTTAAGTGATTATACAATATGTTGCTTATGTAGCAGCTAGTTGTTGGCAAGACGGATCCTTTCTAGATTCAGAAACCAGAAAAATTCTAAAAAGAAACTTTCAGTATTCTTTATAGTTGCCTGTCAGAGGAAAGCCGTTTAATGACTGAAGAAACTGACATCGGGAAAGACAAAAAAGACATCAGGGCTATTGAGAAACAAATAAAACATAATGAACAAATAAATGCCACTGCCTAACATTGAATTAAGCTCCATGATAAAGCTACCAAACGTTTCTAAATTAATCATCAAACTGGAAACAGAAGCAGCTACCAGTAACTTGTCAAAAGTGCTAAAAACCTAGGCAGGACATGCATGGCGGGAGCCATATCTAAAGAAGAAAGGCCAACACAACAATAGGCAAACAAAGCCCTTCAATTTCCATAAAAGTAGTCCACTTCATTAAGGGAAAATGAAGGACAATTTTTATGGCATTTAAAAGCACATATGAAGAGACGATTATGGACAAAGTAATCGAACTAAGTTCGAGGGTTATGGAAAACTTGAAAAGAAAAATACTTGCTGAAAATCCTTGATGAAAAAATAATATTCCGACTAGTTCCACCATGAATGTGACTACTCAGGAATGGTCACTTGTAGAATGATGAACCAATAGAGTAAAGACGCTAAAGACAGTAAGGACGTCACTGAATAACGAAAAGCCTTTGCCCTGTTAGCAAAAGATGAAGTTCGTTTTGTTGTATACGAGTAATATAAATACAATAGAACCTCTATAAGTCGAACATCAAGGGAGACGCGGAAAAATTCGAGTTATAGAATTTTCGACTTGAGTTAGAGAGGTAAAATAAATAAAAATTCATGTTGCAGAGGTGACACACATATTTTCATTTATAATAAATCAACATTATTTCAAATATGAAAAAATTCTTAAAATGCAAAAATATGGCAATAAAAAAGTCTGTAAGGTATTCTAAGTGGTTCTGGCCTTTTTGATGGAAACCCATGAAGCGCATGTAGTATTATTCGAGTCTTCTATGTCATCTTAATCATTAGTATCGGTTTTCTGAGCTACTGAATAGATAATTTCGTCATCAGGTAATGTTCCAGCGGTCATAACTCCATCATCGCACGTAACAAAGTCCTCAAAAGATATTGCTGATTCAGACATCACTGCATTCCATTCCGCAGGAGGCGAAATATCTTCGGTTTCAGCTGTCAACAGAAGAGTTGACAACGATCAAAAACAACAGTTTACATAACTGTTTTTATTGAAGTCGCAGTTCCGCTTCGCCAAGGTTTATTAGCCATTCTTATGGCGTACAATACATCTATAGTAGAATTATTTTTTCTTTCATATTATCCAACATGTTTCTGACTACTTCTTTTCGATATAATGACTCGAAGTTTTTAATGAAACCTTGATGTATAGGCTGTAATTTTGATGTGGTATTAGCAGGCCGATATTGAATTTCAACAGTTTTCATTTGTAGAAAATCATTATGAGCTGTACAGTTATCAAGGAATAACAAGATTTTTCTTTTTTCCTTTGCCATTTTCTTATCAATATTTATGAGCCAGTCTTTGAAAATTACATGCTTTTGTATTTGCTACATGCTTTTGTATTTGATTCATATTACAAAGGTACCTAGTGACTTACATCTTGAAAAACAAAGACGTTTTGTAGATTTGCCGATGACCAATGGTGAACGTTTTTCTGTGCCCGACATGTTTGCTGCTAGCAAAATAGTCAAACGTTCCTTGCTATGCTTCCCACCATGGGGAATATCATACCATATCATTCTTAAAAGCTAGAGTTTTATCAGGAAGACATTTGGAAAATAGCCCCCTTTTGTCAGCATTAAAGATATTGTCAGGTTCGTAACCATGAAACAAATCTTGCAATACACTTTTCCATTGTTTACAGGTTTCAATGTTGACATTTGCACTTTTCCCACAATTTTTAAAAAAACAAGTTCATGTCTTCTTCTGAACTTTTCTGGCCATCCAGTAATAACCCTGGGATTAGCGAGTCCCAATGATTTAGAGTACATTTCGGTTTTTTCTTGTAACGATGGTCCACTAAGATTGATATTTTGGATCAGACACTGCTCAAACAATTAAAGTAAGCACTTCTCCACACCCGGAAATTCTGCAATTCGTCGTCTTTTACAAGACAAACTTTGACCGTCTTGTATTTTTCTTAGTGATTTTTAATTCATATTTTATTATTGTTGGCAGAGTACTCATTGGCAGGCCAAATTGTTCGGCAACATCTTTCTTCTTTTGACAGCTTTTCACAGCACCGAGGACTTCTAATTTTTCAGCGAGACTCAATGTCTTCAGCTTACGATTCACAGCAGTCATGTTTCCAACAATTTTATTTGTAAGCTGTTGCACAAATTGATATGTATTGTAGTAGACCCAAACTACTTCTGACAATATTTCATTCGACAAAAAATTACTTTTGTCGCTAAAATTCAAATGAAATCAAAACAAATAAAATGAAACACCTGACACCAAACAAGCAAACACGTGTTAATGTGAGTCATAAATTTGTGGTAATTCTATTCATTGTACACAGAATGGTAAACTTACACTGTCGGCGAATTTTTAAAGCCAGTAACTTGTTTTTATTCGAACTATAGAGGTAATGAAATAATCGAGTTGCAAAGGTTGTAAAATAAAACTTTGCTATATTCGAGATAACGAGGTAAAATTAAATTTTTCGAGTTATGGAGAGAAAATTATACCAAAATGGCTTCTAGGGACTCATTGATTATTTCGACTAAGAGAGGGTTGATATATTGAGTAATGGAGGTTTTGGTGTTTGAAGGGGAGGGAACAAAACATTTTTGCTAGATTTGGAGGTTTTCAACTTAACGAGGTTCTACTGTATCAGGGCTGGTATTGCCAAAACATGGCAAGTATGCAGGCTGGGAGAATTGTGAGACATGCGAAATATTTATAAATTTATCGAAGATTGAACTGGGAATTAAGTTTGAAATACTAAATTTCCAATTAAAATAAAAAATAGATTTTAACCTTACACTAAAACAATTTCGATAAACTTAGTCCGTATATGGAGAACTCATGCACAAAAATTAATTCAGGATCGGTCAAACTACACTCAGCACATTTAAAGTCTCCTGTTACCTTATATTCATACACCGGATAAAAAGGTTACTACTAAACAAACAAAGAGATGGAATACCGAATTTTCTTCAAATTGCAACTGTCAAGCGTTCTTCGTTATCTTTTATAGGGAAGATTGCGTTTAGACTCTGAGAATTCACCTTTCGCATGACCTGACTATGGTACACTCCATGCATTGTTCCTGTGACTCGTTTTAATAATAGTTCCCACTGACCCGCACTTTATTAGCGACATCTCTGAGAAAATAATTGAGATTAAACTAGGTTCTGACCAAAACGCCTTCATCCAGATCAAGCGTAGTTCTGATCATAACGCCTTCATAGTTCGTTAACTTCACATCAATTGACACTGTCACACCTTTAGAATAAGTAGCCTTTAGTAACCTGATTAAGAACTTTGCAATTTGAGGAATCGTGAAAAGACAATGTTTGGATAAAAAGTATTGAGTAAAAAAAATTTCAAAAAAACAGTTTTCCCAAAAAGTTTTTTTGAGAAGTTTGTTTCAGTAAACTAGCAACTATGTCTCTTATCGTTAATTCAATGCTTTTTCAGGAAGAGGTAGTTTACAAAAAAGGAAATTTCGCTAGTTTTCCTTCACAATTAAATTTTTTGTAAACATCAACTTATTCATTAAGAGACTTTTAAGGAGATGTGGTAGCATTTTGTGCCAACATTAGATCGAGCTCCTGTAGCATTTTCAATTATGTTTAATATAGCATATTTTTGTCACTTTCTCATAAAAGGACATTGTTCGGCGGAGGACCAGAAATTCATCATAGCGATATGATGAAAAACAATGCGCTTAGAGCAACTCTTGGTCCTGATAATTGGCCAAACTGCCGGTGACTACACAGTTATATAGAAAATTTTCAAAGGCAATTTCCATTATTGGACGATACAGGATCAAACTGTCCTTAATTTACTCGTAGTTGAGGGAGATACGCGCTGGAGGCGGAGATCGTAAACAGCAATAACGAAGATTCAATCCGTCGCAGTTTGCAAGCACTTGGATTATCATACTAAACTCCCTGACTGATATCAAATGAAGTTCTGAATCTGAGTCTGGGTAAACATGTAAAAACCAATCGGCCGTAGGGTCGAAACTGACCAGCGCTTCAAATTTTTTACATTAGATTTTCATAACTTTGATGGAAATCCACTGTTTTGAAACAAAAATTTAGTTCACCGTGGAGTAATGTTTCTGCCGTAACCGGCGCGTAGAATAGCAAATGCTCATAGCAAGGGCTTCAAGCACACAAAAAAGGTATGACAACCACTTAGGGTAGTTTAGGAGCCGATAAAGAAATGGTGATATATTTCTATAAAAACTAGACCAGGCGTAACGTTTTTTGAAAAACTGCTTTTTCTTGTGTCGTTTTGATTGACATGTTCAGTGCAAAAAAGTCTATGGTCTCGACAATATTCGGTTTGATAAATTACCAATAATTCTGTAAAACTAAGACTTTTTTGCATGTACGAGTCAGATGATTTCCTGTATGTCCAATGAAATGGCTGCCTAAAACAAATAACATTACATTTCTGTAGGAGTTTGTGTATAGATCAAAACTTCTCACGCGTAAGCCAACACCAATTGCAGCATCGCAAATCAACGTTACTGAAGTCCTTTACCAAACACCACTCGTAAACCTTAAACATGTCACTGAAAGTTAGAATGCCTGAATGAATCCTGGCATACACAGTTAGGACCAGTCACAAAGAAACACTCATTTGTTTTGCGATAAAAAATACTCAAAAATATTGAGTACTAATAAGGTATGGATTTTGAAAAAGCTTCCCCAGGAAAATTACAAAATTCTACTCTACCAAGGATCACACCTAATGTGCTGTATTATTTTGCATCAATGAATGATAACTTATGTTGTATAACAGTAGGAACCAGTAGGTGTCACAGAACATAGCGTATAGTGTACATATGTAGTATACATAACCGCATTTCCAATACGTTCTTAACAGGCGGCAGAATCGAGACACTTTTTTCCACCAGAAAAGTTTTGTGGGATAGCCACTCAAGGATTACGGGTTCCAAGTATTAGAGAGCCCTACAGTATTTTTTTGTTCCCATCGAAAGACAAACTAACAAAATCACAGTTTTAGGATGCTTGCTAGACTGGACGAAAACATCAAACACCACCACACAGCTTAAAATTTAAAACTTTCTATATCCTTTGAATGAATGGAACAATCAAGCCTTAGTTATTAAAAAGTGCAAGCGACGCATGTTTCTAGTGTAGTGTATCTTTCAAACAAATCGGATTAGTTTCTGCCCCTATACCTCACAATTCATGGATCCAATTTTAATTGAATTCTGCCACATTCTATTGAACATCTTCTTTTTGTTAAATTACAACTCCTTTCGGGCCTTCACTTCCTGCAGCAAAGTCCCTCCAACTGTTAATTACCCGCGTCCTCCAATTTAATGGTCTCCGTCAACAGAATCAGACCAGCGTCTTCGGTTTCGCTATTGGTTTCCGCCTTTCAGTTCACCCAACGAATACCTTTTCCGGTATTAGTTATTCGTCCACACGATTCGCATGGCCATCCAATGGCAGGCTCCACAATTTCACAGGAAAAACTATGAGTTTCAGGAAAAGTTCTTTTATGGTTATCAGCGAAGAAAACAAATTGTTGATTTCATTGGCATAGGCTACTACTAGGCTATGCTAGACTTGTAGGAAAGTGTGCCTCTTTTATCGACAGGTAGCCCTTATGACATATTCTAGAGCCGAATTAAATAGCAGAGGGGCCAGCCCAACCCCCTGCCTTAGTCCAGTATTTATGTCAAAAGCGTCGGTGAATTAATTATTGATGCGGACCAGGCAGGTTTCCGACGTTATTACCATTTCGGGAAGATGGCATTATTTGGCTTTGAATCGGATACGTTTGGATCAATAATGTCATATATTTGCCGAAAATCAACAAAAATCTGCGAATAGTCTATGCTGAACTCCCAGCATTTCTCAAGTACCTGCTTGACAGTAAACAATAAGTCTATCGTCGAGATAAAGCCAGCTCTAAAGCCACCTTGAAACTCCCCAAAAACTCCGCCAAAAGTGTTGGCGTATGATCTGATTTTATTTCTTAGATCTCCAGAAATATGTGATACGCCATAAAAAGAGACGATATGTGGATGGGGAATTTAATTGACTGAATCCACTCGTTTGACAAATGTTCTCGTTGGTAGGTTTGCTGGTTGGTTATTATACCACCATATTAAATGAGCTACACTGGAATCTCATCAATGTCGGATGTTTTATTTTCCTTTTGGGCTTTGCGGTCAGAATATACTTCACCCAGAGTCGGTGGGGCTAATGGAAGCTCTACAGAAATATGTACATCTATAGGCTCCAATGTAAACCGATTACATCGATTCATCTTCATAGAATTTTATAGAAAAAGAGTTACAATTGGCTTCTGTTGTTATCCGGTGATACACAGGTCATTTTATGTTTACGTTGATATGGAAAGCACCTTCTTGTCGTTTGTTTTATCGGGAAGGCTATATTCTCCAGACGCTCCCCGATGATACAAGTCATTGCCAACAGGAGCGTTGAAATTCCCCAGTATTATATTTATGTCATTTGCAGCCAATGAGTCGAGTGGTTTCCAAGATGATTGTAGAACTTCCCCTCCGTTTCTTCGTCCTTTTCTTCAGTCGAGCGTGTACGTTTATCAACCAAATTTTGAAGGCTTTCGCTTTTATACGTATCGCAATCAACTGTTGCTAGCCTGCTGTAAAGTCAATAGCATGCAATTTTGAACAATTTGAACTAGCCTTCCAGCGGGTTCCCCACTTTTGAATATTGCATGCGATCTCAAATCTTGAATATCATATCCAGTCCAGTTCGTTTTCTGGATTGCCAGTATGTTTAATTTCAATTGGTTGACCTGTTGTAAAAGATCTTTAATAGTCCGACGATTATTCAGTGCTCTAAAATTCCAGGATCCAGTGCAATAGTCCTAATTTCGGTTGCGAAAAATCAATTCCGAAGCTTTGTTGCAGGTTTCAAAACTAGTAAGGGGTTTTTCAAGGACGGGGAGTTAACCCGTAGGCATGGTCATTACTTATTTTTCGTTATCAGGCATATGATACACGCTTTTACGTAGGATCCGTAGGTGTATTTATAGTTATTGGCATTTCGTTGCATTAAATGTTCCCTCATTGCGGAATCAGTTACCCAATATGCGACCCGGATACGATTTCCTACGGAACTTGGGATAAGGAATCATGGAAGCTGTGAGTTGGCAAAACAAGGGCTTACCTCCTCCTTTTTCAATAGGTCTTGGAACCGTCTATGGTGCACCTTCCATAGTCCGTCAGCCAATGCAAATTGACTGCATGAGTTATCCCCGCGAAATGATATTCTGCATAACAACTATCACTTGCTCTTCTTTATTATGGAAAACGATTTTTGGCCAAAATAGACCTTTTTCTGTGGAGGCACAGAAAAAGGTCTATTTCTTAAAAGCACAGATACACCTCGCGAACATGAATGGGACAAACTTGAAGGTACATCACTAAGGTATAAGACAACAACCCTCGAAAAATATCTGAAATCGAACATGCTATACTTAGATATATCGTAAAACATACAGCGCTGACACTTTGAACAAACTTCCAATCAACCAATATTCAACCAACATAAGTGAAATTTTTTTTGAACTGGTAAATTTTTCCGAGTTTTTACGTAAGCTTACAAAAACTTCTCTAAAAGCTTTTGTTTAAAAAGTCAATACAAAAATAAATCGACTTATGCTTTTTCTTTCTCTATCTAATAGAAGCCGTAAAAGAGTGTTGGTGCTGTTAGTACTGACGCATGCATATTCGCGAGCAGGTTTCGTGAGTGCATTGTGTTAGTCAAAATAAAGTCCACCATTTTTTTTCAAATTGACATGTTTAGTGATAAAAATTCCCATGATGAGAAGCAAGTAAACTTCTCTTCTCTTTTAAAGAGTTAGAATCCAACATGATATGAAGACGTTCTCATTGAAATTCAGAATCATGTATGTGAGATTTATGTTTGTAATGAAGTTCGAGCGTGATACTGACCAACTCATTTTTTCGGGTAGCATTTTTTCGGTATAATAATGAGGTGTTTCCAATACCCTTTGTTGCCCAATTTTCAAGTTGGAGTGTTATGTAATTTATTATTCTCTCTTGATTTACCTCTCATTTTGGCATCCACATATTTCCACATCCTATCACATGTTAAAAATCATGGGAAAAATATTCTCCAGCTACTGATATAAATGCATAGCATTTTGTTTTATCCTCTCGTACTATTAATGAGTAAATATTCGGAATAAATTATCAATATTACAAATTGCTCTCTGCTCAATATTTACATCGATGAGTGATAAACACCTGTAAATCGATTGGCTATATATTTGCTTCATCGTGCATATGCACAATATATTCGAATTGGGAAGTCGTCTACAGTGAATATTAAATAAAATATCCTTTTTTTGTACAGCTTTTCCACAAACATTTTCTGTATAACTACTCGACACTAGGACATTGCATTCGAGCATGCACTTTCCGAGATTCCTTTCCTCAGAAACATCAGTGCATATGTGAACGACTGTGTGTACATGTAGACAAGGACACATACGGACAAACAAGCTGATTGCCTCATATGCACACATCATCACTTGTGTCGTTTCCATTGCATAAATCTCTCATGAAGACCAGTTTACACGACGACGTTCTGACCTAATTGCATAATCACAGCAGGGCAACATCGAATTACAAGCGAATTCTTCATAAAATGTTATACTTTTTTTTTCAAATGACAGTCGAGAGGATATAACACGAACTGAGAGTGAACCACAGGATATCGTCACGTGGACAAGACTAATGTAAATTGAGAATAAACTTTTCCAGTTGGAAACAGACGGTTTGTCTGCTAAGTAAATTCACTGTGAACACTAAAAGGAAAGCTTAAAAATAGAAAAGAGCAGGATTTTCAAACAATTCTTTATTTTTAGTAAATGCTGGGGCTCCGTAAATTTCGTGGAATTAAGGTAAGTGTTTTTATTCCACGTTTAATTTCCAAGAACGGACAAAGTGTTTGTGCATTGGTTTTGATTCGTGGAACTATCATTTTATTTGTATCTACAGCATAGTATTAAAAGGATTAGACATACATCTTTCAGTTATTTGCTACGAGTGCTTTCTCCATGGTTGCAAAAAAGGATAAAGCAGGCGACTTAATGAATTTAAACACGGATTGGGTATACTGTGCATGCCTACCGACAATAAAGACTCCTTGTTCAACAGAAGTTTAATTACAACTGAATTCGTTATATCAGGACGTGATTCTGAGATTCTCCTACTTTTATTCTGACCCGTATGTGAATATAATAAAAACTTCTTAAAAGCAAGTTGGCTCGACGCTGGATTTTTGCTCAGTGTTTGCTTAGTGTGAGCCTGACCAGGCTCACACTAATATTTGCTCAGTTTAATCGGAAAATTAAGAGTCGCCTATTGAAATTTGAAAATTTCATTTCAAAAAATATTTAATTAACACAAATAATTCGTTTACATTTGATTTAACAGCAACAGCACACATCTATTCATACTCTACAAGAAAATTGTCATTCCTTAACTGTCATAACAAAACCTTAAAAGTAAATTTAAATAAATGATTAGGGGCTTCAACATTTTTGATGTAGCTCCATCCTCTTAATTAAAGTTAACAAATCGTTTAGGCATTTTTTCAATGTGCTCATGAGAAGTTCATTCCAAAATTTAAAAATTTCGCATCGAAGCTCTCTGACAGAATTATATTTTCTTCCATTCAAATAAATCTGACGTGATATTATGATTTTTATCTGGTTTGAACTTAAAGGCGGGCTCTGCATGAAAGGAATGTTCATAGTCGAATACTGGTTTTTATTTTATGGATTGAAACATGGCCGGCAATACTGTCCTGTTGGAAAATATAATGTCGTTCATTAAAAAAAAAAAACAAGATAAAGTATCAAAACGGAGTCGATATTTTTCTGAATTCATTTTTGCAGAGACAGCACATAATAAGAAAAGACTGTCCAAATCATGAGGCTTCCACTGCCAAAGTTTCTCTTCATCCTTGGTGGATCATTAGCTGTCAGATCCTGCCAATAATAGCTAAAACCAGGCGCCCAAACTATACTGAATTTCTTCTCGTCCGAAAATATGACATTATTCTATTGGCTTGTCAAATTCATGTGTTCCTTCGCAAAGCCAAGACGATCCTGCTTATGTGTCACAGTCAATTGAGGTGATTTTCAAAATCAGTTGAACTCGTCCTTTTGACAGGTAAATTGCGCAGAGCAATAAGTGAAGACTAATGTCAACTACGAAAATGAAAACACAAAGCTTATGAAAAAAATCATCATGAATACAAAATATATCGTAGTTTTTTCACATATAAGTTTCAGTCAGAAGGAAGTAATCCAATTTTGAGGTGAAGATTCCGTTTTAAGTTTGAAATTCTGAGTGTGTGTAAGCAAATTGTGCGCACTGTACATGGAATTATTTTAGTTGATGCTGACGAAAACATATGCATTGGCATTTATTGGCATCACATTAGCCCTTTATTGTTTCTAAGTTGTATTTGTTCTTCAACGTTTACCTTAGCTCTGATTCTAACTTATATAAAACTTAACAACTTATAACTGCTATAACTAACACTAACTTTTAATTCTGAGAACGCTTGGAACAAAGTTAAAACTACAATTTTCAACCAACAAAAATTCACAAATATTAAAATTTCCACAGAAAAGGCTTCTAATAGTAGGCAATATAACATTTTTACCAGTTCCTTACAAAATTTGACACCCTACCCAATCCATTGAAACCCAAGCAAATTGACACATGCGTCCATCCGACACATGTGTCAATCCGTAAACACACTTTTCTATGACTTTTGTGGCCACATCCTTCAGTATTATTCTTTTAAACAATGTAAAAGATTCACAAGAAAGGATGAAGAAAAGGTTAAAAATGCAGAATTTGAAGTTTTTTTTGGAATGGTTTGAGGAAAATGGCACTTACGATTCACCAAATGTTCGAGCCATAGTCAAAAAAAGTAGTGCTGCCCTTTTCTGATTATTATGGAAAACACTACTTTTTTATTATATCTAAATTGCTTACTCCATTCCAGAGCGTCAATCGGCACTATTTTATTTTCCTTCCCAATTTCTCTTCATATTGATGTTATTCTTGTACAACAGCTAACTTAAGAAATATGACCTGTAGGCATGTTTCATTTCAAAAACGAAGGTACAGGAGAAGTTAAATTCAAATATTGGTTATCAATATCAAAATCATGCTGAACCGTGATGATTTCGACAAGGCTACGTATCCCAACGTGTTGGATTGATATTTTGAGACCAGAAAAGCAATCCCGATACCAACAAACAAAAGGGTCAAATCCGACATCTTCTGCACAGAGGTTGAATACTCTAACCTCTGGAACAACTCTAACTTTGAACTCTTAATTTAATAACTGTGATTATAAAATCAGGAAGCCAAATAATGTTACGTCCGGATTCCCCACTCTTGCCAATTTAATATCTTTCCTGTAAGGTAAAACTGTTTCATGGTAGAGATGATGACTTATGCGGTGAAAACCCAATCATTTTTCATAATGTTGTTGCTATAGTACAAAACCCAGCCAAAGAGCTGGGGCTTGAAGCCATGTTTTAGCAACCTCCTGTTTCCTCATATGCCAATTTATCAAGATCATGGCGAATCCCACCAGAGACTCACCTAATTGTCAATGCAGCAAGCAGGCGAGATCCGTAGTATTGGCCCAATGCCTAACATCTTCTAACAAACAGATGACACTCTTTTGTTTGCTCGTATTTTCGAATCAACATAAAAACAATTTTAATCATTTTTAGAAGTTTGTGTTAAATTTTTTTTTTTTTTCATTTAATTTTTACGCTTCATCCTCATCAAATTTGTTTGGAGATGGTGACTCTTAGGTCTCACGTGATGGTCTCACGTGATAGTCTCACGTGATGGTGATATGCACAGCAGCCGGGGAGGAACCTTTTTGAAATGGAATTTCTACGTGCTTGCTGAACTGCGATTCTTTACTCGATCCCAGACGGGCAATACTGCTGGACTACCAACTAAGCACCTCCCCTGTTAACATAAGAAAGATGCCCAGATCGGTTTGACGCATTTCTTCCGACTAGGCCTTATTTTCCTTTGCCTACATGTTCCTTAAAACGGTGATGATCTCTTGTGGAAAGGAAAGAGGAAAAGGAAGTGCTTACAATGCAACCTCAATCGTCAACGCATCCTGATACTCCAGACTACCGTTAGAACTGATACAACTGACAGACCGAAATTTGTTATGAACTTCCATTTGTTAATCGTCGTGAGCGTTTCTACGACTAAAGTTTCTGTGAACAAGCTACTTACGCCATTTTTTGCAGAGGAAAAAAATTGTGACTCCAATCATCCACCTCTCCTACGTAGTTGGGGAACCATGATCTATCAATCTTGTACAGATAAGACTAGAAGCATGCATGCCCTCTCCATTCGATGACGGTGTCAGGTCAGGTATGTGCCGTGCAGTCTACCTTCCATTTGTATTGCGCTCGCAGGATCGGCTCCAATTGTTGAGGAGCACTGTCTCTATTCTCTGGTAACCTCTTCTCTGTTGTCTTTCCTTCTGCGGCACTAAATGTTTTCTCAATGCTCTGGCAAGAGGGACGATAAGTATCACTCCTATGATCACCAGCATTACTGTCCCGAAGACCCTTCCATACGTGCATGCGATTCGTATATTTGTTTGAAACTATGCTAGACATCTTAATTTGGATTGTGTCGAAGGTGGTTTTAGTTGTAACTCCCTCTCAATCATTTTCAATACCAGTAAAAAGTTCGTACTTAGTTTCTTATTTACTTCTTCAGGAAAAAATCAGTACACTTTCTGCCGAAATCGAATCAGTTTTTAGATCCTATAAGACTGGCATTGTCAACGTCGTCTTTATTATCGAAAATTAAGGTAATGGTATACTCGCTATCCTCAAATATTTTCTTTCTTTACTATCTTCAGACTCTTATTGCTAAGTTGGAGTTCTTAGCTTATTAGTCTCAGTTAGAAGCGTTTTCTTTGAACACCCGTGTTTTTGACGAATTTCACTTATCCTGGTTTTGGCATGTCATTTGGGCAATTGTTTAGCAAGAACAGATCCATGAGTCCACAAACTTTTTCTATGAGCTCTTTTTTCGACCACCTTTCCTATACTATCTCCAACCAAATTTTTCAATAGTTATTCACTTCTGGATCACTTAAGTTCGAATTTACTCCTTACTGTCTTACTTACTACAGCTATAAGCATCACGTATGTCTGCTTTTAAAGTGCTTATAAGGATATCAGTATCGATGTTAATCTGCAGTTTACCATCTTGTCTGCAGCCCGTAAAAAGTCAGGCTATATGGGACGAAAACAAATAATTTGAAGGATTAGAAAATTTGTTAAAGCAAACGAAAGCTCCTTCAGCACTAAATTCAACCTAATAACATGGAACGATGACCCTAAAAACTATCGACAAACTCTTACTTTCTCATTAGAACATTTGAGACTGGCTGTCAAAAGTTTGAGTGCTGTGGATTCGACGTAGCATTCAAACATCCTTTCAGCGGACAATTTTTGACTTTAGTTGTTTCCAATACCTTATCGACGACTAAGGACAGTGATAACCACGTACCCTGCCAAAAATGGTGCTGCAATCATTCAAACATAATACTTTGTCTTCTAGAAGTTCAAGGACTAATTTTAATGACTTCGCTTGGCATATACATGAAGACTTTTGCTTGTATATGGCTTTAGTCCAGCAGAATATCTTTAGTTCTTTCATCATCGAAATCATTTCGGTTTTGTTTGTTTTCGTGTCCTAGTTGCAGCACGCATACTAACATCGTTATATTTTCTTTCAACAGATCAAACAATTCTGTTTTTTTTTCAAATTTCCCTGAAATATTCCATAGTAAATCACAAGCTTGGTCGTAGCGTTGAACATTTCATGCTCTTATGCTCCTTACATTCCTTGTTTTCTTGAATGTTCATTCATCTAACTCGAAGGATACGTACGATTAGGTTCTAGTTATTAATCATACACGTTACTCTATAGCTTGCCAAAATTGCTGAAAAGCATTTTTTTAAATTTATTCTCCTTTCTACAAACTCACTAGAATGAAATAAATACTAATATAATTTGGGATAAGGATGAGTTATTTAGATATTAATTTTAAGAGTCTGGCCAAGTTGCGAAGCAACATTGTTAGGTTCATAATGATAAATTGCAGTCATCATTAATGAAAAAAAGAAAATGTAGACGAAATTAGAGTTTGTGTAGTACATTCAACCTTACAAGAACGTTGAACTTTGAAGGAAATTATATCTTACGAGCCAAAAGAAAATGAAAAAAATTAACTCATTCATGGTTTACATGGGAGTATCAACTGTGATGGAGATTCATTTGATTACCCTTTAGGTAACTAATTTCTGATGATGATTTCTAGAACTCTGAATGATTGATACCAACTCATCATTAGTGCTGTAATAACGACTTAAATTCAGAATTTTCGTGAGACATTTGAAATTGAGCCATAAATAAACTCAGCAGGAAAAAGGATGAAGCCGTATGACGAAAAAGTAAAAAAGCCAATGAGTGTTTCTTTGTGAGATAGCACAGAATGTACGCAAGTTTAATGAGACATGAAGTCGATAGGTTTTACGTGGACACCTGTTGTGTGGGCTCCATTACACGGTCTCCATAGACAGTGTTGAAACAATGTGTCCTGATCAAGATCTAGAACAAGTTTCAGTCCCAGGTCCCAATTTTGTAAAACCTTTCTGGATTCCCGAACACAACTGATGAATGCTCACCGTACTCACTAACCTGCGAAACCCCAACCACTACGTTTGAGCCAAGGATAGGCTCTTTACCATGTTGGGGCTGATAGTAACCTGTCATTGGCGTCCCCCCAACACGTGCTTCAGATAAACCTCTGATTGGGTTGCGCTTCTCTACAGTCCTAGAAAAACTCTCAGTTGTTGCTCCAGACAAACGGGCCAGATAGCTCTTCCTCACTACCTCGGGTACGTGGGGACGGCACTCCCCAAAAACTAATAGATCCGCTTCCAATAGCACAATTTTATAGAGTCCGGTTTAACAGCTGTCATAACATATCACGTCAACATAAAATGCACATTCCATTCAACAATTTGAATTCACATTTTAGCCGACGTACTAGTCTCGAATCCATCCCATCGAAAAAGTTGATGGCACATTGCAAGTTTTTCGACCTGCTTTCCACAGAACAATTAGTTTGTCGTATTAAGTTGCACTAGTCTTCTGTCAGTTTGCAACAATACACTACATGTATCGAAAACCACGCATCATTATCGACAATATCATCTTTTCAGCTTTGCATCAATTCACTTACAAATCTGTTTACATACGGTTTGTCAATTTTGTAGTACAGTTCTTACTTTTTGTCAAGTCTAGTCATCATTTGACTTTCTTCATCAAATCCTCTCAGCAACTATCATCCCTTGGTTCGGCTTTCCTCAACTTTCCTTCGGTACACCCCAGATTCTCAGCCATTTAGATCCCCTTTTGGCGATGTCAACAGTACTCGTTTCAGTCCGTCCTCTCCCCTGCGATAAAGACTACATCGATTCATGTTTCGTCCTTCATGTTCTTTACTTATTTGTGCATCAATCCAACAGTCCACGAGCTCATCAGTTCAACATACTACGGCCAGATTACATCCGCTTCCTCTCAGTACATCCCATGCGGCGAGGGCGACGTCTTCGGTACTTGCTTCTGTCAATCCTACCCAACAGCTATTCGCCACTCACTTCACTCCGCAATGCATCTCGTCTCACCACTTGGCGACATCTCCATTGATCTTCATCTCTTTTTCATCATTGTTCAGCAAAGAATTTGAAAATAAAAAATCTAAAGAAACAAAATATAATAAAAGATGGATGGAGTCAACTTTGTCTTCCTCAAAGGATACAGCTCTTACAGCTTATGACATCAGAATGGAGAAGAAAAAGTAGAGACTAGAGTTGAAGATGCACAAAATGACAAACGATTTTCATCATCCCCATTCCGAAAGACTTATGTAAGCCAGTCGTATTTATCGATAGCAAACTCCCTAAAGTACTGAGTCCACCTGAAAAATCCTTTCACTTCCAATACACTTCATATTCCACCAGTTCCAATCATTTTGCCAGAATTCTTTTGCGGAAAGGGAACAAATTTTTTTGACGGAATTCAAAAAATATTTAAATTTTGATTTTCAAACGCTGGGGAAGACATGCTTTAGGATAACAAAACTCTTTTTAAAAACGCTGTTTGTAAAAAAAAAACTCTTTCCGCTTCCCTCTTTTCACAAGGAAGGACTTCTATTTGACCCTTATAAACCTTTAATATACAACAATAGTTGACATCACAAGGTTTTTTTGTATTCAAATATGGCATCAGACACGCCAATGGTCGAGATATGTCAAAACTTAAAAAAATAAAGTGATTTGCGAACTTATCTGTAAAGACGAAAACTGCTCTGTTAAGATGCACAAAATCATTTCCATGATTGCTATTACTCTGGGAAACCAGAGGTTGTGCACAACATAAATGCCACAAAAGCGATGAATTCAATCGCTTCTCATTAAGTTAAACAAGGAAAGCTAAATGTGTGTCAGTTTTGATGATAGCTTTGAGAAAACTGTGTCTGGATATGGCTTGCGTTAAAGAACGAAAATGTATAACGAGGACACAGCCTTGTCCTGGTGACTTTAACAAGTTTGGATAAGCATATCGATCACTATTCAACCTGAGGTTAACGATGTCCTCTGGGCTACCTTAAACTGTTTCAGAATACGGACGTCAAATAAGTTAACAAAAAAATTAAATGAACAAAATTATGCGCAGGGCCTTATTGAATCACATGAAGGTGAGGTCTGACCTCACTCTTCCCTAATTGAAGTACGGTGACATGGTTTGGATATATAACCTACGACTTCGATAAGACTGATCTGTTAAGCTGCAACCTTAAAGGAAAATGCCGTACCGAATCTTCCGAAGAATTGGTGAGATATGAGGTTCAACCGAGGAACGAAAATGTAAATTTGCATCTGGACCATTTCATCCGAAATTGTAATCTCGATAAAACTGAGCCTGTGGGACATTTTATCGAGGCGCGAAACTGCTAGGTTAGCCGAAGTGCAATATGTCTCATAAAAAATTGGGAGACACTAAGATCGACGAACAACAAAGCAAGTATTCATAATGTGAGCAGAAGCGTGGCACTTTCTGTTTTCATCCACCAAGAGGAAAAGAAGTAAGGCATGATGGCACAGTAAACATGAATTTTGTGGTAAATCATTGCGTCACAGCACAAATTATGTCGTGAGTCAGGACGAACTCGTGGCAGGGGCCCTGATATTTTCTCGTTTCTAATATTTTCCGTGTCAACTAAGAGTAGTGAAAAGTTTAATACTCATTTGAAATTGAGAAAACATATCGAATGCATGTTTAGAATGGCTCTTTATCAACTTTCTATGCAGCAATAGGATGAGTTTTGGCAAGACATATTTGGAGGACATTGATAATAAGTGGATTTCATTAAGAATTAAGTTGGAACGCGATAGAGTTGAGTCAATATGGAGCTCGATCCATGGGAGTAAAGAAAATTTTAATGTCCTAGGAAAAGAGAAAAGAAAGTGAAGTCTGTCAGTTTTAAGTAAGTTTATCAGCAATCAATGAATCAGTTAGTAATAAAATTTGCATAACAACAATTTATTTGAAAAATTCTTGCAATCTTCATGGTATCGTTTTTTGCCTTTTTCGTGGGAAAATTAAATTACAACGAAATTTACGTCCGAACTCTCTCCTGAGCTCAAATTTATTAACCAAGGAATTGAGGTGGTACTGTGTGCCTAACAAACTAAACTAAGACAAAAGTCAATCGATAGCTGTTTGAGTTTATAAACCAGTCGTCTAAGAAAATTAAAATAATATACTTCAAATACTGGAGGCCAGATTTCAAATTATCAAATTGGACACCTCAACAATCCTTAAAGGTCCTTAATAAATCCAAATGCAAGACCAATATTAATACAGGCGGTATGCGTTCAATTTTTAAAGGTCCTTTAAAAATCTAAATGCAAGTCCAATTCTCATACAAGCAGTGTTTGGTTTTTGAACGAAGAATGGAACTCCACTCCGTATTAAAGGCAAAGCCAGGAAAAGTAATAAGCAGTGCCAAGCATGAAATTGACACTACATGCATGACTCGCACGGAATGTATAGAGCAAATCACAGGTTAGTTTCTAGGACTTGTCCATCCATGTTCGCTCTCATGAAATATGAAAGTCGAAAAATGAGGAGGAAGATTCACATTTATAGAAATATATTGGATACGCGCAAAAGGTTTTTCGGTTTTTCTTTCAACTGCAAATCAGAAGTCCTTGATCCCGTTTCAGCAGCAGGTAGTATTTTTGAAATCTCATTATCTGAACTAAAGCAATACTTACCACTGCATTTGCATTTGATTTTTCAAGCAAACATAAGAAGATAAACAGGTACGCTGTTAAAGTGCATATCAGGCATTATTAGCTATATGAATTTGATCCTGGAAACTCTTAATCTTGGACACTGTGCATCAGAGGAATCATCGGAATAGAAGCAGAATTTATGAAAACGTGTTAACATAACGAGCATGTTCACAGAGGTTTCAGCGCGTTTGTAATTGAGAGCGACAGTTTGAAAAAAGGTCACGATTGAGATGACCCGAGGAGGTGACAAACGATAATCGATTTGAAGTCATAACAGGGGATGATAAGATAGCCATAGTAGAATTATCGTAAAGTTCCCACGTCCACAAAACTACAATAGGGAAACTAACCCCTGCGATAGAGTATGTCGTAAAATTTTATGCTTAGGTATTCCACGAACTTTTACGGAATAACAAGGAATACAGAATGCCCTGCTGTGTTTGCCATCTTGATCGTCAAAGTAATGAAGGATTTTTCCAATCAATATCAATTGGAGAAAAAAGTCGATTCTGGAGAATAACGTAAAACGCTGCTGGAGAGTTTGCAATAATGTCACCAGGATCCATTTCAACGTCGGCCTGGCATCCACGGAAGGTCTTTTGTATGTATGGTACCATTCTCGTTCAGTCAATTATTGGAAGCTTTTGAAACGAAATCCAACGTTAAACGCCAACTTGCAATGTCAGCAATTGGCATCGGCTTGGAAGCGTCCTACATTTGTCATTCCTCGCCGAGTTATACTTTCAACAGGACAATCCGAGACCGCATATAGCTGCAGTTATGCAGTTTAAATTAACGGCGATTGTCTGGGAGCTTTTATCCCACTCACCATATTCTCCCGACCTTGCTCCGGAGTGTCACTTCTTCTGTCTCTTAAAAAAAGGAACTCAAGACTGAAGACGGTCTTCGTACAGGACTCACAAACACTTTTCGAGAACAATGGAAAAGGCTTCTACAAGACAGTGATACTACTACATCCAATAATTTTTGAGACAAGTAATAGACAATTATGGGTATTTAATCTAATATAAATATAAATAAATTAAATAATTAAATTGAATTAGTGATCAACAAAAATTATTTTCTCGAGTTCTCGAGTCCTTTTTAGGTCACAAATGTTATTATATATGAGCAAAAGATGAAAAGAAAGCTTGCAGAAAGCCATTAAAGGAATGTTGAGCTTACTCGCACCTCACCATTTTTTCCTGAGAAACGTCATGCTAGACTTGGTATTGCACGGGAATATTTCATAGGACATAGAGACCACTAATGATTTTGAAAATTATCTAATATGAGGTTCGTCCATGACTTGTCTTCTTTGATAGGGGCAGTATGATTGCTCAGAGGCACAAAAAAGACATTTTTCAAGACCATGTCGTATAGTTTGCTTCATTTGCTAGAGACAATCCAAGCTTAATACATGATACGTGCCCATTTTTCCCTAGACTTATCACATACTACCTACATGAAATTGGTATATACACTGTCGGTTGTGTCCTACGCGTAGTCCTAATCTTAATCATATTGCACGCATTGGGCACAACCCTAAAAGACGTGCTTGGGTAGTTCCCTACAAGTTTCTTACAATTTGAGAAAACTAATGTGGATCAAGATCCTGAAGTTTGACATTCTGGATGTCGTTGATGATCTCCTAAACGGACAACAAGGAGTCATTAAAACTCATGTAGTAAGACATATTATTAATTGAGAAATCAAAATTTTCCTTAAAAAAAATACAAAAACTGTCGAACGAAAACATTGAAATCTTTAACAAACGGAATCTCGATGAATCATTTTATCCTATAATTCGAATTGTTTTTATTTATCAAAAAATACAGAGCGTCCCAATAAGTGGTTCACTTTTGACATTCTGGTTAGTATGGCTTTGGTAGCACTGATGTCTTTAGCTCCTTCACAGAGATTCAGCAAAATATTTCCAATATAAGTGTCTTAATGCTGCAGCAAAAGTGTGAAATGCTTGAAATTTACTTCCAATACAAAAGACAGATGATCAGAAATTGCAAGAAAATGCCATACAAAAAAGTTTGTACAAAAAGTTCGTTATATGTGTTCCCTAGTTGACAATCCAACGTGAATCCTCGTTCGTCGGGTTCGTTTAACCGTTAATTTGACCGCTATTGCAAAAAATGTGCGTCAATGGCCGAGAACATCGAGTCGTCGTCGTGCATTAGAAGCGAATATCGGCTGTTCTTCCATTCAACGATTTCGTTAAGATTTTGGTTTGTAGCCCCGTGAAGTTCAATGAATCAAGCTCTTGAAGCCCAGTAACTATCTGCTTCGCTACCCATTCGTGGCATGGGCCTGCTACCAACTTCAAATTGATAAGGATTTTACCAAAAACTTCTACGAACGACATCTTTTCTACGAACGAGGCGCATTTTCTTCTCCGTGGGTACGTAAACAAGCAAAATTCTCATTTTTCGGGATCGGAACAATCCAAATTAAATATCTGGATAAACCAATGTATCCATTGCGCTTAACTGTTTGATGCGGATTATGGGGATTATAGAGATGATAACGCGAATTAGTCAAAGAGCTGTGATTTGACGCCTTTGGACTTTTATTTTTGGGCTGCACTTAAGACCAAGGATTTTGCGGACAGTCCACCCACAAACAATTGACCATTTCAAAGCCAATATTGAAGCAACAATTGTCAAAAAAGAGCCAAACACATTCCAAAATATGCTCAGAAAGAGGACCGGATGAATGAAACACACCAAAATCAGTTACGGCTCGCATTTCTCAAGGAATTTTTTCCATAAATAACCAGACCATTGCACTTCCAAACAAAAACTAAATTTGGAAAAAAATTAAGCCTTTTTTGTGTTTTTCTTTAATCATAACATCTTATTAGCACACGCTTTATATTCAGATTTATCAATCATCAAATCTGCGTAAAAATTGACAGCCTACGCAAACTTCAGGAATTAAAGTGTGAATTATTAATTGCTCCTGTTAATGTTGCAATTGTTTAAAAAAAAACGCGTCATATATTAAGTCTATGTTATCCAGGAGTTTCTAATCCT
This sequence comes from Stratiomys singularior, assembly GCA_954870665.1. Classification (NCBI taxonomy): domain Eukaryota; kingdom Metazoa; phylum Arthropoda; class Insecta; order Diptera; family Stratiomyidae; genus Stratiomys; species Stratiomys singularior. The sequence goes on along the minus strand of OX940878.1, from coordinate 128,742,293 downwards.
TTTCCAATTATAGTTTCTACTTTGTCTTTGCAAGAAGAATTGATGGACTCGTTATACATATAAATTTTGATTCAATTTAATTGTCTTACGAAAAAAAACCTTTCCGTAGTCTCATAATTAAAAATTTAGCACATTTCAAGGAATGCAAGTGCAAAAAAAACTGAAATGGACTCGAAAGGAAAATTGAAAATCATGCAACCATGTCCCTTACGACAAAGAAAATGGCTTAAATGCATACTATTACTAAATCTCTCAAAGAAAATCCAGGACCTCCATCCAATCCTGAATTCGTAGTCATCCCAAATATATATATCAGCTCGAAGTTTTGTGCAAGCTTCCTTTCCCGCTGGCTACGTTGCGATCAGAACAACTTACCCCAGACATCGACGAACCACGCTATTAACTTCATTTGTATTCATAGTACCTATAGATTTTTTACATGTAATCTGTTCTGTTAGTTGGTGTGTAAAACTACTACGGATTCCATCCTCAGCAACAATAGAGGCAAGAACATGGTGTCTATGTGTCCATGGCAGAAACAACAAATCACGTACTGGTTTTTAAAAGTTAATTTACAACACAATTGCACGCCATTTATTATTTTTATGGGTTTCCATTACAACGCTCGGCGAGTATGATTTATCCTGAAATGCCGTTAAAACTCTTTTATTGTACGGACAACGGACAATGAATTTATGACAAAACGAGGCCTGCGAATGATACTGAGATTTGTACCTTCAATTATCATCTTTTCATTCATATATGTCGAGCGAAATATGTTTTTATGCCTGTTTTAAATGTCGGTGAGTAGTTGGCAAAAGTGGTAATGAAAGTGACGTAAATGCGAACGTACTTCAGTATATTAAAACGGCGAGCATATGTAATTCGTTCGCGGAAATATCATGATTACTCTCCACGAAGAGAACAATCGGAATCGATTCCATAGAAACAATTTGATAGGATGTGCTGATTTCTATGATTTCTCGTAATTTTCTGAGTTCTTTTTTCATTGTGTACTTATTGCACTACTCAACTTACCTCGATGGCTTCGTCGGCCTAATTGCGAAATATCGCTCTCTGCATCCTTTCTATTTTAACGTTCGTTGAGTATGAAAAAAATCTGAGAGTAATTTAAAATCGTTTTTTCATCTAGGTAAATGGCAAGTGTCCTTCGTTTGGCAAATAATGAAATATTTTGCTAATCAATTTCGCATTACCAATATTAGAATGATTTCTGTGTCGACGTGGTTCGGCTGATATGTAGATACTTTTCCCCGGCCATGTTTCCATTTTGATTTGTCCGTTTATTGATTGTGAAATTCAAAGTATTTCCATGCACTTCAGCTTACGTTTCAATTTTTTCGATTGCCCGTTTCGAAAAATCGAGCAAGAAATTCGAATTGATGGTTCCGATGATAATATTGAAACGTTCCGTCGGTGGTATGTGTTTAAGTTTATATCAAGACGAAAGGGATTCATGGTTTATACAGCAGTTCTATATTCCTTAAGGAAAGCATGTTGAGAAAGGAACAATCAAGCGTTACTAGAAAATCATGCAGCTCTAGTGCCGTCGTCAGTAAGTACTCCAGACACGTTATCCTGAAGATCTTCCCTATGTTCACGTGCTTTATAGCATGAGATAATTTAGCGGAAGAGAAAAATGGTGCAGATATTTCAGCAGATGCTGAAGGTACAGGATGCTTGTTTGCAAAATATTTTAGTGCAGCGTAAGCAATTGTTTTCTCTTCCAGGAATTTATAAAATTATTTAAAAGTAGAGCAGAGTTGAAGTGAACTTCTATAACATGTGAAGCAATTACGAACTTTCAAAGGGTTTACATGAAATTCAAGGCAACTGCTAATTACACATTGAAAAAATGCATTGTTCTTGTGTTGAATTTTTCACTCTAAGCTAAATTAAATTTTTCAAACACAGTCATCCACTCTACGCTCCAGTTTGGTTGAGTGTGTTGCATTAATTTTAAAGGAACTCAGAAAATTTCATTGAATGTGGCCACAACTATTTGTTCTTTATCCTTAACAAGTATGATAAGGTGTAAGTCCTTCATTCCCTTCGAGAAGCGAGGAAGAAACGGATATCCAAGGGATGGAGGAATGAGAAGCTCCTCTTTGATAGTGTCAATTACGTTGATTGTATCTCGAACTATATTGAAACGGATTTTGAACACTTTTTCAATCGAAATATTCATTGTACCCATCTTGATCTAATCTAATAGAAAAGCTATGTAATCCTTCCTTACCTAATTTAATGAAAAAATAAAATCCAACAGATAAACTTTATCCTTCATTAACCACTTCAGAAACATAATTCGTAATTTAAAAGTACTTTTCCTATCGTTTTGAAAAAAAGACAGAAGCCTTCTTTTATTTTTTTTGGTTTTTATTTCGTATGCAATGGAATCGATTTTCGAGCGTAACTTTGTGAGCTTCTCTGGCAATTAACACTCCGTTGGACGCAACTGATCTGAAAATTAGGCACAGCGCGAGCTAATTGGCTTCCCCAGCCTGGTTCACAAGTCGCCTGTGGTTCTTCCGCTCAGTAGCTGCCTCTCTACCAGTGCCACAGACAGTGGCAAGTTCAGTTGGTGATTATCAATTATCAGTGCTGTTTGACAAGCGGAAAGATCTATTAGACACATTGGGCCCGATTGTGCAAGGGGTAGTAGAATATTTTATTATATTTTTTTCCGCTTATTGTGAAGTCATTTTCATAACTATCGTAAATGTTAGTTTGTTCCAGACATCAATATATCAATAAAAGTGTACTCTATAAGCAAACCTGAAAACGTTGCAGAAATATGCCGTTCATTAGAAGCATACAATCCGACCAAGTTAGGATGTGGACATTGTAGACAAAATGTGTGGGGCATATGATGTGTCTTGCAATATGAGACGATGGCCCATGATAATGTTTTTTACAATGTTGAACATTGGTTCAATAAACTCACAAATCATTGATGTTGGCAATGGACATGCGGATCTGGAAAGAAGATTTTTCATAAAACAGCTAGTTAATGTGCTTGTTCTTGGTCTACTATCTCAACGAAGTACAAAGTCAATTGGAATGGTAAATTTTCAACAAAACTTGAAAAAATTTACTAGCACTAATGAACAGGAAAATGATGATGACAACCAGGTACATGCAAAAAGACGCAGATGAGAAACGTGTACTTTAGAGACACGTAAAAGTAGATTGAGTCAGTATGAATGCAAAAAGTACCACACTGCTACTTGCCTCCCTCATGCCGCTTTCATGTGTCCTCCTTGTTTAAAAAAAGAGGTAGAAGGATATATGCCTTCTGATGCATCTGATTAATGTGATGAGAAGTATTTAAAAGTATATGTATTCTTGTTTTCACTCAGTTTAATTTTCACTCGTTTCAACAATAAGATAAGATATTTTGTATACTCTTCCATGCATACAATAAAGATTCATTTCGTTTGAAAAATATGCAAAACAGTTTTATTGTTTTTTGAGTATTTGTAGAACTTTAGGGTGTAAAATGATAGTAGTTAACCAATTGTGTTGTTAATAAAAAAGTTCGTATATTGACAAAGGGTGAGCAGTGCGTCACAGACTCAATGCGTCCGACGGCGTTTCTAAACATATTACACCCGACGGAGTGTTAAATAACCTGTTGATCACATTTCTCCTTATAAACTAACTGTTGTTGTTACTATTATTACTCATTCCAAGAATTCTGCTTTGGTGTATAAAACCATGCTATAAATATTCTGCCCAGGCTCATTTGGACACTGGTGTCAGCAAAAACGACAATTTTTACCACTTTCAAAGCCAAGCGGCAGAAAATTCACTTAAGAACATTCTGGTCACAAGAACAACGATCGACAAAATTGAAGATTAGAAGCTAACGCGAAATAAATCAGTGAGCCCGATGATCTGTTGGTTAGAATCGAACACTTTCTTTGTCGATAATTGACTGCAGAAAACAAGTTAATAAGGTAGCACCACAAGTCGAATAGATCCTTCCTGACACGAGCAGCAAAAGTATAACTTCCAGCCATCTTGAGACGATTTAAATGCAGAGAGCGAATCGACACGAGTCTATAGCTGCCGGCAAACACGAGAAAAAGGAAGCTGACTTCCATTTGATTCGTACCAAAGCCAAATAAATGCAGCGAATAACACTGCACCGGTGAAGAACCAAGAAGCCATCAAACCTATGCTCAAAAACACGAAGCCCCTAAGCTTAAACCACCGTAAAAAATGCTCGGCATAAACAACAAAGTGAAGGTTCTGTAATAAGGCCAATTGATCATAGCTCTTGTTTCAAAGTTCTTAAAAATATCAGGAAAAATGTGGAACAGCCAAAGCAGTTGTCTCTTAGAGAAAAACTAAAGAGCCTATTGAAACCGCCGTCAAATGCGTGCTGAAATTAAAACCTCACAAGTCGGCACTATAACTTATTGTCTCCCTGGAAATGAAAGATACCCACTATGATTCAGAAGCCTCTAAAATCGATGAGCCCCTCGAAATAGATGAGGTCCCCAAGCGGAAGCGGCTTTAACGTAAAATATTCCAGATCGAAACTGTTCAGAACAAGACTGACGTAAAAGATCGGAATCGTTGAACTTCTAGACAGGGACGCTTGTAATCACGATTCACTTTGGGTGGTCTTCATTCATTTCAGTAGCTTATGTAAATATCTCTTCGAAATGTCAAGGAATGAGTTATGTTGACCGTGTTATCCCAGAGGGGTGAATTCTGCATGCGTCTACCCGAAGTTTTGACAACGGTCTCGGGATCACTTTTCGTTATGTTCCCAATCGCTAGCGTACTGACTGGATATCCCGATTCGGCGCGCCACGCACCGTGACAACGGACCAGGGAACCCAATCCGAGTCCGCCCTTTTGCAAGCCCTTGCAAGTCGAATGGAATGCGAAAGAAACCGTACAACCCCCTATCACCCCGCAGCGAACGGGATGTTGGAGCATTGGCACCGATCTCTAAAAGCCACTATAATGTGCCACGAACAGAATCCCGCATGGGCAGACGTACTACCGACCGTCCTACTTGGACTACGGAACAGCTACAAGGACGACATCGGGGGATCGAGCGCAGAAATCCTGTACGGAACAACTCTTTCGTTTCCAGGAGATTTCATCGCGGCCGGGGATAATCATATCGAACCACACGCATTCATCGAACTGCTGCGAGAAACAATGCGAACACTTCGACCAGTACAAGCAGCGCACCATTGTCAACGTAAGATTTTCCGTAGCAAGAACCTGGAATCGTGTACCCATGTGTTTCTCCGGATCGACGCAAATCGAAAACCCCTTTCACAACCATACTCTTGACCGCATAAAGTCGTAAACAGAGTATCGCAGGTTGTGTATACAATTGAAGTCAACGGGAAGAGAATGAATGTTTCCACAGAACGCCTAAAACCGGCATTCCTGGAGGCGACCGCGTACAAGGGAAGAAACACTCCGGCACCTACAAATGACTCGTCAATCACATCATTGGAAAATCCGAAGATCAAGAGGGCTCAGTGGACTCCCAATAACCCACCGCCCGAACACATCATCCGAACATACCCACCAGCTCCAGCACGGGCTTCCGCACTCAGAGGGGAGTACTGTGGCAGCTCAGCTGCACAAACTCAGCTGTGAAAAAGGGTAATGACACTAGAGATGACACAGGCAATGCAGTGCAGCAACAGGAACGAACAGAACGACACACAGTCGCTGTCAAGCTAAGCAATTACCGCGTGCAACTGTATTATTCGAAATCTTCTGACAAATACATAGTTTTTATATAATTTACTTGTGTGGTCTTTTAATCCTTCAAGGTACGCAAAGCTGCACGCTAAACAGCCATCTCAGGGAAGCATGATCTGTTCGAAGAACGAATTTCTATCCATATAGGTACTTGTGGAACTGCTTCGTTGCTTCAATTATAGCCAGTAGTTCTTTCCTGGTTACGCAGTAGTTCCTTTCACTCTTTGACAGAACTCGGCTGTAGTATGAGATTACTCGCTCCTCACCGTCGACCTGCTGTGACAATACGGCGCCAATCTCGTTGTTACTCGCATCGGTATCTACTACGAACATTCTTCCAGGTTTGGGGTACGCTAGAACCGATGATTCATAGAGTTTATTCTTCAGCATCTCGAAGGCTTTTTCACACTGCTTGTTCCAGATACAGGGGCGATTCTTTCAGTGAGCTGATGGAGACATTTGGCTATTTTGGCAAAGTTTTTAACGAATCCGCGATAATAGGTCGCCAGTCCAAGGAAACTTCGAAGTTGTCGTTTTTTGTTACGTTTCGGCCAACTTCTAATAGCTTCTATTTTCTCGAGGTCCGTTTTCACACTTTTCGATGATACAACATGCCCTAGATACTTTACTTCAGCTGCGAAAAGTGTGCACTTCTTTAGACTCAGCTTCAAGTTGGCCCGTCGTAGCCTTGAAAACACCTCTTCCAAGTTGTGCACATGTTCGTCAAACGTCCTCCCTATGACAATGATGTCATCCAGATATACCAAGCAAGTTTTCCAGCTTAGACCGCGTAGTACACATTCTATGAGGAGTTCGAATGTTGCTGGGGCATTGCAAAGTCCAAATGGCATCACTACAAATTGCCACAATCCAGTACCTACTGAGAATGCAGTTTTCTCTCTGTCTTTCTTATCGATTTCAACCTGCCAGTATCCACTCTTTAAATCAAGAGTAGAAAACCACTTCGAATCCACCATTGTAGCCATAATGTCGTCGATGCGCGGAAATGGGTAGCTGTCTTTTTTCGTGACATCGTTGAGCTGCCTGTAGTCGACACAAAACCTAATGCTTCCATCCTTTTTCTTTACCAGGACTAAAGGTGAGGCCCACGGGCTGATTGACGGCTCGATTACTTATTGTTTTTTCATGTCTGAAATCATTGCGCTTACTTCTCCCTGCTTCGCTAATGGAAGTCGTCTTCGCGCTTGTCGAATCGGCTTAGCGTCTTGCGTGTCTGTAACATGAGTCACGATACTCGTACGTCCTTGATCGTCTTGACCAGTTGAGAAAATATCGCGATATTTGTTCAACAATTCCGAGGCTTTCTTGAACTGCTCTGGTGATATCTTGATTGGCTCCAATAACGTCGACACTAACTCACGGGATGCCTCGGTATTTTGTTTCCTAGCTGGATATTGGCTATCTCCCACTTCCAAAGATGTTACAGTAGAGATAAGCTGACAGCTCCCGATAATGTCTCCATAGCTCCCGATAATGAGTCCGAGGTGTTTAGGACTGTAACCGGCATGCATCCACTTTTATTTGTTCTTACTAGTGTTCGTCCTTCAAATTTGGCCCATACAATGCTCTTGGAGGATTTTGGTACGTCAGTGTCGGCACTTGCGACCACTTTCTGTGTTGAGATGTTGCCGTAATGATCTTCCATCAGAATCTCAACATTCCGCCATCTCAAGACCCGTCTGCCCAAATCCAACTTGAACCCATGTGGTATTAGGCAATCCATTCCCAGAATGCAGTCGTTTATTATATTGGCAACGATAAACTCATGTTGAAACAGTATATCTCCTACTTGTACTTGGAGTTTGATCTCGCCGTATACGGGCGCTGCTTCTCCCGTTGCTGTTCATAGAAAAAATGTTTTACCTTTGGAGAGAAGACGCCTGCTCACCAAATCTGGTCGCAATATTGACCTTGTTGCACCAGCATCAATAGTGAGGGTGTAATATTCACCGTCGACTTGTCCACGAACACATAGGTATGCCTCTCCATGATGTAGCACCTCTCACTATGATGGTGCTGCTGGGGATATCGATCCTCCTAGCCAACCTCTGCCCCACGAAGTTGGCTTTTACACGTTTCCCGACCCCTTGATTTTAGCGGCCTTATTGCCAGGCTCAGTTTTTGGCCTTAGTCTCCTTCTAGCGGCACATGTCGGGCAATAACTTAATTTTCTTTGCTGCTTGCAGTTTCGTTGTAGATGTCCTCGATCACCACAATTCCAGCATATAGGCGCACCATTCACCTGCGCTTCTTCACTCACCTTAACACGCTCACATCAACTTTCTTCCGTTGTAAACTCCCGAATCATAGCTGTGTTACGAGTGATTGTTTTGGCGACTTCTAAGTATAAACAGTAGGCCAATGCGTCCTTTACTGAGCGTTTTTCGGTTAGGAGGACAGCCTGTTGCATTTCCCTGTCCTGCAATGCGCTAATAAAAGCATCCGTTGCCACATCGTCCCGATGATCTGGGTCGTATACAGGGTAAGCCAAAAGTGCAAGCCTTTCAGTATCCTGGGCTAACTGCTGTAGGTTTTCACTTGGTTTCTGCATCCGGTTGCGCAGCTGCGACCCGTAGATCTGCTTCAGGTGATTATCTCCATACCTCATGGCGAGTGCGTTCATGATAGCGATGGAGCTTGACTGCGACTCGACAGGAACAGTTTGAAGTATTTCGGCAGCTGGATCTCTAAGGGCAAGAATTAAGGCTGTTGCTCGCTCCTGGTCATTCCAGTAATTAGTTTGAGTGGCAGCTTCACACTGGGTTTTGTAAATGTTCCAAGCTATTTGTCCATCGAAAGTTAGTGCTTTTGCATTCCCTGTTGAGATACTGGCTGTACTCGTTATCGGGCTCGGGTTACTCGCTATCGGGCTCGGGCTACTCACTATCGGGGCCGGGCTACTCGCTATCGTTACTTTGGCTTGCTTTAAGTATTCTTTAATTCTTTCAATCTCTTCCCACACCGTCTCCACTTTGCTCATCCTTTCTTCCACTTTACCCATCCTTTCTTCGAAACCTTCAATTTGAAGGTCAAGTTTTAGCCTTAGCTAAACTAAATCTGCTCTTAATTCAGCTGATTCCCTGTCGAATTGGTCCAGTTTCGAGTTCAAGGCTGCTGATAGCTGGTCCAGTTTTGATTAAAGCCTACTGATTGATGGCCCAGTTTCTGGGGTAAGTCGGTTGACTGCCGGTCGAGCTGCTCGTTTAAGTTGATTGACTACCGGTCGAGCTTCTCGTGCAATTCGGTTGATTGCTTTTGTATTACCATCAACATCCGCATCAGCCCTTTCGCAGTCAGAATTTATTCCTCCTCTCCGCCTCAGAATCGGAAAATTCAAACGACTCTGGATCCATTCCTTCCGCTTCCTCTGATTAGTCTAGCCTTTAGTCTTAGCCTATTAGTGATTAGTCTAGCCTTGTTTCCCTCAGTGGAAATGTTCCGCTTTTGCAATTTCTCCTTTGGTTCCGGTAGAGTAAGTACTTTGATTTTACGCGACATTTTTTTAGAGTTGTCTTTAATGCAAAAACTTCACAATAGTTGGCAGTTTTTTTTAAGTGTTCGATTTTGTTCACTACACTTTTGCAAGAATAATCCCACTTCTGACACCAGAGTTGTGCTTTGCCAGGTGCGTGACCTGTTTGCATTTCGCAAATGTTCGCAATAGTGAATGAAACGCACCCGAATAATTTAAAATTAGTTGACTGAAGTTTTATTCTTATATTTATAAGAATAAAATTAGATGTTTTATTCTTTACAATTATTTTTACTCAATCACTATTTAACATAGTGTATTGAGTATATATACATATTGATATAGTATGACAACCTATAGATTTTTTTCTTATAGTGTTTGTAACTATATATGTATGTGTTATTTGGTATTTGTGTCTATAAACAGATTCCTTCCTGAAGCATTATCATAACATCAAAAATGCTGTTCAAAACGTGCAGCAAGAACACGCTTCTGAGGACCAGATGAGATAATTATTTATTTTCAAGATGGTTGGTTATAATGCTTTTAATATTTTAACTTCAATTCCACTTCAACTCCATTCTTCAATTCCACTTCAATGCCACTTGATCTAATTAAATTTCAAATGATAGCACCAAAATCAAATGAAGCAAAAGGATCGAAATACTGAGAACTATATCAATAGCATTATTGTATTGCGGGTAAAAATGTTTGGTTTTATAATTATGATGTACGCATGCATAAATTCATTTATTAATCCATTGATTACGGAATAATTCTTTCAATAACACTCATCCTCGGAACGTATCCTCATTCTATATCATAACAATTACTATCGATACTAGTTTATACAATAAATTCCAACTGAAGTACGTACACTCACGTAAAGCTAGTTTACATGCATGAGGGCATGCTACTCTCTTAGGGAAAAGGCAAACGGATATGATGATAAATCTCGACTGTATAATCCATGTTTCATTGTGATGCGTACATTTGTCTATTGAGGTTCGTCCTTGATTTACTGTGCTGACTCACTACGTTCCATGTTGTAGTATATATGCGTAATCTTTCGACTGTGAAAATCCCTACAGGATTATTATGAAACATGGCCCAGGTTTAATAATTACAATACACGACGGGAACGACAACATCGCCGACGAGGACGTCTAGGACGAGTCTTGAATAGAATAAATGTTCCCATTACGGTGTGAAATATATCAAAATAATAATTTCTTTAAAATTGAAATTTGGATTTATGCTCTGTTTCACTTAATGCAAAAGTACGTTTCTTACCGAAAGGTTTTTAGTTTTGGTTGTTGAAATAGAATGAGAGACGTGCATATTTCTTTGAACCAGGACTAAGCCACTGGGAAGCTCAAGGCAAACTTTTCATATTCCACAATTTCTTATTGCAGCAAAGCACACAAATTCAAGGCTCTTCACAAAACACATATCACCCACTCCATCAGCTTCCATCGTTCCCTTGCACGCCGTCTTTGTAATTACATCGAAATCTTAAACGATAATTCCTAACACTTAGTACAAACCCGCTATGTATCCTCCAAAACGCTTGGAATGAATTTGTAATTAAACTCCGTCTCAATTACTGAATGCTACTTGCAAGAGTGTCCTATTCACGCGTTCATATATATTAACCTGAATATAGCCTTCGTAGGCGAATTCTTTCATGCAACCACTTCATTTCAGTTAGAAATGTCAAGCTCCTATCGTAACCTTGGCGAAAAATCCGCTATGAAAGGAAAAGAGTCACCAAATAGAGTCGTATGTTATCGTATGTTACCAATAGAGTCGTATGTTACCCCAATATTTCATTTGCTGTAATTAGTGATGGTAAAATGTTTCTGCTTTTGGGCTTATAAGATCAACATCATAGTGAATGTGTATAACACCTTAGTCCTATTTAAGAAGTGTAAATTAATCAAAAATTAGTTCACCTACACGTAAGGACTTTTAACCGAAATATATTCTATAACGTTTTTTTTGTTAAATTCAAGTACAAACTAGTTATATGATATGTTATAACAAAATAAAACGAAAACCCGCGAAAGGACTCACATACGTACAAGTACTAATTTCGTTTAAAACTTCACCATTTATTCGCACTGTAAGTGTCTCTTCATGCAATGAAACACGAATAAGGATGCAATAGACCTTTGCAAATACGTCAGCATAAATGTCCTTTTAGCGAAAACTCAGTTAAATGGCAAAGCTGGGTGCATGCTGTGTCATTGCCCTCCATTTCCACTCCTTTAAAAGTCGGAACCGAATTAAACTGCAAGTATTCTAACGAGCGCATTCTTTAGGTAGTGCAGCACACCTTTGACATTGCCTAAAAAATACAGCATGCAGGACATTTACGTCAGTTTCATATATTCAATATTTGGATATGAAGTTTCCATGAAAGTTTTTCCGTACTCCACATAACATGCAAACTAATTAGGGACCATTTTAAGTCCACTAATTGTACTTCCTAATTTATTCTATCTACAAGGAGGGGGATCTGAAAAGCTTCCGACCAAACAATGATACAATATATTTTCTCTCAATTTTTTTTTTTTGTATTTTTCTACATAGCCTCTTTATGACTCTACACACGTCTCCCAGGGATTCTCCCATCTCTTTAATCTGTCAAAATAGTACTCGACGTTTTTCTCTGCTAAATAATTGTCCAGGAAAGTGATTGCCTCCTCATTTGACGAAAATGTTGGTCCTCTGAGTGCAGCTTTTATATGAAGGAACAAAAAGAAGTCGCTTGGAAGTAGATATGGTGAGAAAATGCGAATAGTCGAGCAGTTCAAACCGGAATTAATGGATTTTCGCAATGGCAACCGCTGATGTGTGAGACAGCGCGTTTTCTTGTTGAACAAGTTTTCCCCTCTCCTGCAAACATGACATTGCGTTTTTCCGCAATATCTGCCTTCAGCTTGGCAAGTAATGATGCGTAGTATGCTCCTGTAATAGTTTTTCCATTCTGAAGATAATCGATTAAGATAACTCCATAACTATCCCAAAAAACTCAGCCATCACTTTTCCAGCCTAAAAAACAGTTTTTGCTCTTATCGAAGCCAATTTCTTTTTTGCAGTCCACTGTTGTAACTGTATCTTTCTTTAGGAGTGTAAACCGGTGCATAATTTCGGATTTATTGCGTCTAAACTGCGCCAACAGAACGTTAGAAATGTTCATTTGAACACGTTTTTGGTCTATGTCGTTGAGTAAACGCAACACCCAAAGTGCGGACAGCTTTTACATGTCCCAATCTTGATTTAATATGTGAGAACTACGTTCTTTAGACATTTTCATAACCTCTGCTATGTCTCTCACTTCAATTCCGCGGTCGTCTAACACCATTTGCTGAACTTTAGTAATTCCCACGTTCACTCCGAAGGTTCATCATCTCTCAAGCTCTTACGACTACGTTTAAATTCAGGGGCCAAAATTTCTGTGTGGTTAATGATGGTGCAGAGCCCACATATAAAACGAGTATTTAATAACAGCTCTAAACTCAATTTTTTTCCTTTTCACAAAAATGCTCACATCGACTCACTCAAACGACAATCAACTAAAAACTGCCCATCCCAAATGGCTGAACCGTTGGTGAGTAACCGTCGGAAGATGCACAATCTGTACGCAGTGGTTGGAAACTTTTCGGACCACCCTTGTATACAACCTGTTTATTTGTTGTTCTTTGTCCTTTTCATAACAATTTGTAGTTCATCGGAACTTATCTCGATGCTTGGATCTCACGCAAAACAACATTTTCTTATTCTTATCAAGGAATGTAAACCATAACAACGCAAAAGGATAGGAATGTAAACCATAATTGTTTAAAAAAAATATTGTATAGTCCTAGCTTTAACCTAACATCTACCAATGCTGACGTGAGGTGTCTAGGCTTCACCATTTTTGCACTTCCTTCATTTGAACTTTTTCAAAATATTTCGATCTTCTCCTTGATTTCAATTTTTTTTTTTTTTGAAAATACACAATTTTTTTTTTTTAATTTTAATATTTCTTTGTTTTGTATGCTAAAGTCAGCGTAAAAAGTCTCATAAAAAGCTTATTGCATTGCAAACAGACCATTTCGAAATTCTGGTAGTCGCAAATAAAAAAAATTAAAAGCAAAATAGAAAGTTTATGTTACAGAGCAACGATATTCCGCCATTAAGAAAAAACTAAAATCTTTAAAAAAAAAAATTAACAATATTAAATTTAAAAGAGAAAGAAAGGATGAAAAAGCTTGCAGTTGAATTAGAACAAGAATCTTAACTTAGGTGTGTCAATCCTCAGGTCAGGGGGCGCAATAGATTCGCACTACCATTATAATTGAAATCTGTTGGATTGTTTTGGTTACTATTGTGGACCTTAGATTCAGCTCGTCCTATTTTCTAAGTTGCTCTTGGTGGCCTTATTTGTTCTCTATAAGTTTTTAAATGATCGTTCATTTTCTCATCAGCTATTGATTCCTTACATAAATTGCAAATTGGCAGGAGCTCATGTTTGAAACTAATTTTTCCGTCTTTATTCTGCTATAGTTTCCTTTCTGAGCTAATTTGACCAAAATATCCGAACCTGTGACTTCTTCACAGTGATATAATTAAAAATATGTGAGTAATTTAACGTATGGCCACCCAAAATGGTTGATTCCTTATCAACCTGTAAACGAGAATGGAAACGATTACTTAAGAATGTGTCGAAATAAAAGAAGAATTTCCGGAAAAAATTATCGATATTCCACTAATTTTGTTCTCTGCAAAAAAAAATCATTTAATCATACTGAAGTCACCACATTGAGAAAAAATACAAATAAAATGAAATAAATAAAATCCATCAAAGCTTATCATAATCAGGTTAGCCAAGCCTAAAATGAACTTTCAGCAGTGTGAAAAAGTGTCGTTTTGAAAAAATTGCCTTCAAATTTTTTTCGTCTTTTTATAAGGGAAATGAAAAACCTCGCGTCTCATCATCTTTCAGCATAGCACAATCACTGATAAGACCTAAAGACTAACCAACAATAACCACAAGCATAAAATAAAACGAGCTTTGAAATACAAAGAGCTTAGAAATCAAACGACGTAGGCCAGTGGGGAAAAAACGATGGCCAGCTTTCTAAGCTATCATTTATTGTTTTCAGTGTTTTTACATATGGGTTAATTGCAGATCTTTGATTAATATCTGTTTATACGCTTTCTAATAAGTAGCCAATTTATGAAGTGATCGAATCCGTTTCCGTTCTTACTTGGTTGGGCTCCGGCTTATCAGCCAGTCCTCGAACAATGCTTCGTTTTTTTTCCGGAAAATAATTGAAATGAGCCTTGACGTCGATAGATACCAGTATTTGTATCTTTACTGAACGTGGAAAAATACTTTTAGCATTAAACATTCTATCATTTTAAAAATTGGCGATTCCTTGTAAGTCTGAAACTTACTTCACATTCAGAGGAAGGTTCTTCAAACAAACATCTGACGTAGCTAAAGGAAATCCACTAGCTCCTCTCTTAAGTGACATTTAAACGGATGGTAGGAAAGCAGATTGCAGAGGAGCACATTCTTCCAATGATATAAATACGATATGTAGATGACTTTTTCACTATAGTAAAAAAAATATAAAGTGGACTCTAAACGGAAGATAAACAACATATACAAGAATATCACCTTTACAACGCAAATGGAGAGGGAGAATGAAATACCGTTTTTAGAACTCAAAATAATCAGAACGAAATAATATATGAGAATTCGATATCTACCATATCCATCCAAATTCCATGCACATACGGAGGGAATACCAGTGACATCTCATTACTCCCGTCAAACATAGACAAAAATATTCAATAGCTGGATGCTGATCACTCTGCTAATGAGACAGCGTTATGAGCAGGAGAAAATCTTTATTTTGAACCATAGAGGTAAAATCTTATCAAAGAATAGGGATATTTTATTCCTGAATGTTGAGGAGAATGCGCAGACGAAACACTGCCAACACCAAACCGAAGCAGGGGAGACTTAAAGCGAAATCCTTAACCACTCTCCATGAGCAGAGCAAGGGAATTGAGCAGAATCGAAGAAAAGTGGCAACATATTCGAATACCTTTACCAAGATTGTGAAGATTCTGAAGAAAACAAACTGAAAGCTATACCGAAGAACAAGAAGTTTGCAAAAGTTTCCAGTCCAAGCACATTCGAAATAAGAAGCAGAAGGAAAAAAATTGTAGAATTTATACAATCATCTGAAAAAATGGCAGAAAAATATGTTGAGCAAACGAAGCGACCCACAAGAACTGGATACGGCGAGCACATCGAAGAAGCAGAAAAGTCAAACAAGTTGAAAAAAGCATACAATGATACCCCAAGTCAAACGTATGTATAACATATGATAAGAAAACGACCACGCAATCGATTGGGAAGATCTAGAGGTTGTACAAGAAGTAAGAAACATAAGAAAACTGGATGTATACGCACGTCTTCGGATCATTCGACAACCGGAAAACGCAAGGCTCAATGAAGATTTCGGTAAGGGTTACTCACGTATATTGCAGATACTTAGACAAATATAGAGATGAGGACAATGATTAGATGCAAAACAACAACAATTACCAAAAATATTTAAAATTTATTAATATTTAATTTAAGAATATTTAAAATAGGTATAATTAATCCCTTGTAATAAGGAGCTGAATATTATGAAACATAAAGGATATCAGGCAATCAAAGGAAAAACGGTTTGGCGGAAAATAGAATAATAGGTCCGCAGCTAAAAAAGAAGGGAGCACTATAACTCCTGAAACATATATAAGTTTAAACCAATTTAATAACAGGTATGCGTTTTTTGGAAAACTAAAATAATGGAAAAAAGTTGTAACGGCGCATAAACGCCGAAGAAATCGAGATATGACAGTAATGGTATATATTGTTCCTTGTGTAGGGCTACGAAATTCAAGAAAATGCAAATGCGAATTTCTCCCTCCTTCGTTTGTAGTTTCTACCTTCAACAAGTAATCCTTACAATTACCAATACCTCTGGAAAATTGGCATTACGCTATGGAAGCAGCCTGTCAGACACATTTTGGTTTAAGCCTGTTTTGTTCATTGTTGGGCATCATCCTACTTTGCTCTAAACAACGTTCCTTCAAGACTATTCCGTGTCCCTTATTCCACACGTAATATTCAGCAGTATGACTGACGATATAACCCATGACTTAGCTTTAATGCAACCGTAATGAGTAAGAGTAATGCAACCTTAAGTCAATAATGACTGTGTCATAGGTTCTTCAATTTCAATAACTACCCTAACTTACCGCGATTTTTAGGAAAATTGTCCAGGTTTTTATCTGAGAAAAGAAGAACCGCATCAGAACTAAAAAGTATTTCAATCAAGGTTTACTAGAATTTTCTACCTCGTCTATCATTTCTGTCCTCAAATTTAGCTCAGTAGGTAGGTCACCGACAGTAAGCGTACAACATTTGACACCAGTTAAATGTCTTCTTCACACTAAGCAGCCAGTTTTACCTACAAAGGAAAAAGTAGGTATAAAGCACAAATAGAGGACGAAGACAATTTTCTGAATTATTTAATCATGTCTGTCCTAGTTTGCCGATCACTATACATAACACCTCTGGATTGTATACCCGAAGCTCTGGAAATTGTGGGCTGTACCAATTTTTTGAAATTTTGGATTTGATTGTGTTAATCGAACGGCAAGAGAGACGCAAATCAGGACTGTAGAGTGTGTGACTTAATTTTATCTAAGCCCATCTTATGCAGGGCACGCAGCACGGCACTTGTGAGCAGGCCCGTTGTCGTGTAGAAACAGGACACTCATAGTCAATTTCCCCCCGCTCTCTTCTCTTTCAACCTCTCTATGATTAAAGCAAAACATTCTTCAATTATGGAGACACCTTTATTTTTGGAATCTGTCAACAGGATTGCTTCTGAGTCCCAAAAACTGTAACCATGATTCTACCAGCAGACTATGACACCTCAAACTTTTTGGGTGGCGATGTGCCCTTTTTGTGTATGACCAAACAGAGTCCTGTTTGGACTCAGGTTCATAATGATACCCAAATTTCCCTCCCAGCAACAATTCGATTCAATATTCCATGCTTGTCTTCACTACAGAGGTCCGAAATTGAGTAGGAACACTCTAGGCGATGTTGTTTCTGATGTGGCATTATCTTTGCCATGCCAAGATTATCTTGAAGAATTTTACAAATTGTCATGTAAGATCCTTCAACTGTGCCTGCAAATTCCTCTTTTTTTTAATTTAGCTTTGAATATTAATCTTTCACCTTTTTAAACATTTTTGGTCACCCAGACCGTCTTCAAGTTAGTCCTTGCCTTGTTTGAAGAGACTGTGCCACTCGTTGACTATGATTTTACTCAGATAAGATTCTCCGTAAACGAATGCCATCGCTTCCAATATAGTTACAACTGTCTTTCTTTGATTGGTAAGGAGCTTAATGACGGTATTATACTCGATTTGAACCATGATTCACACTTAGTTCCAGATTGAGATATTTGGTCGCCGATAGTGTAAGGATTACTAGTCCAGTCAAAGCGAAACTTGATATGAATATAAACTCATATCAAGTTACTGAGCTTTTTACCAAGAGAGATGCTGGTGCGTGCTAACCAGGTTTTATAGAATCTTTACAAAATGCCGATAGAAATAGATAAGAAAAAGATAGATAAGAAAAAGGTAATAAATAAATCGACTTATATTTGCATTGCTTTCTTCAGCAAAAATTACTATCGAGAGAAACATTCTACCTTTACGAAAGAAATCCTACGTATTTTAATTGAATCCCTAGGGTTGAAGTGAAGTATAATCGCTACTTTGTGCTAACGCCAGGCTCTGGTTGAATCCACCGATATTCACTAAGCAAGCATACCCAACGCACCACAGAAGCAACATCTCTATTCAAGCCAATTGCATGTTCGGTGCATCATTTGGCTTACAAAAGTATGTTGACATTACCTAGATTAATTATTTCCTGGCTAAGTTCTTGATTATTGATAAATCCAGCTTGTATTATCCGCCCGAAATCAGCAGTTAACGTTTTTCTGATTTTAAATAGGTTTTTTCAGAAGTATAGAAAATTAAGTTGGCAACACTTTTTACGTATAGTGTCACAGCTGTCATGCGTTTTATAGTAAATTTCGCTTGCTATTTTACCATAAATAAGTTGTCACCTGAGCAACGTCTGCAAATTGTCGGATTTATTTTGAAAAGAAAGGTTTTTGAGGAATGTCTTATGGGGATACGTCAAATCATTCGTCTACGACAACAAGTCTGAGATGCTTTACCAATGAGTAGACAAAATTAGCCGCGTTATTAGCGAGATACAGCTCCAAACATTGGTTAGAGTAGTGAAATGTTGGACCTCTAGTTTAAACTTTCTGCACGCTCATATGTCCAAAATCACATATAAATAAACATGACCAAAAATTATCTATGAAAAAAAAACCATTTTCCACACCACATTTAGATTAAGACAAAACTGAAAATGCACTGGCGGTGGTCAACAGAAAGGAAGAGATATTCAAATGAACTGACCTATGTGACCATCCTATATGTTTCGTAAGCCTCATAGCGAAAAAATATCAACTCTCATCCGCGATAAGCGAAGAATACAGAAGGGTTGCTGTTTCCAGAGAAAAGGCTACAATAAACAGCCACAATATTCAAAATTGGCAGAGGCTCGCAAGAACTCCGTCATTTAAAAACATTTAACTGAAAAATCAAGCCTTAACGAGAAGCTTAACCTTTCAATTGTAGCCAGATTAATACAATACCCTACAGAATAGATTAATGCAATACCCTCCACCTTAACTTCCCAAAATAAACGTAGGTGCCTCGTAAAATGTAAACTTAACCTCTATCAAAAGAAAAAGTAATCAACACGACTACGCAAATATGTTCATTCAATTTAACAGAACTCAACGAGCATTCAAGAAAATCTAAAAGCACATAGAAAACAATTTCACATGTAAATCTTTTAACAGCTCCGAAGGCTTCTTTGCCATTGCCGCTTAGTGCCGATCCTGATGCAAACGTATCTAGTATTGTCTATAGTTTTACCTTTCCAAGGATTACACAACAATGGTAGTACAGCTCAAATAGAAGCAGCAAAAAAAATCCAAGGAGAATTGAACGAAATTGTGGGCAAACGATTCGACAATTACATAAACAGAGTAAACATAACAACTTTTCTTCCAGGCCATTTGCAGGTATTTATCACCGTAGAGTTTATTGCTATTCTTTCCATAAAACGACTACGTTGTATCGCCAACATAAAACGCATGTATAGCATCCCTATAACGGCCGATACTCCTACTGTACAAAGTGGCAGATGATTGGGAGAATTGAGGGGGTTGGTCAATAAGTGCGATGCTAGGATGATGTTTGGAAATATATCGGAAGAGAAATCGTTCCTTCTCCGGTTTTTGCTGACACAGATTAGAGACGTAAGCTCGTCCTGATCACAACGAGCAGAGTAATTACGCCTCCAAGTAACCAGCAGTGTCAGAAGTGGGTGAAAGGGATTTTGTGTGTTTTTTCATATGAACTTTTACAGGTCCTCCCTTAAACATCGATTTCTAACTATGTAAATTAGTGCATTTCAAAATACCAAACCAACTACACAACTAACAACTAACACAACACGAAACTGATATGTTTCACGATAATTAAATGTAAATTTAAAGTTTCGGTATCGTTTGTTATCAATCTCATGGTTCTGGACTTCCGCTAATGGTGGGATTATATGTTCCTAATGGCGGGAAATCTAATTTTCTGCAGCTCATCATGTATTTTGGATAGTCCTGTAGTAGATTACATCAACACTGGGTTAATATATATTTTGCATGGTGTATTAAGTTACTTTCCTTGAAATACACTCGCCTAAAATGCATGCTGCCCGATAAATCCTTGCAATGTTACCGGCGTTCGACGTAAGAAGAGCGCAGTTCATGTCATATATGAAATACCTTAGCGGCTACAAGCATTTCGAGACATGGACGACTAAAATTCCTTTTACCAAGTCAATACGCTTCGTACGAGTACATGACCACTGTCTGAAATGCTTCAAAGAATTTAGCAATCAAAACAATCAACGGAAACTTAGAAAGGCAGAACCAGTAATCTCAGACTATATCCTTTGAAAAGTTTTGACAAACCCTTTGAAGATCACTCGTAGCATTGAATGCTAGTCCGTGCTGAAATATTTCAAGAATTTCTCTTAACCTTTAGTTTCCAATAAAGAGGGAGATGACCATCCTCAAAACATTAAGCCAATTCAAATGAAGCCCCTTGACCCAAATCCTGCCGCTTGCAACACTGATCCCGTTCCCCCATTTCATGCTTGTTATGTTTTCCAACAGCAACACACAAACAATTTGCTTCATGCCAAGGAATTTCATTCATTCTGTCATTCCCTTTGTCATCATCATCGTCGTCCTTGTTCTTCCCTTTGAGTAGATAAAGTGTAGAATAATGCCATTCAAATTAAAGTTCACTTTGTCTAACCATTTATTTTTGCTCCTCACGGAACCAGTGAGCGGCTGTCTGCATTCATTCTCGTCTTCTCGTCTTGGAGGGAAATGCTTTCACGTCATATTAATCCCGGAAAAAGCTGCTTGTGCCGTTTGGAAAAGCAACCGGAACGTTCACTCAGCATTTACTTTCGTCTTATCTTAATCCCAATGGTAAGTAGCCAATTTAGAAAGGAGGAAAAAATCTCGGAAGTAGGACGTGCCATGCAGGACAGAAATTGTTGGCGACTCTATAGCAGTGGGCGTTAGCTGCAAGATTGCTTGGGGCATATTTAATGGTTTTTCTAGTTAGGAAAACTCGCTTTTCCCCAACATCTACCTGTGTAAATGGAACAGGAAAAGTGTTTAGTGGAAATGTTATTAGGGCATTTACATTTAAATATGTGCGTTAAGTGCCCGATAATGAAAAATCTAAAATTGCTCGGCAGGAAATTCATGCAGTTTTCAATCGTTGGAATTCATTTCGTCCTTTCAGCATATTTCATAATGTTTTTGGCATTATTACCATTATTATGTCCTATGACGTAGATTTGAAAAGACATGGTTTTCGCCTAAATCAATCTTCTTACCATGTTACATCTAATCATATTGCAAAAACAGTTCAGGATTGCAGTTGAACATTTTCTGCATTGCGTGCCTTTCTAAACCTTTAACACTTTAATGAACACATCTGAAAATTTCATGCATGTAAGAACGCGTTTATTTATTCATCCTGATTGTCCTTCATAAAGTAGTCAAAGATTTGAGCTGTTTAATGATCCAGTTAAACAGCTTAAATAAGCCCAAACAAAGAGAGCAAGACAGCAGTAAGGGCAATAAATAGTAGGAGCTAGGTTTGTTTAAAGCCTCATACGCCACCTCATTAAGGTACTAGTGCAGTCTAGAAGGCCCAAACGTGATGTTTATTAAGTTTTTTTTTTCCTCCACTCCTTTCTTAAATTTACGTATGAGACTTTTCTCATCATATTGCCATTTGCTTAGAACATATAAAATTTTTTAAGGATGTTGCATTTTTGAATTTTTTAAAAATGGCGCTGGGGTCAAGTCGTAAAAAAAGATAAGAGTGTTGCATGGGCGCAGATTAATCTCTGAGTTGGCACCAGTGGAGGGTTTAAAGAAAGTTGTCTTAAATAGAAACTCACCACGATTAGTCAAAAATTACAAGAAAATGGCGGATATTTGAAAAACAAATGAAAAAAGCACCATTTTCCCACCCTTTTTTGCTTACCAATTTTTTTGTCCGGCAATTTTATTCCAATGTGTGAATTATTATAATGTGGTGAATTTTAATGAGCATACAAGAGACCTTAGTAAACAAAATTCACTAAGCTTTATACAATTGGTCAAATAGATCCGGAGAAAAACTTGCGGCCACTTGAAAAAATGTCATTTCGAGAAAAACGTGTTTAAACTTTTGATAGGCGACGATACCCGTGTAAACATAGTCAGCTATATAATGCTTTAACTTTTTTCTCTTTCAAATTTCACAATGAAATGTTAGGATATGAGTTTGGTACTTTTGAAAATCGAAAAATGAAAAGCAAATCGATTTTTTGAAATTTCTGGACCGTACGAGAGCCATTAATAGATAAACGCCGTGAAGTCTTTAATATCAAGTTAAACCGATTTCCTCCAAAAGCTGTCCAGAGTTTTTGTTTTGATCATATCTTTTAATTTTTTTTGTCCTCAGAAGATTCCGCGGTTCCCCGTCACTTCCTTGCATAACACCGTAGATGGCGTATCGCCGAAACGCGTCCTGGACGAATCATAGAGGGCTAGTTGAGCATAGGGGCAAGTTGGGCAATCGAAATATCTCGCGAACTATTCACTGTACGCATAGGCATCGTATGGCGGAAAGAAAGAGTTGCGGGAGGGGTAATCACCACGCGATCGCTTGTGGCGGCTGAACGAACGAGTGAAGCACCCGTGTTTTTGTTTATTTTGTGACCAAAAAGTAAAAACGTCGTTTATCGCAAGTTTTCGTCTGTATTAGTCAATTGTTATCTGTTTTCAATCAGGTAAGTGTTAATCTTCCAGAGAATTATTGTACTTTTGATATGTAGTGAGGTTCTGGGTATAATTCTTACAATTTTTTTTATAACCTCACTTTTGTTTTAAAATTCAGGGCTGGGGTTAGTTGAGCTATAGTTGCTCAACTTACCCCGCGACTCAAACAACTAAAGTAATAAATGTTTCATTTTTTGTTAGGATGCGGACTTACAAGAGGAACACTACAAGATGATCTTACATACTGAAGATTCAAAAAAATGCTGCAAAGGCTGTCAACGATGAAGGAAAAAGTGTTAATGCCGCCGCTAAAGAATTTGGTATCAAACGGATGACTTTGACAACATATTTGAAGAAATTAAATGAAGATGGTGATTCATCCATGGGCTATGCAACACCGAGGCAAGTATTTCCTCCTACACAGGAAGACTCTCTGAAAAAATACTTGCAACAAATGGCATCAATCTTCTATGGATATTATCCAAAAGACGTCCGCCGCCTTGCCTACGAATGTGCTGTTAAATTTGGTATTAAAATTCCACCCAGCTGGACTGCAAATAAGATGGCCGGAAAAGAATGGCTTGCGATGTTTTTAAAACGAAATCCGGAGCTATCCATACGAAAACCAGAACCAACCAGCCTTGGTAGGGCAACATCATTTAATGAGCAGAATGTTAAAGTTTTTTTTGAGAAATTAGCGGAAGTAATGGATAGATATGGATTTACTGCGTAAGACATTTGGAAAATAGATGAGACAGGAGTATACACTGTGCTGAAGCCTAATAAAATTGTAGCTGCCAAAGGTAAGCGCAACGTCGGCGCAATGACTTCTGGGGAACCAGGGACTAACGTTACAGTAGTAACTGCTGTATCTGCTCTTGGAAATGCTGTACCTCCTATGTTTGTATTTCCGAGAAAACAGTTTAAGACACACTTTTTTAACGATGGTCCCCCTGAATGTATAGGAGCAGGCAATGCCAGTGGATGGGTTACAGATGAAGAATTCTATCAGTTTATGCAACATTTTATCAAACATGTGAAACCGTCCATAGAGCGTCCTGTTTTGTTAGTGCTGGATAATCACTCCTCTCACTTGAACGTGAAGACACTAACTTTGGTCAAAGAGAACGGAGTTGTAATGCTGTCCTTTCCACCACATTGTAGCCATAAATTACAACCGTTGAATGTGTCAGTCTATGGACCGTTCAAAAAGTATTGCGCTGCTGCTCAAGATGCATGGCTACGAAGCAATCCAGGAAAAACCCTTACTATTTATGATATACCAAAAATAGTCGCTGATTCGTTGCCGTTTGCTCAGACAAGTATAAATATTGTTAACGGTTTCCGAAAAACAGGCATCTTCCCGTATAATGCAAACATTTTTGGTGAGGATGAGTTTTCACCATCATTTGTAACCGATCGTCCTGAACCCGAAACTATTGACCCGGAAAAAGATCATCCAGAGCAAGCTGTGATGTCCAGCACTGAACCGAATCCTGCTCCTTCTGCCTCCACCAGCCAAGCTGAACCCAAACCTGGTCCAAGCAACAAAGAAAACGAGGCGATCGACCTAATACAAGTATTTTCCAAAGGCTGGCCCTAGAAAAGCAGCTAAAACTAACAGAAGAAAGAGGCAAGCTACAATACTAACAGACACTCCTGAAAAGAACGCTTTAGAAGAACAGCAAAATAAAACCACAAAAAAAGTTTAGAAGCCAAAGAAGAACATGGATAAGAAAATGAAGAAGGGTGTCTGTAAAAAAATACTCCAGTCAAGTGAGGAAAGTGATGATGATGATTATTCCTGTCTGATTTGTTGCGAAGGCTATGCTGAAAGTTTACCAGGAGAAAATTGGATCCAGTGTCAAGCTTGCAGGGAATGGGCACATACAAAATGTGTTCCAGCTACTGGTCTTACTTTTGTTTGTGTCAATTGCAACAGTGACAACGACGATTAAGTTACTAAGATCTTATTAATATATTTTTTAAGATATTTGAGTCTGATTTTAGACAGAAAGACTGAATCTAATCCTGAAGTTAGTCTTAAGATACGTCAATGTTTTGTTGATTCTGGTTTGAGTTCATTAATCAAAGAAAATTACTTTAAGTTTTGTTGTTCTGCCACTAAAAGACTATAAATAAAGAGCTGATTGTCAAACACATATTTTACTTCATCTCTAGTCAACATTGAATCCATGGTTTGGTTAGACATTCTTAGTGCTCAACTTGCCCCCTACCCTGGCTCAACTTACCTCACCTATGAGGTACATTGAGCGTACTTGACTTTCTACATTTAAACAGCTGTAGCTCTTAAATTCGACTTGTTACAAAAAAATTACTATGGACACTTTTGCTAAGGGATAAATTACTAATCCATCAAGCCGTATAACAACTCATTGAGACTTTTTATTGAGGAGCTATATCCGCTCAAGTGAAAAATTGCTCAACTAGCCCCGCCCTACCCTACATATCGACAATTGCTTTGTCTATCTCTTTCTGCCAGGAGCCTACCGAGAGTGTTCTCCCTATGTAGTGCTTATGTTATGAATCAAATGTCCAAATAGAAGAGAAAGAAAAACGAAAATATCATGTGTGATCAAATCCAATATATAGGCATATATTGGATTAAACTGAGAGCAAGGTCTAGCGATCGAACTGCCTCCAAATTACATGTCAACATGAACCGTTAATGAGTCACAGTCATGAATTATTCCGTGTAGATTTTGACGGTTTTTCCAAATGGACTTTGTTTTGTTTTTCCTTTCTGTAAATTATAGATACTTGATTCCATTTCAGTAACAAGTAGCGCTAATCCTATTATCGCGACTATAAAAAGGAATCACAGTTGCGTTTTACGTTTTAAGCAAAAGTGGTATGATAAACATGGTAGCAGATAAATTACATATTTACTATTAGGAACCGTGCAGCAGGTGCTAATCGGAATATAACCAGAACTTATGAGAAAATTTCCTAACAGAATGAGCATGTCTGCAGTGGAATATAAAGTTTGAAACTACTACGCTTTCGTATTGAAGTTTGAAGATCAATCACAATTAGAACTGCGCAAGGAGGTGACAGAAAATACAAGAAGGTTATCACATGAACACCGCAAGATTATCTGGGAGGTTCCAAGGAAGGATCTTAGCGCTTGAGTATATGGTAAATTTGAATGCTAGAATTCCTAACGAACCAAGGGGGAACCAAGGGGTGTTTTCCCTTTTTGCTCGTTAAACTAGTGAAGAATTTCTCTGACGGATGATTACTGCAGATCAAAAGTGGGTCCTGTACAATAACGTGATACGACAACGGATAGTTTACAAAAGAAGGGAATCACCAGCATCCAAAACCAAAGTTCTTATTGCCTGTTTGACGACATTCTCGATGAATTATTTATTGGAAGTTTCTGGCAAAACATCAAACGGAAATATGCACTTATACTGTCAGCAATCGGAGTGGCTTCAACAAGCAATGCGTGATAAGCGTCTTACATTAGACGAAAGAAGCCGAATCATCCTTTCACTACGACAATGCAACATCGCATAAAGTTGAAGTTCCTCACCGCAAATCAAATCCATTCTCCGGTTCTTGCTTCAACAGATTATATATTACAGCCCTTCATATTTTTTAATTCACGTATGAATGCTACCTCCTGAAGTATTTATTATATTAAAAATATTTTTTGACGATAGTTTTGACAAATAAGATTAAATCTTTTGATCAATAAACTTTTTGAACTTTTCAGTCACAAATGTTTATTTAATGGATTGTTTATATCTAGTCGAATCGGTATATGAATGTTCCTGGTTTTGAAAGTATCAGGAATACTAACAGAATACTGGCCTAAAATTTTTAAACTTTTTCTGCTGTGATTACAGCATCCATTATTGAATTTTGTTGTTCAGCAAGGTGCAAATGCCAATCAGTTAATTCCTGGATAAAAAATTTGCCGTCAAGTGAAGTGTGGAATGATTGAAAAAGTGAAATGTACAATCACGGTATTGTTGTTAATAATTATCACCTTGGCATATAGTGTTGGATAAAGCAGACTTAATCGTTTGTTCTTAGACCCCGTATCTAGTGCTGCTATGAACAGATGGTTCATGTTTTGTCCAACAGAAAACAAAGAGATCCTTCAGCTCTGCCACCGATAAAGCTCCTTCCCTGTTGCATTAGTTGACCTCATCTCAGTGACGTGCTCAATGGTCAGGTTCGGTAAGGAGAGAAAATGTTCTGCATTTTCAATTAAACCTGAAATCAGGTAGATAATCTAGCTCTGTGATTAACAACTTTGCCTGTTCGAATTTGGTCCGGCTCAGGTGACCAAGAAGAACTCGATCTGTGCTTTTCTATTCCCCATTTTAATCTCGACAAAAGACTTTTTTTCGATTGCTATTCGTTTCACGAGGTGACTCACGAGATTATGACGTGTTCAGTTTGTCCTTAAAATTGTTCTTACGTCATTTATGTGTATCCCTAGGTGTTTATTTGTCCTTGTTTGATCAGGGCAATGAGAGCCGAGTTATTATGCTTCTTGGTGTTTGGTTATCTGTGTTCATGCTGTATAAAACGTATATTTCATATGTGCATATATCTAGTAATATGCTTGGACATCTACCCTGACTTTCTATAAAAAGAGCTCTGACTTCCACATACTCACTCATTTGAAGTTGACCGAATCACCACATCTTGTCAGTGAACACGGCTTAAATGCTAGAATAACTCACGCGTTATAACTTTTCCTTCCATATAGTTTGCATCACATATCACGTGAACCAATTGTCACTACAAATCCTTTCGTGCAGTTTAGCGCTCCTTGGGAAGTCTAAGCTGTGCACTTTTCAGTGTACACCATAAATTTGTTATTCTTTGATACCGATTGCTGTAGTAAACTCCATAACCCCGTAAAATCGTACTTATTTTTGTACCCACTCGGGGTACAAAAATAAGAAAAATAGGCTGGGCCCACGGTTCTTACATGCTTTGTAGCTGATCAAGACTACCAGCCATCCGCCTTGTGGTCCGAATCAATCATACCACGTTTGGTACACATTTCCGTGGTGAAAACCTTTTTGAGGTACTTCCCACTTGGCTGACTTGAAGAATCTCTCACGCTTACTATCTTCGTTTCCTTACCAAATATCCAGATCACTTGCTGACACCGCTCAAAAAGAGACAGCTAACAGTTTTTACTTGGTTTTGTTTGGAGTATCAACACATTTTAACCTTTCCTGCATCCGTGGTAAAATAATTAAATACTTGAAATAGTAGAATAGACTCGAGCACCGAAAGTTCTGCACTCTTTTAACTTTCCTAATTTTCAATTTATTCGAAGCGAGATCCAAGACGTATTGAGAGTACTGGTTAAAAATTTCAATTTTTCGGATTGAAAAATGTACTTATTTCAATAGCTAAATGAATGAATGCATTAACTAATATATTTCCTACCATTAGCTATGACTTCGTCGCATCTTCTAGAGAGTGTGTTGATTCCACGTTTGAAGAAGTCCTCACTTTTTGAGGCAATCAATTCATCGACTCATTATCACACTTCTTCACCATTTCGAAAGCGTTCGTCGGCCAAGCTGATCTGCATCGATCGGAACAAATGGTAGTCAGAAGAAGCAATAACATGAGAGTACGGGGGGGGGGGTGATCAAAGTGTTCACAACCGAGCCTTTCTAATTTTTCTTTTTTTCTTTCTTTTTCCGATAAGGTCTGGCCATGTCCTCATGTAACAGCACATTGTGGTCTTGTCGAGCTATCAATGATCGTTTTTCGTTGAGTGCATGTGCCAAATTGGTCAGTTGGCGTTGGTAGCGATCAGTTCCGACTGTTCCATTCGGTTTTAGTGTCTCATAATACACTTCTGGTCCCACCAAATACACAGAAAAAAGCTTTTGCTGTGACTATGGCAATGAATATCTCATTTTGGTTGTGAAGTTGATGGTTGACTGGTATCAAAAAACAAAGCCTTACGTTTACGATTATCGTAATTAACCAATTTTTCATCGCTAGTAATGATTCGACTCAAAATACTAGGTTGACGTGTTCTTCGATATGTTTTTTGTGTGCTGTGATTCGGGCATTGACTTGATTTTTGTTCAGTTGATGCTGGACCTATTTCCCAAGTTTCGAATGATTCCCGTCGCATTTTAACGTTTAGGAAAGGTTGATCGGGTGGCACTCAACTCCAAAGCAAGTTTTGTTTTGAGTTCGACACGAATTTTCATCCAATAATGCTTGCAATTGCAAAGATGCTATCTGCATCTTCAAATATTTTTGGCTGACCTAGCCGTTCTTTGTCTTCCATATCAAAATCATCATTTCAGAAGCGTGCAAACCATCGTTCACAAGTTTTTTGAGTTGAAACATGTTTGCCGTAAGATTTTACCAGCAATCGATAACTTTCAGCAGCTGTTTTCTTCAAATGAAAGAAAGTTATTAAACTTCCCCGCAAAACAACTTTTTCAGGCACAAAATTCGATATTTTCGAATCAAAAAAAAACTTTGCTGTTTACGCTATTTCGTTCAATGACTAAGTGAGAATTAATGACAGATGTTTAGCCTAGAAAATACCATATAATTTATTATAGACACAAACCATGTTTAAAAGTTTCGCCATCTGTTATCTAAATCGATATTATTAACCGACACTCCCAAAAGTTGGCCCCAACTACTACGGGACCAACCAGCGTGTTAGATCCTGTGGATGATTCTTTAATGTATATGACATGGAGTAACTTGACATATATATTTTGATCATTCGATTACCGCTTTTCGAAGGATTGGCAACCTGTCCTTTGAAAAACCGTTGGTTTTCACTGATTCTATCATAGTCAGCATACTGAGGGAAAGGATGATAGATGGCATCAATTTCTCACAAAATTTATAGAAGATAAACTTATCCGTTTGGTAATTTTTAAATTTGAAGGGTTTCGACTGTAAGTAACATCTCTGTTGAGATGATTTAGATTTAGGATCTTATATTTAGGAGCTTTGGATCAAAACAAGTGATATTCAAGTCTTAATACACTTGATTTCTTTGTTTCTATTGTCCTCAGCGCTTGCTACGTTCTTCTAAAGGTGTCTCACCCCCATTTATAGTTGAGTTTCCAAGGATCGTTATTTTTTTTTATTCCCATTTGATATTAGTTTTTCTTATAAAACTTTCCGTAAGTGTTCATAGTTACTTCCGTGGTGGCATAATGACATCCAGCATCATGTCCTGAAACTGTATCTGTCAAGTTTGTCGGATTTTGCCTGGAGCCTTTTGTCTCTTTTCAATGCTGCTCCTTGTGTAAATATTTTTTTAAGCTGAGACGTTTTGCATGTCCTAGATAGAGCTGCTAAGGTTGTATTATTTGTGAGACTGAGAGAAGTTATCACGGTAATTCATCTAGCTCAAGGCGTTAGTATTAGTTCCTGTCAATCAGACTGCTGACCTTTTTTTTGTTAGTGTCCTAGCTATTAGTTTTCCATATAGCAGTGTAAAAAGTTAGTTTTTTTTCCTGAAAATCTGAAAGTCAATACTAGATGATTTTTTTCTCAAATGATGTTTTCGCGCTTCTTTCTCAACTATAGACTTGTTTAAAACTAAGCCTCAGAATAATATGAAAGCGTGTTGCAAAGTTGTAATTATAATGCGCTACCAACTACCAATCATAGTAGATCCTGCTAATAACTCGGGACCATGTTATTTTTCGGTGTGCATTTTGGCTTTTGACAATGATGTCATTTTAACAATTATGGCTTAATGAGATGATACAACTGAATGTTAAGTAAAAGCCGCCCTGAATTTTCTTCCTATGTCTATTTCCCCAACCCATTTTGACGTTCCAATTCCTTTACAAATAGTTTCTTATTGAATAATAAATTTTTCTACCTACGAATAACACTGTTGATTATTAGTTTTAAGTTGGATGAATAACTTCGAACGCTTAACTCGGACCAAATGTTTTGAAAAAAAAACCTTGGAACGGTCAAAGAAAAGTGATTTTCCCAATTTAGGGCTTGCAGAAAATACATGATCTGCAAGCCTCATGGTTGATTAAAAGTTTCACGTCTTCATCACTCCCTCAAATCCCGGAGATCCGTTCGAGTAGTACTGATTACGAAAGTGAGAAGATGGAGACATAAGTAGATAAGAGCATCTTGGTGCCTCAGCCGATCATTCTATGTCCTTAAAACCCTTGAGTTTGTTTTAAACACATCCTTCTTGGAATATTCTAGAAAGAATTACCCAGTGTAGCTATTACAATTGTATATCTGCGAGCACTGAGCTTCATGACGTGAAA
Source organism: Stratiomys singularior (assembly GCA_954870665.1). Classification (NCBI taxonomy): domain Eukaryota; kingdom Metazoa; phylum Arthropoda; class Insecta; order Diptera; family Stratiomyidae; genus Stratiomys; species Stratiomys singularior. The sequence continues at coordinate 128,711,163 of OX940878.1, read as the reverse complement.
CGAACTGTTGAGCTTCAATGCTCAACTTTTCAATACATAAAATTTACATTTTTCGAGATAAATAAAGAGCATCTTGATTCACATCGGGATTGTGCTCTTTTATGATCAGTGAAATCACAAAAATTAAGCGAAAATGCAATTGTTCGCCTTTTAGGAATGCAGGAAGGGTTACATGCAACAAAGTCAGCAGGAAGTAGAAACTGAAGCTATAACATAAGGATCCTTTTCTTTTCGGACGGTAAGGGCCTGCACGAATACTTTTAGCCCGTCCAAACCGGACTAACTTCTCCAGGACTGAATGACAGTCATTCACGAATTCTGTGCTATACGGAACGGTCTTTCACAAACAGGAAGAGGAAGAGCATTGCTATCTGCCCGGTTAGCTTAGCTGTTTTATAGGTCCTTAGCTTTTAGGTTAAAGTACTGAGGGGCTTATTACCTTCTTGCCTTGACAGGAAGATGTCTTTTTCGGCGAGTACCTCTTTCTTAGTCTCCCAGCTGTAGGAGTATAGCTGCAGGATATAGAAATTTAGTTCTAGATACAGTAACATAAAGAGGGATAAACCAGCAGATGTACAAATCGAACACGACCTAGATTTTGATACTTCTTTCGAGGAAACGGCTAGTGTACCCTTGGAAGTAGTAAAGTCAGCGAAACTGTCATATTGTTTTTTTAAAGCAAATTCTAGTTGAAGTTAGAGGTAAGAGGTTTAACACCGTCCTTATAATACCGGGGACATATAATTCTATTTTTTTACGCTAATTTTAAGTATTAAGTACTTGAATAATGAGTTCTATCGCATTTTCATATGTTTTTATTAAAGTAGCATGCAAAAACGTAGACTGATAGAAACTGAAAATTTTTCAGGTATTAAAAAATTTTTCGGGGCCCGAAAATTCTTCAAAATTAACAGTAATTTAGCCTCATAAATTTGAGTCTATGTTTAAAAAATTGTCAGAAATGAATACAGATGGAAAAAGGCTGATCAAAGCTTCAATCTTCGAATGTTGGCTCGTAAAAGTACACGCCCGACCGAAGAAAAGGACGAAAAAAATGAAAGAAACGTTCGACAAACACTTGGACAGACTAATCGACTCATTACCTACGAATGACATTAAAAATAAATTTGCCTAAATGCCTGGCTTTGCATATAGCAGAAACCTAGTCATACGTTCGACTTGAATTTCACGGAATCCATCGACAACCAGCTAAATCCCACCCTATCAGGTACCTTGTTGAAAACCGGCAACGGAATAGTAAAGTGAAAGCGACAATTACGGTCGTGGCAGAACAGGCGATCGGACATACCGACAGGGTTAGGGAAATATGGGCTTTATGTTTCAATAAACTTATAAATCCTTCGCGCATCTCCAGAGCATTGAAGCCTGTAGATATATATATTTCCAGAAAGCCTCTACTGTCCCCGCCTACTCTGGATGAAGTCTATTCTGCCATCAAAGCTCAAAAGAATAATAAAGCACCGGGCATCGATGAGATCTAGTGAAGCTCATTAAATATGGTGGCAACCGTGCCCAGAATACCATCCACAAAATCATCCAGTAAACCTGGCAACAAAAACATAAGTCGGACGAGTGGAGCCGATTAATTATGTTTCCTATTTACGCTACAGTGCGAAAACTACAGAGGCAGTTCCCTGTTTTATACAGTGTACAAAATATTTTCGGACATCTTAGAAAACAAATTCGAATCGGGCACCATCACTATTATTGGGGAATGTCAAGGTGGCTCTAGATCTGGTAGATCGACGAAAGAACGAAACTTTAGGCAAACATATCACAGTATTGATCGTAACTTAGTTTATCAAATAATGATTCGCTTTGGTATCCTAGCCAAATAAGGCCATCTTACCGAAATGACCATAACGTCAACAACTTCCCATGCCCGCAATAACCAATTCACCGACACCTTTGACACAAGTACCGGACTAAAGCAGGAAGATGGACTGACCCCTTTACTTTTCAATTTGGCTCTGGAAAATGTCATAATGCTATATGTCGATACAAGACGCACATTATTATACAAGTAAAGTCAAGTGGTAGCCTATACAGATGACATTAACGGACGACAGCGATGCAAAACTAGTTGAGCTCCAAATTAATCAGAAAAAAATTCTTATGACGTAACCAAGAAAATAATGTCTCTAATACCCATAATATCACAGATGGTCAAAACAGTATTGAAAATGTGAGTGCATTGGTGTTTCTTGGCACCAAATGAGAACCTCCAATGAAGTAGACGAAATACGACGCAGATTGCAGCTCACAAATAAAACCTTTTATTCAGTTCTGACACTTACGAAGACCAGCTGCATACACAGGAAAACAAAGCTCCAAGTTAAAAAAATATGATCCGACCTGTGTTGTGCTATGGGTAAGGAATCCGGACCAAAATCGAATTGACTGCTAATTGACACTCTTGAGTGAAGCCAGTCACTGAAACAAGATAACCAACTAACTTGGGTACACCTAATCATGTAGTCCGGGGGCTTTGTGAAGGCAGTGTCAATATAGTCTGACACAAAATATAACCTTATGCGAGTAATCTTAAGCACAGAGCATTGTGTGGTGTGTCAATCTTTCACCGAGGTGACAAGGGTTAAGTTCCTTTTTCTTTCTAAATTAAATGTATGGCAACTCTTTGTCCTATTATTTTTTATTTATTTGCGTTTTTGTAGCTCGACCCCATCATCTAATCCTTCGAATTGGAATCTTTTTTTATCATATATTTTTCATATTCTATATGCATATCGAATCTTATTTACTTATATTTTCTTTTTGAATTTAATCCTAAACTCTAACACCTCAATCTAAGTTCAAGCTCCAAGTCTAACCTCTTATTTTACCCCTGCTGTCTTTCTTTCGATTTTCATCTAAAAAACTAATTAACATGAAATTAACTGAGCAAAGAGATAAAACGTTTCCTTTCTTACCATTTTAAGCAAAAAGCGTTTTATCTCTTCGCTCAGGTTAAATATTTTGTGAAATGAAAGCTATTATAAATATGTATTTGATGCTTCTTCAAATAACCATTCCTTTTGCTAATTATTGTAAATTTTGTATTTATGTGTCCCCAAAATTTAAGTTCTATGTTCAAAATATTTTCAAATAAATTTTTATCTAGCTGCATTTGTGTAGTTTATTTAAAAATAGATAAAGTATTTCCAGCTGAAGAGAAAAATCGTAAAATCACCGAAAGTTTACATTGCATTCTGAAACAAGTAAAGAATACAACATTGTTGTTATAACCTCAATCGTATACAATATTCTCTATTTCTCGCAGCTCTGTGCTTTGTTGAGCTCTTTATCCTTTCGCTCGTGCTTTATTCTCATCTGACATGAGCAGATAGATACAAGTCCTGCAGTAGCAAATTTGAAATCGTATCTCTCAACAATGCAAACTTTTTTTCGTGCATCTGTGTCAGTTTCCAGTAGTTTCGATTGAAACGAAAACTTCAACAAATTTTCGAATTTCGAAATTCCTTTGAGACCCCCGGAAAACCATGGCAACTCTTGCAAATATCATACAAGCATGAAGGGTCCTGTACATTCTATGTCAAATACCTGTTTCTACGCTATGAAAATACAACAACAATGAAGGTCCCGTTTAAACCTTAATTTCGCTATCTACATCCTGCCTAGCTTCTTGCACTGATATTAATGCAAGAAATATTACGAGAACGTTTTCACTTCTTGAAAATTTGATACGATTCCAAATTGCCGCCTAAAGCGATATTGCAGTAACTAACCATCTCCCTCGTCCTTAACACTCCCGCCACGAGCACTTCCGACCAAATTAACCGCAAAGAAGTGAAAGAAATCGACAAATAAAGCATGAACCAGAAGACGTAGCGCAAGAAAAAGAAGAAGAAGAAAAAACTAAACATCTGCACCGAATAATAGAAGATACGAAAATAGTTTTGGGAATTTCACAGGACTTAAATTCTTACCCCATCATCGAGCTTATTGCTCGTACTTGTGTCTTGCCAGGTCACTCCATTATAGCGCCTAGTGTATGTATTTTAGAGGCTGCTGCGAGAGTTCTTTGATTTAGGAAGTCAAATCCAGAGACTAAAGGAAATTCGATTTGCCAACTTGTACAATGTTCCGCAAGTCTGTAGATTTGGATTCTTAAGTACTGGGGCTGGGCGATAGGAGGCTTTGCTATTGTGTCGAAACAGGATACGAAGAAGAACTTTTCCGGACGTAACCGGCAACAACATGACTTTTCTATTATACGTGCGGGCTAAAAGCTGACGTCGTAAAATCCATTCCTTCTACTCGGATTGTAGCATCCCCTGAAATGGTCAGGATGGTACTGGCATGGTAGTGTGGACGCAACTATAAACAGTTCCTCAAGCTCGTTCTTTTGCATCTTCCTGAAATCCAGAGAAGAGGTAGCGACTTTGACTACAACAATCCAGTATTGCTAAACAAAAGGCAGAGTTGCCTGTTGGAGAAAGTTTCGTCCTGGATTTGATATGAAAATACGAAATTCTGTTGGAAGTTAGCGAAATCTTTTCATGATTTGAATGCTTTAGGACTCAGGTATTTGTTTATTCTGAAAAGACTTAGATGTTTTTGATGCCAGATGTAAACTGGATGCCAAGTTAGATGCTTTTCAGGTGATAATTTGAACTTTAATAACATGATCGTAATCAGGATGATGTATAGTTGGATTTAAAATAACAGCCGAAAAAGGTTTGAAAGGAGTGTTGGCTATGCTTTCTTTTGACGTGGCTATTGAAAATACGTCCCAATTTAAAGTCTAGTTAATCTAAAAAACATGAATGAGCCATTGTGTCATTCTTTTATAATTTTCTTAAAGTCATGAACATTTTCTATATGGTCTATCAACATTAATTGTCCTTACAATTCTGTGATTCAAACATTTCCCCGTAAACGATTCCACATATGTCAAAGGCATATTTCAATATGAATTTCGGAATCGTCTACATCCCTCATTTAAATTTCCCTTTTTCAGGATGACAAAAAACAGTAATTAAGTCTTTGACCAAAAACTCAGAGCTATGCATGATGCAGATTTCTGACATTTTGTGATAAATGGCGTCCCCAAACGTCAAAAAGCATTGCAAACACGGTTAAAAATAGAGCCTAGCACAAATTACTCGTAGGGAACAATGACTTTTACTTCAAAAAATCTTGCAACACGATCAAACTGGCATCCTTTTTATATCCATCAGCTCGCTCTCAGAAAGCCACCTGTCAATTTGTCCGCAATGAAGTTTTGGTTAATTTAACGTATGGAACGTCCATGGATGTCATCGCTTTTGATCAACTGTCAAGCGACCTTGATTCTTTGATGCTACTTGTAATATGCTCACTAAAACCAGTTGGTTTAACATCCAATGAAGAAACTAATCAGCAGGACACAGAGTTGATGACACAGAAACACAGAGTCATGACCTAATATGTACACAACTGTTGACTCTCAGTCGGTATTCCTGGAAGCAAATGGAGCGATTCGATTCACGGATTCGATATAATTTTTTTTTTTTTATTTTTGAGTAGGCTTCCTTTGAAGCGAAAGAATTTATACATTCGAAGTTTTTTTTTTTAAGATAAATTGTACACGCCTGCATTTTTCATAATAATTTTCAGTTGCTACTCTCCTATTCAGGTTTCACACATATATTTTTGGTGATATAAACTGACTTGTCATTAGAGTGGGTGCCTTTTCATTGAGCTTATACATGTTCTACTACTAAAGAATAAAATTCAAATATTCAATGAGTATATAAAGATTTGGATTATTTTATCAAATACTATTCATTAATCATGGCTGATGCATATTGGACGCTGCATAGTTTTGACCTCTTGTAGGGCGGTAATAATGGATCAGTTTTTTTTTTAAATTAGTATTGCTTACCAATTAACCTACAAGTAAGTCTTAAAATATTTTTAGCAGAGTTCACTACTAATTTTAAATCACATTAGAAGATAATACGGCTGATTTAATGTAAAAACATGATGCCTAATAGCACCAATTTTTGATTGTAGAAATGGCTTACTTATCATATATGTTTGACAATTTGGCAGCGCTAATGAACTCTCCACTGTACAAAGTTAAAGGAAAAAGTAAGTCACAATACCAATATTTTACATTTTCAGTAATATAAAGAACAATGAACTTACCTTTGTGACTCTCTCACTTTCATGTTGAGAGTCACTTTCATGTGACTCTCTCACATTCACGATAATCACGTTACTACTCCGAAGAGATGCACGTCATACATCAGTTTACGAGATTCAAATGATAATACGAGGTTGTCACTTATTTTATAGCACGTGGACCCTGGTTGTAGCTAAATTTTAAGCACGTTATCTCGAAGCAGCTGCTCAAAATGAGGACATTACTAAATTTGACCACCAATCAACCAGTATATGGCTATGTATACCTGCGACAGAAGCCTTACTGACGTATTATTAAGCAACATCCTGTCAATTAAGTGCAATCTTCAGTAGAGTCGTTCAGCGAAATCAGTTTTTTACTGTGTTGAGGGTGTCAAGCGTCAAAAGTCTTCGCTATTTTTGAATATCTTTGAATACAGCGAGAAATTTAAGAGGAACATGATTTCTCAAACTTATTCATAGGGAAATATTTGCCAGTGGAAAATGGATCTGAGTATATAGTGGGATTGAAAGGATTTATTCTAATGCAAACTACTGAACAATGGAGAAAACATTAACATAGCTTAAGTACAGGCAGTTAGTACGAACACTCTCGAACAGTTGCTTTTAGACAGAGATAGAAAATGAACAAGTTGTTACATATTTGAGTGTTTTTAAGCGGAACTGTGAGTACGTGTTGTTGTTACACGCAACATGAGAGCGATTAATTCAAGTAAAGTTTCACATATTTCTGGTGAATACCATTAGATCCGAAGTATTTTCGAAGCGTTATCGCTTGTCAATAACTACGCAGTATCTTTACCAATGAACGCTACCTAGAAAATTTGGTAGGTTCAAAGCAAACAGTCCAGGATAAACTACATAGATACTAGATACGAAGCATTCATCATAACATGATTTGGTCAGTAATGTCGAACTAACGAAAATTGGGGATGTGAGATCCTCAAAACCTATAGTTTGCCGACGTCGTTGTTTTTATAGCCATGCCATGCGGAATAACCTGTCTAAAATACGCTGCACAACAGGTAGCGAATAAAATCGGTTCTATTTGAAGCTGGGCTTAAAAACGCGTTTTCTTTGGGACGAGATCCATATTTTGATCATAAACAACCAAAGGTATCATGTCCAATCGGCACTATTTTGAAAATGTAATTATAATATTATTAATAAAATGACAATAATAATAATAACAATCAATTTTTATGCAAATTTCTTCAAACTTGATTAAATAAGTGCTTTCTTTGATAATTTATGTTGCCCCTTTAATGCCTACCTATTAAGGATTCGTAGCGCTTACAAGTCAAACTCAAACCCTGACCGTTGTACTCAGCACTTTTTGGGAAGTGATAAACGTTGAGTATTCAACAAAGTGTACTAATTTTAAAAAAAAATTATACATACTTAAAGGAAGCCGTAAAAAAAGTCCGCGACAGGATATTTCAAGAAGTCAAAAATAAGTCAACGAGTCAGTTAGACCGTGAGGTCTTATATTCAAATAGGCCTTTAGATTTTTCTTCAGTCTTAGATAAATCTTAAGTTTTGTTATTCTATATCAGGAGTTGAAATCTTTGAATAAAGCCCAAGACACGTAGCGCTCAAGGTTTCTGTTTCCTCGTTCCTGTAGTGAATACGATGTTTTTTTGTAGACTTTGTTATTGGCTGTTTTGTAGTATTGAGATTGTCCTTTCCCATAACGGGTAATCGTCGAAATGTCTGAATATTCTATTCAATTCATTTACCAAAGAAGAAAGTTGGTTACCAGTTGCTGAAAATGTACGTTTTAATGGAATCTCTGGTATTTCAGACGTTTAAGAGCTTGAATCGATTTTTATTTGCCGTCATGCTAACAATTTTTATTTTCCGTCATACTACCAATTGATATACTTCGTGTTGAACAGGAAAATTCAGAGAATAGGCTAAAATGTCAAAAAAATACAGGAAGCTTACGAAGAAAAACTCTCAACGTCAAACGTATCTCATTATTTTGTGCTGTAAACTTCCGCGCAATTTTCTATTGTTTCTATCGAATTTAGCACCGAATGTTTGCTTTGAGTATTTCTTAAATGTTTTCTTATAATGTCTTATATTATTTGTATGTTTAGAGGTATGACAGAATACATCTTAGAATCGTTGTTCTGATCATTTCCTCATCCCTCTTTTCGCTTCACTTCGCTTCATCTCTTTCCATCAACTCTGATTACCTTTTTCTAATTTTTGTCAATATTCTGTAGACATCGTACTTTAAACAAAACTGGTTGCATAGATATGCTTTCACTTCAATAGTTTCGAGCTCAGAACGCATGCCGAAGGAGTGATCATTAACTATAACCTACCCTTTAACGAAAACAAACACGACAACCAGCTTTCTGAAACCTAAAGAAGTCCATCCCTATATTGTATATCCGGCGAAATGTTGAAAAAATTTTGAAGCCGAAAATGAAGTTCAAAAGTTTGTTGGCAAAATAACGTGAATCCATGTAATCCGAGTAAAACAAAAATCATCTCACAGATGGCGTAGTAATCACTATGCTCATTATAGTAGTGCTAGAGTAAGAGTCCTCCTGGTGAGAGTATTTTTTTGAATTTCTATTTATAGTCTCGGAGTATTTTTAACCCAGCCTGATCGAAGTATGATTAGTATCTTTTGGAAAACTATCAAGCTCAAATGTCATTTTGACTAGATCATCTTCTCTGGTGACCTTAGGCTTGACTGGAGATAGCCCCAACACGCTTCGCAGTCCAAATTCTTGCGTGAGATTTTGCACCAAAATCAAAATAGAAAATCAATTTTGTTCACTTGAAGTTTAAAAATTGTGCAGGCCAACAGAAAAAAACCTATGGAGTCAAAATCATCAGTTTTTTATATATTTTTGCCCAAAGAACAATATCATTAACAAATCGATGGTGTAATAGTCTGTAAAAAGCAGTCGTAGGCTCTATCCTTGGACTTGGTGTTTCTTATGTAGAAGTTACTGAATTTTTAAAATGTTTTAGAAGCAATGATAATAACAAATCTACAAAGTTCTTCTGCTTCAGTAGCTGTTCTGACAAACGAAGGATACGCGGTAGTCGTTTCAGCAATCCTAAAGATGCAATCCAAAAAGACGACTTCCGTTCACAGGCACTCTAATTTGAGTAAAACCATGGTTTACCAGTGACACAGTGTCTTTAAGCACTTCAAGACTCACTTGGAGACGACCCGCGGCCTGGACTACCATTAGAAGTGTCTTCTCCAGAATAAATTCGAAAAGAAGAAGCAGTTTGCTGAAAAAGTTGGAGTATCGGTATATAATACCTTATCTTGTATAGTATAATAAGTCTAATAATATAATAATATATATTATACTGAATAATCTTCACGATCAAGTTGGCATGACATAGGTAACCCTCCCCACCACCATTCTGGGCACCAATCTATGTTCCAAGTATACTCACGCCGCCTCAGAAGTAACACAGATAGAGTATTCCCGCTTTTTTGGACCTCAGTAGTGAAGACAAGGATGGACTATCAAATCGCATTGTTATTCGAGACGAGATTTGGGTTCATCATTTTGAACCTGAGTTCAAATCGGACTCTACTCAGTAGCGCAAAAAGGGCACATAGAGCTGCTGGTGACAGTCTTTTGAGACTCAGATGGGATCATGTTGACAGATTACCAAAAGAAAGACGTCTGCGTACCCGGAGAATACTACGCATCATAGAGACATTGAAAGCATCTTACATAGAAAAAAAGGGGAAAAATGATCATAGGTGTCCTCCTTCGTCACCTGTTGACAAGTGTCGTGTTGCGTTGGGTGCCCTGCAAAAGGTTGGCTTGGGTATTTTGGATCACCCACCCTTAGTTCCTGAACGGCTTTCAGTGACTTTTATCTGTTCTCAAGCCTTTAAAAAGAAATTCGTAGAGAGAAGTTTTCAAGCAACAAAGAAGTAAAGAACGTAGTTTTAACTTATTTTTCGGAGAAAGACAAGAAAATTTGAAAAAGACAAGACAAATTAAAAGGACCAGGTTGAATATATCGACGAAGAAAAATAATTCTGTTATCTAATGCTCACTTCTTCCCTTCTATTCCAAGAAATTGAAATCACCGCCTTGTACTTACAAATTAAAGCCTTTTTTCTTCAATGGACCATTAATACTCATTTAATCCGTGAAATAAAGCATCAACATCCAAGGTTCCAATCAAGACTAGTCAAATTTCGGAAATGTCTTCGAAATTTTGAAAGTTTCTTTTCCAGTTTTTGAAATACTTCCTTGAAGAATATTTTTTCGTTGGATCCTGCTGGCAGCACTACCCACGCAGGACTGCTGAACCAACCGAAATTCTACTTGTTTCTTTTAAACCTCCCGGTATTACAGTGAACCCGGGGCATGGTGTTGTATTTAGTTTAATTGACTTCCGTTACGACATTTGTATCCATTAAAAACTTCACAATACAATACGACTGGCTGGCAGTGTAAATTCATAGAGTCTGAACCAACACTAGCACCAAAGACTCCGCCACGTTTCCGGCTGAACGAGTCCAATGGCAATAGAGAAATTCTCTCGGAATACAATTTTCTTAAAGTTCACTTAAATATCACCAAGGACACGTTCTTCAATCATTCGTTCGTATTTGACTTTGAACGCTCATACAGTTCTCATTTGTATCCTTTGCTTCGCTTTCTCCCTAGAGCGGCTTTTGTAATAACCTACTTACAAGCATTCAATGATGGGTAAGACGCCTTCTTATTTCGACTTTCAGGCGTTGAAAATTGAGCAGAAGACATCATTATCGCAGCTTTTGAGTTGTGTTGAATTGGAACTTAGTGGCTCGATGAGAGAACTGCTATTTTCGATGCGCGGTCCTTATCCGATCACCTTGAAATGAAGGAGCGATGTTCGCAAAGGAAGCAGGTAATTACTGAAAAAGCGAAAATTTAGTTCGTCTTAAGTTGAGCCTAAGGACTCTAATTGACTTGCTACGAAATATCTTCAAGCATTTAGTTTGAAACGAGCGTCCCGACTTACGACGGGGCTGGGTTATAAATTCATAAGATGTAAGATTATTTCCAGTGAAAGTATTTTATTCAACTAACTTATCTAAAACACAAATTCTAATTCATCCAACTTGTTACTCAGCGAACAATTTCTTAACAGGAATTTGACTGAAAAATTTATTGAGTATTCTCAAACTAATAGCGCTGAATGCTTCTGAATAGTGCGGCTCCAATTCAGTGAAGATATCCTGCCAATTTTCATTGATAACTTTATTTGTTGAATCGCTCAACTCTTTGTCGCCGTTGAACAAATTCTCGAAATTGGTTTCCATTTTCTGCGGAATCATTTTCGTCTCGACCGATGTGAAATGCCAGTAAAGCTCGCCATTTTTCACTACATCTTCGTATTTCGCTTTCTGGCGCAGTTCCATGTTAGTAAATTTTACCGAGCACTTTCCACGACCCTCAATCGGCAGAACAAGGACTCGTCCGGACATTATGTAGTCACCGTTCAAATGCAATGTGGGCTTTTCGTAGACAAATTCAACTTCACGTTTGTTTAAATCGGATCTGCAATAAAGGAAATATTGATTTTTAACTTTTGGTGACAGTCATCGATGTGGGTCAATGTTGTGGAAAAATTCAGTAAGGACTTCTTCATTTTCATGTAATATGAATGATACGTACTTCAAGGCGACAAGAACTGTGTTCGTGATGAAGTCCGGCAAGACCAGGTTAAGCAATTCTTGTTTCAAACTCACAGGACTATCACCGTTCGAGTCTATTTTGAAACTTTTTATGTAAAATGGTTCAAGCGATGGCAATCCGAGTTCCTTATAGCCTTATTATAAATTAAAATCATTATATAAGCTAATCAATGGGAACATGAGCAACTCACCTGTTAATATTTTGGGTAATGCTTCAGTGATTGCAGTTTTCATGCACGATTCAAAATCAGGACCAAATTTACATCTCTTATATCCTTCCGCTAGAAACAAACAACGAAAAAGGAAAATTTAATAATATCAAAGCTTTAATTTGCCCTCTGCAGTCTGTTCAGTCTGTTTATAAAGCATTTTTATATAATCCAACTGTTGCTTGAAACTCAAAATGGGATGAAATTTGGAAAAAGTACTACATATTTGATTGAGCTCCAACCAAGTTAGTAGACGATAACAAACACAAAATTGGTAGTGTAAGCATTTTCCCCCCTTTGAAACGTCTACCTGATTCAAAATTAATTTCATCTGATTCAAGCTTATGTTATCAAAAGATGTCACCGCTTGCAGCAATTGAAATTATTCAATTAGTTTTTAAACTCGCTGTAGGTCTCTCATCTTTGGTAAAAGTATTGGAACTATCACTTAAAAATATGCGTCTAATGCTAGACAAGTAATACAAATTTGCATCTGGCCGCACTGTTTCCAAGGAAGTGTCACAATACTGTCAAATCATTGCTAGAATGAGGATTTGTCATTTGATTAGAATATGTAAACATGTTTTCTTTTCATGTTTCCTCGGTCTTAATGACGAATTACTCCTGCAAAACAGAATTCGCGAGAAACATTGTTTTTGTTCTTTTATCAAAAAAATAGAATAAAATTTTGCAATAAAATATATCATGGATGTTTTAAATAGAAAAATTGCGTAGCTGGGAGCTTGATGAATTACAAAATGGTGATTTCGATATCATTGATTAAGCATTCCCTGAACTGCAAAATAAATTCAGAGATGAGTTGATGAGGCGAGATGTCAAAAGGGGGCTTTGCATGATTGGATGCTTCTTAAGCACTTTAAAAAGACATTGCTTATGCATCGATTATTGATCACAAAAAAAGCTAATTACGAATATTTGCAGTAAAAGATAGGATATGAGATGCATAGGAAACCAGCGTTAAAAATAAATATCCATGTTATCAAAGTAACGCTCTGTATGTAGTGGGATTGGGAGGGTTTGAGCCAGTATGAGTTGGTAATTCTAAACCGACAATCAGAAAGGATTTGTAGCGACGAAATTTGATTCGACCGAACTGAGCGCTCGTCTAATAATGCCCAGAATATGTTATCAGATCACACTAACTTATTGCTATACCGTTGAAAAATCATAACTTCAAGATGAATTTCAAAATCTTTCAGGATTAAAGTTCTTCACAAAAAAATAAAGAAATGTTGAAACGAGAAGTATCCGATTAAACGCTACCCAGACGCTATGTTTTCCATTCATGCCGGCGGAACTTTACTACAATGAGTGTTAGAGTAACCGAAGATCCAATATTATGAATCATTATCCTGAAACTTTGAACACACATTTTGCATGAGCTCTTTTCCGTCTCACATTAAAATATTCATTAGACTCAAAAATTGAAGCACAAAATTAATTACAGCGAAGGATTTTCGTAGATTGTGCGCTTAACCAGTAGGATATTGTGATATTGGTATCAGATATTTCTCTTCCTCCGTTCGAGCTCGATTGCGACTCACTTTCTACCTTTTCATACATTTGGCAACAGATAAGATCGTCGCATCCATGTTCAAAATAGTGTTCATATGATGGATGAAATACCATTGAATATCTAAAAATACTGAAAAATTGCAATGTGTTGCGTACTATAGTAAGGCGTTTAGTCTTTCATTAAAAGAATGAAGACGAGATAGAAACTAGCAACGGAGAGTTAAATGCATTACTACTGTTTTTTACGCGAAATCGAGGTTATTGCTTTGTTTTGAGGACGAAACATTTGACTCATTTCCTTCAAGAAAATTTGCTTCTATTCAGTTTTGAAGGTAAGATTCTTGAATTTTCGCAATATTCTTAATTTTACAAACAAAATTGGCGACAAGTTGACAGAAACTTTCTTGTCTTTAATGCAAAATATACAATTTGACCAATTCTTTGGTCAGGTTGTTCGATTTGATCCTTTCCCGGTAAACCGCATGTACCAAAGGAATGGTGACTGTGTCTCCATACTTTCAAATAGTCTCTGGTCTCAGAATGTAAATAAGCCACGCGTGTCATTCTCCAAATTAAACCTTCCAAGATTGTTGCTCCTCATCAATAGTGCCAGTTTTTTCATCGTCAATGATTCCTGTTTCCCTCATTCTTTCGAAGGTAGAGTAAGGAATCTTTCAAACTCTGTGACTGCCAAAATAGCTGGCTCAGTATACTGAAATGTAAAATACTGTTTCTACTAGACAATATGTTGTCTGTAGTAGATTGTCTAGTATACTGAACCGACCCGCAGTTTTCTTAAATTCTGCATCTGCTCTACCTGTTTCAGCTGCAGTTCCTTGCAGAGAGCATTGCTTTATATAGAAAATTCCGCCTGAATAAACAAGTGCCCGTCAAGTGTTTTATTTTGATGATATAGATACTCCTAGATCAGCTGAATAACAGCCAAGACTCCCACTGTGATCTTATAATAAATTGTCCTCGTTTGCTCCGAAATACTCTGTTTAGAATATATCTGCATGCTCCATCACATAATAAATAGTTTCGACTCAACTAATGTTTCCGGAAACAGATAGGGATCCTACTCTAGGGATCCTTTTCTTTGCAAGAATAACTACCTCGATTTTCTCGAGACTAAGTTCAATCAATGAGCATGGCTTCCACATGACTTCAGCACCAATTTCGCTTGTGCCCAACAGTTAATGTTTCGATATAATCCGCAGAAGATCGAATCCAGAAGATCGTGTCTCAACGACCTGCCGTAGAAGACGTGCTATAAGCTGGAGCTGAAATCAGTGTTCATCGGCCAGCCTGGATATAAGCTCCAGCGTTTCGATTAACTCTTTAACACAAAACATTCTGAGACTTTGTAATCTGATTTTCAACGCTTGCCAAGAGCCTGGTATCTACTATTAGGGCCACCCTGAATTTCCTTTACTTGGACCGCAAAAAGTCACGACAAACTTGAAAGACCACTGAAAATATCCTTTGCTAGAAAATAGATTGGTAATAGAACTTTTATCGGCTTCATCGGTGAAAAGGTGAGCTCCAGCTCAAGACAAACTTATACATAAAACGGGCAACTGTGAAATCTAAAACGATGTTTGACAGTAGTTCGTTTAAGTACCTACTTTCTTAGAACCTATAAGGTACCTAAGAAGGTGCGGTGAACCTAAACCTAAACTTATGTGAAACATACATTTCAAGGTGATACCTGTATCTAGGTTTCATAGTGCATAATAGGTCATGGATAGGTACACACGTGAAACTATCTACTGCTACCTTGACATTGGCTACCTTCGAAAGCTATGAAATAAGTTCCAATTTTTTGCAAGACGGGACATTTTTTTAAATTAATTGTTAAAACCGTAAGACTCAACCCATGCCAATTGGTTTTTAATTTCTGGTACATTTGGTTGTTGTCTGTTTAGTATATAAATGCAATGAATTTTACTCCAATTATTTTTGGAAGAACAATGGGTACGAAGAAAATAATTACAAAAAGTTCGATTTTAGTTCAATTTCTAGTCATTGCTGTAACAAACGTAAAGTTTTATATCGGCTAGTCAAAAAATTTGATGGGACTGGTTCAGTTGCGATTGAGTAAAATTGTATGCGTCGTCAAAGCATTTGAACGACGGAGCCTATTGCAACTTTAAGCGTCAGTAACAAAGTAGCTATAGCATGAATACAAACAGCGCTAACACTTCTCCTAGACAGAGATAGAAAAAACATAAGTTGATTTAAATTTGACTACATTTTTAAGGAAAATCTTTCAGAACGGTATCTCGGTTTTACGCAAAAATAAGTAATGATTTACCAATGAGAAATCCAATAAGAAAAGGAAGATAAATTTAATTTGGTCGAGTACCTTTATATCAGTCGTTTTTTGGAAATGCTAGAACTGTATGCTGAACTGATGCTTGTAACCAGCGTCAAAGCTTCAAAACAACTCCCAGATCTGACAGTAAGCAACCAAAACAACCAGAATTTTATTTGGGTTCGTAGATTTTCTCGCATTTTTGCTTAAAAAATGAATACTCCCTAAGTCCTAATCTTTCGTATAACAGCACAATACAAATACAAACCTACATATGGTGGTTCTATGTTGCATGAGAGAAGCCGCTCAAGAGTACTCTCGCTGTTTGTTCTTACACTACGTCACAGTTGTCTGCTTTCTTTTTCTTCCTCTAAGCATATTTGTGATCGTTCTATCTTTGTCAAAGAGAAGACACACAAGAGTTTCATTGCTGTTTGTAATTACGCTATGTCAGAGTGTTCTTCGGATTAATTTTAATTTCAAAAGTGATTCTATAAAGCAGGAAATGAAAGAAAGGCTAAATATCCATGTTCCACAT
This sequence comes from Stratiomys singularior, assembly GCA_954870665.1. Lineage (NCBI taxonomy): Eukaryota > Metazoa > Arthropoda > Insecta > Diptera > Stratiomyidae > Stratiomys > Stratiomys singularior. The sequence continues at coordinate 128,694,706 of OX940878.1, read as the reverse complement.
AATCTACAGGACTTCTAGATTTTCCAAATGCTAACGTGGAGAAAAACGTAACTCAACAATAATGTCCGGAGAAAAATGGAAACTCTATTCTGAGTTCGGGCCAACAACCATAGTTTTTGAAATGAAATGTACTTTCGACTGATGAACAAGCAAAAATGCAGGACTAGGGCAGAGAAAACTCTGCTTCGAACATTTCACAAATCACTTTTCTTTATGTTAAACCAATCAGTGGTTGAAGAGATCTTTGAAATTAAGGTATGATCGGGCCGAATGCTTCATGGGAATGTGATAACATGAAACATGGACCTGTACATAACGAACGCCTCATTCACATATGTTTCCGGATCAAACTGGAAAACGTTGACATTACCGTGGTTCACTTTTAACACGAGGGAAAAATTTTATACACATTCCATCCCCGAATTTACCCCTGTGATGGATAATTTCAAGATATGGTTTTATCAACGAGCCACAACGACCTCGTTTATGCCTCCTTCGAGCCACGAAGGAGTTTTTTAAAATATTTCTTGTCAAAGTATAAGTCAAGACGGATCTACCATCTAAAATAAATATGTAACGCTTCGACGTAAATTTGACAAGCAATGTTTGTGCGAAAGTAGTAGGAAAAAAGATATCAGGCCTGAGTTTAGCCCAACAAAGCAGAGGAGAGCATTTGTTATTATGACCCAATAGTCCACTAAAGATATGAGTCCTTGAGGCTTGTTAGAGACACTTGAAGACCAAAGCTACAGTAGAAATGGTATCGTCAGAATCACTTCTGTCACTGCCTGGGGAAGTGGGCTGATACTCCCACGCAGGAAACACAAATTTGAAAATATCACTTATCTGCAAATATCACTATACTGTATCCAACCAGTCGTTTCTCGCACTCGTGAAGAACATGTTCAGCGCTATTATTTTAAGATCCGCGTTTTTAAATATAAAAGCCTTGGTTCTATTTCATTCTAATTTTGGATAACTTGATCTTGACTTGAAGTAAGTTTTGATTCCAATTTCGGAGTGGATTAATCGATTTTATGTTTAGATTGATTTCTTATCTCTACGAATATTGAAACCAAGGCTCTATCGGAAGTCTGAATGTACACCAGATTTTCAAGCAAACAGCAGCGAACATATTTAAGTCATCTCAATCTCTGTTAAGGAAATCTATGCTAATTCATTGTTTATCAAATATGAGTTTCACTGGTGCGGACCACAAAAAAAAATTCATCAAAACAATAATTTATCCCTTTATCAATTCGCCAAATGCTACCTCTAATCTTTTGCATTTTTATGTTCAAAGAACGTGTTACTATATAACTTGATATTCTTCCTCGATGAAACAAGTTTATTCTGCGTTTTTCTTCGAAGAACTAATACGTGACTATAAATTTTAAATGAAAGTCGCGACCATTTAACTAATCTAATTGGTTGTTTGTAAGAATTTTTAAAGAATTGCATCCGAGCATTTAAGTGTTGAGCGCAGAACTTTTGCTGTAAATTCTTTTTACACTATCCTGGGCAAATGATCACTTGTTTTTAAATAAAGAAAAACAAATTTACAAAACAATTAAGGTTCCTTTCTTTTTTTGTTTTTGAAAAAAAAACTGACAATTTCTTTTCGATGTCACTTACGTAATTTGTCTATTCCTAAAATCCCGTTGGACCAATGGACCAAAACCAACGCGATAACACAATAAACTTTCATTTTTCCTAGAACGCGAAACCACGAAGTAAAACTAGTTTTATATTTTTCTAGCACCCCTTAGAACTTTACCGGCTTAAATTTTTGAATATACTGACTTTTTGTAAGCACAACTATCTCATTTTATAGATAAAATCTGGAGTTACGTCATTCGCAATGTATGATAAACGAACTTAAAACAGTTTTGAGAATCGTATCCACCTAAAATTTTCATTTTTATTATTAACGTCACATACAATTACAATCAACTTGTCATGTTAACAATTCGCAACATGGAAAGGTCAAAATCTTAGACACATTTCAAATGACTCACATACTTTGATTAATTTGCGATGATAATAGGAGTTTCTATCGTTTATCCCGTCAATGGATGCGCCTGAAGAACACGCAGTTAAAACAAAGTCATATGAGTACTAATTTTGATAAATTTTCATAGATATTTTAATTGCATCTAATAATTTATTCTAATTTCCGAAAACATCTTCCATACCATTCCAGTTAACAATTTGGCGAACGGAAGAGATTCTATAGTAAAGCTTGTTTTTCATGACAAAATTTAATAGCAAATAAACAAAATGGAATTTAATTGATTTATTGTGTAGTTTTACAGGAAATTACTATACATACGGCAGTCTTAGATTTTATGCAAATTACTTTGCTGAAATCCATTGACGATACAAAAAATGTCTTTGCTTTTCAGCACATACACTTTTTTAGCATGAAATCGCGCAAAAAATGCTGGTGTCGCACTCTATTTACGGGTACAACTCGAAAAAAATCATTTGCTAGAATGTTTACTATGTTTCCTACCCGTTTACTTTATTTGAAAGCATGACTTGTACATTGGCGTTTAATTTATTTTTAATATAACGAAAAGTTTTCTTCTATTGAGTAGGACTACAGTAACTTCAACCGCGTCACAGAACATATGACAAATTATTGGATTTTTTTCTTATCTAATCTTTCATATCTAATTTTTCAATTTCATTTTCAAATTTAAGCCTTGTCTTCATCATTAAGATGACATTTTCGATCTATCGGTTTGTGTGGTATCAAGCACTCGTTACTTGAAAGCTTACAAAACTAACCAAAAAGTCCAACCCCATTTCGACGCCATATTACTCGGTCATATTGCTCATCACTGACGGAAGAAGCACAAAGTGAGCTCCCAATCAAACAATGGAGTCCAAAGGTGACAATAAACAAATAGCAAGGCCTCTAGGAACATAAGTTCTTCGTGAAAAAAATCCACCCGAAACAACGTCAGAAGTAAAACCAACATCAAAAGCTGTTTTCTACAGCGTAGAAAAATTCAACAGCGTAGAAAGCCATCCAAATAGGGTTGTAAAAGACTTCAATACTATGTCGGAAGAATGTCTCAAGAAAGACACGTAAGCCATGCTTTATTTCTAAAGGACGAAAATTCTTAACAACGATAATCCCTTTTTATTACTTTCAAATGGAGATTACCCCTCAAATCGCTAAAAATATTATATCAAATATTATTCAAAAATGAACGATATGATTTCGTACAATATTTTTAATATTTCTACACCTCTATCTATCTCTAAATCAGATACAAGATACCAATTAGGTATGAGATCCAACAGTGAGATACAGTGATGCTCTGCTGAAGACAAAAAAATTCTGCTGTGCAGCATAAATTAACGTGATGGTCCTACGTGGTTTGTCCGAGGCGTAGAAGCTCCCTTATCGAGAACTACCAATAATCAATAATCGTGCAAATCTGGATCCTTTATTTAATAATAAAGTGCTAGAGATGATCCAAAAATCCACTGCAGAAAGCTGTTACTTCATCCCAAAACAATACAGAAAAAATACACATGGTTTTGGACCAGTAAATTTTTACTCATTGAGATAAACGACTAAACACAGACGTTAAAGGGTAATATCCCGACATGAAAGGCGGCATTTTTTCACCATTAGTCAATAGATGTTACAAAGCACAGCGCAATAACTAAAAGTCACTTAGCCCTGTAAAAAAACTCTCAATCTAACGATATTCAACCCCGATTTTTCGGGTAAATTGTTCTTTGTCAGCTAAGGTTGCTGGAGGTAAGAGATAGAGACGCAGGTGGGGAGAGATATGCATCAAAATTCTCTCTGACTTTGTAATCATTTACAATTACTCACATATACTGTTACACCGGAAAAATCATTCTAAAATTTAAGCTCGAAAAGCTAGCCTCTGCGGTCTTTCCATGCACTTACGTCATTTAATTTCAAAGCTCTCTATTTTGCAAAGCTCACTTTATTTTCTACATGGGGCATTCTGATCTCTTTTTATGAGAGACCCGTTCGGACTTTGTGGTTTTAAGTGATTACCCCTTAGTTTGAAATAAACAGCATTAGTTACAATCTCCACAAAGAAACAATAGAACAGAAAGACGATTAAGACCGCCATCTGAAGCTGGGGTTTGTTCTGCATCGAAAAGCGATTCGAGCGAGATACAGACAAAGACAAATATCTAAAGATATATAGTGGACATGCTCCATGAATTAGGAAAAATTCGCATGTAAAATATGTCAGTGACTTGAAATGCGTGCATATACGAACTGTGTGCCTTCAACGCAAGATGCTGTGCATCGAAATAAAGTCGTATGACATAACCAGTTAAAAACAAAACATTACTTTAGTCCCATGGCATAATTAAATATAAATAAAATATTAAAGTTTCGCGACCTCTATTCTAGGTTCTCCACATAAAAAACCACCATGCCAACTACAGTAGTTCCCCGAGAGAGAAAGTTGGTGGAAAAGCTCACTGATATGATGAATAAGGAGACAACCTGGCCTTCAATGCTCAAGTTTGACACATACATATATATACATCTACGGCCCCACAAACATACCAGATCAAACATGCCTATAAAACACCAAAGGTTCGATTGCATCGTATGTCACAACTTAGTGGTGCAATTTGCCAACATTACCATAAGAAGACGGCGTTTTCCCTTTTTCTCCAGTTTTACTGAGAGATGGCGCCAGTAAAAAGAACCCATCCGCCAAAACTGCCTGAAAAGAGCAATTGCGGCACGCATCGAAAAAAAGAAAAAGGCTGTTAAAAGACAAATCTTTTGCTGGTAAAAACATATAGTGGACATGTTCTATCAATTAGGACATGTGTGACATGGCTTTAACAACCCAAAAGTGGTAATTTCGGTGTGAAAGACAGTGATTGCTATGGTAGACTACAAAAATGTGAATGTGAGGAATAAAAGGAGTCAAAAAAAGAAAAATAAAAAAGAGTAAGTTGGATCCAACTTAAACACAACGACAATTAGCAGAAGCATTAAATGTGTAACATAAAACGATCAGCAGACGTTAACGAGCAACGGATAAATCTATTTAACTATATAAATAGGATTCACACGATTCGACTGAACGTCAAATAGAAAAGCCCAAACGGTTCCACGAAAGGAAATTTGGCATCGAACTGTAATAAGTGACCTAAAATAAATTTATTTTGAAAATCCGAAGAGGAATAAATCGTGGCTTTCACCAAGCGAAGCCGGTCCTTCGACACAAAGGCCAAATCGCTTTGGCAAGAAGACCATGCTCTATGTCTAATGGGACCAGAGTGGCATTGTGCATTATGAACTCTTAAAGCCCGGCAAAACGGTCAATACACAACTCTATCGTCAGCAAATAGTAAACTTTAATTGCGAATCAATCGAAAAACGACCAGAATGGGCCAGAAGAAATGGAAAAATAATTTTGTTACCCGACAATGCGCTGTCCCACATAGCAAAACCAGTGAAAAACACAGTGAAATCGCGTAGATTGGAAATCCTTCTGCACCCGCCGTATTCGCGAAATTCGGCACCATCTGACTATCACTTGTTCGCATCAATGGAGCACGCGCTCGCAGAGCAGGATTTCAGCGATTTCGAGGAAGTTCGACGAATTGTTTTCCCGTAAATGACAAGCAGCTGGCATGGTATTCATAAATTAACTGAAAGATGAGACAAATGTTTAGAAGCCGATGGCCAGTATTTTGAATAAAAAAAACTTTTGTTCCTAGAATGTATGTATTTATATGTATTTATATACCCGAAAAAACATACGCAGGCACCTGGTAATCGGAAACTGTTTAAGTCTGAGATCTTTCATTAAGTGATTTTGACAAAAAATCAAGGAAGTCTGTCCAAAATATGATAAAAATCAGCACAAGGCAAACCTAATGTGCAGATAGGGCTTTTCATCATTTTCCATACCAAATATGTTGGTGTCTTTTGGCCTTCTTATAAATCCCGTGGTATCCAAGTTATGCGAAATTATCCAAATTGTTTATACTCAGTAAAAAGTAGTTAATCATACATTGTGCTCTCTAAGGAAATATTACAAAAATCTTCACACAAGATACGCCTCAAACAAATATTAAGTGCATAAAAATTCCAAAACGTGAAAATCACTACCAAGTTTCTAGAACAAAAACCATTTATCGAAAAGATTGCGATTATAAGGATTGGCCAATTTGCCAAAGTATCTCTCAAAGTATGCATTGATGCTTTGCTTTTGTGGATGGTTTTCTTTAAATGTGTGTCCTAACATTCATGTCTCTTCCGACAAGGATACGATAACATTCGTTTTAACTTGACTACAATAAAATACATTGACCGTTCTCAATCAGGAATATCAGGTAAGACCCCAAATGAAAAAGTCATTCAAAAGAATAGTTGGTGACCTAACTTTTATTGTACGCCATGTTAACTTAATATCTCCCCCCCCTTAAAGATCACACCAGCTGTCCAGGAGACGGACAAGCCAAGGAACGCCTTCATATAGGTTTTACTTGGTCACTTCGAACGGTCATGCGGTAGATGACTAAGAAATCTAAGTCTCTACATGTCATTTCAATCACGTCAATGACTTTCTAAGGCACGGTCTAAACATTATGCTCAATTTTTGCTTGAAGGTACTGCATAAGAGAAAAATGTCCGTAACTGCAAAGAAATTTGCATTTCCAGTGTTCAAAACTGTTTTTTCCAACCGTTTTTTTTTTTTGACATATGACATGGGTGTCTTAAGGGTATGGTAGATAAATTGAAGCACTTTTTGTTCAAATCTAAATGCCAAGAAAGAGTGTGGTGACATACCCATTTTAGGGTTTTCCGTCCTACACAGGACTAAAATGGATAATTGGCCGCCGACAAATTCCACGGTGGATTGCCCCAAAAGTTTAAATCGAATTTTGAAACCATGGAGGTGAAATCAAGTTTCTAGTTTTGCAGCCAGTTCCTATTAAGTAAGCAATGACGAAATCATTGACAAGTAATAAATCTCGCTTACGATGACACGCCAGCAAAGGCCAATCTAATGATGATGCTGATGTGGCCTTAAAATTGATAAGTGATTGGGAAACCGCCAGCTTAGTATCATTTAACCATTTTTGGATACTTACCAGCCGCGAACTCACCTGTCACTAAACACTCTGGAACAGCCATTAAAAAAGGAGGACTGCCAAATAAGTAAGACAGGTTTTTCTCCAACCAACTGGAGTGGGAATAATGCATTGTCGTTCTACAAAAACCAAAGAAGTCTAAACTGTCAGAAAAAAATTTGTGATAACTTAGGTATGTTTATTCAAAGAGAATCTTAGTTGATAATCGCCTTACAGGCCTTTACTATGACAGTTGTAGAATATTTAATGAATTTATTTTTCCTCATTTAAAGGGTTATATGGATAATACAAGTTGAGTATAATTTATTTTCGCTGGCCTTTCCTTGTTACAGGATTCATGTGAGAGTACATCCCGAATCTCATTAATCGAATCGTTTAAATCATAATACATCACACCTCTAAGTTAGTCAAGTTAGTAAGCTTTGATCAAAATAGCGTGCAGGTTACAATACGCTCCCCCATGTTGGAAGGCCGATAACAATTTATGCTCCACATTATTTTTTTATTACTTAGTCCACTAAGATTCATTCATTCCGATATGGGGACAATATCGTGTATCTGATTTGGGTGCGAAAATGTAAATGAGTGAAAAGGACACTTCCTGCGACACATTTACGATTCGTGCTCGTACATTAAGCATGTCATTTAAATAAAATGTGACACTAAAAGTATAATTAGTGGAACTTATTATATAGAAGTATTATAATATGCACCGGTTGGTTAACAAATGCAACTCATAATTATTCCTCGGACCTAAAAGAACTTCCACTACAGCCACTCGTAAATCATTACTTGAATGTTTGGTTGAAAGTGCTCCTTAGCCACAAACGATTGAAAAATCCCGATAAGAAATCTCTACAATTTCAGGTTTTCCCCTTTTTTTTAATAACCGGAGGGCAGTCATTCAACATTGTCATTTCATTGTCAAAAAAGGACACGTTCTCAATAAAATCTGCAAATTGCGTCCTGACAGTGCTTCATAAAGAATTTTATGAGCACCTTTGTGCATATTTTATTGTGTGTCTTTCAAAATAGTGACCAAGTATGCATGCCTTTATATTTAAATCAGGAAGAATATTATGGAGACCAATGGTCCTGGGAAACAACTCTGAATATAGGTTTTATGATGGAAAAGTTTTATGTATTTGGGTTTTTTTTTTATTTTAAGGATGATCTTTCAGAAAGATATTACGAATGATCATTGTTGTTTCACTTCTCTCCATATTCTGTTAGGCATATTATAATACACATTTAAATCTGCTACAGCAGAATATGTGTTGGCAGATATTGAAGGTGTTTGCTATGTGGTATATCTTGCAACCTATATTAAAAACTACGTAAAGTTGTTTCAATTTATTTCAGAAATATTTACGCTTGTTACCATTATCATTTCGGGAGAAATTCTTAAACATTGCAGGGTACATGCAAGCAGGAAAACTTATTCAACGTTTCAATGACAGCAAGTAATGGGAATAATTACGAAACATTAAAATTTTAAAAATTATTCATAAAAATGACTAATCTAAGGGTGAACAACACTGTAGGAATTTTCAAATAATCAATTTTTTTTGCTCTAAAGTATACCTTATCATCATAGAAATCATATAACAAAGTTTCATAAAGTGGAAAAATCTTCAAGTATTTGAAATTTTAAACAAGCGCCGCGCCGCTCACTTCTCTTTCAGAGCACGATAAACGCCAATTTTAAATACAAATCAAACTGTTCACCTGTTCTGTTAGTTGAACGTTAGTCGAGTACGCTGAAGTGCGTATTTTCCATTGCTTGTACATGCTTGACTTTTATTCTGAAATAAGCTGTGTATTTATATGGTGTTTAATATTGTTTCTTATACAGATTTTGTTTTTAAACTGCACGATGAGGAGTTAAAACTTCTAGTGGCAAGAAGTCGAAAGCGCACGGTAGGGGACGTTTCAATCGCCATGAAATGGAGGCTATAAATGTCAGTGCACGTGGAAGTTGATGCATCAATCGGCTACCGCATAATAAATTTTATTTCTGGTTTTTCTGTGATTTTGAACTACGTTGTGTGGAAGATTTGTAATTCCGACATTGCATTTAGTAAAACTTCTATACTAGGCTTGCGATTCTAGTTATAGATACCCCGTAAATATTATGATAAAAAGAAATTCCAAGTTCTCCGTACGTATGGCTATGAGATCCCCATATGGCTATGAAATCAATCGGTGTATAACACTTGCAATGCGAATGCTCGGAGTTGGTCTACACGGCTTAACCCATATCATCCCAAGCATACTTAAATTACTTCACTTTGGATGAAACTTACAGCACATCACCATATTACTCTTTTTATTATTAATAAGATATAAAAAAAAATTCGTCCTTCTAATCGTCCTTCAGTTTCAGTACCGTTCCAATTATGGAACAGTAGGAAGATATGCCACTGGTAAAAAAATAGCTTTTATATATAGAAATGGTATAAAATAAAGTCATTCGGTTGAGTATTATTTATTATTACACATATAACAGCTCACATTATAGGATATTTGAAAGTTACAATATAAATCTTAATTGAAATTTACTTACAATGAAATGCAGGTGAACATTTTTGGTGCAAAGCAACGTTACATTTTTCACACTTCATAGTAGTATTTTTATGGCACATCCCACAGCGGCTTTGTTTATTATCTTTTATTATATGATGGGTCTTACCATCTAGTCTTATACTAGCAGGAACTCGTTTGATAACTGCAAGAGAAGATCTAGGTATCGGATTATTGGCAGCTGAGACAGATGTGCTAGGTATTGTTTTTGTCATAAGGTAAGTTTTTACAATGTATCTCGTAAAAGATAAAAAGTCGCAAGAATCATTTTGTGCCACTGGAGATAATTTGTACAATTGAACGTTAATAGGGAACATCAGTAACTGCCAGTACCATCTCTTGAGGCGTATAGAAATCCGATAACATCCCACATTTTGATCTAGTCTATCCACCCCTCCCATATATCTGTTATAATTCACGATACATCGCGGTTGACAAACATCCTTTTTTTGCTTATCGCAATAACGTTTGACTTTTCCGATAGGCTCTACACCGCATTGTGTAGAGGCAACTGTAACAATATTATTATCGTTGTAACGAACGAGCGTAATATCAGACAAAATATCAGTGCACTGATTATATGATCCTCTTGTCATCTTCTTCATGTCTTTCAAATCTTTCAGAGGCGCTTTTTCTACTCTGTTTGCTCTTATTGTTCCCGTCGCATCGTGCCCTAGTTTCTTTATTTCGTCCAACAGAGGCAAAGAAGTAAAATAGTTGTCCATATAAAAACTGTAAGTTCCAGGGGGCAGTTTCGATATAAGGTCTAGAACCACAGAAGCACCAACTCCTAGTTCTGGGTGGGTATTTCCTGTGCTAGCTTCTTGATACAGCTCTCCATAAATCAAATAACCAAGACGAGTGCATATGGACCAGTTTTTATACCCAAATCTAATAGGTTTACCATGGATATGTTGTTTTGCGCCATGTTTACCGAAATATGGAATCATTGACTCATCTATGCTCAAATTTCTATCACCTGGATAGTATTTTAGCCATTTCTGGTTACATGAATTCCACAACGGGCGAACTTTAGCAAACTTATCACGTGGAGCCAGATTATTATTGTCCGCAACATGAAAATACCGCAACAACTCTTCAAATCTATTTCTAGACATGGCTGAAGCTACACCTGGAAAATTGCAATCTACACTTTGCTCCCAATACATCCGGTATCTTGCAACAGGATAGTAGCCTGATAACAAAAGAATACCAATAAAACGTTTTATTTCTTCGGTGGTAACTCGAAAATTGTGATTTCCCTTCTGGCTCGCGTTTTTTTTGAGTTTCAGAGCAAATAAGCTCAAAGATATCTTCATCAAAGAAAAGTTCAAAAAACTGTACAGGATTATCAAGATCCTCTAGAAAATGAGGAGGCTCTGAAGTTTTGTCCGGCTTTTCAGGGATGTCTTTGTGTCTCCATTGTCTTGCGAGTAGGCACCTTTTTTTTGATGGAGGAGGTATCACCGCTGATGTGCTAGGTATTGGTTCAGCAGATTCTCTCACGAGTAATTCCCTGGAGACATCTTCTATCGCAGTTATTCCTACCTGGGTATTAACCGATGCTCTTACTTCGGCTTCCGCTAACAGCTGATGTTTGGACAAATTATTTATATTGACAGACTCCTCATCACCACTGTCTTCATCGCTTTTTTCATAATTTTCTGGGGGTGTTATGTATACATCCGCAGACAATACATCATCATCCTCTTCTAGTAACGTAATAATATCATTAACAGACAATCTAAAACAAGAGAATGGAAACAATTGAGTAAATGTAGTTCCACATATAATAACATTTCACATAGGCATATCCTACTGTTCCACTAGTGGAACGGTACAATAAATATAATTTATTTTATATAAATACCTTCATCTTTTGTGTTAAATTGTAACCATCTCATAAATCACCTTACACTTGATAGTATTTGAGAACAATAATAGAAATTATCATTACAATATATAAAAATTACTTACATTTTACGAGTGGACATTTTTTCGCCGTAAATCTCAGTGAACAACTTGAAACAAAAAACAAATTTCGCGGGAAGCTGTAAAAAGTAATAACTGGATTTGACAGATAATTACTTCAGTGCTGCCACAATAAAGAAATAATATAGGCTACGTTCACGTTTAATAAAATAAAAATATCAAAAGTAACCGATCCAAAAATGGAACACTGGGAAGATATGGGTTAAAGTTCTTTTGTGGAATAATGGAACTACTTCACTCTGTTTTTCAAATTTATTACGTTAAACTCATTGATAATATCACTCAAGCTACAAATTATGTTTGTAAGACTAGTATTTCAAAAGCAGCACAAGAAGAAAGTGAAAAAGGCGAAATGGACGGCATTACAGTGTCGCGCGATGGGTGGTGGCGTAGACATTTGTTTTCATCTTCATCGGGTGTAATAACTCTATGAAATGAAATCTAAAGTGTGTAAGGCTTGTGATCTATGAACTTAAACAAAGCGGATACTGAAAGTATTCCGATTGGATCGAAACACGTGCAAGTCAGTGTACAGCGGGAAAGATGAAGGTTGACAGGATCATTGAAATGTATCAGTGTTCTGAAGAGTTACACGGCAAAAGATATGCAAACTATGTTGTTGATGGTGACTCAAAAACCTTCAAAGGTGTCACAAAACTATGCCGTTTGAAATTCTTACAAAGAAAAGGAATGTATCGATCATGTTCAATGTGCATGGATACTCGTCTACGTAAGTTGAAAAAAATATCCAAAGATCTTGGCGGAAAAGGTTGACTGGCAAAATTTCAAGAAATTATGGATTAGTTATACGTAAAAATTCTGATTCGATTTCGAAGATGAGAAATGAAATATAGGCCACGCTGGAACACAAAATATCAACGGATGTTAAGCAAAAACATGATCGGCACCCGGCAGGAAATAATTCGTGGTGTACATGGCAAAGAGCGATCTAGCTATAAACAAACCACAATTTAATGATGAAGTATGTAAGGCCATTGAACCGTTTTACGAAAAACTCAGTTATGATGATCTATTGACAAGATGTGAAGGCGGCTGTACTCAAAATAGCAATGAGTCAGTCAATCAATATATTGAGTACGATGAACTTGAAAAATGGCCAAAATTTGTACAATACGTGCCATAAGATCTACGCCACACACATTGCTAGGACAGAGAACTATTGCTAGGACAATCAATTTCTGATGAGGACAAACAGACGAGAATTGATGAGCGATCAAAAAGGCAGGAAAGTCAAGAGAAGAAGGAGAATCTCGATGGCCAATTATATGGTGCAGGCATTACAGACTAGAGGTGTATCAAATTTGTGTATCAAATTACAGACAAGAGGTGTATCAAATTTGTCTATGATTTTTAACATAAACTTTAAACATGTTTATCTCGGAACAACGTTTCGCAAACTGGCTGGAATCCTTTCTCAAACAATTTTTGTTCGATTTGTTCGAAATTAATACAGCATTTCCAAATCCAGTGTCTGCTAGGAAAAAGAAGTACGTAGGGTTTTTTTAATTGCATAATTCAATTGTTATTCAAAATTTTCGACCGATTTTTTCGTGTTTTTTGCATTCTTTGTTCAAAACGACACCATTTTGTCAAAAATCAATTTAAAAAACTCCTGCATACTTCTCTAGCTGTTGTTGTGCTTTATCGACAATTTTTTGTTTGATAACCATAACCTTAGAATTTCAGGAGAAAACTCAAACCGTATTTCTGGAGAAAAGATGCGGACCAAAAATTCAAAGAAGATATCAATTACGCGGTCAATGATCATTTCATCAAATTTCGATATATTGTTTGGTTTTTAAGAACGAAATTCCCAAAAATGACTTTTTAAGCCTCTACTGTGGTGTTTCCCCTTAAAAGGATAGGATTCGATATTGGTATTGTTAATCAAGACAAATGAAACCATTTTCTGTTCAACCCAAAATTTGAAAACGTAGATTGGAATTTAATTTTCTTTACTAACGCAGAAATATTATACCTAACTACCACATTTAAAATATACAACCTACCCACAATAAGAACCCTAAATATAGGTCACCACTGTTCAAACAAGGATTGTGCTTAGTGTTAGTGCTTTTCTCGCGCTTTCTTTGGTCTTCTTGGCCTTCCCCCTTTTTTGTTGTCTGACATTTGCTGACTTCTTTATCGTTATGAATGTATGAGGACACCGTAGTTATTCTTGTTATTAGTTTTTTTCAACTAAGCGTGAAATTTCTTGAGCAACCTGATGGAGTTTGTGGAATTGATAGACTTTTGGAATACTTACCGTATGAAGGTAAATATACCATACCTTACTCCTCGGAAAATGTCCCTGAAAATTGGAACACTCTGAAGTAGTAGGTTTTCTCCTGGTTTTCATATCACCATAAAGATAAATAAAGGACGTATAAAGAAACTAAGGATAATACGCTGGATGTCGACCTCGGACAAAAATTTTATCTAACTCGCTGACCCATTCGCAGTGTAGGCACACAGCATTACCACAAAACAAGGATAACACTTCCAACGATTTCCCGATCTTACAGCATTCAACTAGAATATTTCGAAACACTGGTAATTCTGTACTTTCGTTTGTAAAGAAAGCTTTTCTTAAAACCCTTAAGTAAATACACTCTTTCTGCCAGAAAGTGACCGGGAGTGTTGTCGCTATATAAATATTAACTGATTTATAAACTTGTTGGTAACCTTTGGAAAAATAAGGCTTGTGAAAAATGAAAATTATGAATTATCAATATGTCTCCTGCATCCGCCAAGAAAACCAGGAAAATTACCGAAAGATGTGGTGGACAAATGGAACCCTTCAAGAGTGCATTTAATGGAGGTCATGGTCACGGATGCTTGGTACCAACATTTGGCTAGATAAAGATTCGACGATGAGATGAGATACGAATACCCCATGTATCAAATAAAGTGAGCTTCGCGAGATAGAGAGCTTGTGAAAGAAACGACATAAGTGATTAAAAAGACTGCGATTGCAAGCTTTCGCACCTAAAGTGTGTGTAAAAAAAGCATTTCCGGTGTATTAGTAAATCCAATTCATTGTGTATTAAAACAAAATTTAACAGAATGTTAATACACATGTTACGTCGAAGTAACTTATACATTACTATTAAACACTGGCTCATCCTTTAGATATCTTCTCAGGTTCTCTGGTTCTTTTTATGTTCGAAGCTCCTATTTTCGCGAATGAAATTGAATACTACATTTAGTATCCGGACGTATAGTATTCTTTCCAGATGTTTTTTGAATTTCAAATCAAATTTAAGCACATACCAATTTACCTCTCTCATGGGTATCAGCTGTTTTTTATGATAATTTTATATTTTCAGCTTATTACTGCGCGAATGGTTTTCAATGAGAAAGAAACCGTGCACTTGTGCTGTGGCAATACCACAACACAAACGCGTGGATTCTGAGATGGAAACCTGCGAATACCTTCACGTTTAAACATACATAACTACCTAACTACCTACATGCGATGGAATAATTTTAAGTGTTAACTACACACTTGTGGTGCGCAGAAGAGTTACTGGCAGCATACATGACGTGGTCATCGTTCAAATGTATTTACCATTAATGTTTTTCGCTTCTCGGTAATTTTTTGAACAAAAATAAATCACATGAGCATTTTCGGTTCCTTTTCAAACGTATTCGATGAAGTTAAGGTGTAATTGATTCCAAGAGTAGCTCTTGCCTACTTTGACACATCGCTCTCGTGTCATAATTCTATGTTTATTCACATTGCAGCTATTTTGAAATAGTTTATAGTTCATAGGATGGTTTAGGCGGCTCGAAGTGTTCCGTTGGTTGCACTTACTGCCGTTTTGAATAAAGTTCCCTCCTGCAAATGTCATTACCATCAAGTACGATTTTCTGCATTCTTCGATAATTTTATGAATAAAAACATTCAACCGCTTTGACAAAATTAAGACACTACTCATGCCAAGAGCTACACGTACGACTTGGGCACTTTGACGTTTCGCTCAAGTATGGTAGTTCACTGTTTATTTTGTGACAGTTTGATTTGTTTACTTTTGCTAGAGCAAGTGTGCAAACATGAAACGTGAATTTACCTCATCTTATAGCTTCAATCTTTTCCAATGGTTATTATTTGTACTTTCAATTGAAATAACGCGATTCATATGGTGGTAAAGGCGCGTGCTTGCGCTTCCGTTGGCTACACCAACTTACTGTGATATGGTGATTTGATATGAAGCTCCATCCGATCCGTGAATGGTGACATAAGTAACTGCTATGAATAAAGGTGATGTGGAAGTTACGATGTTAAAATTATTCTAATATTCTTAAAAATAAATTGGAAGAAATAATTATCATAATCGTAATTGTAGTGATTGCTGCTGCCAGTGGATGAAGTTCCATTGGATCGACATCCACAGGATTCTGTTGCAGACGCCCTGGACTATCAGATTGGATGTTGTACTTTTGAATTCGCTTTGTATGTCTGGGATCACTTATAACCTCACTCCAGCTCCTTTTTTACCAAATGTGTTCTACAACGTGGCTAAAATATTAAAAATTTTAATGCTTTATTGTACTGTAAAATATCGTTTGGATTCAACAAAAGTACTACAGCGAGAATTCCATTCTGCATTTGATTTCAATTCTTTTTCTTGATTAAAAGATGCTACAGTGGTCGATCGATTGTGTTGATATTACTGAATGATTTTAGTGTATAGTATTGCGACAGATAAGGCGGAAGAAGTCTGCCTTCTATAGAGCGACGTAAAAGTTTTTGACCTTAGTATGGTTGCATAAAATTTGAAAGATAAAAATCGTTTAATATTGTGATATGTTCGAATAATGTCACGCGCCACTGTAGTTGTCTAAAGAGCATATTTGTAAACAAGTACCAATTACCAATACATCGATCATTCTCGAAGGGGCAATAGGCATAACGTAAGCACATTGTGTGCATTCAGTACAACAAATACGTGTGTAAATGACTCAGCGCGTAAACTCGAGAATGATCCACGTTGAAGATTCGGGATCGGATGGTACATATATAGAAGTGATACAGCGAGCGGCGAAGAGAAGTCTTGTGGATGAAGCGAAGTCGTGTTGCATAAGCGAAAAGCGACGGTGCACGTTAATAGTAGTGCGGTAATCAAATAGTGTTGAAGTAAAATAAAATCGTACAGAATAAATTCTCAAACAGCTAATTTTAAATTAGTCAGGTGTGTTTAATTCACTTTTGCGAACATTTGCGAAGCAAACAGGTCGCGCACCTGGAAAAACGCAACAATATTATAACTTTACAACTTTATTATTACAAACTACGCAATCATCAGGAAATGTAATAATACCTTCGTTTTCTATACACTTTGAAAGCCGTTTTCTGAAACTTTCACATAAATTGTTTGTGTTGTCGACAGAAATTGCATGCAACTTAACTTTAATACATCAAATCAGCAGCAGCCAATTTCTTATGCTCGTAAATCGTCTCATGAGTTTCGTGTTGATCTTGGCGCCACATTGCATCAAAACCCCTTTTCTTTCGTCCCTCAATTATTGGCAATTAATAAGACATTGCCAAAAACGGAAGAATATTTTCCCTGTCATATTCTCTATTGCATAATCTATACAACCGACACTCCTTCCACAAGCTGGCTTTCCTCGACGGTGTTCCCTCCGCCAGGTACCATGATTATTAAGTCGCATTGTGTAGGCTGTATTGCGGAAATTTTTGCGAAATCGCTGGTTCTTCCTATACTTTTATTTCTATTGAGTGTTGAATATAGTTGAAGCCACGACTCATCCGTAAAGAGAATGTTTGCACGCAGCCTTTCACCACCACTGCCATCAACAAATCCGACGTTTTTCAGGTTTCATTTCAGGTTTGTTATATTATATATAGATTTTTTTTTTCTCGGAAAGTTGAGATTTCTTGTGTTTTCTATAGGTTTGCTGGCCCCAGTCGGTGGACCGAATTTATCGCTGAACACCAACACCTTATTATCGGTCTCCAAAGAGCCGTATACTTCTCTAAGTTAATGATGGAATTTTCTTTTTTACTTCTGCTGAAAGTATGACAGCCAGCCACTTCTTAGACCTTCCTCCAAGTTTTCTTTTCTCGACAGTGCACCATTTTTTCATGGTGTGCTTACTGACCCTAAATATTCTGCATATATCACTGCAGCCGTATCCATCCATGTATGCGTTCATCGCAAAAAAGTTTTGAATTCGACCACTTGACATTATCATTGGAAAAACGCAATTCGCTTTGTTGAATACCCAAGAAGTGGTTCGAGTTTGCACAAAAGAACGTTATAATTAAGGTATTTCGATAAATTACCTATGTAACCTAATCTGACTGAACTGATTTATTAAGGGTGTCTTTTCTGGAAGTTGAGAACTTTTAAATGAAATAAAATACGGATAAATTGTATTATTTAATATTTAAGTCATTGATTCTGGCTCTATAGCGGTCACCACTGACTGTAATGTTGTACCCGGTAGCATATTAAAAGGCATATAATGATTATTGATTCCACCGGCCCAATAAGTACACCAACAGTGACTTTTTCCAGATGTAACTGTGTTTGCCAGTGGTTGCTTATCACTCCAATTGCGGCAGTTTTGGTTTTTTGACGTAGCCATTAAATCAGAAATGAGCCTCATTGCAACTCAATTTTCTTAGGAAATTCGGGATCTACAACAATTTGTTCTTGTACTCATACACCGAATCTACAACGTACCCAGTGGTCATTCGGCTTCAATTCCTGCACGAGTTGGATTTTCTAATTTATAAATCCAAGATCCTTCTTTAAAATCTTTACTGGTTTAATTGTTGAGCAAGATGTTGCTCTACAGTTGTTATGGTTTCTTCACTACGCATTGCCTGACGTCTGAATAGAAGCGTTTTATCGAAGATGAGAGAAACGTGGTTCGGAGACGATTCATGGTTTACCGTATTAAATGTTGCGACGGACGATTAAGTCGGCCATAAAGTTGACGAATTTCGTGATGAGCTTCCCGAACAGAACCGTTATTTTTTGAAAGAAATCTGGACAATTCGAGGACGTTGTTCAGGCATCAATCTATTAATCATAAAATGGCAAATCAAACTTACCATAAACCGCATGACAGCTGTCACACCATATGTTGCATTCAAATGTGTTGCCAACTTGAAGTTCTATACCTCTGAAAAGCACCCTTTAGAAAGCGTAAAGTCACATTAGTCTAATCATCTGATTTGGTTCATAATGTCCCTGCCAAATTAATATTAGTGTTTTTATTTTCTTTTTCTCAAATGCTTATTACTGTGCTGCTACATTTGACATTATTGTGATGCTGAGCTTGGACATTTTTGTGAAGCAAAAGAACCCTGATACAAAGAAAACAAACTCTAACTGCTCGGGAATCTATTTTCAGGGAGACAGGGTTTAATTTTGACTGGAAACAAACTGTAGACTCTGAACCAGATTATTTATAAAGAACTAGGAATAAAGGGCAAACCATAACAATGTTGATATTTTGGAAAATAGTTTATATCTGAAAATAAATAAAATATTATCTTTCAAAATCAATCCATTTGGATCTTGTTTACGTAAATTAAATTTTACATATTTACATTTTTGCTATGAAAAGAATAATATCTACGCTCGCAATCCATGCGTAAAGCACTTCCTCAGAAAAGCAAATACGTATGCTAATACTTTACATCAAAAACAACTCTAGAGATTGTTCAGCTTTATGTTAATATATTCAATATTTGTTTTTAAATTATGGAGATTTTAAGTTTCCGTGTATTTTTGCAATTAAATTGCAATAATTGTGTTCACTGTCAGAGAAGGTGCCAATGCTATGAACTTCAACATGCAACGAAGATTCGAGAAGGCCAAGGCATAAACAATGTAATGAGTGACTTATTCTGAATAAAAAAACTATCGTTATTAAAAATAAATTAATTATAAGTAACTTTATTTCGATTTCTAATCGTGATTACAATTTTTCTCTACACCCTTTAGCTACGCATCTGTTTTCGAAATTAATTCTAAACTCGTTCAGTGAATATACCTAAATTTATTGCAAACAATATTTATTTTTGTGCTATTTTTTTCCTCGAGATTTTTTCCATTTATTTTATAAGCTATTGAATTGAATAATAAATACAATTGCAACTACATTTGAAGTTTCATTTCATTTCTCGCACATTTCTAAGCTGCATTTGCTTATAAGAATACTTCAAAAACGTTTCTTATTATTGAAAGATTTTACTTATCGGGAACTGGTCGAAAAATTTGTTAATAAGTCCCAAAGCAATCTTATTAAAAGCTTTAGCATAGAAGGGTGCCAACTCCTTGAACACGTCTGTCCAATTTTCATTTAAGAATTTATTTGTCGAATCACCTAACTCTTTGTTTCCATTGAAAAGATTATCAAAATTTATAGTTAATTTTTCCGGCAGTTCAAATTGCGTTGTGACTTGTGTAAAATGCCAGTAAACATCACCGCCTTTCTTTTGTTCTTCGAATTTCATCTTCAATTTAAACTGTAATCCTTTATAGGACTGATCGCATCGACCATGTCCTTGAATAGGCACAACAAGTATTTTGCCGTCGAGAATACATTCTGCAGTTACATCTAGTTTTTTGTAAAACATGTTAAACTGTATTTCTTTCTTGTTTGAATCCAAACTGAAAAGGATCAGTGAAAATGTACAAAAATTTCAATTGACTAGAACTACCACTAACCTAAACATTTCCACTTTACTATTGCCCAGGAAATTCTTGAGCGTAAGGTCCTTAAATTCTTGTTTTAGAACAACAGCCCCAGAATTTTGATCGATCTTGATAGCTGGTATGACATAAGGATCCAGTTTTGGAAGTCCCAACTCCTTATACCCTAATCAAAATTTTTATCATTCATTATTCATGTTAAGTTAGATACCTTACGAAATAATTGCCTGTTATAATTTTCGGAAAAGCATCATTTATCGCATCCACCATACACTTGTCAAAATCCGGTCCAATACTGCATTTTTTGAAATCCTTCGCTTTGGAGATGAAAAAAAATACGTTTATAAATTAAACGGAATGTGGAGCACTAACGAGTTTTTCGATGATTTATTATAACAAATTTCTCGCATTTAGTTTATGCTTAAACATGAAAAAATATTAAAATTTTCAACACTCACGGATTGCTGGTGCGCATAGAACAAACCCAATCGCAGCAGACAGAAGACAAATCAAAATTATGTGTTCCATAATTTTAATGCACTTTTCACAAGACTCACTAAAGGATCGCTTCAGCTGCAGTTCGACTCAAAAGAAAACGTTCAGAATTGCACTGGTACAATACTGTCTGATGCAAATGAATTTATACTGAAATCGCTCAGAATAATTTTCTTTTAATTATTCTATTGTACTTTCTCATCATTAATTGCTAGAGATTAACCCCGGTGATACGTGCTGAGTCCACAAGGACAACGAAATTTCCCTTTGATGTTAAGTGTTCGTAGCATGTTTTACAACAAAAGTCAATTTGTCAGCATAATATGACTGAAATTTGAATAAAATCAAATTTTCTGGGAAACAGATTCAATTCTTATTTGTGCTAACCTAATAAAAATTATTCATAATTAGCTTTTAATCCAATTAGTTGAATTGCAACAATCACGGGCACTGATGCAACGCCACAATACAATATCTTAGTTGAGGCTTCTCACTTCACAAAAGTGAATTTTATTAAGCTTTCACTGCACCTGGTTTCAGTGTCTTACAGGACCTCAACTGAGTTTAATTTTGCTAGAATTACATTTATTTTTCAATTTAAAAATTTTTTCGTGTATTTTTTAAAAGTTAATGATCTGAATTGACCAATTTATTGCTTGTTTAGCTGGTAGACTCTATGCCGAGGAAAAGATCCGCGCCACAGTATAAGGACCGAAAAAGGAACTACACCTATTGCAGGAATAGGGCCAAAAAAATGTATTGAAAATTATTTCAATCGCCGAGCGTTTGACTGTATTTTAAGGTAATTAATTCTACACTCTCCACTTTTGAATATCATTTTGGATATGTAGCCAGTCTCGAAGATGCGATTTCTCATCATTGAGTGCGAATTTTCTGATTGTCTTTGGCTTGAAACGTTGTCCTCCAAATGTTCAATACTCTCACATTTATCAGCGTATAGCAGTGATATCAGACGCCTGTTAAGGAAAAAGTCAAACATTTATAAAAAAAGGATAATATGAGTAGGTAGGGACAGGTTCATTTCTGTCAAATATTTCATCCAGCTATTTCTTTGTTTCCGCAAATGTTTCTAACCTATAACTTTATAATAATAACGTTCTTTTTGTCTGTCCGTATTCGTGTCCTTTTACCTGTCTCTATTTTTCCTCAAAACTTCACATACATTATTTCCAACCATATTTCAACAAGCAAACATTCCTATAAATCGCACCAAACAAACACTTTCTGCGTCAGTAATGGTTTAAAAGTAATGCCTTGTCGACAACTCTTTGTTCAAAAGTAATAATCCTGACCTTATAAAGCAGAAAAACTAAATAACAAAAGTCCGTTGTCAAATTGCCTACCCCTGAAAGAACGTGTTGCATTCTAAAAGTTCCAAGTGTCCAAAACTGTCTTACGATTAATTGATAGAGATGATCCCGCTAATATACAAGTACACAAGGACAATTTTTTTATGGTTGGGAGGTGAAAGCTATTTACGCCCTGAGTGTCGAACTCCCAGTGGAACACAGCAACTGAACTACCGACTAAACACCTCCCCTGTCCCACCGAGAACCTAGCCTGGAACTGTCTGTCACATTACTTCGGACTAGGTCCTTATGTCTCGCCTAGCGGCGCCTTCGGATAAGAGAGATCCCTCCCTCAGCAGGGATGGTCAGAGAGGAGAGAGACTGCTGAGAGAGTGAGCCTTCTTCCCTCTGCGCCGACAAGCGATCGACGATGCCCTCCTTCATAGTGAGAACCGCCCGAACGTAGTGGGATACACAGTTCCATTTGTCCATAGACACCATCATCGTTTCTACCAGGGTATCTGGAGCGATCTCCCCATTTCTCTCCCTGAGATTTAAACGCTGTCTTACCCACCGTTCGCATGTGAAGAAGGTGTGGCAAGCATCATCCACAATCCCTGGGCAAAACAGGCAGTCAGGAGACCGTGACTTACCCATTTTGTGCAGGTAAGACTGAAAACACCCGTGTCCGCTGAGAAGCTGTGTCAAGTAGTAATCAGTCTCGCCATGCTTTTGGTTGAGCCACGGTTCCAGGTCCCTGATTAGGTACGCGTTCCGCCTGCTCCGTGTTTCATTTACCCACCGTCCACAGAGCAAGATTCCTTCTTCTCTACTCGCGTGAAGCAGCCTCTCTACCTTCTTCTCCCCTACACAGATAGAGCCTCCTCCATTCCTTAGCAAGGAGCACAATAGGTGTCGTACCCGCGATGAGCAGCACTGCCGGCTCAGAGACAGTGCGATATGCAGACGCAACCCGCAGAGCGCCTCGTCTTTGCACCTGCATCAGTCGCTTCCGGTACGACTCCTTACTGAAAGATTCAGCCCAAATCTCGGAGCCGTATAGCAGCACCGACTCCACTGCGCTCATCAGTAAGCGTCTCCTGGTCGCGACGGGACACAAGGACAATGGAATGTTCTATAATTTCACTTGATCTGTGCCCAGTGCCAATGTTTAAATCAAGTCCTCTCAGTCCTCAATTATACTTCAAATTCTAAACTTTTAGCGTAGAAGTGTCTACAAATTCGATAGGATCATAGAGGATCACAATAAAAATCCCAAAAAAGATTAAAATTATTTACTCAAATTCTCTAGCTTTACGTGAACACATCTTTTAAAAAATTTATTAAGTCCAACTATCCCGTATTCCGAATCCTTCCTATCAAAATGTTGGTTGATGGTTACGAGAACTTCATCATGGTCAATAAATCTCCTTCCTTCCAGGTAGCAAGTATTGCAAGGATCTGTGGCAGCAAGGGAGGAGATAAATGAACGATGTAATGAATACATATGAGGCCACATTCGACCGGACCATTTTCGTGAAACAATTACGTTCTGGTTACGCTCCCAAGTGTTTTTCTCATATTTTCTGGCATATCTTCTTTATTAAGTCCCTATAGTAAGCTTCGTTTATAACTGCATGAGGTTCCTGAGAATTTCTAGGGAAGATTCCTTCACAATCCCAAAAATTTAAACGACAAACTTCTTGATGCTTTGAACGACTTTCAGGTTTTTTCTTTGGTGCCGATTCCATGTTTTCGATGCTTTACCATTGAATACTTTAAGAAACTGAAACATGGTGGAGAATCAGGTCATATCACCTATAACAAAGCATTGAATGACCGAAAAATGTTCCTAATTTTCAACTGCGCTCGAAAATCGCAACAATTACTAAAATCCTGTCAAAATTTGATGACAGTTGGTTTCATAGCTTTTAAGTTAAAGTTTTCGAAATGACGCTACCACTGAATTTCGAAAACAATGGGAAGAGTACATTCCGTGTTTTGACAGAACAATGTTTTTTCAAAGGACAAACGCGGCGAAAACATAGTAATAGTTCGATAAATGTTCGAATACATCTTCTCCGCCATATTTACCATTAAATATTACATTGCTAGGTTCTCTTGTGACAGGGCGGACACCAGTAATGTGCCGCTATGGTAAGGCCAAAGCACGCAACTTCGATAACAAAGTCACGGATATTGTGTAAAATGTTCTCAAAATTAAACTGAATGTGATAGCTTATATCATTAGCATCTGAAAGGAACCGGTTAAAAACATCATTGATGAATATTCACATATGAGAAAGTCGAGCGCGCAATAGGTACCGCGTTTCCCAATAATTGACCAGAAAGTAAGATCAAAAATTATATCTTGTTCTTATTTCAAAGTGAAATTTGGAACTTTTTTGCCACAATGAAAAGGAATTTCCAACAAACGCAGAACGAAACATGTCCATTTTTTGTCCATGAAACATTTTTCCACTGAAAATATCGTGTTTTCAAAGCAAGGCGAATAATGTTTCAATACATGAAGCAATATAACGATTTCTAACTTAAAAAAGTGTAATTTCTAAAATCCTCAAAGCTACTACGTAAAATCGCAATATAGACATAAATTTACTTGTATTTTTCTGTCTCTTTCTGAGAGAAACCACCCCAGAGGGTTATTGCTACATGTACTTAGGCTATGGCAGCTATCATCTTGTACAGGTTTTTGTCATTTGCAAATCGCTGGAGAGTATGCTTTGAGAGCACTCGTTTCTAAGGGTGATTAACTTTGTGCTGCCATTATGTATAGGCTTAGTTGACAATCATTTAGGACAATACTTGTCACCAAATTGATACTTTTTTTTTGAATATTGACAACTTCCGAATTTCCTTCGACAATGTCTTCATTATGAAGGCCATTCATACTATCACCAGTATATTTTGACACGATCAAAGATCCGCATAAAACATCGCTCGCTTTGGAAACTGCAAAACAATCATGGTAAACAAAACATTTAGGAAAATAAAATAAAAATAAAAATAGAATATAATCAAATGAAAATGAATTTTAATGAGGTAGACATCAGTCTAGTCCACATTGGAATGTTGTTCCATAAATAGCGTCAAGTTGACATAAAGTTTTGGTATTTTACTTGTACACGACCAAATTAGACTGTATTAATGGACCCTATGTCAACAGTATTCGTCAAATCAAATCCGACTAAATAGACTCGGGTCTAACAAGTGTCAATAGAGTAGAATGAAAAATGGCTCAAGCTGTCAAAGATGTTGGACGTGCCAAAAAGCAGAACTTCATCAGCCCTGTTAAGCATAAGCAAAGAGTCTCAATATTTTCAAAAACAATAATGTATGTTTCATGTGAACACATAACTTTCCCTTTTTGAAAGAGTTGTGACGAAGGTAAAACTATAAGTTGTGTTCCTTTAAAAAAAAGTCATCTGGCTTACTACGGAGGAGTAAAACAAAATCAGTTAAAGAATTCTCTATTGATCAGGCATTCATTAGTTTACATAGTCCACATTTTTAAGCAACTCCTACCAAAACCGACTTTTATGAAATCAACCTCATACTTTAGCCCTGGATGCCGTACAAATGGTTTTCTTTCATTAGAATTTTGTTTAAAAAACCTTGCTGAAAATATTGAACGTACGAAATAATTCGTTGGGGAATATCTTCAGGAAAAAAAATGCAAAATAAATTTTCCATCAACAGATCTATTTACAAAAGATATTTAAAATGAACCGAATTATCAAAGCACTATGACGGCAAATAAAGTTTACTTCGACTCATACCAGGATAGCTCTACACGTCTATCACAATTGACTGCTAATATTTCTAAAGGAAATATGAATGATTGCCTCAAATAATATCCACCTTAAATAAAA
Organism: Stratiomys singularior; assembly: GCA_954870665.1. NCBI lineage: Eukaryota > Metazoa > Arthropoda > Insecta > Diptera > Stratiomyidae > Stratiomys > Stratiomys singularior. The sequence continues at coordinate 128,668,582 of OX940878.1, read as the reverse complement.
CCATTTTTTCTCTCCCTCTTCCCCTCCTCCCACCCTATCGGTGGTTGGCAATGGCGCAGGAATGCATAGTTTTCATTTAGGGCCTATTTTTTATTGAGTTTGGCATACAAATCTATCTTGTCACTTCTGTTCAGTGCTCTTCCAACATCAGCAATTCACTCATAGCAGAGCAGCTCCTATTTTGAGAAAGCGATTAAAGTCAAATAGGCTCTGAATAGAATCTGAGTTGCGGATAATACCAAGGAACCAAGCTGGAAGATCTGTATGTACTCTGTTAAGAACTGTCAGATGAACTTCAATATCAAACTAGGCATACCATTGCTCAGTTAAAGAGCAGGAGAGCGTAACAGACAAGAAAGCTTCGAAGAAAGCCTCAATGTATCCAGCAGTTGCCTTATTTTTTGTCCTCAATTCCCCTTGATTTCTTTTTATCATATTTTTCCTGACTTAGCAAACGCTGATGAAGACCGAACGATCACGGTCGAAAATCGATTCCGCAAGGTAAATAAAAAAACATAAAATTAAAAGGAAGGTTTCTTTATTTCTAGCACAAAAAAAATTTTATGAAGATGGAAGCAATTACAAATATTAGCAAACTCCAGTACTCTCCACTTATAGCCTCCGAGTTTTGAAGGAATTAATGCAGGGAAAAGCGGGGAAATTCGACCTTCAAACTCATAACCTACGTAAAGTTTTCAAATGACTTCAAAATGTTGATCCAATATTTTTCTAACCGCAATATTTATTATTGTTCAGACATTTTTACACTAAATCGGTAAATGCAAAACATTTCAGAAGATATGTAATGGTGTTTGCAAACTCCTAATCTATGACCTTTCCAGTCCAACAAATATACTCTCTTTCGATTTTGCATGCGGGAGTCCTGGATATTTAGCACTCAAGTATTTGAGATGTTGTTCATTTCCTGGAGTAGAACAATGCGAAAGACCAAGATTGAAACGAACTGAATGTAGGACACTTTTTGTGGTCCTGCCAACAATGACACAGGAGACACTATTTTCCGCAACCGTAAGCGTTCTTGGCCGCTAAAACTTCTAGAATAAGTGTTTTTTTTCGGAATCGACTATAACACGGACAAAGTTTATTGATTTAGGACTAGACACAACATAGTGTGTTAAATGCCAATGTCATTATATTCATTTTCGGGGCCTGCAGAATCATATTCAATTTCTCAAAGGTGTCTCCTAGGCCTACATATTATTTCCAAGGATGGACACGTGATTGCTACCCTTCATTTATAGTGGAATTTCTTTGAAATTACGGTTTGATACACCTATAAACAGACGTCGTTTTTTTGGAATCGAACCCGATTGCGCCATTAATACATTAACCCAAAAGTTTCCTTCCGGGTTTTGTAAGGCATGAGTCCTTATCCTATTTCTTAAAATAAAAAAAGATACTTCTTAAAGAAGATACTTGAGATACTAGAAAACCCAGTTAACTTAGCACCCTTTTTGGAAAGATTCGAATCAGTCGATAAATCATTGATCTTCCCTTGGGAGGACAATTTTTTGTCTGATTTCGTGTTCATAATCTGAACTTGAATTGTTCTTGTCGTTGAACTTTGACATCATCTGAGTCCGACATATGATCTAATCAAGCAAATAACTTGAATATGGGTATTCCTGCACAACACCGCAGAAACCGAATAGTTCTTAGAAAATTCGGCTAGGAAATGGATTACTTTGACAGGTTACATGGGTTAGGGAGCTTAAAAAATCGCTTAATTCATCTCATTGAGTTGTACAGAATTTCTAGAATAAGGTCCAAAAGTTTGTTCGGCTAAAAAGTTTAGGAGATAGAGCTTTGGAAAGTTCAATTCTCCGGATGAGTTAAGCGTAGCCCGCAAGTACGTTGAGGTGAGTTCTCAGCTATTATTTCTTTATCTTTTTTGCAACTATACTGTCATTGATTAAGAATAACTAGTTAACAATGTGTCCGCTTTTGAAATTCTCCCAGGCTTAGGACTTCTGCCATAGAATTTGCGTATACTAGCCGAACATGCCCCTGCAGAATCTAACTTTTATTCTGTACATCGATGCACCATCTTATAATTCTGTAGTTTTGTAGGATAAAGCGTTAACTTTCCCAAAAGAACTCATCTACCCAATTTTAATACACTTTCATCCCACTTATACCACACATATGTAAAAATTTCGCATTTCTTTACAGTTCAAAAGTTTTTACCTTTTTTTAATAAGGCCCTCAAGCAAGGACTTTAGTGCTAAATCCTTAAATTGTCGTCTATTTCACCTATATTTGCTTCTCTTTCTGCATTTTATTCACTACACTGTACAATTTGCTACACTTCTGCAATGTCTAAGTCTTCGCACCATTAAGATGACTCTTAAATTTCACAAAGGGCTTCTCATAAAGAGTGCAGATTTTGTCCTTTGAACGTTAACTGAGGTTATAAACCGTCCATGAGTGAATAGCCTATAAATCAATTATTTTAACTCAGGTATTTCATTCATTTAAGACTTCTTGCTCATCGAAAAGAACACAAATGCTGATGAGGAAAACATACTGTAGCTAATACGGGAATAATAAAACCTAATTAGTACTACTATACAAGGCTAGAAGTTCTAAACCATCACTATTGCTCTTGAAATTTATTTGATGGCCACAAACACTAAAGACTAAAGACTCAAAAATTGCATGTTATTTAAGAACGACATTGCCACTTTTCACCCAAATATTATGGTAGAAAGTGATGTTTCTTCCAAACAATTAAAAATAAGTATCGTCAAATCCAGATGTAACTACTAAAAAGTGCTAACAGTCTGGAGAGGGCAGGACAAAAAAGAGAAGCGAATATCCCACAGAGGAAATAAAAATACCCTTGCAACACGGAGAGCTTTACAACATAGAGAGCTTTAAACATAGAGAACTTCAAAATTAAACAACATAGTTGAGTTGAGAGATGACTAGCTATTTATGTTTAAATTTATGTCGGAAGAATTTTATGGGAGTGAATCATTGTGTATGAATACAAAATTAAAGGGAAATTTTATGCGAAATTTATGCTCAGGTGTGACTTCTGCTATTTGAAATGATAAGGTGGGCCTTTTACAAATATGCAGCTTCATCTTCCTATCACTGGGTTAAGGGAAAAATTGTGACTTCTGGGAAGTTTTTAAAGTGCGAACTTTTTTTAAGTATAATTTATCAAAATATTGGCAAAACTTCCTTATAAACACTATAAATTGCAAACGATTACTTTCTGTAGTAAAATTATGCACGAGTAATACTAGCCGAGAGTGCTACATATGTACAAATTTGAAGGACATCGGTGGAGGTCAGTTCTAACACCTTGGACAAAATTTGTTGGCATGAACATACTTCTCTAGGTTCTGTCTCGATCTACAAAATAAATGTAGTTAAATTTTATGTGCAATCCTTATAACTACAATACTTAAAAATCTAATAACTATATGTAGAGTTTTGATTGCTATCCTTCAATAAGTTCAAAACAGTGCAAAAAATTCAAGTAAAAAGCTCAAAAATCAAACCTCCAGCGGGTTTTTTTTCCATTTTTGATGACTAACGAACGATCCTGTTTCAAAAAATTGTGAATGTTATATTAAAATTCAGAATTATATGGTTTTTTTATCCTTTCTTTTTTTCAGCTACTCCCTGATCGAGTTTCTCTCTTCATAGCACAGAAATTGATGAGGATTCCAAAATGCATCGTTTTACCTTTTTTTAAAACCATTTTGTTTAGAACAATCAATGCTCGTTAGAAGGATGGAAAATATTTTTCAATTTCAATATTTTTTCTCTAAATGATGAGGACTCATGTATTGAATTCGATTCAAATATTTTTCTGTGATTATGTAGCAAAGGATTACATACGTAGTAGTTGATTAAATATCGACAAATGGAGTACAAGAAGGTATTGCAAGAGTTGTAGAAGGAACGAATTTTGTTCGATAGTCGTTTGAATATTTAGCTTATTTTAGAACATAATTTTGCAAGGATATGTAGCATTGGGGTTAGTAGATTTCACTCCACTGAATGACCAATTACGTTAACCAGAAATTGTGGGAATCTTTACAGTATACATCAAGATATCAGTATGGTTTGGTTAGAGTCCTTGATATGTTTTCTTGGTGCGGCATGTTCGTACGATTGATTAGTAATTGTAAAACGTATTTCTACCCTCAATGTGACCAGAATTGCATATAAGTACTGCATATTTACTCAAATAGAAACTACTCAGATACTCAGACTTTTCTGCAGACTGTTAAAAATTTCTAGTGTATAGTCAATTCGTTCAAAAATTAGACTTTTGATTGATTAAGTATAAGCCCCATTTTATAGCCAAACGATATTTCTAACTCAAACATTGAGATGTAGAACATAGTAAAACGAATTGGTATACCTTGGGTATACCCCCACCCCTTAAGTGACGCAAGGCCTTCTTTTTCAAGGATTATCATTGGTTCATCATTAATGTTTTGTACATTATGTACGGCGATGTCTAAAGTCATTAGATCCCTTAACGTCGTCAGATCCCCTTTATTTATACTAGCTAGCGCTTCGTTTAAATGCTACCATAGCCCACAGAGGTTGAGGTAAGTAAGACGTACTTTTTTCACATCCGAAACATCTTCTCAATATCACTAACATTGTGTTTTCATTAGTTTTCTTAAATGATGAGAGGAACTCGAAAGTCGCATAAAAATAAAAAAAATCACAAAAAAATCAAGCTTTAGAATCTCGCCAACGAAGAAACTGCGGTGGAATCCGCAACCAAAATACTTTAGATTTTTAGATTTACCTTAGGTGTTAGATTTACTCTATTAAATATTGCATCTGTTCTGTGCGTGTATTGAATAGAACGTGCACACCCATCCCAGCAATAAGAACGATCAGGCATATCAGGCTAATGGTTAACTAATGGTTAGTATAAGCCTTAGCTGTGTCTTATTATAATGATTATACTAGTTTTGAACTCTTCCTTTAAAATATTCTGTCTTCATTGCATTTCCATGAAAAAGTCCGTTTCAAGTTGTGAAGGTCACTGTCAAAATGTCTCAAGGGGAATGTGAGTGTAGGCGCCACCAAGGATTATCAGTGTATGTGCGAATTGTACTGGGACGGTGAATATGAAGCGTGTGATGGTGAAAAGTGAGTGACAACTATCTCGAGTGAGCGATGATTCTGGGGTAAGTGCATTTTGCGTAGTGCAATCACCACTTTTACTATGTCATTATTTATGCCTTATCATCAGGTATACATAATGATCAAATCTGTAAACCTGATTGCCTATAACATGGCCCATGTTAAAATCAGGGATAAAACAAGGTAAAGCATATGCAGACTGTTTTCCCTTCCAAGTGATAGGCCTTATCCACGGAGGAATAAACTACACCAAACGAAGCCTTATATAATGATTATATTGTTTGCTGGGATAGTGTTTTTTGTTCTCTGTGTTTATAAACTAATTAAAAAACTCAGAAAACACACTGCGAAGGGTGGCTGCGAAGGCTGCTTATAACTCGAGAATGAAATGAGATATTCACAAAAATAATTTTAAAAAATTCTTTAGCTTTAAAGAGACATATTTTTTCCACATAGTCGTCATCAAGCTGCACACAGCGCTCCCATCAGTGAACCCATTTTTCAAATCCTCTCCCAAAGAATTCTTCCGGTTGTTTTCGTATCCAACTGCTTGCAACGACTTTCAATTCTTCATTGTTCGCGTATCTGTTTCCCTTCAGGTCTCTTTTTATTTGAGGAAATAAGTAAAAAATACAGAAACAAATCCGGGGAGTATGGAGGAAGAATAACAACATCAAATTTCAGACGCTCCAATGCTTCTTGAGTGGCGTGCGACGTGTGTCATGTGGCATTGTCATAGTGCACTAAAACTTGGTCACTGTTGCATCGTACCCGTCGAACACGCTTCCGTAATTTCTGTAACGTCTGAATGCAGCGTTCCGAATTTACGGTACAACCGTTAGTTACGAACTTTGGAACGTATAGAGGAAAAGATTGTGGCTGTTGAATGATATTTTGTTCGCCCGTTACGAGCCAGTTTGCAATACTTTTCCCCCACCCTATTAATCAACATTAATTTAAAAGTGATTATTGATTGAGGATCCATAATGAAGGATCGTAACGAACGTAACGCGTTTCGTCTTATTTGTGAATTTCTAGGCTTGGTCTCTAAGTAAACAATCAGTCATGAAAAATTTGGTGAACATTTAATAGCAATAGCATGTTTTCTATATCTATCTTAGGGTTTAGCAATAGCCATTTACATTGTAGCTAAGTTTGAAAAAGATCAATTGATCGAGACAAAAGAACAAAGCGATAATTTCCAAAGGATTGTTTTATTTCATCCTGAAAGTTAGATCGGTGCTTAATTTAAAAGACTTAAAGACAATGTTTCGTATCATTTGTATCTAGATAATTTTGAACATTTGAAAAATGCAATTATCAAACTACAGTAAGGTGCAAAACTGAACCAATGTTGCTTTACTAAGGCGTGATTTTATCTTCATTTCCAAAGTTTAAACTGCAGTTAAATTTTACATTTTTTTATTTAACTCAATTTTATTTAACTCAGAGAGTACAATTTCTTGGAAACCAAATGGGCTTTACTTAAAATACAGTTTCCGTGAATTACTTATAATATTATGAATCACGTATGAGATATATCATTTTGCTTCAGTTGGTTTTATGTGCTTATAAAATAAAATAAAATTTATTTTCCGGCATTGGTTCAGTTTTGCACCTTACTGTATGTACAAAGTCAAGACGGAATTTCCAGTTTTTCTTGAATTTTCTTGAATCCTTTCGCCACTGATGAGATGAATACCGTGTGGCAACAATCGCCTAATTGCCATCTAAAGTTTTAAGGAAATGAAATCTTTAGTCGAGTGAAAATCTACAGACTTTTGCATCACTAAACAACTGAAAAAATTCACTTCCTCTCTTCGTGTCAATCAAATAATTTACTCTGATATTTTCTTCCACATAAATTTCCACATGTTCCACATGGGAGACTTCATCGAGAGAAAATTTAATCCAAACAAAATGCAATTTAAAAACCAGAAATTGCAAATTATTACTACTAACGCACATTCAAGTATTTGCAGTTCAGTGGGATCAATTATATAATTGAGGAAGCCCAAAGGCGTATCACACACACAGACTTGTATTTATAGATATAAATCAGTTGTTCCAATATTGATCGCCTCTTTTTTATCCAAAAGTACACAAGGCATGGACTAGACTTATGTGTGAAATATGTTAAAATATCAACTCCCACACATCAAGACAGCGCTAAACCCTAGTTTTCAAATAACAAACAAATATTCATGCGGTCAAACAAGATTGTGATATAAAATAGGCATTAAAGTTAGCACCACTTTATTAACATTAGTTGGATGTTAACTTACCTCTAGTTTTGTTATTGCACTCACTATACATGCAAGAGTTTTACCATCGACATTAGTCAGCAAAATATACTCACTTGCCAGGTAATTGGCACTCATGTGCGTTAAAATGTGGATTTTTTCCGAAAATTTGCTACCCGAACAGCGAAACCCCTTATGCGATTTTTTTTTTTTTGATATCTTTAAGCCTTGAAATACAAATATAAAATTACCTTCATGAAACACTAAACCTAAAAAGGGCACCCATATTATTATTTTGCTTGTTTCAAAATCAGAAAATGATAATTTACTTCCCCGTGATGAAAACATGGCGCAAAATAAATTTTGAGTACTGAGATTTTGATGTAAGATCGTCCTGTAGCGACCACCACTCCTTCAAATGAAGTGGGCAAGCTCAACGATAAAAGTATTACATTATTTATATGTTCCAATGGCAATTCCCTTTGAAAAGTTGCATAAAATAGTCAAATACTTACATAATTAAGAAAATTGTTGGATCCTTGGAATAGTTGGAATCTTTGGATAGTTGATACAGGCTGCAACTAAACTTTATCGGTATAAACAAATTTTTCTAAATAAAGGATGTTTCTCAGAGGAAGAGAGCTTCAGGTTGGCAACACTTTTCATTCTGTGTATGTCACATTCTAACAGCTATCACGTGATTTATAGTTCGTTTGGTCCACCATTTTATCATAAACAGGTCGACGCCTGCATAACGCCTGTAAATTTTGCAGAGATATTTCGAAAAAAATCGTTCTGTTCGACAAATTTATTGCATTCAAACGCACACCGTGAATTGCAAAGCAGCCATAATCAATCATCAAAACAATGAATTTGATTAGCCATGGATTGTTTCCGTGCGTAATGTCACACAGTGCGTAATGCAGATACCATAGCAGCTGTGGGGCATAGTATCTATGAAGAACCAAGTGAGTCAATTCGACATCGTGCTCAACAATTAAAACTGTGCCTATCCACATTATGGAAGATTATACAAAAGAACGCTGGTTTGCGGGCCTACAAGATTCAACTTGTGCAGGAATTGAAGCCGAACGACCACCGAATACGGCGTAGATTCGGTATATGAGCCCAAGAACAAATTGCTGCAGATCCTGAATTTCATAACAAAATTTTGTTTTGCGATGGGGCCTTACTTCTGATTAAGAAATTTTTAACGTTACATTAGGAACTGGTAGAGAAGTTTGAATATAAACCTCATTCTGGTTCATTTCTTTCAACTTCGGCTTCATAAGTATCAAACTAGTTCATGATTAAATAACTAGTCCATGATAAATTTTATCAAGAATCATATTGCTTTACACTCCATCCCATATTTGAAAACCGATAATCATTAGAAAAACTTGTAAAAAGGCATTTAAAATCCAAAAATATTTCATACTTTTTTCGAGCCGTCTTGAAGTTCTATCAAGTCCTTCCTTAACTTCTTTGAGGACTACATCAAGTCTTCTTAGCCAACTTCAAAAAGGCTGTATCCTCTGACCAATTTTCATTCAAGCAAGTCAAAGATCCATTGATATTACGAATTTTCCGAAGAGAATAATGACAACGTTTCGGACAGCAAAATGAATGTTATGAAAAATCACTCCTTTTTGCTGAAAAGTTTAATTTAATATTTGAAATAAGTTTTTAACATAAGTGTTAATTTTAAGTCGACTTTTACTTTAATTTAATTTTGAATTACAGGATTTAGTGTGCGTTGCTTGGAAACGTTTCATTTTAGATCAGATTGGATCTTCACTTTTCACCCTCCCCTTCACTTGCGATGAAGTTGGCAAATCAGTAGCCTTAACAGCTTCATTCAAAGAGAGAGCAGCGGAAATTTTGTGAAACCAATCGCTATGATTTCCGAGGGAATGTGACCACTCTACATATGGAACAGAAACGAAGGAAGAACAGCAGCCTTCAATAAACTAAAACGGGCAAGTAACAAAGGTATGGCATAGTCCCACTGCAAACTATCCCGTAATCTTTAGTTGCCCGAATTGTCAACAATGCCAATATCGTAGCATGAAGACTAACAAAGGCTGGAATTTCGAACACCCTCCCAAACTAAATCCCTCCAGATACAATAGTATTTCTAAACAAACCTAGTTGCATATTAACATTCTCTTATATTATGTATGTACTATTATTATTACTATACTATTGGGAAAATTGTTCTGACGCACGTTTGATCTTAGAAAGTAAGCCATCTTTGAAAAAGCTTTAGTAAAGAAAGCTCTCCACTAAACTACGTCGTTATTTGTAAGCTCTCTATCTCTCTCTATCTCTCTCTACCAGGTGAAAGCTGTGACGCTCCCCTGGACTCTTTGCGTTTTTTCGTATTTGCGTTGGGCTAAAAGTATAGAGTTCTCTAGCGACACCAGACAGACAGGGGATAAAAGCACAATAGACAATTTTGAAAAAGGTTAAAAGTATGGACAATACTACGCCAAATTTTAGGATCCACTGAAGGTCAACATCCGGAAAAAACGCCTCTAAACTGCTCAAAAAAGCTTTTCTTTCACCGTGACAATGTGTGAGTTCATATCTGTGTGTTTGCAACGGTGGAAATTTATGGCATGTAGTTCAATTGCCTCCCCTTTTCAAATTGTCCTGCTGCCAGTGACATTACTCCTGTTATCTTATTTTGAAAAATTCTTTGAAGGAAGGAGGGAGATGTGGTTCACTTTCAGAGCAAGTACAGTGGAACATTATTATTCAAGTTTCAGCTCATTTTTTTTAATTGTATTGGGACCAGCCATTTGCTACCATCATGCTTTTACCTTGTAACTTAAGACAAGCAGATGCATCAATAAAAACGCCCCGGATTTGGCACTTGAAGAAAGTGATCCTTCATCGTGACAATACATGGACACATACATGTGTGATTGTAATCTTCAAAATTCATGACATGTAGTCCGAATCGCTTCCTGACCACTCCCCTTTCATCAGATCTTGCTCCTAATGACGTTATTTCTGTTCCCTAATTTGAAATAAATCGTGGAGCAGAAGGGAATGTGGACCGACTTCAGACGTGTTAAACGCTGTAGAACGTTTTTTTTCAAATTATAGCAGTTTTGTTTGAGTATTGTTAGGACCATCATGCTACAATTATGTACAGTCGTCGCTCGTTGATTCGAAACTCGAGGGACTCTTAAAATATTTCGAATCATCGAGTGTTTGAAATATCGAATTGTTCGAAATTTTCGAGAGCAAATAAATAATACTACGAATCATTGATCAATTATCATTTGTTAACTGCTTTTTTTTAACAGTGACAACAGTTTAGAGATACATTCGTGTACATATTTATAACGTGAATAAATTAACCTTTTGAAAGAACATTGTTATACTGGTTTTCTTCAAAGCACATTGCTTCTGCTCAGACTCCTGAATAATTTTTTTAAGAGGAAAAGTGCCTGAAATACTTTTTCATCACTTTCTTTTCGTAGACAGAAGCTTTGTAATGTAACAAATGAGGCGCTTGCTTCCTTAACTTACACCTCTGCCAAAGGCTCTGGTATATTGTCCTTATCTTCTTTCATTCGTATCTGTCGCAGATCAAATTTCGCTATCGGTTAATGAATCTGAGACTGCAACATCTTCATCCACTCGAGCAAACTCAGAAAAACTCAAAACGTTGATGTCAACTAGTGATTGTATTGCTAGTTCTTCGTCATCCATAATTATAGGACGATATTCCTGATCTTCTTTTATGAAACAGGATTTTTTGAAGCAGTTGAGAATTGTTAGGGATGTTAAAGCTCTCCATTTTTTTGCGATAAAACGTCTTGAAATTATGGATAATCCCTTGGTCCAATGGTTGTAATTTGGAAGTTGTCTTCGGCGGAAAGAAGTAGAGTTCTTCATTGGACAATGTAGGAGGACTATTGTGGACAGTGCAATCGTCTAAAAAAAGGGAAGTGTTCCGCTTTTGTCGTTTCATGTCCCATGAACTGTAAAAAGCCAATTGCTCAACAGTTCTGTCTTCATCCAAGCTTTTTTGTTAGCACGATAATCAGTAGAAAACTATTTCACTCCACGATTAAAGGGTTAGGCCACTGTAGAGACCGAAAAAATAATCTTTGGTAGGATTTTTTTCTAGAAATACTACAGAATAAATCGAAATTTCAATTAAAGATATTTATTATGTATCTGAACAACTGTATACAAACATTTTTTTGCAGCGATTCATTGCAAGATGGCGGCTGTGCAGCATTTTTCGATAACGTCTTGGTTTTTTCAAGCCCCACGGCTAGACAAACAGCTCCTGTAATTTTTTCATTTCAATTAGTGAATTTGTTTTTTTTTTGATTTCATACAGTAACTGCTATAGAATTTCGTATGTTTTTTTTTTTTTGATACTTTAGTTTTTGACCAAATGGCACACTCCCAAAGTGAAAATTGAGAAATTTACTTGACAAATCATCAGATAATTGTTAATAACAAATGAACAATGCAATTCAAAAAAGTCCTATGTACTTCCATAAATAATATATTTTTCAAGATATTCGCAAAATTTCAAGTAAATCGGTTGCAAATTTTCTGAGTTATGTTTCCGGCCAGCTCAAAAAATACAATTTAGAGATAAACTCGTTTGAAGTTTTGAGTAGTAGAAAATCATGAATAATTTATTAATACCTTTAATCAACGACACCTGCACCATACAATTGGCCTTCCAGGTAATCGTCCTGCTCTTGTTTTCTCTGCTTGATCTTGAAGTGATCCTAGCCTCTTTTACTCGTTCAGACAACGATCTCTCTGCATGCTTTTTACGCTCTTTGTCGGTTTCCAGTCACGTTACGTAGCTTCTCGGTGGGATTTTGAAGTCCATTGCCACCATTACGTGCAAAATTGAAGAAAATCCGTCATTGTACACACAAACTGCAATATTTCCAGCCACATCCCAGACTGCTTTACCACTTGTAATGAATTTCGGGGCCAATGCCCACACAGTTGTCGTATCGCATTCTTCTTTATGATTTTCTGCCCACTCTGCATATTCTAGGGTATCTTTTTTTGAGCCCAAATTCACAAGACTTACAGTATTTTCATTTCACTACACGATCAACGATTTTTCTTCTGTTGCTGCTGATTGGTGTCTCTAACCCGTGTAAAGACGTAAACCCACGTTTTCTCCACATACCATCGCCTTACACTTTAATTCCATTTTATCCATTTCCAGAAGAAATCGTTTTTTCTTCCTCCGCAGCTCTCACCATACTGTTCTTTAAGACGAGATTGGTTGCAGTGAACGCTTTTTTGACATTTTGGTCAGAGTATGAGTGAAATGAAAAAACCGAGGTAATTCCATGAATGAACATGGAATGTATGTACGATGTACTGGTATTCAAGTCATCTGCTCAATGGTCTTCTTCGAGACGCTATTGGTCTCGTGCTGTTGCCATATACCGTTATCGCTCCTTTATTTTCACTGTACAAAAAAATAAAAATAATGAAACAGGTGAAAAAAATTATCTCACAGAAGTAAAGACAAGCGTACGTAGCGTCCTTTTCAAATGCTTGGGTGTGCCTAACTGACTGAAAAAGACGTTAGACAAGTTTGAACTTGTAATTTGAACTTTTGTCACATCTTTTTGGGGTCTTAAGGGACTAATTAACACAAACGAAATCGATTTTAAGAAAGTTCTAGAGTAGCCTAACGCTAAAAACGTACTTACAATCTTTCTATTTTTTTCTCTCTGCAACTTTGAACTGTCACAGTTTGACGCCGATGAGTTTAAATTAACGCGTCATTTTGCTATGATTGTTTCGTTCGAATTACGAAGTGCATAAAAATGTATCGATTTAGTTCGAAACATAAAGAGATTTTTTAGAGAACTTATACTAACTTTGAAATATAGAGAGGTTCGAAATATCGCAGGTTTGAATTGACGAGAGTTGACTGTATTTATCTTGTAACTTTCCACTGGTAGCAGCATATCAGTCGTTCAGATGTGCACTCCAAATAAGTCCTCACATGAGCTGAACGCGTTCAACTCTTCAAGAAATTTCTCTTGCAGAAATTTAATTCAGTCATTAATGGCGCGACCCGCCGCATTCATATGCCTCCATCATATCGGAAATAAGTTGAGAGCTTGTTCGTATCGGAGAGTAGTTGGAATATTTGTTGTGTCAAGAAATTTCAAAAGAAAGTGAAAAGCAACAAAGAGGATGTTTGAGACGGCTGAAAAGCGAGCAGTCAATGAGTCAGTATGCTCCGTCGTGGGAACGAATGTAAAGTCATTGACGCCCGTTTGGAATTCAAAATAAAATATTGTTACTTCCCAGATCTATAACCTATTTTTCAATAAAATTCATTATCATTCAACTAATACACTACGCTCCGTTCCGCAAGCCCTAAAATGGACGCAATACTATCACATAAACGGAGACTGTTCGAAACTAAATTTTGCTTTGATTCAATGGTTTTTAATTTAAAAGATCAGAAACTTTCTAAATGACCCTCGTACATAAGGAACTAATAAAAATTTACAATCCCTGATTGGAAACCAGGCTTCATGAGAAAATTGATGCGGAAATTACTATGGCGCGTTTCAAAATAGAGCTTAATATCAAGTCTCATATTGATAAACAACAGAAACTGGAGTCAATGATGGAAAAATTTGTTCATGCGTTAGCACTGCCCTTACTAGTGGATAACTGAAGTTAGCTGGGGGAAAACCACACAATATATGCATATCCCAACAAAATCGCCTTCACGTAAACTACCACATTGTAATGAGGTGAGTTAAGAGTTTAAGGCTCACACAGCTTTTGTTTGTTTACTGGCGCACTTAGTAATAATACCCAATGTTTATTGGGTTTTGTTACTAAGTACACCAGAAGAATGCAACAGTTGATATCGTTTGTTGCAGAACAGTAGCCTTGCGTTCATTTCTGGGATTACCAATAAAATTTAATTGGCTTTTTATTGAACCATAATTTCACTTAATTAACATCATATTACATAACTTTAATTTAATTAACCGGAAGTCTCTTAGCCACAATGTTTAACATTTAATGATAAACAATAACCAGAACCAATTTTGTAGTACAAAGAACAGCAAAATTTTTAACAAAATATTGCAACATTGACGATAATACCAACTTCAATCATTTTCAATTAATTTTAAAACGTTTTCCTTCGAAAAATAAATGATAAAATCCTTGAACGGGTGATAGAAGCGAAAAGCTTATTACCACCACCAGAACATTATCATATAACGTTTACATGCTTCTGGCAACACATATCCTCGAAAAATTGACTCTTCACTTCAAATCGTTGGCATTAGGTATGCATTTGCACCCAACTTGCTTAACAATGGTAAAACAGAGGTCTCGAGGTCAAATTAGCGCCAAGTGTAAAGTTAACATTATTCATTGTGAATACTGCGTACAAAATAGTAAATTGCCGCAAGGTATCCAACACTAACAAATACTCGAAAATCCATTACCCTCTATGAGCAGCATGAAAATCACTTTAACGAGTTTAACGAGCACCACTTAGGTAGCAAACTCGTAACTCTGCAGATTGCACTTTTAAAACATGTTAACATCACCACAACAAGAAAACTTCACCTGGATTCCAAACACTTACTCTTGCACGTTTGCACTGTATGTGTATCCAACGCGACCAGCAATCAAAGAGATATGGGAGAAATACAAGAAAGATAAATGAATATCTGGGGGTCAGCTATAAAATGAATCGATTAGGTAATATTGTTAACAGACTCAATCGAACAACGTTGGCGCGCGAATTCTTTTGAGCCCGGTCACACATCCCATTGCACCTGAACGCATCCGTGCATCGGAACCATCGTGTCGGATACAATTGCGAGAAAAACTTTTCTTGAGATACTATTCAAAAACCAACGAACTTTTCTTCATGTACAATTTGTTTAACCGCGAGGATATCATATCATAATACAACCGTTGATTAAGGTGCAAGGATTTAGTGAAAGTTAAAGAAAAGTGTGCAAGAGGAAAAAGTGTGTGAGCAGAGAATTCCGTGAAAATGCTACCTGGAAAATTTGCTGTTGTTGGATTATTGCTGTGTGCTGTTTCCGCACGTGATTTACGTATGTTTACATTTCATTATTTATAATAATTTTGATTAAAATTTATTTTCGGACGGCATGCATTGGCGTATATCTCGTCGGAAAATGTCAATGTTTAACATTAATATGGATTTTCCTTTGAATTTTGAACACATCTGATTAAAGCCGGCGTCGTACGTTTCCAGATCAAGATATCCTTGCACTGCGACCATCGTCTGTTACAAAGCGTAACGCATTTCTACATAAATTGCCAAGCATTAAGCCGAACCGCCACTTCTTTTGCAAACAAAGAAAATTTGTGTAAATTAAAAACAACATGGGATAATGTAATGCACATAGAAGGTTGACTTGTAACGCAATGAATGATAGCAAACAAAGAAAAGTTCACTATTTGAGTAATTCTTTTGTTTGAAAATGGGTCATTGAAAGTCGAATGTCTCAGTACGTATTTTGACTTTATCAACCGCTTCTCGTTCTTTTAAATAAAATTTCAAACTTAAGAAAGGGGTTTTGAATCCCTGGTGAAAGTTTTCTTGCACCTCCTCCCTTACAAACAAACAAGGAAGAATGCCTTTAATGCATGAAGCTAGGACTGAATAACTTTGACAAACTAAACCCTTTGTTAATTTTTATAACGATCTTTTTCCTTCAACTTTCGTCAAAAACAATCGTTCAGAATTTCATCACAAAACTGGTTCCTGCAAATCAAATAAATGACAGGTTAAGAGACCCTCTGCTAAAAAAATTTAATCAATAAAATGAATAAAAAAGACCAAAACTCCCAAATAAGCAAAAAGTTTTTATAAATAATTAAAATGACTTCCTTCAAATTCAATAACATCTCAAGTTACGCCAAAACTGAACCCAAAAACAAATCAAACCTAAATTTTCGAAAACTGAAGGAGTTACAGTGGGTGATTAGTTAACAACCATATTCTGTTACAAGACTATGCTCGCTATCCGAATTGTTCCTTAATCGATCATTGGTTTACCATAGCTTTTGATGAGAAATCGATCTATTCGTTCCGAAGACCCTTAAACATTAAATTAGGGAATAAGATATAATTTTGTAGTAAGTTTATTGAAAAAAAATGCCACATACATAAAGTCTCAAATATGAATCAGTCCTTTTTAATTTTTTTTTTGTGTTTTAAAAGTCAAGTCCGATATCGATTCCTTTTCTCTCTTTTTCAGGATTTCCCGAAAATCGTTAATAGCACTTTCGTTGTAAATATTTCCAATCCTACTAACATCAGCTTGGTTTAGATGCCATTCTGCAAACAATGATTTTGTTCTGACATCTTTAATGGCAAATGTCGGCAGTGGACTTCTTTCGTCTTTCTACATTTCGTTATATTTCCTTGTGTTTTTCATTCCAGATTTCTTGAAGTTCTTCTGTTGTCAGTTCATCTATATGTTCCATTATGAGTCCTTCTATGTCATCCTCGTTTACCTCCAATTCCAAATTTCTAGCAGTTGTCAAAATTTCATCCACAATTTCAGACAGATCACTCTGATCATCTTTGTTTCCTTGAACGAAGAATGGACACAACTTTTGCCAAGCAGAAATCAATAGGCGCTGCATGACTTCTTACCATGCCTTTTGAATGATACGAATAACTTCCAGACTGTCGGATTTTTCTTTCCAAAACTATTCTGAGGAGATTTGGCATTCTCCAAACACCGACGAAACAGCGCGCGAGTGTACAATTTCTTGAAACTTGCAATAACCTCCTAAGCCGCATTCGGAGGTAAACACTGAACTGTCAGCAACCAAAATATGTCAGCAAATGATCTTCAAGGTCTTTTAGATGTCCTGGTATATTGTCTAATATTAGCTGTCTTTTCAATGGCAAATCATTGGTATCAAATTAGTCTTTGATGATCGGGCACAAACATCTAACAGCCATTCTTTGAAAAGAGCTTGCATGGACCACGATTTGATCTCCACACTACTGACAGTCTTCTCTTCATTATTGAAATTTTTTTTGAATGCTTTAGGGTCCTCAGAGTGGTAAACAAGAAGTGGTTTAAGTTTCATATCACCACTAGCGTTAGCTCCCATTAGTAACGTCAATCGATCTTTTATGGGTTTATGCCCTATGCTCATCTTTTGTGATGTATTTACGGTTCGGCATGTGCTTCCAATACAAACCAGTTTACAATACCCTTGTGTTTCAATAAATTCTTTAAATTTTAAGACAGTACTTATACGCTTCCGCTTATCCGCACTAGCAGACTCACCATGCACCATTTTTCATTCCAGACTTCTTTCTAAACTTTGCGAACGAGCCAGTGGTTGCCTTGAATTCTAACTCCTCATATGACGAACCTGGAGTTTGTCCTTTCAATTTCTCAAAAATTTCTCTAGCCTTGAATGATAGGTATACTAGTCAAATCTCTTTTCATTTCCCAGTCATTTATCCAAACTATAAGCAACCTGTCCATGATTTCATGGATGGCACTTCTTTGCTTTACAGATGTGTTTTTTGTTACTCCTTTAGCTGCTTACGTCTTCTTGATAATATCTTTTTAAAGCTAAGATTGCGCTTACTGTTGACCTGTTCAAGCCATACTAACCCGCAACAACAGCCATCTTTTGTCCGCTCTCTACTTTGGCTATGACCTCTTGCTTGGTTTTTATGATGAGCACAGTTCTTGATACTCCACACTTCTTGGGAACCATAATATTGTCAGATTTTTAGTTTTTTTAATAAAGGGTTCAGGATGCACATACAAACATTTAGAAGAACAGAAACGAACTAGGGTACACAAATGATGAAGTATCGGCGTACACTAGCTGCGCTGTAGTATGTGATAACTCGGGAAATCGAGTTGTGCGTACGTGATATGATTCACATTAGCACCGCACGACTGTCATGACCATATTATACTCCGAGCACCGAGAAATGTTCGTTAGTTCGTTCGCTTATTTCGTTATCCCAATATATGTTCGTTGTCGGAACTCAAAAATCTTTCGTGAAAGTGTTCGCTGTTCGATTTTTTCATAGTCCGATTCATTCACAATCCGAACTATTTGTTAACCGATCACACGCTGTTTGGCTTTCAACTCTTTATTCTTGTTTTTTTTAATTCTGCTTTGCTACTTCCGTTGCACCTAAGCGTTTTCCTCCTGAAGATGATTTTAGTCTTGGAAATAGAAAAAAGTCAGCAAGTGTTATATGAATATGGTGGTTCTGTTGTAGTGTCTGCAAAATGTTAGAAATTTTATGTGTCTAAAGTTTATTGCCTGCCTGGATTGCAAATAATTAAGAAACATAAATGCGCTCATGTTTTTCCACGCACCCAATTACTTACATGCCTACATCGTTTTATTACGGTGATTAATCGATGGTACATTCAAGCCTTCCACATAATGCAAACATGTGTTCACCAACGACTGGTATTTTCTATCATCTCCTCTTTCCATCTCCAACTTTCTCTTTCCCAACAAAAGAAACCAACTCTTTTCGTAGTCTTCCGAGACGGTCGGCTGCGCCTCGCCACAACTCCTTTCGGGGTTTGCCGACACGATCGGTTTCGTTAGCGTCTGCTGCGCTTCGCCACAATTCGGTTTCAAATTTCCGACATGGTCGGTGTCGTTAGCGTCGGCTGCGCTTCGCCACAACTTTTCGAAGTCTTCCGACACGGTCAGTTAAGTGTACGGAATCGCGTGGTCTTTCCAGGGACACATCGTGTATGTCATCGTTCCGCTCATAAGTTGATTGAGCAGAATTGCGTTGTACTTCATCGAAGGGCTAAGGACACATCGTGTGTGTCACCGTTCGTTCCATCCACATCTACTCCTTCACTTTATAAATATCTCTTTGATTTTGCAGTGAATTTCCAAGCCCGGCTTCCCAAAGCGACTAGGATTGTGTCCCCACACTTTGGACAGCGAGCACCAGCAAACTGTTTCAAAAACTAATAAATAAATAAAAGTGTGTTGAAAGTTCCGCCGTGTGTTTTACTAGCAATTGATCTCATAACCTCCGGATCCTTAACAGTATACAATATCTAATATACGAGTTCATTATTGCAGTTGAAGACCCATTCATTATTCTCCCACAAATCTGTCTTATTAAGCAGTATGGCATCACACTTGCATATCCTTACGCTTGCATAAGACTCTTTCACAAATGCTCGACTTTCCAGAAAAACTCCATGGTGAATGACACTGCGATAATCTTAAAAAATCAGTCAACATTGCTTTGATTTTCAGTTGTTTTTGAATTGTTTATATTTTTTTTTTGGGGTTATTTTCAAAATCTTTTCGAATTTTCAAATTTAAAGATTGGTTTTTTATCTTCAGGTTGGGTGCATTCACCACACTTACCAAAACAGCAATTATGCTTTTCGTAATCGTAAAGTGATCTCCTCAGTATTAAATTTTCAATATTTGATTGCAAGACAATCAAGTCCTTCGGGACAAATTATACACCCAGGCGGTATATATTCATATTTGCATTACCAGAAATCTTTGTGAGGGTTGTTTTTATATTGCCCTATGGGGGAACTTATTAATTTAATTATGATTCCACCTTTTTTGATCAAAACCCATAAGATCGGGAGATTTTTGAAGTGTTAGTATTATATGTCCTTACGCTATTTTCCAAGTATTGACCAGAATTTGGTGAACGGTGGAATTTGACATTTAAACTACAGAATATTTATATTTAAACTACAGAAATATTCCTTCCACTCACAGGACCCCTTGAAACTATCGCTCTTTCGCTTTATTAATTTATTTCTTAGTTGTTGATGGACGTCCTGAAGGCGGACGGAGTTGTATTGACTAAGTATTAATTGATACGGGTATTCAAAACTTAATTATTGAGTTATTAAGTATTGAATACATACATATTTTAAGCCATCCTTTGGAGTAGACTGTAAACACGAACAGCAAGAACACTCTCCAGCAGCGCCTGTGAGAGTGAGATACAAAATGCAATCAAAACCAACCAATTTTATGTTGGGTGATGTTTATTCATTTGACGTAAGGCCTATTACAACAGCCTAAAACTGTCTACATAGCAGCGTAACTTATTTTATCCCTTATTTTAACATGAGCATGTTTTTGGCAATCAGGCATATAATATAAGGAGGATAAACTTTAGATTTATTTCGTTTTCTTGCCTTGCAATCCTTCTTTTCAATCTTTGCTTTTAAACTTACTAAAAATGCTCGATAGAATTATTAAAATTAAATGCAATTTTAATTACTTAAATTAAAGGCGTATTATTTGTATGTATAGATCTAAGATATCTTTTTTCCTTCAGTAAAAAATTAAAGATACGTTTTTCTCTTTAGTTTCGTGAATGTGTGGCCCAATATGTATAAGTTAAATTCCATTCACAAACGCTGACTTACCTGCGTTGATTTTTCTTCATATTTTTTTCTGGGTTTATTTTAAAAATAGTAATCACCAAATTTCATTTATACACACCTGAACAAGGTCAACAAGTAAAACACAAACACGAAATAATGCAATCAGCGTGACTCCAAGCTAAGTATATAAAATTCAGCGTCCTTGATCTTGAATCAAAAAAAAATTTTCATGTATGCACATACCCCGAGGAAAATTATGCAATATGAGCAAAGGCAATTAATTGAACGGTGAAAAATTTCAATGCATTATTAAACGTTTGCTCTTCTCCATCCAGTATGTGGTAAATTATTCATACGTTTTTTTCCACTTCATATTTTGTTTTTTTGGGTTGAGATCCATCCATCCATCCATCTTTGGATTTCCATGTCTTCATGGTAGTTTGAGATTTTATTTAAGGTCGCAATTAAGTTTTGATTAGTTTGCTTATGTTTGTGTTGAATTTATTTTGCAATCACGGCTCAACGAAATGTCAATGGTAAAAATAAAGTTGAAATTTGATTAATATTTTCTAATTGCATTGCATTTAGTGCTTTTTATTGCTTTTCGCAAGACATTTGCCCGACGCGACAAAATGCAGTTAAACTTTTTGATTTATTTAAGAAGATTACAGCATAATTGCGTGTTTAATTGCAGTAGATACTCAGTTCTGTAAGGATGCGTGATTGCATTTTCCAACTTAGAATGATTTCAAAGATAAGTCTTGCACAGTGAAGCCAGAATTCCAAGAAGTTTCATAGTATTGCTGTAGATCAACTGTCGTTTGCAAATATGCTGATTTCATTAGCAATAACATTGCCAGAAAATTAAACGGCAGTTAGAGGACGAAAATTACAGTTACAAGGAATCTTTTCATTGCTAGGATTGCTTGATGCCATGGCTTTTGTTTCTAAAACGTCTTATATGCGCGACCCACAGTATTTTCGAAACTCAAACGATCTTAAGATACTTTGGGTTTTGGTTTCACTGTTTGATGAAGGTGCCTTTTTAATTTAAATAACAATTTAAGTTAATTTTTTAACTTAAATTACTTTAAATTTTAAAGGAGCTTTCTGAATAATAATCTTTTGATTCTAACTTTTTAGCTACCTTTTTATATTATACCAACATAGAAATTCTCGAGGAATACGTTAATCCAAGGTTAAAAATACTCAAAATAAACTTGAAAATTGAACTTGAAAACGTTAAAGGTTTATCAGATAGAGACACAGCCTTTCTTCATCGGCCTGCCAAACAAATTCGTCCATGTTTAAAGTTTCAATCTTGATCTTGGAATCATGAATGTGGCCTAAATTTTAAAACCTTTACCCTCTAAATATACGCCCTCGTAACAGGGCGAAGATGTCCTTCGTTTAGAATAAATCTTAAGAATCCTTCGACCAAATTGACCTTCTAGCTTGTATGTCATTCTTGATATGACAGTTAAAGTTAATGGATAAAAACAAATCTGTGGACATATGCGCATTAGCATTCTACAAAACTCCGTAGTCATTCACAATAACTGGCATGTATTCTTACACCGAAAAACCTATTGTTATGTATACTCTCAGAAATTTGAGCCCAGAACTTATAATAAAGCTTTAATTTAAGCTGCCCACTCACTAAAATCGTTAAATGTACAAGCTCGCTATCTTGCAAAGCTCGCGTGATAGCTGTCAACGGTACTGTTAGCGAAATCACTTGTGATTTATTTGAGGTGCCCTTATTAAAAGTAGTCAACAACGTGTTAAGTCAGTGATAATTGATTTGCAACCATTTTCGTTGGTCGCTGTCCCTAGATGGTTTATTATTTACAGAACAAAATAAGAAGACAAGAGAAAAACGCTGCACCAGCGGCCAGATATATGGTACAGTGGGCTGCATGGGTCTTTCACGGTGCTTGAATGCAATTATTCATATGTACTTTTTCCTCGTGTGCTTAAAAATAGTTTTCTGGTCTTTGCCTTCGATCGCAACACGTTTCTTCTTTCTAAGTCTTTCTAAATCTTTCTTCTTCTAAGGATATCTGCTCGATTCGAAAACGACTATTCTGGTTCTTATTGCACATGGAGTAGAAACAATGAAAGTTTGGTTCCGGAATTCCAGTTTTCCTACGAGGGATTCCTTAATGTTTTAATTTATAAGTGATTCGAATCAAATAGGAAGATAATAATTAAAAATAAATCGCGCTTTAATACCTATCATCAAGATTGGTCGTTTGCGATATTGCTGATGTCTGAAATTAAAGAAAGAAAAAGAATTGTGTTTGTGATTTGACGAATTAATGTGATTAGTGTTCGTGCTGCTTTTCACCCTGAAACATAGCGTCGAGTTTCACAAAACGCTCAAACTGATCAAAAAGATCGGATACTTCCTTTAAATTTTGTGAATTAATTTATTATTGATGTCTTAAATATAAGACATCGATTTTCGATTGTATTTGTGCATTTTTCTAGTTTCTTTGATGATCGTTGCATCCCCCGTTGTTATCTCATGTCCTTTCGAAATGATATAGTCCGCGACAGCCGACTTGAATTTTCTCGTTGTCTAGATGCTCCTAAATCCACGTAACAATGAGTCTCCTCGTTTGGCCTATGTTCACTTTGTTGCAAGTAGAACATTCGATATGATATACGCCAGATTTTTTTTTTGTGTTTCATGTTTGTCCTTCGTTGATCCGAGAATGTTTTTGACCTGGTTCTTGCAGCTAGATTCAGTCAGTCGCACAGATACATTTTTCTTCGATTAATTTTCTTTTTTATTGTGTTGCTGATACCTTCATGGTAGGTCCAGTATATCCTTTCAGTAATGGCATTTCCCAACGTTGATCGCTCCCGTCAGTGTCTGGTCTTATGGATCTTACGTGCCAATCTCTTAATCGTCGAGTACTTGAATCCGTTTAATCTGGACAAAAATTGACAAAATGAATAGGAAGTATCCTATCTTTTTGATCAGATAGCTTCGAGACTTACATTAATTATTAGATCTTTTTAGAGTGAGACCCGACATCCAGTGATACGTTTATGATACACCCCTTCTTTTTAATGTAAGGACAAGACGACACATCGTGTCGCATCAGATCTTGATCAAGACTATGCCTACTTCAATATGCTGGCTGCCTGCAGGACAGAAAAACACATTTTATGTGCAAACTAGGGAAGACACAAATAAAAAAAAAACAAATGATAAATTTCCTATCATTAATCGAACCGAGAGTTGAAAAAACCCTGACATACATGAAATGTATTTATCTTTTTGGAAAATTTAGCGATTGAGAAGAAAAGTTAAATCAAATCGTCTGAATTATGTATGGATTATAGTCGTCTTTTGATTTTTGACTGAAACTCAAATCTATAGTTTTTGTCAAAAATTTTCGATTTCGGGCAGATAAACTCTTAACACATTGTTGTCGGGCGCTTCTCGTCGGTGCATTATGGCGGGAGCAGGTGATTTTTTGAAAAAATTTTGCGGTCTTTATCCTAACGACAAATCACTGTAGATTTTCTCGACATAGAATGTATTCTTCATCGTTATTATGAAAGACAGGCACATTTTGTAGAAATGAATACAGTATGAATAACGCATTGTATAAATGGATGTAGAATATATAATTGAAAGTACAAACAAAGGAAAAATTTATAGTTTTGATCAATATTATTTTTTACCAAAATTTTTGAAACAACAAACAACCTAGTGAAGTAAACAATGAACACTCATAATGTTTATTAGAGTGATAACGCTCAAAACATTCATCCCTATGAAGAGGTTTGTCGCGAAATTGACACATAAAACATTTTTCACTTTTTGAGATGCACACACGCGACATTTTCTTTGCGAAAATTTTCTCTCTCCGGTTCCAACAATTCTTTCTTTAAGGTGTTTTTCCATCGACAATCTTCCTAGTAGAAGTTGTTTTGGCACACTTTTCCTATAAGTCCAGCCAGGGCCATCGGCTTGTCATTGTTATCTTCTATTCGTACCGAATCATTAAACAAATGCAAAGCTTCTTCATATGTAAATGTCTTATATTTTACTTGGTCCTTCTTCTTGGATTACATACAACAAAGGAATTGATCAATGCATAATTTATAATGTACCAGGTGCGCAAGTTTAAAATCTCGTTTTGATGTCAAGAGATGGCGCATGAAACCCATTGAAGTAACCTGTCGAACCCAAAGCTCCATTTTGTTGGTCAGACTGCCCGTTACAAAACGTCATATTCGTTCAGTTGTCTACGAGTTAGTAGTATACTTCTTTTTCGTGTTAAACATGTCGAATTTAAAGCCAAGTAAAGTAATGTAATGATTTTCTCGTTCACTCAAAAGAAAAAGGCATCGAAGAAACATCGAATTCAACTGTCAAGACTTGTGAACGCTGCTTTCAACGTTTGAAAAGTGGCGATTTCAATGTTATTGACAAAGAACATGAAAATCAACTAGAAATGTTTGAAGATGAGGAATTACTAGCATTATTGAACGAAGATGGTACACAAACACAACAAATGATGGCGGAGCAGTTGAATCTCACTCGGCAAGCCTTTTCTGATCGCCTGAGAGCCATGGAAAAGATTCAAAAGGTTGGCAAATGGGTGGCACACAAACTGAACGAACGACACATGGAAAAACGAAAAACTGTGTGCGAAATGCTGCATTAACGCTACGAAAGTATAGGTTCTTTGCATCGGGTTGTAATTGGCGATGAAAAATGGATATATTTTGAGAATCCCAAAGAACGCCAGGAAAACATCAACATCGAGTGCAAGACCAGATCGTTTTGGGAGGAAGACAATGTTGTGTGTGTTTGTGGTGGGATCAGAAGGGAGTAGTGTACTACGAGCATTTCAAACCCGAAGCAACAGTTAATGCCGCCCGTGACCGACAACAAATGATCAATTTAAACCAAGCATTGATCGAAAAACGCCCAGAATGGGCTCGGAGACACGGCAATATCATTCTGCAGCATGACAGCGCTCCTGTACATTCAGCCAAAGTGATCAAAGAAACGATTTCTTCACTTGGTTGGCAACTCCTTCACCACTCGTCATATTCACCAGACCTGGCGTCTTCAGATTATCACCTCTTCTTATCGATGGCACACGCACTGACTGAACGACTTCAAGACTTTCGCGGATGTACAAAAACGGCTTGATGAATAGATATCAACGAAAGTTAAAGCTTTCTTTTGGAATGGTTTCCATAAATTGCCCGAGAGATGGATAAAATGTGTGAAAAGCGAGGGCCAATGCTTTGAATTAAAAATGTTTTGCCATTGTTCTTAAATAACTAAGAATTTTTCATGAAAATAATGACATTTTAAATTTCCGCACCTAATACATTGTTACTCGTTTTGTCCATTTCCCTGTCTTTCGTAGTATTGAATAGTACGACAAATACTGATCTGCACGGTCGACACTTTCCATGAAATTGTTAGCAACAATAAAAGAATTTGGTTTAATTATTTCTTGTCAAGTTGTTCTACATAATATGACTCTCATTCATTTCCTTCGAATGTACGAAATAAAGCCCACTGCTTTCATATGTTGACAGATTTAAAGTAAAATATCCCCTTCACGGGGATACGCACACATTTGAGTTTTTTAGACACTCCGGTAAACCTCTTTTTTTATGATAGTTACATATACCCTATTTTTTCCACAAAAGGCTTTGAGTGTTATCACCTCTATTATAATGATTATCCATATACGGATGGTAGCAGGCATCTATATATGGAGTTGCAACTGTCTGTATTGACTATATCAGCCGTGACCCTTGACCAGAATAAATTGCAAAACTAGTTTTCCCGCATTATAAGCTCTGAAAAATATTCGTCCTCTCTATGGTATAATGCCTTCATCCAAGGATACTTGCCGTTAAGTTTGGCCGAACGCAATCAAATATGGGCCTGACTTTTAGTCGATCGGTTTGATTTATCGTTGATAATGCCAAGCCTTCTATATTTGTGAAATATATCGCTAAAAATTGTTTTCACAAAGAACGGCGTTTCCTTGCAAGACTCTGTGGGCCAGCGCATATCTATTCTTTCTTTTCGAACTTACCCTTAGAAAATATTTAATCCAATAAATTTTTTCATTTCCAATATCGCGATATCCTTCTATTTCATACTTTTTTTATATTTTTATCCTTTGTCAATAATACCGATTCGCTCGTCAGAACTTGATTCATCAGACTCTGGTGGACTAGTTCGACGAATAAATCTTAGAGATCGTGGAATAGTCACCTACCATTAATCACTATCACACTATTTGTCACACAAAATGTCCACAAAAATATCCTGATCAGTTTCGTCACGACTGAATCACATTTTACCAGTATTTAGAGTATTTAAATATAAAAATAACCACACCACTTCCACAGGAAAAACAATTATTGAAAGAGTTCGATAGCAAATCCGACTATAAAGGTTTGCAATGTGGAAAAGACCGTCCTTCCTAAGGAGACGTGTTAACACCGATAACTACCCAAATTCACTCAAAGTAATACGACTCAAATCGGCTCCAATATCAATAAGGAAACGCGTTGCGCTTTATCGGTTAAGGATAGTTAGTCGGCGATTAATGAATCAAAGTTGGTTGTCCTCAGCCGCCGGTCATCGGGATGACGAATTTAGTTTTCCGACTTATCTTTCACATTAGTTTTCCACCAGCATTGCAGTCAACGATTCCGGGCGCGTTTTCCAAAACGCTTATGGAAAAAAATCAAAAAAGTTTCGTTGGATCGTGAGCCTGATCGCTGCCTCCTATTGCTAGATCTTGAACGTGACCGAACCCGCAACCACATGACTCCATGATAAGTCGGTCTCGCAACGACATCAGGACGATTAATTTTTATCATTACCCTCCGATTTTATTCGAATCACTAACAAATTAAAACACAAAAGGATCCCTAAGAGTGATCCTTCCTGAAATGTGCTATGAGAATCAATAAGGTCAAAAGAGTTGTGAGAATTTTTAACACGGAAGCACTTTCATTACCTTATTGAGGAGGTACCCATAGTTGGATTTCCTCATAGTTGTGAGAAAATGATTTTAAGCACCCGAAGAAAAGGGTCATAGGGAGAATTTCATTCAAGCACCTTAAACCACCCATGAACTCCACAGTACCATATATCTGGCCGCTGGCGCAGCGTTTCTCTCTTGTCTTTTATTTTCTTACACAAATAATAAATCATCTATGGACAGCGACCGGCGAAAAAAGTTGCGAATCAATTATTACTGATTTTACACGTTCTTGACTGCCTTTAACGAGAGCACCAAAAAAATTGCAAGTGATTTCGCTAACAGCACTGTTAACAGCTAGCACACCCACAAAGGATAAGCAATGTAGCTAATTCGCAAGCTTTGCAAGATAGCGAGCTTGTGCAGTAGACGACTTAAGTGAGTGGAAAGGTTAAATCAAATGTGCGAGAGTAGGTGAGATTAGGTTTTCCGATTTACAAATATATAGGAGTCATTGTGTAGGGAACGAAATTCAGGTGAATTTTAATACGCATATGTCCACATACTCGCCTTCGTGCCCCTTCTCCATTTAGTTTTGCATTCAAATACCATTTCATGTAGAAATTTCGAAATAAATATCATTTGATTGGGAGTTGTACTATGCATGCTGGCTGTCTCTCGTTTTAAGAACGAAATTCCATGAACGCCGTTTTATAAATAAAATTCTTTCAAATGCAAAAACTGTGTCATCATCCTCTCCTGGGCAGAAATTACAGTCGCGCGTTGGTGATTTATAGATCGTGTGCAGGTAAGACTAAAAACTGCCATGCCTGCTCAATACCTGCGTCAGGTAGAAGTCAATTTCGCCATGCCCTAGATTTAGCCACGGCCTCAGACATGGAAGGAGCCAAGCAATTCACCTTTCCTTCGTGCAATTCACCTAAGACTGCTACCGATGGTTGAGCGAGCGTTTTTCTCCCGCGAGCAATTGTCTTCCTCGAGTGTTCGTTTC
Source organism: Stratiomys singularior (assembly GCA_954870665.1). Lineage (NCBI taxonomy): Eukaryota > Metazoa > Arthropoda > Insecta > Diptera > Stratiomyidae > Stratiomys > Stratiomys singularior. The sequence goes on along the minus strand of OX940878.1, from coordinate 128,639,757 downwards.
TACACAGGCAAGTGGCGCAGCCATAGCGTAACAACAAACAGCGATAACACTCCGACCATCGACCAATCTAACGGATTTTGCAGAATTGTATGAGTGTTAGTAAAAATATTTAATTTTTGCTCGTTTTGTTTACAAGCACAATGTAAACAGACAAAATAGAGAAAAATAACAATTTTTACGAACATCAATGCAATTCTCCAGAATTTTTTGAATACCGTTAGATCGGTCGTTTGTTCGGAGTGTTAGCGCTGCTTGTTGTTACGATATGGCGCAGCGCTCGAAAAAAAACCGTTAGAGATCACATTTGCCATGACTCTCACTACCGAATCAGAGACATCAGTTGGGTATCAGAAGACAACCTTCCGTGCTCTCTAGAACTCAACGTCCTGATGTCGTTGCAAAACCTACTCGTCATGGAGTCTTCGCAGTGATGACTTCAACATTGAAATCCATCACACAATCTAGCGATATTTGACTCCAATTTTGCTAAAGTATTTGCAAATAAAACATATTGGAGATAGGATAGAAAAACCAAGGTGTAGGGAGATCCGTATTAATATTCTCTTCATATCATTCTTTCCATTGCACCGAAAAAATTATTCGCTCTTGTCGACTCACGTGCGTCGTGTAATGTAAAAGCTCTCTATCTTGCAAAGCTGTGTTTACTTGGACAATCCATATCACTTTCTTTGTAAATTCCCTTCGAAACATGAGTGCTTTTTAGGAGTCACGTTATGGCGTAAACTGATCTTCAAAAAGAAAAACATTTATATTTGTGTGTATGAGAAACCTTATCCAGAGCTTAGCCAAATCGTTTTATATAGTCTAGTTTGAGCAGCTAATGTTGCTACACTTCTTCCTTTTGAATTATTAAGGATTAAGGGGTTATACAGAAATCTGTGAAAGGTAATTAATTACCAGTAAGCCTGTCACTTGATAATTTCAGGTTGTTGTACTGTAAACTGTAAGCGAAGTGTGTTCTGCAATGATATATTATAGTTTTAAGTTGACACATGCATGAAAACATTTCATAACATCCTTGCAGACAATAACTCACGACTTTTATTTGTTTTTCAGCATCTAATTTCGACAAGTGTGACCGGACCAAATCAGATTTTGACAAATGCCTGGTAGATGCAGTCAACAAAGCGCTTATTCTGTTGAAAGATGGTAAGTGAATAATAAATAATGATTACTTAAAAGTGAAAATCCAACTCTAAGCTTCAATTCGAATTCGAGTTCCATGTTCAGAAGAGTAAGTTACACGGTCTCACTACAAAGCAACAAAAAAAACCAAATGGCGCAAAACACTTCCTTGATTAATATTCAGCGCTAAAAGCTACTATATTTTAATGGTTAATTTCATCAACTTTTAATGATATTTTCGCCATTTGCCGTCTTATTATTACGCTTCATCCCACTTGCTCCACGCAATTCGTTAAACCTGAATTTCATTTGTTTTTCACATTTTCAATTTCAATAAATCAAAAATGACCCGGAGTGAGACTTTCAGGTGCTGATAATATCAAACCTGGATCAGCAGCACTGAGCTTTACGGCCTGTTTGCCGTAGCCCCTCGCCGGGACTCAGGCCGTAGTCCTTGATGTGCTTCTAGACAAACTAACTAGACGGTGCTGATCCACGCTCAACCCTGAACGCAATAAAGCAACCGGCAATAACATTCCTCTTAATGTTTATTACTTTTTACTTCTTTTTTGTTTTCACTTCATTAAGCGTCATTTAAAGTCAGCAACAATTTCGGCAATGAACCTTGAACATTGTTGTTGTCGCCTTCGCATTCGTCTTGGTCGTCACAGCAGTAGCGCCGTATCAACTCCGAAGGAGCGTGTCCAATTTAAAGTACACACACACACATACACATTCACACAGTTCATCGCTATTTACTTAACTTGTTTGCAGGAAAAAAGAAAGGTGTTGTTATTTTCCCAGAGGGTGCACCGGTTAAGAAAAGGAAAATGTGGAAATCGACTGTTGCGGAGGAACGACAGCGACAATACGCTGGGTGGGAAATGCAGAATAAAATATACCTCGTGCGTACCAAAGTATGAACATTAACTTATATTTAATGGTAGCCGATAATGACTGCCGGCGATAAAGAATTTGAACTTGCTCGCTTACTTATGTTTTTAGTTTGGGATGGAAATAAATTGAACGAGTGTTAAATGATTTTGTTGCGCGAAGTTCAGGAAGTAAAACTCGCCGAGAGGTCGCGAATTTATCGACTTGTATAAATAAGTATTGATAACGCAGGAAACTTCCTTTGAATCGTTACGGGGTTTGTTTCGGCGTGGTACGAGATGAATGGTAATGAGGAAACTGAGGTCGGTTGGTTCGATTATAGCCAAGTTAATAAAATTCATGCAGATTTCATCGTCGATCTGTAGCATCGGTATCTTTTCCAATTAGCTACAATAATCCTTTGTGGAGTAAGAAATCGCGGATATACTAGATCTTCCTCAAGTGCAAAATAAAATTCTCTTAGTGTATGGTCTTCAGTTTAACTTCCTTCCGGGACCAAAAAACAATTCATTCGTCAGAGGAAATCAAGGCTGAAGGAATGACCCAGACATTGAGAAGCTCCATCAAACTCTTCAGCTAAAAAATTTCGGTAGCGCGTGCCGGTATAGTTGGCTCTTTCAAGGTAGTGAAGGGAGAAGTGCTGCCTAAAGAACTCAATTGATACGAAAATAGGCACGCAGTAAAAGCAACGACAACTAACACGTTTACCGAGAAATTACGCAAGTTATGTTAGTCGTCGAGATCATCCCTAATTCTCAATTTCGAATATTCTAGCTGCGAGTCAAGAAATGACCCGCGAGGGGTATTCCTCATATATTCATAGTCGTTGTATATTTTCCCAACAGGAATTGTTCATGACCCAGTATCCTCTTGACAATGTTGGCCTTGTGGATACTTTACACCCTTTTGAGAGGATTCAAATTACATCTTGGGCTCTTTCGAAGAATTGAGGCCATGAATTTCAAGCTCTAAACCCTTCTAAAACTGTAACAAAAAGGAAGAACAAATGAATTGTATCCTAGCCTCCGTGTGTTTCTCCCTACCTCAGCCATCCTCCAATTCAATAGTATCAGGTGGATGCATTAGTTTTTTCCTATCTAACTAGGAGATGGCACCAGCGAAAAGTACGTAGCCTATTAATTTGACACATACGCCATTTCGATCGTTTAATATTTAGCTACATACACTCATAAGTTGAGTCCGCCAAAACTAGCGCGTTTATTTTATCGTGTTGATAAATCATGTCGAGTTTGGTGCCTGAAAAAGAGCAATTGCGGCACTCATTGCTTTTCTAGTTTAACCAAAAGAAAAACGCTGTTAAAAGTCATCGTTTCCTAGTTAAAACACACAGTGGACAGGCTCCATCAATCAGGACATGTAAGACATAGTTTTGATGCTTCAAAAGTGGTAATTTCAATGTAATAGACAGTGAGCGCTCTGATAGACCACAAAAATGCGAAGAGGAGAAATCGCAAGAGTTATTGGATAGTGACCCAACTCAAACTCAACGGCAATTAGCAAAAGTATTAAATGTGTCACAGGAAATGATGAACAGACATTTAGGAGCAATAGGTAAGATCAATAAACCGGATAAATGGGTCCCAAACGATTTGGATGAATGTGAAATGGAAATTGCAAAGTCACTTGTAAAATGTTGCTTTGGCGCCACGAAAGGAAATCATTTTCTCATCGAATTGTGACTGGGGACGAAAAATGGATTAATTTTTAAAACCCAAAGTGGAAAAAACCGTAGCTTTCACCTGGCGAAGTTGGTCCTTTAACTCCAATGACATATCGCTTCGACAAGAAGAACATCCCCTATGTCTTGTGGGGCCAGAGTGGTATTGCCAATTATAAATTATGGAAGGCAAGCAAAACCGTCAATACACAACCCTATCATCAACAAATTATTAACTTAAATCGCGAATTAATCGAAAAATGACCGGAGTGGGCCAGAAGACATGGCAAAATAATTTTCTTGCACAAAAACACGCCGTCGAACACAGAAAAACCAGTGAAATCTCTTGGATTGTAAATCCTTCTACCCATGCCGTACTGCCCACACTTGAAACCATCAGACTACCACCTGTTCGCATCGAAGGCGCCTGCATTTATAGAGCAACACTTCAGCAATTTCTGGGAAGTTGAAAGGGGCTTGACGAATGGTTTACCGCAAAAGACAAGCAGTTTTTCTGGCATGGCAGTAATAAACTACCTGAAAAATGAGCGACATGTGTAGAAGCTAATGGCCAGTATCTTGAACAAAAAATTTTTTTTGATTAAAAATAGAAAATAACGTATTATTTACCAAAAACAAACGTAACAAACTTATGCATACATCTGGGAATCTACGTCTGAGGTCGGAAAGTTGAATCAAATTAGTGACATTGAGCCAACAAATGCGGTCGTACTTAGATTAATTCGCGGTTTAAGTTTGCCATTTGTTGACGATAGGGTTGTGTATTAACGGTTTCGTAGGGGTTTCGGGTTTACGAGTTCATAATACACAAATTATCATAATATCAAAATTATTTACAAAGTTTTTTCGCATCCATCGGTCTATAGTATGACTTGTATTTATAAAACTTCTCCAAGATCATTTTTTAAAAATTACCTCCAAACGTTCTATCCGTCCTTAGAATTCAGAACTAACCCCTTGAGACTTTGCTTGCTCTCAAATTTTCGAATCTCCATCACAGAAAACAACCCAGATGAGAACTGATCTACTGATAATGAAAACAACAAAAAAGGACAGTCAGCTTTGAGTCAGGTAAGATACTTACGGTACATACCTCGCATGCTCGGTGCGTCCAATCCTCTTCATGACTTGGTTAGACCTGAATTGTACAGAGAATTGACATGTCAATGTCAAAAACTACTACGTCGTCAGTGATGCCCATTAAATACACGTCTATAAGACAAAATCATAAAGGAGCTTTTCGAAAATAAAGATGAATAAGTTCAGGAAGAATTCATCAGATATATGGCTACAAGAGGTTAAAATTCTTCGGAATAGGCGCCCTCCACCTCACAGCAGTGTAACCAGCGTTCCTTTCACTCACAATACGGGTCCCGGGTTGACAGTGTCCTCCTTAAAGCACCCCGTCGAAGCTTTTCGGACTGCTTCTAAAGCGCTGAAAAGATGGCTTTTAATGCAGGCCGAAGTGGGCCTTTAAAATGTCTCTCGATCCTTGGAAATATGAAAGGTAATGCGTGTCACAGCCGGGCTATAGGGAGGCTAGGAAAGTGTCACCGCACCTTGTTTGGCCAGGTAGCAGAATGCTAGGTATCATGGTAAAAATGCTAGGAATTTGCGTTCTTCCCCGTCTGCCTTACAATCTTACAAGAACTGCCAAATAAAATTGACTGTCTACCGTTTGTCCTGATAGCATGAATAACATATAGATGAACAATGCCTTCTCGAACCGGAAAAGACAATGAGCATCGATGCACGATTGGCTACAAGTAGTTAAAATTCTTCGAATCACCTCGTCGTAGTCTTAGAGTCCCGAAAAGGAGTCCCTTAGTACGTCTCTCGATCCTTGGAAATAAAAGGTAGTACGAAGGGGCCACATCCGAACTGTAGAGAGGCTAGAGCAGTGTTACCGCACAGTGTTTGTTAGTAGACAATAATCAAGGCCGTTTGAGAAGGGGCGTTTTAATTCTGAAAATGTCAGGACTTCATAATCTCACTGCGTTACAGCTTACCAAAAACTTCCAAGTAAAAAACAAGACTAGACTAGACTTCACTTGAAGCCTTCTGGTTATTGGAGAAGGTTTCTGGTTACCGGAGAAGATTTTCGGTACCATCTTCCCGTAGACCTTGTGCATGTCCAGGTCTTCAATTCAAGCTTGCTTTATTAGCAATAACATATGATACGAAAATTTCAAGTAACATCTATCTTAAGAAGCTCAAAACAAGAATTCTTGACAAATACTTGTGAACATTCTTATGCAAACGCAATGGCCTGAGATGAGCATGTTCTGCACATTCTTCAGCTCTTTGTCCTTATTGGCAGATGGCGGGCATTAAATTTAGTCTTCGCCTCCGTTCTCCCTAAACATTGTGCCGGTGATACATCATATTTTAGGCATGACTCAAAGCCTCCCGTAGCATAATCACAACTTCGGTATCCTTTTGTTGAGTAGAACACAAAGTTCCAACGCTCCTCTCAGGAACGTGACAGTTCAAGAGATGTTTAGGTATGACCCTTTACCTAAACTATGCACTCTATAACTAAGATGTGACCAACGTTCACTTCGCTAGACTCTTGTGAACAATTCTCTCTGCTTTGCCCAGTTTAGCAAGACCTTGCCTTGAAGGGAGAAATAATTCAAGTTTATAGGCGAAAAATCCCTGCAGCATATGTTATGTTAAAAATCATTTCATATGTAACCTCATATGCAACGTTTCAGGGACCAAGACTGTTTTTCTGTACTTCACCAGCTGTGACATAGCCTTTTCTTGTTCCTCATTTGGTAGCAGACCAAAACCATTAGCTCCATTCGAGTGAGTCCAACATCGTGGTACTTCGGTGCCATCCATGATGTTGAACCCATCGTCTCTTTTATAATGCGTACTTTTATTCAGAAATGATGTTGATTATTAGGTCAGTATTTGCGTTGTATAAGAGAATTTCTCTGCTCAAACAGGGCCTTCCACATTTAATTTGACCAGAAATGTCGTTTATTCTGAAGTGGATCTAGTGTTGATGCTAAGGTCAGCGGACATAACTCCAAACATGGAACTACCTCTTCACTTTCGCTGCTTAAAGGTGTATCTTAAAGACTGAACCGTTGCCCTTTTCACAGCATAGTCACTGTTTCCATTATAAAAAGGATAAATCTCTAATGACCATTTTGAACCCTGAAACATCCTTCTAGAATCTTGTTTATGCTCGGGCTGCTATCTTTGATGATATGAGATCCTAGCGTAACTCCTAACAAGCGCTAATGTTACAAACAAACTCCCAATCTTACGGTATTCGACCTCACTCTTCCAGAAAAATTTATTTTTTGCGATGTTTTATGATGGGGATACGACATAAAGACGAATGTACATAGAAATGCGCATTAACATTACATTGTTGTAAAAAAATTTCTATTCACGACGTCACATATTCTATTACACCGAAATAATTATTATTAAATTTTTCTCATAAACATTTAAGTTCAGAAAACGAGCAATTCTTTCGATCTATTCATTCGTCATTTGTTTACTTTAAAATTCGTCATTTATTTAAAAGCTCTTTATCCTGTAAAGCTCGCTTCATTCGTCATATGGAATCGTGTATCACTATCTGTGTGATACCACCCTGAAGTGTGAGTGGTTTTCACTAATTATGTTGTACGTTATGTAACGGTCGTCTTGCTTTAACGGCAGCTAATTGTTACTATTACACAATTGATATTGATGAATGATTTATGGTTACATAATTTATGTTGACACCACCATTCGTGAAAGGATAAGTTTCCATAGAAGTGAATGTAACCACCTAATGTCGAGAAGAATTCAATTTAAGATTGGCCTCGTTGGTCACCTAAACAGAATTCATCGGTATACAAGAAGCTTACAATCAGATTGAAACGATCAAGCTTTCTAAAGTTATCCTGTATAAATACGTACCGAACAATAAACGTACCATGTACGTAGCAGCATGAAGGATTTTGACTTAGATTACCTGGCGCCCTTGCAAATGGAACGTTTCGATACAATCTAAAATAACATCCATTCCATGATTATCGGTTGGTTAAGATTGGATTGAAGAGTTACGAGTGACAAGACCTCAGTGAAAACATCTTTATTAAAAGTATTAATCCTGAGAAGCAATAAACCTAAGCTTATTGAAGATCATTCATTGTGTCTCCAAGATCGATTGCTTTCTAACAAATATTTTCAATTAGAGGTTTTCAACTTGTATCTGCAGTACGTGATTTGTGTCAAGGTTGACAAGTTAAAAGACTACCGGTCAAAGGGACAAGCGGTCGAAACGACGACCGTATAGCCGGTGATCAATTGAGATCTTTTTTGAATACTTGACAAGCCTCATTAAACCGCTGAGAATACCAATAACTCCAATAATCACCGAACGACATTTTTGTAAGGATAAAATTTAAATTTATTAAAAGAGGTCGTAGATTAAAAGAGGTCGTAGATTAAAAGAGGTCTTTATTAAAAGATATCTTATCTAATGTATTATTCCTGAGAAGCAATAAAGCTGAATGAAGATCATTCATAGGGTCTTGATGATCGTTTGCTTCCTTGCTAACAAATATTTTTAATTGGAGAAATCTGACTTATATCAGACTTATATCCACCATATGTGTCAGGGCGAACGGTCGAAAGGACGACAGTTCATGAGGACGATCGAATTTTAATTTTTTTTTTTGAGTATCTGCAAAGAAGAATCTTCCGAAAACTTGGAGAAAGTAGTGCTGTGTTTACTAATTTTGTAGTACTATCTGAGGCTGCTTTTGCTTTGTTCCTTTTTTGGTCCTTTCCTGGCTATTATAACTGCGAGATCATTACGTTCTAGAAACAAAAGATGAAGTCAGACTTGTACGTTCTTATGACGCACCGCCTCAAAAACGAAATAAAATCAGTAAAATTGATGCAAGATTTCCTGGTTTTCACGTTTTTTGATTTTCATTTCGTGAGCCGCTTGAACTACGGATGTTACTCGTAAATTCAGGTCTCTTTACCCGTTATGATATTGTCTTAGAAAAAATCGGATCTCTTTTAATTTGTTCTAATAGTTCACAGGAGGCCCGTGCACGAGAAGGCTTCTGATTATCAAAGAAGAGATTGGGCATCTTCGCGTAGATTTTGTGCATGCGCAGGTTCTTAAAGTTCCTTAAAAGCGCAGTAAGCAATTGTGAGTACCAAAGACCTTATTGCTCACAAAATGCATTTTTTGAAGATCTACGAAGTAGAGTTCCTCAAAACTTCTAAAGAGTAACGCTGCGTTTACTATTTTCGCAGTATTATCTGAAGCTATTTTATCTTTGTCCTTTTTTCGTCCTTTCCTTTTGGTGGAAAGATGAAGTCAAATAACTACGTAGATTAAATTAATCGTAGATTAAATTGCTTCGATTAACATGATGTTGGTATCATTGGAAATTATTATTTATTAAATTATTATTTAATCTATTAAATAATATTAGTATTATTTAATAGATTAAATAATAATAATTTAATCATTATCGTAATATACACTGGACCAACGCAATATTGGTTCAAGGTACACCAAGCCTTCATTCACTTTTACCCAAGGTGACTAAAGGATTACTACATATAAGATTTCACAAACCGTGGGTTCTTTATGTCGGGCTGTCAGACAGACGAAGATCTTCTTCACATACGGGGATCGTGAGGTGATATAAAAATTCAATAAAATGTCCATCCTATTTTAACTAAAATTGAATTGTCGGCTTTTTTGCTTATGCTGACATGGAATAAAAGTTGATTTTTAATCTTCCATGAGGTTTTCGCTAGTTGTACCGATCATCCAAAGAAACTAGCTCGTTTGGGTTAGAAAGCAACCTGAAATGAAAAGGTTATGTTGAAAATGGACTTAAAACAAGACAGCAATAAGCAAGGACTAAACAAAAATTGTTCTCTATCTTTTTCGAAGTATTTGTTCAATGAACTATGCCTTCTTCCCACAAAGCCCAAGTAAATTAGTAAACGAGATAACTTTCTTCACAGCTTTAGTTTTGCTTTGCCAAATTTATTATGAAAAATACTTACTGCGGATCCTTCTAGGAGAGTTTGTTTACTAATATTCCAAAATATTGGGACTGTAATCTAATTGATGAAAAATATTTGATTTATTTCAGGTAACAAAGAATTTGGTGTTGCACCTCTAGAACCATTGCATGTCAAGTCTATGGTCATTGATACCGGAACAGGATCTCCAATTAATCTAAAGCAAACGTTTAAAGATGTTGACGTTCATCACTTGATCTCACGTAGTAGAGTTGTCAAATACAAGTAAGAATCTATGATTAAAATTCAAAATTATTCAATACTAAATATTTCCAAATAAAATCTTACTTGCAGTACTGATTTGAACAACCATCTCATCATTTGTGACAGTACCAGCGATCGTATTGAAGTTGTAGGAGGATATGAAATGTCTGGACGAATTCTACTTTTGCCAATCGTTGGGAAAGGAAAGACAAACATAACTTTAGTAGATGCACGAATGCAACATAAATTAATTGGTGAACCCTATGAAAAGGATGGCGTTAAATACATGAAACTCAAAGACTACAAAGTCGATTTCAAGCCAAAACGTGTGTACATGCATTTCGAAAATTTATTTAACGATGCAACACTCTCGGAAAGTATGAATCGTTTCATTGACGAGAACTGGGAAGCCGTTTTTGGTGGTTTGAAAGATGGCTATGCTAGAGGATTCGGGACAATATTCAAAGAGCTGAGCAACCGAATTTTCACTAAAGTTCCAATGGACAAAATCTTTTTGCGAAATACTGTTTAGTCATATTCTAGATATACAAATAGATTAATGATATGGTTAGGACTTTTGATTTTATTTGCATTGTGATTATTCAATCTGGTTTACTATAAGAATCAACAAGCAGCTTCGATTGCGGAAGGAAAAAAGGAATCACATTTACCTACCCAATGTTCAAGTAAAACAAAAGATTCAAGCAAGTAACCTGGTTTATTGTCACGTCTAAATCATTAATAATTTCATCCTGTACACATGTAAAATATCCACTGAAACTCTAGATTTTAATAAACAAATTTTCAAAAACTAAATTTTTTACTCTTTTACTTTTTACCACCAATAGTTTTGTCAAGTGGAATATTTATAAACGCCTTATTCACAATATTCAGAACGGTTTTTCCGATAACTTCTTCGTATTCCGGCTTGATTTCCGACCACAATGCTCGCCAATTTTCATTGAAAATTTTGTTCAATTGATCGGTCAATTCTTTTTGCCCACTTATCAAATTCTCACCGTGAAAGTCAAAGCCATTGAGGGTGATAAATGTGTCGATTCGGAAGAACTGCCAATAAGTTTTTCCATTGCGATGAATTGTTTTGTACTTGAGAACAGCTTTGGCTACCACATCAGTGACTTTCAAATCGAATTTTCCTTCGCTGTTGATTGGTAGTACCAAAATTTGACCATGCAATTCAAAGTCACCCTTTATTCGAATTGAAGGATTTGACAGCTCCACAGTGAGTGTATTTTTCTCCAAGTCAGCACTAAAAATTAAGAAATAATATACGACAATAGTTTTAGTAACAATCATACAGATGAATCTATTTACATGACTTTCGTGAATTTCGTTTTCAACGCGAAATTGGATATCGATAGGTTTTTATATTCTTGGCTTACTTGTACAGCACCGGTTGACTTCTTTCCATATTCCACATGAGCAATATGAAGTGGTTCCAGGGCCGGAATGTCATACTCTGCCCTTCCTAAAAAAACATAAAAGGATTGGTTTCTTGTCAGACTAGTTCAAATAAACAAATCAATTATCAAGATTTAGGATATTTAGGAATTTAGATGTGTATCAGAATAGTTCCTAGATGCTAACAGCCCAATAAATTAAGTGTCATATATGCTGCCCTCTGTTGATTGAGAAGTGCAAAAGGCTGACATTCGACTTTGAATGAGCCTCTACAAGCATTACTTTTGATAATAATCGCCCACATGAAAGTTGTTTAATCAAATGAAGCCCTATTACAACGCCATAATTTTATCTTACAGGAACATGAACAGGATATCGGAGTTTCAAAATTTTGGTCTCGGCATTGATTCACTATTCATCATGATGAAGCGAAGTTACTTAAACAAAACCGATCTTTGATCTTCTATTTATGCATTTCTTCATTCTTTTTCGTTTTACTGCACTACTTCACTCTTCTTTAAACTAAGCGCATTGAAACGGCTCAGAATGATCTCTGGCGTAGCAGCCCCTGACATTCAAGGTAGCAGAACTTATCAGAGATTCAACAGAAGTTGTATGTTTCTGAGTACAACAAAAAAGTGAGTAGTCAAAATCGGCCTTGCTGTGTACAATTATCGAAGGATACTGCCGTCATACCTAGTTGAACTCGTAATGAAAATTGAAATACAAATAAGGCAATCATCCTTTGAAAATTAAACCCTCTTTTGAACCTCATCAATGGGACCAGCTTTAGCATTTTTCTATTTTGATGAACAGTTTTCAAAAAATCCTTTAAAACTCACATTTCAACCTCATAAATAACTTGAAATCACTTGGCTTTACGGTTTTTCATCTTTCATTTTTTTGCAGGCCATTTCTTTAAATCACCTCAAAGGCAAGTAGCCTGACAAGGTGTGATAGCCTGATTCTAGTAGCCAATTGACAGCACAGTGTCTGGGAATTAGGTTTGTGTGGAAAGTACTTATTGTGTCGCACAATCTATCTTTGACAACCGATATCTTTGACAACATAGCAGTAGGTTTGACATTCGAATGATGGCCAATAAGTCTTTAAATCATACGACATTGGCTAGTAGCTTACTATTTATGAACTTCGTCGAATACCTTAAAACTTCCGAAAATATGAATGTGCTAACACGTATTCTCCAATCTAACAATTCGCTTAGTCAGGGATCAACGTTTTTTTAAACAAAGCAAAATGATCTTTAGGTTTAGTTTAAATTGTTATGTTTTTTGATTCACCTAAGGATTAGTTGGTCGAGTAAAAAACGTCGCATTCTCTCGTAAGATATATCGATTATCAGCGCTAAGTACTAGTTAGAATTGGTAGGCAGGCTCTAATTTTAGTTTCGAAATACCTGGGAAGTTGCTTAGAGGCCAAGGCAAAATTTTTCATACATTTTAAGTAAATTCCTTGTACATTTCTTGTACTAACATGGAGCCATTAGTTGTAATCCTTTGGTCATGGTGAATTCTCAGACGCACTTTATGGGCAGTATAGTTGACATAACTATAACTCTAGTTGACATAGAACCCGGCCTTATTATGACAAAATTCTACAACATACTTCAAACTTATGATAAGTTGAAAATTAAATGACTGAAATTTACAGCCACCTTTCAGTCTTTATACAGTCGAACATATCTCAGTCGACCACAGATCACTCTTGCCACAACACAACTGACTCCGTTCTCTATAAATTCTGTCACAATTCTTTGAATATTACCTTCACAAGCGCATTGGTTTTTTTTTCTTGGGTAGACTAGCTCCTATCAAGGCTCTCGGCCCGGCTATCACATACCTTCTTCACATTCTAGCCTTCGGACGTAGAAATAAAGATGCAAATAAACGGGCAAACGTATTTGCTTGACAGGATTCGGCTCTGGATGCTTCCTTTTAGGTTCGATTAGTATCATCTCATCACCTAGTGATGCAAAGCTGACTTAAATGCGGTCACGATACCAGCAGACAAAAAATAGAAAACCTACTGAAGCACCAGGTCCTATGAACTCCGTAGAAAACTAATATTCGGGACGACGGTTGCCACTAGAGACCATTGACGGATTTTGGCCCATGTGAATACCATAGATGTCATAGGCATTTTCGTGTAATTTTTCAGGCGCGAACGCAACAGAAGCAATTCGTGACTTCCTTTATAATTTATTGGCACTAAACAAAGTCGGAAAACTAGCACTAGACAGTACTATCTCTGCGAACTCGAAGCTCATTTTCAAAAGAAGACTGAGAAGTTTTTATCCTTCTTGAACGCATCGGGTTGGATTAGGGGCACAGGTCACGTTTGCAAAGCATTTTTGTCTGCCAATATGTGTTATCAAAACAAGCATTGATTACTAATTGGAACTCTCAAGTTTGAAAATACATGTACCTGACTGAAATGTAACATTTGTAAGCATATCGCGTAGTCATCGAACTTTGGCAACATCGGACTCATATCCTTACAAAATATCGCCTTCGCCGTTTCCGAATCTTTGATCGCGTCTTTCAATATAAGTATCCTAGAAATTTCGCCTTGGCTTCAAAAAGTTAAGTCAGAAAGACAATAATTACATGTTTATCAACGGAACTTTCACACAAAAATTGTACTCTAGTCGCACAAGTAAATCAAAATAAGCCAAAAGCAAGTGGAACTCAGCTAAGGCGATTCGCAAGGAAGTCGGTTAAGGCAACTCGCAAGGGATTTCCACATTATTCCAGGACATACCTACTCGCATTGTAAAGAAAAATTCTATATAATCTATAATTCTATATAATCTATCTATAATTCTAAACTGAAATGTTCTATATGTAGATTTTTCCGTATTTACATCCTCGATGGTACCACAGCGTAGCTACTTACCAGCACTAACACGTCGAACAAACTCCTGATATTACGTTATTCAACCAAAACACGAGCAAGAGACACAGTTATTTATATTTGTATTGCGTTTTTATGCCCTCATGTTTTCTGCCAAAAAGTGGGAAAATCACTTAATTTAAATAAATTTCTGGTTATTTTGGATGATTACTGTTAGATATCACAGTTTGCTCCGAATGTTAACGCTGGTTAGTAGCTAATCGTTAGCGTGAGTACATACAGCACAACAGATTTCAAAGAACTCAAAAACATAACGGCACTTGATCGATATAAAATTTAACTTTCTACAAATTGGTAAGTTTCCTCTCCTTTTTTCATACAACAAGAATAGCCTTCTCAAAGCTTTTGCGTAAAACGCAATACAAATATTAATCTGCTTGAATTTTTTTCTATCTCTGTCTGCAAGAAGCCGCCCGAGAATGTTAGCACTGTATGTATATAAGGGGAAGTCATAGCAAGAACGAAATCAAAAAGGAAACATACCCCAAGATTGAAGACAATTTGTATATCTTTTTGAACAGCATCGTTTTGGTCAGTTATACATAGGACAATATAGGATGTTAGTTATGCATAGGACTACAGGATCTCCGGAATAATACTCAAAGTTTTCAAAAAGGTTCTGATCAGATCACAGGTATAAGTCACGGGTATAAGTCAATTTAATACATTTTTCTTGCGGAGATTTTCTCGAATGTAATTGCTATAAATGAAATTAATATTGCAAAGAAACAAATTGTACATTCTACATCATAATCCATCATCTTTATATAATGATAAAGATTGTAATCAAACGACAGCTTGAAATGACTCATTTTGAAGAAACAGAATTTTATAACAGAATAAAGGACTCGATTTTGATCATGCGCAATAGTAATAAAATTATTAAAAATTAAATACAAACAAAACAAAAATAAAAAAATTTTAGGGTAAGGTGGGGTAAAAAAGCCAGTGGGTAAAAGAATCATTTGGATCTCATTTTTTAACAAATTAAAACATTGCCCATCTGTCGATGAGGTAGATATCCGTCGGTAAGACGCATCTTTTGTAGTTTGTTTTGGTGTCGCATATGTGCCCTAACTTTTTTTACAGCGATATTAAGTTTTTGACAGAAGCGCGTGCGACATTTGACGAGACTTCCAAATTGTAAAAAACAGTGAAATTTGACGTTGGGAAATTAATGTGAGTATTTTCCATAAGCAGGGATTCGTGACGAACGAAAATATGTGAAGTGTTTTCCAATATTTTTTTTTTTTTTTGAAAAAGTTATCAGACTTTTATTGAAAAAAACGACGTGGAGAAAAAGTACCAAGCAGTTTGTGGGTAAAAGAACCACTTGTGAAAATGGAGACAACTTAACGATAATCTTTTTTTAGCGAAATGTCCCGTACGTACAAGACGAAAAATGAAAAACCAGATGAGGCCAACATAAAAAATGCCCTGGAAGAAATAAAAAATGGCGCCAAGGTCAATACGATGGCAGAAAAGTACAACATCTCTCGTGGATTGTTGAGGTGCCGAATGAGATAAAAAGAGGAGGATAGGATTTGGCATCACAATCCGGTATTGTAAAATTCATTATTGATAATAACATATTAATATTACAACAATCAATTATTATTGTTGAAAATAATAATAGTAAAATGATTATTACCTATTATAGATTAATAATAAAATAAAAATGAAAAAAAATACAGGAAATTATATGGAAAAAGGATAAATGATACAGTGGAATTAATTTTGAAACATTTATAAATACTAATAAAACAGTAAAAAATGAAATTAAATGAAATATAATACAAAATAGGTAAAATGTTAATTAATGCGTTCATTTTTTTGTAGATTTTTTCCCACGACCAAGAACAAGGGTTAGTAAAGTATTTGATTAAAGCCGCGAATATGTTTAATGGTTTATCGCGGACTGCGACGCAGCGTCTCGCCTACGAGTACGCGATGGCACTGCGAAGGAAAGTTCCTGACAATTGGCGCCGGAAGGAGCCAAGAGAAAGTGATTCCGCTTCCAGGGAGTGGTTGTTTGGCTTTATGGCGATATCCAACGATATCACTCCGAAAGCCTCAAGCAACAAGTTTAGGTCGAGCCACAGCGTTTAATCAGCATAATGTTGACAATTTTTTTACAAAATTGAAGTAAGTTATCGAGAACTTCAACATTGAGCCAGCGAATATATGGAGCATGGATGAGACTGCTCTCACAACAGTACAAAAACCAATCGCAGTCCTTGCACAGCGTGGAATACGAAATCTAGGATCCACAACATCGGCTGAACGAGGCGTCTTGGTTACTCTTGCTCTTGCCGTGTCTGCAGGTGCAGTGTGCCTGCCACCATTCTACATCTTTCCCAGAAAAAAATTTAGGGATGATTTCCTCGCTGCAGCTGTTTTCGGGGCTGGTGGAGCAGCCAACCCCTCCGGATGGATGACAGGAGAGCAGTTTTTGAAATTCCTAAATCATTTCAAGAAATATGCTCGTGCAACAAAAGATTCAAACACGCTCTTAATATTGGATAACCACGAATCCCACGTACAATCGCTGGTTTACAATTTTGCAAGGAAAACGGAATCATTGTTCTATCTCTTCCGCCACACACCAGCCACAAGCTGCAACCTCTAGACAGAAGCGTGTTCGGACCGATCAAGAAATTTTATAACGCGGCGTGCGATAGTTGGATGCGAATGCCACAGAATGCTGCGAGAACTATCACCATGCAAGACATCCCTGGAATCGCTCGCGAACCGATCCAAAAAGACGCATCGATGTTGAATATTCAATCAGGTTTTCGTGCGACTGGAATTTGCCCGTTAAATGAAACCATATTCACTGAAATTGACTTTTTGCCTTCTGAAATCACGAATCGTGAAGAGGAAAACATTCGACCCACGTCCCCTGGAAATTCTTGCGAGGAGGTTACTGTGGAAAATATTCGCTCTTTTGCAAAGGCTCCCCCACGAAAGCCAACAAACAGAGGACGGAAACGCCGTAAATCCGCAATTTTAACGGACGAAGATGAAATGGAGGCGCTGCGCGTACAACAACAAACAGCTGCAGAAAAAAAGGCAAAACAAGTATCAGCGTCAGCGGCAAGAGCAGAAACAAGAATTTTGAAAAAGTTGCAGCCCAAAAAGAAAAGACAGAGCCAGAAAAGAACCTACGCCGCCACTCCAAACGGGGTCTCCCCAAAAAAGTGTACGTCGACTTCAATTGAAGCAAATATTGTCCATTTTACCTTTTACTTAAAGATTTGTAGTTTTTTAACAATAAAACATATTCAACAATCATATTTTCACAATTTTTCATACCGTATTTAGTTTTAAAAAAAGTGGTTCTTTTACCCACACCATGGGGTGAAAAAGCCAGATAACAAATTTTCTTTAAACAATTGTATCTTACCGAGAAATGAAGTTACATAACAATATACCATCACATATTGTTGTTAAGGGAACAAACTTTCAATATTGGGTTGGGATTTACGAATATTCCTAAAAACGCATAATCTAGAGCACCTCATAGGAAAAGTGGCTATTTTACCCCACCTTACCCTAATAGAAAAAAGTAATAAAAAGCCTTGAAAGCAAATGAAAATTGATCGGACTGTGTGCCACAAATCAACTCAATACTCTCTTGTTGGTCCACCTGACCTCGACATACTTGATTCGAAGATGCGTGGATGGAACTTCCAGAGGTAGCTATGATTGCCTCCATGCAGGAATTAAGTCAATAAATCAAGTAAGTTCGTGAAACTGGATCGAAACAACCGAAAACATAGCCACTGTTGCCCAGAGTCATAGTTCTCTAGAATTGAATATTTTACGCACATTTCACGCACACACGCACAACAAGAATTCGCTATAAGATCTCAGTACGAATGCAAGAACGGGAACTTGTACAAAATCTGAAGCGGCATGACCATCCAATGCGTTTTCGGTCATGCAGCTCAATGGGGCAAAGACCGCTTGATCGAAATGAACATTCTTACCGAGAAATCGTCATTTCAGACGACGCTCATTTCCACTTTGGAAGATACGTCATTAAGCAAAATTTTCATGTCTGAAGTTCATCGTGTAGAAAACATTGCACCCACAGTGACTTTCTGGTGCGAGCTTTGATCTGGCGGGTTTATTGGGCCATTTTTCTTTGAAAATGCACGAGGAAACTACATTACAGTAAATGGTGACCAACCTTATACTACCTTATACAATAATTTCAAAATTTTGATTTCTACTTTTTTTTATAGCAAAAAGGCAATTGAAAATAACCTTTTTGGTTTTCTTCTGCTATTTCGTTTATAATGTTCCAAAATTATAGTCTTGTATATATACTCCAGACTACAGCCACCATTACCTAAAATCTAAGGCTACTAATTTTTTTGATTTCAGTTGAATCGTTAGATAAAAGGTTTTTCTTTGTTACGAGAGTTCATTTATAAAGCCCAACCTTTTTTTCGTTAATAACTTTTATAGGAACTCGAAATAAAATTGCTTAAAAAGAGCTTATTTGTTTTTTTCAAGGGAGTAAAGTGGATTTCTCGTTCACCAATTCAGTTCACCAATTTGTGTAAAACGTCAACTTACCATCCTTTAATTGCGGGAATATATTATTAAAAGATATTGTTAAGCAATCGTTGAATGTAGGCCCGACATGACAGGAATACAAATCTTCAACTATGACAAAAAATAAATTTTTTATAATCTTCAATTTCGAATTTCGTTCCTTGCTAAGTTTTTAAAACCGAACACAGTTTCACTTACAAACATCCTTTTCACATAAGTATCGGTCGACTATTGCTAACAGGACAAACACTAACAAAAAGGACCTCATGATCAATTAAAATTGTGGCACTAGAACTTAAAATTATGACTTTCTAGACACGAACTAGAACTAGAACTAGAACTTTCTAGAACACAGAACTGACTCCGTTCACGTGCAACGCTTCAAAACAATTAATATGAATGATTTTTTAATGAAATATTTATAGAGATATTTCTACATAAATTTCTAATGTTAATGTTGTAATTGAGCTTATGATTAAATGCATATCTCTTGCAATAAATAATTATTTTTTTTTCGAGATGCATTTTAACCCAACTGTTTTATGCCTTTACAATTAATTACAATTTCATTTTGGTATTTGTTTTAGTCAAAGGCCTAAGGAATTACGGTATTGTACGTGTGGAACATCATGAATAGATTTATTAATTATAAGTCAAAAATTGTAATTAATAATAGAAATAATTCGCTGCATATGTTATTGCCATAGATTTAATTAATTTGAACTAAACATTTCTCATTAACACAGTATTACGTTACATTACAAGGGCCAGTTGTTATGTAGAATTTAAATTATTTTCTAATTTTTAAAAGCATTCATTTTTCAGTGATAAAATATTTATATTCGGGGTTAGAATACTGTCCTCAATGAAAATTTTCATCACTTGATTAATATCTGCATTTCATACCATTAGCATTGAATAGTCTAATTAAAATTAAATGCACATTTATTTAAGAATAAGACAATAAATTATTTAAAATAAGTCAACTTAATCAGTTGATTTCATGACGAACCCTTTAGCAAATCGCATCAAACTATTCTCGAATGCTATACTGGCAACTCTGCTTTATAATTGATTTATTTTTTATTTCCTATTCAAATGGTTGCTTTTCAATAAAAAAAAATGTTAACCAACAAATTTGGACAATCTTTTCAAAATTTTTTTCATTTATAAAATGTGAAATAATTTGAACAATTACTTAAAATTTCAAAACCAAGTTTAAAAATAATCATAATCAAAGGAATGAAACCCAACCGGCCACCTATATCGCAGAACATCGCAAAGCACCGATACCAGCGAAGAACCCAAGCGAAGAGACAAACTCCCGTGACGGCATTCATCAGAAGGAAAATTGAAATAGACACATCATAGCTTGTGAATTTTTCAATAAGGACACTGCACTCAAAAGAAGACACTTAACATGATGAGAAGATTTCAAAACGCGTCCTCATTTGAAAATCCGCAATTCTGGAACAAAAAATTCTTCCTACGTTAGCAACTTAAGGGACTGGATTCCTTATTTCATTGAATGAGAAACAGAACGTAGGCGTAAAATGAATTCAACAAAAGTATTGAAGAAAATAAATAACTTCTGCGTAAATGTTGAGTTGAATTAATTCTTTACTGTTGGACAATTATTGTAATCTATCTCTCAAATCTGACAATCACAAACAACGCAAAGATTGCACATTTGAGAGATCAAACACACCACACAGCCAGCTCTGGTGAGATTGAACATACCTTAGGAACTGAGTTTACCGGAGGCTAATAAGCGGAGACACGCGGAGAGAAAGTGGAATCAAACAAATTTTTTGCGTTTTCGGAGAGTAGTGACTTGTGATGGAAGCTCCTTTCGCCGATCGCGGGACCGGTGGATTGGTACACGCGATAGATTGTTTTCTTGGAACAATTTGTTATGCACGTTTGATATAATTGTGATAGTTCTAATGGTATCTAAGTTCTATTCGGGTGTAACTTACATACGATACACCCGATACAAAATTGTCTAAATACTTGGAATATTGAATACTAATAAAACCAACTGAATATTTGACGAAAAATTTCTACTTTGAAAAAGTTCCTTCAAAACTTCAAGCACCGCAAAAGCGGTGTTGCAATGACTTAGTATGCAAATGACTACAGATATGTGACTAAATCAGTGACTCGTTCATTCAAATTTCTATCAATTTGAATGTCATACGCTAGGATCTAGCTTTTAAATAAAAGATGATCTTGGAGCCGAAAACTGTGGTACTTTCATATAATGTGCATAGTGAACCACAGAATGAAACTCCGGAATTTGGTGAACATCCTTCTCAAATAAACCGAACCTACAGTGTGGTCCATTTGAGATATGGAATTTGAACCAGCTTTGAAAAAAATAACGAATAATTTTTGAAAGGTATTAGTATATTAGAATAATTAAACCTTTTCATTTAGCAATCAAAAACAACATTATTCAAATGCATTCACGGCTTGCTTTACAATACTATATTTGATCATTCAAATCTTTCAGTACACTTACGATTGTTTGGGCCACTATTTCGTCAATGGCAACTTCTATTTCATGTTTCAAGTCGTCAATCGTCTCTGAATGGTTAGCGTAACACTTTTCCTGAATTGCTCCTGAAAGTCCAACAGAATCAAATCGCATCGTCGAGGTCGCCAATTGACTAAACACAACTTCGCTTAGTATAGCAATGGCGTTTCCCTGCTCATTTCGGAAGAAAAATCGCCCAATAATACCGCCAGACCAAAATTTTTCACTCCTTCTGGATACATTGGTTTCTCCGCGATAACGTGTGGATTTTCTGAACCGCAGATATGACAATTTCGCTTATTGACGTATCCTCCGAGATGGAAATAAGCTTCAACTGAAAAGGAGATTTTTCGTTAAAAATATTCATTTACAAGCTCAAGCAGCGGTCTTCGGCCCATTGAGCAAGTTAAAAACGCATCGGATGGTCATGCGATTTCAGCATTTGCATTAATCGAACGTTGTACCGATTCACATCGAGATCTTTATGCAAAATTCTTCTCAAAGAAGTGCGTGGAATGTTCAATTCTTCAGAACGATGACCAGTTGATGTTGATGGTTGTTCACGCACACTCTGAGCAACAGCAGCGATATTTTTGGTTGAGCAAACTCGACGAATACGTACACGAGGTGTTTTATCCAATAACGATCCAGTTTCACAAACTCGCTCAAGAAACCAATCAACAAACTGCCGTTATAGTACATCCTTTTTGTCAAAAATTTGATCAATTTTTTTCAGAATTTTCTAACAGCTTGAAGTGAAGATTCATCATTTTGAACTCAGTATTTAAGTTTCAGTTATGTTCGAAAAGCGAAAAACGACTTATTACATAAATGTCAAACATATAACTAACTTGCTGTCACATCGGAAATGTTAGGAAACCGTCCAACTTCAAATTAACCTATAGTTTCAACGACAAACGTTAGATAGCCTACCCTGTCTAGCCTACCATAGAAGCAATGTGTCAGATCATCGAGGATTTTTTGGGGCAACGTCCCTGTAACTGCCAGTGACAGTGATGTTTCAATTTATTGTGTAATTTCGTATAACCTAACAGGGATAACTGCCTTCGGGCGAAGCATCTAGGTCAAGCGTGATTCCGACCAGATCACCTTCTCGTGTACATTTCTGCTGTAAAGGTGATAGCTTGAACTCACCCGATGGCCCAAATATTGTAGTAAAACAAAGGAACCTTGGAACTGACCGCAAAAAAAAATTTTTGAACCAAATAACAAAAAAATAAGCCTTAGACTCCACCTTCCAACCATCCTAAAACAAGACATTGTCGGGAAACCCAAAAGTAAACATTGATAAATATCACACACGAGTCACATCTCCATCATCATGTTTAAATGCGATTTCCTTTACAATATGCTTAATCACAAAAAGAAACTAACACTCCTCAGGACAACAGAAAGGAATCGAATACTTATTGTAGCTAAAAAAGCGATTTCATACACGAGATTGTGCAGATTAAGATATGTGCTAAGGAAACAATGTTTGGTATTGCGGACTTTAATGTTTAGCAAACAGAGACTTCCTGATGCAATAAGTTCTAAGAAAGTTTAATACACACCCCCAGCGTTCCCTTTTCATCCCTTTCCTTTTCTCCATCGTTTTACGTTCTCTATCCATTTTCTACCCAAACCATAGAGGCATAAGATATAGAGAGATCCTACCCGCGTACATGAGCGCACGTGAGCGTGCGAAGAATTAATCTTATCTTTTTTCCCCTCATCAGCTGTCAAACGTTTAGCTCCATTCGTGCGTGAAGAAGAGTAGCATGATTTCCAAAATTTTTAACGTTTTCCGGGCTATTAGACGCACATATACTTATAAAAGGTTAATATTCAACATTTGCTGTCTAATTATAGACAAAAATACGAAAACTACATTCAGAAATCACCAAAAGCAGCTGAAAAGTGTATTACTTTTACATGTTATCTTTGAGAGCATATTTCTGCCATGCAATTGAAAATAATTTATTAGGAGCATTTCTAGCAATTTCACATAAAATTCGTTAATCAAAGTTAATTCATTATCAAAGTGTTAAATGTTCAAACGAAAACATATTCATTCATGAAATTTATTAATAACATCAATTTTTACATGTACCATAATCTGCGATCACCTTTGGTTATAAAATTGACAGCCAGTTCACATTACAGTAAGAAAGTAAGGATGGTCACCTTTTTTATTTGAATGCTGAAAATATCATGGAATTGGTCTTGGATCGTCTCCTATACTTTGTTTATGTTAGTTACAAATGTGAAAGAAAGCATTATTATTATTATTATTGTTATTATTATTATATTGAACATTGCCAACTCTCATTGAGTACAAGGACATTTTCATTTATGACATTAACAACGGATATACTGATTTAAGCATATTTGAATAGCTTAGTGTAGACTTCATATCAGCAAGTTACTGTACTGTCACCATGTTCATTCGACTCCAGCAAGTTAAATCCGAAGTCGAGCATCTGTCAAAATTGTATGGAATGGGCCGTTAACTCTATTCTACTGTTATCACGGGCACAACACTTCCTTTTTAGTTATTTGATGATGAGCACTTCATTCGATCATTTTTTTTTTTCAAATTTTATTAATTTAATAACGAAATTATGAATCAACACAAAACATCTGTTTAAATCATTAACATTACAATGTTTATAACTACAGTTCAAATCAAATAATTTTTGCCCATGCGTTTATACTACCTATGGGTGTTTTTATGTATGTATTGGGGAGTTTCTCTTAATATGTGTAAATTTTGGGGATTGCGGACAAAAATTTTCCAAACACTAACCCTTCTCGTGAATCATCGATCAAATATCGTTAGATTGGCTCTGGCTTCTCGCGCTTGTTAATAGTAATGCTTTGCTTCTACTTCAAGTTAACGCAAATGTGTTAACGATGTTCATTTGTAATCACGGAAACTTTAAAGAGGATCTCATAAATCCCTGGATAGCAAGTGTGGCATTGCAAATGAAAATCTGTAACCATAAGGTCTCAAAACTATAGAAAGATTGAAGGAAGGATTCCTTAAAAGACATAGGAACTAGATTTACCGTAAAATGGGCATGGGTCCCTGGTCACAGAGATACAGCTTGAAATAAGAAGGCACTTGGGCTTACAAAAGCCGATTTAGACAAAAGAAATGCAACTGAAATAGATACTATCAAAGTGCCCTAAGAAAGGAGAATAGCATAATGAGAATTAGAGGAAACTGCCTAGAATACATGCGGCTTGGAAAGGCAAGATGGAGTGCAGGATACAACAAGGTTTCTTTGGTTTCACCCTAACGAAACCAACACAAAACAACTTCTAGGGAAGTTTAGAAACTGCGTTAGAGCAACGATGGCACTATTAATGCACCACAATCTCCTGCGTTAACACTTGGGTCCAAAGAAATAATATTCCAAATGGATGACACCTATCGAGCTTCCTGCGTGGATACTACAAAACTTTTCTATCTAGATTGTTCGATTCTGTCTAGCACTCAACTTATTTAGTCAAAGTGTTCTTATGCGATAATACGGAAACACTGGATATCCACAGAGGTAGAGAACATCATTGTTTCCTGTAGGACTGTAGAATAGTACATTCTGTAAGCAAAACTACTATAAACGTGGAAGCTTATCACTCATCCTTGCTTATGAATAAACGTAACAGTGCGTTAACATCACTTTATCTTCTCTTCAATCCACGAAGTTTGGCATCGAAAACAGTTCTACAAATCGTATGACAGATGTTACTTTGTTATCTTTATCTTATGGTTCAAGTAATGCACCGTCAAGGTATTTATACCCGAAACGGAGCAGACACCGCAGGAAGCCTTCGAGGCGCTTAAATAACGAAACACGGGGTATGAAAAGGAAAAAGAAGTCGCCAACAAAGGCATGGTCGTGGTACTGGGCAAACGAAAAGAAGACGTCAGCACTCTAAGGTAAAAAAAACGGACGACTGAGTTTTGGCTTCACTCATGTGACTGTCAGAGCTAAGGCGACCGAACCCTTAAAGTAAAAGCCAAAAACTGATGCGGGTGATCCGAGCAAATCTGCACTACAGCAGGGCGGCAAAGCCAACTTGCTTAAACATCTAGCAGATGGGAACACCGACATAGCACTGATGCAAGAGCCTTACCAACTTAATGGAAAGATACTTGGAATCAGTGCAAATCAATTTAAAATCATTACCACAAGCGGGGTAAATAAAATCCGAAGCTTCATTATATGTCGGAAAGAAATTTATTTAATTTTTCTACCGCAGTTCAGCAACATGGACCTAATATCAGCGGTGTTCGACGGAAGGGACGGGCAGGTAACGCTGGCCTCGGCATACCTACCGTTTGACGCTCCGATGCCGACCACCGAATTCCGCACCTTATCGGAGCATATATGGGGCAAGCGGACCATCATCGGATGCGATGCGAATGCGCAACACGAACTCTGGGGGAGCACCAAGTGCAACGAAAGAGGTGAGCAGTTAGTCAATTAAGGGTAACACACCGACTTTTATAACAAAAAATGTAGCGGAAGTGATTGACGTCACTCTAATCACAACAGAGGCATTGAAGGACCTGCACGGCTGGAGAGTATGTGACTTACCTAGCCTGTCGGACCACCAATGGATCACCTTTCAAGGGAGAAGATGCGAGAAGACTCCATTGGTGCACTGCAATCCTAGAAAAGCGGATTGGGACGGCTTCATCAACGCTACTAAAAGATATATAGGTTCAAGCCTGGCGAATCCCTTGAGAAGTCAAAAGGACATCGACAATGAAGTGAGATACATCACAAATATACTGGTCGATAGTTTCAGTGAAATGTATCCAACCACAACCGTCAAACAAAAAAGGAAAGCTGGTGGAACATAGAACTGGAAGAGATCAAGAAAAATACTCAAAGATTGTTCAGAACAGCTCGCCTCACAAACCGAGATACGGATTGGCAGGACTATAAGCGAAATCTAAAAATTTTTAAAACAGCTGTAAGAAGAGAGAAAAGGAAATCCTGGAATCTTTTTTGCAGCAATATTGAGGGAGGAAACGAGACATCTAGGCTAAGCAGGGCTCTGAAAAGAGAACCACATGTGGACACGATGCTCCAAAAGGAGGACGGATCGTGAACAACAAATAGCATAGAACGTCTCAAGCTCTTACTAAACCAACACTTTCCGGGCTCAACGGATGAAGAGATAAAACAAGTAAACAACGTGACTCCTTACCGTGCCCCCTAAAAGAAATAGTAAGCGAAGAAAAGGTCCTTTAGGCCATTAATACCTTCGAACCTTACAAATCGCCAGGAACCGACAAAGTGTATCCGATCATGCCTATGAAAGCGGATATCACAAAATACGGATTTTGGTGAAAATATATAGAGCCATCTTCATCTTCAGAGAGGCATCACTTGCAAGCATCAGATTATAATCCACATATGGGTTATCTAACCACCCACAAACGGGGCACGTATGCATTTTGGGAAAATTGGAGAGAATGGCCCCGTCAATCAAAAGGGAGCTGGATAGAATCCAACCGATAGTTGACACAACGATTCCATACAAGATCAGCATACCGACCAGTGAAGCGTGGGAAACTGTGCAGGATTTCACATCTGGGAGTGAAATAATGAATTACACCGATGCTTCCGAAACGGATGAGGGAAGTGACGCCGCAATCTTTTTCCCAGATCACCCGCAACTCAACCGAAGTTATAAACTGGAGAGCCACACCACAGTTTTCCAGTCGGAAGTGTTTGCAATAAAAGCGCCTATAGAAGCGGTAACAAACAACTTTAATGGAAGAATACAAATACTCTCGGACAGTAAGTCGGCACTGCAGGCGCTTACCTCTAACCGCGTAGTTTCACAGCTGCTGCAGGATTGTAGGCAGGCTCTCAGAACCGCAACAACCCGAGTAAATGTAAAACTGACATGGGACCTTGGACACAGCGGTGTAGAGGGAAACGAAAGAGCGGATGAGCTAGTGAGAGCTGGATGAGCCGACCAAAATGCCACTAGAATAGACACAATTAAAGTGCCAGTAGCAACGGTACTAACAAACTAGTAGTGCCGTAACTAGACGAAATCCTCTGGAAAGAGACAGATACGGCTTGGAATGACAGGAACGACTGCAGGAAAAGCCGAGCTCTTTGGCATCATCCTAATCAAACGAGTACAAAACAACTCTTAGGAAAAAACCGAAATGGCGTTAGAACATTGGTGGCAGTATTAACGGGCCATAATCTTCTAGGTCAACACGCCAAACGAATAGGAATCCAAACGAATGACACCTGCCGAGCTTGCGGCGAGGAGGAAGAAAGTACAGAACACTTCCTCCTAGATTGCCCGAGTCTGGCCAACAAACGCCTTACTTGGCTGAGCTGTACTGGCGTAACAGAATTGGAACACTTGGCGACCTGGGGGAACTCCTTGGCTTCTGTAGGACGACAGGATGGACCATCTGTAAACAATAGTACTACACATGAGGAGCTAAGGGCCGATTCTGGCCTTTGCTATTTTCCAGCAAGTGGACCCCAGTACAATAATAATAATATGTTCATCTTTGTTTTGGAATAACTAACCAGCAAAACCCGCCCGTTATACTGTTACTTACGATAACATTTTAACAAGCGCTTTGCCATAAACTATAACAATGGTCAAACTTTGAGTACAATTACATTAGCCACGAATTATTAGAACTTATGCGAAGTGAACTATATGAATATTTCCGACTTTTACATGAGTCTCCATTTATTCTAAACTGTCAAACGTCACCGTTTGTACCGTTTGTATAGCGGATTTTTTTTTTAATTTTCTTAATGTACGTTTGATATATCCCATGGCAAACAGAGGTAAATCCTTAGAAGGAATCACTTGTCATTAAATAAAACAGGTATCCAAATTCAACATTTACATCTTTTATGTTAATTTCAAAGTAATATTCATAATAAATGTTGCATAGTATCCTACGTGCTTAGCAAATTCATTTCGTTTTGTTAAAAATTTGAACAGCGAAACATACAACCATTGCCAATAACTGATATATAATGTAGATTTTCATCTAATCCATGAACCAAATAGCACAGTTAACCCGAAGCATTTTTTAAGTGTGTGGATGACTTCGCTAACTCGAATGTAGAAATTACTCGAGTATGAAATGTTCGCAAGTATCAAAGTCGCCGGAGTGTGAGATGTGTACGCTATGGTGAAGGTTGGGATCTATAATTTGTTGAACTGCGCCAATAAGTGGTAACGACAGTTACAAACTTCAGCACGAAATTTAACAT
Organism: Stratiomys singularior; assembly: GCA_954870665.1. Taxonomy (NCBI): domain Eukaryota; kingdom Metazoa; phylum Arthropoda; class Insecta; order Diptera; family Stratiomyidae; genus Stratiomys; species Stratiomys singularior. The sequence continues at coordinate 128,610,995 of OX940878.1, read as the reverse complement.
GTAAATTTTCAATCTCCAAGCGTCATCCTCCAGAGACTGTTGATACGCACGTACCGGACACTGTTGGAAGTGCAAGTGACAACACTCCTCAGCCAAAAGACCTGTCAGCTGATATCGGGCCGTAAGCTTCATTCAAGTATTAGCTGACCACGAGAAAATTGAAGAAGGAACTAGCACGAAACATCAGCAAAGTCCTTAAAATTATGAGAATCGTAACCAGTGCTTAGAAAATTTTTAGTGAGAACATTTAAATGGAATAAGCGAGCTCGAGGGTCTGTTGGTTGGACCCAGCACTGTCGTCGCATGGCGCTGAGAAAGCTCAATGAAGTTGTATCTAACCTTCGGAAGGCAACCGGGGTAGTACATCACCCCACGACATGGGAAAAGTATTTTTTTTTATGATGTTTCAATTATTATCTCTTTCTATCATTCCGTCTGTTCTCTCATTATTGGGACACCTATCAGCCAATGAAGTGAACGCCTCGCCGAAGGTTCTAGTTTAGTTTATATTGGCATTGCTGGGGTGATTCAGCACCCCTGTTGGTAATCATGTATGTTTTATTTTTTTAAGTGTTGGAAATAAGTATTTGCTTTTAAGGTGAAGATGACTTCGCTCACAGAAGATGAAATCATAAAATTACTGGAAAGTTCTGAAAATTAAAGTTCACACGATGAGAGCCATTCTGAAAACGGGGAAATGCAGCAATGTTTAAAGACTATCAATTAATAACTTTGAGTACTCTTCGCTAAAATAAACGGGAAATCCCTCCATCAAAATTTTTATCTTTCACACCTAGGAAAAAAAAATCTGTGATACTTTTATCCACATTGCATTATAAGGCTGAAATAAATCAAAATACACATAAACCGAAAATATTACACGACTATAACGCAACATAACGAGGAATCGTTCATTTAGCATTCGTTCAGTTCAGCTAGAAACACCAGGCGATGGCCACTTCGATACTTTTATGGAATGCTGGACCAGACTGACATAAATTCTATGGTGCTTTATGTTGACAGTAAGGACCCCGGTACCCTTATTAGCAAATTTCGGAGCGACTTTTTAAAATAACTGGCATTGCGATTCGTAAAGCCTAAAATGCAACGTCATTGCACTTTATATTTGCCACGAGAATTAGCGAGCCCTTTGCGTGATATTCTAGGTATGAATCAGAGTTTCTCTGAAGGTGAACCCCCCGTGAAACAACAATCAAGATGCAGTCAAGATGTTCACTCTGCCCAAGAAAACGGGACAAAAAAGTTAAAACTTTTTACGTAAAGTGCCACCAGCCAGATGCCCGAACACCGGAAAGATGTCGGCTTGACTTGTATTTAATTATAAAAATAACAAATTTAAATATTAAAATCTGTAGCTATAACATGAATAATTTCGTTTCTTAATTGTGTCAGTTTAATATATTTGACTTAATAGACTGAATATGAAAAATTTTTGATTAAATGAATGTTTTATTTAAAATCAAAAGTTGGGGGTGACCACACACCCTTATCGTTATTAATGGGTAAAAAAAAGGGTTACCTTCTGAAGACTTAGGTTGGAAACATCCTTCACGAAGTAAAATGCAACAATACGGCTTTTAGCTCTGCAGTGGTGCTGAACGGGAAAAGAGTAAGACTATACAAGTCTATAGGTGAAAACAAAAGGATGGAGGACGAAGATGACATCGTAACTGATACGTTCCATAGAGCAAAACATCTGCAATTTACGTTAAACGCCGCTGGTTAAGTGCTTAAGACACTCATCAGAGATAGACATGCTAAATTCACGCGAACCACAGAGCATCTATCTCCTCAGTAAAAGGGCTTCAGAGGAGGATCAATCACGATTGGTACAATTACTACTCGTTACGTTCAATGTCAGAAACGACTTGAATCCTTCTTGAAAAAAAACATTTTCTCAGCGTTCTGAAATTCTCAGTTTGCTTCAGTTTGAGGCAACCTTTAGAGCTACTAGCTCGTGTACCTTAGGGGTTTGATGATGAATGAACGTGACATTAAGGGTACCGCGAGGCTCCATTCTTGGCCCGAACATATGCGATGTCTTGTATGGTGAGCATTTATGGCTGCAGCTACTAAATGGGTCAGGCTTGATCAGCTCTGCTGATGGTATAGTTGAACTACTGGCTAACAAACACAACACTAGGTAGCAAGATGTAGTTTCCCAGTGTTACTCCCATTCGTATTAGTAGTATACTCGTCGCGTTATACGCGTCTTATACATACATCGACTGTTCTTTTATTGTCGATATCGTTTTGGGGAAAGAGATACTACCGTGGGGTTTTGCTCTAAGGAATTTAACTTTCAGCAGCTTCTAGACTTTTTGTGACGAGTACGACTTGTTGGATAACATCGATGGCAAATGGTCGTAATACTTCGTTTAACACGAAGGACGTCCTACTATTCATTGTTTAACGGTACTTGCACTTTCTTACTATTACTTTTCTTTCTTTTGTTTATTTTACAACAGGATGCCCCTAGTATGTCCCAACTTCTTGAACGTTTGAGCTTTTCGTGGCTAGCTATCACAATGAATAAGGAAATCGGTTTTTAATACGGCCTGGTTCTCTCACTGGCAACCAACCGCATGACCGGAGTCACGTTTTACCAATCGGATATATAGCATTCCAAATTCCCCTTTTTCTTGGATTCTCTAGGTTGGTCGTCACTTTGTCACGTTCCAAAGAATATAACCCTTTCTCATTCAGTGCTTTTCAATTGAAAGCCTATTGATTGGAATTGCCAATAGGCTTTCTTTTTTGAGTTCTCAAGGAAACAGCTCTATTTCGAAGTGCATACTTAGTTCTCAGTTTTTTGACAGCGGAATAGTGCCATCCGGTATACTTTCTCGAATGGATAGTTGAATAAGCTTGGGTTGGACTATTAAATTATTCGAAGTTACCTGTGAACCACAGAAGCTGCCAATTAAAAAACCGTCTATGATGCTAAAAGCAATAGAGATTATTCTAATTTGATCCGCGGAGGTTTTGAAGGATAGCTTCATAATCATTTATGTTCCTTATGCTGAAAATGAAATCAAATTCCGCGAGTTTATCAATGGGTGGAAAGAGTATTGACACAAGACCGAAGCACCAATGCCCAATCAGCCTCAAAACCTTCACCACAAAACTTAAGAGAAACAGTTGGAAGTCACACATGTGGGTCCTATGATCAAGGACATCTTTCTACAGCACAACGAGTCCAAACTAAAGGAAATGTGGGCTTTCGAGAGATTCTTTCAATACAAAGATCATACTTTGGCAGCGTTTCATGACGTAGACCGAGCCGTCTCAGAACATAGTAACCAACGTTATAAACAATGGTTCTCGTGTTGTTCAAGAATATGTAACCATCCATCAACCAAAATATGTGCGTAACAACGAGAAATTACACTTGACCGAAAAAAAATGGAGGCTGGAGGCGTAATCTCATGTCGGATCTTTCTCTAAATTACGCCAGGATTAGTGCAGAAGTAAGGGTATCCCGCCTCCGTTTAAGATATCGTGTCTTCCACCCAGACAAATATCGACGCACGCTCTCAGAGTATTTTTCACAAAGACTTGGAATACTCAAAAAGCGGACAGAAACTATAAGTAATTATACATCTTGAACGGAATCATGATGGTCTTAAATCGACATTGAACTCTCACATGTAATTTTTTTCCACATTTTGATAAGAAATACTAATTGCCACAACAGATTTGTAAGAAGGACCAGACTTGTGAAAATTTTCCAACACCATTGATATGAGCAAATAAATACAAGCTTCCTTTTAATTTTGTGTTTTTTATTTTCTTTCTCGAAACCGGTTTTCGACCGTAATCGTTCGGTCTTCTTCAGCGACTGAAGAAGACCGAACGATTACGGTCGAAAACCGGTTTCGAGAAAGAAAATAAAAAACACAAAATTAAAAGGAAGCTTGTATTTATTTGCTCACGTGGAGTATTTTGTGAAGAAAAAGGAGAAAAAATGAATTCGATTACAAATACCATTGATATGTCATTAAAAATTATGTTATAAAGCTTATTTCGACATTAGAAGGTGCGTCTAAAAAACCCTTTCACTTGCAAAGATCTTATGACTGGTTTATTTTTAGACTGGAGATGAATGAATGGATATTGAACTTCTCCAAAGAGTTAAAATAAAATACGTTTATGATGAAAATAGGAGCGTAAATCGGACTTAATAATAGATCTGGTAGTCCCTACCTTTGATGGTAGTAAGGGTCTGCTTGTCGTATACGACGGACAATATAATAGCTCCTATGAAGACTCCATTACTCAAGTGCCGTTATCGAAACGTCCAATTTTTTGCACTTTTCGGTAGTCGTAACTCCAAATACATTTAACTAAGCATTCTCTTATTCTTTACAACCGGAACGGCAGGAGACTCGAATTTTTTGCTTCAACTTTGACGATTGGCGCATGAGTACAAGCGTAACGTGAACAAAACACACAATTTCCAAACAACTCTATCTTCAAAGCACAGACATAAAACTTAACAATTGCCACACACCTCGTTTAGTGATAAATAATTCGCTGTTTTTACGATATACTTAGCGGAACTGACCCCGCGATGGGTTCTTAGCCCTATAAAAAGTTTCGATATTCTGACAATATCAACAATTTCTTTGAGACTTTCCATTCGCTGCCAATTGTGATGCTTATGGTGCTTATTATATCATTATGATGCCTCCTCAAACATTTTTACAACGAATTGACTAACTTATAGTCAGGTTTTATTTCAGCCTACGGCCCCATCAAAATTTGAGACTACATATAATTAATATAAGCTTTCTTCTTCTTCTATAATTTTCTGCAATTATTTCATATCTAACATGAAATATATCTATACTATATAAGTAAGATGGCTAGTAATTAAAATTTGTGTGTGGAAGTTTAGCGTTTTAAATGATCGCGTGCAGATCATGTCAAAAAAAATTTCAGATATTATCGAGTTTCACTTTGTTCACCTACCGAAAATGTCTTTCAAACATTTTCTCTCTTTCTTTTGCAAAGAGCCTCGGCAAAAACCTGGATTATTTACTGGAACAGTGAATGAAAGGGAAATAATCAAACATCAAAACCAGTTCCTGTTTGACATTTCAGTTATGCTTATGAAGAAAACGTCAAGGCGATACTGACATTTGAGGGATTTTGGTAAAGCTGAATGTCAGTTTTACGAAATTCGATTCCAAGCCCAGATCCTAAAGCAATTTACAGAAAGTATGTTTAGAGCTACGAAATAAATGTTTTTATAGAAAAAAATTTTGGAAATAAAATTCAAAGTGCAGATAAACTTGTTTCCGCTGATCAAATTTCGATGATGGTGATAATATATGATTACGATAAGACACTGGCAACAACATTGATAGCAGATTTTAGATTTTTGTATTGATAACAGATTTTATCAAGTAGGCCATTAATACAATCAAAAAAAAAAATGAACAGTATTCTATGTTACCTCTTCATAATCCTCCTTTATGGTAACATTACTAATGAATTATTTGAGCAGATGGCATGGACGTTGTGTAGGAAGATATTTGTTTTACTGAAGAAATTATTGCGAGAAATAATTATTCCTTATAGAGTTTATGCTACAATTCTTAATGAATTACAGTCTTTTATTTTATTCTTACATATATTAAGTTTTTATATTCATGCAAGGTCTGCGATTCCCCTTTTTAAATAACGCTGATAGATATATGGATTTGATAGATATAATCAACCAATAATGAAAACATAATAATAGGAACATTCAGTTGAAATTAACTTGAAAGATTTCCATCAAATAATTAACGAAGGAGCAATATTGTAAACAATTCAAGTTAATGAAGGGTACTCGCTTGATCTGTCGATATTATTTTGTCAATATTATGTTTATCACTTCACTTAATTATACCAATAGCATGTTAGTCAAAGATGAAAATTTAATTAATATATCAATTAATTATTTACAATCGTATATAAATCCAATGGAAGCCTGATTAACTTCATTCGCTTTAAGTATTCGTTGAACTGGTTTAAATTGTTCCAAACGTCGCTAATATCGAGCCAACTTTAACAATAAAATGGATTTAATTATTTACGTCGTGGGCATTTTTATTATAAGTGAATTCAAACCATGTTCCGGAGATATATGTAAGATAAAAGAACAATCACTGATTATTCTTAGTGTCATGGAATTTTGAGTTTTTTAACTTAGCGTTTGAAAATAATCTTAAAAATATCATTTTATGGCGGTTTTTAACTAAAATAATAAATATATACTCAATCAACAAATACTCTAGACAATAAAAAATAAACATATAAATAACAAAATTAAAGAATAAATCAAACTAAAAAAAAAAAATTAATACAATAATTAAAAAAATAAACATACTCAATAAACAATTTTTTTGTGTTTGAGAGGTGAAGGTCCTTTAGATCTTAAATTTGGGGCTCCTAGAAAAACGCGGCCGGCAAACTCCCCAATAAACACCTCCCCTGTCATATAGGGAACCTAGTTTCAACGTGTTTCTCCAATTGTTCAAGTGAGGGCTCTTTTTCCCCACTGAAGGTGGTTTCTGTTGACAAACTCACTTTTTCCGAGTTCACTTTTTCAACTGGAAAGCATGGAAGGGTTACTGCAAATGCAAGCCTTCCTCACTCGCCACCGTATTCCTAGATACCCGCCCTTATAAAAACATCACTCGATTAAGGTGATTGACGGCTTCTTTTGTCTTTTGATCCTAATATATTACGTATTAAGTCCTTGGAGAATGTTTGGCTATACCAAAATGCAAATGGTACCTCTCACCTTTCCGTTATAAAGCATGCATCGACCGCGACCGTCGGACGAAACAGGCTATCAATAGAGTGTGAAATTTTAATCCTGTGCAAAAGAGAAGACAAACAAAACTCGCGTCCTTCGAGCCGTTACATTGAGCGACAACTATTTTTGCCTTTCGTTCTGATTGGACAAGGCCCAAGTATCTGAGCTAATCAGTCAGACGGTCTAGCTGTTTGCTCTTTTTTTATCTTTTATTAATATAATAATAATAATATATATATTTTTTAGTGGACGATTTCAGGAAATGTAAATTTGGACCTAACTTCAATGAATGTTTACGAAATGCTATGAATGATGTTCTACCATTACTCAAAGACGGTGAGTTTACAGAAATAATATTTACCATTAAAGTAAAATATTTTTTTTTGAATCTGAGAACAATAATCTTCTTATTACTTTTTTTTAACTTAATCGAGAAATCAATTTTGAAATAATGGTTTTCTGTTGAATACATTTTGTAACAATATCTCCTACTGGTCATCCAAGAGCTTTTGTTGCCATGGGCTGAACTAGTGGTACTTAACAAGTACGTCAAAATGCCTCTAGTTTAGGCAACCAGTTTTAGTTTTGAGCCACTTGTGTCAGATTTAATATATTTTGTGTTGGGCATCTGCTTGACCCTGCCAAATGGTGGAGCCATTCTTTGATACATCCTCTGCTATGACGTATGTTGCCTCTGGGTTTGCGAATGTCTCGTTGTAGAATATTGTGGTCTTGTTTTGACAGTGCCAGCTTGCCGAAAATATATCGGAATCCATACTATGTTAGTTCTGGGTTTGCGAATATTTCGTGGGAGCCCACCGTGCTCAATTCTTGACAGTTCTGACTGGTCAATAATATTGGACCTAGCCGTTCCGTGGTTTTGTTCGGAATTTGAATTAATAGTCCTCAAGAGCTTGCCAGGTGTTTCCCTGTAATTTTAGGAGCCCAAGGCGAACACAGCTACAACCCAGCAATGGATCTAATATTGAAATGCACTCAACGAGAACATGACCCACAGTGCTTGAAACAGCGGGTAACCAACTTAGTTTGGAAAGATGGCGTAGATAGTTGGTTTCCCTTCATAAGATGCCTTAGGCAAAGTTGTATTTCCAGATTCCTGGTCGTAATAATAGTTTGTGATAGCTTTCTCTCTGTTGGTTTTTTGATCTGTTCTAACACTTGTTTCATGTTTACTCTAAAGTATTGACAGCGGATATAAAACGAACTGTCATATGATTCGTGTAGGCTAATCAGCTGATGAGACAACATGGTGAACGCACAAAATATCAACGTATAGAGGGCTTCCGAATTTTATGGATAGTGTATGCACAAAACATCAAGAACTCTTCCGGGTGTTTTCCAGAAGAAAGACATAGGAAAACCAATCGAACACTTATATATGTGCTGCTTTTTTTACCCAAAGCTTTGAGAGTATTATTATTGTTGAATGAAATGATCTCAGAATAATTACCAATGCAATTAAAATTTTGCTCACTTGCGTTGAACCCAATTAAATTGAAAATTTGTTTGAAGTTGTATGCTGTATACGGTCCACCCCTTTGGAAAGAGGGATAAAGTAATAAGTGGAGGATTGAATGATCCCTTCTCTCGTTTTTTGATGCAAGCTGACAGATTGGAGACTTTTTACGGTTTCGTGTCCTACGATAAAGTTAAGAAGTATTCATGGCTATTCGTAAAGAATGGAAGGATCCGAGGGGTTTCGATGTAGAAAGTGTTCTTAATGTTAGTGGCATAGGTAATATATGTCACGTCTATAAGTTCTCCATAATGTGTTCCGGCAAGAGGTGTCTCATTGGTAATGCAAGTGGCACACATGCTTGTTCTTTCACGCGCAATCGCACCCCAAAACTGCGGAGTCTTCTTCGTGGGTGGAGGATACTTCGATGTTGGGATTTTTCATGGTAAGGTTAATTTATCGAAAGTTGCTGGCTTCATAAAAGTCATGATTTCTTCTTCCTTCCTTACAGCTGCTGTTTCGGATCCCTAATTGTTGCCTTATTGGCACTATTGATATCTATAAAAAGCTCCAAAACCAATAGAGAGTTGAGACTGATCATTAAGAGTTTGGATAGGTCCAAAACAGATTAACCAGAATCGATTAACCAATAGCACTTATTTTGTGAATTTGGAATTTACTTTCCTCCGGCTGATTTCTGAGTGGGTTTATAGCTCTCAATAAATCCATTGGTAAACGGTTACAAGACCAGAAACACATGTGGCATAAAGGTAATAAAATTCGGCTCATATTTGACCTCTTTCGATATCGAACCATTCACGTCCAAGTTTTTGATTGCGCTGAACAGAGTGAACCCTCCTAAACAAGACGACATTTGTGTGTCATAAATTTTCTTACTAAGACTTACTGAAGTAGAGAAACGTTTCCCTATTACGAATAACCATCTATTTTAGAAACATTTTAGCAAATTCTTGTTTTTGTTTCACGTTACTCTTTTCTCCTCCCTTCAAAACTTCTCACAGCCTACAAACAATTTTTTTTTTTTGGGTAGGGAGGTGAAGTCTATTTACGCCCTGTGTGTTGGACTCCCAGTGGACCTACTGGACTACCGACTAAACACCTCCCCTGTCAACCGGAGCGCCTAGCCTGGAACCGTTTGACACATTACTTCGGACTAAGCCTCCCAATTTTACGCCTCCAGCCGATCAAGTATGCCTTTTTTCATTACTAAGATTACTCGAGCGCAATGTGCCACTTGATTCCATTTGTCAAATTATTTCAGCATCTCTTCGATTAGGCTATCTGGATAGAGCTCTCCCACTTTTTCTGCAAGATCACCGCGTTCTTTGTCCCATCTTCTGCATGAAAATAAAGTATGACAGGCGTCATCCTTCACACCAATGCAGAATATGCAATCTGGAGACCGTGACTTACCTATATTGTGCAGGTAAGACTGAAAACAACCGTGTCCACTCAGTAGCTGAGTCAGGTAGAAGTCAGTCTCACTATACGTTCGACTGAGCCACGATCTCAAGTCTTTGATGGGCTCACGTTCCCATGATTGTTGCCATTCGTCGAGAGTGCATCGTCTTTCATCGCGAGCAACTATTTCTTTATTACCTTCGTGCCTTCGGAGGTAGATTCTATTACGCTCTCTAGCAAGGAGAGCGATTGGTATCACCCCTGCAATTACAAACACCGCTGTGTCAGAGACTGTACGGTATGCTGATGCAGTGCTCCTCGTCTCTGCACCTGTGCCAACCTGTTTGGGTGCTGTTCCTTGTTGAGAGCTTCACTCCATATCTCTGCTCTATAAAGAATCGTAGATTGCACTACACTCATTATCAGACGCCTTTTTGTTGGACTTGGTCCCCCATGATTGGCCATTATTCGACTAATTGCCGAGACCCCTGCTGCGGCCTTGTTTGTCGTTGCCTTAATTTGCTCGGAGAAACTCAGTTTAGAGTCTATCAGCAAGCCCAGATACTCGACTGATAGTTGCGACTCTACTAATGCGTCCCCGACTCGGACCATTCTTATTCTAGGGATCCTCTTCTTGGTCAGGATGACCACTTCGGTACAAACAAACAAATTAGTAAAAGCGGAGTCATAGAAGGGACTTTTGTAGTCTGCATATTATCTATAATTTTTTTTCGGTTTTCTAAAATCAAAATTTTGTATCAATTTCTTGACTTTGAAGGCTAACAGATTTTTTTAAATTCAATTCCATCTGTTTCCTTTTGTTGTTTAATGGTATAATATTAACTATAATCAATGCGAGTCGATACGAGACGAGAAGGGCCGATCAAGAGACCATGTTAATTTGAGGCCACATTTCCTGGAGGACGAAGACCGACTTAGGCTTTTACGCCATTGCTGGTAATGTGAAGATATCGAAAAACAAAATCGATAATAAGACAAAGGTCAAATCAGTTGCTTGCATTTAAAGGTCACATTGCTTTTATTATAAATTACTTAGTCCTTCCCTTTCCATGTGTAGAATACTTGTTTAGAAAACGTTCTCTGCGTTTTAGGAAATAAGGAGCTAGGGATCGAATCACTTGAACCCATAAGCATCCCTTATATGCTCTACGAACAAAAATCCACTGGTGCTCTTCAAGTCAAACAGGAATATTTCAATACATCCGTGCTGAATTTTGCAACAAAAACGAATATCACTAAAGTGGAGTAAGGACATTTGTACACTTCTACATTTATTTTTATCTCAAAACAACATTTTCTGATTGTTTCTAGTGTTGATATGGAGCACAACGTGATGGTCTTAGAACTTTTTAATCCTTTGATAAGGTATGATGGAAAATACAAATTAAGAGGAAAAATCTTATTGTTGGAAGTTAATGGCGATGGAGATTATTATGTCAACTTTCATGATATATCGGTGAAATTTCTGCTTAAATTCAAGATAGTTAAGCGTAATGAAAACACCTACTGGCGTTTCAACGATGCTGAAATGATAATAAATCCAACTCGTATTACCTTACATGTTGATAACATTGTAAAGGATCAACCGGCATTTTCGGATGAAATGAATAAGTTGCTGAATGAAAACTGGAAGGAGCTATGGGAAGAGTTCAAACCGAGTTTCGAGCAAGCAATGAACAAGGTTTTACTAAGAGTCGTCAATAAAACGTTTAGTCGTATTGCAATTAATCAGTTGTTTGGAAACAAATAGAAAAAGAGATTACTGCTACCATGAACAAATAAATAAATGGGCGATTGAATAAATACAAGTTTTTAAGTTCATTTTCATCACAAAAACCCTTTTTGTTGTGCTTTTATTGAAACAAAAACAAACGCGCTGATAATGGTTGAGATGTGCAAAAAAAGTCCTTAACTTAATCAAAGTGAAGCCCACGAGAGTGGGAGAGATGAGAATATGTGTTATGCCTTTGAGAATCCTGAAATTTGTTATAGTTAATTCACCATTTCACAAAACCGTTCCTTGATTATCTTTTCACGCAATTTAAGGCAAATTCAAATACCTGTAAATTGATCTAGTGGCCTGTGGTCGTTGCCTAGACATAGACTTTAGTAAATCGACAGCATGTTGATGAGATAATATTCCATATGAGAGGATTGAATCCGTTTTTCTCGCATGACTAAAGTTTCAAGACTTTATTGATGTCCTGTAGTTTGGTCCTGTCCTGTTCTTCTTTAAAAAGTCAAACTCTCATCGACGTGATGTCCGGGAAGTGTGACAACGAACCATACCCTTCAGGTCAACCGTTCGGTCTGAAAGCCCACTATGTTGGTGGCTGCTGGAAAACTAACTCTGTTCACCGAGGAGTTTGGACGTGGTTTTGACCAGTAATCTACTTTCACTCCAGATCCATTACGGAAATCAGCTATCATTATACCCGATTTTCCGTACTCGCCCTCGGCTATCAATTAAAATTTTGAATCAACTTTACTCTACTCTGCTAATATCTACGGCAGTCCACTCATAATCGATACCTGATCGCACATCCGTTTTCCGAAGGCCTCGCGGTGCTCAAAAATACACTAGGTTCATTTCACCCAATCGAATAAACCGTGCTACATCGAATAAAAAAAATACGGCAACGTGATCCCGCCTCGTGGGGAGCCCAACACAAGCTTATTCAGTCAGTTTTCCTAGAGAATCCTCAACAGGAGGGCATCCTTGAAGTAAAATTTTGGGTCCAAAACAACTGTTTCACTTCACGCCAACTGAAGCTTTCAATCTTCACAATTTATTCATTTATTTATTTATTTTTTCGATTGAAATACCTTTAAGGAAAGCTAATCCTTTTGAAGAAAAATGGCTACTTGTCGTGCCTTACTCAGCTGGATAGAATCTCAAAATTATTCGCTCTAACCTTGCGATTATATTAGGGAAAAATCAGACCTTTTTAGGTCTGATAGGGAGTGGGTTGGTCCACGTAACAATCGATCGTGATTGAAATTCCAAAGCACAGAATACCACGCTTGTCACACGTTCATCTGCGTGGTCATTGTAGTAGACTTTTACTCCCTTCTTTCTTCAAGTAATTTAACGTCTTTACAATTTAAGTTATAATGGAAAAGTTTCTGGAAAATTGATGGTGATACATTATATGGTTCACCACTGAGCAGCCCCTTCCTGCCTGCGATGTCGGCCTGTTTGAAGGAATAGTAATATAAAGTACCATACAGTATACTGCTTGGGATATATCCCACAAAATAAAACAATTCAATTCTACCCTTGCACCCTTGTTGGATTCGGACATTACAAAAAAACACTTCTTTACAATTTTTAATGCGTGTTGGGGGTCTTGGACTTGTGGGAAACATTATTCTTCGCCTAATCTCAATTTGATTCCTTCTAGGAATCCCTTCTAGGTAGCGTTTTGTAGTGTATTCACTGACTGTATTCACAAACTATGGAAATAGTACAAAGATGTACTCTTTCAATAGTTTCTGAATACAGTCGGAACGCAATCTTTAGATTTATTCACAATTTCCCCAATTTCATGTAATGATTTTCAATTTTTTTTCGATCAAACTATTTGCTCACGAGCTTCAAATGAAATTTCTTTTGCTTTCGGGCTTATTTTTTTCTTTAATGTTATGAAAATGCAATGCGAACACTCGCTATCCATGAAAACTACTGAGAAAACACCCGTTCTTAATTGGATGCAAATTATTGTCATTGCACCGTTACAAATTATAACGGTAGAATAATAACACTGCGACCAATCGTTGAAATTTTCTGTGTTGCCGTATGTATACTTTTTGTGGTTTTCAAAACAAGGTTTTAACATTGATACCGATTATTGAAATAAGAAAGAAATAAAATGAATTTTTCTTCTTTAATTCGTCCTCCCAAGGATGTATTTTGTATATAATATTTTATTAAGCAAATCTGAAATCATTTCTGGGGTCAGTGTACGCTTTCTCGAAAAGCAATTTACTTCTTAAAGTTTTGTTATGTAATTTTCAATTTCCACGCAAAATATAATTCTTATATTCTTATATAATTCTGTGATATCTCTATCCGCTTTTACTGACAGAGACCCCTTCTATCAGCTCTGACATCGTGTCTTCACATTTCGCTCTCGAACTCCTGAACAATCACATGCGAATCTAAATCTCCTGCCACTACAGTTTTTTTTCCTCCTAACGGAAATATCGCTCACATCAAATCCACAACCTTTCGATTTGCTTAGCTTCTTGGTCAAAATAAGGAGCTGGGCTGAGCGCTCGGTAACTTCAAATACCAAAAACATTTAACTGACCATCCTCATTCTCGCCAACCAGACTTGGCACTAGCCTCCGTGAAATGAAGATGCTATTCATATCAGGAGACTCACGTATTTGACGTTTCGGTCGCGGATACAGGGGAAATATTAACAGAGCACTAAACTCTCACTTCAATCACTTTGACATTTTGGCATTGACATTTGGGAACAATTACATAACCTGTCATACGAGAAGCTTAGCGCAAATCTCCTACGCGCAAGATATGCACTTTTTCCTGAAAAACCAAGGAGGACACTGAACTTTTATAGCCGGACAATTTTTCTAATTTTCTCCGACACTATCAACGCGCAGTCATATTGAATTCCAACCTTCCAAACAAACCTAGCTGCATAAACTCATGCGTGAATGGGTGTTATTGGAGACTTTTAAGTCTATCATTACGTACAGGGTCTGTATAATAAGTAACCGGACTGACCTCAGGAAATTTTTTATTGGCAAAATATGTACAATTTTTCTTTAGAAATCTTCAAAGTAGTCCCCATTGGAGTCGATAACACGCTGATACCAGATTTTCCAATCCCCGAACGCTCCCTGGAAGTCGGCAACCTCGATGCTGTCTAGAGCCCTCGTCGTAGCACGTTGAACGTTTTCCAGAGTCCCGAACCGCGTCCCCTTCAGGTGTCTCTTGATCTTGGGGAACAGAAAGAAGTCCGCTGGTGCCATATCCGGGCTGTAAGGAGGCTGTGGCAACGTTGCTCTCGACTGTTTGGCCAACTGCTCGGTGACGAGCAGGCCGGTGTGCGACGGAGCATTGTCGTGATGGAGGATCCACGAATCGGCAATCTCCAGACGGACTCGGCGAACCCGGGCGGTTAGTCGACGGAGCACCTCTCTGTAGTACTGGCCGTTTACAGTTTGGCCGGGTGGCACAAACTCTTTGTGAACAATGCCTTTCACATCAAAGAAAGCAATGAGCATCGACTTCACCTTCGATTTGCTCATGCGCGCTTCTTTGAAACACTTGAGTTCTGGACAAAGCATCCTCACCGTAAGCCTCTTGAATCATTTGAAGAGTTTCCGTGGCCGTTTTCTTGAGTTTGACACAAAATTTGATGCTAACACGTTGCTCGATCGTACGCTCCATTTTCACTCCGACGACGTAACTGAACATGCACTCCGCTCTCGCTCGATGGTATCTCCAAGCGCTTGGAGGCAACTGCTGCAGCCCGGTTCCCTTTCCCTAGACCCCCACCACCACTACAGCACCAGATACCGGTTAGCAGACGCTTTGACGGCGCGGGGCAGGCTCAGTCCGGTTACTTATTATACAGACCCTGTATGGTCCTGCTGCATGTCCTGCTCTTCTTCGTAATACATGCTCAGCAGCGGGTCAATCTTGTAGCTTAGTTTTGTATGTTTGGATACTCCTCATGTAGGCTCAAAAGTCCAGTCAGTAACAGCAATCATTGAAAAATGAAATCAGAAAAGTGGACGTCTGGACAGCGAGTAGACCGATAACTTTCTATATACATTCTCCTGGTTGAAGTGTCAATCAAAGCAGCAGTGTTTGGATTGGCAAGTCTGGCGTTGAATCATCAGAACGAATTGTTATGATTCATATCTTCGAGATAATAATCAGAGTTTACCGCGCAGTGACCATAGAGAATTCAAGAGAAAGACTCGATTCTATTATATTACAAATAAATGATGACGAATCCTTTCGAAATAAAGTTCTATCTAGTGAAGAGAGCGAATTTAGATTTTTTGGTTAGGATGGCGAACGAAAAGTGTGGCGAAGAAAGAATGACGAACTAAATATTAATATTGTACCAACAGTGAAACATGGGGGTCAGTCTATAACTGCATGGCGATGTATATCAGCGGCTGCTATTAGCAATTTGGCTTTAATAGAGACAACTGTGGATCGATTTGTGAACCTGAACATACTGAAAGAGAATTGAAAACAATCTGTATTCAAACTTAGATTAGACCAAAAATCATGTCAAGAATTGTAAAGGAGTGGTTATTTATAATGTCCGAAACCATCTTAACTTGATTTTGATCAATTTTATCGGGGCTTGCGGAGATCTTCAAATTTTTGTTGTGCCCCCATTGGACAGCCACAGGCAGATCAATCTTTCTAAGAAACTTTATTATTTACTTTGGCTTCTGGCGCCTCCATTCCTCTTGCGTAAGGAAATGACTTCTTAGATTCCACTACCCCGGGGGGGGGGGGGGGGGGGTGTTTTACACAAAGTGCCTGCGTTGGCACTGGTATCTCCTTTGCAAAATTGAAAACTGACTGTTTCCTTTCAGAACCAATTTCCAGGGCTATTCTCTGCCCTCTGGAGGACGTTAAGCATTCCTATGCATGCGAGAGACTTCTTATGGTCTTAAAAATTAAGGAAGAGCTTCAGCATTTGAAGTCCTTGAAGTCTGGGCGCCAAAGTCTGTGGGTTTCTCTACCTCCGTTATTTTTGGGCTGTGTAAATTAAATGTCGGTTACACTGAATTCAGGACCTATGAATACTGTTGAAGCTGCTAACTATGATCTCCTCTGAACACGAAAGACACCAAATTATAAACGGGCTTAGTAAGCATCTTGAGACGAGTCACCTCTGGATATTAGAATAAATGGAGAGAATTGTTGTCAAGTTGTACAATTGTTGAATTTTGGTTTTGGATACAAAGATCACTGAAAGAGTGAATTCACCGAGCAGGGAAGAATAGAATGAATACACTATGAAGATGGCAGTGAGTTACTTCATTCAAAATGGAGTACGAGCGAAATTCGAACACTCTCTTCGAAATTAAAGGATAAGGGCAGCTGCTTGGCTTCGCCCTAATAAAACGAATAAACGAATCTATGAATAAATGAAAATGGCGGAAAGTAACAAAACATAGTTTGCATGAAAAACTCTACTTGATCAGTCAAAGCGTGTTTTATACGAGCATCAAAAAGGACATAACGCTCTCATCACGATTATATCCGATACAATTGGACTGGAAAAAGAAAATCAAGGCTCATGTGTTATTGTAAAATCCTATAGGTTGTTTGATAAATGAAGGGATGTGTTATGTAAGCAACATTATCCGGGCCATAATCTTCTAGGCCTGCTGAGCTTGCGACGAGGAGGAAGAAAGTACAGAACACTTCCTCCTAGATTGCCCGAGCCTGGCCACCATATGCCTTATTTGGCTGAGATGTACTGACGTAACAGAATTGGACCACTTGGCGACCACAGTAGGACGACAGGATGGACCATCTGTAAACAATAGTACTATACGTTCGGAGCTAAGGGCCGATGCTGGCCTATACTATTTCCAGCAAGTGGACCCCAGCGCAAATAATAATAAATAATAAAAAGTAACATTATCAATTGATGTCCGTATATCATGAGGAATTAATAAAGACATGATTCCAAGGCGATTGGACCCTCAATTCAGATTCTGATAATGTTTTTGACCTAAGGAAGACTAAGAAGAACAACAAAAAACCCAAACGATACTGGTCGTAATATTAATTCAGGAGCTGGCCTAGGATCCGCCTACAATATAAACAAAGAATAAATAAAGCGATGATTCCATAACGATCGGGTCCTCGATTTAGGTTCTGATGAAAACGGTAACTGAGGAAACAAATAAATATACACCGATGTGTGGTCGCTCAGGGTTCGCTAGAACAGACTGCGAGACACAAAGGAGTTGATATATTACTCGTAAGTGAGCAGCACCGCAACGACCAGGCAGAATGGTTCCAAGACCAAACTGGCACTGCCACCATTTGAGCGCAAGACAGCACTCGGCTACGAGTCCAGAGCCATGATCGGGAGGACAAGTTTGTTCGGACTCGGTGTGCAGATAAGACAATTTTCAGTACCTACTTCACGCCGAATGAGCCAATACCATCCTTCCGGAACAGACTGGATACATTGGAGGACGTTGTCTCGAGCACAAGGAATGGATCCTTGTTGCAGGTGATTTCAATGCCAACGCCATTGAATGGGGCATGACTCGAACTCGCAACCAGATCCTGGGAATGGTGGCAAAGGTTGGGCTCGTAGTGATGAACGTTGTCAATACATCAACCTTCCGCCGGAGTGATTGCCAGGGAACGATCTAGCATGTGACATTTGCTCCGGCGGCCTTTGTGCCTGTGGTGAAAAACTGGAGGGTACTGGAGAACTACATGGCAAGCGATCATCTGTACATAACACTCGAGATTGGCGATTCTGCTTTCCGCCGTACTACCGCCCGTAGGGTGGAATTTTGGGAAAATGAATCAGTCGCGTGCTGTCGAGGGGTGCAGATATGTCAGGATCGGCAGGATCGTCCCCGCGGACGATCTTGGTGGTGTTCTCTATCATCAGCACCATCACGACAACCTGCTCGTCTATGCCTCGGCGACAACCACGACATGACAAATCTGCGGTATACTGGTGGTTAGCAGATATCGTTCAACAACCCAGGGAGGGTCACAAGCTCCAGCGTGAAGCTCAGCGTTCGAGGAGGCGCGAAGAACCGTGCGCTCGTATGGTACCCTATAGACCCGCAAGAAAACTCCTTCGCAAAATGATCAGGGACAGCAAAATCCGTTGCTGGCAGGAGCTCGTCAACGATTTCCACAGGAACACGTGGGGAGTGGGCTATAGCCTGGTACTGCGGAAGCTCGGCGCCTCGCGGGCACCGTGTGTTCTTGACCCAGTGATGATGGAGGGCATCGTCAGAACATTGTTTCCGACCCATCATTTTCGTTGCGATACACCACCCGAGGAAGCCCTGCTTGGTTGCCCACACTTCCCTGCAGAAGAACTAGAACTAGCCATGGCGTCGATGAAAAAGCGGAATGCTACGGGACCGGATGGCATTCCGGCAGAGGTATTGCAACTGGTCCACCATTGTTGCCCTCATTTGTTGCATTGCATTCAACACTTGCTTGGAAGCGGGTGTTTTTCCACTACGATGAGAGCGGAAGCCCACAACCAGCGCTCAAGGCGAATTGTTTTGCTCGAGACGTTTGACGTGAAGAATGCTTTCCGCATGATGGACGGACACCATTTGCGCTCTCGAACATACCTTCTGAGGGATCGCAGGTTACTTGAACCACCAGCCGTGTTTTCAGCCTGGCGCTGGGAAAAACCAAAGTGGTCATTCTGACAAAAAAAACGGATCCCTAGAGTCGTTCCCCTGCAAGTAGGAGCGACTATTATCGAGTCCAAGAACGCAGTCAAATACTTGGGCTTGATGAAAGATTCTAAGGTAAGGTTTCTTGGACAAATCATGAAGGCGACAGGCACGCCTGCAGCGAGTGTCAGAACTTAGCTGGCTCATGGCTAATATCCATCTTTCATACTTTTATACAAGCAGACGTACCGGAAGCATTTGATTCAGATGCAAGAGCGAGGAGCCTTGCGAATCGCATCGGCATATCGCACCGTCTCTGAACCAGCGGTGATGGTTATTACAGGGATGGTGCCCATCACCCTCCTTACGGGAGAGCATAAGAGAGACGAACAAGAGAGGGAGGCTACCGCATACGAGCAGACGCAATGGACTCTCGCTCTATGGCAGTTTATTGGAACAATATAAATAATGTCATGTAACGCCCCATCCGTGCGATCAATTCAAATGCTCCCCTACTCAAAAAGGCCCCTTTTATGAATACTTTCCATCAAACGAGTCACTATTTATATTTACTACCCTTCTCTTAACATCATCCATTGTTACTTCCAAAATTTCATTTCTTCTAGAGTTCGATTTAATGTTTAATTACTCTTTGATACATTCCTTGAAAAGTATATTTTATAAAAAATAATTACTTTGCAAATATGTGATCAATTTTGTATATTCATCTTTTTTATTGCACGACGCGTTTCAAGCAACTAGTTAGCATTATCAACTGCATAATAAGATAAATGCAATAAAAGATAAATATAAAGCAATTGATCACATATTTGCAAAGTAAATATTTTTTATAAAAAAAATTCTTCATTTCTCCTAGTTCCAAGTAGACTTCGAATAACTCAAAATATTGTACGTTGACATGTTTGAATCAGTTGGCATATATAGCCATTAGTGAGAAAAGTCGTATTGTCGGTGCACGAATTATTAATTTATGCTCAGCTTTCATCCATTTTACTGTCTATTTACAAAACTCGCTCACATTTGTCCTTTGAACTAGTCTAAATTGATTCCAGGGTGTATCGTTTTTCTTCCAGACGTATTAACGGCTACCTTGTCTGTATACATTAGTTGTTGCTATTAAAAAATTTTCTTAACTTAATTGACCAGTCAACGATGCTTAAATTTCCGGTTTCATCTAAAATGTTGACCATTTACCTCAACAATAAATTTTTAGTCACTGGTCAACTGAAACATACTTCTGCGATTGATTCATCAACTCCACTCGCGACACCCACGTCACTGCATTGCAACATACAGTTTCAAACCATCCATCAGCTGACGCCGCCACAAGAAGTGTTATCTGCTAAATAACAGAACGCCACCAAACCTGTTCTGCTCACGTCGAAACTTACCTCAGAGAAAATTTACCGTTTCCAGCTCTCTTACACATGCCAGCCCGTTCACCACTACAAGCGCGCGGTTTTGAAAACATTTCACGCACACTCCTTCCTTTTGACATCTCATTGACATTCAGCCTGGATAAAGAGAAAATCAAAAGGCGAATGCCTCGCATTTTCGGCCATTGCCAGTTGCAAAGAGAGTCGCGTTGTCATTTCGCTTAGAATCTTGTACGGTGTCGCTTGTTGTTGGTCCGTGCACCAACATTTGGTTAATATCCTTCTCGGGGGTCCGTTTCAAATTGTCAAGTTTACGCAGGTTGGCGGTTTGAAAGGATTTAGCGACCAGTAAACACCTATCGGCGGGTTTGCACTGTTTTGTTTGTGGTCAATTTTGTTGTTAAATTCCGTCAGCTTGGAGCGGTCGTCGACGTCTCTAGGCCAACAACAGTTCGCTGTTGAGTTTCGTGTAGCAACACTGAAACGTCGCTGTGTTGCAGCATTGCAAAGTGAAAGTGTGTGCGTAGTGTACTAATGGAATTTGGTTTGATGTTTCCTCGGCTCGGTCGAAAGCGTTCCCAGAAAAAGTTTCTGGATTCCGCGAATTTTGCGTCATTGCGATGACGAACTTGCTCGTCCTTCGCGCTGCATTGTTTACTTGAAACTCGGAGTCGGGAGTGCGCGATTGACATTTGAGTGCACAACTGGCTTTTGCACTCGTTGCCGTATCGGGCGGACAGGAAGGAAGGCGGTCGCGTAGTGTGCGCACATGTACGTGCAATCTGGTGCGGATGTGTTGGTGGTCGTCTGACAGAAAAATCAATTTCCAGGCAGGGGCGCATTTGACAGTTGGCTGGCCGTCTCGTCGCCGTCGTTACAGCAAATCCTAGCTGGGATGTGCAAATTTTCCGGATCTTCCCTCGTTACTTGAGAAAATCGCTCGCGTGAAGATTTGTTAGGTGAAAAGTGTTGTGGGACGTGCAGAACCGCCATCAAAGCGGCTCGTTAATGTTACAGCGAAGTGCTAAAATCGGGCGTTAATTAGCTGGCACTCAAGAAATAATTAGGTGAGTGCGGGGGTGCTGAAGGCTAAATTGCTATCTCTCATACAGCCAGCAATCGGCTTAGCTTTCCGCGAAAGTGCTATTATCCTTGAGTCGCCGCGGGCGTAACAGTGAAGTGATTTATTTCTTTGCGGAAGTGCACATTCGCGAGGAGCGCCCGTGAAAATGTTCAATTTCATGAAGAAAGGAGTTGGCGTTGGGGGAGGCGAACGGGGTGGCGAGAAGACCGACCGCGATGAAAAGGAGAAAAGGAAGCGCGACAAAAAGATGAGGAAGGAGGCAGCTAAAGGTGTTTCCGGGAGCATGAGTACTGAGGAGCTGTTGAGATTGGATGAGGTAAGATAAACGGCAAATCGACGGGTTAACTTGGGGCGGGAGCTCCATGCGGGGAAAGCAGCTGCCGGGACCCGGCCGGACTCCAATGTTGTGTTGGTAAACAAATGTTTTTATACAAACATTGATTATTTGACTAGACGACGTGACATTCGTGTTAATCTCTTGGTAATCCCGGAAGTGGCTGCAGCTCTTGCTCGCAGATTGTGGGCATATATTTGTATATGGGCAAATTGCAATGGGCAGAAAACAAGGTACATAATCTCTTATCATGCCGATTTTTAATCTTCGAAATGTTGTAAACCTTACTTGAAAACTGAAAACATCAAGAAAATGCCTGCGTTTACTTCTGAACTTATTTGTTCATTAATTTATTGAACTGGAGCGCTTTTTTGTCTTAAAATAAACTTGACAATTAGTCTATTTGCGATTCTCAACATTCTGCTCGTAAATTTGCTGAATTCTACCCTAAAAGGACTTTAAAGCTCAACATTACCACGCTTCTGCCTTGTCAATTTTGCTTGAAATTTATAAACTAGAATTATAAGTCTATATAATTCCATTCAATACTATACAAGATATGTTTCGAATGAAATCAGACCTGCATGCCCGCCTGGTAACACAATTTAAGACATCCGTCAAAGTGACCCTTTCTGAGAAGGGTCGGTAGAGACTTTATTAGGACTAAGAGCGGCCTTGATAACATATGACATTTTTTCTTAACTGGCACCGGTTTATACCAGTGATTAATTGGCCCTGGCAGCTATTGCACAGGCTAGCGTTTTCGATCCTGTGTCCTGTCCTTTATAAGTTAAAGTCTGTCTTAAGTGAGTTTGTAAGTCACTATATAAGATGATTTGGTTTTGATATTTTAAAACCTGCTTCTGAAATAAACACTATAAAGTTTTCAAAAAGGTTGTTTGTCATTTTTAAGAATTAAGTCCTTAGTTTTTTTTTTTTTTTATTTGTGTAAGAAATTGTGTTTCACACTGATCCTTTGAAATTCTGTGCAATGAAACAAGAGGGTGAACAATTATGCCTGTGTTTTAACAAGATGAGCATTTATCTAAATAACTTTTTTCGCTCTGGAAGAGGCCGAGTTTATTGTAGGCTCTGTTGGCAGAAGCATATTAATAGTCTTAATATGTTTTGGGGTTTATTATTATTATTATACCAATGTTTACTGCTGTTGTTGAGGTAGTGTGCGTCTTTCCAAATGCAAGGGGCGTAATTGCTAGATTTTTCTCTCATTTTTGTCTGCCACTGTTCTTTAACCTCTTCCTTTAATGACGGCTAATTCATGTAGTTCGAAATGCGCTCAGTTGTTCTGTTTTCATTGCATCTTCTTTGGCTTGTAGGTCAACTATATCGAGTGCTTTGATACCTACGTTTCCTGGGGTCCAGATAACTCCGAAGGTTATCTCTGGGTATTTTTTGACTCTATCCCATATATCATGCGTTACATTTCTTTTTTCTAGGTTATTATTATGCTATGAATTGCATTATTTGCGTCTGTAAAAATTACTACACTTGTGATCCAGAATATTGGCTTTTTATGGTCGCTAGTGTTGCATTAGCTTATTTATTCATATATTAGTTGCTTTACTGGTTGCATAGCTTTGCTTCGACGATAGTTGGGCCGTATCTTAAATTCTTTCGGACTCGAACTTTTCTGAAATGTCTTTGTCTGAAGTTTGCATCGTTTCAAACGCAACGGTCCTCAGTTTTTTTCAATTTTTGAATGCTAAGAGGATAAAAGTACCCAGGCTCATTCTTGTGAAGGGTAAACAGAGTTACTTGCTGATATAAGTTCCACAAACGCTACAATATCTACAACAGAATGACAACAACAACATGAAAGAAATAATAGTAGCTACATCACTCCAAACGCCGCCAAATTATCTCGCGGCGTCCTTTTAATACCGAAACATACAATTAAGAATATTAAGTGTCAATATGCCTGATATTTAACGCCGGCCTGAAAACCTTGCACTTTCCAAATTGCAAATCAGGTGTCTGAAGTTTGCATCGTTGCAAACGCAACGCTGTCAAATTTTTTCTGTATTTCTTTTAAGTAGACGACTGAACTGAATTGAAAACTAAGTAGAGTGAAAAATATTCAAATGTGCGAATGAAATTTATCAAAATGTTAGATTAAATTATTCAAAAAACATTCAAAAAGATAGAGAATTCGAGATCGTTGCGTTAGCAATGATGCAAACTTCAAACATCTTGCAAATCAGCATAATATCTATCCTGAAGCCTGGTAAGAACCGCGAGTCTCTTACAACTACAGGCCAACAAGCTAACTACCGGCACTTGGTAAAATGTTTGAAAAGCTTATCTTGAAAAGGTTGACTGATTACGTTGAAAAACTAACATCCTCCTTAACTTTTAGATTGACTTCAGGAATGGATACTCTACATAGACCAGCTACTACGTGCCTCCAAAGACACAAAAGCAGCAAAAAAAGCAAGTTCTATACAAAACAGTCCGTGGGTTTACTAATCATTAATGTCGAAAAAGCCTTCGATATCGTTTGGCATGAGGACCTTTGAACTTATTCTATAAGGCCAAAGACCATCCCTGCACACCCATTTAATCCTTCGAATTCCACAATAAAAACCGCTTCTGCTGGTTTTCCATAAGGTTCATACCTGAGTCCAACACTTTTCAATATGTACACATCTGACCTACCAAAATGCCAAACTTCTAACTAGTAGCTTTTGCGGAGACTTGCTTCTTCATTTATGGCAACAACACCAACCAGATCATCTCAAACCTAGAGGAAATGCTGGAAAAAAATACGCTGCGTATCACTAGGAACCTTAGGTGCTTTATTTACAGGACAGTAAATCAATCATTACCGAACCTTCTCCGTGATCTATCTATCTATCAGATTTCAGCAGACATTATCAAATATAGCGACAATGGCACACAGAAACCCATCGACAAAGGATTCCATGATTATTGAACAGTGAAAACAATCCTTCATGTTTCCTGTCTGCATAACATGAGACAAGCTGCTGTTTGAACATTATAGAGGTTGTAGATTGAACAAACTATTTCATTTTGGAAGACCGTATTCAAATACACGCCAATATCATTATTGGAGAGTATCAGGGAAACTTCAGTGTTGAAATTTTCTGATATATTCAGAAAACTGATATATTCAGGATTATCAAAATATACATATATCAACTTATCCGTCGTAGGCCTAAGAGGATGTTGAACCTCTTTAAAAAATTGCTTATAGTTTAGGTGAGCTGTAGAAATTTTAGAAATATTTGTCCTGCATGACATACACTGTGAACTGTTTTCAGTTCGTCAAGCATCACGCAGCCGAGCGACGAGTTTATTTGAATCATAAATTATTTGATAATGTATTCCATAAAAATGTTTCAAAGTGATGTCTCAAATTTTTGCCGATGAAAACGCAGCGGCTTACAACTTTTTAACTTTTTTCCACGATAGCACTGACATGAAAAGCTTGAGGAGGGCAAAATAGTTCCTGATCGCGAAAACAGTACAAAAATTTAGTCCAGTTATCCGAAAAAATTCAAAAAGTGTCAAAAATTGAGACTCTCGCATATGAGGGTTCTGAAGTTTGCGCCACGGTCTAGAATGTTTTAAGCATTATAATTTTGTGATTCACTATGCAAATTATAACAACAAATAATAAGTATGAAATATACCATTCGTTTTCTACACGTGCTTAAAGTCCTTTTTTGAAACTTTTGGTCTGGGATCTTTATAGACAATTTCGTTTTATTTGGTCCTCTCATTTTCGATGGGGTAGAACAGGGTGTTTAGCAAGGCAATCAATCCACACATTTGAAAAAATGCCCATGAATTGAGGTGTCTGAAGTTTGCATCGTTGCTAACGCAACGGTCTTTAATTTTACAACTTTTTGAACGTTTTTTGGAGAATTGGACTCAACACTTTGGTCAATTTTATTCGCATATTTGCTTTTGAAGCACTCTTCCAGGTGTTTAGTTCTTCTTAATCGTCTACAAAAAAGAAATACTGAAGAAATTTGACAGCGTTGCGTTTGCGACGATGCAAACTTCAGACACCTATGAATTGCCGGGTTCAAGTTTTCACAGCAGCATGACATTGAACAAAAACAGGGAGACATAAGCAGACATTCCTTGCCGAACAAAATGAAGTTGCCATTAAAGCTTGCTCCAGAAAAAATTATGATTTTTGAATCGAATTTCTGAGTCTGTATCACAGGAATATTTATCGGATTGCTGGCTCTCATTTTCCTATTTCGTCCATTGGGTAGTTAAATCCACTACTTATCCGTGAAAAGAATTTTTGCACGCAGCCTTCTATCATGGTCAGTGTCATCAGCAAAATCCAGGCTTTTGCAATATTGGTAGAACCCCTACCGGTCCCGAATGTTCAAGGAAAGTAGAGGTGTCTTGCCCGGTTTATAGGCTGTTTATATGTCTTGCCTTGTTTATTTATCGCTGAATAGTTCGCTTCAGCACATTTTTAACAGTTTCCGGATTGCTGTTAAGCAGTTTTGTTACTGTTGGCGCCTTGACTATTTTCAGCTTTTTCCTTTTTGATTCTGGCGAATATATCGACAGTCGACCACTTCTTTGCATATCCACCAAGCTTCCCCATTTTTTCATAATGTTCTTGCTGATCGTGAATTTTTAACCCTTTGCACCCGTATGTCACACTGGAGGTGACAATACTAATTTACTCTACAACTCATATGTCACACTGAAGGTGCGAATACTGATTAACTCTACAACTCGTATGTCGCACTGGTGGCACACAGGCGGAGGTGGCAATACTAATGTATACCGGTAGACAATAACACTAAAAAACTGCAAAATCCTTTGCGATATTCGAGATCTTACACAGTAATAATTTGTCAAGTTTTGTTAGTCGAGTGTCAGTCGTGCACGGTATTGGTTCTCTTTGTCTAATTCGGTACACATATATTCCCCCCTCAAAATGCATTTTGAAGGCAGTCAGGATAATGACGGTGAATTTGAATTTACTAATATAAATGTGCGAGATAATTAATAATAAATGAAATAAATATAATACGTTGAATTCTACCACTGTAAATTACTTCAATAATAAAATGACACGCAATAACTTTGAAAATAAATCGAGTGCAAAGGGTTAACGTATTTTTCGCTGCAGCTGTTCATATTGTTCATTTATTTTTAATCATCTACGAAAAATAAATAGTGAAGAATTTTGACAGCGCTACTTTTATAACAATGCAAACTTCAAATACCTAACAATTAAGGGTAATAAACAAATAATATAAATTTAATACTTGCATATTTATTTTCCATACACTTAGGTATGGCATTGTTTCGAGCATTTTTTGTTTTGACGAAGGGTGAGTCTTCTCTTCTCGAAAAGAGTCAAAACCCGTTTGTGTAGAACACAGCTTAAAAACTAAGGCTTGAAACGGAAACTTTTCGCCAACGAATCGTCGTGGACAAAAAGAAAAGTATCAGGCCAAGAAAAGAGCCTTGAGGAACTCCAAAAAGTTATATACTTTTCCGAAAGTTGTTCATTTTTTTGCGAAATACTACTTGTAGTTTCCTTAGGTACTTAAATTACAAAAAAAAAATAAGACTAGCCGCGCTTATTACAATGCGGCTTAGTACAATCAAGAAAGAAAGTCTATAAATTTGTTAATCAAACCTGTATTTAGATCATGTGAGAAGATCTAAATGCTCTCTTACGACATTGGAGATAGCACCATGAAAGGTGTGGGTTCCCTTCCTAATGTATTTTGTTCCAGTGCAAATTTCAGAGGTGTAAGAAGTTTGCAGCGATCAATTGTTTCATCAATATTTCTCTCTCAAAATTTTGCAGTTTTTGATGTTTTTATGTGAAAATAGGACTAAATTTTTTTTTAATTTTCTACGGATTTTTTTTTTATTCCTCCATTCTAGTTATTTATTTTAATCCTTTTATCGAAAAATATCCAAAATTGGAAAATTTACATTCCGTCAAATAATTGGAAAGGGGAAAGTGGATACTTTTGAGACTGTTGCGTTTGCAACAAGGCAATTTTCTTTCTTTTCTACTTCCATGAATTTGGAAAAAAATGACAATGGGCTTTGTTTTGAAATTTGCTTAGTTGATCACCCATGATTATGCGAGCAGGATTGGTGATAATGAAGATTTTTCTTTCGAAAAACGTAGTTAGGATGCGTGATTTTGATGTGTTGTCTGCCGTGTTACTACGAATATTCTACATTCGGTGCATTCGACAATTTGTCGGTATTTCTCCCTATTTTTTGTATTGTTGTCAGTTTATAATAAGAGTTTGTCCAAAACTGTCTGTTTCTCCTACTCCATAACAAACACATTAAATTCCATTATGCCAGTTTGTCTCCAATGCCTCTACAACACCTTTTTTCAAAATAATTCAACTAGGACTAAGCAGTACCAAGAAGGCAACGCCCACAACCCTGTATCGAGTTAGCACTATTATCAATTTTTAAACGATTTATCATAAGCATTTCCGTTCCTTGACGGCCTGGACAAATATCACAAAATAATTCATTTCATTTATCACTAGGACCGAAAATACCCACTTTATTTAAAATATTTCTCGAATGAGTTTGTTAAGCAAACACCACATTATTTTCGGCCCACATATTTGTCAAAACTGCGATTATCTCTGCGCGAAATTCTTCCGCCAATCAGTTCTGTATTTTTCTGCGCGGTAAATGAAATTTATTAGCACCTGAATCTTATCTAGACTCTGTTCTTGTTTTCGCTTGTGGATTTAAGCTGTTTGTTTACAAAGCAAATGTCTTCCCTCGCCTTATAATCGTGAATTGATAGCGGTGGCGAAGGAGGGGTTTGGTGTTTAGTTTGTGCAACTAAATCATAAAGACTAAACCTGAAACGACTATATCTCATTTTGAGTTTGTCTCCATTTGAATGGAAGTAGTAAGAATTTCTGTCGGAGGCTCATTCGTAACCTTTGGCAATTCCAAATGCTACATAACTATTTGCAATTTAGAAGCGCATAAACATTGATGTTGGTCGATGCACTTTCGATATTGCATAATTTATTCATTGCATACCGTCTCCGGACAATGAGTGGTAATTTTTTCATTTGCAGAAGAAATTACACATGTCATGCAGAACACCTCAAGGTTCCAGGTGCTAAGCAATCTCGAACATCTTCCCGCAAACTCCTGAAATAACAAAAGGTGTTCTCAAATCTACCTATGGCTGTCAAGAAAAAAAACCACGCATCCAATTCAGATACTCTGCGATTGGCAAAAACAAGCGTGGTCACTTCATATTTCCCATATGGCCAAATAAACATGCGGCTGGCCTTCAAGCGACCACGATGTAGAGATGAAGCAATTGACCATACCGGGTGCAATTTAAACGTTTCTAAGTCCGCCAGGTGCGTGCCGAGCACCTACCTTTGAATGCCGCACAGGTGAGAACATCGCAATGGTGCAGACCCCGTACAATAGGATTAGAGAAATGCTCGATTTCTCCGAATTTCCACATTGGTCGGCATTGTATAGTTTCGGGTTAAAGTATCTTTTTTGGTCATATCAGTAATTGTTGTCTGGTTTTGTCTCAACGCGTTGTCGTTTTCTCTTTTTCTTGTGCCATTATTCTTACTGACCACACTTGCCAGTGGTATGCACGTCTAAGTACATGAAATCGACTCACTCTTGATGGGGCCGTTGACACTTTTGACCTCTTTTCATAATAATTACGAAAGAGACAGTCTTAACACTTGATTTGCTCGCAATCGATAGAATTCCATAGCTAATATGTAATGTAATGTACGTAATGCAAATCGGAGTATCTTATTTTACCGTACACGATATATGTGTGCGGAATGTCCACTGTTTAACTAGCGTATGAGTCGAAGCAACAGGGTGCCCCGAAAGCCAGTCATTTGATTCAACCAAAGAACTCAACAGTAGCAAAGAACATCTCATTGGTTTTTTTTGTCTCTTTTCTATGCTAAAATATTTATTTCGCATGGTATCATCTATACATGAGATAAAAGTTTTAATTTAAAATACGTTCGGCAAACGCGGATCACAAATGTTCACGCTTTCCATTGCCACAAGGTATCCATTCTTATCGCAATAACTTACCTGTCCCATCCGTTTATTACTACACCTAAGCCAATATTTCATATGCTTGAATACTTTAATCACCTATACAAGCGCATATTTTCGTATTCGTGTCATAACTTGATGGTGTGGGCGGCTGTTATGGTGTCCATGCACACCAATAAAGGTGAGAAAGCAAAAGAAATTGGTAAAAGCAGCAAGAATCAAATTTGAAACAAAGACATAAAAATATGAAGCATGGAACAATTTAAGTGCTCTTTCTATGTCATGTTCCATTTATTAGTCTGTTCTTTCCATTTGCTTCTACCAGGAGGTGGTGGCATTATGTTATGAAGGTAATTGTTGTCTCTTCTTGATAGTAATTGTGCATTAATTAAGAGCACACCGAACTCATTTGAATTAAATCAAAGCTGCAAGGTGCAAAATTTGACCCACAAATATTAAAAGAAGTTAAGGGTATCCAGTACTTGCGTATTTCATTCGCAGACAATCCTTTTTCAGTATTGAATTCTAACAGTTTGAAATTGTTAGAATTCAATATTTAATAATGAAATTATACTGTTAACATTCTTTTAATTGTCTGTACTGAAATTTGCATCGTGGCATACGCAACGGCCGCGTTATTTTTTCCACTTTTGGAATTTTTCCGGATTATGTGAACGATATTTTTATAATTTCTTTATGAAATTTGGTTTCTACTGACAATGTATTAATTTTTCAATGGACTCAAATTGTCGGCGAATATCAAAAATGTGAGGGAATTTCAGGCCGCTGCGTTTGCAACGATGCAAACTTCAGACATCTTTCCTCCCTAGGGTTTAATCCATCTATAAGAGGGAAAATTGAAATTCCGTTTCATTTCAATGAGTCACACTTCAAATAGCTACAAATCCTACTGCATACTGGAATGATTTGTTAACGCAAAACACAGAAAATCTTTTTTGAGGAATTTGCGCGATGCACCTGTATATTCAGGTGTATGTATAAGTTTTTTTTTGTGGTTTTACTAAGAGATGGCGCCAGCGAAAAGTACGCAGCGTAACGCCAGCTCAAATTTATCGCAAGTGATTATGGATTACTTTTCACTCGATATAGCTAATTACACAACTCGGCTTTTTTGGCTAACATTATTCTCATATTGGGATCAATTGCGTTTCATGTTATTCTAATCAACATACCTATGTTGCCTAGCTGTCAATCATTTAAAATAGGACCACTTTCTACATGCTTTAGCAGCGTATTGTAGACGGCATGAAATAAGCTACACTGAGTTGTCTAAGTTGTCTAAGGTTCGGATCTTTGCACACGCACCGGTCTCCCAATTTTTTCAATTTACGATTTTTTGTCGAATAATTTGATTTAAAAATTTTTGTAAATTTTATTCAAATTTTAGAGTTTTTTCACTCTACTAGGTTTTCATTTCAGTTTAATTATTACTTAAAAACAAAAAGTGAAAAAACTTGCCAACGTTACGTTTGCATTAATACAAACTTCAGACACTTTCAGCCAAAGAGGATTCCAAATATTTAGCAAGTTTGTGTCAAAATGACCATTTTATTGACCGATTTTTGGGTTTGACGTGATCAATGCCACTGTTTTATCGTCATTGAACTGGGTCAAGCTTGCCGGTTCATTCACATGTTTGATATGAAAATGACAGACGTGGAATTTATTGAACCAATTTTTGCCCTGACGTTCTTGTAGATCATTGTCACCGAAAACTTTAGGTAATACTTGCTTCGCGAACAATAAAGTATGGCAGGAAACCAAAAATTTGGCTTTCCACACCTTTCAGTCGTTGTTGGGTTTCTGAAACCCAACCGAAATACTGACAAATTCGCTGAAAATGGAACTTAGCTCGTCAGCTGTTAAATGACATGTGACAATCATATGTGCAAATTTCACCAGTTTTGCGCCGCAAATCTAAGATGAACACAATAACAATAATTTGTAATATCAAAATAATAAAAAAAAAGGTAACCCCAGGCTAAATTGTGCATTGGAAGAATATAATCATGCGTAACTCTGCTTAAAAAAAATTAAAAACTACGCTTGCAAGGCATAATAGCGATTAGATGCATCATGCGCTAGTGTTTGTTCCTTATGCCGTAAAAGATCCTCTTAATATATTTTTCCCACACATCATTATCGGTAAAACCGTGAACTAGGTTTTTCATATGTGCTTCTGAATAAGAAAGATGCTCATACTTTGGTCAGGCATTAATTTTGAACTGGTTTCCGTGCTCTTCGCAAATCTAGATCTTTTATTCCCATTCATATTTTGCGGATCATATGCTTAAAGGCTGTAGCAGCTCAAGCGTGTGCTTAAAAATTCAAATCTAATCTATTAAACTGTAAATCCGGCGAATATCGGTAAAAGGCTTAAGCAAGTTATACTTAATAAGCATAAGACGAAAAACTCTTCATGCAAGCGTTTTATTCTAATGACACTTGTTCACAACCGTTAGTATGTAAACATTGTAGCCAAACGACCGCCGCAATCAAGTCCCACATAAAAAATTCCGCACGCATCTCACACACGTGAAATTCCTTCGTACATTTATGCTATTCTTTTCTTTTCATAATTTAAAGCAAACATCATATGAAGACCACGAAGGTGAATCTTTCGGAGCAATGCCCACATTAAAATTACAATGGGTACAAGACAATTTTTCCATTCCGTGTAGCATAGGTACCAACGCTTCGCATTGAAGCCGCGTATTTATCGCGAAGAAGAAAAATAATCTCTGTCATACTTTTTATCGATTATCTTACGAGCTCCAATAGTTTTCTTTTGTTTTTCGTGCTAAACACATTCGTCGACCTCGCGGTTGTAAGCCTAAACCGCCTTGAATGCTTCTTCGACCTCCTCTCTGGGTCTATCTGCAAGTCTTGAGTATCTTTTTTCCTTTCTTCGAGTTAACGTTATTAATAGTATGTTTGCTTATTGCTGGAGGGGTGTTCAATAAATGCTTACATCATTCATAATCGGAGTCCGTCTTCGGAGTACTCATAACGATGACTGCAAATCCAAACGATCAATATTTGTTTTGCTGTGATTCATCCTGCGTTTATAGCGAAAAGGTGTATGAGTTTGCGAATAGTAAAATGCTATTTACGGCCAATAAACTGGTAAAGCCTGCACCATCGTCAAAACTGGAAGATTACGACGAATATTGGTGAGAAGCTCCAGAAAGCTACACACAGCTTGGATATGCTTGAATTCTTTGATGAATTTTCATCGCGATAAATGAGGGATAGATAGTAAGGGAGCGTGCAGCAGTAAGGCAAAGAAGTGTTAACGAAGAAGAAGAAGATAGTGTTTAAATGTGGTTCTTGCTTTTTATCTTTTGTTTTGTTTCAAAGCAAATAAGTCATCAATTATGAGTCCCATATGATCAATACAGGATAAACACTGTACACACAGACCTGTGCATCAAGTAAATGCAGTGTCAAAAATTAATTCATTTCGATCCCAAGGACGTGCTCCCCCATTCACTGAGAACCACGAGATATCTCGTCGTTTGTGTTACAAGTTAAGGTTGATTGTTTCTGTCCTTGTACGCAAGGAGAGGATGAATGAGAAGTAGTAAATAACTTTGTCGATACAATTATGATCTAATAATAAATGAATCTAAGTTATTCGAAGTAAGTAAGTATGTAAGTAAATCTATTATTAAAATCTACTGCCATTTCTGTTGATAAAATCGTAATATCATATGTTTGGAAATAAGTATCAAGGAACACCGATTTCAAATTTTTTTAACTCTCGGTTTCCATTTCAAACTCAAATATTTCCATTTATTGTTTCGAATGAACCACTAGCTAAGTCCTGCGGTCAGGCTGCACCTCTGACTGACTGGAAGAGGCAGCTTCTATGGAGAAGTTTCAACCAGCTCACCAAAACCACTCATTTCTATTAATGTTTCGACAAGTATTATTACTACAGGAAATAAACTAGCATGCTGGACAACTACCCCGACATGTAAGGGAGTCGCAACCGTATGCAGGATTCTTTCCAGCAACTGGGATGGATACAAGGCGATTGGTAATTCCTCAGTGGCTTTAAAATAGACAACAAGAGGAAGCAACATGTGATCTGTCAGTGAAAGGGGGCATGTTCACTCGCAGTTTCCTCAAAATTCGACATCCTCGACAAAGATATGCGAGAAGATAGCTTTGTGTTGACATTAAAGATAGTTTCATGTATTTACAATGAACTACAGATTCAAAACAGTCATTCTACCCAGGTCTTTCTAGTGCAACATAATGGAACAAAACTCTTAAGATACGCAGTCGTGGTACGACGGACCAGAATCGTTTACACACTCATCAAGTTTTGAAAACTGTACGTAGCCCTGAAAGGATACACTGGACAGCATTAGTAGAGGAAATAATAAGGCTCAAAATTCCTTAGACACGTCCCCTGGATACGAATCTATTGATTCACCGGAGATCGAGCTCGGTGGAGAAATTGCTATAGACCGAAGTGAAAAGGAGAGACTAACTCCTTGTTGAAAATTATAAAGAATACCAATGGTTACCACAAAAAAATTCGACAAAGTCGTTGAAAACTGGACCGAACAGCTTGGTAATTCGTCCCTTATACCGCAGATAGCTGAAGTCAGAGAACTAGAATCGAATCGCTTTGCAGCCATATGTCAAAAAATTCTTCACAACGCAAGCTGCAAAAAAAAACCTGAGAACAATTTAATGCTCGCAATCATAAATCTTCCAACTAAGATGAGGAAACTAGAGCTGAATTACACTTGTTACCTTCGTATGCTTAGCGTGTCAGGACTACAGAGATGCAGAATTTCCAATTAAGAACCAAGCGCAACGTCCGGAAAACTAGCCGTCAACAGCCCAATGACATTACTTATGCCATCAACAAATGGCTCGACTTTTGTCGACATCCTTGAAAAAAATAAGGAGAAATATATAGCTTTGGAAAGTAGTAGCCTGCATAAGGACGATATAACAATAGAAAAAGCAAGCATTTTCGTACAATTCGGGTTAGAATCCAGAATTCACGAATCATTTCAAAGTGCTACCAAGTATCTGCTAGGCTCAAAAGCAAGGATCTCTGCAGGCATTTCTTATAGCAATGAAAGCCATTTGGCATGTTGCAAAAGCCTAGGAAGCGAAGACGTCATCGGCAAGATGAACAAAAATATTCTTCGGTTTCTGATAAAATCCTTCAAAATACCGAGGTATTTAATGCTGATATATAGAGACTTCCTCAACAACCGGTCTACTACATAAGAGAAGAACCCATGGTGAAGGAACGATGGTTTTGTACAGGGCACCAGGCGGCCACTACTATAGAAGTTGATTCTACTAATGTGCGCAGAAGAGTCAGTGCTCCTATACGACTCCTAAGTTTAGGTTGACACTCCTAATGATGTGTCATTCCGAAAAAGACTGGTGCAAGTGCTGTGGTGGGATCTATAAAATTTTTAAACATGTTTAAACCGATAAAACGGCGAGACTGCTTATTACTTAAGATCATCACAAACGGAAGGTTACGTTCGCCTGAGTACTTGTTATGAAGAGCGGTTTAGAATAACGCCTGCCACACCTCCTTCGCCCTGCAAGAGATCATGTCACTCCATTCCAATTGACCATTTCAATATTGTCTTTAAAAATTTATGCTCTCCAGATAGCTTGCAAAGCTATTTTTACTCTCACCTGCTAAAGCTCGGAACATCACGTTCTCTTGATCTGCTGTTTTGTTTGAAATTTGACAAGCAGATCCTGCCTAGTCTTTAAGTAACAGTCAATGTTTTTAATCTGTAGATCGGTAGTCCTTCTACTGCAGGGACTCCTACACTCAAGGCGCAAATAGACTTACCATCCTAAATCTAAACACTTATTTTATATCAGTGATTCGAATTGTACAGAATTCAGGGCCTTGAATTTAATTTAAGAATTTCCTCGCATCACGCGTGACTGTGGCAGAGATTCGTAGATCTGTTTTTTTACGTGGATGAACACACCTGGTTGAGATAGGTTGACGCGCTATAATATTAAAAAAAATATATAATAAAATGATTTTCACAATTCATCTATTCATGTAAGTCATATGAACCTTGAACAGAAGTGACCGTTAAAATCCTGGTTGGAAGCGGATCATCCTGCCATGAATTATTGTCGAATCTTTATCATAGCTAGAGTAAAAAAATTAATTTCTTAGAAATCATCTAAAAGCGTTTGTCAAAAGCCATGAAAATATTTTTTTATAATAATGTGTGCAATCTGAAATTTGATCATGAAATTTTTGGAACTTCTGATTTGTTTTGTAATTAATTATTCTTCCATTTTCAATTCCTATTACCAATAAATATCAAAAAGTGAATAAATTTGAAAATGTTGCGTTTGAAACGATGCAAACTTCACAGCATAGCTAACTACGAAAAAGCTCATGCATCGGAGGAGCCTCACAAAAGAGATACGATAACCTCAGCTAGCAAATAATACGAGCCTTGCAAAATAGAGAGCTTACAAATTAATCCGGTGTAATAAGTCAAGGAAGATGCAGCATAGCGAACTTCACAGCATAGCTAACTACGAAAAAGCTCATGCATCGGAGGAGCATCACGAAAGAGCTACGATAACCTCAGTTAGTAAACAAAACGAGCTTTGCAACATAGAGAGCTTGCAAATCAAACCACGTAGGTGAAAGAAAAGTGAAAAAAATGAAAAAAATCGGACAAATGTCTTCAGAGATACCCATTGCAGAAACGATTTAAATACCTTAACATTTTTTTCTCCCATGTTTAGCGCTTCCAGTATTAATTTTTTGTTTGTTGTTACATAAATTTGTTTTTTTTTTTACTTAATGTTGCCATAGATGAATGTTTTGCGAGTAAGTTTCTTCCTTTGTCAGTTTCTATGCTATTGTTTTAAGTTTATCCTTACTGTTTACTGTATACATATCTTGTTTTTATTGTTAACTGGGAAAAATCCCGACAAGAAAAACAACATTGCGTTTTCGGTGAGATCTTAAAAATATTCTAAAATAAATCCGATTTCTTCAAAACATACAAATAGAGCCACTGAAAAAATCGATGCTCCTAATATGGGAAGTGGTTTCCGCAAAGCAGTCTTATTCTCTCAGTCGTCTTATCAGTCCTAAAGCAGTCTTAAGACTGCTGTCTTATAGTAACTCAGGCGGCTGCGAATGAATAACCAAATGGTAGTAACTTAATCTTGATTAGATGAAAATTTAAAATTTTGACGCGGACGGTTGATGAGTTGATTCAAGAACAGACGTAGAAAATCAGAGGTGTCTGAAGTTTGCATCGTTGCAAACGCAACGGTCTTCAGTTTTGTCAATTTTTGAATGCTTCTCGGATAATTTGACTTAAAATTTTAGAAAGTTTCAATCGTTTCTTTTTTCAATTTTGACTTCTTTGCACTTTACTACGTTTTCATTACAAGGTATTTGTTGGAAAAACTGAGGGACGCAGGCCAGTGGGAAAGCCAAGAAAGCGCTGGTCCGACTCTGTAGACGAAGATAGCAGCACGCTACTCGGATCCCGAAATTGGAGGACGCGGTCGATGGACCGAGACAACTGGAGGCGACATCTACGGAAAGCCAAGGCCCGAAATGGGCTGTAGCGCTACAACGACGACGACGACGAGGTTTTCATTACAAATCAATCATCTACCAAAAACAAATTGTTAAAAATTATGACAGCGTTGCGGTTGCAACGATGCATACTTCACACACCTAAAATCGCATATAAGTTTTGGCAAATTCATAGAATGTAAATTTGACCCTGTCAGGTTGGATAATACTCGTACCGGAAAGATTATATTCTGGAGCGTACTCATTCAAAATTTGAATCCTATGAATCTACTAATCAAAATCTAACGTCTTTTCTGCTGGCTTTTATTATTATATACATGAGACCCACTTTTGCAAAAGAGCATAGGTCAACGTCGGCCCATATCTCCCTTCGTGTGGCACTATTATTTACAGATGGTTCTCCTTGTCGTCCTTCAACAATCAAAGAGAGCCCCTATAGCTCTGTGGTCTCCAAGTGTTTTCGTTATTTTACGTTTTTGCTCTTCAGCTATGTGAAGCATTTGTTGGCCAGGCCCGGACAATCTAGCAGAATGTGTTCTAAACATGCACAAGTGTCATCCGTTGGGCTCTTATCCCTTTGGCGTGTTGACCTGCAATGATAGGAGCCCTAAAAGTCCCTAGAAGTTGTTTTGCTCTCGCTTTTTTAGGGTGAGGCTTATCGACTTATTCTGCAATCGTTTCTGTTATTCTAAGCCAAATGTATCCCTTCCAGGAGAATTTCGTATAGTTTCCTTCTCGCTGTTGCTAGTGGCTAGAGCCGTGTCTATTGTTGCATTTTAGTCTGATCTGGTGTTTGCCATCCCCTCTTCCATTTCTCTCAATCCCGTTGTGACCGGAGACCCACGCCCGTTTTACTCGAATCGTTGCGGTTTTGAGAGTCTGCCTATAGTCCTGCGATAGTGATACAACGCGACTGCAGGCAAGTGTTACTAGTTTTAAAGGTCTATATGAATAAAAGGATACGGATGTGGCCCTTCATATTGTGCAAGCACTTTTAAAATAAATATTTGATCTCCAAGAGAGTTTTGCAGAAGGCGTGAAATAATTACTTTAGATGTATTGAATTATACTAATTTCAAACAAAATAGTTATTTGGGAGATATATTTTTATGTATTTTAATTATATTTTAACATATTCGACCTGACTTACCATTGTTATGTCATTTAATTTAATACACTAGAAAGCACTTAAAGTGAATATACGTGTATGTCCCTATATATGACTAAAATTAAAGTTTGCGTCATTCAATGAAACAAATGTTCTGAAAAAAAAAAAAACAAAATAAGATAAAAATTACATAAAATTGATTGTCAATGTTTAATGAATATTTCAAGCGTTCAATGCTTACCATATGTCAATATTGCAATATTAGTCATTGCTTGTATTGTTGATAAATCTAAGGAGGTATTAGTGAGCCATTATTTCGTTGTGATTTCTTCTATAATTTTCAAAGTTCTGACAATCATTTCACTGATAAAAACTAACAATAAAAAAATTGTCGCAACAGATATTCGATAACGCAACGATTCAAATTAATGTTTTTGGTTGCAGCTAGTTTTTCAATCAATTTCTGTGCAAATAAAATTACTATGGAGTAATCTTATCGTCAAAATATTATGGAAAAATCTAAGGTCAATTTATCGAACTTATCAAAGAAAATTCTTAAATTGTAAATTTGTAAGTGTAACATTTTAGAGATACTTTTTAATTTTACAATTTTCCGAAACAAATTGGCCGCGTTGCATCTTTTGTAAAAACATTTGTCCTTTTTCTAACACGTCCACAGCCCGGGTTACTGGCAGTCGCAATTCTACACCTCAAACAAGTTTAATTATTATAATTTTGTCTGAAACCAAAATTATTAAAATGTATAGAAAGTTGAAGCGGACATCATGGAATATATTTCTAAAAATTTATTTTTCCAAAATAAGCCTCAACTTTTTGCTGTCTGATGAAGGTGTGACGGAAAAACCCCGCCAAGAATCGGTTTTGGAAAAATATTTCAAAAAATTCTACGATGTTCACAAAAGCATGTTAACACAAAGCTAAATCATAAATTCAAAGTCAATGAGTCAAAAATGATAGACACTAATTGTCCGATCATAGTTCTTGTCCAAAATAATTCTGAACAACGCACGTTTAAAGTTTTATTCGTAGGCATCGGAGTAAGACCTCTACTCTGCAATATCTACGCCGTGAAGTTGACTTTCAAATTGATTATCTTGATCCTTGAAAGCAGTTAGGATCTTTGGGCTTCTCAGGCTCCTGCAGAGCTGCAGCGCTCAAGCTGCGGGGCACAACGCATGGGTACGTGAGTTCAGAGCAAAATTTCTAGCAATTAAATCTAGTAAATGAATGCCTTATCTCTAATTCTTCCGTGACTTGCATGATTTCATTAAATCTATCAGGGGATCCTGTTTTTCAAAATTTCAAGCATATATAATTTTCGCATACGTAACACCTATGGCACAATATGCTCGTGCAGTGCTGACAGTGAGGGATCTTTTTTCTGGCACTTCCTTCCCCTCCCTTCCATCCCGTCGGGGAAGCCGACTGAATCCCGTAATCTGAAGGCGCCTCTCGGTATAGGAAGAAATGTGTCAAGCGGTTCCAGGCTGTATTCTTAGATTTACAGGGGAGGTGTTTCGTTGGTGGTCCAGGAGCATTGTTTGTTTGGGAATGCAATACTCTCAGGACGTAAACAGCCTTCACCTCTCTACCACAAAAAAATGCGCAACACCTGTACGATGACTTACTCTTTAGTTTTGGTAGACAAGAATTATATGTTCTAGAAGCAATTGCCGAGGCGAAATTTTCAGGAATGTCCCTCTGTCTAATTTTGGTATAATGAGTTGGAAGAACCACAAATTCATTCATATCCAAGTTACAGTAAAAAAGAATCAGAGGCCAATGTCTCGTACGAGGCCACAGGAATATAATGAACACTTTTTATCCAATTAACACGTTGCCGCCGGCATGTACCACTAGTTGCAGATAGAGAGCTGTCCCATGGGACGGCATGTACCAGTGGTGGTACATACACAATTATCCTATCGGGCGTTATATACCACTAGTGGTAAATGAACGTGCGAACGCGGCAACTTGTTGACTATCCCTTAAAAAGCGAAGGGATTCCATTCAAATCTATATTTAAATGCATGCCAAAGTGAATGAACGTTATGTGTTTAAATTCACAACAGCGCCGCTTGATGGGACAAACCATGAATTAGAGAGCCGTCAGATGCCGAGAACTGCAAATAAGACCGCCGGCGGGAACGTGTTAATCCATGCCTCCCTTGATGGAAGAGTAGAATTATTTTCCTTCAGATTTTCCAGTACGATCCTTAGTACCTTCTGAGTGGTGCATTGACGCTGGAAGTACAGCAGGTTTCCTTTTTTTGGCACGTGAGATAAGATTTTAGTTTGGCTGGGGAATCCGTATAAAGTAGCGTTTTCTTCCTGAATGATTTGCAGTTCATATTTATCGGGTTAGTTTGGTCAAATCACCTGTGGACATCATTTTCTTTTGTTTACAAACCCTTTAAAAACCATCATGCTTTAGTAAATGTACAAAAAATAACTTCATATGAGCACCATGAGCTCGTTTACTGCAGTTGATTCTTTGGACCCAATTTTCCACCTCTCCGGCACACATTCCCACCAGAACGGTAGCTATTTCTCAATGGATGTTGTCTTTGAGCTCATTTAAAGTTGCTGGCTTATTAAACCAGACCCGTCACTTCATGTAGCTGCATAAAAAGGAATCCAACGAAGGAAGGAAAAGGAAGGAATGGATCACATGAAGGAGGCGACCGGTCCATTTCTCGATATAACACGTTTACCAAATTTGCCTTTCAATAAATCGATTGGTGTCCTATGTGGATAGTGGCACCGTCTTTTGAAACCATATATCCTTGATGTCAAGTTCGTCCAATTCTGACCACAAATAATCTTCCAACATTCTTTCGTTTTCATTCACGAAAAAATACGGCCCACTCACACCTCCGGCATGGACACCACACCAAACAGTAATTTTTCCGGATCAACAGTGGCTCAAGAAGGACATGTGAATTTATTGCTGACCAATAACACATATTTTGCTGATTAACAGATCCATTGAGCCAGAAATGAGCCTCATCGCTAAAGATGATTTTTCAGTTAAAATTTTCATTTTCTCTAAGCTTTGCCAGAGCCCAATTGAAAAATTTTCGGCGTTTCGGATGATCAAATGGCTATAGTTCTTGAGTCAATTTGATCTTGGACGCATGTAGGCCAAGATATTTTGTTGCCACATCGTTCTTTGAGCGCTGCCCAACTCCTGATAACGACTTGGAATCGACTTATTTGGCTCATTTTCAATCAATGCACTAACGGCTGCGATATTTCCCTCGCTTCGAGCGGTACGACGTCTTTTTGGCACCGATTATTACGTCCAATAGTGAAAATTCGGGCTCGAACTTTTCCACGATAGCACGCACGGCCTGTCGTGTGGGAGGAATATTGTGGCCGAAAATAGGAATAAGCGCTCCCGAAGTTGCAACCACCGACCGAGAATTTCGGTATTCATTTTTAATAATTTCCAAACGTCACCATGATGGAAATGTTGACTTTAACTAACGCTTTTACATTGACAGTTTATAAAAAAAGTTTGAAGGTGCGTTCATATAAAGATGCGAAATTGTTCTGTCCCTAATGGAAAACCCGATAATTACATGCTAAATCACTTATAAAAATGAATTCTTTTCAGGCCAAAATTTGTCTGATTTGTCTTCACTAAAAAAGGAAAGGCCCGCGAATCGAAGCAACAACAAGTTTACGTTTTCTTACAAAAGTTTTTGAAAATTATTTCTGAAAACGGTAAAAATTAGAAACTTTTAAATGAAACAAATAAAATATATAATTCTTATTTTGTTTTTGGCTAACTCAATCAAACATATCAAAGAATGCCATCAGTGTGTATCGAAGAATGCAATTT
The DNA here is from genome assembly GCA_954870665.1 of Stratiomys singularior. Classification (NCBI taxonomy): domain Eukaryota; kingdom Metazoa; phylum Arthropoda; class Insecta; order Diptera; family Stratiomyidae; genus Stratiomys; species Stratiomys singularior. Next base: position 128,568,365 of record OX940878.1, on the reverse strand, counting down.
TATGAAAACTTTCAAAAAATTTCCAAAACTGTAACTGTTGTGTTTCGTAACGTTCGTGTTAAATGTGTTAAGTGCAATTGAGGGATCGCAAAGGAGTTTCTGTGTCATTTTGTCACCGTCAACAAAACATGGGTCTATTGGTGCACACCAGATACCAAGGAACAGTCAAAACAGTGTACTTCACCCAACGAATGTGCCATTGTCGCCGACGAAGAGTGAAGCCACACCCATTCCATACGATTTTGACAGATGCTTGATTTTGGGCTTAATTAGCTCGGGCCAAATAACCATAGCAAAATCACAATCTTAAGCCGATGTCAAGTCTACATTAAGCTAATCAAATATGTTCAAATCAGTAATTATGTTGTTACCATCATTAATGAACATATAAGCATAATAATATAAACGTTTTCAGATTTTTAATTAACCTTGACATGATCATTCCAAACTCAAGTGCATGATTCATTGATTTCAACGACCGATTTCATCATAATTTCAACATTCAAGTAATATGTGTGACCAACCCTTTATAGAAATTGCTATTCTAACTGTAATGTCACTGTCAAATTTAAATCCGATGCTAGTGGAAGATTTTTGAAAATGTAAATATTGTATTATTTTTGCATTTCACGAATAAAAATGATTTCGATTTGCAAATTATATACTATAATTGGTTAATTAACTGTAATGTTAAATTGTCGGTAATTATATTCTTGGATAGTTTCCAATTTCAAGGTACAAATACGTCCTCCAACGAAACATGTAAAAGTAGTGCATTTTTCCGCTGTCATTAGTGATTTATGAATGTAGTTTTCGGATTTATGCCTTTGATTGGATATGACATTGTGAATATTAAGTGTATATGCTTCTAATCGCTCGGGAAACATTGATATTTCGATACGATTTCAGATATCGTGTTGCATATGACACGAATGGTGTCGAAAATTTGAACAACTGATCAGTGGAAAAAAAAGAAGTTTAAAACTTCGGGCGGTCACGCACGCTCATGTACACGGGTAGGACCTCTTTATATCTTATACCTCTATTGGCTAAACGGTCACAGGACTCTACTGTGCGGAATTATTGGGCGGATCGACATCAAATTTCAGAAAAGGCTCCATTTGGCGAAGACAAAGTGCTCTTTCACCATGACAATGCACCGGATCGCAGCTACAGACAAACAGGTCGAAGTAGTCTCCGAACTGCTTCGCCATCCAACATTTTCTCAAGATTTGGCGTGAGCGACAATTTTTGTTTCCATACTTGAAAGAAATTTGAATAATCTCCACCCCGAAGGCCTACTTTGAGGACTTCGAGAAAACGTGATTTTCAGCCGGATTGAATAAGTATCGGTGGGTCAAGTGTATCGCGCTAAGAAAAGACTATGTTCAAAAATAAAACGCCGCTTTTCCAAAATTTTCCTTTTTCTTTTGTAGACTTAGTACTTATCAGACTGCCCTCGTCAAGATGGTTGTGTCAATTTTTCTAGATCTTACAAGTCGTTTCGACGCAGGTGATCGAATGAAGTTTGAGAAAATTGCGTAACAAACACGTGAGAATGGAAAATGCTCAAAGCGACTTGATTTCAATTTCACATATTGAGTATGGGAATAAGTTTCCGCCGTTGGTAGACAGATGTCCTCACAGATACTATTTTAGTGTATGCTGTGGTAGTGTTCTTGGAATTAGAAGTTGTATGCATAAGTTCACGAACACAGTAGTCGACATTCTTTCAAAGCGTGAACACTGTTTTTGCTCTCGTGTTGAAAATGTCGACTTTCATACCGAAAAAGCTGCATTTGCGGGAAGTCTTAACTCATTATGCTAATACTTATCGTATAATGTTCGATGTTTACAGTGATCATGCTCCGTCTGAGACGACCTGCAGAGAGTGGTTTTGGCGTTTTAAAAATGGTGATCTTGACGTGACCGATGAAGATCGAAAGGGCACCGAAAAAGTTTGAAGATTCACAACTACGGGAATTGTTGGATGAAAATTCAAGTTGAAGCCTAGAAGAATTGTCGCAGGACTTGAATCTTGACCGTCGGTAAGCGCTTACATGCCATGCGAATGATCCAAAAAACTGGGACTTGGATGCCGCATCAACTGGGAGAGAGGGACATCGAACGGCGTTTGGTGACGTGTCAAATGCTTCTTCAACGACAAAAAAGAAAGGGTTTCATGCATCGAATTGAGACAGGGGATGGAAAATGGATGTACTACGAAAACCCTAAACGACCGAAACACTGTGTAATGCCAAGTGAACCAGGTCCATCGACGCCAAAACGAAATATTCACGCTTCCAAGGTCATCTTGTACATTTGGTGGTGTCACAGTGGCGTCATCTATTACGAACTCCTGAAACCATCCGAAACAATCACTGGGGATGTGTACCGACGGCAACATCCGTTTGAATCGAGCTCTGTAGGAAAAACGGCCGAATGGGTTCTGAAGGAAAACAAACGAATTGAATGACGGATATGACCCGCTTATTTTGATGCCTGACAATGCAAGGTGACACGTAGCCAAACCGGTCAAAATTATTTAGAAGGTGTGAATTGGGAAATCTTGCCCCAATAGCTGTTTTCCCCAGACTTGGCTCTTTCGGATTTCCATTTCTTCCGCTACATGGAATCGGCCCTCACTGGAGAACCATTTACTTCTTATGAAGTCATCAAAAAATGGTTCGATGACTCGATCGAATCGAAGGATGGGGATTTTTCCCGCCGAGGAATTCATCTCTTACCAGAAAAATGAGGCACAGCGTCAATAGTGAATACTTTGAATGACGTGACTGCTTTCTTTGATGTTGAAATAAACTTAAAAACTTTGTCGAAAAAAACGGCGGAAACTTGCTCAATAATGTTCCTTGATTATATGTTCTGAGCAATTACTCCATGGCATAAATTTACACTTTTTATAATTTAAAACATATTTTGCATTAAGAGTTATTTTTGAAAAGACTGCGGACCAAAACAAATATCTTTTCATGTACCGAATTTGTTGCGCTTAGCTTTCGATTGAACAGCGGAGTTAAGGGCGGAAAAGATTTCATCCTAAATATTCGCAAGCTATTTTTCCAGGTTTTTCCGGATATCCAGTTTTTTGTCATTTTCCTGTTAAGCCTTCCATGTTGACTCATATCGTATCAAGCTGTTGACTCGTCAACGCGTGCCGCATTTCCGCACTTTCAAAGTATCTAATTATACAATCTAGTACTCATACACATTCTTAAGCGCACAAATACGGATATAACCCAAAAGAAATAAATCATAATCCAACAACTCGCATTCGATATTATTTGAAATCGATTGAAAGTCTTTTCGATTTCATTTTAATTTTCACTGAAATACATTCGTAGTGTGAATCATTTGCTAACAAAAGCCGCCAATCAAATAAACTTCACTTCCGAACTATACACAGTAATTTCCTTTCAAAAGACTTTCTTCCTTTTCAAAGTTCGCAAATCATATTTAATAATTTCTTTAAATTGCCCCAAGCAATTCTCCTCACATTGAAGAGTCTGCCAAAATAATCGTTGGTTGAACTCCATCAGAACATCTTTGTTAAATTGTTTTATTGATAATATGAGATGCGAGTATAAACATACAAAACGTAAACAATTCAGCACTAAAGACTTCATGAAATGTTATGACTTCCATCAATGAAATCGCCATAGGCAAATTGTTGTTGATTCTTCATTTAGTTCACTTTGTTCGAATGAAATAACACCGAGTGACTGCTATATTGAAGCGAATCAAATTATCTTTTATAGGACCTGGTGGAATGAACAGAGGAATATAGTTCCTACAATAGTTGCGTAATTGCGGTATTGAATGAAAGTTGTGCGAAGCGAAAATTGGCGAAAAACGAGCCGAAATCTAGGTGACCTGTCCGGAAGGAACTCCACCCCCGTGGGCATTTAACCAGAATAGGAGTGGAAACTCTTCAACTTTCAACGTTATTAGCTATGGATTATGTGCTGGATTCCCTAAAGTGCCTGCCGCTCCATACACCTTACTTTGCCTGTCATGCGTGCTGGTCGTGCAATATCGATGTCCTTTTTGGCATTTCATGCACTTGAACCAACTCGTGTTTTGGATGGGATTAAGTGTCATTTCGTGTCATACATTTATGGAAGACAAAATGGGGGGGCCACTTAATATTATTCGTCGCTTACATGAAGTCAGGACCAAACATGTTTACGTACGTGACACTTCATTTTCTAAAGTGCATTGCGCTAATTGCGCTATTGCACGTCAAAGGTTTCTTCTACTCTAGAAACGATATATGAGCGTACACAATACGTCTCCCTCAAAAGTGTCCTCCGGCTATAGGTGAGCCGAGATAAGGGAAAAGTATAAACGAAGCGTCCTTGGACCTGAACGCGAGATTTTTACGATACTCTAGTTTAAAAGCACTTAACTTGGGGCGATTGTATGTTATTTTGTTTACTAAGGCGATGGGGTGGCAAATGCTGCTGGGAGAACGTGCTGCGCAACTCTTTGATAGTAAAAATTTATTTTGATGGACCTAATTTTAGCTCGACAAAAATAACCATTGGTAAACATAATTAAATTTTCCGATGTTTTAATTTTAGTTCGAACAGTCTTGCAACATAGATTTATGCGAAATCTTCTGTTTACATCCTGCGCTCGTAAAGCTAAATAAATATCCTCGCAGCATGCAAGTTCACAACTTGGCCACGAACTATTCATTGAGTTTGTTGCCTCATTCATTCGTTCAGTCATTAATGAACTCCAAGTTGTTTTAATCAATGAATAAATGAGTGACTGAGTGAGTATGGTCAAAAGACGTTTCCAACCCACAACAGACGGATCCGTTTGGCTTCTGGTCCAAAAAAATGCAAGGAGGAAGTGTTGTGCCCTGAAAGAGTTGAATTCATTTGCATGCATTCATTTATAGTTAAGTAGGAACGGACGCACGCAATGGTCACAGAAATTAGCATATACTCCACTCAAGTCGAAGGTAAACATGTGCCAGACCAATTACTTGGCAATTTGCCAGTCCATACATACATAATACAAAGCCCAAGAGGACATGCCAGCCAAAATGGAAAGTCCCTCATTGGAAAGTTCCACCTACAAGCTGAGGAACAGAGTAATCCGTGCGTACGTGCGTGCATTTTGATCTTTTCATCTTTATTGTTTGTGAAACGGTTTAGCCGCGGTTAAGCGGGCACAGCGCCGAGACACAGCTGCAACCGGAAAATGGTCTTATTCTGATGTAAATTGGAAAGTCAGCATTTCTTGAAGAACTTCTGGGTCTTTGTTGTTTGTTCTTTCTTCCATTGCAATTGTTTGCGAATTTAAACGCTGGCGGTTGATGAAAAGGGGAAATAATTAGCTGATACTTTGTGTGCAAGATAAGATAAGAAGGAAAATTCGATGAATTGCCACTAATTAGAGCTTGAATAAACGTTCCATATCAATTTCATGGAATTTTGAGCTTGTTAATTTACATTTAACAATGGAAGAAAAAACTGAGGGAAGCGTTGGCCAAATGGAAACTATTTGACATTTTAAATGGTTCTAGTTGCAACACATAGTTCAATTACTTCAAAAAACGTCATATCTCAAATCAAATGATTTTCCAAGAGACGCATTCAAATTTTCCGCAAGTATTGTTCAAAGGATGTGTTCTTTGAAATGAAAGTGATGCATTGTAATACGAGTTAAACAAAAAAATTTAGTAATTAAATCAAAAAGTAGAAGAAACTAAAAATGGTACATCTTTGAGAGCAATTCCACAAAAAAAAATTGGTATTCAATTTATGGTATTTTATTTGGTATTGCAATTTAAGCACAAGAACCCATCAAATAGAGCCGATGACTAACTCCTTATTTAGAAGACAGGTAGAAAACTCTATTTATGGATGGAGGAATTGCAATTTCCTGCAAGGCTTTTCCAAGAAAACTGCATGTTTTCCTCGAAATTTCTGCCAAGAATTTCTGATCCATAATCCACGATATGAACTCCTTTTGTGAACAATTGGCTAGGAAAAGGATGGCTTAAAGCTTTTTTGAGACCACAGCCAACCTTGAGTTACCAAACTAGTGAGGAATTTATAAAAGCTAGGGCACGTGTTCCCGAAACCGATATGAGAAAATGGCTTTGTGAAACCTGGAACCATCTAGCTGGAGAGAACATAATGCGTCTAAAGTTTCCATCGTTGCAAACGCAGAGCTGTCAAATATTTTCACTATTTGTTTCCAGTCTGTGATTAAATTAATATGAAAACTTAGGAGAGTGCAAAAAAAATTAATTATCGGATAAAGATTACTAAAATTTTATTGAAGCTATTCAAAAACTTTCAAAATGTGTTAAAAATTGTAGAACGTTGCGTTTTCAACGATGCAAACTTCAGACATTTAGAATTTATTACATGCCATTCATTATCTGGAACGTGTTTTAAAGGGGCAGTACAATAAAATTTTGAAAATAAAAATTTTAAATATTTATTTTTATGTTAAAAAAAGTATGCAAACATTTTTTTGAGTTTTTTGGCTGTTGCAGGTTTTTGAAAATAAAAGCAAAAAATCACAGCGGGCCTGAATTTGGCTCACTGAAACTTCTGAAAAAAAATCGGGGTTTTAATCAGCATCAAAGCGGCTTTAGGTTGACCTAAAAGAAAATTTTATTGATCTAAATTGACAAAATGGCGGCGTTTTTTTCGAAATTAGCGGATTTCTGGGACCAAAACATCCCTTGAAATCCAAAAAATACTTTACCGATCAATATGTCCGTAGTTCAATCTATAGATTTATATGTGTACAATAACATATTAAAATTTCAAAACGATCAATCCAGTGGTTTTCTTATCACGCCCCTTTGCCGAAACGGCCCTTTAAAGTTTTTAACAATATTTTTTCTCCAAAATGTTAGCTAAATTAAGTCGGCAATGCCTGGGCCATATAATAATTCTTCCTCCTGCTCATACTCTTCCTCCATACGTGATTTTTCATCCCTACAAGCAGTCCTCGCTTCATTATACGCCTCAGTGCTGCGGCGATTCCCCTGCTTGATTCGAGCAGCGTCAACAACCTCCACGTGATGCATAGCTTGTGGGCCAAAATTGTAAGCCCCATAATTTGCATGATCTTCAAAATTGTAATGAATCCTTCATTGAAGGTGCATGCAGAGATATTTTCAGCAAGTTTAATGATATTTTTGCCGGCAAAAGTGTGTTTGGGGTTCAGGTTCCACGCGCAGGCATTATAGCTCTCATTGCTATTTAGGGTGTTATTGCCCAAAAAACGCTTCAATTAGTCATCTGATGCCAATTCTTCATAAATTGATTTCAAAACCTCTTGCACTTTAAGATCTAATGCTCCTCGATGTTTATAACTCTTTAAAACATCCGGTCCAGCGGCCTCTGTTTTACGCCACTTGCATCAAGAATCTTCGCCAATTGGGCAATTAAAATGTCGCGGATTTTCATCAGTGAAAATTTTATGGTAATATCCGGCCCAAACTTCTTATTGCATGTTTTCAACAGAGTCTGGGTGGTGACGGATTGCTAAGCCCCAGTATGTTGACAAATTTTTCATTAATTTAATTGTCAATTGTACAAGTTTTGGACCTTTTGAAGGGATTTTTTGCGTTGTGTTTATTATTGGTCTACCTTTTTGTACAACTACTCTCCAAAATCTTCACCATTTAACATAGAAATTAATTTCAAATTTTATATCATTTAAAATATATTCTTGGAGGTCTTTTCAAGCGAAAATAATCATAAACAAATTGATGTTTTGAAAATTCAGGGGTGTACTGTCCCCATAAATACCGACCGTGTGCTTGCTCCGAAAGAAAATGTTCATTCAATTAAGCAAGGAAATCCTGAAATTTGGAATATAAATGTAGTTTTTACGTTTTCTGCTGGTGGGAACACATTCCCTCCACTTAAGCGGTTACGTGATAAAATAGAGAATTCCGTACCATCAAAATGGGGAATCGCTCGCAGCGAACAGGGTGGATGACAGCTGACATTTCCTACCAGTTTGCCACCGAACTTTTTGAGCTGTATCTCACGGAAACAATATTATAAACCCAGTTGTGCTTTTCGTTCATTCACACAAAAGTCATATTATAGGGTCTTTCATTTCGTACTAGAAACTTTGTACATTCCTGCGCTGGCAATCATTTGACATTTCTGACATCTAAACTGTCATATGTTTAGTTGAATGTTTGCCATTTTACAATATGGATCGTTTTAGTATCGCTCTACGCATTAACACTTTAAATACTACCGAAACAATGAAAGTTTGACACAATCCCAACGTGCATTGCGAAGCGATTGCGGTCGTCATGTTGTGCAAACAATTGCCAATCTAATGACTAAATTTGAACGTACTGGGATTGTGTTAGACATTGCCAGGCCTACACATCATCGTAATGTGCGTACAGCTGAAAATATGCAGCTGTTGCTGCAAGTATAGAAGATGAACCGAATTTGTCGAATTTGTGCGCAGGAATTGGGCCTGTCTGTGACTTCGATGTGGCAAATTTTATACTTGGATATGCACTTACATCCATTTAAATTTCAACTTGTTCAAAAATTACAGCCTGGTGACCATGGAATGCGTCGAGCATACGCCGATTGGGTGCTGCAACAAAAGCGACAAAATGCTGATTTTTCGTATCAAATGTTCTTCAGCGAAGAACCAAATTTCGAGCTCGGTGGTTATGTTAACATCATAAATTTCCGTATATGAAGCTCACAAAATCCGTATGAGATTGTTGAGATGCCATTACATTCACTTAAAGTGACTGTATGGTGCGCATTTAAGTCTTGCGGCGTCATCGGTCCATATTTTTTTAAAAAAAGGAAGGATAGACCGTTACAGTCAATTCCAAGCGTTATCGCAGCATGATAACTGATTATTTTTGGCTACAAATTGAAGATATGGATCAGGACAACATGTGGTTTCAACAGGACGGCGCCACAAGCCATACAACACGACCGGTGATGGCAGAATTGTGAAAATATTTTCACATCGGATAATTTCGCGATTTAGTGATGTCAATTGGCCATTAAGAACATGTGATCTGAACCCATTAGACTTTTTTCTTTGCAACGAATAGGGTTATGTGAAAAACCATGTCTATGCAGAGCGTCCACAAACTCTTGAGCAATTAAGGGAAAATATTCGTGAGGCTTTGTCATCGGTACAGCTTGCTATGTGCCAAAAAGCCGTCGAAAATTACTTTCATCGAATCGAAGCCTGCAAGGAAGCCTTAGGTGGCCATTTAAACGAAGTTGTCTTTCATATACATTGGCTTACTCCAAGCAATAAAATAAAAAATTAATAGCGATGAAATTCAAATTCTTATTGTGTTTAATTATAAATTCACTTTTCATGTTGAAAATTGAAGATCCTGTACTTTACAAATCAGTTTGACATTCTTCCGTGCCCTAATATCACGCGCATCACACGGCCAGCTGATGTATATTTTTGCTCTCTAGAGTAAATGTAAAGAAAAGCCGCACCTCACTTTCAAATGGAAAACGTGGGAGAATTTATAACGAAAAAAATTATCGTGACTATCCTTATCTATCCGTAAGCGACATCCTTACTTACAAAGATGCTCGCAATATTACCAATCGTTTCACAGTATGTGGTCTACATACATTCGACGAAAATCCATTAGACTTTTCAAAATGTCTAGCAACAAAAAATTACTAAAAATACAGATATGCGTGAAAACCTCATATCTAAAAATTATTTTGAAATTTTTGTTGGGGGAAAGTATAGATCCCGCGTAGATAACCCTGAAAAGGTAATGCAATCGATGAAGTTATGCAAACTCCTCACTCTAATAATGATGCGATCTCACCGTTTGCTTCTGAAATGGAATCCAGCAAAATTCTTGAAATTTCAGGGGTATGGTTGAAAGGATCGGTAATAGTATGGGGTGCAATATCGATAAAAGGACCTGGAAATCTTCATATTGCAGACGAGATAATGCACAGGAAACACTTTTTGAACATTGTGAGATCGAATCTAACGCAAACCGCTAAAAAATTAGACTAGCAGACGATTTCTATTTCTATTAGGATAACGATCTCCGACACAGGGCCTATGATGTTCAAAGCTGGCTCCTCTAGAACCGCCCTCGTGTGATCTAAACGCCACCAGAAACGCCTGATTTGAACCTGATAGAGTATTTGTGGAGCTATTTGGAGGAGAAATTCGAAAAAATTCCATATTCGAAGCAAAACTGATCTGATTGAGAGCCCTGAAGGATAAATGGGAAAAAATCTCACCAGATTACTACCAGAAGCTCGTTAAATCTATGTCCAATCGCCTTAAAAATCGGTCTTAAAAATTATGTAGAACGCCATCAATGTCCAGAAGAATGCCAATAACGACATTAAAAACGGGGTCGGCGAACTTGAGGACCTGGTCGAAGGACAGAGAATGAGCTGAAGGAACTCAGTAAAGTGTCAACAAAAGCTGAAAATACCACTCCCTGCGCAAAGGTCGGCATGTAGCCCACTAAAGCCGAATCGCGGAAAAAGAGTGAAGTGGCCTGAGTGAACAGTCCCCAGCCAAGGGGAGGAGATTGGCGGTGACTTCCAATTGGTATGCTCCAAAGCGCAACAGAAGGCTGCGAAGAGGGCACAGCGTGTGAGCGCCCAGGAAGTGACCAAACCCACGCCTGAAAACCATAAATGTTCGGAACTCGGGGCAAGGCCTAGAAGGATCAAGCACAAGTAGAGCATCCACTTATTAAACCGATAGACAGGAGGACTTACGTCGACGTCCTCAAAGAAATGAGGGAAAATGTGGTGCCCGAAAAAACAGGAGCCTGCATAAGAACGGTACGAGCGACCTAAACAGGTAGCCTACTCGTAGAACTCGGGACTGAATCCACAGACAAGGACATGTTCGAGAGTGCAGTCAAGGAGCTCCTTAGCTCGAAAGCTGTTATCGTTGAATAGACGTTGAATGTCTCACGGAAGCTAAAGAAGCGGAAGAGGCCATTAGAAAAACTCTTCCTACGGCAGACAGCTGTAGGGTAAGGTTGACGCCTACCAACGCTAGAGGACAAAAGGTCGCAATAGTGGACATTCCAGAAAAAGCCGCTGCGCAACTTCTGGCCAAGGAGAAAATCAAAATCGGCTGGGTAGTATGCAAAATTCGCCGAAGAGTGGTCCTGACTCGATGCTATAAATGCCTTAACTTCGGACACATCTCTCCGAACTGCAAGGGGCCAGATCGAAGCAACCTGTGCTACAAGTGTGGCACTCCTTACTCCTGGCCATAAGGCGAAAGAGTGCAAAAATATGGCATGCTGCGTATTATGCAAACGTAAAGGCCTGAATCCTGAAGATCTGGCACATGTTTTGGGAAGTGGAAAGTGTCTGGAGTTCAAAGAGGCACTAAGCAAGAGAAAAGGCAATGATCGGAGTCCTCCAGATCAATCTGCATCGTAGCACGACCGTACAGAATTTGCTTGACCAGGTCGCGAAGGATAAAGAAGTCGATCTGCTGCTAAATCTTAACAGCATCGCAACAGGGAAGACGCAGGATGGTACTGTGACCGATCTGAAACCGTCGCCATCTGGGTGCGGGATACCATTCGGCTTGCAGATCACATCTGTACCACGGGGAATGGCTTTGTGCTGATCAGGTGTGTGGATATGACATTCGTCAGTGTCTACCTCACACCGAATGAGCCAATGTCATCTTTTCAGTACAAGCTCGACGATGGGAGGGAGCCGCTTCGAGCATAGAAGGGAGAATCCTTGTTGGCAGCGACTTCAATGCCAAGGCGGTTGAATGGAAAATGCCTCATCCAGACTCCAGAGGGAAACGAATCTTGGAAGTGGTGGCTAGGACTGGACTTTTCGTCATGAACGTTGGGAACACACCAACCTTCCGCCGGGGAGGCTGCTCGGGAACCATCCCGGATGTGACGTTCGCATCAGAGTCCTTTGTGTCCATGATACACAAATGGAAGGAGCTGGAGGACTACTCGGCGAATGATCACCAGTATATTGCAATCGAAATTGGTGAGCGTGCTCCTCGACGCGCAGCAACCCGATCTTCCGTCGTAGGTTGGAACATCGCCAGAATGGACGTCGAGGAGTTCGCCGGAGCTCTTATGGAAAGTGAAATCATGACGGGGACTAGGGAAGTCTCAGCCGAAAACGCGGTGAGTTCTACTATGAAACTCATATATATATCACTATACCCCGGCGACGGCCACGACGCGATAAGCCTGCTGTGTTCTGGTGGACAACAGATTTGTCATAGACTCCGCCGCGAAGCCCAACGCTCACGGGATCTGGATGAGTCACATTCCCGAATGATGGCATACAGGTCGGCTAGGAAACTCTTTCGCAAGTTTATCAATGAAACCAAAACTCGCTGTTTGCAACACCTCATTGAGGACATCAACAGAGGTCATGCAAAAGCTCGAAACTTCAAAGACGCCCTTGTGTGCTTGAGGCAGAGAGAATGGACGAGGTTGTCCGGGCACTTTTCCATGTCCACCCCGTCCGTTTCGATGCGACGAAGGTCCTGCTGACTGCCCGCTTTTCACTGCGATGGAGCTGGACAACGCGATGGTCACATTAAAAATGCGAAAAGCGACGGGACCAGACGGCATCCCAGCAGAAGTGTTACAGCTTGTGTATCATCTTTGCCCTGACATGTTGCTTAGCTTATTCAATGCATGCCTGCAAGAGGGTGTATTCCCAAAATGCTGGAAGGGTCGATGAGCGTCTATGAGCGCAGTGGAGTCGGTGCTGCTATACGACTGCGAGGTTTGGGCTGAAGCTCTCAGTAAGGAGTCGTACCGAAAGCGACTGATGCAGGTGCAAAAAAGAGGTGCCCTGCGGGTTGCGTCTGCATACCACACTGTCTCTAAGCCGGCAGTGCAGTTCATCGTGGGTTCGACACCTATTGTGCTCCTTGCTAAGGAACGGAAGAGGCTCTACCTGTGTAAGGAAGAAGAAGGTAGAGAGACTGTTTGACGCGAGGAGAGAAGAAGGACTCTCGCCCTGTGGCAGGAAGAGTGAGTAAATGAAACACGGGGCAGGTGGACTGCGCGCCTAATCAGGGACCTGGAGCCGTGACTCAACCAAAAGCATGGCGAGACTGATTACTACCTGACACAGCTTCTCAGTGGACACGGGTGTTTGCAGTCTTACCTGCACAAAATGGGTAAGTCACGGTCCCCTGACTGCCTGTTTTGCCCGGGGATTGCGGATGATGCTTGCCACACGTTCTTCATATGCGAACGTTGGGTGAGACAACGTGTACATCAAGGGTGTACAATAAGGGAGATCTCTCCAGATTCCCTGGTGGAGGAGATGCTGGTGTCTAAAGACAAATGGAACGGTGTGTCGCACTACGCTCGGGCGGTTCTCACTATGAAGAAGGACATCGTCGATCGCCTGTCGGCGCAGAGGGAAGAGGGCTCACTCTTTCAGTAATCTCTCTCCTTTCTGTCCATCCCTGATGAGGGAGTGATCTCTCCATTCCAAAGGTGCCGATAGGCGAGACGTAAGAGGCCTAGTCCGATGTAATGTGACAAACAGTTCCAGACTAGGTTCTCGGTGTGACAGGGGAGGTGTTTAATCGGTAGTTCAATTGCTCTATGCGACTGGGAGTCCGGCACTCAGGGCGTAAATAGCCTTCACCTCCCAACCAATGTCCAATCGTCTGCAAGCAGTAGTACGGCAAAAGAGTTCAGCAAAATCATAACATTAATTAAAATTAAATCATAAGACTGAATTGTATTTAATTTTCTGTATTTATGAGGTGTTTTCCATTATACTTTGACCCCAAATATCTGACTTTTCAAAGTTTTTTTTATTATTAGTTTCTTGCGTTTAGATGAATGATTATGTACGATTTTTGGTTTTTAATAAGCTGACAGTATGAATATAGAAAATTGATTTTCGGTTCGCATAAAACATTTATGAGATACTAGAAAATAAATAACATTTTTCATATTTGTAAGTGTCTAATAGGTATACCGCCAAATTTGAATATAAAAGCAATAATGATGAAAGGCGTCAAAATATTTCTGAGAAAGAGGAATTCTCTTCGTATGGAAGGACAAAGGGACAAGCGAAGATTATTAGAACCGTTTTAATAAGTCGCGTCCTCACAGAAAATCGTGCGGATATTGGTTATGAGTAGCCGAAACGCGTCCTCATCTTTAACACAATAGAAAGAGCTCATGCTGGCAAGAAGTAGCTGAAACGCGTTCTGAAGAAAAGCGAAGTATGAACTTAAGGACCAAGGGCCAATCTTTTTTAAAAATCAAAAGTTTATACCATGATGCTACCCTAGCACACGTTTCAGAGAGACAAGCCTTCGCTCCTCCTTGCCCTTGGTTCATTTTAATGGTTTGGCCTTGAATGTGTCTATGTGTGTGTGTTCTTATGTTCAAATTCCTCTCGTATGAAATGTAACGTTATTAGCTTTAAGGCAACAGGCACTGAGTGGATATAGCTAATGTATAGTTTCGATAGCAATACTTTAACTTTGTGTCTCTTTCCTTGCAACAAGTAACTAAACCACAAGACTATATTTAACACTTCACTATAAACTTTATGGCATCACGCTCCTTATGTCTATCGATCGAAATGCCGATAATTATTTGCATATGTGTCTTATGAACAATAATGGTAGTCATGAACGTGTTTTCAATGGAAAAATGTGAGTGGTATGTCATCGAGTTGAAGTGTGTCGTACGCCACAGGGGAAAATGCATTCACTAGAGATAACAACGTACTGGATCATGTATCTTTCGATTGTTCAATGGCACCCAGCCAGCGAATTGCATTCTTAGTCGGCAAAACTAATATGCCATAGGATTTAATGCAGTTTGATATGAATTTGTTGGAGTCACCATCTATAACTTGCATTAATAAATTTATTGAACATGAACATGAGCTTTCCCGGTTTGTCTGATCTTGGCGGTTGCTGGAAATGTTATCTTGACGTCGGGATCTGCATGATGATCTTGATTACAAGATATGATTTGATGATCATACTATCAACACCATCTAATGTTTCTGCATCTTCTCGGCGAAGGATATGTTAAATTTCTTTCAACGTGACATGGGAGAAAATTTGCATGGAGTGAAATTCAAGCTCTTGTTTTTGATTTGCTGAGTCGTTTCTTTGATTTATCCTATAACAAAACTACAACAAACTTTAATTTTAATTCTTGTACAAATAAAAGCACGAAGACCTAAATAGAACAAACAACTGAAGTGCCAATTTATATAATAAAATCCTCGAAACATGCATCCTTAAATTTATATTTAGCCCTTGAGGCGCTTGTATTGCATATAAGGTAATAAAACTGGCTAAACATATCCAATCTAATCATACCTTTTGGCTCCTCTTGCAGGTCAGACGATCGTTAAAAATTCGCGGACGGCGTAAGGAAAAAGAAAAATTGCCAAGTGGTATTACCGCCGACTACAGCGAATTCTTTGCCCACCTGGATATCGATCGATCCGAGATGGCTGGCGGCGATGGTGGTATCGAAATGGATCGAGGAACAGAAGAGATCATGGCTACAGCATCCACAACTATTGTCGATCACCAGAACGGCAGTGTGGGTGGATCATATATCGCCACGGGAATGTTAGGCGGAGGAAGCAGCGCGAGTATGTCAAACTATCCCATGTCGCCGTCGAATAACTATTTTGGTGCTGGAATGCATGGAACACAAATTTTAGGAACCGGTGCCAGTATATCACACTCGGATAGCTCCGAGACTTCTCTGAATTCCGGGAACAATTCAAAGGTGAGTGCGTTCTGATGCTATTATTAGGAATATCACTACCAGACGGGAAAACATAAAAGATTTTATTTCCCTTGCATGTCCTATTCTAAGAAAAAACGCGATCACTCGATTGACGTCGCTTCCAAAATCAACCTAAAGCTAAATTTTATGGATACACAAATGAAATATAGTTAAATATAGTAATTTTTAACACTCTTCTCTTGCTCCTTCCTTTTTTATCAAACAAAAAACCAATCGCAGAAAAAATTCATTCTAAATAGCAAAACTCCAAATATTCCACACTCAAATGTTTGAAACGTGTTTTTTGATCAAAACAAATTAATTCCAAGTGTTTTCAAGACAAAAAAGACAGAGAGAAGGTGTGATACCAATGATCCATTTAAAGGAAACAAAATTTGGCGATCGTTTGAAATTTTGCATAATTTATACGTTTCAACTTGCTTAGACATCTATTTAAGATGCAACCCGAAAGTGATACTTTCATTTCTGTTGACGGACAAGAAATGTTGATAATTCAAGGTAAACTATTGACATACTGACTTAGTTAATTGATTATTCAGCTATATCTGGTGAATTATTAGCAAACTCATTATTTATGGTTTTGCGCAGAGAATTTCATTGGCTTTTCTTGCTCGATAACTTTCTTCGCCAATTCAAATATAGATCGAGATTGTTTTCATACAGTACTGATGGACGCAGAAATGAAGTTTTGGAAAACAAATATATATTGTTGAATATACTCCTTGTGATGTTTTGCCAACGATGGAGGTAGAGATATGAAACTACTACCGCCGATGGGTATGTCATCAGTGAAGATATTATGCACCCAAAAAAATTAATTTGTTTATGTAGTACCATTTAAAAGTTTGAAAAAACCTACAACGAGTGTTCAATAAGTACTTAGAAAATTCTAGATAGCGTGCAAAACATTACAAAATATTTTTTCTACACTAAGCTTGCAATCCAAAAAGAGTGCTATCAAAGTTAAGCGAACACCCATTTAATTGTTTCATTTTTAAGCGTCGATCAACGTGAAACACATTTGTTTTTCTCTGACAATGGAGAAACCTGAGCTTGATTAAACATTTCTATTTAAGGGGTCTACTTACTTTGAACGCTGCGAAAGAAATGTTTGCTTATTCCCATTCTGGCATTGATTACAAAAAAAAAAATATTGGCATATGTTCGTAACTTCTTAAGAAAATGGATACTTCTGCGCTGTTGATGAAATCTCCAAGATGGCTCATTTGAAATAAAAAAAAATGTTTTTAATTGAATGTGATAATGGCTATCACACATACTAGGATTTTGAGCATAAACGCAAAAATAACAAATTGGCGATGGGGTTCCAAAAATGGTACAAACAAATCATTTTTTTGGCACATTTTTAACTTAAAAAATGTTTAAAATCGAAAGATGGGCAAGTTACAAGTTTGTGCGAAAGCTACACATGCTACAAACATGTGCTTAAAGTTCCATATGGAAAGGTTCAACACTTCCGGAGATTCTATCAACAAGAATTTGAAAAGCGTTGTTTTGATAAAAACCTGTTTCAAGTAAATTTACATGAAAAATCGTGAAAGAAATTCACATACACCTGACTCCCGGTCCAAAGGTCCATGGTGAAAAATGAAAATAAATTGACATGCTGTTGCTTCAAAATTCAAAATAGAACTGCTACTTAAAAAAAACCAGCCGTCATTTTCCAGTCGTATATAGATATACAGGTTAGTCTGTAGAAGGAGCAGTTATGCGCTCGAGCGATATATACCAACCCCATCGAGAAATACAGTTTTACTGCTATGATCTTTATGAATTTTTGACATAATAATTTGACATATATGTGCTGTCAAAAATGAAATAAAAAGGGCGATTTTTCTGAGCTGTCAAAACAGGTAGAACCCTTAAAAAGCCTTACACCGAAGAAAAAGTGAGTTGGAGGTGTTGGTGAGTTGGAGTCAGTTTATGGGGAATCTGCTTGTATGTTTTCAACTATTAAAAGCTACAAAGAAAGGTGGAAAGAGCTCAAGCTGGTTTCGAACACGCGTCCCTGCCGCTTCTCGTCAGGTGCCAACTCACAGGCCGGGACGCATCGATTGGCACTACCAGCTGGGTGAATGTCGTCTGGTTATAATTACGTTTTATCATTTTCGCTCTCAGCTTGAACTTGTCCTATGTTCCAATTTGCCTTTGGTAAGCTTTTATCAATTTTTGAAGTTATTGGTGAATCAATTTATCCATTTTCACTTGTTCACTTTTTCACGTGTTCGAAACCAGCTTGAGCTCTTTCCACCTTTCTTTGTAAATTCACTTTCGAGGTATTCGACAAATTGATCAGAACTTCCGCACCCAAGAGTCTTCGCTTAGTTAGCTAGCAGGGGTATAAATCACGTATAAGTTCTAATTGAAAATGGATAAATTGATTCACCAATAACTTCAAAAATTATTAAAAGCTAGATAAGTGATTTGATTGAAACACTCAAACGTGACTGTACATAAGGAAAAACTTACATCACTCAATACATGATTCAGGATGTCCTATAGAATAACGCACACCCGAAATCATGGACAAAATCGAATATATATTTTTGAATGCCAGAAAAAAAAAACTGCGCAAAAGAATTAATAACATGCGAGTGTTTGAGGGCATCATTATTTCAATTTTAAATGAAAAATTGGATATGAAGATAATTTACGCAAAATGGTTTCCGCATTTGCTCTCAGCAGAAAACACACGCAACCGTGTGGTCATCACCAAAGCTCTATTTGCGCGTTTCCACCAGAACCCGAATCAGTTTCTTCGTCGATTCATTGCTGTCAACGAAACAAGAAGACAACATTCAACTTCTGAGATGAAAGCACAATCAAAATACGCTATGGAACACAATAGAAACCGAACGTTTGTAGCACCATGTTTTGCCGCTAGGGGCGTATAGAGCCACCATTCTCGAGTCAGTATGCCAAGCGTCGTCGCTAAAGAAGGTTCTGCCCGGTTTGCGTTTTTAGTGACGGTTGTTATGCGTTGTCGTTTTTGCAAAAGCTGTTTCTCGTGACCATAACGTTTCCGTAAAGTTTTGTTTCTAGCTCAGAAAAACTGACAAGAGAAGGTTTTGAAATATTCTAATTGGCCTGAAAGGAGAATTTAGGTGTTTTCCTCGTTTCAACTTTGGTGAAACGTCAATTGACAACAAACCTCGTTCCGGTCGTCCGTCCACGGCTTGACCCGAAAAAATGTTGACAAAATTCGCGAAATCAATGACATACTGTTGTAGAAACTAGAGAACTGTCTAGATTGGCCTGGAATTCAGTTCGGCTAATTTTAACGAAAGATTTTAGGATGGAAAGAGTGCCTTTCTAATTCGTGCCTCGACTGCTCACTACTGAACAAAAACAAAGGAACGTGAAAGCATGCTTTCCTTTGAAAAATGAGTTCCGAAGTTTATCCAAGTTTTTTCTAAAAGTCATCACAGCTGATGACCAATAATGGTGCTACAACCTTGAAACGAAGTAACAATCAAGCCCGTGGAAGACTTCAAGGTTGCTTAACCCAAATAAAGCTTGTCATGTCAAATCATACGTCAAAACAATGCTGATTTGTTTTTCCGGTTCAACAGGAGTCATCCAGTTAAAATTTCTTCCACAAGATTAGTCTGTTAACCTGGTTTTATACCGAGAAGTTTTGAAAACATTGGACAGCAGGTTGCTGTGGAAGAAGCATAATTTGTGACGGTTGGGCAACTCGTTTTTGCTCACACAGCCCTGTCCGTGCGCCAATTTCTTCACCAATGGCATGACCTTTATGCACCATTCTCGTAACTCCCGACGTTGCTCCGATTTTTGTTGCAGTTCCAAGAATGAAAAAAAAAACCTGAAAAGAAATCGTTTTGCGGACATTACTGAAAAAACGACGGAATCGTTGTAAGAGGACTGATTTAAATAAAATATTTTGAGCAACAGAATGAACGATTGGGCAAATGTAGAAGTTCCGGTAGAGTGTATTTTGAAGGGGTTTGATGTTTTTTGGTTTAAAAATTAAATACATGAATTTCAGAACAACAAAGAAAAAGGTTCATTCGACATTCAAACAAATTGTTGCTCTCACGATATGCGACATAGTTTTCCAAATGCATTGGTATTGTTGGAAATAGAAACAAAGCTGCAAAGAGATGTGCATTCACATTCTCTTCAATTTTTGTACCTATTGTATTAGTTTCATAATTTTTTTTTTTTTTTTTTTTTTGGGTTGGGGGGTGAAGGCAATTTACGCCTGGAGTGTGGGACTCCTAGCAGCGCATGCTACCAGACTACCCACTAAACACCCCCCCTGTCAAGAGATCCTAGCCTGGAACCGTTTGACACATTACTTCGGGCTAGGCCTCTTTTTTACTACGCGCTAGGGCGCCGTCAGTCTAAAGAAATCTCCCTCCAGCGGGAGGGGGCAGGATGGAGGAGGACTGCTGGAAAGGAGACCTCCCTAGACCCCGCGCCCAAGGTTATCTATCGTATATTTTTTGGCAATAAGTATTGCCCGAGAGTAATGTGCCACGCAGGTCCATTTGTCAAAACTTTTCAGCATTTCTCCGACCAGATTGTCTGGAGAAAGCTCTCCCATCACCTCCCACAAGTCCTGCCGCATCCTGTTCCACCTTCTACAGTTGAAGAAGGTGTGACATGCGTCATCCTTTTCCCCTGGGCAGAAAATGCAGTCTGGGGACCGTGATTTACCAATCTTGTGCAAGTAAGACTGAAAATACCCATGCCCGCTAAGAAGCTGGGTAAGGTAATAATCAGTCTCACCGTGCCTTCAATTTAGCCACGATCCCACGTCCCCTATAAGGCGGGCAGTCCAGCGGCCATTGGAGTCGCCTTCCCATGACTGTTGCCACTCGAGTATTGTGCGCTGCCTCTCTTCTCGGTTGACAGCATATCTTGAGCCCTCCACTTTACGGTCATAAATTCTCCGTCGTTCTCTAGCAAGGAGGGCGATGGGTATCACTCCTGCGATCACCAACACCGCCGACTCAGAGACAGTGCGGTATGCAGACGCAACCCGCAAAGCTCCTCGTCTCTGTACCTGGGCCAAGCGCTTTCGGTACAGCTCCTTACTGAGAGCTCCGGCCCAAACCTCAGAGCCGTACAGTAGCACTGACTGTACAGCACTCATGAGAAGTCGGCGTTTGCTCGGTGTGGGCCCACCGATGTTGCACATTAGTCGACTCAAAGCTGAGACGCCCATCGCGGCCTTTTTCGCCGTTGCCCTGATCTGTTCCGAAAAGCTCATTTTGGAATCGATCAATAGTCCCAAATATTTTATTGCTAGTTTAGACTCAACAGTCGCATCTCCGATCTGCAAAGGAATTACCGTGGGAATTCTGTTCTTCGTGAGAATGACCACCTCGGTTTTCTCTAGTGCCAAACTGAACCCACGGGTGGTCATCCATTCCCTCACTTGACGCATTAGCACTCCCAGTCTGCGCTGCGCATGTTCGACTGTACGTCCGGCGACCAGTGCTGCTATATCATCTGCATAGCCGACTAAGCGCGACTCATCTGGCAGCT
Source organism: Stratiomys singularior (assembly GCA_954870665.1). Lineage (NCBI taxonomy): Eukaryota > Metazoa > Arthropoda > Insecta > Diptera > Stratiomyidae > Stratiomys > Stratiomys singularior. Next base: position 128,547,001 of record OX940878.1, on the reverse strand, counting down.
CAAGCCTCAATAGTCCGTCATATGTGGCGTTCCACAAGTCTGGTCCCAGTATGGAGCCTTGCGCTACACCAGACGTTATCTCCATACTGCGTCGCCCATCTTGTGTGTCATAGAGCAGTCTGCGGTCCTTTAAATAATCCCTCAAAATCCGCATCAGATACCCTGGCAATCGGAAAAAATTTTCCAATGTGCCAAGAATATCCGACCATCTGGCGGAGTTGAAGGCATTTCTGACGTCAAGCGTCACTAGCAAGACAACTCGTTTTTCACTTTTGTGCGCTTCGGCTCGACGGACTGCATTCACCACTTCCATGATGGCATCGGAAGTAGATCGCCCTGCTCTAAAGCCATACTGCCGAGGAGATAGGTCCCCTGCAGCATGAATTGCGTCTGTGAGTCTTCTTTTGATGAGCTTTTCGAACACTTTCCCGGCTGTGTCCAGCATACAAAGCGGCCGGTATGTAGATGGCAGCCCGGGGTCCCCTTTTCCCTTGCTGATCAATGTGAGCCTCGCCACCTTCCAGCGAGATGGGAACACACCTTCTCTCAGGCAAGCGTTGAACACATTGAGCAGCAAGTCAGGACAAACGTGGAAGACCATTTGTAGCACCTCGGATGGAATGCCATCTGGTCCTGGTGCCTTTCGAGCTTTCATAGAAAGCACCGCTTCCCCCAGCTCATTTTTAGTGAACGATGGACATTCGCCTGAGTCGACCTCGTGGGCAGCATCAACACGGACAGGGTGAGTTGGAAAAAGCGCCTGCACTTTGCCGTCCATCTTATCTGCTTGAAGTAAATACGGCTTCCGTGAGGTACCGAGCTTGCGCCACACTAACTTGTAGCCGAGCCCCCATGGATCCCTGTTCACATCGTCCACAAGTTCTCGCCAGCAGCGTGCCTTGCTCTCGTTGATGAGTCTTCGGAGTTCTTTCCTTGCTGATCTGTATGCTGCTGTCCTATCGGATGCTTCCTCTACGTTTCTCGACCGCTGAGCTGCACGTCGAAGTCTGTGACACTCGCCTCGTTTGTCTGCGATATCTTTTGACCACCAATGTACAGCAGGCCTGTCGTGTCGAGGCCTCCGTCGAGGCATAGATGAGCTACAGGCAGAAGTGATAAGGTTCATCGTTGACTCCGCCATTCCCTCCACTCCAGCCCTTCCGTTCCCCGAAGGGCATCCCGATGTCGTTCCGCCTTTTAGAATCACATTGGCGAAAGTCTCCACGTCCATTTTTCCGATATTCCACCCGGGAGTGAAAGATCGTTGAGACGAGCGAGGAGTGGTATCGCCGATCTCAAACGCGATGTATTGGTGGTCACTCGCTGAGTAATTCTCGAGTACTCTCCAGTTCAACGTCGTCGAAGCGAGGGACTCCGAGGCGAATGTCACATCTGGGATTGTTCCTTCGCAGCCCCAGCGCCGGAAGGTCGGTACATTACTGGTATTTAAAACCACCAACCCAGTCCTCGCCGACATGTCCAGAATGCGTTGCCCTCTGGAATCGGTTTGAGACATGCCCCACTCAACGGCTCTGGCGTTGAAGTCTCCTGCTACGAGTACTTTGCCATCTGTGTTCAGAACAGCATCCTCTAGCGCGTCCAGTCTATTTTGAAAAGATGGCATTGACTCATTCGGTGTCAGGTATACGCTGAAAATCGTTATACCCGAGCACCGAATCCACACGAAACCGTCTCCTCGGCCGTGACCTTGGATCTGGAGTCGCATGCTGCCACGAACCCAAACGGCAGCAGTATGAGAGTCATCGGAGAACCAGGCTGGTGAGGCCTTATTTCGATGTTGTTCGCTCAGCAGCAGCAGATCAGCTCCCTTTTCTCTGGCGAACTGCTCTAACAGATCTTGTGCATTGACGCTACGGTGCAAGTTAATTTGAAGGGTCCTGATCATCACCTTAGAGCTGCTTTTACTTTTGCTAGTGTCTATTGGGCACGCGCCTGTTCCTGCAACGTGAAGGTGCTCTGTCGGTTGAGAGTTAAGAGTTTCATTAGTTAATTAGTTTCTTAGTTAATAGAGTTAATTAGTTTCATAATTAGGTAATTTCATACCCAATGACTCATTTATACTACTATTCTGGAAAAATTATTTTCAAGTACATTTAGGCTGAGAAAGCCAGCCAATACCATCTCTTCATTCACCTACGTCTTATACTTTCCAAGCTCTCTATCTTACAAAGCTCACTTATCTTGATTCATGGAGTGTTCATATTTTTCCTTGCTGACGCTTTCCGGACCATTAACGCTTGTTAGCAGTGACGCTATGATCGATCAGGCTTAGAAAAAGCGGGAACAGTAAAATCGGCTCGCAACAAAACAATTGGCTGCTAAATTTATAGATTTCGGATGGCTGAAAATATTGGAGAGGTGACTTTAAAAATGTATTGATCCAATTAGGGGGAAAATCAAAAAAAATATAAGGATCTATTGACCCATTCTCGTAACTTTTGGTCAAATAAGCAAGTTGTTGGCGGTCATCAATTTTTCGAATTTATTGATTACAAAAGGAAACCAAATTACTATTTTCGTATGAATTATTCCTCATTGTCAAAATAGACCTTCATTCTGAGACCCATTAATGATGCCAATAACATACTTTTCGGTCAGTCATTTGAGTTTTGGGACCTTCTACCACGATTGTCTCACCAACTTTATTACATTTTCTGGCAAATTTTTCTAAAAGAAAAATGAACTAATTTACCTGTCAGTTGTGCTTCATAGCTTCGATTTTTCTGGTATGCTAAAGACAAGTATGGTATAATCTAATCATTAATCTAATTTCTAATCATATCTTTATTTGTGACAAGATTTTGGCTAACGTAATTACATTTGACTAAGATTTTCAAAAATAAATTTGAAAAAAGCAACAACAAATATGTCTTATACCATAATTAGTAGTGCCACAAGAATACTTCTCTAATGTTATCCGAAACGTTTATTTTCTGGTTTATTTTAGTGTTTATTTCCTCGTATCAAAATTTCTTCTTCTACTTCTTGGAATGTTGAATCGTGTTTCTTAGAAGTCAATCTAAAAAATTAAAGGTCGAAGTATTTTTTGACGGATCAAGAATTACTCTTGGTAGAACTGACTTCATGTGTTTAAGAATTAAATTATTGATTTCTTGAATCTTTCAAGAACATATTTCTCAATTTCTCGTAAGTCATCTGCCACATGTTATTCGTCGAAAGAGACTACTTTTTCTTGCTGGATAATAGACTCAGTGTCCCCAATGCGATCAGCCTAATGATTGCGCCCATCGTACCAATTAATGTTGTGTTTTAACAAAAAAGTAGCAACAAAGAAATATCTGTAGGCGTGTATCACTGCTTTGTAAACTATTAAACTAAACTGCTAAGCTAACTAAACTGCTATTGTAAACTAATTCAATATATGCATGCACCACAAGTGTCAAAACACATTGACATTTGACGCCATTTATAAAAATTAAAACCCATTCACACAATTACATTACTTTTCACTAACGTTGTATCATCTCAAGTTATGCTAATTTTGTAAATAAATATAGAGCTTTCCTTCGTGAAAATCAAATAAGAACAGAAACTTCTTTGAAGTAATATCGGTTTTAACAGGTTATCTTACCTGACATCTTATATTAGTTCATGTACGCCTTGGTGTAAACCACCTGGTTTAAACCACCGGGGCATTAGTAAAAAAATTATCTTGTTTGTAATAAATTGAAGTACCGGCCCAAGTCTAGTTGATTTTGAATTAAAGAAGAACATTTTCTAAGGTGTGGGTCTTCTATCTTTTGGGTTATTTTTATTTTTCATCGGAATTAGTGGAGCGTGTGTGCTCAGATTTCCAAGTCGCGTGTTATTAGGTTGACGTATTTCTCAGCTACACGCAAACATCTTATTTCCTTGTGTTTTTTCAATAAAGTCAATATCCTGCCCAAAACTACGTTTCATTTATTTTTGTAAGGAATTTTCTTTGATAAAGTAGAAGTATCCTTCGATGTTGTAATTTTATTTATTGAGGGCTTTTTAATTATTGATTTGTTTCTTTGCCTACAATGAAAGGACGAAGGCATGTTCTGCTATCATATATTCACAATTGTATGTATATAAAATACGATTGAAAGCAATTTATTCACGGTTCGCCGCGTCCATAATTCACTTGTTGAATCCGGCCAACATTCTTTGAGTTTCTATGCATTCTGGAAGCATGTGGAATTTTAATTAACAGAGATTCGGAGCATTATTCTACACTTTGCATGTATATAGTTCGCAACGAATTTTTGCAGGCATTAACTTTAAATGCGCGGTTTGGCTAATTGATTTTTTCTATTTTGCGAATGTTAAATTTGAATTATTTTTGTATAATTTACGCATTATAGCCAAAGAGCATTGATCTCCCAGTAACTATTCAGGAAGATTATTAGTCTATGTTAATTGTTACATAGTTTGTTCTTACGCGTCTGGGTTCACTATTTGCTGCAAAAATTCCTAGTTAAAAAAACACTAATTGTTAGGTACCACCTCCTACGGAATGATTGTTTTTCTCCAGTAATTTGATAATTGACCAGAGGAATCAAGCGAGTTCTTTCCATAGCACTTTGATATACATGGTAACTTCCTTCCGAATCATTTCCAAGTATTGTATTCGCACCCTCGGTCCCTATCACACATTAACTACACTTCCTTTTCGCTTACCATCAGGGTCCATAAATTTCACGGTCTACATTCAGTCATTTATTAAAAACGTCAAACGAGGTGAATCGTCTCATTCCCCCGGGACATTTTCATTGCAATCTTCATTCCATTTGATATTTCTGGCCCCACCCATTCTAACATACCAACATAAATATTTATGCATTCACTTCCCGAAAATTGAATCAATTTTCCCTGCAGGTTGAACTTGAGAAAGCGACGATATACATTCCCAACTTCAGGCTTCTCCTGCCGTCTGAAGGTATAATTAGAAGTTGCACGCAATTTGCTGGATACGCTGCAAACATGTAACACATACGAGTTTGACGTTGGGCTTGTAAAAGAATTCCATACATATAAAGTGTCTCAACTTTGTCTAGACACTAAATGTAGTAATTTTTTCATCGTCTTTTTTTTCTGTTAATGATTTTGTGGACAGTGATAAGGATTATTATCGTTTGACTAATGATGTATACATTACGCAATGATTGTATGACAAACTGATTTTCCACAGTGATTTTCATGGAGGAAATACCGTATCATGGTAGTAGTTGGGTCGTTTAAATAATTTGATGATTTCTTAATAGTCCTTAAAGAAAGTTAAGTTATTTATTTTTAGTTATTTATTTAGTTAGTTATTTATACTTGTGAAGCTGACTTAATTATTCATTATTAATTGATTTTATTGAAGTGACTGGAAGACGCAAGGATTCCAATATTAGAAGATTCATAAAAACAAAAACTAGGACGCTTGTCTTGTAAACCCAGCACGTAAAGAGAAAATATTCCAATCCTGATGGGGCAAAGCATGAAAATTATTGACTTCAAATAGAGATTTTCGATGAAGACTTGACAGTCTGTCTTTGTCTCTATCGTATATCTAGATTCGAGTCCTTGCTTCCTGCAAGAATTAGTTCTAATAAGCTCTGTACATACATGTTTTCCTAAAATTTTCAAATCCGTGCATTGGTGTGCTATTCTAGTCCATAAACTCAGACCAATATTTCTTGGGTTTCATAGCTCACTCTGGTCTCCCGATTTTATCTAGCTTCCGCAGTTCTAAAAACTCTCAAAAATACCGAAAATTGAACTATTTCTTAATATCATTTCCGCGATTTCCGCCACAGTGTCGCCGCGATATTGAGAGGCGATGTCAAAAGAGAAACAAAGGAGGAGCTTCCAGACCTTTGATTGATTACATATGCTTTCATACGGATTACATACCAATCTTCTATTATAAAAGCAACCTACTTAACAAATACAGGTGATCAATATGGTGACTAACATGTGATCACAATCGCAAAATGTCAGATTTTGAAATGTCACTTTTCGGTAATTTCTACCATTGAATATTTAATGAATTTTCATTTATTCTGAGCATTCCACCCGCTCCTTTATTTCGCACCGGGCTTGGAACAGACCTTGGCGAAATTATGTCGCTATTGATGGTAAGGGCTACACTAATTTCCCTACTGTTTTGACGTTTCGCTTATGAGCACTGGCAAAACCTCAATCATTAAACTTTCACTTTCATTATCACTCACGATTGCATTAAATTCATAAATCTATCGACGACCCACTTCGTCAGATGCTGAAACATTTTCTGGCAAAGTGGCCAGAAGAAGCGCTTCAATTTCCTGAAAGTTCGCTAGGCTCAACGTGTTAATTACGTGCGGGCTTGTTTCATAGCGAGAGCTTGTTTCATGTTTCATAGCGAGAATAAGGTGACAGTTTTCACTAAAATCTTATAAATTCTTCTCGCGATTTTGAAACCCATGCAGAGAAAAGCTATCCTCACTACAGAGTCAGACCTGCGCTCACTTAAGAAAGTAACCGAGTACACAGTCCTTAATATTGCTGATCTTGTTTACCCTCACGATTTATTCAAAGATACGCCCTCCCTCAAAGTACAGCATTTTTGCTGGACATTGGGTGGTCCATGCCGCCCTCTTGTAACATACCGCGGACCTAATGACAACTAAACAATACTCTTGAAAGTGAGTAAATTCACGTAAATTCATCTTTTCGCATAACTAAGGTTCATCATTGATCACCTGTCAAAATAATCATCAAAAGTCGTGCATCGACTCAAATCAAAATAATTGCCCTACTATGAATGTTTTAATTGAACAATTTGATCACACAAATCAACTCCTTTGAGCCCAATTTTTCATCCAGTTTTCAGTTTTTGTACCTTATTAAGAAGGTATGCTTTATTTTTGAGCTACTTTGTTTGCCAAGGGATGAGGGGCTGTGGTACCGTTTTCATCTTCGAGAGCGAATGTGTGAGCTCTCTCTAAATAATTTAGTAGATAAAATGTTAGGATCAAAAGAGAAATGAAATGATTTTGTCGAGTGATTGTATGTACAGAGAGTTGAAAGGTTACTTTTACAATAATTTCTCTCCTATGCATCATTACCAGCTATAAAAATACACGCCCTTGAGTAGGCCTAGAAACAGGAATAAATAAGAGGCGTAACTCAAAGCAACGTGACAATCAGTTCCAGGCAAAGATCTGGGTGTAACAGGAGATGTGTTGAGTCGAAAGTCGAAATCCCCAAATGTGCTCTTGAAGCAGAAATCCATGCCAAGATTCGCGGCAGGAGCTGAAGGAATCGCAACTGAAGATGTGAACTCGAAAGAGGTTTTTCAGTGCGTCCATTGTGGGTTTCTTATGCGCTAGCAATGACTACCAATTTATAAGCCTGCTTTACACTGGAGGTCGAACAACAACAACACTGAAAAGCTGAAAATTATATAAAATCTAGAGTTCTTGCGTTCAAGGGTTCATCAGGACGTGTTATAAACCGAAACGCTATATTAGACATCGACATGGAAACATTCGCTGACAGATCAACAAAAGGGAGGCCTGAAGCTGGAGGATGCCTCGATGATGTCTGGATGATGTAAACAGACTTCAGCGGGCGTTGTGCAAGGATTTGCCCAAGTGGAAGGAATATTTGCCTATTTGAAAAAGAAACAATTGTAAAGCTGGTTCGGGCATTTTTCATATGCATTCCTTGCAGTTTGATCCAAAGATTCTTCGACCGTATTGGCCGCAAAAAAAGAGATGTATGTAATGAAAGATGGAGGGCCAGATGTCAGCTGAGCAGCAATTGATCTATTACCTTTGACACTGCAAGCTACTAAGCATATCAAAAGCCGAAGAAAAGCATATTTACACAATGCTGGAAGGAAGAGAAGCCCATCGTTAAAAAAACTCTGAAACAATAATAACCCTGAAAACAACCTGGGATTATAACCCTGAAAACCAGGAGGAGGTCGAAACAAAAAATATTCATTTTCACCCTGATTGGGGATGTGATTGCCGAGTTCAAAAAAAAACGGATGACATGTAAAAGAGATTTTCCTGTCAAATCAGGGCATTGAAAAACAAGCCCCTCGCATCTCAATCTCCTGATGCACTTTACTGTAAGGCTGATTCCGTGCAAAAAATCCCTACTGATATGCGCAATAGAATAAAAGCTCTTGCGCGGCTCAGATGCTTAGGTTGACACTTTTATTTCAGAACAGTCAAAGGAATATTTTCCGGTGGATATCTTATTGATTTGAGCATCTTCCTCATATTTACAATCGGATTCAGGTTGCGGGAGTTATCAGGCAGTGGTAGTACTTCGGTCTTTGCTGAAGTCAACGAAATTATGACATTTTGTTTGAAGAGTTCGAAATAATGACGTTTTGTCTGAAAATGTCGAAATCATGGCGTTTTTGACACTATCCTGTGGAGCGAAACGTCGTTTTGCATGCTCACAAATTGAGCGATTTTAACGACATCCTGACACTGTTTTGTGTCCATTGATCCAGTGAAAAAAATTTATCAGGACAGCGGGTTTTCCAACTTTTCGGCTTTCGCCATGGATTAAAATTCACAAATTTCACTTTTAATTGGTTTACCATGCACCATATTCTCAAGATCTGGCCATTCTCTGGCTTTTCCCGTTTCCTAATCTCAAGTTTAACAAGCTTAATGCTTACTAGCTTTAATGCTTATTTGGCAGAAAAAGTGGGAAATTATTTTTAGATGGGTCAAAAATGTTATAGCATCAAACAGAAAGGAGACTAAAATAAAACTAATTTCGCTGAATCGTTTTTCGGACCTTCTCGTTAATTGTATCCTTTCTATAGTAGTCTCTAACCGCGACTTTGTCCACTCATTTTTTGTTCAATGTTTTAATGAATTTTCTCCTAAAGTTTGTTTTTAAAAATTTTTGACTGAAGTTTCTAATAGATACATTAACGTTACTGTGAAAAGTCAATGGATTCGTGTCGATGTTCGATTAAAGCTTCCAAGTAACCAAAATTTCAATGTAAGGAGTTGTAGAATTTTTCCCGCCATTCAAGAGACTTTGCGCCATCCCATCTGTCAAATTTTGCATAGCTGAATTGAAACATGATCCTTTGAGCTTCACTAATGATGTCCATTCAGAAAGACTATAAACGGCGACAACCATCGATAACTTTGAAAAAGTTTATCACATAGTACTGGCAGATGATTTTGAAATTTAGGTTGGAGAGCAAGCAGAGATTATGCGTATCCTCAAAAAACGCTATCTGACATTAGCGGTTGCATTACCACGGTTGAATCAAAACTACATTCAACATTTCTAAATTTGTTTTGGAACAGTTTAAGCGTAACGAATCTGATTAATTGCGTCAGTTTGTAAATTTTCGTGAAATTTCGATCCAACCCTTCACTCCTCAAGCGAAAGAACAGTCAAAAGAATAGATTTAAAAGGATAAGTCTTTTCCAAAAAAAAGCGAAGACAGTTCCTTCGACCGATAGCGACAGTTTTCTGGGATACCCGCGCAATTTCGCTGATCGATTATCTTCAAAATGGTAACATATTAACTGGATAGAGTTGCTATCATTTGTTGATAAGCTAAAGACAAATTTAAAAAAAATGTTTTTGATAAAAAACAAAATGCTTTTCCATCATAGCAGCGGTTCTAACCACACTATAAATTTTAATAAAATTAAAATTCAAATCGAAGAATTTTAAAGGCTTTTAGGCTTAAAATTCAAGAATTTTACTTTGAACTTGTTGACCATGCACTGTATTCTGCAAATTCAACTTCTAGTGGCTTATCCTGTTTCGTGATTTAAAATTTTGTCTTGGTAGACAGGGGTTTTCATCTATCAAGAAAGTGATAGCATAAGGTGACGTCGATTTTGTAAAGAAAGACAGCAGCTATTATCTGGATGCGTCAACAAAGTTAGATCATCGCTGGAACAAATGTATTGACATACATAATACATACATATACATATACATACATAATACATTTGTAGTGTAATACAATACATAATACATTTGTATTTGTAATACATTTTAAGAATATAATTAAAATTGTATTCTTAAAATGTTGAAGTATAATTCAACATTTATAGAAACTTGCTTAGTTGGTTTGTTGAGTCGGAAACTTTCCTCGCCCTCGGAAAGCCCCCGTACTACGTACGTACGGTCGTTGCAACAACACGAAACGTTTTGTTTTCGGTGGAAGAAAATGGTAGCTTCGAAATGATCACTTCAAATAAGGCCAGACTCGTTGTTAGTGACGTTTCAAAAAGGGCTGTTGCGCCATAAATTATAATCTTCCTGGCACTACAGCCTCTCTCGGGCCTTCGCTTCCTGGAACAAGCGCCTCCAACTGTCTCAGCCCATTGACCGTGTCCTCCAATTTTGAAATCCGAGCAGTAATGAACTGTCCTCGTCCACACAGCCATAGATTATAATCATAAGCATAAATAGCAGTAATTACCTTTTTTTGATTTTTTATCAAATTTCTAGATTTCAATTTGTTTTTCATGTCAGTTGTATTATAATTTTAATGACTCAAATCTTCGTTTCAGCCTCGATTTCTACCTCCTGTACCGCCAAAACCGCCGAAACGCGGCATCCTGAAAGGATCGCGTAGCAACATTGCCAACATCCACGAAGAAGTCGCGCTCTCGCCCGATTCCAAAGTGATTCTCATGCGAAACACATTACAAAACGAGCTCCTGTTCGAAGAAATGCACGGACAGCAGCACAGTCAACAATTTACCTCAGTCGAAAGTCTTCGAAGCGAAGTTGGGGGTGAACTCACCCCCACGCGACATATGAGCATCACAAACTCACCAAATATGAACAACCTGCATGTCATGACCTCACCGTCGCCGAGTGCTGAAAGCCTTACGGATACAACGAATTCGTCCTTCGCGACGCCACCGTTCTCGCTGAGTCCGATTGGGGAGTCGCAAGGAATCTATCGATGGTCCCGCGTCCACGCCTTCGAGGATGTCGACCTGCCTCTGCCGCCCATCAGACTGGTGAAGTTGCCGCCGCCGCGGGAGTTCGCCATAAAGAGGCAAAAGTCGCCCCGCAATGACTTTGGATTCAGTTTGAGGAAAGCAATTTGCCTGGACCGCTCCGAGTCACTCTTTGCGCCGTCCTTTAAGCCTGTGATATTTGCGGAGCCGGGCGCGGGCGGCGGCGCCACCGGACTACTTCCGGGTGATCGACTGTTGAAAGTGAACGGCACCCCGGTGGGCGATTTGCCGCGAGAGACTATCATTGAGATGATTAGGAACAGTGGAGACAGTGTAACGGTCGAGGTAATTATCCATGCTGAATTCCATGAATTAGCTGTGAACCTTCATTCGAAACAACCAGCGTTGAGATGTTACATCAGAGCTAAAGTTATGTAGCCTCGCATGTAAATGTATTCCACTCTTGTAGGTGCAGCCCGTAGCCGAATTGGTCGAGTTGAGTCGGAGGTGCATGGTGAATGGCGAAGACCACTCAGACGAGACGGACCGGAGTGCAATCAACGCTAACTGTAATACGCTAAAGAGAAGCGCTAGCCGACGCTTCAGGCAAGAGGTAAGTTTTTATCTAAAGCACACATTTGATTGTTGACTTGGCTAGATGATACTTGCACATTATGCATTGCGTATAACAGTTTTCCGAGTGACGACGGAAACATCAACCGGTTGACACCGAAACGGGTTGTAACATTGGCGTATGGGATAGGCCCATTTGGGTTGTTGTCTAGAATGCGTACGACGATAAAATATTAGATACATGGATAAATATCTATTGAGACTTTTCCATGTCCATTTTCTCCCCATGTTATGCAAGTAATTTTTATATTTTAAAGTTATGCTTATATCACTAATTTTATTCTTGGAAAATTGATTATCCTTAACCTTATCTTACTCTGAGTTAATTCTACTATTCGGGTGGGACAGGTGGTCGGAATTCGGGATGATGTAAGGCATGTGGGGTAATTGTTCTCTTTTTCTCCCATTGAAGTTCATCTCTTGCTTATTCAGGCTGGTTCGCTACAGTCACTTTGTTGAGGTAATCTCTACTTGTCTGCTGCTTCTTGGGTAAGGAAGGGGAGGTTATTAACGCCCCGAGTGTCGGACACCCAGTGGCACAAATCTAGTGGACTACCGACCAAAGATCTTCTCCTTTTCAACCCGAGTGCCCTGCCTGAAACCGTTTGACATATTTCTTCGGGTTACCTGTGACGCCTTCGGGTTACAGGGAATCCTTTTCTAGTGGAAGTGAAAACTTTAGGAAGCTTGCTAGAGAAGAGGTTGCTCCGCCCTCGGCGCCCGACTAGGCATAGGATTGCCCGAGCATAATGTACAACATGTTTCATTTTGTGATCCGACTTGAGCATCTCTTCAGATCTGGATCTCTCGCACTTCTGCGCGGTCTGTCCTATCCTCTGAGTGAAAAGAATGACAGGCCTTATCTTTTTGTCCAATGCAGAACATGCAATCTAGAGACCGTGATTTATCAATCGAATCTAGGTAAGACTGAAAGCAATAGTATTCGCTCAATAGCTGGGTCAGGTAGAAGTCAGTCTCACAATGCTTTCGGCTTTGCCATTATCTCAAATCGTTGACGAGTCGCGCGGTCTATCTCCTTTTGACTCACGTTGCCAAGATTAATGCAAATCGTTGGAAGTGCAACGTCTTACATCGCTAGTGACTGAATTTTTGATATTCTCGTTTCTGTGGTGGTAGATTCTATTGCGTTCACTGGAAACGAGCACGATAGCGATCAAAAATGGTTGGTTTACCCCGGTTACCCAACACCACTGACACGGAGACTGTCACGGTATGCTGATGCAATCCGCTGTGCTCTTCATCTCAGCATCAGTGCCAGCAGTTTTCGGTGCAGCTGTTTATTGACACCTTCACTCGATATCTGCCCTTCATATAGAGTCGCGGATTGTCCGACACTCATCAAGATTCGCCTTCTTGTTGGACTTGGTCGCCATAAGTCGCTATCGACTCTAAAACAAAACAGCTTAGATGCTGTCAGCAAGTCCAGGTACTTAACTGATAGTTTCGACTCTACTTATGTATCCCCGCACTGATCTTTCTTTCTCTAAGGATCCTCTTCTTTGTCAGGATATCCACTTTGCGCTAGCCTAAATCCATAAGCCATCCTTATCGATAATGCACGTCTGAATGCACAGTCGACTTCATCGACTGTGCATTCAGCGAACTGTCCATCGTAGGAGACGTTCCACAAGTCTGGACCTATAATAGAGCCGTGAGACACACTCAATGTGACTAGCATCCTCTATTGATTCGCTGAAATTTTCTGTTTCGACGGAGATTATTTTTTTGTCTTCGGAACATTCAGTCGTTTTCCGTCACTTCATTTGTTTCGTCCATAGACGCGTTTCGGCTGTGCGCCATCTCCGGTGTGATGGTGCGTTCGGAAAGGGAACGTCACACCGATACAAAGGAAATGACGGATAACAACAGAATGTTCCGTCGAAGTGGCTCCGAAGTCAATGTTACTACCACAAAGTTGAGCTTCGCCTGAAAAGATGTTATGGTTGGCTCAGATTCAGCTACACACTAAAAAATGTTATACCTGGACACTAATCCCATGAGAAACCATCTCTTCGCCCGCAGCTCTAAATTGATTTATCAGGATACTATGCTGACAAATTTTTAAGCTCGGTGTTGTTTGTTAGCAGTAATATGTCGGCTTTCCTATTCCTTGCGAACTACTCAAGCAAATCTTGGCCCGTTTGAGCTCCGATGTAAATTTATCTGCAGGACACAGGTACGGAACCACTTAAGCAGGTTCCCAAAAACATACGAACATCAGAATTTAAACTAAGAAAAATCATGACTTCCAACAGATCCAAACATTTGCGACCAGGGTTCATTACCAACAATAAAAAGAAAGCAAATTGGAAGTCTTCCTCCTCCAAATAATTAAAGTCATCGAAAAATGATCATTGATAAACGCCATCTATCATTAAAGAAGGTAGACGAAACGAGACTGTACGTTAAAACAGACTTAGTCGCGCCTACTTTTGATAACACTAGTGGCCTACGTATGATACACGGAACAAAATATGACAGCGCCTTCATATTCATCGGACAAATGTCATAACCAAAAAGTGAGATTTTAAGCGATTGAAAAACGAATCACTTACCTAGTCCCTAAACCGACCGCCCCCGCCCCCTCCTTTTCTGCCACACCATCCCTCTATCTTTTCAACCGGACTTTTGGAAAAATTAAGGTGCTTTTGATGCCTAGAGTGAGGCATTTTTTTTTTGACCATTTGGCGTATCGTACATGAAAGTAAACATAACACGAAAATGTCACTTCAATCACAATCACTTGCCATGCACTCTCTTGCGCGACAATTATTTCGCTTTTTACACGATACCCTTGGCGCTAAAGCCCGCGGTTGACACCTTTTCCCGAAAAAGCTTGCGATAACACTAACCGTGCGCGGTCATATATAGTCAAAATTTGCTCACTTACCCAAAAAATATCACAAATATTTATTTCACTAAATTTTATTCTAGTTTTAGTGGACTTTAAGTAGAATTGACTCAAATGTTCTGTTCGTTAAATGGACAGTATTTTCTCTAGATATACAGAAACATATGCTTCAGTAGCTGAAAAGAATTTTGAGTCACCATTAGGATTTGTTTTTAGGATTGTCATTTCAAGTAAACGTCTTATATACATGTATATCTTTACACAGTCATGTGCAAAATAATAGCAGTAGTCATGCAGCTCTAAGTGCATAAGCGATTTCCATAATGCTATCGTTTCAAACTTGATTTACTCGTGTCATAATTAATCTTCAGATGTGGCTGCACTAAAACATTGGCATCATAGCTATTTGTGAAGAAGACATCTGTCAATGTCATCTGTTTTCTTCGCGTGATTACTAATTTTATTGTGCGAAATAATAGCAGCGTTGGTGAATATATCCACAAAACGTGGAAAAAATAGTACATAAAACATATTTTTTCTGTGTTAGTGGGGGTAAGAATTTGGAAGAGCTGGCGATATCGAGAAACAATTTTGTATCATAATCATTAAGCATACATGAATCACGGAGTTGGTATTACCTCGGAAGAACGAAAGCACATTATTAAATGGCGAAAAGAGGGAACATCAGAAAAGAAAATCCAAAATTTGTTAGGATGTTCCGCAAAGAAGTTATCCAACGTTATTAAAAATATAAAGATCGAGTTGAAACTCGTGGTAGAAAGAGAAAACTAACGGATTCACAAATAGACAAATTATTAGGGCAGCGAAAAAGAATCTATTTATTAGTTCCAGAGAAATTGTGAATGCAATGACCCACGTCAATTGACAACCAAGTCTACGGAATAACATTCGTTGGAGTGAGGAGAAGTTGAATTTGTGTTGTTTGGAAATACTGTAGTCCAAAAGTTCGTTCGGCGACCAAGAAAATCAGAATATCGTCCTGAATACACAACAAAGACGGCTAAATACGGAGGAATATCTGTTATGGGATGGGCATGCTTTTCGTGGTATGGTGTTGCTCCGTGAGAGAGAGACAATGACAGCTCAAACTTTTCTAAAAATCGTAAAAGAGATCTTGTTTGTTTATGCACAAAAAAATTTTCCACATCTATTCGTTGGATGTTCCAGCTTTATAATAACCCGAAACATACTATCAAAGCAGTGAAAAACGGATAGAAGAAAATAGAATTACTCTCATGTCGTGGCCTGCCCAAACTCTGGATTTAAATCCACTCGAAATTCTGTTCTGTAAGCGCCGATCGCTGACCAACTCTGGAATGCTGTTCGTACTCCGTGGGAGTCAATCTGTGTGGAAAGATGTCAGCTTTTAATAGAATCAATACCTCGTTCATGTGAAAAGGGTATTCATAATAAATGTTTTTTTTTTCATCAGGATATTTAATTAGGATCAGAACAAACAGAAATGAAGTTAAACCACTTCGAATCTGTATTTTGAATTGAAAATTGCTATCATTTTGCACAGTCTTGAAATACAATAAATGTATTAAAATGTAACATTTTTGAAAGGACTTGCTTCCAAAAATCCATGCCCTTATTAATATGAGCCTTTGCGAATTCTAGGCGTAGAAGTCAGCTATTAACTGATATTAATGGTTTTTTAGAGGGCGTTCTGCTTCGAAAACCATTTGCATTCAACTCTCGCCTAATAGTCCTTGGATAGACAATCTTTTTACTCACCGTAACAAAATGTACCGCTAAACTTGCAGCACTTGATTTGCCCACTTCCTTTAAAATTAGACTGAGGTCTCTCGGCGAAAGTTTTTCGGTCAACCAGTTCGTGGTTTGTTCTTAATGGAATCCGTGTTTTCAAAGTTTTTTTTTTATTATTGTTTGCACTGAACTTCGTTTTAACTTCAATGGTTACGCTATTTCACCATACGACTTATTGTCTTTTCTATATTGTACAACCAATTTTCGCGCATCACTGCAAATTTGTTTCCCGGACAACATTTTTTCGACCTTACACTTCAAAACTAGCGTAAAACTATAAAAGCGTTGCAGCTGCACTTCCACAACAAATCAACGAATAGGTTCTCAGAAAAATTCTGTTATGTTTCCCAGAGTGCACAACGAATAAACGAATTGGTTCTTAGAAAAATGTTATGTTTCCCAGTACACTGACTGTACGTAGACTTTTGTTACGTAATTTTTATCGTTATTATGAATTTCTTTGAAAGTTTGGTATGAAAAGTTTTTGTTTTTGTTTTTCGAAATATAAATTTTCGATAATGAAAAAAAAAACTGCATCAATGGTGTTTTTATTGAAGCTTCCAATCACTCAGAAACTCAGTATAAGGTGCTTTTGGTCGCCACTGTATGAAATCTTTTTTACTAGAATTCATCAATCTTTGATACATGTTCTTTGACGTATTGGATTCATTTTTTTATATTTATCTTAGAAATGAATGATCTCTTTCTTGCAACGCAGCCCGTGCAAACCTTTTTATTTCAGAAATTTCGTACAGCTTTGGGGTTCATGGGTATCCCACAATTACTTTCAAGGTTAGCGGCTATTTTCGGAGCACTCATTTTTGGCGAGTTCTTCACATTTCTTTCGATTCGCCCTCCTAATCGTTCACTCCGTATTAACTTACGGCCTCTCTCCGAAGCAAGATCGAAACAGTTATTAGTTTGATAGTTTTTCATTTCACATTGAAGGGTTGCACGTGGTCGTCCAACGATTTAATTTCTGCATAACTTATACCTTCGTCTTTGAGCTTACAAATTAGCTTTCTTACTTCAATACGAACCCTATGCTTTGTTTGCGCAATTCTCAAATTATCTGCGTGAACAAAACTACTCAATACTTTTACGAGAATTTTGGAACTGCAACTATCATTAAGACACTGGGGAGAGTACACCTGCGTTGAAAATTTAGTACCGTTAATTTTTTCTTTTTGTGGATACGAGATTAGATCTAGGTGTACGTGCAATTTTTTGGTGTACATGTGTTGACTTATGACGCACAAATGAAAATACTTGTGAGAAAATGAAGTAAATGGAAACGATTGTTCCTTGCATTTATAAAAATTAACTATAAATAATGAAAAAATAAAAACGAAATCAAATTATTTTCTTTTTTCTTATTTGTTATTTAGTTCCTTTTAGTCCACTTATTCAATTTACTTTTCGCTTAGACTCACGGTCAAATGAAAATCACTCTTTAAAGTCGTTGTCACCTGTCGATCCACGCGTCGAGTGATCTTCCTGCTTCCTTGCCCGAAAAAAATTCCAATCCAACAAAGCTTAACATCTGCACCTTAAAATTTAAATCCATATAACTCAAGAATGACCAGCAAAATTCTAAATTTTCTTGCATAGAATTTCAAACCTGTCCAAACTTCATGTCAATCGTTGGTGAATTATAATATATTAATGGTTTTTGCTCAAGTCGATTCTCGACTTCACCATTTCCTAAGGCTTCGTTCAATTCGTTTGGACCATTCAGTAAGCTCGAAAGCACTTAGAGGGCATTACTCCTTTATCAACAGCGTCGACCAAACATATCCTCTCCTCTACTCACATGATAAGTCATACACACAAGTATCTGCCACATTCCATTCACACTAATCTGAAATTTCAGTTTAATAATCATAACAATCATGCACATGCTAAAAGCAATCATTTATTAAACAGTCTCTTAGGCGCAATCGGACAAATTAAGAAACAAGTTACGCGACTACCACATTTCACACATCATAACATAAGTGCACTATATACAAGTACGCGTATGTTCTTCAGTAAGTAACGCCGAAATAAAAACCGGTCACATTTCAGTTTTATAAATTTATGGGACCATTCAATTTGTTAAGCCGATCCAAATTGCTACAATGCAGATGGAAATAGTCAGGAAATGTATGGAAGGAATAAATAAAATAAAGCCGACATTTAGCACTGCAACCCAACAAGTTAGCAATCATTGTTGTCTCAACCAAGAATGGCTTCATTTAAGAATGGTCCTGGATATTGTTTAATCAATATTCAGTTGTTATTTACATAATAACGCGCAATTGCACTTGCATCAAGTCAATTTTAAGTTGTTCTCGTACATTGAAAACGGGATTCAATCTTGAATTTCACCAACATCATTCATTCAAATTTTGAGTATCAAAAAGGTACCTTAAAATATTTTGACAGTCAGATGAAAGCCAGGACTGCACAGTGAACATGTGGAACTAAGTCGAGCCACAAAAATACACAGTTTATTAACTAAGTTTTTTTTTCTCTTTTCTGCACACATTCCCCCATTCGGCGAACTCGAGGGAACGATCTCAGAAGGCCTGAAAGACATTTGGAACTTTGTCTGCCAAAAATTAGGTTAAGGAACACCACCACATTTTGCTGAATCGTCTCCACAGTCTTCCTCAAAAGTTCTTCTCTCCTCTCTAGACGACGGATTTAAGTCGTAGCCCCTACCTTTGATGGTAATAATAGCCTACTTGAGTTGCACGTTTAATAAAACAAAAACATCGCACAAATGTCAACTCTTAAAATACAAACCATTTACCTGACACCTGCATCTTTCTTTTTATCCTAATTTTGGACCAGCTTCAGCAAAATTAAAGTGTTATTCTTACCAAGAGCCACAACTATTTCGTGGTTAATATGACGTTTCGCTAATGAGTACGAGAAGGACGTATACAAACCACTAAATTTTCGCTTCAATCACTTACCGTGCACTCGGTTTATCGATAACACTGCCCAAAAAGGAATATGTTTCGGGCTCAAAAATATCTTGAATATTCTTATGTATTTTCACCAGCTGAGTCCAAAAAAACCATAAAAAGACCGATTAGCTCTTGTTTCTGACATAAATTGACATGTTATTTTTTAAAGTAAAAATTTTCAGTTTCGGGTAAATTTTGTTTTCAGTAGTTGGCATACCTGTCAACTGACAACTCATCAGCTGTTTTTAGTTTATAAACATCAAGTTGTTCATTGTTGCTGTTCTTGCTCATAGGTTATGTTGTAGTTAGTGCTGATATTTGGATTTCTTGGTGTTCTAAAAGTGGAGTATATTGACTTATTTTAATGTTTGAAGGTTTTGAACTTTTGATTTAACAAGTTGCCATTAAAGTGTGTAAATTCAGTGAACAATTTTTGTTACATTTGCGGCGAAATAAGATTTTCATCTCAGAAACGCACATGACGCCTCATGTTAAAACGGCCTATCAGCATTAATGTGGTGTGAACGTAGGGGACCAGGATAAGTTATGGGCTCCATGACTCCATGACATATGTTATAATTTTTGCTCAGTTACTCTAAGAGAATGGCTGAGAACCAAAAAACGATGTATGGCTTTCAGTGTTCCTATGGTTTGGTGGGAGCCTTAGACTCACACTGACGCTTATTATTTCTCCTTGACTCCGCTCATAAAGGCAGGGTTGTCAATGAAGAAAATAAGAACAGTTAAATATCCTAATCTCCCGTCTACTGTTAGACCCATCTCACATTCGGACACTCTACCAGTTCCAACACCACCTCAAAATTATGTATGATAGTGCGGAAGAGGAAGAACTTGCCACGCCTTCCACATTGCATGACCCTGATTTTGAGATAAAAGACAATAAGCGAAAAAAACTGACACAAACGGAATTAAGTGATCTCGTTCGAGACCTTGATTTTTCCCAGGTGAAGGCAAAGCTTCTACGTTCAAAATTACAACAATGGAATCTTCTCCAACGGGATGTCAAGGTCTCATATTACAAAAAACGTCATTGAGATCTGCTTCCTCTTTTTGAGAAGAAAGGAAATCTGGTTGCTTGCTGGGACATAGGTGGTTCAATGCTATGACTAAATCATAATCACATTCCAACGGGCTATTAAAAGACTCCTCCAAGCTTAGTTTGAAAGCTGTTTTAGTTCACAATGGCAATCAGTTTCCTTCTGTTCCTGTTAGCCATACAGTTCATATGAAGGAGACATGCAAAAATGATAGCCTCGTTCGAGTCTATCAACTATGCTAAACATAAGTGGAAAATCCATGGTGATCTAAATGTCATTGCTGTACTTTTAGGAATGCAATTGGGGTACACTAAACACTGTTCGTTTTTGTACTTTTGTACTTTTAGGAATGCAATTGGGGTACACTAAACACTGTTCGTTTTTATGCATGTGGAGCAGGAAGGGGAAAGAAATCTCATTATGTAAATTCTGATTGGCCGGCAAGAAATCTGAACATCACAGAGAAATATGTTGTTGCCGAGTATCTCGTAGACCCATAAATGTTCATCTTCTTTGCACATAAAGCTGGGTCTGATGGAAAATTATGTCAAGGGAATGAATCAAGATGGACAAACCGCCCAGGTCTTGTGAGACAATTTCCTACGTTAAGTGACGCAAAAGTTACAGAAGGCATTTTTGTTGGACCACAAATTCGTCTACACTGGGCTCAATAATTCATTCGCTAAGCTGAATCTGCTTCACAAGTCGGAATAAGTCGGAGTAGCATGTAAGGAAAACATCGTCCAAAATCCTTTGAAAGCAGACCGTCATCAATGGTTGTGAAAAAAATATTCTAATTTTTATCTGTCCACCGTGAGAGTTGTCAGGCTGAAACGGTTTTGTAAATCAGTTGAAGTCGACTATCAAAAACTATTTGGTTAAGGTAAGACCAGATTTCTTGCTCGTATATCGACGGGCAAATCAATTATACGAATTTACCCGTCGTTTGAAATGGTTTCGTGGAGTTGTTTTCCTCCTGCGTGGATGGAATTATGTTTTTATTCTTAGAAGGACGGAACGTTGCCAGAACAAAAACATAATTTTCGATGTCCTGAAAGAATATTTCAACGAACCCAAAGTAGCCTCGTTTCACTGAAAACTGTCTTCAATTGCCTGGTGGGGGAATTTTGATTACTTTCCCTTTGTGCTATCGAATTTCGCAGGAAAATTGGACAGCTTTAGGTGACAATTTTGAATTGGACGGTGAAGTTGATTGAGGGCGAAAGCAGGTCTGCCATGGAAGTCAAGAGCGCCATCAACATCTTTATTGAAATGCTCGAAGATCGGGAGAAACACAAATAAATCATGAATGTCGCAGCTGAAGATGGAACTGTTACGAAGCAAAGGGTCCTGAATCCTGTAAAATTTGGTGTTTACAAAACAATTACGTGTTATCTATTATTGTATCTAGTATCTATATGTTTACTATATGGGCTGAAAATTCTCGAGATTTTGAATGACAACAAGCGTTTTTTGTACAAAGTTATTCTTATTCCTTAACATAGTGGGAATCGAGGACGATGCACTTGGTATAGCAATTTTCCAAAATTTCTGTGCCCTTTCTGTAATACGAAACTTCCAGGCGTTCTTGATTCGATCTGAATCTCTTTCCTTGGAGCCACCGCTTCTGGTTTGTCAACAGATGGTAGTCGCTGGGGGCCAAGTTTGGAAAGCACTGGTGAGCGTTGGCTTGTTGGCCGCTTTCGTGGCTTACCAGCCACTGTGCAGATTGCCTATTAGACTCAGGCGTATAGTCATGAACCCATGTTTCATCCATCGCCACAAAACGTCGACAAAATCCCAAACCGGCTGCTGAATTGTCAACGCGTTGCTGTTTTTGGTCCGGTACCCGGTCCGGACAGCATTTTCCTCTACAAAACATCGTGCAAAATGTATGTTGGAGATGACTGCGGCCACATCTAACTCGGACAACTTCATTTTACGAATTTTAAATTCACTTTAAATTCACTAAACCCCCGATAAACTGTTGTTCTCGCAGGAGCAGATGTGGGATAACATTTCTGCAGCCATTACAAAAATTGTTCAGAAGTTTTTCCCATTCAGGAACAATGTAGGATCATGACTAGATATTCCTGTTTTTCCATTTTGTTTACGAAGGCGAAAGTAGCGTCACTTGAGCGACTGTAGCTTGTAAACGAGTAAGCGAAATGTCATGAAACTTCATAATTAAACTAGTGACAGATGAACCTCCGGAAATAAGTCATGTTCATTTTCTAGTGGTGTCACCTATTGAGAAACCCCGGGACTTTTCAGTCCATGTAGAATTTTTTGGATGTCACGACAGCGTAGCGATTATATCAAGAAATAATTTTTTCACTTGAACGAAGTCATGATTTTCGTATGAGTTGGATTTGATCAACCACTTAAATGGTAGTTTGTCCAATGTACCATTATATTCATAGCATCGAGAGGCAAATTTGACATATGTCATATGAACTGAGTGAGAAAGAGTTGCTCGATCAGTTCGATCAATCATGGGAACGGACAGTGTTGCTGTCGATGAATGTTGGGTCGAATGTCTCAAACGTTTCGTGAAAAATCATATTCCACGAATCGTCGCGTATATGTTATGTTTACTGGGAACAACAGTGTCTGTTTAACGTATCTTATCTCTAATGGAAGTAATTTGGATACATGTCAAGTCGCGATTGAACATTCAAACATTGCCAGTCGTTTTATATTTTCAATCATATCTAATTGGGTTGTTTGGAATACTTTGATTTCTTGAAAGGACAGCTCAACCCCCTGAAACAATTAGGAAGTGATAGGAAATACGTTTTGAAGAAAGTCAATGTAAATACAGCATGAATTTGTGTATTTCTCGCAATCGCGAAAGACAACAGAATAAAATCTGTGTCGTTTTGACAACATTATTCATATATTTTCTCAGTTTTGCTTCTGTTTCCTTTTCCTTTTGTGGTAAAAACGGTGGTCATGATAGGTTTCACTCAATGGTAATGCCATCATTTTTCACCAGTCCCAGTGTCAGTCACATTTTATAATCTTTAAAAAATTTCTTCTTCAACTAGTCACTCCTTAAACCTCACTTTTCCGCGCAATTAATTCGTAATCTTATAAATTATATAAAACATTTGTCTCGCCTTTCGTTACAAGATGACAATTGAAAGACCAATCGAAAACAAATTGATGATATGTTGTATGCGTGCAAGTACATCAAAGAATTGCATTTGGTAGTGGTTCAAGATAAATCATTGCATATCAGTTTAATTCAGCATGCAAAAAAAAAAACGATTTTATCCATATCTCGATTCATTTGATTTATACAAACGTTTTTATTACATTTCCAAGCCTTCAATTCGTTTAATTCCATTCAATTCCCGCTTGTTATAATCGATGTGTTGTATATGCAACTGATTTTGGTCATTGTGTCTTTTCACCTTTTTATTTGCTTCTTATCCTTACGCTCTCATTGATTAAATAAATAAATAATTGCATGTAAGTATAACTTGGCAAATCAACTTGTTCAAACACACGGAAATAGACTTTTCTGCTTTTCTAATTTTATCATTTCAATTAAGATTAGGTAACGGCGCGGCATTGCTTGAAGATATAATTTTATAAGATGCAAATTGGTTACACGGTAGTCGAGATGATATGTTTTTTTTTGTTTTGTATCCAATTAACACACACGTGCATGAAGCTAAATTTTAGGAGAAGAAATATTTCAGTTCACTTTCCAAATGGCTTTTCCCATGCAACTGACTTCAATGTTTATTTGGGGCTTGAATATGTCAATAAATCAACTATTAGAAATTTTTGTAGCGAAATCAAGAGTCAATTTGATGATAAAAACTAGCAAGAAATTATTTATATATATATAAAATCAAGAGTCAATTTGATGATAAAAACTAGCAAGAAATTATTTGGATTGAGTCTTTACAAAAGATCTAATTTCAAACGAGCTAACGGACCAGCTTTAATTTAATATTAGAGGCAATGATCCTTCCTTATTACCCAATTTCTTAAATTTCATACCCTAATATCTCAAGACATTTCATATGAATTTTTTTTTCATTCACATTTTCATTATAACGCTTCATATAGAATAAATTCCACTACGTTCGAGGCAGAAGCTCATGTAGGATACCTGTGAAAAAAAAAAAACATGCAACATTTTCTCAACTGACTTTCGTAAATGACAGACTCAGATTCAGAGACAGCGCTCAGACTCCTCTATAAGTATCTTAACTTAAATTTCGAAAGGCCCAAGATGAATGGACACTTTTTCAGCGGAACAAAAACAGTCCTGTAAATTATATTCCTTAAACTATTCAACATATTCCTTCGTGTGGTGTGTTACGAGGCATGGCGTTGGGCATAATACTAAGTTGCGCTTTTTACACATATAACAAATTTTCTTTTTATTTTTCTTTTCCTATCACTTTTAACGCAATACAATGCACAGTATGTCTTTGTGTTGTCTTTAGAACTTTCTTTTTGTGACTTTTGGGGTAGGGACGTGAAGGCTGTTTACACCCTGAGACCCTGAGACGCCTTCAGATTATAAGAACCTCTTCCCCAGCGGGAAGATTTGCCAACCGTTTTCAGCATTTCTCCAGCAATAGTTTCAGAACGGAGCTCACCAATTTCGCTGAGGAGGTCCCCGCGCTACTTACTCCATCTTTTGCAAATGATAAATGTGTGACAGGTGTAATCCAACTCTCCTGCACAAAACATGCAGTTCGAAGACCGTCAATCTTGTGCAGCTAAGACTTTGCTAATCGCCTTCGGTGTAACTCCTTGCTGAGTGCGTCGCCCACAGCTCTGACCCATAAACTAAAATCGACTGCATAGTTCTAATTAGGAGTTGTTTCCTTGATACAATGGGCCACCCAATTGTTAGCCATTAATCCAGTGAGTACCGTTACATGCGCTACAGCCTTGTCACCTGTTGCCCTCATTTGATGGGAAAACTCATCTTCGAGTATATCAGGACGCCCAGATATTTCACTGCTTATTTAGATTCAACCAGCGCGTCTCCAACACTTTTTGGCCCTACTCTGGGGATTCTCTTCTTTGTGATGATGACCGCTTCGGTTTATTCCAGTGCCAACCTGAAACCGATCTGAAACTTGAAACTGATCATCCAGTAAATACCCGCCGCATTAACGTATTTAGTCTGAGTTGCGCATGGTCGACTGTGAATCATCCGGCAGTTCAAGTTGCTGTAGTCCGTTACAAGAGATGTCAAATAGATCCGGGCCAAGGATGGAGCCCTGAGCGACACCAGGAGTAAAAATCTTCTTTTGGCTGTCTCCTTTCGAGTCATAGAAGAGGCGGCGACCTTTCAAATAGTCCCTTAAAATCCGAATCAGATATACTGGTACTTAAATATGCTTTTCTGGTGTTTCAAGAATATCAACCCATCTAACGTAGTTAAATGTATGTCGGACATCCAGTGTAACCAGCAGAACGATCGGTCGTGTTGAAATGCTGAGTGCCTCCGCACGTTCGACGGTGCTCACCATTTCTCCGATTGCATCGACGTTAGTACGACCTGTTCTGATGCCATACTGCCGTGAAGATAGGTCCCCAGAAGCATGAATCACGTCAGTGAGCCTTCCCCTGATAAGTTTTTCAAAAACTTTTCCGGCCGTGTCTAGCATATACAGCGGGCGGTACGCAGCTCGTGACTCCGGATTCCCTTTCCTCTTAGTAATCAGTACAAGTCTCGCCACCATCCGACACTCTGGGAAGCCCCCCCCCCACAGGCATGCGTTGAACGTGCTGAGGAGCAGGTCAAGGCAAAAGCGAAAGACCATCTGTAGCACCTCAGCTGGAATTCTATCTGGTCTTCGAGCCTTTCTTGCCTTCATAGACAAGACCGCTTTCTCCAATTCCATTTTCGTGAAATGTGGGATTTCCATTGGTATTTCATCGCGGACGGCCTCAACGATGGTGGCGTGGAAAGGGAAAATAGCCCGCAAAATTTCGTCCATCTTTTCTTCTATGAGTGAGACAACTTTGGGCACTTAGCTTCGGCATCAATATTTTATAGCACAGGCTCCAAGAATCGCTGTTCACGTCACGTCGTCCACCTGGTTTTGCTAACGGCTGGCCTCGCTGCTGTTGATTAGTCTGCGAAGAATTTTCTAACTGATTTATAAGTTGCTGATTGGATACATGCCTCTTCCCAGGTCATATCACGCTGTGCCTTTCGTCGTAGATTGTGACACTCCCTTCGTTTGTAGGGACGTAACGTCCCTCCCCGCAATTTCAGGTAAGCACCAGTATACTGGGGGATTGTCGTCGTAGGGGCATGAAAGACCTGCAGGCGGATGTAATGATTCTCATAGTTGAGTTCATTACATCTTTTGCCGCAAGACGTCCGCTCCTCAGCGTTGCTTCCGACAGCGGTGATCGTGTCATAAGCAGTTCAACAAACTTCTCAGTACAAGCTTTCTCATTATTCGACCGGAGAGCAGAAGACTGAGCGCGTGGTCTTCGGGAAGCAACGTCAAGGATCTCCAGCGCTAAGTACTGGTTATCACTGGCCAAGTAATCCTCTAGCACTCCAATTTTTAACTGATTGCACTAGGCACTCCGAAGCGAATGTCACATCAGGTATGGTTCCAATGCAACCCCATTGACGGAAAATAGGAGTGTCACCTATATTCACTACGACGAGTCCAGTTCTGGCTGCCATGTCCAGGAACCTTTACCTCTGATTCAACCGATTCGATTCCTCAAACATTGAAGTCACCTCCGACGAGCACATGGTCCTCTGTACTCGAAAAAGTGTCCTCTAAAGCATTGACCCTCAGTTAAAAAGACAACTATTCCTTCGGGGTTAGATACACACTGAAGAGTGTAGTTCCCCTACACTGAACTCAAACACAACCATCTCTCCGCCCCAGGATGGTGGCTGTACCGGATCTGTCAGGATACCATGGTGGTGAATTTCTGGTGTGATTTTGCTCTATCAGTAGCAGCAAGTGAGCTTGTCTGTCTTTCGTAAACTGTTCGAGCAGATCTTGGGCGATTATGCTTAGATGCAGATTGATTGGAAGGATGTGAATCATTGCAGACGCGCTTCAGTCTTGGTTAGGACTTCTTGGAAGACCATATACTCCCCTGTACATGGGATGCGTGTTAAAAGACTAAAATGGAATTTTCTCAAATTGTGAAATTGTGAAAAGTCCACAGCTCAAAAATTATGGGTCATCATAATTCTCTCCGAAGGACAGTTACACAATAAGCGGCTTACCTACCGAGGGTATCTTAATGTATTTCCACTGTTAGGGATTTCGGGAAGATTTGCAATATTTGAAAGATTTGGACTATAGTATCAAGCACGTTATTTTTTAATGGTTTTGGACTCATATTTGTAAGTGTAAGTTGCTCCCCTCCTCCGTTTCAATTGTTTTCTTTAAAATTTAAACCCAGTATCCACGAGAAGCTTTTTTAGACCAAATTTCATCCTTTTCTAAATATTTCACCATTACCATTCGTTGTTTCAGCTTCAAAAACAAAACAAATAAAAAACGTATTTTCCTTCACTCGTCGTCATTCCTGGTATAGTACACGCAAACAGCTTTTACGAACGTAACTCCTTGGCAAGGATTTTGCGAACGCTGCTCTATGAGACACATGAGGTCTCGTAAAGCAGCGTTCCCTTGGCATTTTCCCTTGCCTTCAATCGCAGATGTTGATGGGCGTCCTTTGAAAAGACTTTCTGTTGACGCTCCTGAATTTATTTTTAAATACTTCATACGACACTGATAATCACTAGGAATCATTTTAACAGCTTGTAATTCTTGCCTACCGGTAGAAAAAAAAGAAGATAGAAATTCCAGCACCCATGATAAAATGGTGCAATATAGAGGAAGTAAACAGGGCAGATATGGAAAGAATGACTGTCAGATATTTCGATGGAAGAAAATATGAGAGATTGGAAAACTGAAAAATGTATGTGGCGAAATTCATTCTAATGCCATCGTACTTGGTTAAGTGAACATTTAATATATGGTGCCCAAGTTTTCAAAACTCTTGCTCTATGTTATTTTTCTCATCTTTGGATTGATTAGCCTAGAAATTCCCCTGATTTCCCCAGAAGCGTTCTATGATCACTTTCTTTCACTTGTTTAGTCTCAAAATTCCGCTGATTTATGTCCATCGGGAAAGTTTGACGCGGAATACATTGTAGTCTCGTTAGAGGTTCAACCCAAAAAATAGGCAGGAACTGAAACGACGCAAACAAGCCAAATAGAAAGCCGTTTTCGGTCGAACGCCCAAGAAGAATTTGTGAAAAATTCGCGTAAAAGCGAATTTCAGTATATACTATAAAAATTACTATTACTATAGTACTGCAGTACTTTATAATAAAATTAATAAATCAATATATTTTCATACAAGTTTAATGCAAAAAAAAAATAATTAAAACAAAACTTTTCACTACCCTCTGGTATGTTTTGACGGGATTGGAACCGCTAAGTCGTAGCGTAACAACAAAGCGGCAATAGCACTCCCTTGAGGAATCTCGAGAAAAAAAAGCCAAGTACTGTAGATTAATATTTGTGTTTTAAAGGAATTATTTTCTGGATATTTTTGTTAACAATGAGAAATTTTTTACAAATAATACTCAAACATACCAATTCTTGATTGAATCCCACTAAATTGGAAGTTTGTTCACAGCAAAGCGTACATACTAAGCCGTGCTACAAGTTCCTACAACAAATGAGATCCATTGGTATTCAACCGAAATCAGGAGAGCTTTATTTGATTTGGTAAACTTCCTCTCAATTTTGCGTAAAACAAGAACACCTCTCTTAAACATAAAAACACAATACAAATGCAAATCTATTTACTATTTTTCTATCTCTGTCCGAATGAAGTCACGCACGAGTGTTGGTGCTATTTGTGCGTATGGTATGATTGCGAGTTTTTTTCAATCGCTATTTTCACAGAACGCTAATATTTCCACAATGAAGCTCTTCGTTAAGCTGGAACGTTGTCGGAGATACAAGTGCATCCTTCCAGTGCGCAACTCTCAATTCTAATATTTCCTAGTCGCAAAAGATCCCAAGCGACAGAAAATTCAATAGTTTCAATAGAATCTAGTTACAAAGCGAAACGAAAAAGTGTGTAAGTGCAACATGACGATCGTCGTACTATTGAAAAGGATCTACGGGTGAGAATATCAGAAATTACAGAACGGCATAAGAGATGCTGCTGTCAAATGACTTTCAAAAATAATCTACAGCTCTGTAACGTGTAAGATGGGTTCCTCGCTCGTAATTGAAAAGCTGAAGCAAACATGTCTAGTAGTTTGTCAGCGGCTGGCAGTATAATTCAAAGAAAGGCTTAATGAATTATTGTATTGGGATCACAACGTACGTGGATACACGAAAAGGGGTCTTCCTGAAAGCCTACACTCGAGTCTTAGTTGGGAAGGATCATTTGAGCGTATTATTTTTCGAATGGTGAGCTGTTATCTACTTGTCTCATCTACAACCGATGAGAGTGAATATCCTCTACGAAACGCCAGGATCCACACTACAGCTCTGACAGTTTCGCAGGTACAAAATATGCACCCGATTGCATTGTTATCACAAAATCGACTAGGTTATTTGTCTTACAGCCCGATCTTATCGCCCTGTATCATCTTATTGGTATTAAACTACATGAATATAGCGCTGGCAGGGCTGCAATTTCAAAATGGCACTATTCGTTGCCGATTTAACCAGCGATATTGTGATAAAAAACCTCTGTTCTCGCTCGAAAAACTTATTTTCGAAGCGGTAAAATGTTTTGTTAATGTTAGTTATAAATGCTTTATGCTTTTCACTAAATAATTTTTTTTTATTTTTGTCAAATAATACAACAAAATATATTTGATACACTTCTGTAACAAAAAAGATTATTCCTCGAGGATGCTTGCCTTTTAGAAGATTTACATTCGTATTCTTCATGATACTTCATGGCATTCTTCATGGTACTCGTGAGATTCATGGTTCATGCACAAATATCCTTTATTATAAAGCATGTCTTAGTAGAGGGTTTGGAGACTTGTTTTCAAGAATGAAAAATTGGACTCATCACATCTTTTTCAATGGCTCTAGTCATTTAACCATTGGTCAGTAGAGAACAGAATAAAACATAACAGTAGTGAGCTACTTGGATTTGAAAGGACCGCTCCATTATGATTTCACACATAGTTCGCTTAATGAATTTCTGTAATTCGTTATCAGGATGTTAAAAAAATATTACTCAGAAATTTGAGATGCGCTTATTCGGGAAGATGATTCAAACAAATGTTCTAATCAACTTATCCTTCTTCGTTAAAAATAAAAGTGATATGCTTCCTTATCTAGTATGAGTCACCTCACAATAAATCGTTTGTCACCGAATTAGATCGATTACCAATCACTGTCAGTTCAGAAAGACACCAAGATTGAAAAAATGCGGAAAATTTATCCATCGGCGACCTACAGTCAATCAACAAACTTGGTTCCCGCGTGTGTATGTAAGATATAACGATCAACTTTTAACAGATTTTCCAATCTAAAGTATGTATTTATGCAACACGTGGGAGAGTTCTTGTGGAAGTGCCTCCAAACTAAGAAACGAACGAATGGATTACAATATCATATGTGCATAGCATGTGGGCGAACCAGATCAAAGTTAAGTTACAACTAAGCTGGATTGATGCAGCCGTCAGTAGTGGTTGAAATCTTTTTCGAGGTGCCCTGATCAACCAAACCAAGTCTGATGAAAAACCAAAACGATTTTCTTTTGCAACAACTCCTGAACGTGGTCGTCATCATTCTCGTGGTGTTTAAGGGAACGCTGTGCAAGTTTCGTCGCACATCATGCATGCCTTCGTCGTTTCCCAGCTTTGCGTCGCATTAACTTTTCACGCTGTTTTCCTCCATTGTATTTTGTTTACTTGCGTGATGGAAAAAGTGTTGGCTGCAAAATGGCCTTCCTACAGCTTGCAGCTATTCCTAATACTTCCTACCGCCCAGACAGGCCGAGAACTTATTTCACTTCCCATTTGCTGCTCCGTCGCTCTTTATCAAACTCATTAATATTACGACCAGTAGATCCGATAATCATATGAAATAAATAAATTACGAGCATGTGATCCATCGCTCCCGCAATATAAATGCACATAATGCAGATATGATTGCGGGGGCTGATTCGTAGAGGCGGGAATGCGTCAGAGAAATGGTAGCCGTGAGGTCTGTTTGTAACAAAATCTCCTTCTTTTCTTCAAATTATTGCATTGTTTCTGCATTAACGGTTCTTAGTGCTTTAGTTGCATTGAAGGCAAGCTTTGGTTACATGCATGTTTGTTGCGTCATTATGGGGTTATGTAAGATTCGGTCCACTACGCAATATTGTGGAGGAGTTAAGATATATGACATGCAAAGTGTCAACTACTAATTCTTTAAATATTTCGATTTCATAAACATGGCCACTGTATGTCTACCGACAAAGGATGCTTGGATAAAATTTATTTTCTTGACCATTTTTCAGGAATTTTTCATTGCGAATCCAATCCAACTCATTGTCTTTAGAAAATCTTTCAATGATTTCAATTTAACCGAACAAATAGA
Organism: Stratiomys singularior; assembly: GCA_954870665.1. Taxonomy (NCBI): domain Eukaryota; kingdom Metazoa; phylum Arthropoda; class Insecta; order Diptera; family Stratiomyidae; genus Stratiomys; species Stratiomys singularior. Next base: position 128,515,132 of record OX940878.1, on the reverse strand, counting down.
ATAGAATTTCGGTCAGCATAGTCCTGTTCGGCTAATTGAATTTAATTATCAGAGATTTATGCAGCTGCACGCATTCTGAAACGTAAATCCTATTGGACTGACTGCAGTCCATTTGATTCCCTCGGGAATCATGTCATTAATTTAAATCAGTTTAGTGGGATTACATTCTTTCGGTGCATCAGTAGAGGACCAATTGTTGGTAATTGCCCGCGCGACGGTGTGACCTATGATTCCATACATACGACTTTCCGCCGCCATAACATTTAGGTCATTTATGTACATGCATGATTTGATCTTTCCGGATTTGAAGGGAAAATTCAATGAAATTTTGCCTTAAGGGACTACTACCAGTTACAAAGGCAAAAAATAACCCTATAATCAATTTTTTCTCGTTTCTATTATTATATAATCTTGTATAACTTTTTATATTTTACTAGTACAATATTCTAAATTATAATTTTTTTTTTACTTTTAATGTGTACATTAAAAAATAAAAAAAATTATAGAGGGTGCCAAAGTTGAGTGCTGACAAATGATAATGCTCCGGGGTTAATCTCAAAATTGACAAATCTGAAACAAAAAATTATGAGATTACGGCGGAGAATATATGGTAATATGCAGCCCATATTTCCTTCTTCATATCGATACAGAAACCGTTATATGTTAATAAATTCTTTATAATTTTGCCAGTTAAGTCTTGGATTTTAACAGGTGGAGGTGATGGTGGATCCCATCTAGTTTTTCTTCTATTGCGTGTTGTTTCGATTGCTCTTCTAATTTTTTTCAACTTTTTTTATTTTTCGTACTTGGGTTATCGTTTTTTTATCTTCCTTAAGATGACGAAACATACGTTTGCCGACATGTAAAACACACTCAAGCTTTTAACTGGAAAATCGTCATAGGGCTTGGCCCTCAGATAGATTTATAAACGTTTTTGAATCCCCGTCACCGATGTAATATTCATATTTAGCATTATGTAAATTAATGAAACTTTTAAACATATCTATAATGCCTTGAACCTCCATACTACCGGAGCTACCTTCGTAATTAGCACTGCATTCTTCTTTATGCTCTTTACCAGAATGTTTATCAATCACAGTTTAAACGCCGAGTAGAAAGCTGAAACCACGCTTTGACCAGGTTCCGTCACCCGAAACCACCAATTCGTCTTCGGGCATTCCATTTTCTTTATTTTTTTGCATTTCTTCCTCGCCAGCTTTTTTAAGCAAATTTTACCGACAGAACTTGCCGCTATTTTAACATTTTCTTTTATTCTGTAATAGGTTGTTGTACTAAAAGAGGATGTCATATCCATGAGTGAGCAAAAAAGATTCAAACCATTGGTACCGACGCCAATCAATCGCATAACAAATATAATGCTCCCGTTAACGTCAAATGATGTATTTATCAAAAGAGTAAAATTTATTTGTCGATCCTCACATTCACATTCAATATTTATTTTGATTCTAGTCCACGAATTGCAGTTTTGGTAAATTTCACATCTTTTACGCACGTTTTACACTGTAATATACTCGCCAACGCCGAAAAAATAAGGGAAAACGACAAAACACAATAAGAACGGCTATCGTCGAGTTTAACGTCAAAATAACTTGTTGACAATTTTCTTGCCGAAGTCCTCGTGAATACTGTACTGTGTTCAGCAGTATGTTGAATCCCTTGAAATTCACCAGATTTTCTCACATTCCTTTTTTTTGCATACATTCCTTTTTTTCCTTTCGCATATGGATTTTTGCCCATTTTGAATTTATCGAACGTTTGTGTACCATTCCCAATATAAACAGATACGTTCGAGAACGCCGACACTGAAGTACGTTTGTAAATATATGTATTGAAATAGAATAACGGTGTTTTGGAGAGAGGAGAAGCGCACCTGCTGAAACTCGTCAAACCAGTTGTCGCGCACTAAAAACGCGCATGCACTTAAACTGCTACCAATTTCTTATTTTTTTGAATTTTTATATAAAAATTTAGGAGATAATTTCTGAAGGTGTAAGGATTAGTAACTATAAACCGGTAATAGTCTGTAATGTATTAATTTATTTAATTACAATTTGTTGATTATAATAACTTTCTACTTTACGTCAGTTGTCAAGCGTCTATATAAGTTGAATTGAAAGTGAGAGAGATCAATTTCTCGCTGTCGCTATTTATACCTCCATCATCTAGCGGTGAAACCTGACACTAGGTTGTCATCTGGCAATCGCTACAGTACTCCCCCTCGAGTGACATTGTCACGATGATGTTTTGCAGGAGGATACGTCTTAATAATTCGTGGTCGTGATGTGACGGGTTGCCATGAAATTGATTTCGGCTGACAAGGAACAGAAGCATTTTGATTTAATATGAAGGATGACGGATTTTCGACGTGCTGGGTAGCGGCGACGGCAACGAAAGCTGGTTTCAAACGTTCAGTAGACACATTGATTTGTCTACCCTCGACATCAACGGTAAACAAAACATCCGAAATCCGGTTGATCACTTTGTGAGGTCCTGTGTACGGTTGGCAGAGTGATCTCTTGACGGCGTCAACCCTCAAGAAGACGTGTGAACAGGAATGTAACTGCGGATGCACGAAGGTTGTTCGTTCAATGCGACGGTTGACTGGAACTGGTCGTAATCCACGCATGTGTTGCTTCAGCATCGATCCGAATGCGTGCGGATCGAACTGTTTGTCATCGCTCACGAAAAACTCGCCAGGAAGTGTTAATGTAGTTCCATAAACCAGCTCAGCGCAACTTGCTCCTAAATCCTCCTTAAATGCATTTCGGAGTCCTAGTAAAACGGTTGGTAGGATATGGGGCCAGTTAGAATTCCGCTCGTGGCACATGATGGCAGCTTTTAATGTGCGATGCCATCGCTCGACCAACCCATTCGATGCTGGGTGATATGGCGAAGTTCGCGTTCGTTTACATCCCAAGAGTTTAGAGAGTGAAGAGAAAAGCGCGGACTCAAATTGAGTTCCTTGATCAGTCGTTACGATCTGTGGCGCTCCAAATCTCGATACCCAGCTTGCGTAAAATGCGAAGGCAACGGTTTCAGCTGTTTGGTCGCAAACAGGAACTGCCTCTGGCCAGCGTGAAAATCGGTCAACCATGGTTACGCAATAGCGATAACCGTTGGCTGTTATTAGTGGTCCGATTATATCCAGATGAACCTGCTGGAAGCGTTTGTCCGGTATCGAAAACTCTTGAATGGTGTTTTTCGTATGTCTGCCAACCTTGGATTTCTGACATGGTATACAAGAGCGTGTATACGCCCGAATGTCTTTCTTCATGTCAGGCCAAACAAATTTCCGTTGAATTGCTCGAATCATTGCGCGGGCTCCAGGATGCGAGCATCTATGGAAGGTCTCCATCACTCGATTTCGTAGAGTTGATGGAACGTATGGTCGTATATTGCTCGTCGATGTATCACAATATAAATTTCCTTGTTCTTCCATAGGGAGTGGGTGCAGCTTGAGCGAAGTACTGTTTCCAGATAGGAGTGTTTGGAGTGCGGTGTCGTCGCGTTGTTCATCGATCAGTTCACAGGTGGTTATTGACGATGGCAGGTTGATTGCTTCCACTCGTGATAATGTGTCTGCTACGATGTTTTCCTCTCCACTTACATGCACGATTCGGGTGCAAAATTGAGATATAAAACTTAAGTGCCTTATCTGTCTCGGCGAAGATTTTTCTGTTTTCTGGCTGAACGCATATATTAATGGTTTGTGATCCGTCTTGATAACGAATTGCGTGCCTTCCAACCAGTGTCGGAAGTGTTTTACACTGCTGTAAATAGCTAATAGCTCTCGGTCGTAAACGCTGTACTTGACTTCGGCGTTGCTGAGTTTCCGCTGAAAGTACGCTAGAGGCAGCCAGTTACCATTAACTTTTTGCTCGAGGACGGATCCAATCGCAACATTCGAGGCATCAGTAACAAGTTGTAATGGCATTGATGGAGAAAAGTGCACTAGCAATGTTTCTTTCGCTAGGCTTTCCTTACAAGCGTTAAAGGCTTTTATAGTCTCTGCCGACCATTCGATGAAGCTTTTGTCACCTTTCTTCACGTTGCGGAGAAATTGATGAAGAGGTGCTTGTAAGTTAGCAGCATCACGAATAAATCTTCGGTAATAGTTTAAAGTGCCGAGAAAACAACGCAGTTGCTTTACCGTTGTTGGCAATTTAAAATCTCGTATGGCTTTCACTCGCGAATCAGGTGGAGAAATGCCATGCTTATTTATCTTGTGGCCGAGATACTCGATTTCCTTTACGCCTAATTCACATTTGGCGATGTTGATGACTATTCCGTATGATTTCAACCGTTCGAAAATTACACGAAGATGATGCATGTGTTCCTCGTTGGATTTAGATGCAACCAGAATGTCATCTAGATAACACACACAAAAGTCCAAACCACGTAAAACTTCGTCCACGAACCGTTGAAAGGTTTGGGCGGCATTTCGAAGGCCGAATGTCATAACTTTGAATTCGAACAATCCAAAAGGTGTTATGACTGCCGTTTTCGGGACATCTTCTTCGGCAACAGGAATTTGGAAATATGCACGAAGCAAGTCTAACTTTGAAAATACACATTTGCCTGTGAGACCTGATGTAATATCCTGTATATGTCGCATGGGGTAGCGGTCCGGAATGGTGACGGCATTTAGTCTGCGATAATCACCGCATGGGCGCCACGAACCTTCCTTCTTGGGCACTAGATGTAAAGGACTGGCCCATGGGCTGTTTGACGGGCGGCAGTAACCCTTGTCCATCATATACTGGAATTCAGCTTTGGCGATTTTCAGCTTGTCTGGTGGTAGTCGTCTAGGGCGCTCCGCTACGGGTGGACCAGTGGTGACGATGTGATGTTTTACGGAATGTTGAATTGTTTTCGCTAAGGCTGGATTTGTAACTTCCGGATATGATTTCAGGAGTTCGTGGAATCGCGATTCTCCATTTATCGTAACAATAGATCCTGTGCACAGATTTGATATGGCTCCGGCTGATGTGAGATTAGTTTTTAGATCAACGAGACGTCTGTTTTTTAAATCTACAGATAGACCGTGCTCTTTCAGAAAGTCAGCACCTATGATTGGTTGCGAAACATCAGCAACTATAAATGGCCACGTGAATGGTCGACGCAGGTTGAAATTCAATGTCAACAACTTTTCACCATAAGTATTTATCGGAGATTTGTTGGCCGCATATAGCTTATATTTTGTCTTACTATGATTTCCGAGCGATTGGAGTTTAGGTATGACTGACACGTCCGCACCTGTGTCAATCAAAAATTTTAGTTTGGAGTGTTGATCTATCACAAACAGACGGTTTGTTGTGGAGCGGCTGCGATCCGTCTCAACCCGCAGGGCTCCTATGCGTTTCCCGGTGTCACTGGTACCTGAAAGTTACACGGCTTGGCGCAACGACGAGCGGCTACTCCGAACTTTCGATGAAAGTAGCAAATTTTGTTTTCATGTTTTTGATTGCGAGAACGGCTTTGTCGCCTGAAATGTCGTGGTGATCTTGATCTTCGATAAGTGGACACACGTAGTTCTTCAATTGATGCTTTCAATTCTGCGATCTGTGCACTTAAGTCTTCCGTTCTGGGCGAGCTTCCTTTTGAATTTTGGAAATTTGAAATCTCGCAGATCTCACTTGGCTGCTTAACCTCTATAATTTTATCAGCCATTTCAGCGAGGCGGATGAGATCGCTTGTTTCCGCGATGGCGAGTATCGACTGCACGTCCGGGGGCAGTCGTTGTAACCACAATGATTTTAAAAATGATTCACCTACCTTATTTTTCGCAGCTGAGGTCATGCATCGCAGTAAATGTGACGGCTTGCTGTCGCCAAGTTCCATGCCTGTGAGTAGTGTCCGTACCTGAGCTTCTTCGGACGGCGCGTACACGTTGATCAGCCTTGCCTTAATTGACTCGTACTTTCCGGTTGGTGGTGGATTCTCCACGATGTCTGATACGGCGACCAAAATGGTGCAATCCAGTTCGCTGATGATACGATCGAACATGGCGGTGTCGGAGAAAGCTTTGCACACCCGAAATTGTGCTTCGACGCGGGCGAACCATAGCGTTGGTCGAGTCGTCCAAAATGGCGGAAGGCGCACATTTGCGATGTCGCTGGTGCTGGATGATGTGTGTGAAGCTTCGGTGTCAGCTACGGCTCCTGTGCTGGTTTCAGCTTTAGCGGCGGCTTCGGCTTTAGCAATCTTCGTCTTCTCCACTTCTGGTATTTTCAGCTGCGTCTCGCACCGTTTTTCCTTTTGAAGACATATTTGTTAGCGTCAGCTTCGAGTTACGTTCGGGTCACCAATGTAATGTATTAATTTATTTAATTACAATTTGTTGATTATAATAACTTTCTACTTTACGTCAGTTGTCAAGCGTCTATATAAGTTGAATTGAAAGTGAGAGAGATCAATTTCTCGCTGTCGCTATTTATACCTCCATCATCTAGCGGTGAAACCTGACACTAGGTTGTCATCTGGCAATCGCTACAAGTCCCAAAGGAATTTTTAAATGTTTTATTAAGGCAATGGTTCGAATTACAAATCCAAAAAGGCTGTGAACTTTGAGAATTTTTCCTAGCCACCTTTATTACATACTAATATGAAACATTTTGCAAAACATCATCTTACTTAGTAGCATTAAAAAACATTATTTTTTTAATTTGACATATTTTTAAAATTTCGTAATTTTCGAAACCACTTTTCCACTGGCGGACAGATAATCCTCCGATTTGCAGATCTGCAGCGCAAAATCCCAGGACTCCGATATTAAAAATCTCGATTGAAAAAAATTCCGGCTGTTTAAAAAAAATTAAATTTTCCTTTCTTTCGACATTTTTTCCCCTTTTTGACGAAACTTTGTTGGATCCGTTTATTATGGAAAACGAAATTTGTACAGCAAGTTTCACAACATTCTTGTCGACAAAAGTATTTTTTGGCACGTTGGTCCAAAGTGTCTCGTTGTAGTACTCATCGTAGTTTTCCGTATTTTTGACAGGCATCAAATAAGCAAATCCTTGTTTGTTAATTTTTCAAACACTGGTTTTATGTACTCTCCTTCTCCTGGATTTAGAACTAGATGGTGTTTAAACTGTTTGTTTTCAGATTCACCCTTCAGAAGCTTCAGGTACCAGCCCAGTTTGCAAAACTGATGTCAAGGAACATCGTCGATCGAAATGAGGTAGTAGAAGCCGACCCATATTCCTCTTTTCATTTTCGCTGCAATATCAGGATATTTTATTTTTGGCAAACTTTAATTGAATGACATTTTATTCATGACTTTTCCCGTCGAATCGATTGTTTGGTGTCAGGTTCCGATACTTATACATCAATTTTTCTTTTTTCGATAGGCTTTTACTTTTGGTGTTGCTTCGTCCATCTCTGCTTTTTCTATCTGCTCCTGCTATAATTTCTTCTTCTCTTCAGCTCTTTTCATTTTGTGCATCCTTGTCAAAGTTTTTATTTTCACTTCCGCTTTTGGATGATGCCATTGTTTTCATAGGACACTAAGCCCCGCTGCCAGTAACACTGTTACAACTGAAATCCCGTTCATATTCATCTTTGGTTTTCCAGATAATGGTTCGTTAATCAAGTCCTTCTAATGTTAATTTCGCATTTTCTGTCGGTAATTAATTTGTGTGAAAGAAAGTGAGAATAAATTGTCCTGCGACCTCCAAAGCTTTTTAAGTGGCGACTTTAGAATATCATTTACGAAATGACAGATTTTGTAAGACAACTTTCTCACTGTTCACCTAACTTTTAACATGCCTTGCTTTATAGTTCGAGTATCCTGCCTCTGATTTTGCACATTTGCTCTTCCAATACTGTGAGTTCAGCATTAATATTACAATCACATACCTAAGAAAAATTAATAGATGTTCGTTTAATAATTTGGGCAGAAATTTCGCATATACAGGGATTGTCATAAATGTTATACAACTCGAGGACAGCATTCAATTCCTACTTATCATAAAAGATAATAAAAAGACTTACATATTAAAGTTTATAGACTTAAACTACCATCTTCATCTAACCAGATCGGATATGGTTCAGATGCATGGGAGACAAAAAAAAAACAAGATGTAATATAAAATATCTTTCTTTAGTTTCCCACTGATTCTATTTTCTTTTCTTGTCAAATATAAAATTCTATATCCGGTATGTTTTCGTTTTTTGCAACTTATTTGTTTTTAATACGAAATTCTGTCGAATCCCGCCCGTTTTTTATGTTCTCATACGCGTTTCGGGAATGTGTCATTTTGCCAAGGGGCAACTTCGCTGAAGTTTGTTAATTTCCCTTCCATCTCTATACAGTACATCTTACTTAATCAATTTACCATTTCACAGATTCACTCAGACTAGCGAGCAGTCTTGTCAGGCATCGCTCAAGTCCTGTTTAGCCCGTTATAAGTCGCGTCTTGGTGAAATTTCTATCTTATAGCATACCTGAAGGTTACAATTTATCAACCAATCTCAGGATTCACACAAAAGCTTCCACAAATCGATTAGATTTGCTTTTCCCTTTTCGCGCAATCCTTTTTAGTAAATCGTTGTTGCAAATAGCTTGCACTTCCGTATTACTGGCCTCTATCTTGATAGCATTTGCTCCCTCTTTTGAACATATGTTTTGTTTTTCTGAGCCCTTTCTATCAAACTCTCAATTAATGCTTTTCAGCATAAAATTTGTTACTATTATATTCTTTCCGGAATATTCCCTTTGATTCGCTCCAAAAACCTTTCACAAAGATTAAAGTAAAATCTACCTGGTATTAGCTGACAGTGGTCATCCTTTTTTCAATGTTCTCCACAAATTGTATTCTCCCTTTTGCTTTCAAACAAAAAAAAAAAAAATAGAAACGAATGAATGAAAAAATTCACCATCAAAGTAACAGCTCCATCGTCCTTGTTTGGAATTTCCATACTCTTAACTAATGCTATTCAACATTAAATCTGTCACTATTATATTCTTTCGGAAATATAGCCTCCCCATTTCTATGCTAAACTTTCTCCAAAGTTATTTGCTGACAACAATTGTTTTGACCACATTCGATTTTTTTTTCAAATTGTTTTTAATTTATTATATGAAACAAAAAAGGCGAATCAATGAAAAAGAAATCCACGATTAAAATAAAAGCTGCACTGTTTCCGTTCCTCGTTTTCAACAATCGGTCTAAGGATTGCAAAAACAGCCGCCACCGTCTACCGTCCAACCCTATGCTGCTGATCTCACACAGGATCAATCACGTTGCCAGCAACATTGTTCTTTTGCTCCCGAATCGTAACCTTTTACCTCTCGAGAAACGCCAATTATCTTAGAATCGTTTGGATATCATATTATCAATCACTCTGAACAGTTGAACCATGTGAAAGGTCAAATCATTAACATATGTATAGGACTCGAACTCAGAATCGCGGGGTCTACAGTCTGTTTTATCCACAATCCACGGAACTTCTGCAAGGACTCAATTGTGCGGCCTATGCTAGACTGGTTTATTTGACCCTTCCACTTTCTCTGGCTGAATTTCAATTCGGAATAGCTAAGAAATTATTTTTGACACAACCAGTTTGGACAGTTTTTTTGTTGTGTTACAAAAATGAAGCATCGGAATTTTGAGCCGCGTTGTGCAATCAAGTTGGGTGTAACAGGGCTACTAGGAACATTGTTTATTAAGAAAACAAGTTTTCTCCTGGCACAAATAATTTTTGGCAGGCCGAGAACACGAACGTCAACGAGAACGAATGTCAACCACGCTCAGGGAGACCTTTAACTTCACAAGTGACAGAAACTTCAGAGCTCTTTTGAGATCAGACCGTCGTTTATTAATGAGGATAATGAATGAAGTGACTTGAAGTTGAATGATAATTTGAAGTGTAATTCAATCACTTCTACCGTATGTCAATTATGAACAGATGAAAAATTTATTCCACAGTGGTATCGAACAACCTCACAAGTGAACAGATATTTTGAATCCAAAACACATTCATGCTGTTCTGACATTCATGCTGACTTTTTTCCTGACATTGACATGTCTTTAAAGGTTGTCATATTGATTTTATTGAGAGCATTCAAAAGTCTGTGACCAAACATTATACCAGTTGAAAATTTTGAGCGCTGCTACCAAGAGTGGGAACAACAATTACGCCAGTGTATAGCTGCCCAAGGGAACAATTTTCAAGAGTGTAAAATTGTTGTTGTTTGAAAAAATTCATACACACCTCTTACCTCTGTGGCAATCATTTCAAGTAGTGAAGCCAAGGATTATTGTGGTAGAATTCAATTTAGTTGAATAATACGAAGCTCAAGTATACTTTAGTGTGTATCAATTATTTAAAGTGAATATGGCAATAAATGCTGCAGGGAAAAAGGTGAAAAGATAATGACAGGAGAGAGAAAAAGCTGAAATGGGATAAATGACCATGCAAATACGTCAACATCCGGTACAATCCTACGAAGCAGATTAACGAGGAAATTGAGGGTTAGGGGAGTACAAATGCCATATTCCGGGATTGAATTAGCATTAAAAAATGTTTTTCTAATTGCGTTACCTAATTTTTCTTAATTCCAAAACAACGATCGATGTCAAAAGTCCTTTATTTTCGGTACACTCATATAATTCTGCGCACCAAGCGCAATATTGTACGCTTTTTGAGTACTTTGTGCGCAGCTATCGATATTATAATGAATTTTTCGTTTCATTTAGTCTAAGCTTTCGTCGTTCCATGTTTAATGATCCATTAAATGATTATTAAATCCATTTAATGTCATACTGCCTTGCAAACAACTGCAGTTCAACTGGTGCAAAATTTAAGGCTGTAACTTTGATTAAAACAGGTTGAAAACAAGGACAAGATTTTTGAGAAATTTGCAAAATTGACGGGATTTTCAATACCAGATTAGTCTAAGGCGCAATCGCTAATTATTCAAATATATTTTTTAATTTTTTTGGCTACTCGGAGGTATCACGTTGTCTAATGAACTATAAATTTCTTTTTCTTTACAGGTATTTATCGATTTACTGGCATTTATACAATTTTTTCACAGTAAGTAACACGTAACTATCATTCATATGCCGTATTAAAATTTCCAACATGTTTCGTAATAAATTAGGATAGTTTTGAATAAATCTACGCCAAAAAAGTTACAGAAATCCTGCTTCTATTACTTTTAATTAGTTGAAAACAATGTCAAACTACTGGATCAAATGAGATTTGTATTTGATGACAGTCCTGGCCTCAATCCGTCGGCACTTCATCAACAGATTTGAATTCTCGAGTTGAAAAAATCCAAAATTTCGGCAATAATTTGTCACAGCATTGCAAAGAATTAACCTTTAATAATGCCCACAACCTGTTCAAGATCAGAAAATATTTTTTTGCCTCTGGCAAAAAAGTCAGCTTTGTAAATTCGTGAAATTTTTGGAAATTACATCAGTCCCGCAATTGAGCTTTCGCAAAATTTTGACCCTCTTCCTTCTTATTTGTATTTCCATTTCAATTACAACTTCCAACATATTTCAGGCCAAACACCCATTATGTAATCGTTTCAATTGATTAGTCTTAATGTCACACATCTGAACATACGCTAATAATTCTTTCATAAGCATTTAATCAAGCGATGACTTCAAAACGCGAAATTATCATAAAATGCAAAAGTCTGATTGCCGATAAATTATCATGTGTGTTTAGTACTCATATGTTTGCACTATTTGCTGTTGCTTAAAACTAGTCAACCTTCGTCGATTGGTATTTCTTCACCATAAGAGTGCATAATTGCTAGTAATTTCCGGCTGTTTTGTGTGCGTACCTTCGGAAGGTAACCAAACATTAACGGCTGGAAATTACCTGAGGAATGCGTTCGCTGGATAGAAAGACAAAAGCTATCGATACAAGAAATTATTCTAGTGTGTGGGCAGCGTATTCAAATCCATTCGAAATGACCGAACATTTGTCATGGCGAGCACGGGTCTTGCAGTTCGTCAAGTCATCCATATATGTAGAACCTCCATCGCACGCAAGACGGAGGTCTCGATGTCGTTCTTTGCGCAGTCAAAGAACCGTTGCGCTCATTAAATTTTCACCTTGATTACCTACTCATACCTTATCCGCTTTTATGACCCATGCGGAATTGCAATCTTTTGAAATCGATCACGGTTCAATTGTCAAAAGACATTTCATCATTGATAAGGTTCGACAGCCTGAAAAGTCGTTTAGGCGAGGGTGCAGCCCAGAATGGAACAAATCGGTTCCGTGAGGCGAAGCTGGTAACAATAAGTGGAATAGTTACAGTAGATTAGTGGTTATGCATGAATATTTTAGATTTTTTCAAATTTCCTGTTGTGAAACGCTTCTTCTTTTGAATTCATAATTTGAGAACTCTTTCTCACTGGTTCCGCTCCCTAAAAGGGTTTATTACTAAGGAACATACGTATTAAAACCATAACCTACGATGTATGTATAAATATGGTAAATGTTGTGAATAAATTCGATTGTTGGCGGATGCAAAATTTGCTAACACATCATTGTTCCGAAAATAGTAGTTGAGGATGCAATCGGTGATTCGATGAAGCTTTTCTCCAAATTTGGACTCCATGCAAGATTTAACATTCATTAAGTTTGGGTTTGGGATACTCCCACTGAACAACCAATGCCGTAAGCCATTCCTGGTTGGCAGTTATATTGTCAGGAACAAAATAATCCAGCAATTGCGAAATGTTGCTATGAAACTACTTTTGATGCAGACACTACGACTTTTATCTTAGTCGCTTTAGTTTTCACAATCTATTCACTGGTTTCCATATATCAGTCGAGGTTGTAAAGTAGTTAAAACCCATACTGTTCAAACTGAAAATTCACATTTGACACTTCAGGCTAACACGAATCTGTGAATATTAACCAATTCAAACATCTTAAATTTTAGACGACATCTATGATTCCTTGAAATTTGAAATGCGGTGTTAGACAAAACACTTGTCCTATAACGAATGACGATCCTCTGTTTGTTGTTGAGTTATGTAGTAGTAGTGCCAAATTCGCGGTGTACTCAATTTACACAAAATGTGATGAAGTAAATTTATGTGATGGCTTAACTTCTTCTGTGTTTGCGGCACAAACAGCGTCATTCAACATCAGTTTTATGACCAAGACAATCCAATATACGAGGGACGGCTGATAAGTCCGCGGCTTAAGATACTTAATGGAAGATAATATTTGGTTAGTATTTTTTTTATTTTTCAATATAATCTGCCTCAAGTGAAATACATTTCGCATACCTCGCATACAATGCCTTTAACCAACCCAAAAATTATTTTGTATTTTTCTCTTCACAATGACAGCTCTCATTTCGTTGTCATCTGCAAATCTCCGGCCCCGTAGGTCCTTTTGCAGACCTGCGTGCTAGGGAGGGTGGTTAAACTTTGAGAACCTCGTGTCTTTCAAGGCTTGCCTCGCAACAGGCAGTTGCCTCGTGCAGTGGTAACGGGTGCGTTGTCTTGCAGAAAGAGTAATCCGCGAGTCAGTTTCCCGTTGTTTCTGTACAATAGCCTCGCGAACCTGAGTCAATAAATTCGCGTAATATTGGCCATCCATCGTAGCTCCCCTGGGTAGGTAGTCGATTAGCAAAATTCCCTCGCTACCCCAGAAAACAGTCATCATTAGCTTGGACGCCGACTTTCCCACCTTGAATTTCTTCGGCAGCCTTTCTCCTTTTTTTAATCCATTGCATAGACTCTACTTTGGACTCCATATCATAGTGGCGAATCCATGTTTCGTCTGCGGTGACTGTTATCGCCTACTAGCTTCAAAAAATCTTTGCAACTAGCGAGTCGACATTGCTTGTGGAGCGGTGTCAGCATTTTCGGTACCCAGCGCGCGCTAATTTTTCTCATATTCAAATGTTCATGTAAAATTTCTCCAAGTCGTTCTTTGCTAATCTGCAGTTCTTCAACAATCTGCCACAATTTAATCCTTCTTTCGGTTATATCGATTTTTTCGACTTTTCAGACGTTTTCTTAGGTCAGTATGGTAACAGGGCGGCCCAGGCGAGGGTCATCTTCACAGCCCTCTCGTCCTTGTTGAAACAGGCGAGCCCAATTTTTCACCATGGTATATGATGGCGCAAATTCCTGAAGAACCGATGACATCTCTTCGAAAATGTCTTTCGGTGTATTTCCCTTCTTTACTAGGAATTTTATCACGGCGCGGTGTTCAAAATTCCGAGAGTTTCCAGATTCGGTTGATAGATACCCTCGTATGTATACGAGGTCTGGCTATTAAAAAACGAGACTGGTTACGAAGAAGGGTTTTATTAGAAAAACTATTCTACATTCCAATGCTCCCCTTCAGTATACTCCCCTTTCCTCGCCACACACCTTTCCATACGTTTTTTCCATTGATCTAAGCAGTGCTGGAAGTCTTTTTTGGTGAGGGCCTTTAGGAGCTCTGTCGTTTTTTGCTTTACCGCTTCCATCAACTCAAATCGGGTCCCTTTCAAAGCAAATTTTATCTTCGGAAACAAAAAAAAAGTCGCACGGTGCCAAATCTGGCGAGTACGGCGCGTGTTCGAGCACTGGAGTGCGCATACCGGCCAAATACTGCTTCACAGATAGCGCGTTATGGGCAGGTGCGTTGTCCTGGTGCAAAATCCACGAGTTGTTCTTGCACAACTCGGGCCATTTCTGACAAACTCGTTCTCGCAGTGTTGCCAAAACTGACAAATAGTAAGTCTGGTTGACAGTCTGACCCCCTGGAACCCATTCAGTCATCACGATACCGTTAATGTCGCAAAAAACGATCAACATTGCCTTGAATTTTGATTTGGACATTCTTGATTTTTTGATTCTGGGCGATTCAGGCGTCTTCCAATGCATCGATTGCCGCTTTGTTTCAACATCGTATTGAAATATTGAAACTTAGTCGGAGTTTTTTTCAATTTAACGAGAAATTTGAAATTGATACGTTGCTCCTGTTTTTCGTCACACGTGGTTTTCGGCACGAGAAAAAAACACGTTCGTTTCAAACCGCTACTGCACAAATACAATAATAGTGACGAGACAAGACAAGATATCTAGATACCCAACGCAATACTCGTTTTTCCCCACCCCTCTACGGCGCCCTCTAGGCGCGCAGTCAGACATTTTAATAGCCAGACCTCGTAAAAGGTGTTTGGATAAAATAAGTTCGGATTAAAATCTACAGATTCATTCATTCCAATGTACTGTCTGTCAAAATGGACGTGTTCCTTGAAAGAAAACACAATAAAAATAAGAAATATATCGTATCTATATATCTATCTATATCTATATATCTATCTATGTCGTATCTATATATCGAATAGAATCGTAATTCAAGAAAATAATATGGGAATTTATCTTGGAGAGTTATGCTCCCAATTTAAAAAAAAAATTTTTATAGCTATATCATAGTTGTATTTTATTATAGTTCTCAAACGTTTAAAGTTTTCCACATTTTCCAGACAAACATTCCCAGCGCCCTTCTAGATACGCTCATTGATTGAAAACATTGGAAAAATACTTGATGAAAAAAACAAACATGCATGATTAAAAACATAAAAACATAATTCCATAGCTGCATTTGAACTGACAGCAGCCGTTTCTAACGTAAATTACCCAAAATACAAGACCATCTGAACTTCCGAAATATCGACCATTGCCCTAGCTGATACTTTCAAAATTTCATACGAAAGTTTAGTTCCATTCGCAACGCTCAAGGAACAGAGACGATCTTGATAAAATCTTGAAAATAAACCTATGAACTTATTCTTCGAATCATGCAGCTTCAATTAAGGATTTGCAATCTATGAGTATCAATCATTCGCAGCACTTGTGTAATTTCCACTAGACCGAAGTTTAAAAATTCAATTTGACCATTGAATTCCACTGTGAAAACTGAGCCTTCCATGTTTCACTCAATTTTTGGTTGAAATGTCATAGCAGAAAATTGTTATTTCATAATTTTTCTAGACTTTGTAGTCTGTTTCTTTTTTTTGGAAAAAAGATACAGCCAATATCTTGTAATAATCTTTCAAATGACAAAATATATTTCTTTTAAATTTTACACGAAAAAATGCTAATTTATTCATAACTAGTGACATAAGTGACATCTCTATTTTATAAATTTAAGATTTAGAATTTGAATCGGCTATAAAAAAAAGCTTGACTAAACTAAACTAATATTTTTTGCAATTTATAATTTTATTACAAAGATTGAATCTTTCCATTTAGGAATGGCCTTAAAATATCTTACAATACCCCACTTGATCAGTCCAATTTTTCCAATACATTTTTGATTGTTTGGACCTCTATTTCGTCAGTGGCAACTTACATGTTTCAATTTCCGTTGTCTCTCAATGGTTAGCGAACATTTTAGCTACTGAAGTCCGCAGAAAATCGATTGTTACGTTGACTATGTTGCACGTTAGGCCATCCTATCGATACCAAATGTCATCTATGTCACCTTTTAAATTTTGGATAACAACAAATCAGTTAGCACTTGTTTTCTTGGCTAGTTTCCTTCCTCATTTTCGAGGAGAAAAATGGCCCAATAATGCCGGCAGACCAAAATCCGCACCCGAAAGTCACTCTTTGTAGGTGCATTGGTTTCTACACGATAACGTTTGGATTTTCTGGGGCCCTGATACGGCAATTTTGCTTGATGATGTACCCTCCGAGGTGGAACTGAGCTTCATTTGAAAAAATGAATTTTCGATATAATTGCTCATCTACTAGATCAAGCGGTCTTCGACTCATTGATCAAACCTAAAACGCATCGGATGGTCTTGTGGCTTTAGTTCTTGAACTAATTGAGCGTTGTACGGATTCTTACCGAGAGCTTGATGCAAAGTCATTGTCAAAAACTTTGACAATTATATTGCCAAAGAAGTGCGTTAAATGTCCAATTCTTGAGAATGAAGACGAGTTAATGTTTATGGTTGTTTACGTACACTCTGAGCAATAGCAGCGATGTTTTCGGTTGAGCTCAACAGTGTTCCAGGTTAACCCAATTATAACCGGTGGTTCGAAATCGCACCAGCGGAGGTGGAACACTGTCTGGAACCTGGAACACTGTCACTGGCCTTTTCACTGCACATCATACAGAAGTGTTCATCATCAGAGGTGGAATCATTAGGCTGTCATTAGGCAGCGTTCATCGAGGTACAATCGTGCAGAAAATCTTGAGAGTCCCAAATAACCGTTCCCAGAACCTTACCGTGTGACAAGCGTGTTTTGCTTTTTGGTGGTTCTGACTTACCTTTTGCCACTCCATACAAACCCTTTTCAATGCGGGAGTGTAGTGGTGATTCCACACCAAACATTGCATCTAATTGATCCCGAATTTCAGCCGGCTTAACGCTTCATCATGATATGTTGCGCAACCAAAGGATGCACTTCTCTTTCGCTCATTTCAAGACCATCCAAAGAACACAATCGAACCGTCAGTTTGGACTCGAGTCATCGAGAAGGGATCTTCCCAATTCTTACGAAACTCTTGACGCTTCGAAAATGTTTGCCATTATATTTGACACCTTTCCTATATATATGGCTTGGAAAACACTATCTTTCTCTTGAGATTTTCTCAAGTTAAACAAAAGCGATCTACTTGGACTTGATTAAAGCCATTTGCTCTTGCACTGCTGGTAGGCGTAGTCTGTATCAAAGAAAGATTCGGATGTCGCTTGGATTAATTGGTGCTCGATTTGATTTACGTCGGGAAATCCTTACATCAATTTTTTATAAGCGCTCAAGGCGAAGCTTTGCCATGATTTTAGATATCATCCTGAAATTGGAATGAAACATTCATGTCAACGTATTTAAAAAATTCAAATTGGATTTTCCCATACTAATTTGTAAAAGTATTTGATAATAACATACTTCTAGCTCGTGCGTGAATGTAAATTTACATTTCACCATAGAGGCTGCGAAAAAATTGAGTTTTAAGAGCTTTCTTAAAGTGCTCGCATCGACTCTAATAATGCCTGCTACCATTCGTTTTGATTTTCTCTACCAATCAGGACATTTCCTTGGCGAGGCATTTATTTTTCAACGAATTGAATATCAATAAGAAATCATGAATAATAGTAATTTACTGATATATACGAGAAACCCAATGAATCTCTTGATTTCCTTGATAGGACAATTGTATGTATAATATTCAACGGACACTGACCCACGTACACTTTCCCCCCGTTCTATGAAAGCAAGTAAAACCGAGAATGTTTCGTTGCCCTACAAAATTAGTAAATGTTTCCGTAAACAACTGACAAATTTCATTTAATCAAGATCGCTTTACCATCTTACTACGTCTTATTGTGTAGTTACACCACGATTTGGAAATTCACAGAAATAAATAACAAAAAGTGTGAAAAAACAAAATTGTTTCGCAACTGTTCACACCGCCACGCAAGAAGCAACTGATACAAAGTGCATATTTGTATGCCAGATACGAACGTTTCGATCGTTTGAAGATAACGGGAACTCCACAGAGCTACCTGCGTACCCTTAACCTCTATGTACCGTTACCCTAAATGGCTATTATTGTTTCAAGTCTGTTTTTTTTTATTGTTTTCAGTTCAAATTTTGCTATACGGAGAAGATTGAGTTTCGCGCATAAAACTTAAAGGATCCTTTCAAAGCAAACAAATACATGGTCAGACAATTTTTAAAGTGGTATCTTCTACTAAGGAGCATTTTTTCCCTGATAACAAAGAAAAGGGTGTCAGTATAACTGTAAATAAAAATACGAGAATGCTTAAGAGATACTTAAGGAATAAAAGGTGGATGAAAGTAGACTAAACTGCTCCCTCTGCAAAACAATGGCCCCGTGTTCAAGGCTCTCGTCATGATAGCTGTTGCGGTACAAAGCGAAGGGGTTCCAACTTTATAAACTCTTGAGGTCTTAATCTTAAGCCCAGATTAAGCCCAAAACCAATATTATGTCCTTAAAAATGAAAAATGAGCAAGAGAAGAAATTTTGCATTAATGAAGCTAATGCAGTAATGAAATTTGGGCTCTTTAGGCAAAGACAAAGCCGAACATTTTTTCCGGAAGGCATAAATAAATGAATTGGTAGATAAACTACATATTTTTAGAGACAAAAAGGAATAAACTGAGAAAGGAAATTAATTATGGGTTTCTATTCCTACGCTCATTTTGCCTTCATTTCGCAAAGTTTATCACCCACCCTCGCATATCAAAACAAAATAATTGCATTTGAAGGATCTTGAACAAACTTGCTAATGGAACAAGCATTAAACTTGTTTAAAAAGGACTTTATTAGAAAAATGATAAAAGTCTTAATAATGTCTTAACATTAACAAACATTTTGCACGTTCGAAAAGTTGCACTGAGTTCGACTTTGGTACTTTCACTTGCCGTATGCAACTTCCAAATGAAATTGGCTCCATAATAAATCATCTTGCAAGTACTTATCGTTTACTCAACACTTGATTAATAGAAAATCGTGGTAAATTTAGTGCAATTGTCCACATAATTTTCTTCGTTGTGGTTGCAGATACGCCAAACATTTGAAATTCATGCACGTTTCGCCATTAGGCACACGATACATTACAGTCAGCCTGAGAATCAGTCGACTGTGCCGAAAGATTAATGTTTACCAGCAAAAGTTCAATTGAAAAAAAAGAAACCAAATGTTTTCTCAGCGTTGTGGGAATTTTAGGATCAGCTTAAGGAGACTTGTTTACCATCGGTTAAATAGATGAACATATTCATATGTGTCTAGAATCCAGCAAGATTTTGGTTTACTGTTTTGAAAGTTCTGATGTTCCCGGACGTTGGACTTTTGATGACTATTTCTTTGAAATTCGCTTTGAAATCTTCTTTTGTTGTTTCTCAGGAAGCAAAAGATCTACCGAACACAATTGTGTTCTAAGAAAATCTTTTATAGTTTTTACGTAACAAAGATGAGGGCGAAAAGCTTAGATAACTGCTAGCCTACATGTATGATTTTCACACCTATGCATGTGTGATGGCTTTTCCAACCATGAAATTCAACAGATGGCTACGTAAACTGCGTCCACTTGCTTCGTAAGTGTCAACTTCGAAGGAATTAAGAAGAGAAAAACAAGATTTCCAATGCATGAGCACACACATGTGATGCAGAGATTTCAAAGCCACTTCAAAACAATGGTGGAATAAGGAAAAGTTTATCTTACCTACGTTCTTAACTCGGACGCTCGGTTCATTTTTCCACATGACTATTTATGCTAATTAACAAGACTTCCGCTTGGAAGGCGAAGTAAAACGAATAGAAAATAGGTAAGTGGATTCCTATTTATGGGATCACTCAATTTACATTGAAAGGAAAGTATGGTTGAAAGTTTGTGAGGAAATTAGTTCTATCGGTTCTAATCGAAACGGACTAGTTATGCATGTTAAACAGGAGGTCTTTTATTGGGATTTTCAATGGGTGATCTTACGGTAGAAGCTCCATACATTGGTTGCATATCAATAGCCTTGATTCGGCTTGGTGTTGAGAGTTCAAAATCAAAATGGAAATCAATACCTTGACCGAATCAGTATTACGAAACCTTAATTGAATGTCAAAGGCCCTATGACCATTATTCTATTAACAACTAATAACGACAAACAAAAGACACTGCATTTGTATTTCCATGGATTTCCTTGTTTTTTTACCTTGGCTCTGCTAACTGCCGCTCAAATCATAAATATATTTTCAAGATTTTCCTTGCATCGCTCAATTCATACTCAAAACAAAATATCCATAGATTACAAACATGTTTCATGTTGACACAATTAGGCCTTACTACAGTTCCGATAAATATTTCATAAAACGCCACTGGTTTCGCGCTATTTCCCAACTATAATTGCCGTGTCTACCTGACGATATTCCTATTTCCGAATAAATGACTAATTGTTATTAGATTGAAGTAAACAATGTTGTAACGACATATTCTAAGACGTTGCATATTTATAAACTGTTGGGCTATAAAACTGAACTATGCAAAGTGGTTAATCGAAGCAAAGATATCGAAAAAATTCAAGTTTGCTTGGCTGAATTTCAAATGAGTTTTTTCTGCTTCTTCTCTTCGTCCAACAAAATCAACTGGTGGCACACTTTTTTTTAAACACTAGATGAATCAACTTAATTCTTGTAGACGCAAAAATGCGTGGTTGGATATTTTTGAGAGTGTTGTTGAGTTGCATGAAACAAATATATAAATTGTTATAAATTAATCGTGGGCGCAAGTGATGATAGACAATTCAAGGCGCATCTCCTTTCACAACGACCTTGTGACGATAATGTTGACAATTTTTTCCAAGAAGGCGGTGAAGTGGTGAAGTAACAAGAGCGTTTATTGTTCACTACATTATTTGAATTAACTTCTTTGTTTGTAGATTAGCATGATCATTTAAATGTTTTGTTCGTTGCTTCGATTACATGTAAATATCTAAATTTTTGAAGAATCTCCATTTTCCATAAAAAGGACTAACACCTGGATATCCTAGAAATGAAAGGAACTAAAAAGGGAGGTGAGATGACTTTTGTTTAACCTTCTGTCAGACGCATTTCTAACCCTAACACGATCGGGCGCAAATCATCTGACAGATGTCCTTATATAAAAATGCAAATTTTTCAGGTAAACGTAGGTTGGTAAAGGTTTGTAAATAGGAAAACATCCGAAACAGATATCAATTTAATATTTCACCAAAATAACTCGAACTTCGCAAAACAAGTCAACATCATCATAAAAAATCACGAAATTAAAGTAGTGTTATGTTGGTGTTGTTGAGGTTATTTAAGTTGACGACATTTTGAACACCTTTTTCTCCGTCCGTTGTGGATTCCGGGTTCAGACTCCTGATTAACTTACATGGGAAGTGGGACTCACATAGTTCGGATTGTAGTTGAAAAAGTATACTTCTTGTTTGAATGCTTTTCTTTAAGATATGTTCTAAACACAAACAGCTGTCTAGAGCTTTCAAAAAACCTCATCTTCTACTTGACTTTGAATGGGCCTAAAAAATAAAAAGAAAGTTTTCCTTTTAATTTTGCGTTTATAGGAACCTAACCCACACGCATAGAACAATTCTTAACTCCTCGAACCACTCACAAAAAATCAAGGCATCACCATACCGGGCAATGATTAACCGCATGCTAGACTAGCCATTAAGCGCGGTACAAAAAAGAAGGAAATGGAGTATATTGTACAGACAGCTAAATTGAAAAATGAAGGACAGATGAATATTAACCACTCTGGGTCAAGAAACAACTTTTTTGAAGGATGTAACATACAATATGGGCAAAACAAATGAAAAACACCCTCAAAGAAACAAATCGATGCGACTTATAAAGTTCAGCAGCAAATACCAGTTAAAAACATCCTTGAATCCACAAAGGACCAGCGACAGCCGCACGACAGATCAGGAATCTACAGAATTGAGTGCTCGAAATGCCAAGAAGTGTATATCGGGCAAACAAGACGACTAATAAACACCAGAATATAAGAGCACCTAAGTGAAGCGGCAGCAGCAAAAAAGAAAGGAAAGCTGAACAAATTCAGATCAGCCTTAGCCGACCACATTATCATAAAAGGACATGATATAACAATTGTTGACACAAAACCATTAAAGAAAGCAAAGGATACAAGAGAATTAGACGCTCTGGAAAGCCTGACGATTCCAAGAGAGAAAAATACTCTTATGAACCAAGATAGGAGTAATTGCAATTCCTAGCTTTGCCGGCTTATCACCTGAAATTGGAACAATTTAAGTCGTAATTCTATTACGACCTACTCATAATTATACCAACGAATGTTTATTGCTCCGGCCAGAAAGAGCAATCTACTAAATCAGTTGGTTTCGAATCTCTTTCTCTATCGTTATTTTCTTGTCTATTTGCATTCTTTACTAAAAATTCTATTATGTCATCAGGAAAAATGTTTTCCGGCATTCATTTCAGAAATATGCATACCGAGAATTTCCATTGGGTCCAGGTAATTGCAAACAAAACATTGTATTGAGTATGGGAATAAGTTTCCGCCATTTTTTCGACGGAGTTTTTAGTTTATGATTCATTCGCAGTATGAACCATTTGAAGCTATGACCTTCTCCCATATTCTGGTAGTAGATTAATTCCTCGGCGGAAAAAATCCCCATCCTTCGATTCGATCCAGTGGAGCCATGTTTTGATGCCTTTATAAGAAGTAAATCGTTCTCCAGTGAGGGCCGATTGCATGGAGCGGAACAAATGGAAATCCGAAGGAGCAATGAATGGGGAATACGGCAGGTGGCGCAAGTTTCCCAATTCATACATTCCAAATATTTTTTGACCGGCTTGGCTACGTGTGGCCTAGCATTATAATGCAGCGAGATCAGCTTTTCATTTCTGTCTTTCCATTCTGGCCATTTTTCCTTCAGAGCTCGATTCAGACTAATGAGCTGCTGCCGCTACACATCCCCAGGTATTGTTTCAGATGGTTTCAGGAGTTCGTAATAGATGACGCCACTGTGGTCCCACCAGATGCACAACATGACCTTGGAAGCGTGAATATTCCGTTTTGGCGTCGATAGATCTAGTTCACTTGGCATTAACCAATGTTTTGATCGTTCAGGATTGTCGTAGTACATCCATTTCTCATCCCCTGTCACAATTCGATGCAATCGTAGCACCCTTTCATTTTTGTCGTTGAAGAAGAATCTCGCACGTCACCAAACACAGTTCGATGTCTCTCTCTCAGTTGATGCGACATCCAAGTCCCAGCTTTTGGGATCATTTGCATGGCATGCCAGCGCTTACCGACGGTAGGTCTAGGTAACATTTAACTCCTGCAATAATTCTTCTAGACTTCGACTTGAATCTGCATCCAATAATTCCCTAGTTTTGAATCTTCAAACTTTTTCGATGCCCCTTCACGATCTTTATCAGTCCCGTCAAAATCACAACTTGTACAACGCCGAAACTCCTCTCTGCAAGTCGTCTTAGATGTAGCATGATCACCGTAAACATCGAGCATTATACGATAAATTTCCGCAGCACATTTTAGAGAATTAAATAATGAATTAAATCCTCCCGCAAATGCAGCTTTATCGGTGTGAAAGTCGACATTTTCAACACGAGAAAAGAACGGTGTTCACGCTTTGAAGAAATGTCGACTACTGCGTTCGTGAGCCTAAGCATACCACTTCCAATTCCAAAAACACTACCACAGCAGACAATAGAGTAGTATCTGTAAGGACATCAGTCTACAAACAGCGGAAACTTATTCCGATACCCAATATGTTCTCCTTCTGCTTCTGATTGAAAGCTTTACTTTACAGAATCCTTGCCTATGCCTTGCTTTTGACCCACTGTTCGTTCTTCATCAAATGGCTCATCGTCTTAGTATATGTTGGAATTCTCTTCTCTTTCGTGTAGTTATATATTTTTTTCAATATCAATGTTTGTTTCTTCATCTCGATTGCCTGCATTGGCTCATATCTCGTTGACATCGAACAAAATTCGCTGCATTTCAGCAAAAAATGGTCATGTTTGGCCATTCTTTGATTTTGAAGCCATCGGGATACTAGATGATTGCTTTGATACAAAAAACCATTAGTTTTAGAAAACAACAAAAAACAAATTACACGATCGGGTGCAATAATCCGAAAAATTATTAAGGGTGTTTTTAAGGATGGTATAAAGACAGCTCTTGAAGTTTAAATAATGATACAAGACAGAAACCTTATTTGAATGACTTTTTATTGTTATAATCTGGCACATAATTTCACGACATTTATTTTTCAAATATTTCCGGCATATGCCCGCCGTGGCTACGAGTTCGTCCATTTGATCGGTCCATTGGCCGTGTAACCCAAATGGTAGCATGAATATTGGCTTCTAATGCTTCGTGAATTGCTGGTTTGTCAACATATACCAATAACTTAACATAGCCCCATAAAAAGTAATCGAGAGGGGTTAAGTCGCATGAACGATAGGGCCATTTAAAAGGACAATTTCTGGAAATATCATTCAGTTGATTTTGCCATAAATTGATGGTTAAGCGAGCTGTATGACAAGTTGCGCTGTCTTGTTGGAACCGAATGTCGTCGATGTTTTACTCATTAATTTTGGGTTGGTTAGCATGGTTCAGTTCAGTCAGTTAGCATGGCTCCATAGCAATCGCCATACATCATAACCGCTGCTCTTTCCTAGCCTCAAAGAAATAAAATTGAAGAGTTCTAGCAAACTATTCGGCCAGTAATCGTCAAAACAATGCTTCTGGAAGCCCATTTACTCAAACTTCCGTTTTTTCGTGAAATATCTTGGTGGCGGTCGTATAGGCAATCTCCCACACGCGTATGAAATTGACATCACAGAATATTTGTTTGATGAAGACATGATTAACTCTGGGATGAGTATAATCATAGGGCCCTGTAAGCCTCGCGTGCCCCGTTGGCAACAAAAACAGGGTAAGCCCTGAATCAAAATCGCTGACCAACGAAGAAAGTGTCACAAAGTCGTGAGAAACTCAACGACCATGTTGCCAAAAAAACGCGAGTGCCAATCTGGTAACATAAAAGTCAGCCAAAAATTTTCTCATGGGCTGCTCAACAGAAGTAAAAAATGTTGCTGAAAGAACTTTGTGATCCCGTAACACATTAACTATAAACTTCTTATCTGGAAGCTCGATTCACTACTTCGATAAAGAACGAAACGTAGTCTGTCCACTCTTCATTTCCTCAAGCCGCGAAAGACTACAGGAGGAAACAGTATACCTCCTCTGGTAAATAGTCTATCATGTTGTTCCTCAATAGCTGCTTAGTATTTGTAATGATTGCTTGCAATATAGGGTAATTGCGCTATCCTGCAGCGACAGGAGATGCAGAGATAAATGTAGATTAGCTGAATGAAAGGAATCCTGAGACGTTATCTGCACACTGCTCGTAACGTATTCTAAGCACGCCCAATTTCGCCTAAATAAAAGAATCAAAAATAAAATCTCAATAAAAGACTACGCCCAGCAAATAGCTCGAAAAACTCCTACAATGAGACTGCTTGATGTTTTGCATGCCGCGCTCTGAACCTTCTTTTTCGACAGTTTAGTTTCACTGAAGTGGAGTTCTGATATTGAAACAGTTGCGGAGATAGCGACCAAATTCCAGCAGGCGGTCACGTGCTGCCCATTTAAGCTGTGTATAGTCTTTCTGGGGACGCTAGACACAAGGAGCTCATTCACCTCCGTCAAAACTTTCGGAAGATATTCTGGGAACCCTGAACAACTCATCCAAAGTGTTAAAATATTCATTGGAATACATTGAACTTAACTGAAAAACCGCACTCTGATCTTCGAACTTAAACAAAGCCTAAGGAAAATCTGAACCTAAAAGTGACGATCGTAAGTTTGTATCATCTTAAACGCCGGTGTCTCGAATTTGTTCATCTTTTGATTTGTGATTTCTTGAAAAATTTCTGAAATAAGGTTGACGGAGCATTTCTATCTCAAAAGTATCTGAAGTTTATACCGTTCTCGAATATTCATTGTCAAAATTTGGAATAATTTGACACTATGGAATTGGCAGGAATATAAATTCCGTCACCTCAATCACATCAGGTCAATCACACTCCTCTAAGGCTCTATTCTCGATCCAGATATGGAGCATCACCTACGATGGGCTCCTGACAATTGAACTGCTGGAGCGGTTGTGACTGATTCGATGTATAATTGAGGATGCAACGCTAGTACCACTAATAAAACCACAGGACTAATGTTCGCAAACACTAGAAAACTTGTTTTGGTGATCGCAGAGGCGATATTCACCGAAATTCTTGACACAGGACGTTAACAGGCTCCCTGTCCAATAAATTACTCATAATACATGACACAATTTTTGTATCAACCATTTTTTGTTCATGTATCATATATAAGCAAATTTATAGGTGATTTTAAGAACATTTTATAAATTAACGTGAGCTTGGTATGGTTGGTACAAAAAAGGGAATCGTGTGTAATGTGTGATGACATTTGACAGGTAATCTGTTGAATTTCCTTTCTCCGAAAATTCGTGATTCAGTTGTATATATTATTATGTCTGGGTTAAATACAGTGACTCTAAATGAAACAAAAAAAAAAAACGTCTACATATTTTGTTGCGTATATGTGAAAAACATATGCATAGCCAGCTTTGTAGTTAGCCGTTTTGGCAAAATCAAAAACGTCGAAATTATAACCTCTCCTCTCTGTTGAGGCAAAGTTTTAGACGTAACCGATTCGAGATAGACACCGATGAAGAGAATTCTAAACAGATGTTTTGAAACGCTTGAAAAGTCATTTTTTTCAATCGCCACGGATTTGGCTCACGGTTTTTTGCGCCTTTATATCAGGACCACATGATACGCCAGCGATGAAAGATCATACACTCTCGCTCGACGAATGATAACAGTCTAGGCTTACGAACGACTTATCAGCGCTCTACGACATCATCAATATCAGTTTCTCTAGACGAATCGAAAATTTAGAAAGATTCCTTTCTTTCTGGCGCAAAATGATACTCATTAGGTTCCTTGTCACAGAGCATAGAAGAGTCAACCTTCGAGGACACGTGGAATGCAAGAAAGCGGACACTAACGCCAATAGGCGCTTCGCTACCGACGAGTAATTACAATCCTGTGCGGGTGAGCTGTATTGAAGATGGATTACTTAACAAAGCTCAGATGCCGAGTCGTCTGTAAAACAGATGAATCGAGAGCCTACGTTGGCTTACTTTTTCCTGACGCGTCTATTGAACGCCTAAAAATAACAAGCGTTAAGTCGGCCATTCCTTTCAATTTTTCTCCTTGATCCTTCCCGTAGAAGGAGATATTACTGTGTCGATGATGCTATAATTTTTCGGATACATAGGTCCTAAACATGTATCCATCCTCTATCCATATATGCTTATTCCTGGGCCATGTATAAAACTTATACGGATAAGGAGCCCGATGGCGGCCGTTCTTAACAATTTTTCTCACTGATCGTTTCCGTGAGATAAGCGATTATCGTTTCCCCTAGGTGCCATAATTCTTCAAATTAAAAGGTCCTAGAGAATCCTATCCTTGCAGACGAGTCGAAAGCCTAATGTGACTGACTTCTTCCTGATCCATCTAAGAACGCCAAAGGATATCGAGCGCGAAAGTGGCCATTCCTAGCAATTTTTCACTCTTGATTCTCCCCTTGGGAGAAGAGATCACAGTCTCTCACAGGCGCTACAATTCTTCGATTAAAAAGGTCCTAACGCATCGTATTCTGAAAAACTGCTTTGAACGGTTCCAGACTGGATGTGTTCGGTCGTTAGTCTAGTTTATTTGTGCCTAGGTGTATCTAGAGAGCGAAAGTGAGAGTCTCTATCTAGAGAGTCTTAATCTTCCTACCCAAAAGAAATCTAAATCTGTCTTGAAAATTACTTCCCTGTCGTTTATCCGAAAGGACTATTTATCAAGAGAAAATGCCTCTTTATAATTTCGAAATTTGATAATTCATGTTTTTTCGAGTCATTCGCATTATTGGCGTTTCTGAAGTCTCCTGATTTCAAAATACAGGTTGCGGCAGAACCAGTTGAGCAGTTTTAAAGAGTTATTAGAATGAAACCAAGTTATTTATGAAACAAATGCTTTTGAAATTATTTTGAAATCAACAGGACTCACCATTTTATACTGATTAATTTCGAAACGTTTTAAACATTGACACATTTCGCGGAATAACAGGTTTTAGTTTAGACGATAAAGCACTATTTCCTTAAGATATACCCGAAGAAAGAAGTCAAATATGATTAAATTGGGCAAGCCTTTGCGCCCCCCCCCCTCTTTTACGTATTTGGAGAATTTCGGAATGAAATGTCCTCGTCGTGTACTAATCAAAAGTGTCCTTATCCCTCATCTTTAACAGCCACTTCCAATTGGGGTAGCAGAAAATTTTGCAGCATTGAAACATAGAACCCGAAATTCCCGGTCATGGTCTCGCCATTCTCGCCCTTCTCAAAGAATTACGTGACTATAAAGCCAAGTTGTGACAGGGAAGACCACATCATTAGTTGAAGAAATTATAGTGGTCTATCTTGAACCATTTGACAAATCAACCAATTTAAACCCAATTTCGAACATTTTCTCTATTCACAATCCTACTTAGGTGAAAATGTGACTCGTCGCTGCTGAAGAATG
Source organism: Stratiomys singularior (assembly GCA_954870665.1). NCBI lineage: Eukaryota > Metazoa > Arthropoda > Insecta > Diptera > Stratiomyidae > Stratiomys > Stratiomys singularior. The sequence continues at coordinate 128,485,942 of OX940878.1, read as the reverse complement.
CTGCTTCAAGAGAGATCGCTGTAAGGATTTCCTCGCACAGGTTTTGGCGATTGGCGTAGTCTGCTTGGTTCAGTTCTTGAAGTATTATTATTTTGAAGGCATAGAATTTCAAATCTAAATGCAGAATCCTCTTAAAACTCCGGGCTGAAATGCTATTGCGTGCCTCTGAACAGAATAAATCCTTGGCGATTGCTCGATTGCTGCTCTAATTTGCTCCACTTTTTCTGTTATTATGATTGATCTTTGCCGGTCATGTGCATCATGTAAATTCGAAGAACCTGAAATTCAACATAGGACTATCCGATGAGCTAAGGTACGCAAATAACACGCTATCAAGCTTTGAATTTCGCTAAAATTTCAGTTTCACTACACGGGGTCGTGCCTCCCCTGTGACGCCACTTTCAGGTAGTGCCAATGCAAAATTATGTCGCCTTTACGTGTCATTTTCAAATTTAAGGAAACAAATTTTGGTATGTTTTCTACAACTGATTGTCGTACTCTCAAGGTATGTCTGACCCACAGGGTCAAAAAATGTTCATACAACATTGCTATGAAGAAGTTTCAGAGCCTTTTCATTGTATCAAATGAGACGAGAAAGAATCCTTACTTTGGCTGAAGATAATTTCTAAAAAGAAAATCCTTTCATTGAAGAAAAAATTTTGGTTTCCAAAATCTTCTAAAACTTTAAAATTGGTTTTTCGAATATGTGAATATTATCCGGTGGTACTGAGAAAGTGTATGCGGTGCTGAGTCCTGTGGTTAATCTTTGGAAACTTACATTTGATTCGAACATAGCACAATTTTTTGCCAATCATAGACTAAAATTCTCTGCATCCGATCCTCAAGTCCTTATTTTGAGAGCTCTTATCCTTCCTAGAGTCACGTAAACCCTCACACTAGCACTTATCAGATTGGCCGAGGAGTTGTTCCAGATGTAGAAAATTTCACTTTTAGCGCCATTGCTTTAACGATCTCCTCGGATCCAACTGCAGCATCACAACTTCAACCCCAACATTCTTGTTGCGAGTGTGAAGAAATTCAACCAAATGTATCTCAAATCAAAGATTCCTGTGAAATTTTCTCAAGTATCTCAGATGGCACACACCAAATCTACCATGTCAACGTAGTTTACTTAAATGAGCACCACCGAGTCATTCAGCTGCTTCCCGGCGTGTTGTTGTTAATGCCACCATCATATGGGACGGCAGCTTAGCTAGCATGAATTTTCGTTGTCTTCTGGTTGAATCTCCACATGGAGCCTAACCCCTCAGCTAAGCTGCTGTTGGTTTGGCTTTTTCTCAGCTTGTTGCTGCTACCACCGTCCTGCTGCATGCAAGTCGCTAAGCGTTTCCGTTTCATATTTCATTCATACCATTCATCCAAAGTCTTTGCTTCAAGTATCTTTTAGTCCAGTCGAAATCTGAACTCCGTTCGTGATCAGACGTCTCACATGTTCATAGATCCACATATGACGGGCAAATAGATTGTCGGCGTCGACGGTGACGATCGCATATCAAATCGAAATTGATTGATACATTACAATTACGTACGCTTTTGTAACGGGTGTACCGCGGCGGCGTATTTGATTGTAATTCGCGTGTTTCGTGGGAGAGAAAAAAAAGGTCCGTGTTTCGCGGTATCGAAGTTAATGTGTCCGCGGTGGATTTTGTTGAAAGGACTAATCGATCACTTCTCATTTAGAAGTTGATTTTCGATTTGTGCTGCCAAACGCGAATTGACTGAAACAAGGACATTAATCAAAAGTGATCACAAGATCGAATTGCGGTTGGTTGTGAATTTATTGCTACTCTGCAAGGAATGACATAATAGATATTTTACAAGGATATTTGACTACTTCTTCTGAATTCAGATTTAAAATGATATAAAACAGTTTTATGGATTCTCACTCATTCGAAGAATCTTAAGTGAAGTCAATTCTTAGATAAAGAAATTCAAAGCGCTGCGTTTGCGATAAATAGATTTTAAAATATATTTCAACACTACTTTCGTCTACATTTTGCTTGATACTTCCCGGTCAAGACAAGTTCCTTTTTCTAAAGAAATTAAAGTTAGTAAATATTTCAATAATCATATTGTTCTAAATAATTTTTATTAAAATTTGACCATAAATTCAGTCTGATTCCGTGATAGTTTCCTTTTTAAAATTTAAAATGTTCATTACCATGTCAAAAAGATGGTGATCAAGGATACTTATTAATAAATATTAAAACCAAATAGCACTTTTAAATTGAAATTTATCAAAAAAATTTTTTGTGAAAAGGTTTCAAAGTCAAAAAACCCTGTAAAATGTCTGAACGCATTCCTAAGATTATCTAGTACTCATCGAGCATCAATCTGTGTGTCCATTATAAAAGTTGATCTCGTTAGTTTTCACAAGCATTTAGTAATATGTGGGCAAGAAAATCGATTATCGTTCACATGTGAGAAATGCTCATACATTGTGCTAATTGAATGTGTTAAAGAGTTAACATTAAAATTTAATGACACCGTCGTTTTCTACATAAAGCTGTTTAGGTGTCTTCTATATTGTAGTTAAGGCTGTTTTTGTGCGCATTTATTTTTTCTTCAATTTTTCTTCTTGTACCTCGAATGGATTCAGCCAAGAGTAAACCATTTTCAAAGCGCGTAGTTAAACTCGTTGAAAAGTGGATGACAAGTGAAAAAGGTTTTTTAAATAAAAACAGTTCAATTAAGTGTTTGTAAAACGTCAAAAAAGTGATTAGTTCAAAAGCACGATACCATAATTATATTTAAAAGTGGCTAATTTCAAGTGATTGAGTGTTTATTTGGTTGTATGTGACACGCTATTTATTACCGATTAACAGCCAAATATATCAGCTAGAAATACTTAAATAATACTTAAATATATTTTTAAAAAACCGACTAAACAGATTGGAAAAAAATGATCGTGCTTGTATTCAATCTTCACCTTTCGAAAAATTCCAGAAATCTCTTAATTCAAATCACTTCAAAGATGATTTTTTTATTTAAATCACCTGAATTCGAAGTCAAACCGTAAACAAATTAACAAATTTGCGATTTATAAAAATAATTTAATGAATTCTTAGAAAATCGTCGGTTTAAGATTCCCTTCATCGATGGCGTGACAGCTCAAAATATACATTAATCAATATTGCATAAATTTCTTTATTCTCTGCCCCAGAAAATTATCGTGTCAAAAAAAAGTCAAATGTATTCAAATGCATTGGTGAAACATACCAAAGAAAATATTTAAAGTTCGTTGTTTTGCTTTTGTCGCAGAGAAAACAATTCTTTGCTATTCTGGTTGGGTGCACCGGGCACCCTTTTGTTTATTGTCGAAGACGCGTTTCGGCTGTATGCTGCCTGGTTTTCATATCTTACCCTGAAGTCTTACTAGATGAAGATTTCTGCATACAGCTCAAACACGTCGTCGACAGCAAATAAGCCAAGCCCGCTGGACCATTTAGATTAAAATTACTAATTTTCAGAATGATCCTCTATTGCTTGCTTAGCATTTAACGTATGAAATCTTTTACTGTCGACTTTTGAACTTCCTAATATTAACTCTCATTTGAACTTGAGCGTAGCAACAGTATAGCGATGCATCTTCCAACAAACTCCCGATAACGGAGAGTACTAGAATTTCATTCTTTTTAGTAAATACTGTCATATACTTTTACATCTAATGGATAATACACTCTCAAAAAACTCGAGTAAAAATCAAATGACCTTTTCTGACAAATATCAATATATTATCGCTTGTAATAGATCCAATCAATTGTGGAGACAGAAACCGCATTCTCTGTTCTACACTAAATTTCCGTACTCTCTGCCATGCCAGGAGATCGTTTTGTTTTTTTCTACATAGAGTACTCGCTTCTCTTTCTTCATGATGACCCCCTGAATCGTTAGGGTTATTCAGTCAATATGCTTATGCAAAATTTAGGAAGTTTGCTAAAGGGTACCTCTTGTAACTGCTAAGTTCTCAGATTCAATTGCGTGAATTTGGTTCTGAGTCGCAATTTGGGTGCCAAACCTGAAGAAAACCAATCGCAAATACTGTACAACCGCGAGATGTTCAATTTTTTGACAAACTATAGTCTGCCAAAATCATAATCCTGCGGAAGCTGCAATGGACTAGCCATTTGCAGCCAAGGAATGATTTGCACATACATCTGAAACAACTCACAGGTAAAGCTGAGCGATAAAGCCCAGTGGTGAAAACACGTGTAGGAGAAATTGAGGGTACCAATTAGCGCTCATTTTATAAGCAGTTTACGCCATCAGAACACGCAGCAAAGTTCCATCAGGGCAACATTTTACCAAATGAAGCAAAATTATGTAAAAAAATTTACATTATTCCTTGCCAAATAATGTGTGCGAGGTGCTGAGTAACAAAGACATGTAATACATTTTCATAGATGCCTACTCTCAAAATTTCAGCCGATTCGGACCAGTAGACTTGTTTTGACAGCATGTCAAAACGGTCAAGTCTGCGGATTTTGGAAAAAGAGAGAAAGAGTGATTTCGTTTGGATGTTGTGTATGGGGATTCTGCTATTACGATGACGACCGTAACAAATTTTTTTAACGAATTTCAACGTAGTCAGACGTCGCTTTTGATCAGTCTCTTCCAGGTCCCTCAAGAACGGTTACCACGGAGGATAACGTGATAAAAATCTACGACCTCGTAGCCGATTGAGGATGCGCGAGATCACTGAGACACTAAGCATCTCAAAGGGCCACGTGGGTAATAACCTGCATCAAATTTTGAGAATGCTATTAGTTCGATAGATTATGAGTTTGCTCACTTCTGACAACTGGCACAACCGTGAGACCAATATAGAGCTATTATTGAAGTGGTGTAAGCGCAATCCGAAAGAGTTTCTGCGTCGTTTTGTGACCACCAATTAAAACATGGGTTCACTGGTACCCACCATAGACCTTATTCGAAACTGTGAACTTCGCCCAGCCAGCGTAATCCGAAGAAGGCGAAGACAGTCCTAAGGCGAAGACAGTCCTTTTTCCGAAGAAAAGGCCGAATCGGGCTACGAACTGCCACCCCTTCCACTGTATTCTCCCGAATTGGCCCCGTGCGTTTTCTTGCTGTTTTCAAACTTGAAAAAGGCAATCGATGGGAAGAAATTTGAGTCGCATGAATTCCTGGCCGCCACGGAGGAGGCACTTTGCAGAGCTCGAAAAAACATATTTTTCAGATGTGTCTGAAGTTTGCATCGGTTACAAACGTAACCGTCTCGAATTTCCTCACTTTTTTATATTTGCTCATAATTTGAATCAAATGAAAAACTAGTACAGTGCCAGTAAAATCAAAATTACAAAAATAAATTACCAAAATGTCATTCAAATTACCCGATAATATTAAAAAAAATGGAAAAAGGCCGTTGCGTTTGCAACGATACAAACTTCAAACACTTTTTTCGGACGGGTTAAATAAGTTGGAGCAATGCTGCGTCAAGTGTTTCGAGCTAAAAAACGACTCTATTACAGAAATAAAAGGCCAGTTTTGTAGGCTAAGTACTTATCGGACCGCCCTCGTATGAGCAAATATTTTTTTTTTCCCATGTCCTAGAGTTTTTTTTCGCGGGCTGGATCAGCAAGCAACTTACAAAAGACAAACAAAAGGTCCTTATTCAAGCTATATGACTTGCACTTGCATTTAAAAATTTGTTATATCAGAAATTTCCAGAAACAGTCTCCAATTTCCCATAGTTACCAACCTTACCAGTATTCTTTTCAAAAATGATTTCTAATTTCTATGCAATAAATCATTTTTATAATGCAAATCATAAAATGAATTACATGAATTTTCCATGGAATGTGAAGGTTCACCATTAATTTTTTTCATTTTCATCAATGCCAAGTGAAAATATTTCAGCCTTCTACAGTCATGTGCAAAAGTATTCGGCGCTCTGGTAAAAATTAGATTGCGCGAGGCTAAGTGATGGACTTTGATTCAATACGTTTAATATAATTTATTATATATAATTTATTATATATAATTTATTATCAGTATATTGTAGGTTCCGCATAAGATTGATTACGCAGCAACACTTTTAGCCTTAAATATTCTTCATGTGATATTCTTTCAATTTTTGGGCAGCAATTGTCTGTTTGTTAGTGAGTGCCGTCGTATATTTTTCTTTCAAATGAACCACAAATGTTCAATAGGGTTTAGATCTAGTGAATTCGTAGCCAGTCCAGTAGGTCAGTTCAATTTCCTGACATCCAACTCATTGTGAGTGCCGATTGTATGCCAAAAACTAGTGAAATAGGTGAGACTAGAGACATTTCAAGTCCTTCAAGGGCGCATGAATAGCCAAAAGTACCGGCTATTCATGCTCCCTTAAAGAGGATAATTGATAGGACCTTAAAAGCAGCCATGCTTCCTCAGATCGCAATATTGCCTTTACCATGGTTTACTGGCGGTGCGACGCATTCTGAGTTGTATTCTTGACCTATTTTTCGCCTCATATACGTGACACCACGTATATAAAACATCTAAAAAAAGAGGAAAAAAATAAGTAATTCGTCATCGATTGTTTATTCCGAAAGTACACTGGGGAATAAAATTTGAACTTTGTCGTGTCATACGAACTTCACTCATATTTTTTACTTTGATCGATAATTGTTAGTAAAAATAAGTAACTAAAAAAAATTAATGGTCAAGAATCATATTGATTAATGTAATTTAAATATTTCAAAAAGTAATGACCGTCCGAAACAAAAAAAGTAAAACAATTTCATTATGAATTTACGATTAAGGATTTTCTGGTAAATTTAGCTCCTGGACGGTCTCTTTTTAACGTCCAATCGGCGTAATCGGCCAACATTCTTGGTTTCCACTTGCCCCGATAGCGCTTCTCCATCTAAGAAATGCCCTGATGGAACCTCTCCCCGTGCTCATCGCTCACAGCTCCCAAATTCGCAAGAAAAAAATCCAGATGTGAGTCCAAGAAATGAATCTTGAGTGACATGTTGCAAGCCAATGCAACATGTCTCGCTGACATACTGTATGTACTTCTCACTCTTACGGTTACCTAGAAAATTTACAACAACGTTTTTGAAAGATATCCATGCTCGTTTTTCTAGAAATTTTTGTTCAATTTTTCTTCAAAAAATAGATCTTTTATTAACTCTCTGATTTGAGGTCCAACGAAAATACCTTTTTTTATCTTTGCATCACTTATTTTAAGGAAATTTTTCTTTTATATACAAAGATCCGCTCACATTGCGATCCGTTGCCTTAACAAAATTTTTAATTAGGCCAAATCCAATGTGCAATGGTGAAAGAAGTACTTTAAACGGCTCTCCAAGAGGTCAATATTTCACATTTTTCTGTCCAGGGTTTAAAGATGTTCGCGTAGGCCATACTTTTTTATGATAATGGTTTCTTTTGTTCTGACCATCTAATTCACAGAGAAAACAGCAGAATTTGGTATGACCCATCTGAAGTCCGAGTAATGGGGCAACAAATTCGAAATCACCATCGATTTTGAAAGAATATTTACTATATTTGTTTTTTTGTAACTTAATGTTTTCATAGGTTTCTTTCATATTAGCAGCATGGGCCAGTGGTACAGAAAGAAATACATTTCCATTATGCAGTAAAACTGCCTTTAAGCTAGTTTCAGAAGCGTCAATGAACAAATGCAAATGAGAGGGATTAAATTCGATTTTTAAATTCTCCATCAACCCATTTATAACATTACAATACACCAAGTCTCCATCTTGAGAACAGTATGACCTAACGAGTTCGTCGCGATTTCGAAAATGGCTTATTTTAGTTTCATGATGTAGCATATTCCATTCTTTGAAACGAGATCCTTAGAGTTCTGATTGCTTTTTTGACAAATTAAAGTCGCGAACCAAGTTGTTTAGATCTTTTTGAGTTATCAAGTGTGATTTGTTTGAGATTTCTTCAAACTCAGCTTCACCGTCATCAACGGCCCGCGTTCCTCTAGAAGTGGAAGGCTGTGAATCGTTAATCGTAACGGACGCAAATGTAACTGGTATACGTGAATTGTCACAATGAAGTACTGGTCTCTTAGTTGACTGTAAATTAGTGTAACTCACTGTGTGTTTTTTTTTAGAATTAATACCTGTCATATCTGTAAGACAAAAATAGGAGTCCGAAACGGTCCAAATCATGGGTACATCAAACGGCAAAGAACGGAACCCTTGTTTCAAATCACTCAAATTCTTACCACAGGTTATGCAACAAATATGGGAGCCCAAGATTTGTTTTGATGAGCCACAGAGAAACCAAAATACTGACAATAACTCGTAAATTTCGTTTTTGTTTTTTTGAATGTTAATTCTTCACAAATATAACAATAAGAGTCAGGATCGTCATCACACTGTCTCGGCAAATTCACACAATCACAGCAATGACTTATAAATTACTAAATTTAAACAAATACGAAAACAGTTAATTTAACGACTGTTTATTTGCGACTGTTTGTTTGCGTTTATCACCGTAGTACTGGTTATACGAATTAACACATTACAAAAAATCGAAGGCCAATCGAAATAAAACTGTTGCTGTTTATTAATGAGTGTAGGTGGCAAAAACAATATTAGCCATCAGAGTTCGTGTGGCATTACTAGTGTTGACCAGTGATATTATTTCAAAGTTATTGTAACGATATAATTGCATACTGGAATGTCATAAACATACGTCGAAAAAACACACTTCGGGCTACCAAATTGTGGACCAGTCTCCCACAGTCCAATGTTTGTATTTAAAAGCCAACACCAAGCGAATTGTTTTATTGTTTTGCGAGAGCCAGCGCTTCTTAATTGCCTTGCATCCTTTAGAAAAGTCCAGCTAGAAAAGTCTTTTTCTCATCATACGCGGTCTCATTTACTTTCCTTCTGTCTCGGAAATAATTGCAGCGAGCTCCAAAGAATTTTTTTGCCTATCTTCGAGGGAATGCCTTATGAGATATGGATCCTCGCGATCTTATGTGCTTTTTATTGTCCTTAGTCTACTTGGTCTACGTCTTGGTCAGCTCTGATGAACACCAGATTCCTCGGACCGTTTAAGGGGTTATACCTATGAGAATTTTTTTTTTCGATTTTTTTTATTGGCTGTAGGTATGCTAACACATCCCTAGAATTGAAATCGAAAAGGTCCAAATACTAATATACTTCAGAAAATTTTGAGAATCAATTTTCTGAAGCAACTCTAATGCTCGAAAAACGTTAAATTTGCTCGCTTTATACTATATAGTAATTAATATAAAAACACTGTATAGGGCACGTTCCTTTGAAAACGACGCTAGGAGAGCTTCTGTTTACTCGATCGACTACACGCTGCATTTGAGGTTAAAGTACTATAGTAAATCGTTCAATGCAGTCGTGTGGTCCATCGCGCCGAAACATGTGTCGAGCGGCAAGGAGGTGCTCCATATCGCGACGGATATCGCAGTTATCTTATTAAATGATGGACTGTCGGGCCTTCTCCCCATCTACGACTCATTAGAATTGACTGCAGGACCAAATTTTTACAATCTCTGCTTAGAAACAGATGCCGACGGAATAAAGGCTGCTGAGCGCTCAATTTCCGACGTTGTAAAAGAGGCGAGACGCGGCCTTTTAGCATCAAGAAAGGACGAGGAGGAGAAATCCACGGTCTTGGAAGGCTAACTGCATGGTGCTGGGATAGCAGAGTAAAAATAAAAAAATTTGTATATAGTAAAATTTTGAAAATTCACAACTTTATAAGGTTTTGAAACTTTAAACGCGTTTATCTCGAAAGTGTATTTTTGAAATTTGCCGGAAACGAAACTCTTTCAGTTTTCATCCGATTGACTTGCCGTTATAACTGTAGCTTTTTGATGTGATTATCTAGTGAAGTACACACGATTTTAGCGATTGGTTTTGTTTGAAAAAAGTTATAAACAATGGAAGTAAATTTTTTGGGTCGAAAATGCAATTATTTTGTTAAATGGTCGCCATTTTGCGAAAAATCGATATTAAACTATTATCTTGTGTACTTCACTAGCAAAACTCATTGAGTTTATGAGAAAAAATTGTTCGTTGTTCCAGATGCAGATGGGGCTGAGAAACTTGTCCGGCCGCGGAACGTCTTTTGTAAATACTAGTGACTTTGACGTGCACTACAGCCGCCATTTTGTATTGAATTTAAAATAAAAAAAATTTTTTGCACTCCCGAAAAGTTGCCGTTTATATTGATATATTATTTATAAAAGCTTTTTTTCAAAATCCTTGAAAAAAAAAATCCTGAAAAAAGGCTTGTTTTTTAGCCTTCACATAGGTATAACCCTTTAAATGAGTATTGAGATAATTTCACGTTCCTGACTAATTCATCTGTGAATTTAATTCTAAATCGCGTTTGTGCACTCTGTTCGTATTTTTAGGCATGCTCGCTGGAAAAAGATATAATCTTTCAAATCACAAACAGCCTTAAGGATAAAATAACACGTCTTGTACAATAAAATAAACATTCATTTAAAAAAAAAATTCAAAAAACTAACGAAAATTTTCAGATACAGATTCAGATTCCGAGAAGGTTTGAAATAATTATGGTGCCTAATAGTTGAGCACTTGCCTGTACTGCAGCACTTAACACAAAGTGTGACATATCAATAAACTTAATTATTCCAATCCCGGACCAGAAAGATGAAACTCTTTGATTTCAATTTATCTAATCTTAATGGAAATTAATTTCGCACGCTTTTGCGAATCCATTCCAGTCGTGCCAGCGGTAATAATTACTTAAACAGCCACTAATGAATTCAAATGGCACTTTAACGTTCGGCTATCCTTTCGTTCCACTTCGAAATGCACTTTACTTTGGTTGAAACTGTAGGCGTATCATTAAAAATGCTATCTCATAAACCACCAAATATTTGTGTTGAAAAAATATAAAATAAAATTCAGTAGATTGGTCAATAAACTCTACCTGAGATTAAGGTAAAAGTTACATGTCTTAATATGCCTTGCATTCGAACGTGTCTATGCAATTTACTAGATTTTCTATTAACATGTCAATGAACCAGCTAATCCAGCATAGCTTAATCCACCTTCGCATTATCATGTAAAAACTGAGTTTACACAAAGATTCATTAAAAAAAACACCAATAAACCCATCAAAAACCTACAGAAAATGTTTAAATGTTGAGGCAGTAATCTTGATGCTGCATGAGTAAGGCCAGCTATCAAGACCAGTATGTTTATTCTGAAGAAGCGTTCGACTAGGGAATATTACAAAAGATTACACTGTAAAATCCGTTATATAAACAAATTAACACCTACGACTCCCATAAAACTGAAACATATTCAAGAACAGCGTTTTCGGGTGATCTATGCCGGTCGGTCTATACCTTAGGCCCTTTGAGCTCCGATAATGGGCCAAGGATTGTTTGCTTCTAGTAAGCGGAAGGCTGGAAACCATACATCAATTTGTTCCGTTTTTGAAATTGACCCAATTTCCCGATCTAGAGCTAGATATCTTCAAGATCCATTCTAATCTGGGCATGTTTGATGTTAGCGAACATGCTGCGATGCAGCATAGTGCCCTTACAGCACTGAACAATATTTGCTTTAGCTAGGAGGATCTTAAGAAAGCTGAAAAGTTTATTGCATGTATTAACTTGAGTCCATATGGATCTTGCGTTCAAGTGCAACATTTGTGCTGTTTGATATGTAGCAAAGTGCGATTAAAACACTTCACATACATTCCCGTGAGTTCTGAAATGGGGCCCTCTTTTGTTAAATTTGAAGGAAATTGCTCTTTAGGCTCTTTAGGAACATATGCTCCAATGGGTGCACGTTACGAAAGCAACATATGAAAGATAAAAGACGTATGGGGTCAATACTGCGTATTCTAAACAAAAACACGCATTCAAATCAAACTCTTGCTCAAGTTGAGAATGTATCGTTCGTCTTATTGAAATAGAAATCAGTTGATCTTCCTAAGACGTTTTGTTCATGAACGAGTGAACAGAATAATAAACTTCGATGATGACGATGTGGCGTAAGTTACCTTTACAGGCGGTAAATTGAAATTTCAAATGTTCACATTAAATGTTAATTACTCTGTAGAACGACGTGTAGCCGGTCATGAAGAATGTTTTAAGAAGATATTTATTTTTTCGCTGTCATAATCTTTTTTCTATTGCGCTATCTCACTCGTGTTTAATTGAATAGTTGTAGATTGCGGCGAAAATTACGTAAGTTTTAAAAGCATTCATTCATTAAGTTTCAGTTCTAATGTATGCAATTTTAATGAATCTTAGCTAATCTTAAATTTATTACTTAGAATCTGTCGTAAATGAAGACACCGGAAATTTCGCAAGTTATTATCTGATGCGTTTTTTTAAGGTATATCATATCAGAGGCGAGGCTACATTTCAAAATGTTGCAAATAGAATTTGTTGCTAAGGATAAACTGACCAAAAATATCTATAGCGTGTTTATACTGCAATAAGGGTTTGTTGAGGGGTGTTACATAACAAGAGGGCGTGAACATTTAATGTCTTTCTTTTTAGTGGAAGGAAAAGTTAAAGGGTAACTTTTTTGAGTATGTTGTTAACAGGTTCCCTGTCCCACACAATAGTGCCCTGTCACGTCCTTTGTCATTTTTCTGTCAACTTGGTTTGTTATTCATTTATTATCATTTCGAAATTCTCTTAATATCAGTTATAAATAAGCTCATATATGATACATGGACTTCGTATTGTTCGTACAAAAATTTTCTCATGCATCATATGTGATGCATTAGTTAGGAAACCTGTTAATCGTGTTTTCTGGTTTCAAAAAAGATGTATTTTTTTATTATTAAAAAATATAAAGTGGATGCCCAAAAGCCTTTTCTGTAGGATGTCTTTTATTTTGAGGGAGCTCCACGACACGCAGCAGTAATTTCAGGGCACTTTTGAGAATGAATATGAAGGATTTTAAAGACCAGTAAAAAGATAGAGTTTCAAGCTTATTATCATTTATTAACATCTATTTCATCAGTATGAATATAAATTTGCACCTAAAAAAAGTTGAGTAGAACGTGAGTTACAGCGCGCTGAACACCTTCGGCTCTAAAAAAATGGGCTCGCACTTCCTCCACGATTCCGGCTGATTGGCTTAAGGGAGACTTTGTCCTTCGAATTTTGAAAAATCAATTTTTTTTATTACGGATTCTTAGTCTACATGTAAATAGAATGAAACCTGTCGAAGCGTTTCCCGGATTTCGAACGTTTAAGGTATTTCAAACGCGTTTGAAGTGGACACCGTCAGCGCGCTCTGACCGTCTCAGCGGAGCGCCCGGCTAGCTGGGTTCTCGCAGGTCTTAGCGCGTCTGACGCAGGTATACAGAGCCTTTTAAAAGCCTTAGCCTTAGAAATCTTTGAATAGGATCCCTACTTTCTCCTTTATCGATTTTGCAGCGGTTATTTCAGTCTGGCTACGGAATTGAAAGCGAAAACATCGTAGCGTCTGTGTTTTTTTATTTTTCGTTATTTTCAAGTAATATATCGAAAATTTGTGCCCAATATGCCTCGAAAGGGTACAAAACATCATCGGAAACAGTACGGGCGCAAAAGTTCGCAACCCGCTAATCGCTGGGAATTTGAAAAGAACAAGTCGTTCACAAGCATGTCAGCGCAGAAAATTTTACAAAGTAGCAAATTGGGAAGCTATGAACTAAGTGTTGATTCAGTGTACTGCTTTTTAACTTCCTATTAGTTTTAACTTTTTATCGGATAACGTTTTGTGTTAAGGGTGCAACGGACGAAACGCTTTTGCCGTACGTGATCGACGAGGGCGAACTCACAGATAAAGCGATCCGAGAACTCACTAAATACTATGGCGCTGCTATCTGCCGAAATTCACATTCTATGCAAGCCATGAAGGACACGATATGGGCCACATATTACCACAAGAGCTCCACGAATAAAGAACCCCAGCATGAGAAGTTTCAGGAGAAAACAGTCAGCAGGAGAAAACAGTTGGCGTACGTGGCGTTAACCTGAAACGTAGGGTACTTTTTCTTTATATAAACACAAGGCTCCTCTTAGTGACACTGTTCTGAAGATCATCGAACCAATTTACAAAGACTTGTCGTCGGACGATTTGCTCGAAAGATGTTTGGGTGCTCATTCAAAACAGTAATGAGTCACCTAATAATATGATTTGGAGGCGTGCGCCCAAACATCTTCATTCCGGCACAGATGTGGTCAATATTGTCACAGATTTAGCAGTGATTATCTTCAGCGAAGGTGAGGAATAATTGTTAATTGTCAAGGATTTCATGGGTGTCCGGATTGGTACATTCGCCGAGAGCTGGGTCCATTCGCAGGACAAAACAAGGATCGAGCGCGCAGAGAGACTGGTGACCGATGCCGCAAAAAAGGTCCGGATTGAGCAGCGAGAAATGTTAGCGGCTCAAAATTAGCAGCTAGAAGCCTCTATTGACCAGGCATTGCCGATTGGCGGTAATTATAAACAGATTTGTGGAAACACATTACAAAACTTTAATCGCGTTTTTCTCGAAAACACGTTTTTAAAAATAACTGACATTCTCCTGCCAGCTGTAATTAACATATCGATCTGAAATTTGGAGAGCATACTCAGAAAATATGGCTTCACGGAATGACGGATCGTTTTTTCTATCGATACTATTTTGCATTTATTATTTATCTTTTTATGCGAAAAAACACGAAAATTCGATTTTTTTTAATTGCGGCCATTCTCCGAAATTTGTACTGAACGAAAAACCCATTCGTCATTTCATGACCAAAGGGTCACAGATTGATAATAAACTTTGAATTTGTGTTTCTGATGAACAAAGCGGAGGCAGTGATGTCAGCCTTTTACCTCCCTCGATTTGAGGACCTATTTTCGCGGAGCTGCGACAGCCACCATTCTTTTTTTTATTTTTTTAACGTTCTGCTTATGATGAAGAAAAGCAAGAAAAAAACCGCACTCAAAAAGCTTTACTCGTTTCCTTAAAAAAAAATTCACTCCAAGGACAAAGTCTCCCTTAACTGAAACAAAACATACTTCGCGTCTTTAATCTGTAAGCCTAAATGTTCGAAATGAATTACTATCAAATAAAAATACCAAAAATTGGACTTCTAGTACCATTGAAAAAAGTAGCGAATTTTGTGATTTTTTTAAGTTTTTGCAAAAAAAAATCGAAATTTTGGCAATTTTGGAATGATAATGCTCCATTCCACGCGTTTACATGTACTGAGTGTACCTTACAAATTCAAGTCATTCAGTCAAGTTTTTGAGATACGATGGAGGAAAATTTAAAAAACGCCATTTCGAGACAAACACGTTCATAGTTTAAAGCCCGGTTAAAATTCTATGAAAATCTCAACTTACCCACAATCGGCGATGCATGGTACATAGAGTTTTCCATCTTCTTCCTCTTGGAGTTCTTTCAAAGTAGGTTAAGCTCTTGTGTCAATCCCGGCTTGTTTTACGACGCCACTCAGAATGCGAGATTCGATTTTCATCACGTTTCTCAGTATGGGCTTCGCGGCCAACGGGGCATCCCATAGTCGATATTACTTTCAGGGCACCTTGAAAACCTTCACGAAAGATAATGACTGATAAGAAATAGGCAGCAATTTCAACAACTTTGGGGCCAGAATGAATATGTTTAGGAGGAAACGACCAAATTCAATTTTTCAAAACCAAAAAAATTCGTTATTGTTAAATAACGAATTAGCAATTTGTTTAAAACGGATCAAAGTCTAGGATAACTTGTCCTAGGACATTTACAAATAATAATATTTGAGGATGTTGATACTACTGATCAGTTGAAAGCCCTACATTGCGTAAATCGAAAATCTGGCCATTTTTCGTGTTGCGGATTTTCGTCAGTTGACATTTTATGAAATAATGTCGGCCAGATTTCATTTCTCATATTTTCAACGAATTTGAATTTCGACGAATGGCCAATCCATAATGATTCGTTAACTGATCAGTGATTTTCATAGTTAATTTCACTTTTCGTTCCAGATATTTTGTTTTTGTTTTCCTTAAATTTCTCAATTGAGTTCTGTTTTGGCTTTGTACATAATTAAATCAATCTCTTTTGACACTTCAAAGTATTTATACGGTTTTCATCAAATATTCCCTTAAATGGTTTACTGGCAACATCACCTACGTAAAACAATATTCGTAGTGTAGTCTGTGTAAAGCTTTGGAACGCTGAAACATCACAATGGCAGAATCTACCTCTATTTGACCCGACGAGCCTTCATGATTCGACTGATATTTATTGGCATCAGTTTCAAGCCGTTCTTCATACTCAGCAGTATCTAATTTATTTTTACAGTGCTCGCAAAATTTACAGTATTTCTGTTTCACTTCAATGTCATCAATTATCTGTGAGCTATCCGATCAATGATCTGATTCCGAAAAACGACGAGAATCCTCGTTTTCTCCCGGAACCATGATCAGAGTTATTCCTGTTTGCAGTCCATTTTTTCACTTTTCATCTTCTCATTTTCCGCTGCCTTTTTCATACTACAATCTCGTATGGCTTTCAATGGGATCAAAATCATATTTACTGCACGGTCATTACAACTTTTTTTATAACTTATTGGCGCGTCTTTGCTTTGAATATTCCATTATGGCAGAAAAATGTCAAAAAAGTTTATCATTGGGTACCAAATTCACTTTGTGTATCGATACCGTCGGTATCCACTCTGAATTTCTTTGCCGAAGCGCTAACACCGGCCGAATTTTCCTCTGCTTCATATCTGTTCAACGTTCGTTGTTTCGTCAGTTGACTTCGTCTGTCACTGTCACCGTTTTCGCGGCTACATACACTTTTTCTATTCATTGTAACTCACGTAAACGTCAAGGCTACAAAGAGCGTGTGAAAAATTAGCACCGCAAAAGAAAATCGTGATTTCGGTTAACCTCCACTCAAATTTTCCCTCTTCTCTCAGCATCGAAGGACGCTGCACTAACATACTTTGTGCTCAACATGATCGAAAATGTTTCTAACGGCATCTATTAGTGTATTGGAGGAGTAAGAAATCGGAATGGTAAGACATAATTCTGTACCCGACGAGCAGGTGTCGTATTTACCGCAAGAAGTCGTTCCAGAGCAGTCAGAAGGGGCCGAGAAAATTATCGAAATCTCAATGAAAACGATTTCTGACAGATATTAAACTTTTTATCTTTTGTCTCTTATTCAAGAGTATTCAAGGGATTTTTAAGCTAAAAAAATTTGTTGTTTTCTAAAATTTCTACTGTGGAGTAACCCCTTATAAAGCGGAAATTTGATCTCAAGGGTAATTCCATGGAACATCGACCTATTTTCAAATAATTTTTGGACTCACTTACTTGAAATTTTTAAACACTTTGGTATCCAAAAAGCCTGGCAAGCTAATTTTGGTATATTATTGGGACAAAAACTATTTTGAAAGTCAGTTTTTGTTGCACTTAAAGATTCAAGTTGGAGAGGATAAGATATAGGAAATCTGAAGAAGTATTGAAGAAACATCCTCGCCAAAAAGCATCAATATGAAGCCCTTTACCCGTGAATGTTTCAAAATGCAACCCTGCTATATTCTTGCTTGTTTTATAAATTCTAAACCGTTATGTGCAGGAAAACCTGTCGAGCATTTATTCGGAAAATTTCGTAGTAGTGAAGCTAAAATTTTCATAAACAGAAAGTTTCGATGCTGAGCAATTATCTTTGGTAATGGAATAACTTTTGATCAAAACCACTTTGAAACTGTTTGCCTACTTAGAAGTATCCTTCGGGGTGAAAAGGTTCACTAATTGTGCATAAGCTTAGTAATTGTTATTTTATGTAAAACATTATGTCTGGAAATAAAAATATACTGATGTCCTTATCTGTATATTTCAAATTTTTGTCTACTTTTTGTCGAACAGACTGTGATTAAAATGGCTCCCTTTTCTCTAATCCTAATTAAGTTGTTAAAAACGGACCGCACAAAAGTTTCGACAAAAGATTCCAATAAAATCCAATCAACTTAAATTAAATACAAAAACCCTCGATCGAATAAATGTTTCCCGATATTTTTATTTTCTATTTTGAAATCGAATATCAACAATCAGATCCCAAAATAAGAATATATTTGCATTTATTTACATCCTAGAAACTTTGATGTGCTCGCACAAACTTACCGATATGACCTTGTAAAACACCACAATAGACGATTTCGGCAATTATTGAAATTTTCAAACGTTGGTGAAAACTCATTTTCCTAATCACAATGATCTTTTCGCGGAATATATTTACAAAATTATCCGAGATCATCTGAAATCATCGCAACACTTACGAGTTTCGTTAGTGATGCTAGATTTTACGACGATATCGATTAACATAAAAGATCAAATTAAAATGCTTTTTATGGCATGCCAGTGAACCTAATTTATTTTTTTCATTCAATTCAAAAGTGTCAAAGAGATTCGATAAAAATAGGAGATTAAGATTATTTATGGAGCTTTCCCGAATTCAGTCGCAAAATTTGAATAAGACTTTTGCGTTGTTTGTGGCGCCAGTGCGAATTTTTTTTTTTGTTTTAGGTGAACAAATTATTTTAGAAGAAACTTAAAAGATACTTAAAAATAAACGAAAAAATCGAACGATTTTACGAGTTGATTCGGCAAGAAATCTTATATTTGGTATGGGATTCATCAAATTATCCTAGAAGATATTCCCAGGGAAATAAGTGAAAATTCGGATGTTGAACAAGCACGATCATTCTCATTTGCCTTTCATCATTTCACCACAGGTTTCACCATGAAAGGACATTGAATGTAATATTCACACTTGATGAAATATTTTCAAAAAATAACTTAATACTGTGAGAAGTTACGAAGTGTTCGAAAAACTGAACTCTCCTCTTATTGAAAATCAAACCAAAAGTATTTCAATTTGCAGTGCGTTTATTAAAAATGCGAAAGAAATTCACATTCTAAATTTTATACAATGTCAACGTTCACCCCTCACAAGACTTTTGAGCAATCGCTCCGATCCAAGCAATCTCCGACCGGATCACCTCTGAAGCCTGAAATCCATCGAGGATGCATTGGCAAAGCTCATGCGTGTGGCACCATCAAAACTAAACCCGTCATCATTAAGTCAGCGGACCATGATCATCATCATAATCATCATACCCAGCTACAACATGTCAACCATCGACCCCCAACAGCCACAAATTCCTCGCATCGCAAGAACAGTGTTAGCTCCGAAACTATCAGTGATAGTGGATCAGAAAACTGTTCCTGGAATTCCAACGAGCTGAATCTTCATAAGCAAGATCAGGACAAAAATGATCAAGTGGATAACGTTGTCGTACGGAAGAAACCTTTGAAGCAAACGCTATCCAGTCCAGTCCCAAGACGCAAAACGATCGAAGCAGTCATCTCAAATGATTATCATTTGAATGGTCAGAAATCCTTCTCAGTGCATTCACGTGGACGTAATCGATTATTGAGCGACGGCGATAAGGATTGTCATGATCCGGAGAAAAAATCTTCGCTTGTTGGAAACTTCCAGAGGAACAGGAGTTTTCGGGTGAGCGGTGGTAGCGGTAGTAAACAGAGTGCAAGTGGAAGACCACCATGGCAGACTGTTTATGCTAGCAACAAAGCTTCAGCAATTGGTCGAACTCCATCGCCAGTGGCAGCTCCTGCAAATGGGGTGAATGTTGTTCGTAGAACTCCCAGCCTTAACAGTCGATTCAGGAGCTCGTTTCGACGTAATCAGCCTGTGGACTGGAGTAAAACTTGGGAAAAGTCATTTTACATCCGAAACGACGGGGGAAGTTTGAAAAATTATGATAAAGTTCTAAATTCAAAGGTAAGTTTAAACATTAAAACAAAATCTAATTGATTCTAACAAAACAGAAAACACTGAAATTTTCCTTGAAAATTAAGTACAAGGAAGAATTTAAAGAGAAATTTAGTTAAGTCCTTTACACTTGACAATATTTACAATGCAACACTGAGATTCAATTCCAAATTTAGAAAAAATTTCAAATATTTGATAGGAATTTTGGAACTCTTATGCCTGGTAAAAAGTAGTAGAGTAGAATTTTCTTCATGATTCGCCAGATCCTGCTGACTGGCCTAAGAACACGTTTCGGGCCCGCGAAAGGCGCGTTTTAAACACGCTAAAAATGGCTGAATGAAACTGAGACCCATCTTCATGCACGAATCAGTAGGGCTTAGTGGATATAGATAACAATTATGTACATTGTGCATTCCATTGTCCTGCCGCAGTGAATCCATGAGGTTAATGAAGCAGGGGATGATAAGGTAAATTCAATGATACCATGTTTAAAATTGTTTGTTGAAATCGGCTGACATTTTAGTTCACCAGGCGCTTGATCACTTCCAACAAACAATGTCTGACAGTCTTATATATAATCGGAAATGGCAAGGAAATTATGTAAAACCACCTACACTTCCGTACTAGAGAAATTCTCTAATAGAGGATTTAACTTTTGAAAATGTTCTCAATTCCTTTTGCTTCAGTAATGCAGATCATTCATTTTCTTTGGAAAAAAACTGGTCAGCTATAAATTAGGCCATTTTTCGTCCGATGAGGTAGAGGTTTGAAAAAAAAACAGGACCCTCTTGAAGTCTAAAGTTTTCATCGTTCCAAGTGCAGTCTGTATTTTTTTAATTTTTGCCTTTCGTCGACGGAGAAATCAATTTTTTCAAAAATTTTCCCAATTCCTTTTGCACGAGTAATGCAAATTTATTTTCCAAAAAAAACCTGGCCAACATTAAATCAGGACATGTTTTTGAAGATGTAGCAATTCCAAGAGAAATAAAAAAAGAATCTCGCAAGGCCTCTGAAGTTTACATCGTTGCATCTGCAACAGCCTCAATTTTCCTAATTTTTGGGTTGCGACGATGAAGATTTTTACTATTCCAAAAAGTTCTCAATTTCTTTTCATCCAGTAATGAGAGTCATTGCTGTTTGTATATATATATTTTTTTAAATAAATTAATTTAAATAAATAATAAAAAAATAAATAATAATAAAATTTTTGTTCCGAACAGATATAAAGTTCAAATAGAAAAGGAACAAAAAAGTTTTTTTTAGTTTTTTAGACCTCGCGTGGATCTTCAACTTTATACAGTCGCCGATGAATTCGCATAAAAATTTCAAGCCCTAATTTCGACACATTAACCCATGCACATTAAACTTTTGACTAAGAAAAAATTGTTCAGAAACTGAGTAGTCCATCATGGCGCCATCATATTTTATTCTACAGAATTGAGTCAGCTTTCTTTAGTCTTAAAAAAAAAGGATTCCGTAAAAAGTGTGAACAGACAGGTACAATCTGTTACTCGAAATAATAATGCGACTAATTTAAAAATTGATCAAATCTCCAAAAAATGATAAAGAAAATTTTCGTAGATAAAACAAACTTCGTAGATTCCGCGTAAATCCTTTGTCTTTTCCTGATTCTTATACCAGTGAAAGCGTATTTGTCAATCGACGTTGTTAGTAGAAGTTTTAAAAGCGCGGTTTACAAGAAATGATAAGTTTAAATGGTCCATCAAAAAGGCAGTAATTGTGCTGCATCTTACTTCACAAGAACCGTAGGCAAGCTAAAAAGGACTTTTAACCTCTAAAATTCACTGACTTTAATTTTCTTCTCCCATTTTTGTTTGCAATAGCTTAATCTCTGCGTCCTGCAGCTTATCTTTTGATAACTTTTTCATAGATTCTATTGAAACGACGAAACTAGGTTGCGCGTCACTTCGGAGGTGATATTCCGTCATTCATTTAAGATGGCTTCTTTGAACGGAACCCTATTGTATACACGATGTTTTTCCTTTGAAGATTTGTTCTCAGAAACGGTCAGGTCATTGTGATGGTGTCTTCAGAGTATGTACAATAAATCACTACGCCATCCGCGGTGTGTTTCGGACATGTGAAACTAAAGAAAGTTTACATTAGTTTGCCTGAAAGTGAAAACGCATCGAATCAAAGAAGAAGGGGAGGAGGTAGTATATGCAAGGAGACAGCCTGCCTCTTGGGAACCCAGTCATCATGGAGAGATTTTCGATATAGGACAGTGCGCTGTGCGTGCGAGAGTTTCACACAAATGGTTATTCATCGGCTGTAGCGCGTAACAGGTTCTGTAGTGGCTGTCTTCGAAGTTTCCTTCATTGAAATGGTGCGCCAAACATCCCTCTCATTTGGAAATCCGTCAAAAATTTGAAGAGACCGGTTACTCGAAAAACCTAGACCACAACGACGAAAACTATCAAGTACGGCAAAAATTTTATATCTTTCGATTCGGCTTGAAATGTGCATGGATCATCATAACACCGCGTTGTTAATAAAGATCTAAAATTACACCTGTGTTGAATGCATTTGGTTGAAGAATTAACATCCAGGATGCCAATCATTCTCTTAACTATAAATCAGGCAATGGATCGCTTCCAACGATAAACAATATATTGTTTTCGAATGAAGCTCATTGAATAGGCACGTAAACAAACAAATTCTCGTTACTGGGCTACAACGAATCCAAAATAAAAGCATGAGAGGGCACTTCATTCATCAAATGTGAAGGTAAGAGCTGCGATGTTGACGTGAGGAATTATTGGTCTTCCCTTTTAAGAAGACTCAAAGGGTGTACGGTTACAGTAAATCCCTTGCGTTCTGTTGAAATGTTAGACGATTTCTTGGTACCAGAACCTCAAATCTTCTCTGGCTATAGCCAAGGAACATGTTTCCAGGAGAATGAGAAAACCTTACACATCTCCAATACGCCTCTTCCTAGAGTACGAGAAATTTTTCCGGACAAATTGATCTCTATGAGCAGGGACGAAAAATGGCCTCCACGCAGTCCTGATTTGTAATGATATGATATCTCTTATAAAATTGTTCTTACAATAAACCGAATTCTTCTAAATATTAAGTCCAAATACTGGATTCACCAAATATTAACTTTTGCCTGTAAGACGCGAACTTTCGGCATATTTTTAAGTTTTTAAGAACACATGGACTAAAAAGTCACGGGCCTCACATGCAGATGGCGCTAAATGTATTGTATTCACCTCATTTTCAGTTAGTACTAAGCTTCGTAAGACAGCTGTCAGAATTTCATGACATTCTATTTATTAGTTTGTGGGTTGTTATCCTGAGTAACGCTACTTTTCATATGTTCAAAACATTGGAACAAAAACAAATTCATGTTTTACTTATACACTCGTTTTTGGAAAGAAATACCACTCAAGCGCAGCAATGGCTTGAAAATTGTTATAGGGGACTCCGCTCCGTCAAAAACAACAACAAAATTTTGGTTTGCTGACTTGAAACTGAGTTGCTTACTTGAAACTAAACTACTGACTTTCAAACGTGGTCGTAGAGACACCGATGCAAATGAGAGCGCACTCTAGAAAACAAAAAAAATCCACAAAATCGTTTTGAATGATCGGAAAGTGAAGTTGTGTGAGTTAGCTGACATCGTAAAGATATCAACAGGACGTGGTGTTGACTTTACATTGCATGAGCATTTATCCATGAGAAAACTCCGCTCAAAGTGAGCGCCGCGTATGCTCACTGCTAACCAAAAACCACCACGTGTCGATCATTCTGAGCAGTGTTTGGCCATGTTTGAACGTAACAAACCAGAATTTTTGCGTCGATATGTGACAAAAGATGAAACATGGATCTATCATTATACTTCGGAATCAAAACGATCGTCATCTGAGCGGATAGAAACTAATGAACCTCTTCCAAAGCGCCCGAAAGCACAATAATCAGTTGGAGAGTTTATGGTCTCAGTAGTTTGCGATAAGAGTTGTATATTATATATCGATTAACTTATGAACGGAAATACCATCTACAGTGACTATTATATAGCGTTATTGGAACTTTTAAATGTCAAACTTGCAGAAAAATGAGAACAAATGGTAAACAAAAAAAAAATTTGGTTTCATCAAGACAATACACCGTGTCACACGTCAATTAAAACATTGGTAAAACTACAAGAATTTCACTAGCACACTCGAGTTGCTCCCGCATCCACCGTATTCTCCAAAAAAGTAACGCTGAAACTAGGGCCTATTTGGAGGCAAAAGATAAGTAGTTTGACAAAAGTGGTATTGAAATATCAAAATGATTGTCTTTCTCGATTTCCAACGCAAGAAACCGTGTTTTTTTTTTTGTAAGACCCGGGACTTTCAGCCCAACCCTTTTGATCCGCTGTTCGATACCTCCGAAGCTTCCATGCAACCTTGCACAACTACTCTAGCGCCACTTTGCTTCGTAGAAAGTTCCATATCTCCGATATCTATTTCAGTGTAAGTCCTTCGCAAAACAACGATTTTCCATTGCACCGGAAATATCCGATTCGCTTTAATTAAAAAACAAAATTTTATTCCAAAAGTCTATTTTTGTGTCTTTGAACGCTTTTGTGAGCTATAACCTTACATGTCTTTTAATTGGTTTTATTATGAAAGTTTATCGTAGGTTTTTTTAACATGCTAACGAACACGCCTTAGGAATTTGCGCATTGTTCTAGATAGTAGAGTTTTTTAAGTTCGTTTGCAACTTTAATGCTATCTCTGTTGAAATATTTTTAAAACAAAGCTTTCCTTTCTTTTTGAAAGATCATCTACTTCCCACTTGATGTCACCATGGTTTTTGTCTTTCCATCACATGAAAATATGAGCAAAAGTATATCAGCTTTGATTCATTGCTTCCCCGATTTCGAGAAAGGAGTTTCGTTCTAGTCGGAAACTGAAAATGATTCTCCTTCCCGCTTAAGTGTTCTCTTTTGATTTTCGACTCATTTTATTTTATTCACACATCATTTTACGCGTGCACGCTTAACTAGCCATGTGTGAAAAAAAGTATACTCCTGGGACCCTTGATACAGAAAGAAAATGATTTCATGCGGGCTTACCATTAGTGTTGAGCAATACGTTAATGGTGCAAACTGCAAAAATATCTCCGAATAAACATCAATGTATGCGTAATTTGTTCGCGACAAAAACGGCTTGAAATTTAGTTTAAATTGTCTTCAAAAATCAAATCATGTCAACCAACTTGATATTTTTTATTCACATTTAGAAGCTATTCACATTTAGAAGTGTTTTATACATATTTAATTCGTATAATTTATAAAATATGGAAAAAAATATAAAAGCAGCGTTCTGATCGCAAAATTATCAATTATGTGAATTCTTTTTTCGAGCACTGTGAATCAAGCGCTGGCCCTAAACTGTCCTTATTGTTCTGCCCAGCGACAAAATCATCTACTTAGATCACATTGTCACCGTAATTTAGCCATTGCTAACTGAAGTAATAATAACATTTCGATAATGCCTACAATCACATGTTATGCTTATTTCATCTAAAACTATTCCAGTTTCTATAAATTTATCCAAAACTCATTGCATGATATTCAGATGAACAATTTTGGAAGAAATTGAAAATCGTGGGACTTCGAAAATCACTTTTTCCGGATAGATTATTTTCAAATTCATAGACCACTATATATAATCATTATGATTTCGTATATGACTCTTTTTTAAATGCACATAACCTAAACCATCAAAATGTCAAAAAAGTGGCTACGTCCAATGTCCGTTGGATGCAATCAGTGTCAATTGAATGCACATTTCAGTCACGGGCCTGAGACTGAAGCACCGTATTTTGATATGGAGCTAGGCTTTCAGGCTTCTTGTACTTTCGTTTTATATAATTTTCAAATTGGCCGTCGTCATAAAGTTAATATAATGGAATATGACCAAACTACTAAATATTCCTTTATGACACTCAAAGTGCTACAGCCTACTGAGTCTGAATAATTACGAAAAAAAATTTTCCTACGCCTTAAATTCCAGAAATTCTCGGTAAAGGCTTTCTTTTCTTCGATTTCACATCCAGACTTACCGAACTCTGAAAAATGCAATTTCCAATTCAAATTTTTATCGGGAAATTTAAATGAAACTAAAATAAACAGGGACAGGTTCCCGCATCAGATTCCGGAAAGATAAATTACTTCTGTTTAACTCATTTAAATTGTATTTTTTTGGTACGCATATTCAGAAATGATTCAAAATATTTACTTTGAAAGTAAGATTCTCCAAGTCCTCTAACTCCTCTACACACTTACCAGCAAATGCGACAAGCACACACATACGTAAATTAAATTCAACTTTTACCCCATTTGATTTTGCCGCGCGTCACAGCTGCTTACCGTATGATTGCCTCACAGGTTGTTGTTTTCTTCATTTCATATTCCACTCAGGTGTTAATTGGACAACACAAAATAAGTCATGAGTGCCATGTAAAGTAAAGCATGCACCGAAAAGCCAATCGCCAATGAACCGTAACTTATTATTGATTAAACCTCCGAGCAACAAATTAAATAAAACCGGTAAAACTTTAACGACATCATACACGAAAATTTAATAATTTCACAATAAAGCACGTTCAGCAGGAAAATTTTGAATAATTTAACTTATTATTCGTAGAATTAAAACACAAACTAAACTAATTATTCCCGGTAAATGATAATGAAATTTGTGAAAAATGCACCGAGCAAGCCATTAAAAGTTCACGAATTTATTGGTGAAAGTTTTGTAATCGATTTAAATGAAATTTGGTTCACGTTTTACGACATGTGTAAAACTGAGCCGTTTGTTTTTTAATTCGTTGCGGCAAAATTTGAATTTTAAATGAAAATTTGTTGCATTGAATTCATGCATGGGTCGTAGTGTAGGTGCATCTACGGATTGTAACATGATCATTTGCGTTCAAGGAGATACATTAGGTATAACATGAAATCGAGAGATAGATTCACTCCCGAGGACACTTGTGGAATATAAATCAATTACAACAAAATTATAACAAATATTTTAATAAATGCAATCACGCACACGGTCCTGTGGCGCCCAACTGGCGGTATCTGCATTAGACATGTTAAGTGTATTAACATGTGAAGTAACGTCAAGATGACATTGTTTGCGGATAAACATGAGTTTCGCTTTCAGTTGTTTGTTAGAAAAAGCTCTGAATTAATCAGACTTTGGTTAACACATGTTAGCACCATGGCGTAAGTTCATAGAGCGCCAAAACTCTCAGGCGACCTCTCGCAGAAAGAGATAGAAAACGCATAAGCGAATTTATCATTGTATTGCGTTTTTACGTACAAGCTTTGAATGGATTTATCTTGTGTGATGCAAACCCTATAGGAAATTTACTAATCCAAATTAAATTCCATTTATTTTTGTCGAATACTGTTTGATTGGAAATTTGCTCGAAGTTTTAGCACTATATGTACTTATGCTAAGGCAGTACTTTAGTCAACATACAGTTGCTACACTCTATTCGCATTCCTCAGGCTTAATAATTATTTTGGTGAATCAAACAGATACAGCTCAATAAAAAACTTCAATTGATTTATCTATTTAAATTATAAATTTGGAATTGAAGTTCTTTATATTGTTGAATTTATCTGAGATAACATTTTTTGTAAGCCCTTCCCAAGAAGTAACATGTTTCAAGGCGTATTGATATTAGTTAAAAAATGTGGAAAAAACAAGCGGCAATTTTGAAGAAGGAAGTTTGATTGTACAAATAAATTTGCTCTCTGGCCTCGTCCAAAATAGCGTCAACTACGAAGGTGAAGATTGTGTCAAAGTTTTCGAACATCGCAGTTCAAGGAAAGGTTTAGCTAGTAAGTTCATGATAAAATGTTGTAAAATGTGGTGAAGAACAAAGCGCAATGATGTCCGATACGAACACCCATAGATCTTTCAATGTGAACACCCGTTTTGTATAAAGCGTGCGTAGTATAGGGATGTGCGCTAAAGCCGGAAAAATCTTCTGCAGACTTATGGATCTCCCTCCTCCTCCTTTGCGCTTTGAAGTGCAAAGTAATATATAATATAATATGCTATAAAATATTTTGCTGGAAGCCATATAAAAGTTGCTGATGACTCATTGACTAAGGCTGCAAGTGAACCTAAAGAAATAAATGAAACATCAGATGTAGTAGCACCCTTTGATGGATGTTGGCAGAAAAGAGGGCATAGATCTTTGAATGGGGTTGTTTCTTGCTACTCAGTGGATACTGGAAAAGTGTTAGATGTACATTGCATGGCAAAACATTGCCACAAATGTGCTACGAAAATGGGGCCACATGAGTGCAACAAGAACTGTAACTATTAAACTATTAAAGGAGGGGATTGGAACATAAATGCACTGAAAATATTTCAAATGTCTGAGGCTACTCGGGATGGTGTCAGGTATGTGAAATATCTTGATAATGGAGACTCTAAAGGATTTTCAAAAGTATGTGAAAGTAACTCCTGACCTCCGGTTTTGCCCGGGGATTGCGGATGATGCTTGCCACACATGTGAACGGTGGGTGAGACAACGTGTACATCTCAGGGAGAGAATAGGGCAGATCTCTCCAGATACCCTGGTGGAGAAGATGCAGGTATCTAAAGTCAAATGGAACTGTGTGTCGCACTACGCTCGGGTGGTTCTCACTATGAAGAAGGACATCGTCGATCGCCTGTTGGCGCAGAAGGAATAGGGCTCACTCTCTGAATAATCCTTCTCCTTTGTCCCTGCTGAGTTAGTGATCTCTCCAATCCGAAGATGCCGGTAGGCGAGACGCAAGAGGCCTAGTCCGATGTAATGTGACAAACAGTTCAACACTAGGTTCTCGGTGTGACAGGGGAGGTGTTTAGTCGGTACTTCAGTGGCTGTGTGCCACTGGGAGTCCGACATTCAGGGCGTAAATAGCCTTCACCTCCCAACCAAAAAAAAACCCTAACGGTGGAGCAGCGGAAATTCAAAAATTGGAGTGTGTTGTCCATGTACCAAAAAAAAAGACTTGGAACTAGATTGAGGAAACTCAAGTAAACAATAGGAAACAAGAAACTTGAGTATGGGAAAGAGATAAAAAGAAAGAACGGGTTGACAGACCAAGGAATTGACAAATTACAGCTGTTTAGATTGGCTATCAGGAGAAACATCCACAGTCTAGCAGAAATGAATAAAGTTGTTTGGACTAGCTACTTTCACAAGCTATCAACCAATGACAAACCACAACACAATTTGTGTCCTCCAAGAAAAGAGTAATGGTGCGGCTACAGGAAGATGGAAGCAGGTAGGGAACCTTTCAGTCATAAAAGCAGTCTACCAGAACCAATGCTATTAGCTATCGAGAGTGTGTACAGGGACTTGACCAGATATGATCTTCTCAAAAGGTGCTTGCATGGTGGTACCCAAAACCCCAAGTAACTTGTTGAAAGTTGTAACAACATAGTGTGGGACTGAATTCCCATGTCAGTGTATGTTGGCCAAAAAACACTCCAAATTGGAGTGTTGTATGCAGTAATTTGTTTCAATAAAGGTTGCTGGGGGAGGAAAAAAAGTTGGTGATAATAGTAAAAAAGCCTTTCGTGTCATTGACACTCAGTGGCTTCTGGAAGCTGATAGAGCAGCTTTGAAAGCCACAAAAGAAGCAAGAACAGCTGCTAGAAACAAGAAAAGACACAGGGATTAAACACATGCTGAAAATAACCTGGATTATGGCCCTGGAGAATTTTGAAGCCGTCAAACATCTACTCTCATCTTGGAGCTTCTTTTCCCGCAACCTCAATTTTTCCACATTGAGGTACCTCTAAAATCCAAACTGTTCAAGATATCTATAGCACATAAGATAAGATTCATCTACACCTTAATCGAAAAGATGTTTTGATGAAAATATTAGATGAACAAATCAGTTTTGAGGGATTTACAAAAGATGGCAAAATTAGTTAAGATCGTAACTTATCATACATATGTTTTGCGTGACAAAAGATGGTATAACTAATTCCCATCGGAATTTACATACTCATGTCACCACTTTCCTCTCATAGTATGTGTAATTTTATGAAAGTGTAAACAAGATATGTCAACTTTTGTGCCAATGACACAATATTCGTGGGAAGTACTACTTTTTTGCTTGAAGAAAAGAAGAAGCTGAAGGACATTGACTGATATCTGAAGCACGTGAAAAACATGCGATTATTGAGTCCGTTGCTTTAAAAGTAGCGACTTTGACATTACTGACAAAGAACGCGCAGTGAGGCCAGTAAAGTTTGAAGACGCTGGGTTGGAAGCATTACTGGTCCGAGATTCATGCCAAACTCAAGATGAGCTTACTTAGACCTTGGCAGTGACTCAACAAGCAATTTTAAACCTTCTCAAGGCAATGGGCATGGTGCAAAAAAGATATTGAGTTCCGCATTGGAACGCATGAACGTCGAATGTCGTTTTTCGACGTGAAAACAACTGCTCCAAAAGCAAAATCGGAAGAGCGTTTCGTATCCAATAGTGATGGGAGACGAAAAGTCAATTTACTATGACAATCGAAAGCGCAGAAAAAGTGGGGTAAACCGAGGCATGCAACGACTTATTCAAGACAAGAAGATAGTGCTGAGCGTCTGGTTTTATCAACTCGGAGTGATCTATTATGAGCTACTCTATCCTGATGAAACTATCACTGCGGAACGTTATTAATAACAATTGTTGCTATGAAATCGAAAATATATGCTTCAAAACCCCCAATATGCCAAAAAACATGACCAAGTGATCTTTCAGCACGACAATACTCGGCCGTATGTTGCTAAAGTTGTCAAGGAAGCTTCGGAAGCACTAAATTCTTCCTTGGAGGAAAGGCATCTTCTTCCTAACGCGCCCGACATTGCTCCTTTTTCGATTCACCCGACATTGCTCCTTTCGAATACCACTTGTTTCGGTCAGTGGCTCATGGGCTGGCTCAGCATTACGTTATTACAAAATCTGAAAAATTGGGTTGATTCCAGGATCCCCTCGGAAGATGAGGAATTTGTTAAACGCGGTATCCGTATGCTGCCTACAAGATGGGCAAAGCAAGTACATTGCGACGGGCAATGTTTCGAATCATAGAAATTGTCCCAGTTTTCTCAATAAAACTTCAAAATTTCTAAAACTTGCTTAAATGTTAAATTTGTCTGACCAATTGACCAATTTTCGGTGAAATATTGCTACCTCTGAGCCTATCCTAGTCCAAATTTCCCCTTTTTTAACAAGTATGTCTTGCTTGTCGCCGTACAACCTCCAAGAGTGCTTTATTTATCCCTAAAATTTTGACATTTTGACACGTTTTTCTCAAAACCACTTTTTTCAAAATCGGCAACCAAACTTTCTGCGGTTGCCTTGAATTAGCTTTGTAGTTATTCAATACAAAATTGTCCAATAAGTATAATAGGATTTTCTTTTTTCTTAACTTAGTTTTTGTTTTCTGGCCAAATAATAAGTAATTTTTTTGTCAAAAACCACTATGTTTTGTTCAAACGTTCGCCAATTTGTCATTAATTGATATTTTCAAAATCGGTTATGACTTCCATTTGATTATACTATCTAATTTCATAGTTTCTTTGGCTTTTTAAAGATGATTTTTGAGGAAACGACAGTGGTTATCATTTACAAGGATTATTTTAACAGTGCTCCAAGGATCAGACAATATCCTTGCATATTTTTGATATTCTTAAATGAAAAAAAAAGTGTAAAATATTTTTAAACTTGTCTTATGTAGGATAATTTAACTCCCAATTCCAAATTTCTAATAGTTTTCCTTGCAAAAACTCACAAAAAGGAACTTTTTTCCTGGCTTCTAGATGTACACCTCCTCCTAAGCTAAACAAAAATATGGTGACGGTTAAAATGCACGGATAAATGGGCGAGCAAGATGCTCTGATGCAATTTATTGCACTTTTTTTTAATCTTTTTCCTTTTTTTTTCATCTTTAGTATTAAGATGGCAGTCGAGCAATAGTAATATTTATTTGTTTATATTCCTAAATCGAGCAATATTTCCTTATTTATATGCCTACACCTGCTTCATTTTCTTTTTCAAATAAGATCCGCATCGGCGTCCACCGACTTTGAATATTTGAGCGATTTCCCTGGTATTTTTTTGTTTATGGATTTTTGTGCCCTGCCAACCGGCATGGAAACAGTTTCTTGACAAATGACAATTTCTCTTCGGCCATTTTCAGAGGATTTACTAGCGCTAATGTCTGTCTATTTTCTGTTTTTCTGTTGGGCCGACATATTTGTTGTTATCCATTACTCTCTGAAAATACACAGCTTCGAAATTCGTTATTCCGATATGCAATTCTTCTTCTTCATAGCACTGCAGCCCCTCTCGGGTCTTCGTTTCCTACAACAAGCGCGTTAAACTGTCTTGGTCCATGGACCGCGTCCTCCAAATTAAAATCCGAGCAGTGATGAACTGTATTCGTCAACAGAGTCATATTAGCGCTTCCTCGATTTTTCCGTTGGTCTGCGACCTTCAGTTCTGCCAACGAATAGGTTTTTGGGTATCCAATGATCGTCCTTACGATTCATATGGCCAGCCCACTGCAGCTGCCGCTGTCATACAATCGTTGATACCTCCGGCTCGTCAAAAATTTCATACAGCTCATGGTTGTATCGAACTCGCCATTCCCATATGCAATAACATTTATTTTTTATTTATATATTTTTTAATTTTAAACAGAATATCACACCTCGATTGATAAGGATTCAGCAGTCGCAAAAGTTCTAGACAGGATAGTTCGATTTGATATTATTGTAGTGAAAGTCGTCGAGTTAAAAATCAGAGCTTAAGTATTTAAGTATTTAAAGTATTTAAAAAAATAAACCTCGCATATACGATCTGAAGGCAATCTGACGTAGGATGAAATCTGAATAAGTCATTCGTATTTCAAGTCCAATTAAGCCTTCTTAATTGGAATCGCGCCTAATTTTTTATCTTTTCATGAGAAACGAAAAGATTTTCATTCCTACAACAAATATTTTACCTTCATTTACAAATAGTGAGAATTTAATTTTCTATTTAATTTCTAATTTGAATACAGGTTGAAAATATATTCATATTTTTTTATTTTTAATATATTATTAACAAGTAAACTCTACCAATAATACAAATTTTTATATATCAAACCATCTTTTATTCAAATAAATCCCTATCGGTGTCTACCTGCCAATTTGACGTTTTTTTTTGTCATTCACTTCGAGAAGAATTAAAAGACTTTTTGTCTATGCGATTTTTTATTTTTAATTTTAATGTTTTATAACTTTTTTTTTTTAATCATGCATTGAAATCGCATTTGTTATAAAAAATAATGTGATAATCGTATTCAATTGATACCTTTTACAAATCTGACGATTTCAAGGTATCTCGCTTAGTATGCGAATATGGAGTATAAATATTCATGAATTAATGCTAATTTGTAATAATTAATTTAGTAGAGTGTCTACAGTTTGAGTTTTTCATTCTGAAGTTTTTGCGTTGAAATCAAATTTATGAATATTGCTAACGGAATTTACTCTTAAATAACGATTTTGCATAAAACTTTTGAATTTCCCCATAGTGGTAAGATGTCTAAAATTTCAAAAAAAATATAACGAATTGATTTAAAACTATATTTTAAGCATCGTCTTGAATTTTGCTGTTGAAAATAACTGTATTTCGATCCAATCATCTTAAAATACTTAAGAAAGAATCGAGTCAGATAAAAAACTAAGATGAAAAATGTGCGGCCTTAGAAACTTTGATATTTTGAATATTTTAAAATTGAATTGATCGAATTTTTAACTATCAATCCTGTCATTAAGTTAGTTAACACTAAAGGAAATGCACTTCTTGTTCGCTTCCTTTTTCAGCAACACTTGAGAGACAACAAATGCGTTTGTTTAGGTCGCGGTGAAGATTGAAAAGGACGCGAAATATTGAACGAACATAAACAATAGTCTTGTAAAATAAATGTATAATTAAAAATCCGTGATAGACATAGCTTACTGGGCATCATATAATGTGGTTAAAGCACACACCTTCTGAGCAACAGACGCTGGGTTCGAATCCCATTGATAAAAATGACAATTGAATTCAGCGAATAAGCTCATCTAGCTAGAAAAGTGCATTCATCGTCATTATTAAGGTTAAGCGTGGTTCTGACCACATCAATTTCTCGTGTACTTTTTAACTAGTCTAGAAAACGAACTGGCGCCAACACACTGCGCAGTCCAAGTTCTGCTGTGGACCATTGCTCTATAATAGCATCGATGAACTTCATGTGTGGAAGTTTGACATTTGACATGTTGGTGAAGAAAGTGCCACGATTATATAAACTATTTAACTGTAAAGAATGATTTTGTTAGCTGATAAATCTAATTAGTAACGAACTAATCTCGCCTACGAAATAAACATAATGAAAAACTAAACCCCAGCAATGTTAAGCAACATTGAATAATCAATATTTATCGAAATCGCTAGTTTTTTAAGTTTGTATATCATTCAGTGGGAATCATGATGTAGTCAGCAAAGAATATCGTTCAGGAAGGCCATCAGCTTGAATCCCCAATAAAAACACCAAAGAAGTCATAGAACGTGTACTTTCCCACCCTTCCGAATCTTCTTTTCTAAGAGATCCACTATATATTTTAAATATATTAGAAGAATGAATGCAAGAAAATCAGTTGACATTCGGAGCCCATCTCGAGTTTCTACCGAATTTTTTGAACAATTGGATTTGTTTGAAAAACAGGATTGTACCGAAATCGGTAAAGAAACGCTACTGGTGGTAAAACATGACAAAGTTATGGTCAGCAAACGGCTTGTCAGGCCATGCTAAACGATCAAAGAATGTTGTTCTGCAGGTAAATAGAAATATAAAACCTCACATGTGGACGTATATTTGTCAGACATAAAGAAAAACAAGGTCCTGTTGACTGTTTTCATTGACCACCGACACATAGCCCAAAACTTCTTCTTTTCAACTGATCAAACAGTCTCAAAAAAGTATTAAGGTATACTATATCGTTTCCGAGAATATCTAATATCTATCTAATATCAATATCTAAAAGGAGTCCACAACAATAGCAAGAAACTTTTAATCTGTTTTGCATCAAGTTAATTCTCTTTCGCCTATTCATTAGTTGTCACTTTTTTACATAAACCCATTGAAATACCCTTCTGTAATTGGAATTGTCAGATCTATCCTACTATGGCTTTTTTCTACATCTTCGAGTGACGTTACAGTAGTAGTAACGAAATGTTGAGAAGACTGCTCGGACTTTGTATAGATGACCGGAAGATATTTCGAAATAAGTGAATGCAAGTGGGAGGAGTTTAGTTGAAAGCATACATAATAACAAATTGGAGTAAATAAAATATTTCCTATGCGTCTTTTATCATTAGTTTACGTCCACTGTACTTTTTACTTCTTTTTTTTAAGAATGTTTCTCCCAATGGTCACCTAAGGACGTGTAATAAAAAACAGCTCAAAGAAGATCTCAAAGAGAAGAACTTCTAAAGTGCGTGAGGAGAGTAAATCGGAGATTGTGTAAGAAGCTCGGGTTAACTAAAATAAAGAGAATTTTCAATGAATTATAAAATGGAGCAGACCTGGTTTAGACGAGAAAGATATACGTATATCAGATGCTTCCGTAGTATACACTACGGATAGAGTTTTTATATGTGTTGTCTGGCTTTTATATGTGTAGTTGGACTCAAAAACGAAAAAAATAAGGATTGAGCCACCAAGTACAGAATATTTCCCAATCACAGGCGCTTGTTCCCGAAAACCACATGTCCTGATTAGAGCTTGTGACAGTACAAAGTACAAGCTTGTGGTAGTAACATTGGCAAAGTTGATGCAATGCGTTAACCAACGACCTACTATCGTTTATATGAACACCATTTCAACGATTCATCGCAATAAATCCTTAGAATTGAAATCTTGGTCTCAAGACAAAATCTTCTCAGCTATTTTCTAAAAATGCAACTATCTGCATAGAATGACGTTGAAGTGTCATGAGGTTCTACCACGTGAACAAATCAAACACCTTTTAGAGTTTTCAGGTTTTCTTTTTGTTTGAGAGGATATCAACCCTCGATTACTGGGCGTTGCCTTCCCCAGAAGCAAATCTGACCAAGATTTGCCCAGAATTATAGACCCCACTTGCTTAATACCGCCTGGAGACCATGCTGTTGTTATTTACTAAGTCGAGGGAATTGATTTCGTATATAACTTTTGTTTTTTTAACGCTGTAAGATTTTACGACACAGCTCCAAAATCCTATTAGTATTAACGATAACCATGAGGGTCCCACATAAAGTGATATCTTCATCAAGAACGGTCTTGCTTATTGATTTGTTTTCTAGGCTAGATTTACCGTGAGTATGATTTTTCCGTTTATATGTGTCCGGCTTTATGGAACAAGGATATTCCGCTGTGAAA
This sequence comes from Stratiomys singularior, assembly GCA_954870665.1. Taxonomy (NCBI): domain Eukaryota; kingdom Metazoa; phylum Arthropoda; class Insecta; order Diptera; family Stratiomyidae; genus Stratiomys; species Stratiomys singularior. The sequence continues at coordinate 128,449,632 of OX940878.1, read as the reverse complement.
TAAATATAAGAAGAACGTGTTGATTTCGTACTGCAATGGAGGCCTCATGGAGGAAATCTTGGAGGCACTGTGTAGGATGCAAAATCTGTGTTCTGGAATTACATATACGTGCCATTATGAATAGATCTTTTTTCAATTTCCAACTTTCAATAATGGGGCCAGAACCCCCAAATCATCACACTGACTGTATTGCAGTACTTTATTTTGAATACACTAGGAATCAACAAAACAACTGTCTCCAAGCTCATGTCGCACATATCAATATCAGCTATTGGATATTTTCAAAACAAAAGAAAACTTCTGCAAATTGAATGAGATGCCCTGTGCAAGCGATGCTGATAAGTCAAGCTGAAAATCATTTAGAACAACGACAATTCAATAAAACAGAACTATCTTATGATGGGAGGCCTTGCACAAACTTCTACCGATTCCTATAGAATGCGAACTTCCTTAACTAATGAAACTGATGTTGTTAGAACTAAGATTTCGTATTAGTGTGATGAAAAATAGTACATCCTTTTCCCGGCAATGACGATATTTCCGTATACTTGTACTGATGGTTTGATGACTCATGGATTCATGCTGTCATGGCTTCAGGGGACATTTATATACTATGTCATTGAACAAGAAGAATAGTTCCAGGTAGCTTTAATGTTTTAAATGAACCTCTTAGATTGCAAGATTATTAAAACATCCTTAAAAAATGGATCAAAAACAGTGAATGTTTGAAATATATTGCAAGACAGTGTTCAAATATAGGTTCAAAAAAGTTGACAACGAGCTTTGAGCTCAACGAGTTGCAACCCCACAATGAAATTGGATGTTTTCAGAAATGAAAAACTAATAACGTGCAACGAAGTCTAAATTGCGAGAATTTTTTTACAAAAATTTCAGTCTAACTATTCAAAATAGTTTCAAAATGTGAAGGAACTTCGAGGCCGTTGCAAATACAAACTTCAGGCGTCTTAAGTTTGACACCTTGCAAATACGAAAATTGGTCAAAAGTCTTTGTTCATCATCAGAAATTGAGATCGATTCATTGGATTTGTTCGTTTAGGTGATATAGAATCTCTAAGGTAATGGAAAAGATGATGACATCGTTGAGCACGGCTAATCAATCACCTAATCATGGAAAGTCTACGCAATAAAACTTGACACTTCATGGAAAGAGAGATAATTGCAGAGTTCGAATACAAGTATGAGGACCGATTTTTTTGTAAGGGTAGTTTTGCGACAGTAAAAAGGACCAGAAAATCTGAAAAAAGAAAACTCGAGGGAGTGATTTTTTTTAAATTTCACAAATTTTTAAATTTCAATTTTTTTATTAAGGTGTCGAACCAAGTTTCAAAAATCGACTCAATTTATATACTAAGGGTAGTTCTGTAATTTAAAATATACAATACAATACACAAATAGTGTCATCTAACACGATAGCTACAGTCACACATTCAATTTATCCAAATTGATATAGGATGTTTGCAACTGAGCCTTTTTCTGTCGAAAAGGCACCAGTAGTGTTTTTGAGTAAAGAAAGTTCACCAAATCGCAAAGTAGCGCGAAAGATCAAATGAAGTGAGCTTGCAAGACGTTTTTTTTTGTAACCTTTCGCGAGACATGTTCACTTTTGCAGACAAAAAGTGTCAAGCCTGAACCATACCTTGGTCTTCGAGCATACAGACCTGATTAAAAAGTTACTTTTGATTGCAACGATGAATACAATGACGAAGAAACAATCCAAAGTTTACAGGCAAGGCGAAATTTGACTGTGAACGATTGAGACATGTTCTTGGAAATCGGGAAGCAATTTTCTGCCCTGATACATTCAAGTTCAACCTCATTAGGACAAGGATCAGTTTGCAAAAGTTCACCGAGAAAAAAGTAAAGAATAATATAAATTCATACAGGATAATTCTAAAATTTAAGAAAAAATACACGGAGGAACTTACTTGTAAATTAAATCTATGCTTTAAAAATAATAGAAAATAGCGTTTCTTTTGACAACAACCTTTAACAACAACAATAAAATTTATTAATAATACTTGAAGCGCTAAACATTAGTAAGCATTCAGACCATAAAGGAAAACATAGATTTTTCGATCGAATACACCGCCAGAATTGTGAAGCATTCTCTGTATGTCGGGGTTTGGGGACGCATTACATTACATGGACCAGGTAAAATACTTATCCTTGAATTTTGAAGATTAAATTATTGACAATTGTAGATCGATTTGGTGAATATCTTGGGAGTTTCAATTTTCAGGGTGACTTTACGCAACGCAATCGAACATGCTTGGTTTGTATTTTTTTTCAAAATCACAATATTATACGGTTAAAAATAAACTATTTTTAAAAACTAAACTATGGGTAAACTACCAATGCATTGCAAAAATTTAAATCAAAAGCAATTTCGGTCAATGCCCAAAAAAATAAAAAAAATTATCAAAGCTCAAGGAGGACCTATTCATTACTAATCGTTGAAGCTCCTGTAGAATCGCGTTAAAGCAATTTGACCGCAAGTATTTTTAAATTGAAACTCTTGTTTCATAGTTGTCAACAGATTAAAATATATATGTTATTAGTTCAAACCCAAAACTAATATCATCTACCGCATTTTTTATGGCAAACTCGTATGGTTCGCTGCTGTTACCATCCTAAACCTTTTAATATGGAACGTCGAATATTTTTAGCAATTGTGTGGACGTAAAGTCTTTCAGGCTGCTATATACATATACAACTTTTTTGTAGAAAATAATTCCGAACCGCGGCAAAACTCTACCGACATCTAAATAAAGGTCCTTAATAAGAAAACAAACAAGTACAGGATGAACTAAAATTCCGTTAACAAATCGGTAGCTGCGTCGAGACCAGTGAGGAACAAAGATGTTACGCATCGAACAAGCGGCCAATAGAAATTTAGTGCCATGGCGTCATCCACCGGATCACAACGTGCCTTCTGCATACTTGAGTACTGTCGAGACAACGATTCTTCGGCGATAATATTGCGCTCATTACAACATAAGGTGCAGAAATGAAGCTTGATGGATTCAACTGATTAAAAAATGTGTGCAGAAATTAGAGACGGATTGAACAATAAGTCTACCACGATCAGGAGTAGAAGGATCAAGTCAACTCGAAATCGTAAAGCGTGTAAGAGCGCCTATTCGTGAACAACCTGGACTGTACTGAAAAGCAGTCTAGTGTCTTAAAAATGTCCAGAACTTCTTTAAATCGTATCCTTCACAAATACTTACATTATATGTATAAAATTAAAATTGTGCAAGAATTAAAGCCTAAACATCGCGCTCACAGGTTGGAGGTTGCTAATGAAATGTTAAAGAACTTCACCAGCTTCACCAACGTTACTTCCTCAGAGACGGCCCACTTCCACCTAAATGAGTATGTAAAAAGGCAAAATCGCAGCTACTGGAGTGACACTAAGCCGGAGTTGAAGCATGGAAAACCACTGCATTCACTCAAAGTTACTGTTTAGACAGCTTTGTCAGTAAGAAGAATTATTTGCACATACTTTTAAGAAGACCTTCTTTGGTCTTCTGTTGCAAATCCTGTTGCGATGACATTAACTGAACAGCTCATAGCCTGGACTGATCCCCAATAGACTATTTTTTATTTTTTATTTTGTGATAACTTAAAAGTAAAGTTTATAACAACAACAATTGAAATCAAATATCCGAAAGGAAATTTAAAAAATTTCACAAAATACTTGTAAGGCAGTAATTGAAAATTTTCGCTCCTGGTTGCATCAGCGTCAAAATAATCAAGAGTCACAGCTAGTTGATATTATTTTTGTGAAATAAATCCCCATTTTGTCCCTAAATCCCCAAAATTTACATTTAAATTTATTATAAAAAACTTTTATAATAAACACTTTTTATCTCATATGTCTAATTCTTTTTATCATCGTTTGAAATATGAAATGACTTTGGGTCCACCCTTTATTTGTTTAAAAAATATTAATTTAATATTTGGTTGTTTGAAAACCGCGCGGATCCTCTTAGACTCGACGTCGATACTTGAAGCTTTAGGAAAATATTAAGAAGTTTATGCATAATTTTATGAAGAAAAGATTTAGAGTCAACGCTTCGATCCAAATTCTGTTAAAATTTTCAGTGATCGAAAGTGCTAAAAAAAGGAATATAAAGTACCTCTGTTGCGTGAAATAGTCCCAGCGATGGTTGTATGTTCTTGCTAAGTCGTCCCTTTAACCAATTTGAAATATATGTTGTTACAAAACTCGCATTTATAAGTATTTGCATCTGTAATTCATAAATCAATTCAACAAGCTTAACAATATGTTTCATTCTAAATTACATCGTTCAACAACACAATACTTACCTCGTGGGGTTTTATCGGAAACTCAAAGCAAAGTCCGCGATACAAAGAATCCAGTCAAGGTTGGGCATGGTATAACACGGAACGTATTATTGATATGTACGGTATCTAAAGGTCATCAATTGACCAATTAGCTTAGCCTTAATTGTCCAATTATCTATTGTTTGAAACATTTTGATTAATTCTAAATGCACTTAGAACAAGAAGCGCATTCATGCCTTCAACACTCAATTTACAACAATCTACGCGTGTGTGCTTGTGTGTTTCCACATATATGCTAAGTTGAAAAAGAAAAGAAAGAAAAGTAATCCAGAAAACTCAAGCCAGAAACAATCAGCTTACGACTGCGACCTGGGTATGATTCCACTATTAGCTATGAAATTTTAGGACATCCTTTGAACAACGATTTTTTGAGATACTTTGAATGAATTGCAATACTTGCAAAAAATAAAGTTCAAAAACGAGTTCATCGTCCCAGATATAGATAGCGCGACAAAACCAAAGTATGCAAGGATTATCATAAAAGTCGTTCCTGTACGCATATTTTAAAATACCTCAAACATACGATACCGAACCATAGAATTCTGCACAATTCTCGACTTCTTGCGCGCCTAGTCATGGTTAAATTTATTCCAGGGATTACCAAGTAACATGTATCGCATGTCTTAAATTGATTTTAAATATTCACCAGTAAGAATGTCTCTAATGCGTGATTTTTCCGTGTAATTCATTATAATAATCGTCTTTGTACGAAGTGTATCGGCGCTTTTTTCTTCATCTCCGAATGCAAAATAAACAACATAATTCACTTGAATGGATTACCTATTTAAATACCATGGAAAACTTACCGCTAATGTAGCATATGTGTAGAGATACTCAGTATTTGCATTTAGAATTAGTAGAAATAATTCTTGCTTAAATGACGAAGGCGATTAGAATATTAAATAGAAAATCCGTTTCTTTTGTTACCACCTTCAAATGGTACTAATTGGAAACGAAGAAATTGTGCCAGTTGCAGAATAAGGTGGTCATCGATTTCTTTTGATAATGAATCAAATAGTTTAGTGAAGGTCAAGAAAACACTTTAACTGGTATAATCGTTAGGGAAATAGATTCAAAAATTTATCTTTTCGCTGTATGTTTAGTGACAATTCAGTGGTACGTTGTATCGATTGTTTTTGAACATTTTGAAAATGACATAATTAGAATGCATGATTTAGAAAATTTATTTCCATGGAATATATCAAATCGTGTCAAGTCTAAATTGTTTAGCTATAAACAAAAACTCAGTCAATTGCATTAGTCATGCTTAAATGATGGAAAACATGCTATCGAATCGATTTATTATCTGCGGTTAGTGCTGTCTTAAATTTATTAAATTGTAGATCGATCAAATCATTTTGTGGTTTCTGCGGCTAACCTCCAAGAAAATGTGATGGCAATAATGTGAACCTAACATGGAAATGAAATTTCCAGCAAATTATGCAATCGCGGCCAGCGAAAATATTTATTGTACTCATATGTGCATTCCTTTAAAGTGCGATAGTTTCAATATAAGATATTGAAGGGTATTATTTTCTTAGCTGCTACATCCATCAGCTTGCCATCTCCAATCCGGTCTTCCCTAATCGTTTCAGTCAATTCATTGATCTATTGGTGAAATCCTTTGCAACAGTCACGTTTGTAAAATAGTTGTCAGTAAATGTATTGTGTGGCTGAAAAGAACCGTCAATATTTTTTGGTAAATTGTCAAAAAAATTTAACAAAACAGTAACACCTAATCCAAAATCCTTCTTATAAACGTTTTGTGGATCTCTAGCATCTTGATAAATTTCAAAGTCCACCAGATAGCCTTGTTTGAAATCATGACACCACATCTCGTATCCAAAACGTATTGGCTCTCCTCTTATACGTTGTTTTATACCATGACGACCAAAGTATGATAGCATTGCTTCATCAATACTGGACTCCTATTCCCAAACTGCAAATTCAATAAAACACAGTTTCAAGTACTCCTAGTAAGGTCTCACTTTAGAAAGTTTTTCATCTTTACCGAGGGTGTGGTTTTCCTTCAAATGAATACATCGGATAATCTCTTGAAATCTGTTGCGTCGAAGAGTTGAAGAAACTGCAGTGTTTTGCACGTCAGGTTCTCTTCCCAGTACATTCTTCTCCGTGGGACTGAGCAGTATCCACTCAAAATCAATATTCCCAAGAAAGCCTTGAGCTTAGCAACGGAAAATTGATGTCGGCTTCCCTTTTTGAGCCGCATATATCACCGATTGCTTCATGATTTCTTCCAGGAAACTTTTGCTGAAAAATAACTCGAAGATTCCCAGCAGAGTCATCGGTTTGCTCACATGAGTTGGTTCAAAGGTTGTTCCTGCCTGTGAAAACCTGTGCAGCCAATATTATTTGACCTAAAAGTTGTCCGACTTCAATTTTTTTATCTGTTTTTTGAATAATTTTCTTTCTTATTTGATTTTAGGAAGAAACCTCCCGTTTCTTAGGAGGACACTGTGATATGGAAGGCATTTTGGCAAAAAGAGTTGTTGTGGTGCTCTGAAATATAATAAGATTCCTCATCCAATCTCAATAAATCTCCCTTTCCGCCACTCAAAACTAACTCCCTATCTGTTAAAAGCTGGTGTTTATTCAAATTGTATATAATACCTCCAACATCTTCTTCTCCACTATCCTTGTCTGTACCATAGCTTGTAGGGGGTGGGGTGATGTAAACATTGATGTTGCTGCCTTCCAGCAACTTTCGATTTTCTTCTTCTAATTCGTGAAGTCTATTTAGGACTTCGTCGACTGTTCCGTAAATCCTACGAAAAAAAAAAAAATTAATACACAAGCGCCCCGGGAGTGCGAAAACGCACCAATGTAATATATGTAAAAATATTTATAACTTGTAGAATTGGATATCATGTAAATGTTATATTGAGTTTTAAAATGAACTATTACCAACATGTTAGCAAAGTTAAAAATAAATTTTAAATAATACATAAATAGTTCCTTATTTTTTTCGCTCCATACATGGCTCAAGAAGTCAACAATCAACGCTGTGTTATTCCGACAAGGGATAACTAAAGCCTGAAAGGGGATGCAAAAATAAGGCCAGGTATAAATATTAGACCCTCCCTTTTAATTATGGAAAAATACCAACTACTAGACTACTAGATACCTTCGCTTGTGCGATTTCAAACCACCGGGCATAAATGGGTTAAACAAATTTTTATATATTAAACTTGACTTATCCATTGTGAATGTTGTAGCGACTTATTTCTAAAGTGATGCAGGTAGTATCGCCGTAAACATGGCTATTAACTTGTGATGAAAGTTTAGCACAAAGGTTTTCTACCTGGTTTAGATCAGGATTTACTGCTGGCCAATCAAGAATGGGAATGCTACGCGATTCTACGAACACTTTTTTTTGCGCGAAGCATCACCTGACGCATTATCCGCTTAAAATGAATTCTGATGCTGTCAATTGTTCCAAAAATTTCACAAGAACATCATTAAGCAACTGTATATAGTAAGAAGAATGCATTCTTGTCATTATAAAACAAATTGTCATAGTTCCCATAAAGCTAATACCAGTGAAACCACAAGAGACCACCTCCGAAATTCCGTCGTTTTCAAACTTCTGGCGAAGTTTCCTTTGAACGCCAATATTTGTAGACGCTATATGGGTCATCATCCAAATTGAACATTTTTTCATCGGGAAAAATCCCAATTTTCCATTCATCGACGCAAAAACGATGTTTTTCGGCAAATTTCAATCTTGCATTTCTATGTTTTTGGGTTACGGCAGGTTACCACAATTATTCCCATACCTTCTGTCAAAAAGTACCGAAAATTTGTTATTTAAAACGCCCGCGCTGAATGGATTTTGAAATTTTTTTCTTAGGTTGGTAGGACTATCATTCATTACTGTGCCAAGTTTGAGCGCGATCTGTCAACCAGTTTATTTACAGCACCTGGTTAAGTCAGTCAAACTCGTTAGTGCGTGCCGATTTTTAACATGAACGAAATTATTGAACAAAGAGTTTGCCTTAAATTTTGTGTTGTAAACGAAAATTCTTGTTCAGACACATTGAAAATGTTGGAAAAGGCTTATAGTGATTCAATTTCATCCAAAACCCGTGCATATGAGTGGTACAATGCGTTTAAAAAAGGCCGTGAAATCGTCGAAGACAGGCCTCGTTCTGGACGACCTCGGACCTCTCTGACTGAAATTAACGTCGACGTAGCGAAAGAAATTTTGGTCGAAAGTCGTCATGCCAGCTTAAGGAAGATAGCCACCATCCTCAACATATCTTTCGAGTCTGTTCGCACCATTTTGATTGAGCATTTTGGCATGGTACGCGTTGTTTCACGGTTTGTTCCAAAAGAGCTCAATTTTCTTCAAAAACAGTACCAAGTCTGTTTGGACATGTTTGAACCCTCGTATTCCGATCCAACATTCATGGAGCAGATCATAACTAGTGATGAGACATGGCTGATGAATTTGACACTCCCACCAGTCAAGAGGCTTCCGAATGGCGCCCTTAAAAATGAGTCGAAATCGAAAAAAGTACGTCCCAGTCGTCAAAGTTCTTTGATATTTTTGGTTTGGTTCACCATGAGTTCGTTCAACAGGGTCAGACGGTGAATAAGGAGTTTTATTTGAGCGTACTAAGGCGTTTACTTGAACGAATTCGGAAGAACCTGTCGGAATTATGGGCAGAAAACTCGTGGATTTTCCACGAGGATAATGCGCCGTCGCACCGAGATACAATTCGAATACAATACATCGATCAATTACCGTATTCGCCTGATTTAGCTCCGTGCGACTTTTTTCTGTTCCCGAAACTAAAATTTCCCCACCTTGGAACACGTTCCGATTTTATTGAAGCCTTCAAAACAGAATTCGGCGCGTGAATTGAAGGCCATGCCAGAAAGTGCTTAAAATTTTTTTTTGAAGAATGGAAAAAATGATGGTACATGTATATAGCCTCTAATGGGGAATACTTTGAAGGCGACAAAATAAATTTTGATGATTAAATGTAACATGTGTGTTTTATTTACAAATTCCCGGTACTTTTTTGACAGAAGATATGTTAAGTTTAAATTCATTTTTAAAATTTAAACTTTAAAATTTATTTTTAAAATTTGTTACATTTGACGATCACCAACCTTTATGTTATTTGCCGCACAAATATCTTTCGCAGAAAAATGGTCTCCAGCAGCGAGCCGTTTAGTTTCTCCTAAATCGCGTTCTATGGTTACTGATTTTCGTCCTTTACGCTTCACTGTGCCATATTCTTCGCCCATTTTGAAGAAATTATCAATCACGCCAGCAGATTGCTGCTATTTCCTTGCAATTAATCGATTAGAATATTCATAATCCTTATATGCTATGATTTTCCCCTTCTCCTCTTCTGATAATAGCTTTCCACATGGTTGGTATGCCATTTGTTAGTTATTAAAAATTGAAGACTGATTTAATAATCTAGTAATTTTTGAGATAATACCTGGAACTGACTGATTCTTACTTGTGTCATGTCTTCGGTGACGAAATCTTTAGACAACAAACACAATTCTTACTCTGCCTTTGCAAATATTTCGCAGGCACTAAAAGAGAAATCGAGAATTCTCGTTTCTTTGTGTGTGTTAAAACATTATCAATGACAAAATAAACTGAACGTTGTCACGGCATTCAACAAAGAAAACCGGTTTTGAAGTAAATTCCCTAATGAAAATGCTATGAAGCTTATGAATCCTTATGATCCTTATGAAACTACGCAAAAAAGTAAAAGTATTGCGTATAGAATTATTTTGCAGAGTTTATATATAATATAACAAAATTTTTTTTAATAATCCTTATAATGTTTTTTCACATATGTTGTGTTTTGAAGGTGCTCAGCACACACCTTATCCTTTGAAATTTTTCAAAGATGTTGTACTGATGGTTAATGTTCACTTGGAATTGATTCTGATAAAATCTTTTCAGATCACCGTAGGATGTTTCCCAAAATTCAGGTATTTTCAGGTATTCCATGGAACAATTTCGTCTTTTCTGTCAAATAGTTTTCTAGTGCTATGTCAGCTTTGTATTTTCCTATTGTTTCTAGTCCTGATAGTTTCTAGTTCCTATTATACCATGGAATTCTATTCGGTTGTTCGATCATCGTTGATCGATAGTGTCCGTTTTTTTTTCAGATTTTTCAAAGAAAATTTATTTATATTAGCAATAAACATTTATCAATGATACATTGAACATTTTGCTGAGTGACCTTTTGCCATTTTTCGATAAGTTGAAAATTACATTCGAAGAAGTTATGGTTTTTAGCAGCGAAGAACAGGTCTAACTAATTTTTGACAGCCTGATCGATATCAAAAATCTTACCATTCAATTGGTTTTGAATGAAGCGAAACAAATGAGTATGATGGTGCTTAGTCAGAGCTGTGGTATGGAAGTGGCATCACTTTTCTAACTTTTCTGTTCGATTTGATAGTTTCAGAGTCAATGTGTAGTGGCGTCGGTCGTTGTCAGGTGATCATGATCTTACACATTGCGAAACATTCAAGGAATATTTTTAATAGATTGTTGCACTTTTGAAGGATTACTTTTGCATGTCTTGAAGTACAGTTTATGCAGGTCTCATCTGCATATGATAATACATAGACGTTGTTTGTCAAAAGAGTGATATCTGCCGTGTACACGTTAGATAATACGGTTGAGATAAATGAACTCTGTGGAACTCCAGCTTTAATCATTCAAAAATTTGAGAGATGATCTTCTATCATCACTCTAAAAGACTTGTTTTTTTTCGGGAAGAGACATATGACAGGGCGGTAGAGAGTCCATGCACTTTGATGATAAGCCCTGCATGTCAGACTTTATCAAAGGCAAACATAACTAACCTGTACTTTCGGATACGTTGGATGACCTTTACTAGATGAAATTCATGAGAGATTGCTTCTCTGAATCAGAATTGCTCTTGAGGAATAACGCGTTTCTTGGTCTGCGTTGTCAAATGATATTTAGCTGAAAATCACCCCGTCAGTAATGCATTTTCCTTCATTTGAGACGATGAGAACAGATTGATTGAGAAGAGAAGACTCCTCAAAGAGGTCTGACGCGAGAAAGAGGGTATAAGGAAGAAGGTGGAGGTCTTCAATTTTGCGATAGACATGGTTCTTATTCCTATAATGACAGCCGATTTCCACGTTTTGGGCAATCTTTAGTACTTGCAACAGTGTCCAATCCGGGAGTTTTCCGATTATTATCTATAAGTATTAGATCTGTTGTGTGTTGTGCGTCTAGTGGTCATATGATGTCGTTAGCCTAGGTCTCAGCTTCAATAAGTTCATTGACTTTGTGCAGAATTTGGTCTTCCTTGTCAAGATATTGCTCCCAAAACGTGTTTTCCTCAAACTTCATCTCCAATGTGTCTGCAAAGTTGTGCTTATCCCTTTTAGTTGTTTTTAATGCCATTTGTGCCGTCTATTACAAAAACAAAAATGCCATATTTTGCGCCCGAATATACTTTGACATTCTCAGGAAAAGATTCTTGCTAAGCTGCAGGGTTTGCAGTAATTTCTGAACTGATGTATTCTGTTTCGGATTTCGTTTCTCAACCAGTTGGTTTCGTTCGTAGTCGAGGATAAGTCTTCTTCGGTATTGATTCTTCTTTCTTATTATGGCTTTGATGTCTTGGTAGAGCTAATAGGGGTTGTGATTATAGTTGAATTGTGTTGGTTCTGCTAATAGAGTTGTAACTGCGTTGTATACTTTTGCCTTCTTAATGAAGCCTTTGATTTTTATTATGTTTTTGACGTCTTTAATTAAGATGGTTTTTAAGATGGCCGAACGTCAATGCACAGTGGATTTTGCTTAAACAGAACAAACAGAAGCATCGAGCGTAAGCGGTATGTGATTGAAAGAGGTTATCGGTTGACTACGCCAACTACCCAACAAATTTTCAACATACCCAAAAATGCTCTTTAAAAAATTTTATTGGGAATTCGTAAATAACTTGCGTGTAAGCGAAATTCATTCCAAAATTCCTGACAGCAACACAGATTCTTCGTTTTGAAACTACTCAGGTTTCTAATTACGCATAGGTACTAAAAAAGATTATTTTTGGTGATAACGCACGATTTTACCGCTCCGATTTTTTATCTCCTTGGTGACACCATTCTGTATCGCCACGACAAAAGACAAAGTTGACTGTTTTCTTTGATTAGGAACAGGAACTTTATACACCAAGAATATGATCCGAGAGGTCGAAGGATCACTAAAGTACGCTACATTGAAAAATTGAAAAGAATGCGTGATGCAGTAAGGAAGATATCTGTCCCATTTTTATTCCAGCGCAGATTAACTGCTCCTCCACGACAGCGCATTCTTCGCACTTTGCTTAGCAATATTTGCCAAAGCATGAAGTTGGACTGCTTCGCCATTTTCCACATATTCCCTGCGAAGGTCCTTGCGACTTTTAGCTCATTCTCAAAACTCCGTTCTGAAAACTCCGCACGATAGATATGAGTTCGATGGCAAAGAGACGTTTGAAATCAATGCGGTGAACGCGCTGAAGGCAATTCTGAAAACTGACTTCTAGGACTGCAACAGGAAGTGACACTACCGCTGGGAGCGCGATGTTCAATCAAAGGGCGACTACTTTAAGGATTTAATTCACAAGATTCTAAGGAAAACACCAGTTAAGAGATATGAATGTAAACTCAAAATTCAGCCACAAACCTCGTACATTGAACAAGCGGGAGTATTCGTTGTAAAAACCAGCGTCTTAAAGCGTCGTTGTAAAATCCTCTCTTACAACAGTCAAACAGCTTTAAAAAAATATTTATGCCCGCTCGCATAATTTTTAGTCCGATCTCACCAAAATAAATTATCTGCATCAATTGCATATGCAAAACCGATAGATTTAAAAATCTGTCTTTTTAATTTTTTTCAAAATTTGAGATCAGAGATGCCTACATAAAGGTAGAATGCCACATTTAGCAGCGTAAAAATTTTTTTTATGGATTTTTTTTATGGATTCAAACTATTAATATTGACAGAATAAATAAAGGAGACGTTACACTCAATAAATACGTTCGTGAAATACAAAAGTAAATTTTTTATTCATTTATGTGGGTCTTTATCAATTAAAATGCTGGTGGAAAAAAACATCGAAAAAACAAGGGGGTTGTGTGCCGTCGATCAAAAACGGCGTTCCTGCGATATTTTTTGCCTTCCTTTGAGACATCAGTGCTGCATCGGTTAAAAACTCGTAAGCGGTCTCTCTAAAGATGAGCGACAAACTTGACTGCGATCGGTCAAATTTTGACACCTATAGCTTAAAAAATCTTCGAAACTGCTTGACTACCTTCGTTAGATATGCAAGCAAGACAGATATGTCAGATATGCAAGAGGCAGATATGCAATCTCATCCACTTTTTCCGTTGAACATAGCGATCAACCAAATGCAGTCAATGAAAAATTCGATGTAATTCTGTGTGTTCCCTCCGATCTAAGTTTCAAGTAATTCATGCCTGTCAAATTTTCGTAGATTGGCTTCAAAACTTGTTGAACAGCTTCAGCAAGTGCAGTAAGATGTTTGAATTATGTAATATTTCAACTCTTTGCACCAGGATTCAGAACAGTTGGCATGCTTTTATCGGTTGAAATTTTATGATGATATCCTGCCCAGATCTCTTTGCTTATCACTTTAACATAATTTGAGTATCTTCTGCTAGGTACGACAGCTCATTAATAAGTTTGACCGTCAACTGTTGAGTGTTTACACCGGGAACTATTATTACGACAGCTGTCGTCTTGTTCAATACAACTTTTTTAGCTACCCTGTGGTGACTTCCGTCTGCATCGAACTCAGGTTTACGTACTCTATGAAATTTTCTGTCTCTTTTTTCGGCTTTGAATCTGGTCGTCTTTATGGAGACTATTGTTGCGATATGTTCTTGTCCTTTATAGAAATAACGAGCAGAGATGTTTTTGTACCAAAATTTCAAACTAGACTGATGTGGAGAGAGCGCTGTTACACTGATTTTAGAACCCTCCTGCTCCTTGATTGACATGTCAATGATTTATTCTGAGAATGACAGGTCCAAACAAAGCAGATTTGCCTAAGGATACTATTATAAAAGAATCTAATAGCTGCTCTAGCCAAACAAAGATAAGTAGGCGGTGCCGCTGCATGCGGAGCAGCTTAGCACGCTGGGGTGACAAAGTGACAGTTGCCCAAAAATACAGTTAGACTGCTCTGATAAATATAAAATTTTAATATGATGTTTCTGTATATATATACTTTCCAAAAATGTAATCAAAAAATCGATTTTTTAAAGTTACAAAGAGGGTAGACCCCTTCAGTAAAAGGGGTCTATTTCTCTTTCTAGTTCAGAGAAATGATAAGTATGTTCTAGCCATGTTGAAATTTACTACAGGATATTTCTAACTATAGAAGCAATATAAATTGGTGAAATTCATTTCACAAAGATCGCCTCAAGCTGAGAATGTGGTCCTTGTAATTGCCGATTAGTCCAATATAAGTCAACAGCAAATTGGTCTGTGATCACTCGGAAAATCCTTAAGTTCTATTTTATTTGGTATTCCATTAAGCAATGTTTATTACTGCATCAGTGTTTCGAATTTATTTCTAATTTAACACATTATGCTGTCTAGAAGGATACTTTCACCAAACAATCGTTAAAAGTTAATTTGAAAAATCCAAAGGAAATAAACAAGAAAGTCAATAACTTCATCCTAAAAAACACAAATCCAACCTACGAATGAGTTCTATTCTCTTTACAATTACACCCAAAAATAAATTCCTTTCGCTTTTAATCCCATACCATTTGAGCTGCCATCATCAACTCCCAACCGCCGCATCACGTTCCAACTTTTAATGTTTTGACTTGTCACTCCTCGTCTATTTTAATTAATGCATTGAAGAATCCCTAGAATATATTTAAAACAAAAAACGCAGCCATGATGGCTTGTGTAAGAGAATTCCAGAACCGAGTCTGGGACTTAGAAGGAAATAATTTTAATCCATTCTAAAAATATGCATTGCATCCACATTTGTATCGATGAAAAAGCAATTTAAAAAGAAAGCATTTGATATATGACCGCATGTTGTCGAGAATTTCTACCACTATGAGAGCAGTGGAAGGATAGTGGTGATAAATATAATTTTTCTCTCTTTTTTGAAAATAAAAAATATATAAATTTGAAATAGAAGAAAGTTTCAACTTGAATTTTGGATGTTTGGTATGAGCAAAGGACAACTGCTGTGGACATATGAGATCAAGTCGGAGTCCAATGGAATGCCTAAGACTCTGATTTATTTCTGGAAAATTGTGTTCTTCCGTCTTAGCCGTAAACTATTTGGTAGTGTGATGGACGTTTCCGGGGAGTCTTCCTATGAACGTTGAGGTGGCATTATATTCATTTCAAAAGGTCAAAGAGCTAGACACGCTCCTCTAAACTTGTGAAATATGCGGCGCCTTAAATATAAAAGAGATGGTTCCCGATTACAAAGACTGAAGCTTGTTATTATAATCGCAATTTCGTGCTTTAAGTATACCCAGATTGCATGCTTAGAATAGTAGAAACTGTTGGCCATTAATCACTGATGATGAAAACTTGCATCCAACATAACATTTCACATCTGCATGCACCAACCATATGCCACTCAACAGTTTGATTCTAACTCGTTTCGCTATTAAATTATGGGTCACACAGATATGCTATAATAGGCGAATTAATCAAAGTTTCAGATCGTGCTGGTCGTTGCACCAATTGAGTGCACATTAAATCATTAAATAGAATAAACTTCTCACAAAGCTCCTTTATGGGGTCAACTGCAACTAAACAATAGGAGAAAAAGGCGAAGAAATAATTTGGTTACATCAGATTGGCACCAATTGTGTGCTGAGTTGAATAGCAAATATCCGTCATCAGGATCGGTCCTATTAATGCACACACGGATCTATAACGAAGACAAAAAGTTGTAGAACTATTTTTGCTTACCGTCTCCAAGAACAAAAGTGCAAGTAAAGTTGGCAAAGACCAAAGTCTGCACAGTTCTGAGTAGGTGTGCGGCCTTCACATGGCTGGTCTTACCACGCAATCGTTGGATAGAAGAGAAATTGATTGTAGGACGTTGTCTACTTTAGAGTCTTCATTAGTGCACTTTGTCATTATATCTGTTACTTAACATTATTAAGACATATCATGTTATTCTTGTTTGGTTCTACCAAGGAGCCAATTTATTTGCGTCGATTGGAATTTTAATTTTCAAAAATTATGTAAGGCTAATTAAAGCACCTTTGAATCCTTCCATAGCTTGTAAGTTGTAGTGTAGTGCTTCTCCCCATTTTCAGTTGTTCGAAACATCTGTTTCAATTAAGCAATATATCTAAGATCAAGATTTTCCATTTCCATTTGCAGGCAAAGCCAAACGACTCGGATGACTCAGATATTCCATCGGGCGAAAGTGTTTGGTTGGTACATCGTGGAGGCTTCACGGGTGCCCTTCGACTTCCCGGTAAGGCAAACGAAAACGGAAAGGTGACAATACAACTTCTGCATAATGGCGAACAATTGAATGTCGATGAAGATGACATTGAAAAGGCAAATACACCAAATTTGGATCTGGTTGAAGATATTTGCCAATTGAAGCATTTGAATGAAGCATCTGTCTTACACTGTTTGCGACAACGTTACGCCAGCAATTTGATTCATACAAAAGCTGGACCTGTTTTGATTGTGGTTAATCCAATGGCGCCATTGTCGTTATATTCGGAAAAGGTAAGTAAATATGACACTGACACACTTTTTTTGATATAATAAACTTAACAAGGAAAGAAAAAACCGTCTGCGGATAGACTATATTTAGTCTAAATTTAGTCTTTCCACAGACAGGTTTTTTTTTTGGATTGTGTATATTTCTCCTATCTTTATTCGATATTTATAACTTATTAGTACTAATCTAGGCAAACACCCAGTAAAATGTTCAAATCTACGGCTACATCAACCCCTTTTCATCAAGTTTATTATTCATGAGTTTTAGGATGCAACCAGAGATATCTCAGCCACACTGCTCTCAATCAATCCAAATCCTTCAGGCACATTTTTTGGACTCCCACTTGTGACAAAGATATGTTGACAGTGCTAAACTGATATGTTTTCATGTTTGAATCGTCATAGGTATTGTTTTATTAAGTATAAACGCCATCGCGTCAAACATCAAAGCGAGAATGAGATGTTTCATAAACAATTCCATGGTCATTTTTCTGTCAGTGAGCGCGAACACCATTTATTTGCGTAAAAAAATGCACGCACCACTAGTTATTAACGGGGTTTCGTTCGCAATCACAGTCCTTGTAAACCCAGTCTTTGATCATGGTAGTCATCTACTTTTGCTACACGCAGGCATTATGGCAGCGCCGTGATCGGACTTGTATAACTCTTGGTAGCCCCTTATTTTGATGAAATTGGAGCTTGCTTATGTTGCATTGGAGACAATATAACATCCCAGATAAAATCTACATCGTAAAAGTGCGGGTTTCTACACTTTTCCAAGACTTAATCCATTTAAAGAACTTATCTAAGTCCCAACTTTTTTCGTTTTTGGCTTGCCAAAATAATTGCAGGCAAACTTTTTCTTGAGTTAGGCAAAATTATGTTGCTATTCCTGGTAGCAACCATATGTATTTCGTAGCCTCTTCACGTTTGAATCTTCATTTAGCATCACACTAAGCCAACTTGCTCAGTTTTTCACTAAACAATCTGCTCTTTCTTGTGATACTCCTTGTTCAAGTGCGTTACGCATGTTGTAGTCAATATTTTTACAAAAATAAGACGATGTCCCGATACTATTGATACATTCTTCCGACATAGTACACGGCCATGCAAATCATGAAAGTTTCAAACAAATTTTCCGCAACGAGTCGTCCGCCTACTTATGAGACTTAATACACACATACGTGCGTATTAATGCGGGTAGAAACTTCCAAGGCTGTTATTACATACGGCCCTTGGCGGCTCCATGAAGTCTTCACGATGCAAATGTCATTACCCAAAGTGCAATGTTCTACGCTTTGCGGTAAGTTCACCAATAACGAACCCTTATCTGGGCACCCCACTTTGTCGTTCCAAATATGGTTTGGACCGGCTTCGGCGGAACCATGGTTCCGATTAATGCCGAGAGCCATAAGTTTATCCTGACCACTATGACGTTCAGCAATTAATACGAGCGAAACGTAAACAAACAGTAAACTTTGTCTTCGCATCGACGCATCGCAATCATTGTATGATGTCGTATGTAAACGCATGTTACGCAAACTGGTTGACATTTCCTGCGAGACTTTCGTCACGCTCTGGTATCGCAGTCTCACAGTATTGTATCTGGGCCTTATGTCCACTTATGGTCATGTGTATACGTTTACGATTTGAGACTTCCTGGCCTATAAATATGTGCGGCGTCGGTATTGGTTTAAGTTGTCAGATTTGGAACCTCATCTTGCCATTGTGGACATTCATCGGACTTTGAAGTATGAGCGCTTTTCTAACAACAAAATAAATTTTTGTAAGTATGAAAATATCAAGTTTTGAGCAGGATAAAGACGATTTTGAGACGCATCGATGGCTGTCACATGGTGGAGCTGTTTTCAATGAAAGAAATTTTCGAGAATGGTTTTAAAGTCTAAGTGGGATGAGTTTAATGTCAAAGACAAGGAAAGTAGTGGGAGGCCGAATGTATACGAAGACGAAGCATTGAGAGCATTATTTGAGGATGATTATGTCAAGCGCAAATAGAACATGGAATCACTCAAGAAGCAGTTTAAGCAGTACATATTGCTTTAAATCATTGAAAACGATTCAAAGCAAGGTAATTGCGTTCCATGAGAAGCCAAGACGAGAAACCTGGCACACGAATTATGTGATTAAATTCTGGTTCCTAGACATAAACTTCGATATAAACAGGGATAGTGAAGAATAGATTCACATCAGTAAGTCAAAAAAGGGTGAAGTGTGAGGATAATAGGTTCAAGCTACATCGTCGTGAGTCACGCCGAATATTCATGGAAAGAAATTCATAGGATGAAATCAGCGTGGCTTTGTGTATGAAGAGCTGCTCAAAATGAACGACACAAACTCTTAGGGCGCTTCAAAACATCTTTCATGAGATCGCGCCAAGCATTCAAAAAAGAACCCACAAATTACAACTCCAGACACAACAACATTATTCTTTAGGATATGAATGCTTGTCCTGCTCGAATGCGAAGCAGGTCAAGACCTTCTTTGCAACTTGTTTCAGTTGCTTCGGTCTTCGGGCCGTCCTAATCCATTCGCCGTATTTACCAGCCTTCACTCCTTCCGATCATCCCTATTTTTGATAGAAGGCACAAGGCCTAAATGTATTATACTCCACTCCATAAACAGATACTGAAATGAAGAATATCTGCGGATGACCACAGAAGATAAATCGTCCTCCTAACGCCTCCTAAAAGGAGAGACTATCAATCTTTTAACAAAATTTTGACTAGATCTATTTCAAATATATCTTTAATAACCATGAAAATTGCCAGTACAATGAACTGCGACAAGCTTCTGGACTTGTAGAATTGTGACCCTCTAAAATTGCTGCTTTCCGTTCCATATCATTTGTGTAAGTCTTCTGACATAGTTTCCTTCCAATTGGAGCCAAATCTGCTAAATAATGTTTAGGTCTGAAAACTGTGCTGGTGTATCTAATACTTCAGGACAATTAAAAAGCAGCCGGATATCAGTAATATTTGATTTGTGCTTTGGGTTGTTGTCTTGACAAAAAGTAAAGTTATCAGAAATACCCAAAGAATTGGAAATATATTTTCCTTATAGCTTATTACCAAAATTCGGAGGACTTCATTGAGTCATCTTCAGCAAAGCGTAATCTGCTCACTCTATTTTTCTCAATATTTCCTTACTGTTCGGCCATTTCAATTGCAACTTCTGATACAGCTTCGAATTGTTTCTGCAGAGACAGACTTTTCCCTATTCAACTCATCGATCGATCGAGTTTTTCTCGTCATTTGCACTCAGTTTCGTTCCTTGGCGCCTTGTTGCTATCCTGACATTTTATTTATTATTATTTTTGTAACTGTACACGATGTACAGTTGGAATGCGCTTGTATAGAATACCTGAAATTTCTTTTATTGGTTTACCGTTCATCCGAGACTATACAATTGATGTCCTTATCTCCATTTATGCTTGTTTCCATGAAGCGGCCATAGTACAACCTTACTCTTTGAAAAATTCCAAAAAACTGATATTTTCTACTTAAATGAGAGTCACCGGATATGGTTAAAATCTCAGCTAAATCCGAAAGTACCGTAGTACAATTTCATCATAAAATACGTCATCCGGTTAGTTATATGGAGTTGAATTATGTGATGGAGTTATCGTTGTTATTTTATTGAATTAACTGTTCAAGATTTTATGCTGTTTTTGAATAAATACTGGAACTAGATAAAATTGCCTTCAATCGAGGTATAATATGTTATCCCTATCGAATTTTTTGCACATGACTGCAGAATTTTGTTGTGTTGAGTTCGTCATCTGGCTAAACGTGTGAGCCACTGTATGTTTTTGATTCTAAGTAAGGCAAAATTGTTCGTGTTACCCTTTCAGGTAAAAATCCAAGAAAAGTCAATAATTTTAGTCACAGACCTTGAAAGGGTGTCACCGCCTACGATTAATTGTTTGTTATTTATGACTTGGAAAGGGCATAGTCAAGACTGTTTTTTTTTTCTGTCACGACATGATAACTGTCACGAATACTACTAGCACCTGTCACCGGCTTGTCGTTGAGTTTGACAAAGATCAAACTTGACAGTTTGACAAAAATGTAATACGGAAAAAATTAAGAATTTGAAAGGAAAACTCTCTTTTATTTCAATATTTGCATTTCATGAGCGTCTGATTCGTCATGACTCTCTTCAACGCTTCTGTTGCCTAGTCCGGGGAAAATTTTTATCTTGATCCTTTTTATGATAATATGATTGAATTAAGAAAATCAAAAAAAAATTCATGAAAAATGTCTCCGTGCGAATCGAAAAGTAAAGTTGAGGAAAATAGAAAATGGTTTCAAAACTGCTAATAACATTTACCAAACGTCACTTTTGCTATACCTTCCGGCTGATTCTAGTATAGGATAATATTCTCAAACTGTGTAAAGTTGCTCTCAATCTTTAACCGCGGGTGTCTTCCGTGGAAACATACGTCAATGTGTATTAGGTCCAGATGAGTTGAACCAAGGAAATATTAGTCATAACTTCATAATATCGTAAGGCTTAACTTTATAATGTCGAAGTCATGACGCTATTTTATTTTTTGAGACTAATGATGTATAAAATGTTTGTTCTTATTTGCTGATTGAGTTTTTATTTTTCCGGCGTTGGATCATTTGCACACAGTGGCCTGTAGAAATGTAATCATAGAAATAAACTTAATTAAATCTAATACTTGATTCACAAAACGAACTTTCAGAACAACAAATATAAATTGATTGCATCAAAGTTTGACATGAATATTCAATTATTGAAGCCAAACTAGCACAACAAATGGACCCACCCGTTTGCTGCATTTGGCAAGCCTATTTCCTTTTTAAACTGTTAACAAGCAAAGGACACCTCACCTTAAATCCATCAACCAACCGCACGCTAATAACAATGCAAATAAACCTATTGTTGATTTGACGCCAAGTAAACTTGTTGACTTTGTCGTCCGTACTTATTTGCAGTGTAAAGTGGCTCTTTAGCGCATTCTCAACAATCTTTATCAGACTATTTGGTCAAGAAGCGCCGCCGCCGGTAAGCTGGTCATCAAAGACCAAACTGAAGTTAAGTCCGGCAAAGTCTGATCTAGGCACTTCCTTAACAACAATTCTTATCTTGCAATTAGTGTGTTGACTTTCTTTGAAGTCGAGCATGCGGTGTGGACTGGTCGTTAATGAATTTTCCGTAATTGGAAGTCACGACTCATTCTTAACAAGGCACACTTGAAACCTCGAAAACGCTGTTGAAGCCATGAAACCAATAATCCAGCCACCAAAGCCCGCGACCAGTACGAATCGGCGTACTACGTATTGAGGTGTGTCTAATCTGCTTTAGCCACTAAGCTGAGCCAACTCTATTATTATTATGACGATTGTAATCGAGAATCATTGACACCATGTCTTTAGTCACCTACATTCATTATTGATTGAACCCGACACTTTTAAGATACATTGTTAATGATTTAATGGGCTCAGCGCAAGGAGTCTGCTGGTCTGCACTCGTATATCAGCGCAGAATGTGTTGAACATGTTTTCTGACCTTACGACTTTAAAAAACGATAATGGCTACTGAAATAGTAGAAAGTGTTTATTTATGTTTGTTTGCTGATTTGTGACGGTTTTTGCTGGAAAGTTATGAGCGTAGCGTGGCGTTAATCAAAGAGAAACGACATGTTTAGTCCAACTAAACATTGATTTCTTCAATATCTTACATTGAGATACACGGCAGTCTCAGATTTCACGGTTTCAAAATAAAAAATGCAAATATAAGCCCCTATCGATATCGTCGCTTTGAGCCCCAACATTTTATTATACGCATATTAAAAATTTATTATCCTTGCTATTGAGTTTAGTTAAGCAATCCACAGCGACCGAGTATAATGTTCTTGGTTTATATGCACGATGAACATGCCATACAACAGTGGTCTGTTCATCAACTTTGTAAATGTCTTTTCGAATTCATTAGTAAATTTTGAAAGTTGTAGGGCTAGAAAACTGATTTGATACTACTTTCTAATGATGACATTAATGGACACCATAAAAGTTTTCGAAGTCTTCTTTTCAATAAACCGAAGGATGAGACTACATCCAATGTCATAATTCTATCTTACTCATATGCTCACCATATTGTCAAACGAAGCGTCGAATACATAATCAAATTTCAGGTTACTTCATCGAGGATTCACATTTATATTCCAAACAGCATAAAATACTTTAAAATCATATTCACAAATGAATATTTTTTTTTAAAAGTTGCGGGGTGAAGGCTATTTATATATAGTGTTGGACTTCCAGTCGCAACCGGACTACCGACTAAACATCTCCTCTGTCACACTGAGAACGTAAAGAAGGTAAAGGAAAACACCTCTTTCTGCTCGGATGGATGGGAATTCTTCTGCGATACTCCCGCAGAATGCTTTATCCGCTGACGCTCGAACCTGTTGGAGGAAGCTCATCTTCGAGTCAATCATCAAGCTAAGGTATTTTATTGATTCCTTCGAGTCGATGATCGTTTCTCCTACCTGAACGGGAAAAAGACGAGGGATCCGCTTCTTGGACAGGATGACGACCTCGATCTTTTCCAACGCAAAGCTAATGAACTGTCATCCACTCACTCACTCGGCGCGGTATCGCTACCAGTTTTAGTTGTGCCTGTTTGACAGTACGTTTGGTGACTAGTACTTCTACGTCATCTGCATAGCCAATCAGATGCGGCCCCTCCGGTAACTGTGACCTCAAAACCTTATGGTACGAGAAATTATAGAAATAGGTCCGGGCCAAGAATGGAAACCTGCGCCACCCCTGATGTCACATCCATTCTTCGCCGGCCTCCCAATGTGTTATAGACAAGCTTCCGGTCTTTGAGATAATTTTTCAATGCCCGCGTAAGATACTTCGGACCCCTGAAATATTCCAGAGCACGAAGAATATCTGTCTGTTTAGCCGATTTGGAGGCATTCCTCACATCGAGTTTTATTAGCAGAACTATTCACCTCGAGTGGTGATTGTTGGCTTCTGCCTGCTGGATCGCATTCACCGCCTCTGTTATTGCACCGATCGTTGATCGACCAGCCCTGAAGCCGTACTGCTGAGGAGATAAATCGCCAGCAGTTCGGATGGCTTCCCCAAGTCTCTCTCTAATGAGCCTCTCGAGCATTTTCCCAGTAGCATTTAACATACATAGGGCCCGATATGAAGGTGGTTGCTCCGGATTCCCCTTCCTCTTACTGATCAGCACAAGCTTCGCCTTTTTCCAGCAACTTGGAAACACGCTCTGCTGTAGCTTGTCAGGGCAAACTTGGTGTGCAAATTGTAGGACTTCCGCTAAAGTACCGTCTGACCCCGTAACCTTTTTCGTTTGTAAAGCTTTCATCGCATCCATCCAGCTCGATGGCAAAAAAAGTGGGCATTCTCCTGGCCATTCACAGTCTACTTCATCGGGACGAACAGGATGCACAGGGAATAGAGAAGGCGCTCGAAAAATCTCGTCCATTTTTCCCACTTCTGGCACACATGTCCTCCTTGTGACTCTTAGTTTCCGTAACTAGCCCATCTGTCCTTGTCGATGTCCTTGACAAAGTTGTGTCAGCAGCTAGCCTTGCTTTTGTTAATCAGCCTACGGATAAGTATTCTAGTCTATCATATGTCAGCGTTCGGGAATGTGACTCATCTTAATCGCTTGAACGTTGGGTTTCGCGGCGAAGTCCGAAGACAACCACCAGCAGAAGTATACAGGAGGCAAAATAATAATAAACGTAAATGAAAAAATGCAGAAAATAAAATAACACAAGCCTGCAATACTTTTCCCCCACCAGTTTTGACGATTGATTTGGATAAATTTTTGGGCACACCACTCCACAAGCAACGTCGACTCGCTAGTTGCAAAGATTTTTTAGAGCTAGTCAGCGATAACAAGGAAGAGATTTGGCAACAGATTCTCACCGTAGATGAAACATGGATTTACCACTATAATCCGGAGTCCAAACAAGATTCCATGCAATGGAATAAAAAAGGAAAAAGACCGCAAAAGAAATGCAGGGTGGAAAAGTTGGCGTCCAAGCAAATGGCGACTGTTTTCTGAGATAGCGAGGGAATTTCGCTTATCGACTACCTACCCAGGAGAACTTGAATGGCCAACATTTCGTCAATTTATTGAATCACGTTCGCGAGGTACAGAAACAAAGGGAAACTGGCGCGCGGAGTGCTCTTTGTGCAAGACTATGCGCCCGTTCATACCGCACATTTTGCGAGGCAAGCCCTGAAACACACTGGAAATCACGGGGGAGAGATCGCTCACCATTTCTAAAGCCAAGATCTAGCACCTAGCAAGTTAAGGCAACGGAAAACAAGGCCGCAGCAGGGGTCTCGGCAGTTAGTCGACTAATGGCCAATCATAGGGGACCAAGTCCAACAAAAAGGCGTCTGCTAATGAGTGTAGTGCAATCTACGCTTCTTTATGGAGCAGAGATATGGAATGAACAAGGAACCGCACCGAAAATGGCTGGCGCAGGTGCAGAGCACTGCTCTGGAACGTGAGCTAAAAGGAAGATGGACCGCGTCGCTCATCAAAGGCTTGAGATCGTGGCACAGTCGAACGCATGGTGAGACTGGCTTCTATCTGACCCAGCTACTGATCGAACACGGTTGTTTTCAGTCTTACCTGAACAAGATAGTAAGGGTCTCTTCATGCAGAAGATGGGATAAAAAGCGCGGTGATCTTGCGGAAAAAGTGGGAGAGCTCCATCCAGATAGCCTAATCGAAGAGATGCTGAAATAATTTGACAAATGGGATCAAGTGGCACATTACGCTCGGGTAATCTTAGTAATGAAAAAAGGCATACTTGATCGGCTGGAGGCGTCGAGAGTGGAGGGTTTCCTTCTCTAGCAATCCTCCTCCTCTTTCCCATCCAACTGGAGAAGGAATCCCTGTAACCCGAAGGCGCCAAAAGGCGTAAAAACGGGAGGCCTAGCCCGAAGTAATATGTCAAACGGTTCCAGGCTAGGCGCTCTGGTTGACAGGGGAGGTGTTTAGTCAGTAGTGCAGTTGTCCACTGGGAGTCCGACACTCAGGGCGTAAATAGCCTTCTCCTCCCTACCCAAAAAAAGCACCTAGCGCTTTTTGCCTTTTTTCCAATTTGAAAAAGGACTGACGGGGCCGGAGATTTGCAGATGACAACGAAATAAAAGCTGTGGTTAATGGACATTTGAAGAGAAAGATATAGAGTATTTTTTGGGTGGGTTAAAGGCATTGTATGCGAGCTGTGAGAGATGTGAAATTTCACTTGAGGGAGATTATATTGAAAAATAAAAAAATAGAAACCATTTTTTTTCTTTCTTTAATTACATTAGGTCGCGGACTTATCAGCCGTCCCTCGTAGTGTTCTGCACCGCAGTTCCCACAACCTTATGATCTTATATCGAAGATTCTTGTGATTTTAGATTCTAGATATATCTAGGTATCACCTATTTGATTATTCTCAGATTAACTGTCTCGAATCGGGACTATGTAAGGTTCATAAATCCATACAAAAACTTGATAAGTATTTCGATACGGGTGTAAATTTTGACGTCATGGCATATATGAAATAGTTTTGAAATTTAAAGTTTGCTATTCGAATTCAATATTTATAATAAATCGTAAAATTGTAATATGATACTCTATTGGTATTCAAGATGACGTTCATTTCGATTTGAAATCAACTTTTGAGATGCAAATACGTGCTTATCAATCACGTATCTTTTATTCGTTAAAGAGATTCACATTTCAAGCTTATTAGATAGTCTCATCAAACATTTCTCCGCGAAATGCAACTTCGTCAGCTACTAACAACGATGTCCACTGTGTTGTTATGCATATATCGTGATGCATTTAGCATGCACTCATATACAAACTCAAACCAATAGATGATATTGGCATCACCTAGAAACTAACACCTCCTTTCTCATCATACTTACAAGGAGTATAAGGTTAATATATTTATCTTCCAAGTGATTTCATGTTACTTTTCCCCACTTATCATTCATATCTGCCCACGGCCTTTCCAACACTTACAGATTAATGCGAATTTTTCTTCTGCAGTTCATTTATAGCAGATATTATTGTGTCTATTAGGTGAAAAATCTAAAACATTGCAAAAAGGGAAATAAACAAATACAAAAACAAACAGCATTTATAGTACATTGATCGTAATGTGATTATAGGAGAATGTAAGTACTTTCTTCGCTGGCGTGTGTGTTTCACATATGATGGCAAGAAGCCCTACGACTAGGTCTGAGCTTAACATCAGGAGCAACAAATAGCAAAACTGATGTACTTAGATATGTTACTGGTACGATTGGATTGCGCCCAACATTCGCATCTTTAGTAGCGAACGAAAACATTACTCCATTCTACTACTAGATTGTATTTAGATAGTTAGTCCGAGTATGTAGTGTTAAGTCGGTTAACTGGTATCATCCATCCTTCGAAATGTGTACGTGTCGTTTTAATCAAAATCTGTACGCCTTAAATATTGTGTTTTGTTTTTATTGATAGTTGTTGTTATGATTCCTTGTTAAATGTTATCTATGTCATCCATGTCATCATTATACACGTACCTATTAAATATGTTTATTTTGAATTTTCATCTACTTTCAGGTGGTATCCATGTTTCGCGGCTGCAAAACTGAGGATATGCCCCCGCATATTTACTCCTTAGCACAGACAGCCTACAGGACTATGTTGGAAACGAGACGCGATCAAAGTTTGATATTTATGGGCCGTTCAGGGTCCGGAAAGACAACCAGTTTCAAGCATGCACTATACTATTTGGCTTTGGCTGCCGGTATGTGATTTTCTTCTTATTCATAGATATCTACCTAATGCATGTTTTTATTTTTTGGATAAATTAACTAGTGATGTGTGTTAATCTAGATTGGGATTAAATACAACGAAATGCAACAAGATCTTTTCGAGCGAAAGATTAGAGAACATGTTGCATGTATTGATTTTATTTTCCGTGTTGATCTCACTGAAAGCAACTGAAAACTTCCCATTACAGAGTTGAATATGTATTTTCGAAAAAAATACGCAGAATATATTTTCTGAATTCTTTATTATTTTATTATCGCCGATACTCATAAGAAGAGGCTCCCGATCTCCAGGAACAGTTGACTCAAATCCTCGCTATATCTTAACCCTTTGCGCTCGAGGCCGTTTCCGTGCGGCCAAACCAGCAACTCGAGACGTTTCGTAGCCCTTTTCGTGACCTTATTACCTCTAACATAGAATGATGACACACGCAAAATAACATACAAAACTTTTATATTTTAATATTTAATATATTTTTACATCATTACAAGGATAGTTTGTTTAGCATTAGTCTTTGTAATTTTCTTTTGTATGATATTTCATAACACAATTGCCGAGATGCATACCCGGCTTATCGGGACAAGTATCACAATAGTATGCCGTTTGATGTTTTTAACCATATCTAGTTCTTTGAGAGCGGACATCTATCAATCTTTCCTAACTCCTGTTAGAATGTTTTGTAGCTTTCCATTTAGCATATTTCAAGCTCCCAAAAGTTACGCCATCATTTCAATGATTTTCGCATAAAAAGTACGTTGCAGCTGATTGATCTGCACAATCGACACCACCAATGAGTTTTATAAATATAACTTATATATATATATTTATATATATAATTTATTACAACATTAGACTTCTTGGTGGTAATTTTAACACCACTTTGTAACATTCTTCCTGTTGGTGAAGCACGTGACAAGTCTCTTGTCTTTCCATGATAAAACTAATGTATTTCCCTTGGGGAATGCTACTGTCGATTTCCTACCGAATTTCAGTTTTTTGATTTGGTTACGCAAATGCTTCCTATTTGTTAGAATTATTCCTGACAATTGGCATTTCAGTTTCAATTACTCTTCGGCCAGGATAAAGCTGGTGTAGTATCAATCGGTGAACTTGTGGTGCCCTTGTCTACCAGACTCTTGCTCCAAGAGCATTGTATAAAAGTGCAGCGGTATTTTTGCACATATCGGAAGGTCAGGCCTTATCAATTTATCCGTGGTAAGACTTCCACAATAAGGCAGAATACCACAGATTTCACCAGTATTTGAGTCTGCTATTGTGGAGACTCTGATACTCCATTTCGTTGTTTTCTGTTGGTTATACGTGCTAAAGGAAATCCGACCTTTGAATTTGATAGTGGAGTCATCCTAACAAATTTCTGCTCCCGGTGTAAAATACTTCAATAGACTGAAATTTATATATTCAAGAAAGCAGCTTACAAGCTCCAAATGGGTTCTAGGTCCTGCATCTGTTATTGGGATTGTTTTTAGATGAAGCACCCAAAAAATCTGGCTGAATCTATCTCTGGTACATTTGTTTGGATAAAAAGTTATATAACTGGCAGCATTCCGTGACCACTAGTCTTGCAAATTCGCGAGCAGCTTTGTCCCCATATTTATTATAACGCCAATATATGCTCACATTTCTTCGGTAGTCACGTTTCTCCAAGTTCGCCATATTGGGTACAGTCATAGTCTTGTATTTTCTAACTTTCTTCTTGCACAATTTTTTGTTTCTTTAACTACTTCTTTTACGAGTTCATTAGTAAAAAATAATTTGAAAAGTCCAACGGTTCTTTCGTGTCTGCGATTATGTGTGGTCCTGCAGGGTTGTCGCCAGCTATAAACGGTATTCTCTCGGTAATTTCTTCGGATTCGCATAGCATTACTGTCACTGTCACCTTCACTGTCTATTATTCTCATTTTTCGCCTTCTTACATCTCTTAGTTCATCATGATCACTACTTGCGTTCTCTCTATCGCCAAGCTCTCTGTGTATGGGTTTAATTTCCTCGTTTAGCAACTTCAAATGAAACTCATCTTAACTAGAGCTTATTTCCATGGTAATGTGGATTAAAAACTTCAACTTTTCTAGTTCTATTGCCACGGCTGTCAAGTTCGAACTGAGACCGAATGTAGAGTTCAGTTGGTGGTTGCGTACTCATTTTAGATAAGAGAGTTTGATCTCCGTTTGAAAGGATATAACTTCACACTTCATAAGTTTAAACAAGAAGAGCGTAGGGACCTGTGCCGAAAATGCAAAACGTAAACAGTTACCGTCGCGCATCGAGTTACCTCAGCGAACCATGTGGTGAGCGACAGTCACCTCTCGAGTTGTGGCATGAAATCGTGGGGTGCGTGAGACTCACCTCTCTAGTGCAAAGGGTTAATTTGCGATTTGAACGTTATATTTACTTTTTGGTTGCTAGAACTGATCCATCAGCTTCCATACAACTTTCTTTCCATTTTTTCCTTATATTATACCGATTAGAGACTGCCTGCCTAGTTTCCACTCTTTCCATATAGTCTGTAGACTCTGGACACTTTTGGGAAATACCTACACTTTTATTTAAAGTTATTACTACTACTTACATTTTATGGATACATTTCCATGCAGAAAAATGAGTAAAATTTAATTAAATCAAGGTGCCGTAGTATTGCATAAAACAATTTACTTTAATCGACATTTTTGTCGTTTATTTTCCAAAGATCCCGAATAAGTAAAATTGACCCATTTTTCATGTTGACTTTATCTTCAAGAGCAACAGACAGCTCAACACTGAATAAAGGACCTTTCGGTTGCTACTTTCAACAAAATCTCTCAAGTCGCATGAGTGATAAGGCATACAATAGTCATGTTCTCTTTTGAATTCAAATCTTATTTCAGATTTTTTCTCAAATAAAATTCTTGGCGATATTTATCAGTATTTATTCTACAATTGCACGGCCTAGGAAATTCGTTATAGAAACGTTCAAAAGTTTGGATAATCGTTTATAATTCAGCCGATACTAATTTGTTAAACACACAATCTTGGCAAGGATATTGTAATTAATACAAAGGCAGTCATTTTTGAGGGAGAATCTCTGATTTTTGCTATTTTGGATTGAATATCTTTTGAATTTTCACCTAAAGTTCCGTGTTGATGAGAAAATTTTACTTGCTGTATACACCCCAACAATAAGAAGTTAGAAATGTTCAAATTTGTAAAAACTGATGACAAATCCAAAAATTTTGCTTATGTTTATGTAGTGTCTAAAACTGATCGTTTTTAATTCTCTAATTCAATCTAACTTGTATAAACTAAACTTGTAATCATAAATTCCCCCTGGGAATTTATGGTATCACCTTGACTGGGCGGGGCTTATATATCGTCGTTTCGTGTCATCTGAGCAAGATGCTGTGCCACTGAAAATACTTTTAAAAAATACATGACGAGCACAACGAAATGAAACATGAGGTGAAGATACATACTATGACCAGAGTAGAAGCCGCGACCTCCGCGAGATTCTCTTTCGAAAAAACGGCGGAAAAAAGTTCCCTGGATACTCTGGAAAACTTGGTCACCGTAGAATATATCTTTACAAGTCGTGAATCCGTAGACGTATGTAAGGGAATTCGTTGACGCAGTGTCATCCACAGGCGAAAATTGCTGCAAAATCAAACTCAAATATTGACAATACTGATTATAATCCAATCATAAATCACAGATAAGACAGAAGAAAAACAGGGAGTTTCGAAAAGGTTGTAAAAACTCAACGACACTATGCGATTTTGGCGCCTACGATGGGTCTGAAAGACAAAAGCGTTCCTTTTTCAGAGGCAACAAAACTGATCCAAAGAAAAATGGACGGGCTCAGTTAATTAATAACTTTTTAGTTACCCCTGCACAGCTGTTGTAGATTCAATCATGCCCGTTTCAAGCCTTAACAGATGCGGATAGATCTAGCAAGCCATTGTTTGCAATTTTAAACCGTGAGTGCTTTAGTCGTAGAGATTTATTGATTCGTTTATTGGTTGTTGTGGTCCATGAAATAAGCCTTCAAAAATACAACAGACAGACATACCTCTTACCTTGTGGCCAATTGTTTTAAACTTTATAGACTTCTTCATTCGCACTTCAGATAAATCTCTTATTCTGTTCTATTTCCTTCAGACTGAGTAATACTCCCAGCTCTCGCTTCAAATGCGTTGGGCGGTCACTCTTCTCACTACAACGGGTACATAAAGGCGAGCATCCTTAAACTCTGATAAGCCCTTGTCAATGCATATAATATGGAAATATATGCTCCAGGGAAAAAGGCACCAAAAAGGCGAGTTTCGGATTTCCCCTTGAATTTATCTACTATTTCCCTGGCATTCTCTCAAAGGTCTCCCTTCTGGGGATATGTCTTTCATTAATCGCGCAATGTCTTTGTCAGAAGACGATTTGTCTTGTTAACAAGGGTCTTATAATCTCCGATTAGGTATTTAATCGCGAACAAATTTCCCGTAGTCCTCCCTTCAAAGTTTGCTCTTTTCTCACATTATGCCATCCTTAGTAAAGTGTTTGCCTTGCGAACAATACTTTTAAACCCTTGTTAGGTCTTTAATATTAAGCAATTTCGAAACAATGCAAGACAAAAAGTTTTCATGAGTGGGATCATTTTTGCGTGAACTCCGTTATCGCTAATAGTATCTTAAATACATATTCAAACATTTTTAAAAATGGCTTCACAAATTACGTTATTTTTTAACTTTTAAAAATTATACAATTCTAAAATTTTAGGATCTGCCAATAAATTACTAACAGCAGAGAAAGTCAATGCAATCAACACAATACTCGAAGCATTTGGTAATACTAAAACATGTTTAAATGCAAACGCAACACGCTTCACACAAATCCTCAGTTTGGATTTCGATCACACCGGACAAATAGGATCAGCATCAGTACAAGTAAGTATTTTGCCAAGATAAAATATTACAATTGAATCCCTTTGTGTTAAATGTTGTATTTTCATCTACTTTCAGCTTCTGCTCCTCGAAAGATCACGAGCAGGCAAACGCACCAATTGTGAAAGTACATTCCACATTCTTACTAGACTGCTGGCCGGCACCGAAGGATTGCTTCAGAAGGAGTTGCATTTAGAGAATATATCACCAGAAGACAATAATCCGTTTGTTTCTCTATCGCAAAAGCTCGAAGAAAGACACAAAGCTGCATCTGAGTTCGCGAGGACGGTTCAAGCTTTTGAAACATTAAATGTAGATGCATCGGCAATGAAAGGAATTTGGTATATTCTTGCGGCTATTTACCATTTAGGAGTTGCTGGAGTGTCCAAGAGTATGCGAACTGCAACCTACTTCGATTTAAATTTACTAATAATCATTTTTCCAATCAGTTGGAACAGGTCCTACATCCCGCATTCAATTCGGTAATCCATCAGCTGCACGAAAAGCTGCTACACTGCTTGGAGTTTCTATGGAAGACTTGTTGTCTGCTGCTTTCCCATCGAATTCACCGGGCGGATCGAGTCCGGCTAGGTCACCCACCGAAACACCCGA
The DNA here is from genome assembly GCA_954870665.1 of Stratiomys singularior. Classification (NCBI taxonomy): domain Eukaryota; kingdom Metazoa; phylum Arthropoda; class Insecta; order Diptera; family Stratiomyidae; genus Stratiomys; species Stratiomys singularior. Next base: position 128,416,062 of record OX940878.1, on the reverse strand, counting down.
GTCAGCATGGGAGAGTTTAGAGGGTCTTGTTATTGGCTTATATTCAGAAGCAGTAGCAGCGGCTGTTGCCTTAATTAATAAGGCTATCTGCACTCCAGCCCACACATTTGCATCGATTTTATTGGTTGACACGCCTGGCTTCCAAAATCCGGCAAGTTGTGGCGTTCAATTGGGAGCCAGTCTATCTGATTTGAAGCACAACTATTTGCAAGAACGACTACAACTTCTTTTCCATCATATGACGTTGGTAGCACCACGCGATCGATATGCACAGGTATAGCGTGTATTTGTTGCATTTTTTTGTAAATGATTTCAAATGGTTTATATTTTCTTTATGTTAGGAGCTAGTTGAAATTGATACCGAAGGTTTGGTTGAAACATATCCAGGACCACTTGTTTCACTAATTGATAAAGCGCCACAAAGTCATGTAGTACGCACATCACAACGTGATTTACGAGAACAAGATCGTCGGGGTCTTTTGTGGTAAGTAGGGGATTTGGTTTTGCTAATTTAGTAGGTGTCCTGTATGAAAGACTCGCACATTCTTAACTATAGCAGATGCGCAGCCTTCTTATGTGAAAATAAAAATTGTATGAGTTCTGATTTTAAATAAGATTTCTGCTTATATCAATTGAGGATCAAATACCGTTTGGAAATTGGAACATACATGAATCCCATCAAGGATTTTGATAAATGTGTTTTCAGACAGAGTTCGAATGGTATATTAAATTGTGGTATCCTTCGCCATTTGGAAATATCATAAGCTTTTGGTTGAAAGCAATTCATAAATTCTAATATAGGCTTGGTTGACAGCGTAATTATTGGTAGCTATAATTCACTCACCATCAAGTTTATAATGTCCATTAATGCGGCTCTCTCGTGAGTCGCCATCTAATGAGATTCGCTTAAAATTAATTTTCAAAATGGCTTGGAATATTCTATCCAAACAATTCAAATTATAGCCTTGTTTCATCCACTTGTTGACGACACTCTAGTCGAAATTCTACAGACTAAACGTAAAGGAAGAAATAAATAAATTCATCTTTTACTCTCACGAAGATAACAATTTCAGAAGAATCGAAAAAAAACCGAGAATAGAGAAAAGAAGTGAATGCCTGCGGTAAAAGCTATGAAATGAATAAATGCAAATATAAAATTATAACAAACAATTCACACTTCGGCCGGGGATATGTTGGAAAAAGAAAAAAAAAATTTGCTAATCATTGTATTTCGCTGTCGAAAGTAAAGGATGCCCGGTTTGAAATTTTATAGTTTCCAATTAGCTTATCAAAAAAGAAAACGCAAATGTGCATTTTATGTGTTTTTATTGTAAAGTAACATTTGTAATTAATGCTATTTCAGCTTACAAAACCCTGAAAATTTGACTCTTGGATCTACGAATGTACTTCGCAACAAATATGCAGGATTTTGAAATGCCTGCGCGATGACAAACATTCTGTAATTGCAATATCAATAGATTAAGACTTTCCATAAATATGGCTGATGATGTAGTCATTAATCAATTTGATTGATTGTGAGTCAACAGTAGAATATGTCAGCTTTGAAGTTTCATAGAGCCCTCGCTTTTGAACGCACTGAGAGCACCTCTAGCATATTGATTCTCCTAGGAAAGTCATTGAGGTGATTTTGCGTCCGGCGTCCCAATTGCTCTTCGACATGACATGCTTCTTAGATTTTTTCTTTCCACATTTTTTTTCCACAGTAAGCGAAGAGATGCACTGGTGTTTCATCTGGAAAAAAATAAGGAATCTCCACTCACCATTCCCTCTAAAGCTTATTTTCTTGAGGTGTTTCTCGAGGCTTGAACGCCCCTTGAAGACTCTGGTAAGGATTCATAGCTTTTTCTTGTGCAATACAACTCACGTTCGAATTCTTTTCACTTTGTGTACATCGAGCAAGGGCTTCTACGAATTCGCTGCCCGGGGAACCTCCTCCAGAGGACTGTATTCTCTATATTCAATGTTTAACTCTCCTGTCGTCTTCTGTATATGAAATTAATTTGAGTTGTACTAAGCAGTTCAAGACCGATGTCATTGGGAGCTTTGACAGGACAAGGTTGCGTTTCTCGCTAAGCGGATCCCTTGAAGCGCATGCTCATTATCTCGATACGTAACTCTATGGTCCACAATCAACTTGTTGATAGCATTATAGCAAGATTGACTCATTCTCGATGTAATTGTCGTCGGTTCTAGCGTCTATAAGGCTGCTTAGCTACTATCAAATAGGATAGCTATAATTTTAGCTTTATATGCCTGTCCTTACTGACTTCTACGTTTGAGGCGAATCCATAGGAGTTAACGAGAAAGATACTCCGGAAAGAATTGTGCCGTAAACCGTCTGATAGTATTATTTCTTATAAAATTGTGTGCTGGTTTCAACGTTCCGTGCCCACTTGTCACTCAGCACTTTTTTGGTTTGTTTGTTGCGTTTTTGGTATTTGCAAATTTTGAAAATCCGATTGTGCTCATATAAATAGGAACATCGTTGTCAAATAGTTTTTGGTTTTTCTGCTCAATTCCGCGACATTTTCTGTTCCTTCATGAAATATACTTGACGTTGTAGATATCGCTAGCATATCTCTTATTCAATTACGATAAGACGGCTGTTATTCAAATTGATTATTTTCTTTCTGATGTAAGACATGACCTTATGCGTTTGGCGATACAGACGCATGCCAAAGGAGATACTCGAATGAGTCCTATATTCGCCTTACTTCTGTTTAACCCTCGAGCTTCTCAGGTAAAGATTGGCCTTGCTATTATGGTGTACTGACATCGCAGGATTCCAGCTTTCCCTCAGGACTTGTCATCTCTATGCACATCATTGGAGTCTTGTCACTGGAGTAAATTTCTCTTTTGTCCGTTCCACTTGAGCCTGCCTCGCAGTAATATTCCGAGATACTTTATTTCATTTTTGGACCTAATATCCGCCTCATTTAGAAATATGCTGCGAAGTCGGTCTTGTGGTCGTTACCTTCGTGGTTTCATCAAGATTGAGGCTTAAACCTATTTCGTAGCACCAGTTGTCGACAGTTCGTAGATCCCTCTGGGGATATGTTCTGAAGTTTCTCTCCGTAGTTTCCGCTAGGAGAAATTGCAATATCATCCGCATACCAGTGTTATATCACTCACGCTCTAACAATCTAACTAACGCTTTTACCATAAAAGTCCATGAGAGGCGTGAAGAAAACACTTGCATTTTGACATCCACGATCCCAAGTACGTTGATGGTGCTTGACATTTTATAAATGACGTTTCGCCCCGTAAGAGTAAGGGTAAGGGGCGAGATTAACCTCCCTTTTAGTTATCGCTAACTCTTCTCCATAGTGGCTCCTTCCCCAAACAACATCAAAGGCATTTGATGTCTTTATATCCAAAAGTTTAAATAATCAGACTGTGACTATTCGTCTATCTGCATTCATTATTATTAATTATTGTTACCCCGCGATACATTTATCTATTCAAAACATATTTGCAGGCTTCTTGACGAAGAATCAATGTACCCAAATTCGAACGACGATTCATTCCTCGAACGATTATTTTCACACTATAACGATCGGGAGCATCAAGCCTTGATACGACGTGCAGCTGGTACCCGTCAATTTATTCTACAACACTTACAAGGAACCAATCCTGTTTTATATTCGGCGCATGGCTGGTTGAAGGCAAGTCGCGAGCATCCAGCGATCAAAAATGCCGGAACACTCTTGCAAGATAGTAAAAAAGATGAAATAAATCGATTATATGTGGGAACACTTACACGTGGCGGAGCCGGTGTTGTATTTTATGGATCTGTTGCTGGCTTGGAAGGATCACAATCGCTACGCAGAGTTTCAAGCATTCGTAGATCTTTCACATCGGCCGGTGTGAAGCGTAATTCAGTAATGCTCCAATTGAAGTTTACCGTAGATGGAATCATTGATACTTTGCGTCGTACGGGGACTCATTTTGTGCATTGCTATCTGCTGCAACACAATGGTGGGACAAACTCCATTGTCAGTTCGTCCCCGAATCAATCGATCAATGGCAATGAAGAAATGGTTAATGTTCCTTTGCTAAGAAGTCAGGTAATGTTATTTATTTTTGTTTATTTTCGTTGAACAGTAATAATATGATTTGGTTTTTAGCTTCGTGGATCGCAAGTTCTCGAGGCTGCCAGACTACACAAAATGGGATTCCCTGAACCCGTACCACTATCCGAGTTTGTAAGACGATTTGGACTTTTGGGCGACGTCTCAAGTAAAAATTCAACTGTAGAGCAGATTTTATCAGCTAACGAAATTGACTCTTCGTTATATCGAATTGGACCAAGTCAGGTATGTGCAGTTTCTTTTTCTTCTGATTGTTTATGTGTGTTATTGAAATATGGAATAATTAATGCATAGCTCAATATAAACAAAGTGTTCTACAATTTCGTGGTAGGTCACTTTTCGCATTCACTTTCTTGACTTCTAGATCTTTAATTTAGAATCTGGTTGTTCTCTAGAAGACATGCTATCTATCATCGGTTCTAGTGTATTCCTAGTGTCAATCCACTGAGTGCATACCATTTCTGATGTTAGAAAAAATGGTCTGCTGTTAACAATGTATCACTTCAGACATCAATATGATGTGTGTGGTGGAGTTTCAAAGCTAATTTCAAATTTGAAATAAAATGTTCATTTATTCGTAATGTCTTTTCATTATGACTTGCAGTAATAAGAAACAGGGCTAGCAGTGATATAATAAATAAACTAATGAGCTACTAAAGCTCAGAATTTTCGTCGCATGCATGTGTGCATGCAGTATCATATCATATATACACAATATCATATAAAAGCATTTCCAAATATTTATTTCCTGTTTTTAATAATGACGCCGAGCGATGGCAAGCAAGAAATTGGTCTTGTAACTACTGGATACACAGTATGGGCTACGAACCATGAATATTTGGCTTCCGAATTCATGATCAAATCGATGACAACAATTCACATAGTATTCCTTACTTTCCTCACCTACCTTTTTATCGCCAGAGTGTGGATTTATCATATCTCATATCTAGATGCAATTGACGCGAAAGTCCAGATCTTTGTTGACTTTGAATCGGCCGCTCGTACCTCACGAACCCTTCCCAGCGGATTTTCAAATGATTTTCAATCTATCCCAGCGGTTTCGATACTACCTTGGCGGTGTCAATTCATAGGGCTTTGAATTGAATCATTTGACTGGTTCTAACTTGTGCACAAATTGTCAGTTGAGCCAGTCCCAGTGATTCTACAAGCACATATTGCTTTTAAACACGATCTGAATCGAGGAAATCGCCTGAAATTTTTTGTTTTCAAACTTTTTTGGCTGTAAGCCTCGTCGTGAGCACCGAAATCAATATTAGATCACAAGCGTTAGACTAGTTCCAATTGAACTTGTCTTACAATTAAAGAATAAAACTAAACAAGCTCTGCTTAGATGACAACAAATTAAGGGAGGGACAAGGGTCTGAGATACTATAAAAAGCATATTTTTGTTATTTGCTTACAGAGTACCTTATTTATTAATATTTTTAAAATTTTTGTACATTGTTAAGCATAATTCTAAGAGTATTATGCTACATTTTCATTAAAAAAAATTGAAAATGCAGCTGGTGGTAGTGGTGAGAACCGAGTCACATAAAAAAAATGTCTATGCGGTAGTCAGGATAACTCACGATTGCTTCAACTGAAATTAAAAACCCTTCAATTTAAACGAAGCTGCGACCAAAAAACTCTGATTTTCGGCAAAAAAGGCTCTTTTTGTTTAACTAAAAAATAACTTGTAATTGAAAAAATCCTTCGAAATCGGTCCGAAGAATTTCGAAAAATTTTGACTACCGACTTTTTAAAAAAAAAGTTTTGAATAAAACGCAATTAAATTTTAATACAAGAATAAAATAGAGATTTCTTTTTTCCAACTTGCATAGAATCGTCGATTCCAGCTCGATAAATCGCCTGCACCTCCTGCATGATGCAAAGCATCCTTATGCTCCATCCTACTTCGTAATTTCTCCTCTTGAGTAGCAGCCTGGGTTTTGCGATCTGCTTTTGACATGTGGTTCTCGTCTTCCCTCCGTGTATACTCATGGGCTATTTGGCCAGGTTTGACATTTAAGCTGCTCAAAAATAACAACAAATGAAATCAACAACAAATCCCTTCGTTAAAAATGCCAGGAGCAACATTCGCTATTTCGACTACTTGAGCACCAGCATGAAGGGTTTTTGGGGCTATTCTCCTAACGTATTGATTATAACTTTCGTTATTATTTTGCGTACATCCGCCAACACATCGCTCTAAAAGAACATCGTTACCCATATCTTCGTACACAGGCCGCATGACTTCCAAAACGTCAGCTGGCAGTGGACTATAATCATGCTGGAAAGATTCAAGTTCGTCAGAAGCCGCAGCTCGTTGCCAAGCACACCACGAGGCTTCACCACTTGGACAATTTTCATGTTGGGGATTATTGTCCTCGGTGCTGTAATGCAGAAAAGTGACCCAATTTGCGTCTTTCATTTTTTCTACGGAATTTGAATTTCTCCGCATGGCTAGTCCGTAATAAACGATCAATTTGTCAATGAGTTTTCATCTTAGAGTTATCCGTCCTTTACCGGAAAGAATTTTATTTTTATTATTTTGCCATAATTCCATGTCCCCATTATTTTTTGGTTATGACCAACTTACTGGTTTTTTATTTATTTGATACTCTTGACCATATGGTTGCGCCTCAACAACTTTTTTATCAACTTTAGCGTAACCGTCTCCGATATAATTATTATATTTTGCTCCATATTTATCATGCGAGCGTTCAAACAACTTGATGTTTGCTTGCACTTCCATATTGCCAGATGGTCCTTCGTGATTTGCGGTGCATTCATTGCTCTCAACATATTCGTTACACCACTCTTCAAATTCTGCTGCAGTACTTTTTTTTATGAGCGCCCGGAGGCTCAATTGTCCATAACTCGGAAAGTCTTGCTCCTAATGACTTCAAGTTTTCCGAGATTATTTCTTATAAGTTGTAGTATCAGAAAAAATAACATAGTAAAATTGATTTTCAGAATCTTTTCCCCCCTTAAGGATACCAAAGCAGAAAATCAAAGTTATTTTTATGACAATCAAAGCGAATATTGTATGAAGACCTAATTTGTTATAAACAGAATATTATGTGAATATCTAATCGCTCTGAAAAATCTTGAAATCAGTTGTCCATACATATCAAATGGTGGAATCAAAAGAGTGATTCTGTTTGTTTTTCCTCGGGGTACGCGGTGGAATCGAGGGGTGTACGGGATAGCGGAAATGAATTCGCTGAAATGTATGGCGTAGTTCGATACAGAAGCCCTGCAACTGAACAAATCGTAAACTCTTTGGAGTTAGTCTTTACTCCAAAAAAAAAAAAAAAAACAAATCGTTGCCAAGAAGGCTATCGATACTCTGTTTCGGTGACACGTTAAGGTTGCCTTAAGCGATTTATGTCATCGCGCAAAGAGTTTTTTTAAGGATGTAAATGGTTGGTTGTAGTTAGAGCGTCACTGCATCCCAGAAGCCAAGTTAAGTTCTGAATCGCAATACTTCAAATTCCTTTGTCCTTTGTATCCCAAGTCCTTTGATATTGTCTCAGATACTCCGAAATGTAGCACTCATTATTGAAAGAAAGCTGCTGCATCGTCTTTGATTCAGTAAATATTTCCTCTTCTGGTCGACGCATAGAACGATCCTTAATCGTTCTCTTATGTGCATATAGTTTTAGGATAGTGGCTTTTTGGATGGTGGTAGACCAATGAAACGTGTTGAAACTTTTTCGTTGGCACCGTGACACTTCCGGAAACACTTGCCAACTTTACAATTCCAAGCATTTCTTCGCGTACTTTTTTAAGACCTTTTTGATGTGCGGCCATATATTTTTCAAATCAGTTCGCTCACTTGGATGCGTGAATTTGTGGGCTTTCTCAAAAGATCTTCGAAACTCCCGAAGAATGAATGAACGCAGCACTTCGACAGAGTAACCACAGTAAATCTCGTTTTTGATGCATCAGAGCTTTGAATTCGCAGACCAAGTGCTGCTTCCGTCTTAAGGATATATTCCAGTTAAAACCCGTAGCCTTTTTTTTGAAAAAAAGTCCCATAGCTTCCAGGAGCGTGTTGATAACGGCGAGTTTGGTAAAATTGAAGGCATATATAATATATAGAATTGACGGGCGTGGATGCTGGTTATTTTTCCGATTGTTCCCTAACCGCGCGAAAGTTGTGCTTACTGTTTTGGGGCGTGTACAATAAAACGGCAATGAAATTTCATATCGCAAAACAATTTGTGTGACTGTTTCATCTTAAGAATTACCTGAATTAGGATCTCTAATGGCTTAACATCATTCGAGGAAGTCGTAGGGTCCAAATATTTTGCACAAATTTTCTAAAGTAGAACTTTTGTTCATTGATATAAAGACCGGAATTCCTTTATGCGTTCGGAAACTATCGGAGGATATCCTACGTGTTCCACTCGACCTTAAAGATGAGGATGTCATGGATTTAGCATCTTGTGAGCGTGAGTCCATGGACGACATGGTTCATAAACTGATGGAAAGTTTGGATTGCGTTTATTTTATCGCATATAATACAGGGAGCAGCAAGGAATTCCAAAAGGCTGAACCGTGCAAGTATTGCTGTCTTTGCTAGATACTTGTCAGTTACCTGAACGGGAGTTATGCGGGAGTTATATTGAATGCAATGAACATGTTTTCCTCTTCCACAAACTCAATCAGCTGTCAGAAAAGGCGGAACACTGACCCTATCTGTACACATGTTCCAACGTGCTGCTGGAGGGTCGATTACGTATTGCTTGATACAGTCAAAATCATGCTGGGATGCACGGAGTTTGCCTAAGCCTGAATGCGCCTAATGTTCAGCCTGGACTTTTTCTTTTCTTTGAAAATAATTCGGATGACTACTTTTAGAAATTGTTTACAGGCTAACGTATGGAATTAACTTCCACTGTTGAAACTTCAAAAAACTTCATTTCGCTGACGAAATTTGTCTGAATTTGAACCAATCAAGTTCTCTCAGATGTTCTCTCTGAGATGTCTCTCAGACCCAATCACACATTTTCCAATTTAGCGGACATACAAACCCCAAATGAACTCAAGGTTTCGGAAGTGTTAATGGGGGAAAAATCTGCAACACATAGTGGTTTGGACTGCTTGAATAGAAATTGTTTGAGTCTTTGGTCAGTGGAAATTTTCAACCGATAGTACCCTTAGTCTCGAAATGTCTGTTAGTGTCAGTTTGGCCTCAAAAAAGTTTGTCCCCACTTTCCAAAGGTGGAACAACTTTGCCTAGACTTTCGGTAAATTATAGTAAAGTTTTTATTTATAGATATCTCGGTCTTATTGTTTGCTCGTTGGCTTGAATGACATCTTCTTCAACCCTTCGCAAATCCAAAAAGGGGAACTTTAATGGCATCCTTCGCGATGACCGTGCCTATTTCAGCTTCGTCTACTAATGTTCAATAAACTATAGAACAAAAAAAAATCCGACTACCACATTGAAGTCAGAATGCGGTTCGTATCAAAATAATAATACAATTAATTCCTCGTAATTTCAAGAAGGCCCCGGTGGATTTGTGATGCTTTGAACGTAGAACCAGAATATTATGATGATCCTCCATAAGATATTTTTATTGGTGAGAAAGGAGCAGTGCTGTTTTCGCGAATGAAACTAGGATTAGACCAATTGCCCTATCCTCGGTGTTGCTAATACCATTTGATAGAATTTTTAAGAAATTCGTGGACAAAACTCTTTTCTTGGACGTAATACCATCATTGACATCAATTGGAACGATCAACGTTAGTACTTACTTAGAATGTATAATATTTATGTTTCTTCGACGGATAAATAAAAGTCTTGTTTTATTTTATAACACCAACTTTATTACTATAATCCCGGTATACAATTCTTATTGAACCGGTATTCGAAAAGGCACCCCAATACAGCCTCACATTGGGTGAAAGGAGATAGAGGCTTGTCCGTACCTTTGACGCGAAGAAGAAGAACTCTTCGAGACAATTCCACTTCTATTTATACTACTCGTCGCCTACTTGATTTGATTTCATTCAATTCAAAATATCAATGTCTACTTTGTTTTAATTCAATTGAATTCAAAATATCAATGCCTACTTCGTTTTAATTCAATTGAATTCAAAATCAATGCCTACATCGTTTTTATTAATTTGATTTGGGTAAGTGTAACATCTAATCTCACGACTTCCTACAGAAAGAGATGCTTGATGTCCCCTTGCCGGTACGTGATGTTGTGTACGCTTCAAATAGGATATCATCGTCAACACTCATTTGTTGGGGTATATCAATGAAGGACTATTCTTTGCACGGACTTTATTCTTTGCACCCCAGTTTCTATCACAGTTACATCTGGTTGTGTTAAGCTGATTTTGCTCCGTTATCGTCAGGATAAAAAGCGTTTTATATGTGTACAATTTTTGGTTTCTTAACTTTCTATTGCATATTATTCTGGCGTTGTACTATGCACCAATTTCCAATCTGTAGGCGTTGGTTTTCTGACGTTCTTGTCTGATTTGCTAGGGTTTCTTTTAGATGCACTAGAACTTTATGATAGTTCTATGCAAGTTTTTGGCCAGTCTTTAAACCTCATATATATCTCCTTTTTTCGTACTCAGTTTTGCTTTTGTCCTTTTGTGTTTCCAATTTCGGATTCAAATTGTATGTTAATGTTTGTTAACGTCATAGCGTAAACACAAACAGCGCTAACACTCCGAACAAACGACCGATCTAACGGTATTCAAAAAATTCTGGAGAATTGCATTGGTATTCGTTAAAATGTTTATTTTTCTCTATTTTGTCTATCTGTTTACATTGTGCTTGTAAACAAAACGAGCAAAAAATAAATATTTTTACTAACACTCATACAATTCTGCAAAATCCGTTAGATTGGTCGATGATCGGAGTGTTATCGCTGTTTGTTCTTACGCTATGACGACATAAACAGCAACTTGCATTCACCCTTTCACTACGGTCGTCGTCTGTAGACAACATCCATGCGACGATCTGTGTACGAGTGGCTTCTACAGACGACATCCACGCGACGATCTGTGTACGAGTGTCGCCTATAGACGACATCCGCGTAACGGCCTGTGTAAAGTGCAATTTTTAATTTGTAAATACATTTTTAATGTTAACAATTGAAATATCTCCAAGTGCTTTTGCATAACACTTAAAAAATCGTATGATCAAGAGAAAGACGAAGATGCACCGGGCGATGTAAGTTCGAACATCAGTTTACCTAAGCGCGATACGCACTTTTCGGCATGGTGCTCCGTACAGTACCGCTATGCTGGCGGCACGGTTTCCCGTACAGCAGTGCCACTCCGACGGAGCACACTGCCGTAGTGAAAGGGATAAGAAAAAGAGTAATTCACTCCCGAATTATATAAATGGCAAAAAATATAAAAATGCGTTTTCTTTTTATCAACAAAAAAAAAATACGAAGCGCTTTACATGGGAGGGAGTTGAAAATGATGGGTTGTGATGGATGGCATAGGATGTGTATATTTTTTTATTCAAGAGAGCTGCCAAATAATTCTCTTCTCGGCACTTGATCTTCTTATTTTGTTTAAAAAGCGTTGTGAATGACAAAAACGACAATCTTATTTTTCATTTGCTAAGGTATTAGTTTTCTCGTAGAAATACATAGGCCAGCATCACATCATCAGGCCTTCTCAACAATATGTCCAATGTATAGAATATATCACTCGCCACTTCCCACTTCAATAGGCATAACACTGAAGAAGTGACTTAATCCGTGTAACAGCATCCTGTTATAAAATAAAACCAAAAAAAAAAACCTAGGAATAAAATTTCATAAAATTTGTTCCGATTGAAATTCAACGATTCTTGGGCTGTAGCAAAATTATAAGGAGCACCTAGAAATGGCAATTGACAGCTACAACTGTTTAACTACCTTTGATATTCAGGTTAGTGACTCTTCAGCCTAGGATCGAGGGGCTTGCAAAGCAAATGCGTTTTACGACTTGATGGAATTAATAATAAACGTAGGATCTCTGCAAAAGTAAGCACAGCCTTTCTCGTCTAGGATGAAGACATTCTGATTGTATGATCAGCCAATTAATGCTCTCGGATAATTTTCAATCAATAAATCAAAATGGCGCACTAAATAAGCTGTGTTTCAGATTTTTAAATACCTGCGATAATCGCTTCCCATTGAAAAATTTTGAAAATGCTTACATATATATTTCGTAAGCACTGTACGTGTTAGTGGTGAACAAATTTGCATCCCTAAGAGTAAGCCAGTTTAAAATCTTGGGTATTTGCCTTCTGGGCAACAGGTCCTCTGTGCAAATCATACTTGCTCTCGTTATCCAAACCAACTATTGACTTAACGAAACTTTTCGCTTTTAAATTCAAACATTTTTCATTGAAGCAACAATTATTTATTCTGATTTAATATGAGAATGATATCCTTGCGAGTTCAGCAAATGCCTAATGTAGCACGTGACCAAGGAAGATTTCCATTGAAATGGTTTTTTAGTCTTTTGAATTCTTATCCGCTTTAATTAATTTACATGTAAGAATGCCTTAAGGCGAGAGTGTACATTTGTTCTTTTCAAACACAACACACCAATCCATCTATATCCATTTATCACTTCTACATGCCATCACATATTTATTGTCTGGTTGTCGGTTAAAATTAACCATCCTCAGCGATTATTGACGATATCATCAATCTACTTGGCTGCACTGGCGTCTTCAGTTTAAATTTAAATATAAACGCTCCCTAGCTATGACGCGTTCTGAATAGCAACGATCGTTGATGTCAACACGTGTCAGTTAAACGTATTATCACGTTCAGTGGAGAAATCCATTGTTTATTAATACATGTTCTTATTATTTATGGAGAGCATACGGTATAATGACTCCAATATTATCTAACACATGCTACACATATGTTCAACGAGTACATGATATTTCAACATTTAATCACAAAATGATTGATGCACTCCAGTGACTCTTGGTATAAATGCGATGCTTCTATTTTGATCGTTTAAAGTGTGAGAAATATCCTTTTTTTATTGTTTCATCGCCGGGCAATGCTGCGTCACTCGAGTAGTTGAAACGCGTCCTTATCAAAAACGCGTTCTAGCCCGGCGTCAATAAAAGAAATGGCGGAAATAATTTCGGTCCGTAGCTACAATAAAACGAGTATCCTTTTTATATCCTGCTTTCTTGCTCAATCGAAATCACAGTAAACCCAAAAAAGCTTCTTATTATTTTAATTATGACTTCAAATGATCCAATAACGCCTTAGTTTTTCTTTTAGCAATAGAAGAGCCAAAATATTGATGAAAAATTATTTGAGCCTTTATATGAAGAAGATATTAGTAGGACTCAATGCATGAAATAATGGCTGCTGTTTTCCGTACAACTAATATAACAGAATGTTTTCAAATATTAAATAAAAAACAAAGATCAACGTTATAACCTGCTTATTAAGCTTAAACCGATGGTGTCGATAAAAGAAGTTCGTTTTCTGCATCAACCAATGTCCATTTGCCCAATAAAGTGTTCGTTTTGGTCAGAGTTTTCGTTAAGTCAATAGTCGTGCGACTTATTTTTCTTGGCACGCAAAAAATCCAGGCTGCTTTCCAGGCTGAGAAACTACATTCATCGTTTCGCGGGCAGGATAAGCTCCAGGATGTATTTTTGTGTTGGTGTAGCAAGCAAGCAATCTTTTCAAGCTTTCTCTACCTTTGGTTCAGCTAAGTCTATGGTTATATAGTCTATAGTTATGTGAAGTCTCACAACTCTTCCAAGAAAATGCAGTTTTTAACCCAAATACAAGGAACTGACCAACCGTCCTTTTCCTTGATAATCTGGATAATGCCTTCTCCGAAGAATGGGCAGCCCAGGACGAACGGTGAAGTTGTCATCCTCCCTTGCGTCAACACGTTGGTATAAAGTAACCTCTCCTGTATTTTGAATTGTGCCGAAACATGTTCTGCTTCCAGATGCAATTCGGGATGGAACAGTCACGATTATAGTCATTATGTCAGTAATGTCGATAGAAAAATTCCTTTGAAGCTTGGAGAATAGAGATTTTGGATTTGATTAGTACCTTTGAAAGCAGTCGCTGTTAAGTCGTACGTGATTCTTAAATTGTCCAGACCTTTCCTGCAAACATTCACATATTATGTCCTCTTAGGAAAATATCATGCTGAAGTATTTACACCAAAGCGGAAATAAATATGTTTTCTTGATGTTTACGAAGGCTGTATTGCCTCAAAAGTCCTTAAAAATTATACGCCGAAATTTTTTGTTGTTGTTGTTAAATAACGTCTCCATTTTTTGGTCCATAAAATGTTGGTTTTCCCACAGTTCAGATCATAATTTTCTTGATTACAGTGGTGTATGCGAATGAGTTTCCAGTGTTATAGACACAATTCCTCATAGATACTATTTTAGTGTCTGCTGTAGTTCTTGGAATTGGAAGTTATATGCGTGGGCTCACGGCCCCAGTAGTCGACATTCTTTCAGGGTGTGAACACCGCTGGAAATGTCGACTTTCATACCGAAAAAGCTGCATTTGTGGGAAGTCTTATTTCATTTTCGAGAAAAGTACTTCGGAAACTTATCGTATAATTTTGATGTGATCATGCTTCATCTGAGACGACTTGCAGAGAGCGGTTTCGGCGTTTTAAAAATGGTGATTTTGACGTGACTGATGAAGATCGTGAAAGGGCACCGAGAAAATATGAAGATTCGCAACTACAGGAATTGTTGGATAAAGATTGAACTCGAAGTCTAGAAGAATTGTGGCAGGAGTTAAAAGTTGACAGATCTACCTTCGGTAAGCGCTTGCACACCATGGGATTGATCTGAAAGCTGAGACTTGGGTGCCGCATCAACTGAGAGAGAGGGACATCGAACGGCGTTTGGTGACGTGATTTGGCTGCATGACAATGCAAGGCCACACGTAGCTAAGCCAGTCAATAATTATCTAGAAGGTGTTAATTGGGAAATCTTGCCCCACCCGCCGGTTTCTCCAGACATTGCTCCTCCGGAGTTCCTTCTCACTGGAGAACGATTTACATTTTATGAAGACATTAAAAAATGGCTCGATGGCTGGATCGAATTGATGAAGAACCTCCTCTCCTCAATGAGGTTGCTAGTCGGCACGACGCAACTCTTTTTTGTACGCGGATTCGGGAACAAATTAATTGACTGCCGCAGCAACAACATCGCCTCAAAAAAAAGCTTTGGAAAGAGTTTGCGGCTTCACTAAGTGCGGGTTACGGAAGCAGGGAATTTCCCTCTCGCGGGCGATCACCTTAGCAGGCGACCGTTTGACAAAAGGAATAAAAGCCCGTCATCACGGGAGCTCACTGGAGGTGAGCCCTCGTTTTTTTCGCGGCGGATTGTTCGATTGAGACACGGTGGTAGCTTGGTGGCTATAGAGCATCCACCAGGAGTTGCGGGTGTCCGGCTTCTGAGGCCAGCCCAACTCCTCTAAGGGCTCGGGGTTTCTTGTTGGGTAGAGGAGTGGCGCCCACGCTTCCGGGCCCTAAATAACCCCACCTCGGAAGTGGATTCTTTTAAAACCTATTGTCGAACAACAGTTACTGTTACGTCTACTACAAGAAAGATGGGAGAAGGTCATAGCTTCAAATGGTGCATACTTTGAGTGGCGTGACTGCATGCTTTAATGTCTTCAATTCTATAATAATAAACTAAAAACGTTGCCGAACAAACAGCGGAAACTTATTCTCATACCCAATATATAACTAGTATAATCATTATAAATTCTGAAGTATTATTCCGCAATATGAAATGTTTTGCCCTAAAATGGTACGATCAACGCTTCAGACCATAATAGCGTCAGCCCAGCAAGACGTTCATTCCTGCCAAAAAGGGCTCAAAGCAGTAAATTTAATCTGAGAGATGATGAGAAAAATTTCTCTGATTCAAATAAAACTGCACTTACCCATCAGATCGGGAATTTTTTGGAAGTGTTTTCGCTGTATGCAATTGTGCTATGTCACTGAAACTAAACACGCTAGGTCTTCAGACACTGTCTATTTTCTTTTTCTATTTTCTATTTTCACTTTCTTTTTGTGCATCTGCTCGATTTGCAGGGGTCTAAAATAAATTAAGGATACAGAATTCAATATGCTTGTTTTCAATATAACTCCAGATTTTTAAATAGTAGACAATTTTTTGGCATAGAAAATGGGAACAAGTTCGAAATTAAGATTAGAATAGACGGGTGAAAAATTATGATCCTTATTGGGATCTGCACGAGCTATTGTGCTTTCGGAAGCAACCTCAGAAAAAAATGTTCCAAAGCAATCGATGGGTGAGTGTAGATTCGGCATTTTCGCAGAAAGGACACGAACGCATATTGCAGAACATTGTTCCAAAAGAGAAGATGGGAAAATTTTCCTTGCTGGAGAGGAATTGAGACACATGAAGCCATGAAGCAGATTAAGGACTCTCTTAGAAGGATCGATCCACTAAAATTGCGTTAGGTGCACTGGGATTGGGAGCTCAAAAGCTATTGTTCCCCGCAGTTCACTCGAGCTCTTGGAAAGGCTACGGAAACTAAAGCCAGGATTAACGTCAATTCAAACGAAGCTTCAGGGTAATTATTCGATTTTACAGCCGCAAATACTTTGGAGGACGACGAGCACATACATAACTGGCAAAAAAGGGATGTTCGATAATATTCAGTGATCTTGAGAAGATTCATTAATCGTGAATTAAACGTAATAACTCCAAAGTTGAAAGGACTGAAAGTTACTGAAAGGAATTTAATTATTAGACGTTTAAAAGAAAGGCTCACTTACTCAAGGGAAGGTCAAAGGTTTTCAACTGCGAAACCTTTCTAAGACGTATGAATGAGTAGAGTCTGCAGTTATGATCAAAATAGACAGATGAAAGCAAACGTTCCTTAGGAACCGTTCAAGTACTACGTAAGAGAAGAGAAGACTCCCGCAAGAGAAGATGGGAAGCCAATGCTGATTAAGGACTTTCTTAGGATCTTATCAAATAACCATCTCGTATACCTTTGTTCTTGAAACTCTTTAACTCGCCTGAAGGTCCATATTCGATGTGAATTGTTACTCCACAACAGCAACAATTGCTTAATAGATAGCCAGCCAGATTATTTCGTTTACCCATATTTAGAGGGCCAATCATATGGTTTTTCTGGAACCAAACCATCTGGGTTTGTAGTCTGAAATCTATAATTTGCCATGTTGAAATTATAGCGATCTATGTTTAAGGAAACAATAACTATTTGTACGTGCAGCTATAAATCAGTTCGTATGAGGAGCAGCACATAACATGGATACGAAAAGCCAACTTTACGCACTCAATTGCGTCAATAGACTATTGTAAATTAACCATAAACATATAAATTAAGACTATGTAGTCCTTTTACCCTTAATTCAGGTTAGACGCTTATATATTCATGGGACATTGATAGATGATACTCTTTATTAGCCTAGTTTTTTGTATAGTGGGTGATCGGTTAACAAACAGTTTGGACTGCGAACAAATGAGGACAGCGAACACTTTCACGAAATATTTTTGTGTTCCGAAAACGAACACATATTCGGAAAACGAACTAAACGACTTCTAACGAACCCTTTTTGGCTCTCAGGGTCTGATGTGGTAATAACACACGTGCGCTGCCAACGTGAACCATATCATCTAGGCTGGACTCGATTTCACTTACCGCAGCGTAGCTAGTGTGCGTCGAAACATTGTCAATTGTATAATATTCGCATAATATTCGTATATGCATTTTGAACCCTTTTTGAAAAATCTTAAAATCTGACAATATTTTGGGGCCCAAAAAATTTGGAGTGTCAAGAACTGTGCTCACCATAAAAACCAAGCAAAGAGATTAAAGCCAAAGTACAAAGTGGACAGACGATGGCTGATGTTGCAAGACATTACTGCTTGACTATGTCTACGGTATGAACAATCTTAGCATAAACAGATATTATCAAGAAGATTCAAGCCGTGAAAGGATAGGCAAGATAAAGGACTGGATTGATTTGGATAGCAACCATAGAATGTATCAGAATATGCTCGTTAACCGATCACACGCTGTATTTTAAAAAGAGCAAATGGTAGAAATGTTGGAAGATCATGATAAATTACAGAAATCAGACATTTACAAGGATCTATAAAAATCACATGAACATACGTCACTAAGCATGAAAATATTTTGACACAACCGGTATTCAATTAAGTAATGATCCACAGAGTCCTCAGGCTGCATATATGTAACTTGCGACTCAAGGTCTGGGTTAGGCATTTGGAACTTAAAATAACTTTGAAGTTTGACATTAAGGTCCTAAATTTATTTAAGAAAAAAGCTAGCAAGGTACTGTGTGTATTTAGAGCTCGAAAACACGTTATAGTATTTTGTCGTTAGAACTTCAAGAATCATTAAGAAATTATAAGAAGGAACAAGACGACATATCATTCAAATTCATTTGATCTGTAAGAAATGGTATTTAATAAATATATTTGAAATTTATTAGATTACAGTTCGCAGTAGCAAAGTAGAAGATCATGAGTCAAAGAAGTCATAAATGTTTGTACGTATAAATTAAAAACCTTGCAGGCAACCTTACCTTTACTGATAATAAAAGCCAGTTATCAATCTGGTTTTTCTTTCAAACGGGCTATGTAAATAAAGTTAGAGATACCCCGCTCAGCAGAAGTTGAAATAAAAGACTATGCTATACTTAAAGAGTGAGGAATCGTAAGACATGCTTTCTTGTAGTGACAACTAAAATTTTTTCAAGCGACCTTAAAGAGTCTCTGCCAAAAACGAAAGGAAAAAATCTACTCAATCTCACAGTATGCAGAAGTCCAGCGAGGAAAGGAAAGGAAGACAAAATTATGATATATATCAGTAGAATATAAGTCAAAACCTATACACACAATGACAGCTGAAAATCTCCTTCAAAAATTAATTAGAGGTTTTCAATTAATTCGATGAAACAAAAACGAATCGAAAACCCAATGGAAATGAAGTAAAATCGAAAAAAAAATCTTTCCTTATGAAGATGGCAAGAACACCGCTGATACTGGTCATGCTCTAAATTGATTGAAAAAAATACGAATATGGCATGTAGCAAATATGGTGAGCTTTTCAAGGTAGAGAGCTTAGAAATTAATCAGAGTATTTAAGTAGAGAGATCGTAATGGCGGGCTTCATGAGGTTGAATTTATGTGAAATACTTTTGCCAGTGTTATAGAATATAAGTATAATTGTGCATTAATAAAAAAAAAACTTAATAGAATTTTAATGAGCTTTTTTCCGCGCTTTCCTCTTTATGTCCAATCTTCAAAAAAATTTGCATGCAATCACCAATGCATTTGGAAAATTTAGGGTGAATCCCATTAGATTGAGAATTTCTCCGAAGTTTAACGCTGGTTTGTAGTTACGCTCTACTAGGAGCAAGATAGACGCTAATTGTCCAGCTCTGAGGCAGAGGGGATGTGAGGCTCACGGAAGTTGTTAAAACTTCGGTAATTTGAACTAGGTCGACGTGCGATGGAACAAATTCCACAGTTTGCAACAATTAGTGGCAATTTCGAATTAAACTAAGTAACGTCAGTCGCAAAAAAAATACGCACTCTTCCGCTTTATGCATGATAACGACGTTGCATCGCTGTAGCATCGCTACGCAGGACTCTAGCCGGGACAACAACCAAACCTTACCGTTTTCATTATTTTCTTTGTTTGTTAAGAAATCTCAACTTTTTGACATTTATTATTAGCAAAGTGGAACGAGTAAGATACAAATTTTGAACGACTATATAATTACTTGCCTTATTTTCTTTTTTATAAAAGGACTAACAAACTCAATAAAAGATGTTAATTGGGAAAACTTCGTGTTTCATATGTGGGGGAATAGCATTAGCTCGACGAAATTTCTTTTAATGTTCGCAGTGTGAATGCAATAAATAAATGAAAAGGCAAAAATTTTCCTTAGTTTTAACATTACTAAGTGACTAAGTGAAAATAATAAAACACTGAAAATCAATTAACATGGTTATATTAATATAAAAGTTGCGTGGGTTGAATAACTTGAAATTTCTAATTTTCTATGCACCCTTAAAGTATCAACAAAAACCGTCAATATCATCTTTAACATTTGGCATTCATCCATCAAGATGAGTGCACTATAATAAATGTTAAATGAAAATTCACATAATTCTTGGCAATAAAGCCATGGAACCGTATTGGTATTAAAAGAGCTTGTAAGCTGCATCGCTCAGTATAATTTAATTAATGGCATAATGTGCCAACTATTGCAAAATTTGTCTCCACATTACCGCGCATCGTTGCGAAAAAGTGTTAATGTTAGCAAAATATTGAATGAAAGGTGTGCAGATTAACACTTCGATTCATAATAAAGATTTCTACATGTCTTCTAAAGTGTGGGAAATGCCATTGAACTGCAGACTTGACCCTCTTGGCGCCTTCCTTGTTTGTAATTTCTTTTTTTGACACGGTGTGAATGTTTTCATTGAAATTGATTGATCTCAGTAAATTTCACTTGACTTTGATCAATCGCAGGATACTAAATTTTTTAGGATCTTTGAACGTTAAACAAGTTGTTCTATGTTGTTGTAAACTTACGATGCTCTATTTTCGTATCGAATACGGTGGATTTTTGCGGAAATGCCAATGGGTGGCCAGTATTTTTTCAAAACTTTCTCCACATGTTCTGTCTAATTATGCCAATGTGTTATTTTTAACAGAAACTGTTGCAAGAAATGAATCATTTCAGTTTAATTTTTCGGTGGTTGTTTTTTGGTTTTGCTTCGTGTTAGTGAACTTCTGATATTGGTGGTGGTCACCCCCAATCATATGGTAACAAGTGTAGCCTGTTTAAACTGGTTACTTTCGAAGGGAAAAAGAAAATGCTCAATCGAAAATCGCTAGATAGAATCCCGGGATTCTATGGTCGAGAAGTTCCCCACGAGACAATTGAATTTCCTTCTTGGTAGTGGCAGCTATGTAAGTCTTGCCCACTATTTGCTCTTCAGCGACAATCCTGCAAATAGAGGTTCGTGAAATGTGTAGCGTCTCAACAACCAGAGTATTAATCATCAATCGTCGATGACTTTCTAGTTTGTTTTATAGTAAAGTTTTTTGTTCACTTGAGCAAGGATATCGACGGTGAAAATGACGGGGCGACTTCTCCACTTATCGTTCAGCACTTTTTGGTGGTCATTTTTTTCAGTCTCAACACTATCTCCATTTCTAAATTCATGATTGAAGGCACAATTACCAGGAGAAACTTACGGGTGAAGATCTTTTCGTAAGCAAAAATTTGATCACAGCACGATCTTCGCTACTCCTTGTCAGAAATCGCTTCTTTTGTTTTTGACAGCTCTATTGGCAACTGACTTTTAAAGGCACACAGATTTTAATGCAGAAAAACTGGTTCCCTGGCAACATTGAGATTAAGTTAGAGATTGCCCCACAAATTCAGAGTCTCTTTAAAGAGTACGAACCTGAAACTAGATTCTGTCAAAATTTCATGATATTTGGCTTACTGATTTTCAATTACAGCTTTCGGAAGACGCAACGTCTGAATTTTTACAAACAATCGGAGAAAAGTTAATTTCGTGTTTTGATGAAACCTTGTTTTTTTATTAATGCATGGTGTGATAAATCTTGTAACATATTTTCCTCACCATATTCAAGCATTGAATATTACTTTTCCCAATTTCGCCGTGCTTAGTGATACCCTGCGATGGAGAGGGCCAAATCAGGCAGTAAAATAAAAGATAAACAAATGAAAAATCACGGGTCTTATGTTCTCAATATCACGGGTATCACTGATCACAAAATCGAATGGAGTCATCATCTTTCAGGAATCATCAATGATCATTCATGATTGATATGTCGTTCGTATACATGTGAAAGTTTTTTGCGCCAGTGATGCAGCGTTTATTGACAAATGACCAGAAAGCATTTTTTGGCACATGTAACATTTATTTTAGTTCGACATCATTCAACTCACATTCCACACATAAGAATATGACAGCTAGAACACTCTCGGGCGGCTTCTAGCAGAAAGAGATAGAGCAAGCAGTAGTAAATTTTAGTTGTATTGCAATTTTACGCAAGTGTTTTTGAGTGATATTCTACTGAAACGAAATAATGTGGGTAGAATCAGAAAAACCTCACCAACACCAATAAATTTCTATTGATGTGTTTGAATCTCGTAGGATCGGAAGTTTTGTTTATAGTGTCATGTCGTTCTGTTATTACCATGTACCATGTACGCTCACTCACCTCTTGAGCTTCCGCTAGTGTAATTGGATGAATTTGTGATGAAGAAGATACCTTAAACTAACTAAGAAGTGACAACGCTCGAAGGTTACCACGAATACAGGGATATGAATTCCCGATGCAGCGAATAAGTTAGCTTGCTGGCCTAGTTATATATATAAATCAAAGTACATGGATATAAATTTGAAATCAACAATCCTACTAATCGATTTTATTGTCCTTATTGTCCTACCTCCATTCGGTTTCGTCTACAAAAATTTATGCATCAAGATATATATCAGTTGACTCCCGTTAGAAACTAGTTATAAATATACTATACCTACTTTTATACTATATAAGTTATCATAGACTTATACTAAGTAAGATTTGCCGGTAATTATGCTACGATAAAGACATATGTCTAGCTAACCACCAAAAACTAAGAAACTATACAGAAGTGTCATTAATATCGATCTATGGTTACCGTGGAATCTGATATCCGATTAAAAGCGCGAACACAGAACCAATTGGTGAGAGATCAAGTTGATAAAACAACAACCACTTCGAGAAACAGATGTACAGGGTTATCCATTTCGTATCGGAAAAGTATAACCCTGTCATTTGACATCTGTCAAAGTTAAATGTCATCCAAAACGTGTTTTTTGTTTTAGTTGAAGGTTTGCCATTTAGAAATATGAATCGTTTAATAGTCGAAGAACGCGTGAAAATTATTAAATTTTATTATAAAAATGGTGATTTCGCCGTATCAACATTTAGGGCTTTACGAGCCGATTACGGTCGACATAATCGACCTACACAGCAAACAATTTCAAACACGGTGAGAAAATTTGAAGAGACTGGATCGGTTATTGATATTGCAAGGCATCATCATCGCAACATTCGTTCTGCTGAAAATATCGCTGTCGTTGTTCAAAGTGTGGAGGAAGACCCGAATTTGTCGATTCCTCGACGTGCTCAACATTTGGGCTTGTCTTACGGCGGATTTTGCATTTGGTTTTGCATCTCCATCCGTACAAAATCCAACTCACTCAATAACTTAAGCCTCAAGACCATACCCAACGCAGAATGTATGCGAATTGGGTGATTGAACAACAAGCCCTGGATAACGATTTTTCGAACAAAATTTTCTTAAGTGATGAGGCTCATTTTTCGCTCTGTGGTTACGCAAATAAACAAAATTGCCGCATATGGGGCTCTCAAAATCCTCAAGTGATCGCAGAAAGGCCTTTGCATCCGGAAAAAGTGACTGTTTGGTGTGCATTATGGTCTGGTGGTGTTATTGGCCCGTATTTTTTTTAAAACGATCAAGGAAGAACCATTACAGTCAATTCTGACCGCTATGGACGAATGTTAACCGATTATTTTTGGAGAGAAATTGAAGATTGTGATCTGGAGAACATGTGGTTTTAACAGGACGGAGCCACAAGCCACACAACACAGGCTAATCGAGCACTATTGCAAAAGAAATTTCCAGGACGCGTAATTTCGAGATTGAGTGATGTCAATTGGACCGCAAGATCCTGCGACCTAACACCTTTGGATTTCTTTTTATGGGGCCATGCGAAAGATCGTGTTTACGCGAACAATCCTCAAAATCTTGAGCAATTGAAAACCAATATTCGTGAAGTTATGGCCGAGATATTGCCGGAAATGTGCCGAATAGTCATTGAAAATTACCTCAAAAGGATCGGGGCCTGTAAGAGGTTTCGTGGAGGACATTTGAATGATGTCGTGTTTCACGTATAATGGCAAGGTTCAATCTTTATATTGAATAAAAAATTTCATTTCCATCTGAATATCTTATGTGTTTTCTTTAGCTTTACTTTCCCAAGCGTAAAATGGATAACCCTATATAAACTTGACAGTTCGTCAGATATTCTTGTTTCAACACAAATGCATCTGCGTTGAAATCCCACAGCTTTGCCATTACATGTGAAGACATCACTAGAATGACCTGGGTTTGCATTTCGATCACTGCCGGAGGTGGACTATCTTCGTGCTATTCGTTTTATTATAGGAAACCTTTCAATTATTCAGTTAAACCGACTGACAAGCTTCATTTCGGTTGCTTACAACTGGTTACAACGGGAAAAGTTTTATTCTTTTAAGAAGCTTCCTAGCAAAAGTTTTATCAAGATGATTTGCTCCTTGATTCTCTCTCTGAAGTTGTAGAAAACTTGCTACAACTCAACCAACAATGCTTCAAAAAGGCTGGATTACTGTTATTTTGACGTTTCTCTGAAACGTCTTATCGGTCACGGTATCCTGTGCATCAAAATGTTTTACATTTTTCTGCATTTTTAGTTCAGTTCAACTCTATTTACATTTTACTGTCTACAGGGATTTTTACTTGAATCAGCAAAGTCTAATATGTCCAAAGGTTTTTGTTCATCGCTGAATTGTTATGTTTTTGAACCCTCAAGGAATACTGACAGTATTGAAGACAGTAAGAAGATTGGGAAGAAACGCTTG
Organism: Stratiomys singularior; assembly: GCA_954870665.1. NCBI lineage: Eukaryota > Metazoa > Arthropoda > Insecta > Diptera > Stratiomyidae > Stratiomys > Stratiomys singularior. Next base: position 128,391,182 of record OX940878.1, on the reverse strand, counting down.
CGGAAACGTTTTTGAATATATGCTTGGGTGCTGATTACATCTTCGTAGAAATTAAGCTCCTAAGAAGACTACACTTGCACTTATTCCGATTTTATCTATTTTATAGGCTTCGGGAATGTTTTCTTCATCTTTTGTTATAAAACCGGGCGCCAGATAGCGTAGAAAAGTCATATTTGAATGTTCATTATTTGCCATAGATCAAGCACCATTGTTCCCAGTCACGAGTTCAAAAATACAAGTCTCAGTTTTTTTTACATTGCTACAATTTTGATTTTTTGATTTTGTATATAAAGTATTGAAAAAAGTTTCGGAAAAACAAATTTATTTTAGATATTGCTACAAAACCTTGCAATCATCCACTTTTTATCTCTTGAGCATCGACACACTTTTGCCAGTGGCTCTTCCACGACTCGAACGCTCCCTGCTTGGGGGATTTTGGGAGGTACCTTTAAGGATACCTGGGCAAGCTTCATTGACGGTTCTCAGGGGCATATGGCGGTGTGTATTGAGAGAGGATTCCACTTTTGTGAATAGAAAAGAATCCAAGTTGGCGAAAATTCCATTGATTGTAAAGGGAATAGGGAATCATCGCGACGCCGTTTTGCATCAGTTAATTGATGAAGCACGCTTTTAAGTGCAATGGCGTCTCCTTTTTTGCTACTCCTTATACATTCCCTACTCGATTTAACGGTATTTTAATCATAAGTTTTCACAATCAGATGTCGCAATTTATCGTGTTTGGAACTAACTTTGACAAATGAATGCCAGCTTCAAGGCATTAGCAGGTACTGAGACAAATCCAATCATTAGATTTTATGAAGATTATAAATAATTTCAAACTTGCATTTCATATACATAGATCGGCAATGGTATGTCCTTTATAATTTACTTGAAAATTCAATCAATTGCAATGGATAAATCGAAGATTTCGTTTTTATCTATTGCCTAACATCTACTGGCAATTTAAAATTGCCCCAAATCTTGCCTCACTTTTCACAATACATACCACAGTTTTCTAACTACCAATTTCAAATTGCAACAAGCATTGCTGGCCATATTTGTTGAAATGCTCGTAACTAACAAATTACCTTACGCACGCCATTAATGCCATACTCAATAAATTCAATAATTGACTGGAACCGCACCCTATATTTAACGAAATATGTTCACAATACAACTAATCAATCCCGTCACTCATTCGAAATTGCGTCGGGTGCTGAAACAAATGAAAATTGAATTGGAAACTTCAGTATAATGAAAGCGAAACTAATTTAGAGATTTACTAGTAACACAATCAACGATCTTTTGCCATATATCAGGCTCGGATGTGGTCAAGCGATATTTTCATTTTATGTGAAAAGATAAAAAACTTGTTAATGAAATGATCGTACATTTTCATTCAACTGCCGCGAATCAACCTTTTAGCCACGCACAGATCCAGTTGGACAGCGTTGAAAGGACCCAATGTATCTTTCATTTGCAGTTTGTATCTAAGTTCAGCGATAAAGCTATAGCAACGGGTCAGATTTCATGGCGTTAAGGCGCTGCATTTTGCGCAAACGTTAACCAAGGACCAGCGATGGACTTTGGATATTACAGGCTCTATTTATAATCAATTTGCATATTAAATGCAGGAGGCGTGTTTTCCAATGAAAATGATGAAAAATTCCACCTAATCCACTCAAAATTGTGCACTCTTGTCGGCTTCCTGCTCCAATAGCCTCGAGTGCAGGTTTTCCTGCCGGTTAGCTGCAAAAATTGTTATGAGACCCTGCCTGGTAACTGACCAGCACAACCCGATGACCATTACGAACAGTGGAGCACAGTCTATAACTTATTAAAGACACCATTTTCAATAAATGCGGCTGAGACAAGTGAAAGTGATAAATGATTTAGCGATCGGGAAAAAGAAAATTGCCATTGAACATCGAATTCTGTTGACTTGTACAAGTAATCAAGCATGTTATGAGAGCGGCAAACAAGTGTCGGGCCACATATTCATATGTGTAAATAAAGGATGTGAAAAAATTGAATGCTACAAATTGCAGGTAATGGAATCGTTCGCTACTTCAGCTCTTGGCAACGAACTATCGTTACTATTCCTGTCGAGCGTAGCCGCTGAGCAGCACACATTAGGTATGCTGAAGTCGCGAAATTGACCTGATGCGGATCTCCAGATTGACCTCTCATGAACAATCGTGCAAACTCACATTTAATGAGATAACCTTACGTGATTTTTGGTTACGTATGTGTGCCATGGATACTTTGCAGTAATTTGGAACCACAAACGTAACCGAGCTCAAATAGTTTCATAAAACCTAAGTGCTATCATGTTCTGGGACTCATACAACTCTCGTTCACTTAACCCATGTTTAACTGATCAACATGAACCAATACTTCAGATAAAATTCCATGACTGCCGACGTTGAATATCTACGCCTTCTTGTAACGTGGAGCACGTCCGAAATTCGCATCTTTCATGTCACTTTCACTCGTAGCGTAATTTCATTTGCGCGAAACGCTAATTTGGCGGGTGAGTTTCAAAGGCTTGATCCACTCAAATTAACACAACTGACCTTATACCTGGCGAGTGTGTAGCTATAGCAGGTCTCGTCTTATTTTAATTTATGTTTCAAAGCGTCACTTTTTCTTAAAATTTTAATAAATTACACGTACAAGACGTGATCTGTCTACCACGCGTGCGATGAATTTGCCTTACCGCACCGTCACCCAATATAATAAAACTAAAAAAAAAAAAAAAACAGTAAAAACCAAAACAAAGCAAAAAAGAGTAAATAAATCCAAATCAAAAAAATCAATTTCATTTTCAGATAATATTTGGAGCCGGTCTTGATCAAAAGATTTCAGTTAAATATTTATCTCTTTGCATTCACATTAAAATGAAAACTCAACTATCTGTTCCTCTTCCAGCAGATAACACGCGTTTCAACTTGGACTTTTAAGATTGTGTTGCATCATCACATTCCGCACACATTCGATGGAATATGTAAAGTCAAATAAAACCGTCAGAAAAGATATTGTTTAGATAGCATACATTTATCAATCCTCCAGTTTTTTTTTCTTCCGAGATATTATCTAATATCTTTCGATGAAGTTTAGTGCATTTTGTATGCTTTTATGTATATAAGTCAATACACGCCGATTGGCATTGTTTCATATTACGTGAATCATATTTGAGGACTTTTTTAAACCTTCAATGCAAGCAAAATTATGTCATATTTGACGGAGAAATTTTAAAGATATTTATGAAGAATTTAGCAACCTATAAAAATTTGTAAATAAAAATCTTTCAGAATGCTTCCCGGAATGAGAACATTCTCAAAATCCCAATTTTTATGGCACTTAAAAACGAAAATTTTGAAAAACTCATAAAAATGGTTAGTGTTCCTAATATTTTTCACAAATTACAGAAAGACATAAAAGTTCTTGCTTGTTTAGATTGTTTAATTTCACTTATTTCTGCGATGGCCATTGAAAGTTTTGTTCACTTTCTGAAAAAAGAAAAACAAAGCCAATACGGCCTTTCTTCGATTAATATGAAGACTGTCATAACTGTCATTTGCCAAAAATTCTGAAATCAGCACCGCAGTTCAAGCAAGTGTAAGACAGGATTTGTTAAATCCTGTCCTTAATAAAGACAGGATTTGCTGAATCGCAAATTTCAGCGCATTCGTCAAACTGCACCCCCCAACCCTGGTTAGACTTTTAGGTCAAATTAACATCTAATCCTAATCTATGTTACTCGTTTGATCTTATACTGGGAACTTATGGTCGAACGACCCTTGTAAGTACACGCACATGCAAGACTACAAAGTTATCCGTGTAAAGATTCTCAATTGTTTCGACTGTTCTTCACAACAGACATTCTTAAAATTTTTAAAAAGATTTTGAAAAATTCACAAAATTGTTTTCAGATACCTTACCAAATAAAAGTCAACAAACTTAACCTCAATCATAATCTGGCAATATAATTATGTGTTTATACACCAAAAAACCAAAACAAGGGACATAGGGTTGTAGGGGATTATATGCAACCCAGCACAAAATTATTTGATTGAGAATTTTGCTAAAGCTAGCGTAATTTTCATACAATCTTAGCCAAAAATATGAGGCACCCTGAAATTTACTTAAATTAATGAAAGAAAACAACGTCTCCTTTCTAAATTGGTTTTTTATATAAAAGATACAAAATTGAATTAAATAAACTTAAAATCTATTCGATCCACTTTTAGATTTAATCACTGCATTAATTCTATCTGGCAGGCTGAGTACAAGCTTAGAACAGTCCTCCTTTGTAATAGTATGTCATTGTTCCATCAACGCATTTTTAACGCTGTTTTAGGTGTTATACTGTAATCTTTATTCCTCCGCTTCAAAAAGTCCTAAAGATATTCAATTGGGCTTAGATTTAGGGACAGTGTAGGCCAATTTAACAAGTCAGTATTGTTCTCAGTAAACCAGCGCATCGGGAACGCTAACTCATAACAAGGAGCATTATCTTGTTGAAATATGACTGGGTCTTGGTTGATTTCGGGGAAAGCACTGGTTAGCGAACGCGCAAGAACAGTTTCAAGTGTTTCAATGCACTTTTTGCTACTGATACGACCTTCGCCAATAAACATTTCGCCAAACCCATCAAAAGTCAGGCAACCCCAGATCATTTTACAGCCTCCTCCGTGCATGGCCGGCGGTACGAAGAAATCTGGATGGTGTCCTTCGCGCACGTATCGCATAACGAAGGTCACACGTGGTGTTCCAAATATCTATAGAAGAGAGAGAAAAAAATCAGTAAAATCAGTTAAATTTACTTACTACTACATTGGACCAATTTTCCCTGGTAAAATCTCCGTTTTGTTTTTGCATTCTTAAGGGGCTATACCAGCGTAACCAATAAAAAATTAGGCGAATTTCGGGAATTTTTTTAAAAGAAAGCAGTCGATAGAATGTTTTGCAGTTTTTGGAGATAATAAGGTGTATTTTCAGCTATATTTTAAGATTTTTTTTATTCCAAAAATATTGAAAAATAACGGAGTTATGTGCTGTTTTCGGAGGTATCCAAAAAAAGTTCTCCAACTGCTAACATGATTCCGGCCGAATGAGTTGCTGAAACTAAAAAAGTATTTGAAAAAGTTTAAAAGTTTGAAAAGTGTCGTTAATGCCAAGTTGACAATTTTGAACGAATCAAAAAGATCGTAGATCATTGTATAGTAAATATATTCAAAAATACTCAGTTTCAATTTGAAGTCGATCTGTCAATTTCTCGTTGAGTTATGATGTCAGCAATTTTGAAAAATATCGTTTCGAGAAAAACGTGTTTAATGTTTCAACTATCAATTTTTGCTAGATAAAATTATATTTATCATAAAAATTGCTAATCTGCTATGCCTGACCCATACCATACACCTTCTTCTCCCTGTTTTTCAAGGGAGAAGAAGGTGTATTGTATGGGCCAAGTTCGACCGTACTTACCGAGCCTTTTTCGGTCTTGAAGAGCCAGATTGCCTCCATTGGAACGATCAAGCCTTCGTTTCGACGTCATATGGGTTTATGAACATGTTTCGTTACCTGTTATAACTCTTTTGAGCAAATCTGAGCCGACGTTGACTTCATTTAGTGATTCCTGAGCAACTTCCATTCGTCGCTGTTTTTGTTCAAAATTCAACAATTTTGGGACAAATTTTGCTGCCTCTCGTTTCATACCCAAAATGTTCGCAAAAATGTCATGGCATGAGCCAATCGGTATGCCAACATCATCAGCGACTTCTCTGATTGTGATGCGGCGATCATTCATAACCACTGCTTTCACTTTTTCAAAGTTTTCATCGGTTGTTTCTGTGCTGCGACGTCCGTCATCTTCAACATCTTCACGGCCTTCTTTGAAACGCTTATACCACTCATAAACACTTGTTTTTCTCATAGCAGACTCACCAAAGGCCTTTGCTAACATTTTGACCCTTTTTTTAACAATCGAAAATCACCGAGCTCATGAAAACACGTCTAACCTTAGTGGCTGCCAAAAATATATTAAACAATGAATACAGCTAGAAATTATGTCATACTTCAGGGGCATGTATACCAACACAATAAAAACCCCTCCAATGAAACCTCCAAACCCGCGAAATTTAAACATTCCGGGAATTTTTTGAACACACCTCGTACGCACTTCGAACTCTTACGAGCTTTTACATGCGCGCACTGATATAATGGAAAATGAATTCAAAAAACAGAACAAAGAAACCAACCGCAATATTTGTCAACATGTAGTTTTACTCCAGAGGTTCCTCCACTTCATTCAAAAGGAGTGAAACTCACTTATCAGAGGGGCGATTTGAAATTTTTTGTACAAAAGAATCAATGATGGCCTCTAAAATTAACTGAGGCTTAGGAATGAATTCAAAATTCGTCAAAGGTAATATTCATCGCTTCATCTACTCATTCATGTTCAGTATGTCGTGAATATATTAAAAACTGAGTCGAAAGTGTCAAAACTTCGTTTAGGTACGCCTTCTTCTTGATCTTGCAGTCTGTCAAAAAAGCGACTCGACTAACTGCTTCCCCTTGCCATAAAAATTTTCGCATTTCCGTTGGGAATGTCAGATGTTAAAGACTAATGTCACATATGAGTTTACATCCAAACCTACAGAATTTTTGGAACATATTTTACTGAAAAACCAAATTTTGCATGTTCTGCATTTCTTTTAAGGAAAGTCGGTGTCATACTGCCCCCTGAAAAAAAGATCCACGAAGTTCCAACTATCTAGAATACTCAAAAACTCAGAATTTGTAAACTGCAACGTGTGAAAGTTTGAAGGTGTATGGCAGCGAGACGAGATGACAGGAGCATTCCTTGCATCTACCTTGAGCATAGCTTTGACATATCAAGGTGAACTCATAGGATGTTCAAAATGGTTGCTGCCAATACTTCAATACTCCTATTTCTAAAACAGCGAACATTTAAAGATTCAACTTTTTCTACCTTAGTAACTTCGACAGGCTACCCTAGTTGATCATCTTAAATGGAGTCTCTGACTTTCTGACGTTTTACGAGTTCCCACAAACTGAAGACATCTTTTTGAAAACAATCTGATTAAGTATTACTTTCTTGATAAACAACTTGATGATTGCTCTAAAATGATTTATTTTGTGATTGACTTGATTTCTAACCTGTATCGATAAAAAAATAACTTGATTTTTATCAAAATTTCTTACAAAGAGAACAAAGGGACTTTTTACCCACTGTCTTAGCAAATGTAGTTTTTCCCCTTTATCGAACAGCCTTATTTAAATCTGCAGTCTCCCTTCCTTGGTTTTCAACCATTATTCGCACGTTGGAAATATACGAAATATATCGAATAATACCACCGAGCTTTTTAAAATTGGATTTGAATTTCAACTCAATAACTCCGGAAATATTGAGCCTAACCAAAAAAGTTTAAAGTTAATAGTTCCTATTTGATATGTTTTTGCTTTATATATGCAGAAGTATTTCATTTTTCTGTCTTTCCTTTTCATGACCAACAGTTTTTCGAAACGCATTTCGGAAATTAATGTTAAACATCAAATTTCAATCATAATGTTCGTGGCCGATTTACAGAGCATTGCATTAAAAATCAGAAAAGAATTTAGTCGATCCATCAGCCAGAATTGGCTGGAAGGAACCTTGTTGTTCTCCGAGCGTATATTTTTGTAACTCTTTGAAAAAAGACTCGGAAAGTCCCGTGTAACTTGGTCTGAGCTTTCCTTGGCTGTCATGGGATGCACAGGGGTAACCACTTTTGTCATTGGCGTTGACCGAAATTTTATTTACCTATTCATTTATCCAATTCCCAATAACATTTCTAACAATTATCGGTATCCCTATGAAATATGACTTCGCGCAGTCCCTTCAGAAACGTGTTATATTTTGCGTGTCCTTACTTATGATATGAGTGTTGACTGGAATTTTTCTCCAATCATCCATGTACTCGTTACAATTTTGCCAAAACAAAATTTCAAAACATTTTCTTAAGTTTATTTGGTTGTTATAAATCTACTCTCCACTTAAATATTTCTTTTATTTTTCCAGGTGAGTGATCAAAGCTTTGTAATACTAAACGTAAGTAAGTTATTTGTTATTTTTTAAGATCTAGGAATTCCGTTTTCATTATTTTTAACAACGTCCTAATTTATTCACCAAGCAAGCAAGCAAGGTGTTGTATGTTTATTTATTTAAATTGAATTTCAAATGCATTCCAATCGTTCAGATTCACACGAAATTCAGCACAAAAACGTGAAATTTTTATGATAAACAATCAAAATATTTGCTAAAATTATATTTAACTCCTGCGATCATCTTTTAGTTCAACAAACTGATTATTCCTCAGCAAATGTAAAGTGCTAATTATAAACAAACAAACAATTCACGTCAATATTTCTTTTCTGTGAACTTTCCTACTATAAATAAATACATGCTCGTTACACCCAATTTCCCAGTAAACAATTAACCTTTTCACTCAACCATTTCGAATTCTAGGCCATAAATGTTGTCTTTTGATACAATACACAACATTTTACATTAGCCTAACGGACATGAAAGTGATAACATAACATAAACATGTAAAAAAGTAGCAGTTTTCCCCTATTTCCATTTAGCAAAAATCAAATAGAAAAAAATGAAGGAGAGCATGTAAAATAAAAATTTGTTCATGCTAATTTGACATGATACCGATGTTTATTTTTTCTTTACAAACATCGACCGTCAGCTAACATCCTCCAGAATCTTTCCAATGCTCCACTAATTTATCACACCTGACCATTTCTTTTCCGGAAGAAATCCAATTCCGCATGAGTAATGGTCCCAAACGAGAACCTTGCTAATAACCACTCGGCCCAATTTACTGCGCGTTTCTATTTTCTTTGCTTGTTAATCTTGTGATTATTTATGCTTTGATTAATAACTAGGTATGTAAGTATATCAACAATTAGGGCTCGAATCTAAGCCACATCGCTGAGTCCTATGATTAATGTTAAGCATAATGAAGTGTAGAATAGAGATGTGGCTTGCGGCTTCAGCATTGTTTACAAAACGTAAAGTATGGGTGAAAAGGTGTGAGTAATGATGTATTGTTTGAGTAAAATTACATTTCTTTATACTGAGTACATTGTGCCGTAGAATACTTAGCTAGGATGTTTTGTTGCTTGAAAAGGCTTTCAATGAAATGCTATAACTCAAATTTTGTACAAAAAAATTTCGTATCAATAATGCGATTTGAGGTTTTTGCAAGGATGATATTGTGGAGCTCTTAATATCCAGACTCAAAATAGTACACAATTGTTCTCCACAACTTGCTGTTCAACAATTTAAGGGAGCAAAAAACATGTCTTTGGCTGACAACCGATAATGACTTCTGCAATTTCTTTCCAGGCCTGTAAACGGCTAAAAATCCCCCCAAGCGTGCCACCGTTTCGATTAGACGCAATTATATTCTTTCATATAGCAAACAACTAACAAGCAAGTAAAGACTTCATGCATGATGAATGGTAGAGCCCTACTAATCCAAATTCCAGAACGAATTTGTGAAGAAAGTTGCCGACAACGCCGCCACATTGGTATCAATTCACCTGTGCTTCCGGACTCAAGATGCATCCGAGTAGCGCTGCCTATTGCGTCTGCGACTTCTTGCATGTCTTCAGCTAGCCGCTGGCAGGTTGGCTATAAAAACGTTCACCACATATGGGCTCCACCATTTCGGGTGGATTTCATTCAATGAACTTGACGCAGACTCCCTTATTTGTCGCTTAACCAGAATGCAAATGAGCTGGACGATTTGAGCCTCATTAGTAGTTTCCACGGGTTCAGCATTTGATGTGAATAAATTTTGAGTTTGATTCGCAAAAATTTAGTTGGCCACTCACCGTTTTATCCATGTTTGGCTGTTATTCACTCGCCCATACAAGAGGAATTCGAATAACAGGTCCATCGCGTCCCAATCCCAGCAAGACGCCAAACTCCCAGCTATACTGAGTTCAGTGACAGCGAAAGTTTATATATTCTGTGATGAGATGTTGTCAACATTTTATTTGCGTTTATGGAAAGTTTGAATGGCGATGTGTTGTTTATCACTGGATCGTATTGAAAATGGTATTAAAGCATTTAATTAGTATGTATGAATGAAACTAAAAGTGAAAGATTTGATGGCAAGGGTATTAAAAAGGCGACTTATCGTATGGGGAAGGCGCATAAATGGTAACAAAGAAAAATCTTTGTAATGTGGGCTTGGGATTCCATGAAATTGTTGCACTATTTCATAAATAGATTTCCTACTTATGGAGTCTTCAAGCTTTCGCGTACACTTTCCTTTTACGCCTGTCTGCAAAGCCTGTACACATATGATACTTCTTATCTTTAAATGTCTAACGAATTTTCTCCAGAAATAAATCGGGTCCTGCAATAGTCGTTTTTGGATGAAAATATTAAAAACATTCTCCCTTGAAAAATCAGAAGATATTCCTATTTTAGAAGATATTCAATCCTTTTTTAACATAGAAAACATCAAATAGGCATTTTCCGACAGTAAGATTGTGTATCCGAAAATGTTTCCGAAAAAGAATGGTCACTTCTTTTGTATTATTTTTTCTACCTCTAGCCTTAGCCTTTGTCCCACCCTTCGTTTTTCATCCCTCAACCAAATAATTTTCCTTAAGGGGTACTTTGGAAAGATTCAACACTTTCGGAAATACGTTGTTTTGAGAAAAACACGTTGAAAGTTATTTTACTTTTTTGCTTTTGAGTTTTTGCTGCTTCAAAATACAAAATAGAACTGATACTGAAAAATAGTAGCCTCCATTCCGTAGTTGTGTTAGTCAGCGCGAGAAGTTATCTTGTGCGTTTGATCCATATAGACCAAACCCATCGAAAAATATAGTTCTACTACTCCGATCTTTATGGACTTTTAGCACAAGAATTTCAGATACATAAACTTTCGAAAAATAAAATAAAGGCAATTTTTTTAAGCAGTCAAAATAGGTAGATCCCTTAAGTGTCTGTTTAACTGGAAAAAAAGACATTATCGCATTGGATTAAGTTCGATAAGTTATTCGAAGAAAGTTCGGAAACTTAACAATCAATTCATACAATTTGCTACAGTCCCATTTGCTTCCCAACTGGATGATTGAATGTAGGCCGCTGATTCATCTTATGGTCTTGTTAAATCTTACTTTAAGGATACGTCTTCGCTTTATCTAGTTCATCGTCAGCCTTCTACCAGCTTCAAAGTGTAGCTACATACAGCACTAATACTCTTCGGCGATTTGTCTCAGACAGAGATGGAGGTGTTTTACGCCAAAGTAAGAGGAAATGGACTAATACTACCATAATTACACTCATTTTAGTCGAATATTAGTCCATCACTGCGCATTTCAAACAACCTTTTAAACATTAATTCAAAGGTTTGACTATAAACTACGAGGGCGGTTCAATGAGTACCCGTTTTAGAAATCAAAACATTATTTTTCAAAAAAAAATTGTTTATTATTTTTTAACAGTCTTCTTTTACAAAGAAATACTTCTCCCAAAGTTCTTGTCATTTTTTAACTCCTCCGAAAAATACGATTTGTCGATCTCTCCAAAATACGCATCTGTCTCAGCGATGACTACCTATTATGAGCTATTTTTTCCCCTGAGCCATTTCTTCGTGATAAGGAACAAGAAAAAATCGCAGGAAGCCAGAACGGTCGAATACAGAGAGCGCGGCAGCAATTCGTAACGCAATTCATGCAGTTTGACGGCAACATCTTCGAATGAATGTGCTGATGCTCTATCATGGAAAAACAAAACCTTCTTTTTCGCCAAATGCGGCTGTGTCTCCTTAAATTTATTGTCGAAGCGGTCCGATAACTCACTGTAGCATTGTCCAGTGATCGTTCTTCCTTTTTCAAAAATCCATTAAGATGACGCCGTTCACATCCTACTGCATCGATTGGACCGTTTTCGCCTTCTTTGGAGCAGGTTCGCCGGGAGAAATCCATTGTTCCGATTGTTGCTTAGTTTCTGGTGTACAATGATGAATCCAGGTTTCATCAATGGTGACAACTAAACTCAAAGACTTTTTCAGAGCTCGCTTAAATTGCTCCAAACACTGATTCGAAGTTAACAGCCGCATCCGCTTGTTGTTCACCGTGAGCAATCGCGGCACCCATCGAACCGACAATTTTTTTTATCGGGATCTTATTATGTAAAATATTAATTGCTGTTTCGGTCGATAAACCTACGGCCTTTGCTACTTCGCACACTTTCGTTCGTCGATCAGTGAATCATGTCATAGACTTTTTGAATAATTTCCTGGAAAACTACGTCTGATGAGCGTCCTGGTCGCTCCTCATCAAAAACGGATGTTCGCCCACATTTAAATTCAATGAACCAATATCTAACTGCGATCATAGATGACGAAATGTCTCCATAACTAGTATCCAACTTTGCTTTTGTCTCCTCGCATTTTTGTCCATCCAAAAACAAAATGCGAATTACCGAACGATACTACCTTTTTTCCACCTGAGCGCAAATCAACATGCCTTACTCGAATGGCTGAAATGAAATTTGTTTTATCGTCGTTTGATAGTTGGCAGCACACGGTAATAATCTCTAGCAGCAACTCTATTGTCAAACACGTTTTTGAACTGCCCTCGTATTCTAATTATTGAAGTATTATTGTTCTCCGAAAAAATTAATTCTTTCCAGGAAATTCCCTAGTTTAGTCTGCGACATACGCAACCAAGCACATTAAAATATAATGACATTCATTATTTAAGTAGTTTATATTTCTAAACTAGCGTATTTTCCTACAATAAAAGTTTATGTCCTTTGTATGTTAGCAGTCGTAGCCTTTGCGCCATAGACCCTGTATTCTCTATACCTTGCACATTGTACGCCAAGGCGCCCTATTTCTAGAAGAAATGCGTACTTGTACAACATCTCGACCTGTTTTTTTTCAGTAATCGATTATAGTTGTTCAGTTTTCTTCAAACAGTTTTCTAAAACATTAAAAGTAAATAAGTAATAAATGAAAAATTTTCTCGGTCGTAAAAATTTAGAAAATATCAGATACATTTGTCATTTTTTGTATTTTAAACAAAAACTTAATATGCACCTGAACCAGTAAAAAACATCCTTAATTTGGGAAAATCGCGAGTTCTTTAAAGCAAAAATTACTTACAAGTTCCACTTGCTAGAGAAAACAATATACTATAGCATAGTATAGAGGATTGTTTCAGAATAACCACAAGCAACATATACTCTAATGAAGATTAATATTGATGAAAAGTCCTGAATCCCTCTGAAAAGAACGAATTTCTACGGGTTTTCAAAATTTTAAAATTTGATAAGCAAATGCTTTCCCCGACGACTACAACCATCATTCTTAAGAAGAATTTTTGAAACAGTTTTTTCCTAAAATATAAAGTGATTTTTAGACAACATGAGCCTTCCTTCTATTTGTCGCCAATTTCATGTTGAATTACAATCAGCAACTCAATCCTCTTTTTGTGAAGAATTTTCGAAAGTTTTCAAAACTTAATTGCCAGCAAGTTTTTTGCTTGATTAGCGTGATTCCTCAATACAGTTTTTTCGTTAAATTGAATTTAATTTCTGTAGTTGACATTGTCAAATAAATGTGAATATAATCTCCTTATTAAAAAAAACAGGGCTTTCACAAAATCTCAGGATCACCACATACGCCTTTCATCCTTTCGTTTGATTTGAAAAAAAAACTAGATTCCTTGTATTAAACTTCAATCGCATATAATTTACACACTCTGTACATTAATAAATTAACTAAATTTAAAAAATAAATAAATGTAATTAATTGGTAAAAGTAAGTTAAGTGAATTTTGTTGTTTAAATGATTCGTTTTTTTCCTGCAGCAGTGATTTCCGTCAGAAACTCCAACTGCCATTTTCATCCTTAAACCATTATTCTGGAGACGTTTCAGATCTTCAGATCTTTCTTTGAAATTCTTTACCATAGTTAAACTTTCTAGCGTTTGAGGAGCGTGTCTTCTATGCAGCACGTCTCGTGTTCCAATACCATCAGTGGCATTGGTTTTTGGAGATATAGCTCTAGCAGGTTTCCTATGCAATATATCCAATATGACACATAACGCAATTTTTGTATCAATCATACCATAATTTGCTTATATATGATACATGAGCTCGGCATGTGATACATTGGACAGGCAACACGCAAGTCCAAATCCAAATTGCAATTATTAATTTATAAATGGTTTACACAAAATTATAATTAATAAAATATTTAAAAAATATAAATTTATTTTATAAATTATTATAAATTATAACATAATTTATAAAATAAATTCCTTTAAAACAAGAAGACTTTAAGGGAATGAGGCGGTTTAAAAATATTGTTTGTTGTATTTACTGTCGCTATTTTCGGCTGCGAATTATGCACCGCCTCCAATTCGTTTCTTTGTCTTTCTCTCTAACTTGTTTATATGACCTTTCTTTGCATCGCGTCTCAAACGTTTCCATTCTCTCATAGTTTTTCAATTTTGTTAAAATATTTAATTCACTATTACGGACCGTCTTATTCATTTTCTTCACACTGACGAGGACTTCACCAAGGTTCCGATTCTTCAACAATCACTTCATTAATGTTTAAATACTTGCTCCGGCAATCGAAGAACTTTTCAATCACCAATCGGGATTGCTTTTTATTACTTTCAATAAATGATTTGTAGCTTATTTAGACTTGTTTGCATAAAACAAACCTTATTCGCAAGAAATTACCACAACACTCGAATGTGTTTGTTTGCAATGCACGCCATAATTTTTTATCTTTTGGTTCATCAGGCGATAAAGTACCGCAGGCTTTACTTCGATTATAATGACGTATGATGCTTGCTCTCCCACCTCAGTGGCACGCAACATTTTCTTTACAAACTAGTGTAACAATATTTTAAGGTTCAACTACAAAATTGGATTGGTCAGCCATCGATTAAATTGTTGATTGAATTATTAAGAACACGTTTCATGATATACGACAATTATACTCGTTCAAAGTTAATATGCTAACAAATTTGAAGAGACAACGAAAGCAGTACATCGGATTGTATTTCGGTGATGAAAAGATATGCGTCTATGCCTAATTAAAAGTGATTCAATACGAAGTAAAAAAGATTTTTTTAGAATCATAGCTGATTGAGTATGACTTTTAAACACTCCTGGTTGTCCAGACTAACTAGAACCTTATTGACTCAAATCAAAATAAAGCACTCAACGATAAAGATGCAACATAGTTCTGTAGCAATGGAAACTCTATGAAGATAGGATCTGCCTTATAGTGGTCAGAGTCACAGTTCGCTACTCGAAACGTATGGATAACAAGTATTTTCAAGCTGAATGCATGTTCAATTGATTGAATTCAATTGTTGAGCATAAGGTGATCACGTACCTTTTATGTGGACGAATTTGTGTTGAAGACGAATCGCTATCAAATAGGATAAGGATATTTATAAATTTGACGAGTTCATCATGTCTATAATGTATTCGAATATGAGCAGCGTAATTAAATTAAGCGTAAAGTATATTACTCAGAAAATGGAGGCTAATACACTTAATTATTGAGCCGTTGCAACCATGTTTTCAGAAGAAAAAAAACCTTCACATTTGTCAAATCCAAAACCACGCCTCAACGGAGTCATGGATAAATACACAAATTCTATGAGTACGGTTACGAGTTGCCTCCTCTTCCATAATATTCGTCGGATTTAGCACTTAAGCATTATTTTTTGCCCCTATATATGCCCCTATAGACCTTTTCGAAGATTGGAGAGGATCAACAGAAATAACCCCTGAACTGCAAATTGGCTGCTGTAAGTTCATCTTGGGATATCAGATCATTCACCAACATGATGCTATTAACTTCCTAGTCTTAGAATTATGACACTCAGGTCTCTGCCCGTCAACTCACCTTGAGACCAATGGAATCCCTACGGACAATTTGGTCATAATTTCACTTATCTATAATCATTCGTATAACAGCTCTTTGCATTAGTAGTCCGTTAACAGAAATCCACAACCCCAAGTACACTGTTACCAGTGATAAAGTGCTTCTTGAACCCCGGACATGATGCATAGAGGGCGAGTATTTCAATCACTACCGGAGTTTAAATATGGGCCAGAGTGTCTGCATGTGAAGATATACCTAAATTTATTTCTAGGAACAGATCTGAAGCAAAGAATGATTATTTTAAAAAAGGGTACGAAAATTGAAGAGAAACTAGGAGCAGTGAAAGACTTGTATGAGTAATAACTTTAGCAACCGCTTATCAATTTTTTCAATTTTTTTGAATTTATTTTACAATTCTTCGGCTCTGAATCAGAGGTTCAGCCTTTAATTAATATTCAAGAGTGACCCTTTGTCTTCGTGCTTGTAGTGTGATGCATTGACCTGTGTTTACTGAGTCTTCCGATCAACTCTTTCAAACAAATTATACAATCTCCACACGCAAAACATTCGATTGTCTCAAACCATCTAGATGTGAAATCACAGTTTTCCATTCTGTGTACAAGTGCATAACTTTAGATACAATCAAAATACAATCGGGATGTCACTTTCTTCAGTCCATCAATTTTTATTTCATTCAAGAGGTTTTTGGAATGTCTATTCCGTTTTCTAGCGAATCTAACTTCTTGCACAATGAATGGTGGTTAGATGAAGATGGAAGAAAACTAACTAACGGACTCTGACTAATCTTTTCATGTTTTCTGCATCTATCTAATCTCAAATGCATTTGGCAAGCAAACATGCACAGTTAAGATGCACACGCGATTGTTTATCAACAATATAACATAGAAAACTGTTCAGGTATGCAAAGGATTTTCAAATGGCCATCTCCATTTCTAATGTCTTGGCTGGTATGGTTGCATTTGAAAATATACCACACCACATACACCACATACACAACGTATTATGTATGAGGCTAATGTGGCGAAATGAGCGAAAATTATATTAGCATTCACCTTTAGTTTGCGCGGATGAGTGCAAATACAATGGATTTTCTCGCGAAAAAAACGGATTTTAAATAGTTGTTTGTATGCGTCTAATGTTCATGCGAGGAAATGCACACATTTTTTCTTGAATGGGCTGCAGAGTATTTGTATGCATAGTAAATATTTATTTTTACGAGAAAATAATGTTAGAAGCGATGCATTTAAATTGTTTAATGGCTCAAATGTTTTATGGATATTGGTTAGTATGGTCTTCAAGTCTGCTAAGAGAATTTATAGTTTGCCTATGGAATTTATCCACATGAATGCCTAATTCACGTAAAACATGTTAAATATCTTTCATTCGAGGAAAACGAAAATGTGAATTTATCGGCTTTAGTGTTGGCCAAAACAAACTTTGTACGCAAAACGTGATTCTAAGTTTTTATTGAACTTTTTTGCCAAGTGATTTAGGTTTAGCTAAAATGTTGCCAAAATCTTTCATAATATTAACATCATATACTCAGCTTTCACTTTTCAACCAAGCACTGTCACCAAAGTTATCGACCATTTAAATCAGGATTATTAAATTAAAAAGACAAGATTAAAAAGACAAATAAGTATCTCCATTGAAATTCAGATTTCTATTATAAATTCACCTAATGATAAAATTTAATAGATTTAAACGCGATGAGTGTTGTTCCCAAATAGTGCTATGTGCATATATCACTCATCCTTTCGATTCAATTATTCACCCATCGTCTCTACAATTTTTCAGGTGGTGGAAACAGATTTTCACCTGCTTAACCCACACAGAGAGATTAAGTTTGGAAGAGTACAACAGTTCTAACAGAATTTTTGCCAATAAATCATACCTTTCTTGGTTGAAACGAAGCAATTGTGCAACTGTTGAAAGTAAAGCAAAGTTACGAAAAAACATCAACTGCCATGTACGTTCCAACGTTTGAATGTAAAGTTATTCTACACGATGTACACACCTATGGAATCTAGAGTCACATTAAAAAATTTCTAACTCCAGAACTGTTAAACAATGGCTATATGCGAACCACGTCATACTAAAAAAAATTATATTCCGAACCACTGAGGTAGGCGAGCAATTAAAATCATAATCATAATGGAAGCGCAACCAACGATGATGAGCATTAAAAACATACCGATTAGAATATTCGGGAAATTTCTCGTGAATAAATGGATTGTTTTCATAAGTAAATAAAATAATTATTTGTTGGAGAATCTGAATAGAATTTCGAATGAATGATAAGGAAGTTTCACGATTGTCGGAACATGAAGTCACGTGGTTTAACGTGGACACCTACCTGTGATGGCTTATTTTCACGGTCTCCATAGACGGGGTTGAAACAATGCGTCAACCACCAACCCTTAGATCCGAAACAAGTTTCAGTCCTAGGACCCACTTTATTCAAAGCTACCTGGATTTTTCGAACACAACTCGTGACTGCTCATCACTACTCTCTAGCCTTCGAAACCACAACCACCACGTTTCAGCCAAGGATGGGCTCCTCATGGTGTCAAGGGCTGACAGTAACCTGTCATGAGCGTCCCCCCAACCCGTGGTTCAGATAACCGATCTGATCAGGTTGCGCTTCTCTACAGTTCGAAAAAAACTCACAGTTTTTGCACACGGGACTGATAACCTTCCTCATACCTCGGGTAATTGGGGTTGGCACCCCAAAGACTGAATGGAACAAGCCGACGCCTAGGTCATTAGCCCCCTGCGTCACTCGGAGTCCTATAGCACAAGTCTATAGGGTCCGGCTTGACAAACTGTCTCAACATGTACTACGACATATAATTCACTATTTCTACAACTTTTAAACATCCACAATTATCAGTGTACTAGTCTCGCATCCATCCTATCAACAAGTTGATGTGGCAATGCGAGCTTCTCCAACTGATAAATACTTTTCATTCTACCTCGTCGACATGTAGCACGACATTCAGTGCATCACATTCAGTAATTTCTTGGTCGTATATCAGTCGGTCATAAATAGATCAACTCACCTAACAACATTTTCACTTAACATTCACTTCACAACAACAAATTCGTTCTCGCCTTCCACCACATTTTTCTTTATAACACTCTGCTTAATCATTTTCATCAATATTTGTGTTTTGATCTTCAACATAATCCTCTAGATCAATGTCTACTGTATTTTATTCTTTTCTTTCAACTGTTTTCATCTTTTAAGTCATTTTATGATCTTCCAATCATATCTTTACACCAAGATCTTCATTTGAATCAACTTAAATTTCTTCTTCTCATATTCTTTTACAACCATCTTCATAATCTTCTTTATCTTCTCTTCTTCTTATTATTTCACAATACACTTACATTTCAGTATACATTCAGTCCGTCTGTTTTACTACCACTTATTCCTTCTTATCGGGTCTAGTCCTGAGTCGTCATTCAGTCCATTGATTCATCTCAGCAGCTAAATCCATCAGATCGGCTTCCCTTAACTTTTCATCAACGCTCCTCAGATTCCCAACCATTTTGAATCCCCTTTGGCACCGTCAATACTACTAACTTCAGTGCGTCCTCTCTTCAGCAACATGCACAGCATCAACTCATCATACGTCAGTCACCTTCTAGTCAGTCCTCAGTACCTCAGTCCATCAGTTCAACTCCTCCGTGTATAACTCACCTACTACTCCTCCATGTACAACTAACCTACAACACCTCCACCATCCGACATTTAGCGGTCAGGTTGTGAACTTTCCCCCTAGTACACTGTGGGGGGGGGGGGGTTCCCATTGTTGACCTTTTCGCTACTAATCTCATCAGAGCCCTTCCAATTGTCTCCTTCATCCTCTCACCTCCCTCATTACAACGGTTACTTCAAGTTCATCTTATATGTTTATAAACATTAAATACGTTCTACAGTCCTTGAGTCTTGAGTCTTCATTTCTTGATTTCCTTATCTCAACAATAGCACTCACCCAGAGACTAAACAAAGAGAACGTCTTCTTCGATGTCAATTCCTTTCAGTTTGCTTACTGAGCTTCAAAACTACTTCATCGGACACCAGATACCACCACCATCTTCCCTCCCCATTTACACGGGCTTAGGACCATCATGAGGTAGAACCTAGGTTCTGACCCCAACCCTGGCTGGGATTGTCGGAATAAATATATTTAATCAGTGGTTCATCTTGATTGACGGATCAGAAGTGGTGGACAGTACGTGGCTGTAAGGAGAGCCCTCCAACGCCAAATAGGTATCACATTTACGAAGTAAAAGCACAGGCATACTCTCCACAGCTAGCAGTTAGCTAGCATATTATACAGCGATTTAACTTGCAAACAAATTTCAATCCGCCACCACTATCAGCGGTGTTTTCAGTAGAAAGCAAAGCCGTTTTGACCTTCTTGTCCTAGGGCCGCTTATTTAGAAGCAAACGCATCGCAAATCTTCTATACCCTCATTCTACCAGTACAGTTTTCGTGTTTTGCTTTTTAGTTTTCGTGGCCTCGCAGGCCTCTTTAGACTGAATCCTTGATAGCGTAACCACTACAAAGCCCAACAGCACTGTTTAGATCCTTTGGTTGCCGTCTTCACCAATGCTTCTCAGGCCGATCTGTTTCATTCAGCATCTTAGTCATTTCGTATCCACTCAAAATCGCTAACAGTCCGAGGGGTATCACAAAGATAGAGATACGTATACGTGTCTACGTAGTGTTGCGAATAAAGTGAGCTTTGCCCAATAGAGAGCTTTGAATTTAAACGACGAGCTTCGGAATTTTCTGACAATAAACGTATTATAACGTATAAAATTATGCGCACATTTTTACCGTTCTAACATAAACAATGTCATCATTGTTTATGAATACAAAACTTAAGATAATTTTAACGCGTATCTCTTCGCACTATCGTCTTGATTTCTCATATACAAACAGATTATCTTAGAAATACCAATGCATGAAATAATTGTCAAAAAGCGTAAGATTAGGAATTTGTTCGAAGTGCTAGCGTTCTTTCCCGTCATCAACACTGTTATGCTATGATTTTCGCCAGCCCGCTGAAATTTAATGTTTGGAATCAAAGGTAAAAATCCAATTAAAGCTTTCATTTAGTGAATACGCCACAAAAGTTTTCTCATATATGAAATGTGATGCAGATATAGACGCTACAGGTGTAGATGCATAGCGTCAAATCCGCGCGAAGAGGCAAAAGTGATAACACGGAATAAACTCGTGGTCTGTGGTTTAGTAGTGTTTTACTTGGATTTGTTGATTTGCCCTCATCACTCCCACACCAAGCATCGCTGTTATCTTCAATATCTTTCTTTCCTTAGTATCTGTTATTGGTATACCCCACTTTTGTGGTCTTGGGTTGTAAGCTACAGAAACTGGTAGCCGTCAGTGAGTTAGGCATCGAACTTTATTATCTCCAAGGTACGACTTGTGCAAAAACTACTGTATTGAGGCGTTTTGATAAGAAGTGTGAACTCACATTGGCCACACCTCAACACCCGACCCACATGTAAACAGAAAGTTTGGCCCAGAGAGCCATGTCTATAGACATAGATGTGCTTGGCACCCCGGCATCCAAATCACTACGTACCAACTTTTTGCTGGCACGTATGTTAATTTACTCTACTGGAGGCTTCAACAACGATCACTATCGGTCCATTATGTTAATAAACAAGTTTAAGCAGGAGCAGTGATGTTTCCGTTTTTCTCTTTTCTTAAAATGGTGCACTTGCATTTCTCCAAATGGTTCAGGACCTCAACATAACACTTCTCCAGATCTGTTCCGACTTCTACTTGTGTGTGGTCTAGCCAGCAAACCGGCGCTTCCTTGCTGTTTCTAATATATCCAACCTTGTCTTTACCGCTCTTGTCGTAGACCGTCTTCGTTTACTTATTTATTTATTTTTTGACAAAATTTGACCAACTTCATGAGTTTTCATAGAGAGCCTCGGGGTTTGCCTTAGATCAGCAAATTTTCCAGAAGTATGCCAATTATAGTTGACCCGTTCGGTCTTCGATCTTGAGTAGTGATGGGTTGGCCTCAGAATTTTCATTGTTTGAAAATCATATACTCTATAGTGACCACAAAGTGTCAGTGAGTCTAATAGACGGGTATATTGTTGATGGCCTCTTTAACTTCAAGCAGGCTTTCCTCAACGTATTTGGAGATCTATTTTTGGGTCTTAAAGATGGTGCGCCTTCGTTTTTCTCTTTTGTGTATCTCTATGACGCACTTTTTGGGCTTCTATGCACCGTTCGGACAGTGACTGTAAATATTGAGACCGAGGTTGCCACTGATCCGGTTCACACAAATGCACTCACCCTTTTATGCGGCCAATGTTTGTTTGCTCCTTGATATCCATGTAGATTTAGATGAGACCAAATAGGGTCATTGTTGCCTATGTGGAGACATGGGCACTGTGCCTCATGAAAACAGGAGAACTAAGCCGCAAGAGCGCTAACAAAAGGTCCTTCTCATTACATGGAACTACCCAATAAGATTTCATTTTTGGCGAGGAAAGCAACGGAGATCATATGCAAAAACCAAGGCAATAAGTGAAGCTAAGAAGCTCAATACACATTTTCGCAATGTCATAAAACATGTTCTAGCCTCTCTCTAAGAGTCACAAAGACTCTCTCAAGACTCTAAGAAGTCTTAGATTTCAAACTGAAATGTGAACACCTCGAATTTCTTTCCGACATTTACAACTATCGACAGAAGATAATGAGCTTGCGAGAATTTAGACAGATACTCCGAATTGCAATTTCTCAGCATTGGTAACAAATACCTAGAGGGTTGTTGGATGTTGCATGACTCTACGTCTGCACTGCGTAAAAAATCTACACCAACGTTTCACATAGCCAACTCTTCATCCTGAAATTGAAACTCATAAAAGGCCGAATGTTTTGATTTAATCCACAGCGACCTTGTCGTTTATGCTCAGTATTGGCTCTAGTTCGTTGCCTTTACTTCTTGCTATCAATTCATCTCAAAAAGAATGCGTCCAGGATCTCCGGCCGTATTCCTTCAAATGAAATGATAATGAATCAGAAGCATCTCTCAATAGCGCCGAACCTTATTCAATATTCCATCAACGCGCAAAACACCAAAGCTATTGTTATAATATTGCATTACATGACTTCGTCGCAAAATGCATGAGATATTTATCCACGCCATTTAAAACGTGCAAAAGCTGTTAAAATCGCGATTTCAATCTTAAGCTGGGGACATTTCTTTTGCTCTCTCCTTACAGCAGTCAGCAAGCAAGCAAGCAACCTGTTGCCTTTTCTTGTTTTGCTTCTGCGTGCCTTCAGCCGTGCCACGGAATCGATTTCACTCTTTTCTATCTTGCAGCATCTCACTTTGCTTAAATTCGTAAATACGAATGTTCATACATGCTTCTCGCCTCGTACGTGAATGCATGCCGCACATGAAGATTGCTTGCAAGTCCATCATAAGATTCAGATTCACTTATCACTGCATCATTCAGATAATACCTGTCCAGGTGCAGATTCCGTTTCGCAAGAAGCTTCGTGGTCTGATGCTGGCTCGGGGCCAAGATAAACTTGATCTTGTTGTTCCGAGTAAGTCTGCAACGATGAAAAAGTTAGGTGCTACCTATAATTCGTATAAGGCTCGCATCTAGATGGGAACATGTATTTTATTATTATGTCTGCCGTATGCAGCGATACGCTCTCCTTTTACGACTTCCTCACATTAAAAAAATGCATGTATGACTATGACTGCTGTGCAACGCAAAGTATCTATGATACATTTGATAAACGACTTTAAGACAGCATAATATGGTGATTTCTTACGGTCAAGCTCAGATTGGAGTTTTTCTTGGCTGTCTGTATCTTTTATCAGCTCTGATAGTTTTATTGTGTGTCCAATTGTTTATTTATTCACATAGTTTTTTGGAAAATTTTTTCTTTTGTCAAAGCAGTAAGAAATTCGCCGAATTCTGTGAAAATGTGCAGACAATCTTCAATAGTACAATCGGATCGATGCTATCGAATCAAATTTCCCACGGTTAAGTGATTTGAGAAAGTGTCTTTTAGAAGAAATCTGATAAAATGTGAATAGGATTGTCGTGACATGTGGATGTGGGCATTTACGGTCTATGCGGCTCTTATTATAGTAGTAAGTTCCTTAGAGATAAGGTGATCTTGTGTTTTTCTGGACAGTATTTAAATTTATGACAATGAGCGCCAACTAAGGAAAGCACAACACGAGGAACTTGCCATTATCTGATTTTCAATGGCCAAAAATTTCATTCCTTTATGTTTTGTAATGAAAAGTGTGTGTGTGAATATCTAAACAAATCTTTCTTGTCTTGTAAGTTGTCGCCAAATGATCTTATCGTTTTTAAAACCATACAATGCATTCAATGAAAATTTTTCAAATGCATAAGCGCTCTATATATGAAAAACTACTCCGTCTTACAAGCAAAAGCTTGTGGACTTTATATGTCCACCGGGCCATCCTTCTTTCTCTTGGCGACGCGTTTCGATGAGCTGCAGCCATTATCCGCTCACTCTTTATCGAATAATTGCAATTTTGTAATATTACGTATTGATTTCTTCATAAAAGGTGCTCGATTATGGCATCGAACAACCTTCGTGACTTGGGCTTTATCCTTGAAAATGTATTCTTGCATAACTTCTAATAAAAGAAATGCACATTGGATTCTTAGATCCTATTAGAAAAGTTTTTTTCCATAAGGAAAATTCAGTTGATTTTTATATTCTTTTTGTAAATATGTTATAAAAAAAACTTACAGGGTTTTAACCATGATGGTAATTTTGTGTACATTATCACTACTCCATACAGCACAGGAGCTGAGCTGTGGGGACTTTTTTTAAATTATAAATAAAGTAGCATGAATAGTGTTCATTTACGTCTTCATAGAATTTGGCCACCAACTCATTCTCTCAATTCCGAGCCTTCAGAGCCTCTTCCCATACCTTCTCGCAAAGGGAAATATAATTCCAATAATGCCAGGCATTAGAAAAGGCATTAGAAAAGCGAAAAGATAGCAATCAGAAAACACTAAGACGACAGGAAAATAAGAACAGTGGTTCATAATACCCCAACTAAATGACACCAAGAGCACCTTGGCACAGCATGAAAACAGACCCGCAATACGGAGCAGGATTCAATCAGAATAAGTTTTATTTTATTTGGAGAGGTAAATTTTCCCATTTTATCCCCTTCAACAAAAAACAAGTCTAAATAATTTATTTGGATTCGTAAATTTTCTCATATTCATACAACAAACAAAAATACTCCCTCTCGTTTGAAAGTTTTCGTCCGAAAGAATGCAATACACATATAAATATACTTATGCTTTTTCTATCTCTTTCTGTGAGAAATCGCCCGGGAGTGTTCTTACTGATTGTGTTAAAACTATAATATCGATTGGAGGGACTTCGGGTGAGAGGAAAAATGGTGTCATGTAACGAGCAAATTTTTCTGTTCAAGAATTCTCGCCTATTTTGAATATTAACTCTGAGATTTTTTAGAATTTGCATGGACAGTTTGAAAAAAAAAATTAGTTTTGGCCACAGTATATTTCTTTTCTGAATATGTCTCGTACAATTTGCACGAAAATCAACTATACCTTAAATAATTTATGTGTGATTCAATTGTGTGGTGTGCGAGGTGTGCGAAAACGGAATGAAACGTGATATTGCAAGCGATTTGGCAACGTTGTGTCAACCAGCTTATTCTGAACCGGTCCGTTTATGCTTTCCACTTTCTCAGTCCAAGTTTGAATTCAGCACAGGTAAAGTATTATTTTTGACAGCGCCATCTGTGAACTCTCGTTTTTGATGTGTGTTTCAAAAATGAAGCATTGGAATTCAGAGTGATGTTGTACAATCATGTTTTGGATTCAACATAGCGAAATCGTGAGTGATATTTTGGAAAAGTTCAAACAGGCCTATGGGGAGCATTGCTTTTCAATAGAACAAGCTTTGCGCTGACCCAAATCATTGTTAGAAGGCCGAAAACACGTTGAAGATCGTGTCAAAAACCGTCACTTAAAACAGACGGAAACGTTGAACGTGTTAGGAATCTTATGAGATTGCACCGTTGTTCAGCAATAAGTATGATCAGTGATTTCGTTGAAATTTCGACACTTTCGCCGTACAACAAATTTCAGCTGACAAGTTTAGCTTTGAAAAATTTGTGCCCAAATGGTGTCGAAAAACCGCACAACTGAATAGAAGGACAATCAAAGAAACAGGTGGGTTGATCTTTTTGATCAACTTCTTCATTTCTGTGATCACATGTGATGAACCCTGGATATTCGATGTGATCCTGAAACAAAGCCACAAACCGAAGAGTGGTACACTCCGTCTTGAGGAGTGAGCAAATCAAATAGTAAGATCATTCTGATTTATTTTATTTTTAATAGTAAGGGCATCGTGCACAAAGAATTTTTTCCGGCAGGAGAAACTATCAACAACGTATTTTATAAAATTGTCCGTAGAAGGATCGGGAAATTAGTGTTTTGTGCGAGACCAGACATTGCAGACAACTGGGTACCCTTTGTCAAACGGCCATTCCCTTCAGTGAATTTTTGTTCTCAAAACGCTTTCTGTTGTTTGCATCTCCGGTTATTCAACCATCCTATTCACCTGATTTGAGTCCTTGTGTGTTTTTACTTTTCGAAATTGACACATGTCTGGAAAGGACGTCATTTTGAAATTCTGCAAACCATTGACTGACAAACCAGTCAAAAGGCATACCATTCGAAGACTTCCAGTGTTGCTATCTAGAGTGGAAACCAAGAATGGAACTTCGCTGATCGATAAGGAACTACTCTGAAGATTACTGTCAATAAGATTGTTGTATGAAAAAATTGAAAACTTTTTTAAAAAAATTTAGTATTCAAAAAATAGCAAAAAATTATGCTCCAATCTTAATTGGCATTTGGCCTCATTTGGTATTTGGCCGTATCGATTTTCTCTTCGTTTCCACATAGTTTGATTAAACTCAACTAATGCGAATGAACAATTCTAAATAATTCTGTCTCTGATATTTCATCTGAAAATATTTTAAATACTTTACTTAAATATAAATCAAACAAATATAGTTTATTCATAGCAAAATTCCAAAAATACTCTTTAGGCCTCAACTTTATCCTGAAAATAAAGGGAAAGCTGATAATAATTTAATAGGGATGACGCGCATTTGACTATTGCTTCAAAAATCATATCTAATTTCTGTAATACCCCAACACAAGATTCATAGATCTAAGTTTAAAGGCCAATAGGCTTGAACCCAGACCCACCAACGACGAAGGGTAAGCGACGATCCGAATCTTTAGTGGTAAATCTTGATCCTTTGATTGTTCTTTTTCATGTTTTCATTCTTAGTGTAGATACACTACTCAGAAATAATTTTCAAAAATTACTCTATATCATTCTCTCTATCTTTTATTTCTATTTATTGGGAATAGGCAGGACTTTAAGCAAGCAGGGATTGAATGCTGTGGATTATTTGTCTGGAATTCACAAATGGATGTTTGGAACCTAAACTTTTCACGATTGAATGTACATCCAAAAATATTTTGCATGAAGAGAGAGATAGAATTTAATTTATCTAATAATTCTCTTACAACTGCGATTCCTCCCTTCAGAATGAAGGGAGGAATTGCAGTTGCAGCTGTACTATTAACTTTAAATAATACAAGCGCTGTCATTACTTTCTATTCAAAAGAGGTCCAGGGAAACGTTCGTCCCATCTGATGAAAAGCTTCAGAGATAAATAACTGAGAAAACG
The DNA here is from genome assembly GCA_954870665.1 of Stratiomys singularior. Taxonomy (NCBI): domain Eukaryota; kingdom Metazoa; phylum Arthropoda; class Insecta; order Diptera; family Stratiomyidae; genus Stratiomys; species Stratiomys singularior. The sequence goes on along the minus strand of OX940878.1, from coordinate 128,363,374 downwards.
TAAATTGCCCAATATTAGGAAAAATTCATTAGACAGGCTACTCTTGAGAGGTGACATGAACGCTGCTTTGAGTGATAAGGCTATTAATAAATTAAGTTGGTCTAGGGGAGAAAACTGCACTTTTGCAAGATATACGATGATATACGATATACGACATGTAGTGCAGGCTTTTGTGCTTTGTACACTAGAGCTAATTCATTACAATCTGAAACTGGTAGTTCTCTACAAGTCTGGCAAAATCTGGTACTTGTGATGTGAGAAACAAATCAGACTTAAATCGTCAAATTCAAAAGTGATCTAAGCGGAACCAAACTTGACCTCAATAGTTTTCCCGAAGGTACCATCACAGCTTCCTAGGCTGGTATTCCAACCCCAGAAACACATATCCAACTGTCACCAGTGGGATTCGAACCCGACGTATGTTGTTCAGATGTGGTCTTCCCTAATTTTTGCGCCCTCTGCAGACCTAGAAACTGCTTACTTCCCTTCCAAATCCAAATTTCCCACTCAAAAGACCAATTCTTCATCACAGTAAAAAAAAAAAATTTTGTGAAGTAGCAAATAAGTAGGAAAAAGGAAAAAATTTTGACCAAAAGATTAACTTTTCTAGTGCGTTTCTGTAGGGCGCATAGCAAATGTCTACTTTGCGGTGGCTTGAGCGATCGGCATACTCATTTCCAGACGCAATAACCAAGCGGGCAAAGTAGTATATGATATGCTACAAGACAAAATTCTGTTCATTCACTTTCCCTGAGAACCGACCTTCTATTTCCCTCAAGGTATCGGTTCTACTCTCGATTTCTCCTTAGGGGATGTAAACGTCTACGCCTCGGAACCCACTGTATTGCAAGCACTTTTTTTTCCTCATTTTTTCGTGGTGTTCTTATTAGAAGCAGCAACTAATTCGTCTCATGTGTCGAAACAGTTCCACTGCTTCAAAAAAGCTAATTGGCGCATATTCCGTACAATTATAAACGGTAGAGATCCGCATGACCGTAGCAACTACCGGCCAATAAAATAACTGTCGGCTCTTGGCAAACTATTCGAGAAGCTTATCTTGAAAATTTTGACGAATTATGTCGAAAACAATGATATTGTCTCTCACTTTAAGTTTGGCTTCAGACATGGATACTCCACAGAACATCAACTACTACATGTTTCCAAAGCCATAAAAGAATAACATCCATCACAATGACATCCTTTCTCACTTCAAGTTTGGCTTCAGACATGGATACTCCACAGAACATCAACTACTAAATGTTTCCAAAGACATAAAAGCAGCACTAACTAGAAAACAGTCGGTTGGCTTACTGACCATTTATATTTAAAAGGCGTTCGATACCGTCTGGCCTAATTCATAAACTTACAGAGTGTAGTACTCCTCCTTACCTACTGAAACTAATCGCATCCTTCTTGGGTAACAGAACATACCACGTGAAAGTTCGAGGTGCAGCATCGACTCCCAAAACCGCTCCTGCGGGTGTTCCACAAAGGTCTTGTCTGAGTCCGGCTCTTTACAATGTATACACGTCTGACATTCCCATAAGTCAAAACTGCCAATTAGCGGCTTTTGTGAACAACGTTTGTCTCTACACCTCTTGCAACAATCCCAACCAGATCATTTCAAATGTAGAAGTAATACTGGAAAAAATCAACCAATTCTCCCACAGGTGGGAAATCAAAATCATTGTCAACAACACCGCGGCAATATTCTTGCCAAAAATGATCTGATATGCTGCCAAAAAGGTCCATAAACTTTTTAGTCCAAATGAATCCCTGGTCCGAAAAACTGACTTATTTGGGTCTAAGACTTATTGGGTCTAAGATCACATCGAGCACATCAGTTCTAGGGCATTTAAGTCGGTTCTGTGTTTATATCCATTGCTCAATCGAATGTCGAATATGAGTCAGCGCAATAAAATCCTTATCCTCAAAACTTGGAACCAATGTGCTAAATATCTTAAAGCTAAGCTTCAAGTCACCCAAAATCGTTATTTAAAAACGACCGTAAACCAACATTGCTTTTACTTAGATTACTACACCAAATAAGTATATTACCCCTATCAGCAAGCTTGTGGAATCGCGTAGAGCCAATCTGTCCAAAAAAGCCAAATACTCCCTGAATCCCCTCATCAAATCTCTTAGTGATATGTAAGACCAAGACCAAGTGTCCTCAGCCAGGAATCTGTCAAGAGTAATTAGATTATATTTTAAGTCATAATTATTATAAGAAAAATTAGTTATAAGTTAGATGTAAGCGTAGTAGAGGTTTTTGTTAAATTTTCCTCTCGATCTAGTTACTAGTATCCTTCCTCAGATAACTTATCGTGAACTGAGTATAAATGTTATGTTAACATACTTGTAATGAAAGTTCCTCCAAATCTCTAGACAAAAGAAAACAACAGTTAGAACTCTATACAAAAGACAATATCAACAAATAATTTTATATTTAAAAAAAGGATTAACTTTTTTGTGAATAGTTCAAAATTTTCAAATCATTCTGAAAAACAAGAAAAAAATTTAATAAATAAACGTTTCTATGAGTTCAATGGTTGACGTTCTTTGATTTTCTACTCAGTGTCCTTTTTTTATGCTAGCCATATATTTGCAATTTTACGTAATTGAAACCTTTCTTTATTTTCTTACTGCGTTATTGGTGGTCAGATAAATGTAAAAATACAGCATTCATTGGAAAGTTAATCTAAAAATGTACTTTGCAGACCTACGCTATTACTTTCCATATCTCAGCGATAACCTCTTTTATTCATTCTTATACTGCTTGTGTTCTATTGATTTGATCCAATACCAATAATGTATGCGAGTCGTTATGTGGACCTCGTATGAGCTCAATATGTGCTACTGCTGAGGTTCTTTCTGCGAATACACATGGATCTGTTGTAATCGCTGACTGTTAATACTCTGCGTTACTAATAAGAACAATTCGCATATGAACTGTTCATAATAATAAAACTGCATAACTTTACAAATTAAACCTTAATTAGTTCATATAAAAAACCGTTAGTGCATACCTGCACTTTTCTTGGAATGCGCACCTTTTATTGATTGCACTTATTAAATATTCTCGCTTCGACTGTTGGATTGCATTCTACGATCAGCTTGGATCCATTGCATACATATGATATATTAATGTGATCGCCAGAAAATACACTTATGAGCAAATGTGAAATTTAATCACGATCTGAATGGATAAATTACATTTTGATGATTAAACAGAATTTTTTCCTCGAAAGGGTACCGGAGGTTCCCGCTAAGATCAAGCACTGAATCATATCTTAGAAAGTTTGAACTTTATACTCCCGTAAAAGCATTGCGTATCTCTCCATTGAGATATTTATCTTCACACAATAGTATGAGTTACAATAGAACGAACGAAATTAAAAGATAATATGGCAAATAACAAAATTCCAAAAATACCAACTTGTTAGTATGATTAAATGCATCCTCCCTTGCTTTCTTGCCACACTATGAAAAACTCTGCGGCTTGCTTGAAAGCTTCAAGTTAACAATTTGTAATTGACAGTGAGTCTGCCTGGATACATTTGTTCATATGTACATGATATGTATATGAAAGAGAAAGTACTTTGAGGGGCCCAATAGGCTGTGGGAAATTAAATGGCTGGAGAGAGAAACATTTTCAACTCGGATCGTGAATGAATGAAGTTTGTTTGTCGATGTGACTTGTTTCGATTATTATCGAATTAAAATTGACTAGAGGAATCCGATGATTCAAAAAAGGCTTAGTGTTTAGTAGAAGAAAGCCTGTTAGGTATTCAGGACTTGCCGTATAAGTTTTGATAGTTTTTATATTGTTTTATGGCTTTCAAGTGATTTATGCTTGTTACAGGAATTTAATACGAAACGATTTCGCTTGGCTTTTGCACCAAGCTAATTCATTTTCAATTCGCAACGGTTCATTCGTGCATAAATTTAGTGTAATTCAAGTTCCTAATCGTTTCTCTTCTAAAGCCTAAACAAACAGGTTGAAGTGAGAGTGCAATTGACTCTAAAAACTTCTTAGCCTGAAAATAATCTTCTCGTTGGTCTTAATTTATCATTGACTTTTGATTTTCCATAATTTATTTGTATTTTTCTTTTATCTTTTTTCTTTTCCTTCATTCCAAAACAATAAGACCTGAAATGAAATGAAGCAATTGGCATAATGGAACCATATTCAATCCTTCAATAAAAAAAATTAAATGAAATGCAATCATTCAATGAATTAAGTTATTTTTGATTAATTAAAAATGAAGCGAAATCAGCTTAAACTCTTGAACATCATGAACAAAAATAAGCTATCATAATTTTTACATTGAACACTTTTTTGGTCCCTTAAGCATTCGTCCTACCTGTTATTAGCTATCATTCTGTCCTATTAAGGACTCAATTCTTTGAAGCACTTCGATAGCTTGCTTTGATTTACCTATTTTCTGCTACAAGTTCATATTTCTACCTTCCGTTTGGATTATGCTTGAACTGATCTGGAATATCTTTGAAGTGGCTGTTTTGAACATCAAGGTCCAACAACAATATGTCATGCCAACATGCAAACATCATCAGACATCGGTTAGCTTTTTTAAATTTTTCAGCTTATGGGATTTTTCGGCTTATGGGATTTTTTAAATTTATGAATATGGTCTCTAATCGTAAACCCAGCTGTGAATCTGGCTGACTCTGCTCCCATTGTGTTCGGCATCTTATTACTTATATTATTTGAAAAATGTTTATCTGACAGGAAGCTTATTGAATTGGTGTTTCTGATGGTCTTTTAGCAGTTCTTCTTGTATGTCTAGTAATATTTTTTCACTGTTAGAGTATATGCCTGATTTTAAGGAAGTCGGTGAGAATATTGGCTGGCGTTCCCACAAAATTGTTTTCACGAAACTAATACTTCATCCTTCTGCATTGTCTTGACTGCATTTGCTACTAAATCCAGAATTATGTACTATGTATTCAGCAAGGTCTAACGGGACATAGTGAGGATGTCTACTAGACTCTATGATGGATAGAGCTTCAAAAAATCACTACAAATGTTGGCTCCTCGTTGGAGGAGGTATTCTCTATCTCTGATCCAAACATAACCCCCCTTCAATATGGCTACCTATTTGAAGATTCATGTGGCTAAAAGCTGTTTTCAGCCTCCTTTTTCAAGCAATTCTTCCGTGATCTTTCGAATACACTGATATCACGCATACTGTATGATCAAGCACTCCTTCAATTTTCGTGATTTTCTTGCGCGTCTTTTAAGGGAGACTTTGTCCTTGGAGTGCCAGGTTTCAGGTGTATACATTTAACTTTTTTTTAAAGGAACGAGAAAAGCTTTCTGAGTGCGGTTTTCTTCTTGCTTTTATTCATGATATACAAAACGTTGAACAATTTTTCTTTAAAAAAAACCAAAAAACCGCGATAACATGTCCTCAAATCGTGGGAGGGAAACGGCTAACATCACTGCCTCCTCCTTGTTGATCTGAAACAAAAATTTAAAGCCTATTATCTATCTGTGTCCCTTTGGTCATGGAATGACGGATGGGTTTTTCGTTTAGTACAAATTTCGGAGTTTTAGTACAGTCAAATTTTCGCTTTTTTTTTGTATAAAAAGATAAATAATATATACAAAAATGTATCTATCGCAAAAACGATCCTTCATTCTGTGAAGACATATTTTCTGAGTATGCTCTCCAAATTTCAGGTCGATATGTTAATTACAGTGGTCAGGAGAATGTCAGCCATTTTTAAAAACGTGTTTTCGAGAAAAACGCGTTTAAAGTTTTGTAATGTGTTTACACAAATCTGTTTATAATTACCGCCAATCGGCGATGCCTGTTCCATAGAGGCATTTCTCCTCTTCTAGCTGCCTATGTTGAGCCACTAACATCTCCTGCTGGTCAATTCGGACCTTTTTTGTTGCATCGGTCACCTGCCTCTCCGCGCGCTGGATCCTTGCTTTGTCCCGTGAATGGACCCAGCTCTCAGCGAATGTTCCAATCCGGACACCCATGAGGAGATCCATGGCAATTACCAATGATTCCTTACCTTCGTTGATGGTAATCACTGCTAATTTCCTGGCAATATTGACCACATCAGCGCCGGAATGAAAATTTTTTGGCGCACGCATCCAAATCATATTATTAAGTGACTCATTACTGTTTTGAGTATGAGCACCCAAACATCTTTCGAGCAAATCGTCCGACAACAAGTCTTTGTAAATTGGCTCGATGGTCTTCAGAACAGTGTCACTAAGAAGAGCCTTGTGCTTTTATAAAGTATCCGACGCTTCAGCCTAACGCCACGTAAAGCAGCTGTTTTCACCTGGTGGACACACATCATGCTGGGGTTTTGATCCATGGAGCTCTTGTGGTAATACGTGGTCCATATCGCGTCCTTCATGGCTTGCACAAAATGTGAATTTCGGCAGAAAACCGCCATAGTATTTAGTGAGTTGTCCGATCGCTTTATTTATAAGTTTCCCTGCCCCTTTTCCTCCGAGACCCTTAGTTCTTTTTTCATTCATATGGCTTCAAAGAATCCCTTAAATGTTTTACTGTCACCATCTCCGGCGTAAGTGACGTATTTGTTTTTCTAATTCCCAGCGATTAGGGGGTTGCAGATGCGATCTTTTGCGCTCGTACTGTTTTGGGTGATCTTTTGTCTCCTTTCGAGGCATATTGCGCACAAATTTTCGATATATTACTTGAAAATAACGAAAAACAAAAAACACAGCCGCTACGATGTTTTCGCTTTTAATGCCGAAGCTAGACTGAAATAACCGTTGGAAAATCGATAAAGGAGAGAGTAGGGACCCTATTCAAAGGTTTCTTAGCATAAAAGGCTCTGTATACCTGCGTCAGACGCGCTGAGACCTGCAGGAACCCAGCTAGCCAGACGCCCCGCTGCGCTGACGGTGTCAACTTTAAACGAGTTTAAAATATCGTAAACGTTCGAAATCCTGGAAACGTTCGACAGATTTATTGCTACTTACATGTAGATAAAGAATCCTTAATCAAAAAAAAATTTAGTTTTTGAAAATTTCAAGGACAAAGTCTCCATTAAGGAGATCCTAATATGATTTGATCGATAGGAGGCGCCGTTGTCTCCGGTTATTGGTAATCCTCCTTCTTCTTCGTCTTCCTTGCCTATAGGAATGGGATTCTTCTGATTTGAATGCTTCATAATGCGCTATATAAACAGACCTGCACCGATGTAATATACCCCACTGTTCCAGGCCAGTTTCTCGGCATGACAAAGGCACCTCCCCCATCTGCTTTGGTTGGTAGATTAGATGTTTTGAGCCAGTTTTCCTAATATCAAATATATCCCTCCTCAACGTATCTAAAACGGGAGCATCTTAACTTTGAGCAAGGCAATTAAAAATCATAACCAATACCATCTCTACATTCTTAAAGCGATTCTGATCGGTGTATTTTTAGAAGTATAGAACATTAAGTTGGCAACGTTTTTCAATGCTTCGTATAGTGTGATAACAGCCATGCGTTTAAAAGTTAGTTACGTTTGCCATTGTCTGTCACGAGTAGGTTGACACCTGAGCAACGTCGGCAAATAGTGCAGGTTTTTTTCGGAAAAAAACGGTTCTATACGAGAAACTCATCGCGCACTCCGTCAATTTTATGGCCGACGTAATCGTTGATCAGAACAATCAATTCAATAAACCACGGATCCTTTCTGGAGCACGTTTTTGTGGTGAAGAAACCATTGCAGCTGTAAAGCGTAGATCCATGTGAGTACATTCGACATCGTGCTCATCAATTAAACCTGTACCCATCCCATGATGGGTAGAAGATATGGAAGATTTTACGGAAGGATCTAACTTATTAGTTACAGTTCCAGGTCGCAAAACAGGAAAGAAACTTAAGCGTGAAAAAGAATAAAGTGAAAAAATTGTTCGCTATTTTGTTTGACACGGAAAGTATTCATAGTAAGTAAAACGGGAAGTACCAGTCGAAGCCAAAACAATCATTTTGAACAAACAAAGGGCTTTTGGGCGTGAAGATCGACAGCTGACCGATTATTCTCTGTCAAACAAGCGCTGGAGTAGTGGTGGGAGTTCACCTTGGATGTTCAGCAAATTTTTGTGAACTTTAACAAGCATAGGACAGTATTGACAGGAACTCAACGCGTCATGTTTGATGTTGTCATTTTTGCAAGATTTGGACATCTGATGAAAATGACATTGATGTCTGAAAAAATCATTCTAATCAGCTGAAATGCTTTCGACAAAAAAGGTGGACTGAAAAAAAGCGCTGTCACCTGCTTGTGCTGCTTTCGCTAACACTAGAAAAGGTGCGGACTTTACATAATTTGAAATCGCCGAATAGAAAAAAACGTTCATCATAGAATTTTAAAACCAATCAATACGAAGTTCTTAACGAACAAGAAGCCTCCAAAGTGAGAACCCTGGAAGCTGCAATGAGCTGGTCATGCGCAACGAATGAAAAGGAAGCGGATACTAGTTAGATATTCGTAGTTTAAGGAAAAACTCAAGTAGAAAAGCTCAGGAAGCTCTAGGTGAGCTCGATGAATAACGAAAGTAAACTTCGTCGTCTGACTTCCTATAAGGGTGATATTAGGGTTGGTTGACTGTGAATGTTGGAGGCGTAGTTTACGGGATGCCACGGAATGCGTGAAGTTATAGCATGAAAGTAACAATGACAAAAAAATTTAATTTGTTCAAGGCTCATAGAAGCTGTTAACTTATAGTAAAGGAAGACGCGTATGGCACCCGCAAAACTCATAACATCTGCATTCACTTTTCAAAAAGTGTCTCACTAGAGGCAACAAGTAAGTCGGCAAAAATGCGGTCTTAGGATAATTTGGGTTAAACCGAGGTTCAATAGAAGTCTTTCAGATTACATAAGCCTACTTAACAAGTAGTACGTAAGATACTATGTCCAATCGATTTAGACCATGAAATAATGCTATAAAAATTTGTTTAAGAAATTTCAATTCATAAATTAACTTTCAATATAAAATCCGTTTAGTTTTGTCAAGTTCATAAAAAAGAAATAAAAATAATCAGGAGCTTTTGCATATTTTTCTCTGCAATCGCTCATTTTTTTCACTGATTTCTTCATTATCTTTTGACTGCACCACTGCTTACTCAATTTATTCATATTTCGCATTGAAATTGAAGTTTTTAACGCGTATTGTCTTCAAGTGGGCTTTTATCTTGGCTTCAGAAATGAATCTCAGTACGCAATCTGCATCAGCTTGTATGTAACATGGTGCAAATGCGAAGATATTTCCAATTCTTTGCAAGCGAACGTGTCTGGTCCTAAAAATTCGCAAGATAATCTCTCAGTCCTCTGAAAAGCGAATGGAAGTGTTGTAAATTGAAATCGAGCAACACATACCATACACCTGATCAAGCTATAAAAGTTGTTGGGACAAACAATTGGAAAAATAATAATTAAAAAGAAATATCTGCAGCTGCTGACTTGATTACGCTGGTAGTGCGTACCACATCCAAGCGATTCAACTTGATGATAATCTCAGGTTTGCCAACCAATCAATTCAATACGCTCTGCAGAAACACTCAGAGTTGACCGATAAACTCTGGTAGTATCCCCGTATATTGCAAGCATAACATCAACGCACGGATGAAGATACAATTTACCAGATACAATCTCGGTCTAATAATTTCGCTTCTCAGGTGTACAAGAATCGCGTCGGGCAGCAGCTTAACCATTTATTAAATAGGCCCATCATGATCGCGAAGTACAAGTTTAAACAACGGCGACTTCGCGAATGATCCGCTCATGTGGAAATCATAAATCGCGGCTAATAATACCCAGCATAGTGAGATGAGTTTTCGCAAAGTGAAAACGAAGGCTGCATCTATCTTGCAGATAAATTGACTTTATTTCTATTTTCATTCCAAGAGATCAGTCGGGTCCAATGAAAATCGTCATCAATATTTTATCGATTGGTTTATTGCATCGTTGGTAGAACTTTCAAGGGTCAGCGTGTTAACACTTTTATGTAGGCAAAGAAGAATTATTGTCGTTCCGAATACAACAAGTTTATTGTGCCGACCATACATTTAATGGAACTTACTTTACCGAGCACATACTGAAGTAAAGAGGATAATAGTTTGCAGTAATTGTATTTAAAGTTTAAAGTTTGCAGTAATTGTATTTAAAGTTTAAAGTTTGCAGTAAATTGTATGTAAAGGGTCAGCGTGTTAACACTTTTATGTAGGCAAAGAAGAATTATTGTCGTTCCGAATACAACAAGTTTATTGTGCCGACCATACATTTAATGGAACTTACTTTACCGAGCACATACTGAAGTAAAGAGGATAATAGTTTGCAGTAATTGTATTTAGTGTCGAAGTTTTATTTTTGCAGTTTGAATTATCTACAGACAAACCTATTAAGGACAACTCATAATATTTGCTAATGCACCAACGGTATTATGCTAATCATTTTGTAAACTCAATCATCACATGACTAATTTAGCTTTCCCAGAAGACAAAGGACATAATTGTTAATATTACGCTGAATACTCATATGTTGAATTTTACTTCGTAAATTGTTGAATGCCAGGAGAAACACATATTTGCCTGTTTTCATTTATTTTTGAATAAAACCCTGCAAAAAATTCAGACAACACAGAAACTGCAAAGTAAAACAACAAACTTGCCTGATAAAATGAAATTATTCAATATTGTTTGATAAATCTATGTATACAAATTACTGATTTATCGTTAACCTACACGAACGATGAAGTAACCTCACCATTAACAACCGAGCAATTGTTGTTAGATGAAGCGTTAAATACGAGTTGTAAAACGTCGACTTAAATTCCTATGTTTCATAACAAGAAAATTAATTAGATAATGTTACCAGTATTATCATCGGTACCAGCTTCAAAAAAAAGCTTGGTGGGTGTTTCACCATTGCAATTTAACGTCAATTTTACACATCATTTTACAAATAAATGGTAATTGCTCGTAAAATTTATTGACGAAATGAGAGCTTGTAATTTATATTGATTTGTTAATGCTTCGTAGTTTATTAAAATTATAATCAAATTCACTATGCATGAGTAGGATTGAAAAGAAAACAATTGGAGTTTGAACTGCTGAAGTATATGAAGAAAGTTTTCTTTTGACACGCCTACCGATTCATAAACTCAATTCAGAAACATCCATGTAAACGGTCGCCTTTGAATTATTTATAAGTATTTAGGATTTCTTCTACTTCTATGCCGCTATAGGTCTCTCACCCCTCTAAGGATCCGCTTTCGTTGGTTTCGATCGTCCGACATCGTCCTTTGCATTTTTTAATGGTGAAATCAAGGTACGGTGAACATTTCCTTGCACCATGGATGGAGGTTAAAATTTTTCAAATAAATTTACATTAAATCCACGTCAATGTCTGTATCATAACGAATAACGACAATCAGACGTAAAGTACCCAACATTTATTTTTTGATTTTCCATTCCAAAATGCTATGTTTTTGTTTTTATTTTGACAGATACATCTTTCGGGCGTATGTTGCTCCCTTCTTAAGTGTCGATCATTTTCTATATTTTCGTTAGTGTCAATGAGAAAATAACTGTCACTGAAGAAGGTACCAACTTACTCTCGAAATATATAACTGTCAAAATTCAAACAAAAACTGAGCATTTTGGAATGGAAAATCAAAAAACAAAAGATAGTTTGGAAGCACTAAACAGCGGAAAATACACACAGTGTAAAGATCCCTTCTTCCTGAATACTAGAGAATCATTGAATCAACATACATTTTCAATGGTATTCAGATCGGCAAATTACCAGGATATGAAATGACAGCGATACTAGCACCACCAAATATGTTTTGGACGATCGGGCCACAATGACATCGAGCGGCATCATGTAGAAAGGTTGAATTAATGCACTTCTCCGGTCGAAATTCATTCGTTTGCTGGCAGTTTGCAAAGGACTCCCAATAATGCTCTTACTGATGTCGATCATCGATTTCACGGAAAAGAAAAATTTTTTTCTTAGTAACACAGTTTTGTTAAATCTACTTGCTATCTGACTCTGTTATCTATCTTCTTATATCTTTACACTTTGTCATGTTGTTTTAATATCAGCTTTAAAGTAAAATACACGGAACTATTTAGGTAATCAATTGTCCATGTCCATTTTGAATCCTCATCATTCGGCTTTCTTTCTCAGTATGTGTAATTTCTCTCAAGTGTAACCAACATAATTTTTCTGTGCTCCGAATATGTCACCTTTTGTGCAAACAAATCACAATGTCGGGGAAGGATTACTTCTTTGTTTTCATTTGAAGAAATCTGCAGCTGAATGTCGTCGTGTGCCGCAGGAAGCCTATGGAGATCATGCTCCATTGAATTCCACTTGTGAGTACTGGTTTCGACCACTATTTGTTTTCGTCGATGACACAGACCCTTGAGTAACAGCACTTCCGCTCTTTTAAAAAACTCCAAAATTGAATTGATTCGCGGCTAGCCTCAAAAGATGAGTCGTTCATTCGACGAGGAATCCTTACGTTACAAGAAAGATTGAAAAAAGTAGTGGCTAGCGATGGACAATACTTTGAAAAATTAATTTGTAGCAAATTATAACACAATAAAATGTCAAACTAGAAAAAATCCTTTAAAACTTTTTTGTAGATGTAAAACATATGGATAACTTTGAAAAAAAAAACTTTAGAAAATTGAATGATGCTATGATGCTATTTAGACGAAAATTTTGAAAAAGTTATGAAAATGATGAGTGCTCCTAATATTCTAAACCAGGACTGCATCATAGTGAAAAAGTGGGCTCCTTTGTTAACAAGGAGGGAAGATCCACCGGAGACGATCCACCGAAGCTGCTTAGTGAACGTGTTGATCTAAGTCTTGCAGAAAAATTAATACTGTTCAGTTGTGTATAATTTTTTTTCGTGTTGAGGAGAGGTACATCTTCTGGTTATCATACGCACTCTAAGTTTTCAAATGTCTCTTGTCAAAATAAGTCAAAAATGGCTAGTAGTTGGCCCTTAATTGATGAAGGATACCAAACGGATATGTCAAAAATTTGCGCTTTATAAAGTCAAGTTGGAATGTTAACGTGGTATTCGGCAAGGATATGGTCAATAAACATAAAATACCTCGATTGTCTAGAAAACTCCGATCTGGAAATTTCTTTCATGTGAACCACGTTCAGAAATAGATGGCCAGTTGACACGAGTGGACCTCTAAGCAATCGCATAGGGGAATTGTGGGGCAGTTGTAGAGTAAGCAGCTGAGATTAGTAAATGGAATCAATCAATGCTTTTCTAGGAAAGTACTCGAACTTAGATTGCAAGATCTGCGTTACAGACATTAAAAGAGCGGTGCCTAGAAACATATCTTCACCAACCATAGTCGTGAGATCATATGCCAATTGATTGAAATTTTTCCTAGCATTGGACAAATTTTCGGAAGAAAAGTCACTGAATTCCCAGAAAGCATTGAAATGGGTATTAATAATATTTAATTAATATAGTTCTCTATGATATATTATAGTTCTAAGAACGATATTTCCAATTTGCTCCTCTATGGTCTTCGCAAGCTTTTTTCTGATGTTGAACTCAGCGAATAAGTTAATCTCTTCCTCTTCTGGCCATTTTTTAGTGTAAAATCAATAAAATCAAAAGTAACAAAATCGAGAAGAGATAACAAAGTGATGTTATCTGTATGAAACACATTGCCTATCAATACAAACTATTTATTTTCAAACGTTCTATGCTAGCAAGTCAATACATTGTGTCCATTCTTTCACTAGTGGGCAAATTCCATTTAAAACAATGGGACTTGTGAGAAGGTTTTTAGCAAAATCAGTAGATTTTTCACCAGGAGTTTGGAATCCTTCCGTATGGAATACACTTGATTAATCCCAAAAATGTCAGCCTTCATGCACTGCGTCAAAACCAAATTTTGAGGTGTTAAAATAAAAGAAGACGGAAAAAATAATGGTTTATACGTGAGCTGATAATTTCCCAAGTCATTCGATAATTCTAGAGAGTTAGGGGCAGAATCTGCGCGAAATCAATGAAAATCCAATACAGAATCACTTTCAGAGAAATTTATTAGCGTAATTACATACGTGTATTGAACACTCTCATTCGGCACAACAGGTCCCGATTTTCACCTACACAGCGATACTACACAGCGACAGCGGTATTTTTGGGGACTTGGAACCTTGTATTCGAATACTCCACATCTGCCTCAGATTGTTACCTTCAGGGTGATAAGCAAAACCAAATGATTTGTAAATGAGGTCTCGAAAGCGCAAGTTCAAACCTGAATCTTTTGAGCAATCGAGGGTTATTACTTTGTGATTGGCCGGTTTACTAGCAAACTAGAAATAAATTTAGTCTAGTAGTCTCGTTATCTTATTCAAATGGAAATTTTGCTTGGCATGATCTTCACTTCTATCCGAAATTTTCCAATGCAAGAACTCATGATATATGCACCCAACATGTTTTTTACCTATTTTCATAATTTGACATTAGGATGCTAACATTGTAATCTCTACAAAAAAATAACAATTATCTTTTGGGCCTTATGGATAACTAAACAAATATTCCTCTTTCTGAATTGAACGATTTGAAGATATTGTCTCCCAAACAAGAGAACTCAAAACTGATCGCCCACATCCCTGTGAAATTTCTCTACGTGTGGTCTTTTCATATCTATAACTGGTAGAATTTTCTGTCTCCCATTAACTCTGTTATACATGTCACAATTCCAATTCTAGAGAAACCCATTCATTTGACTTAATTCCTATTAAGATCAACAAGTAACACTATTCAAGACTATTGCATCTAGTTGAAGGCATCGTATTTGTCATACCAATTAACACACCCTTAATAAAAGTTGACTGATCCAATAAAGAACCACGCGACAACATTTCGGGTTTGGTCTAATGAATAAAAATTTCTTAGGCGGTGTCTCTTCTAAAACGGGTAATCAACATTTTCTGTAATATGGTATGGTCTTCATTGGTTTCTCCTCATATATTGCTTTAGTAAGATTTATTGAGGTGCGGGTGTTGCCAGAGAAATGTATTAATTTAAAAAAGTGAAAATAAAAGACAATGTGGGAAACCAAGATGTGCATGGTTTCAAAACAGAACTTTAAGTTGCTCTTCACATGTCAGACTTTTATTGGCTGTTGTGATAGTTGTTATACTGTCGAATGAAGCGTTCTTCGCTGAAGGTGTGGACTTTTTATTCAGAACATCCTTATTAAGTTTATTGCCGCTGATTCACGACATGAATTTAAAGTTCAGTATGCGATATGAGTTGATTATTTCTGTTGCCCAAACTGCATTGCACGTATCTGACTATCATGCTTATCATGTCAACGTGAGTCTTCGATCGCTCGGAGGAAATAATCTTCGACGGACCCCAACACCAACCACGAAACAGTTATAATTTACTGCGGAAGATCAACAATTGTATTGTGTTTGTCTTCGCCTACTACTCCCACTCAGGCGAGTGTGTGGATGTGGATTGAAAATAGGCTTAGACCGTCTTGCAATGCAGCCGAAAAGTATCTAATCAAAATAAACTTATCAATCGAAGAGTTAATGTGGGGCTCGGGACCATTTAGTCGCCAGCGTTGTCTTCATTGAAGACACCCTTTGCTGGCATTGTACTGCTGACTGTAGCAATATACAGGTTTGCTGGATATCCGTGGTAGACCGGACCACTTGTTGGACATCGTCTGCTAAGACGCAACGACCTGGAGATCTGAAGATACCACTTGTGGCTGATGAAGACCCACCTGAAGAAATCTACCACGCATTTGGAATCAGTACCAAAGAAGACATCACGGTAGCAGCAAGTGTTCGTGATTAAGATACATGTCTTTGGATCAGTTTTGTACATTTTCATTTCGCGCGCTATCCCGCGTACATTTTGTCGGATTAAATTTTAAAGTGAAGAATCGCGCGGCTAGAAGAAGTTGGCGAACAGTATTAATTTAATTAATTTGAAACACGATACTTGCGCAAGCAATTTTAATCGAATAAACAAATAAATGGACTGTTTGCATTCGGGAATTGTTGTTAGCAGTCTCAAGGGTTGGAACTAATGATTTAGCGAAAATTCTCTTCATAGTCAGCAGCAACAAATGTAAATAGTGAATCGAGCTGAAAAGCGATATCTGTAAAACGAGACTAATCTGTGACTTATTGTAAACAATGGCGCCGCGGCTTGATCATTACAATTATAATGACGACTCGTCGAATGTGCGACATTCAATATGTTAGCTTTTGTAACTGCACATCCAAGTGAGACAGTAGCGCTGTAACACATTAAGTAACGATTGTTTCCGTGTAGTGAATCTAAACTTAAAAAGTGCAAAATAACAATGGATTCATCCTCTAAATCGCGTAAGACGATCGCGTCGACTTCTACGTCATTCGTATCATCATCGTCAACAAGAGGTGTTCAGAAGCTCTATTCGAAAATACGCCATAAAATTGAAGACATACCCCCCAAGATCACGGCCAAACTGCATAGAACACCTAAAGTTGCTCCAGTACAGACGCCCAAACCTGTAGCAGCGCCAAGAACAAAACGGCGCCAACAGTTGCAGCAACAGCAACAGGACCAACAAAAGCATCAACTTCAGCATTCGGATAAAGTTCCCTCGTCACAGCAATCGCAAATGGATATATCACGGCACTCTGTGCCTAGTCCTACGTACGAAAATATCAAAATATCTTCGAATCCCCACGGATTTGTCGATAGTGATGAGGAGTGTGTAATAAGTGGAAACGATTCCACCATATCGTTAGAGGACGAAATTTTCGAAGAATTGGAAAAGGTTGCTCATGACGAGGCCAAATTGAATGCTGTTTTGAAAAATTTCGATAAAATTTTAGCAGATTTCAACGATCGCTCTGTCCCAGCAAAGCCTGTAGCGCTGCAAGCATCCAATAACCAACCAAAGTCCGTTTTGGAAATACCATCCAAACAAGAAGGTTTCAAACAACTACAAAAGTCGAAAACCTGCAGCATCATCGAATCGCGGTGCATCCTTAAGAAAAGTACAAGTCATCCGAGCGACTCAGTCAATGAGAAATTATCACACTATCGGGCTTATCAAATTACAAAAAGTTTATGGAGTCTTCAGGACTTTGAAGAGTTTGCCAAGTCAGGAAAAAGTTTGGAACGTTTTGAATGCAAACTTCCAATCAGAGTGAATTCAACATTGTTAAAGGGAGTCAAACCCAACGTCGAAATTACTCCAAAAAGCAGAACTTCAATGCCCAAATCAAAAAGTGTATGGGAATTATCTTCGACTGTATCACCACCAAGCAATCAAGGTTGCCAGCGCACGTCTTCGGGTAGCAAGATTCCTGTGAAAAAGCCATCTATGAGACTTGCTGCATCAGGACGAAGCAACAGCTTCGTTGATCCTCCAACAAATATCATTAGACCAAAGACGCCACAGGTTGGCAAAGTACAGTCCATGACTAAGTCGAATAGTCCACGCAAAGCACCATCTATGAAGAACCTGACTGAAGCAGGAGCTGCTCGTTTGCCTACGTTAAAACCCTTGAGTCGAACAAATTCGGCCATGCCGTCAATCAGTCGCGAAAAGAGCTCCATCAACCTGATAAAGAAACGAGCTCTAACAGCAACCGTGTCCACCCCACATTCTCTCAATAAAGCCGGGGTTGCGGCGAAAATTCAATCTGTTAGATCAAATGGTTCCTTCGCATCCACTAATAATGTAAGGCCGACGATCAAAAGTGCAAAAAGTGAACTATCCTTACGCCAGCCAAGATTCACGAAAAACAACCAAGCCCAGCAAAAGGATGATGTTCATATGAACAAAACTTTGGAGAAAGGCAATCAAATTCTTCGAAAAGTGGAATCATTCGGGAGTGTCACGAAAATTGATAAAACTACGAGAAACGATAAACGAGATTTCACATCGTCTACTACAAAGAAGCTAGTGCAACAGTCAAAAGAAGATGGAATTTCTTCACCAACTAATGATCAAATAAATCTTCCCGGACGACAAAATTTCACACTACTCATCGTTGACAAGAAAAAATCAACCACGCCTGTCGCAACAACACCGAAAGAAAGGCTGTCTGCGATTTCTCCAACGCCTTCACCAATGCCGCGAAAATTATCCCCAGCACGCCCAAAAATCACGTTGTCCAAAATTCAACGATCTTCGTCCAATCATTCACTTCCTTATGCTGCTGAGACAGTTTTGCACAACGCAAACCTGAAATCATGCAGAACTAATTCACCTCAACCAGTTGTTGAAATTGTTCAACAACACTCAGAGGTATTGTTGGATTTGAAACCAATTGATTCATCACCTCTCCGAATTCATCCAGATGCCATACTTTGCGCTGACAGAATCATATCACGATCAAATAGCTCCGAAAAGGAATATCATAGTGATTGTTCCGATGATTCTGGACATATCTCCAATGAAACGGAGGACCAATATACAAACAAAGTACAATCGCTCTCGCCGAAGGGCTCGCTTAACGCCAAACATATGAAAGGAAATAAAATAACCGAACTTTTGGAGAAATTTGAACGGTCGGCGACTCCTGTTTCTCGCACGAAACCACCCGTCACCCCAAGGATTATCATTTCACCAACACCACCAACCACACATACGACCGTAAAAATCGCCGAAATCCGACCATGCATTCAATCGGCCGTAGAAATAATCCCAACATATAGTAATGAGGTAATTATTCAAATTCAGTAATAATAAGTAATAAAGGGTTGTTTTGATTCAAAGTAGAAGATGGTTGTGTTTATTTTCTTGCAAAAAGTCGAGGCTATCGCTTCTCTTCTTCAATGTAAATTTGATGTAAATGTATTGTAATTTAAAATTGCTTGAAAATATATTTTCTTTACTAACTACGCAATGGACTCTTTCTTTTCACTAAGATGCATGAAAATGCAATCATTTCACTTTCTTCCCATTCGACTGCTGTTCTTTCAATTATTCGAAAACGTGCTTGCCATCGCTAACGTTCTAGATGTTCAGTATGAATGCTATTGTATGTTTAATAATTTGAAATATATTCTAGACTCTCATCCTCTCCCAAAATAATTACATTCATTCTATTAATTCGAACCCGAAACATACCAAAGGCAACCTTGCATGAAAATTGTCTTGGAACTCAACTCTGCAAACATGATAATCATTTTCCAGTTTCTTGAATGTTTTAATTTGGCCATGGGTATGAAAAAAATTCTATTTGTGTTGGACAGAAACGCCGCCTCGTTCCAATCACCCCAAAATTGTTACCTCCGCAAATACTTAAGTACTTACAAAATTGGTGTTACAGCAATTAATGCCCTAATTAGTCGATAGCGTGCAAACATACTAAGCCCATTACATCGCGCCAATCATTCTTCATTTAAATTCTTTTAAACAAATTTCGAGTTCAACAAATAATCACCTTGAATTAACCAAAACCCACAAGAATAAGTTGCATAACTCAAGAACCAAAGAGGCTCGGATTGAAAATTTAGTTGTAGATTTGTGTACCTACACTACCTCACAGTGAATACTATTTTGAGGTTTTCTCATCGATTTGGTTGTTACGCGTTTCACATCAAAGGTTTTATCGATTGCGTATTGATCGTTAGTTGTAATCTATTGTTGAATCACTCTTAACTGACTCCAGTACCTTTTCATCATTGAAAAAAACAAAAGTACCCTTTGCCCGATGATTGTTTGCATGACTAACTATAAAATTTGACTAAATGCACGTTTATGCGTTTTTGACCCGATTAAGGACGACCACAGATGCAGACCTGAAGCAGCTAATAGAAGATGTAACGTAGGTATTAATTCGATGAAGAATATAATTATTGTGTATTATTCAAGTGAGTTTTCGGCCGTTAAATATAAAAGCCCAATAAACTACACTCACTTAGATGGACCTTCATTAACAGCGAACACAGCTTTGATTTATCAAACCTGAAATTTCGAGGACAATAAAATCAGGAAGTAATGAATGATTTAGACATCTCAGTTGACATAACAACTAGAACATTATGTTCTAGCATACATCTAGTATGTTCTGTTCTTGAACAGGTGACATAACAGCTCGTATTGTATTGAGAACTCCAGGTATCTCCTGATATTCAGGAGTTCAGGTGTCTTCACCTATCTCTCTCTTGTTTGGATCTTCTTTTCAGAATAGAAAAAAAAAACAAAACAGTTGATTGTTTTGTTTTGTCCTTGTTCACAGGAGCATGCCAGCCACCAAACACGTCACACAGAGTGTTTTATGAAATACCACATGTCTTGGTTGTTCTGTATATTGGTCATCTTTGCAGCTCTGTCGAATGAATCCAATTCAATGGATTTATTTGGTAACCTTGCTTGTAAGTTGTGGTCTTGTCAAACTTGTGAACAGATAATTGGTGACTTTCATATAATATAAATGAGCCTATGTTGTGTGATAGTTTCTGCAAATATTTCCTTCAACATATCTTTGCCTTTTTCAACAAAAAATGTTGCCCTTTTATATAGAAACTATTGTTAAACCAGCAAAAAAATCAGTCTCAAAATTTAGCTGATTCTATTTTTATGATATTTTTGTGTTATATCTACTATTGAAGAACCGATATTTTATATTTGTTTTGCATTTACGAAATCTCATTTTAAACCTTAGCTTGTCTTATGGTTCCTTATCCCATTTTTTAATCGGTATAAGGTAATATTTTGATCATAAAATTCGAAACCCTTTTATCGTAAAGGTGGTATCCAGATGTCTTGAAAATCTTCTTTTGATTTTTGGAAAAATATTCCAAATTGGCGCATTTCTCTGTGCACATCTAGGATACTAATAGATAGCACAACATTTTTGAGTACTGTACTCTAATGTTTACAGTGACACTGATAATCAGGAGCCATAATCACAAGTTCATACCGCTGCTATCGGCGAAACGTGAACACCAGGCCTGCTGCATAAAAGGCAAATACTTCACTACTACATCATTCCTATCACCGCAGTTGTCCTAGAAAGTACGAGAAAATTATTTTGCTGAAGTATTTTGTTACCCATGAATGAAAATTAACATAGCCACAAAGTTAACAATTACAAGAAGTTAACCGCTTTCAGATAAGGACCTCTTTTCGAGAGAGATCTTTCAAATCTTCAAATCAAGATCTTTCAAATCTAGATTTCAATTAGAGTTCTAACTTGAAACTTCTGTAACCGGGCCAATTTACAAAAGTACATATAATTATTTTTTTTAAATGCTAACCTCAGGCCCGATTCAAGACCAAACTATGTAGACATGTAATTATTTGTAGACAAAAAAAGCCCAATAGCCATTATTTGCAAATGTATTATTAGGCATTGGCACCACAGGTTTTTCTCTTTCATCCAGCGCATCCATACCGTTAGGTTCCACTTGAAGACTGTTGTTCGTAAGAAGCAAACGTTCCTATTTTGAATTTTGCTGCCGCAAGTCAAAATTCCGCCAGACAGTCCTTTAATTTTCGTTCGACTGTTCGAAGCTGTGATCAAGTTGCTGCTATACAGCAGCATTCTGACTGCTTTACAGTTAACCAAAGAAGGGTCCTCACGAAAACTAAAGTGAATCTCACGTCTGCAAACCCAACAATGTTTATCATATTCCATCCAAACCTTAGAACAACAGATCAAATTAATAATTCTGAGGAATTAACTTCAAAGTTTTAATTTCTATTCCTTCGCAGCGCTACAGTCCCTTTCGAGCCTGCGCTTCCTGCAGCAAGCGCCTCCAACTGTCTCGGTCCGTTGTACCACGTCCTCCAATTTCAATTGCGAGCAGTGATGAACTGTCTTCGTCTACAGAGTCAATGTAGCGTTTCCTCGGTTCCCATGCTGATCTCCGCCTTTCAGTTCTCCCAACGAATACCTTTTTGGGTATAATTTTATCGTCCACACGATTCGGGTGGTCAGTACATGTCAGCTGCCGTAGTCTTACAATCGTTGAGACCTCCGGGTCATTAAAAGTGTCATACAGCTCAAGCTTAAATCGAATTCCCCATTGGTCCCCGTCTAGCTTCGCTCCAATTATCCGCCCCAGGACCCGTCGCTCAATGGCGTTCAATACATTTGCGGATGTTTGAGTTAGGGTACATTTTTCACACCTACAGCGTAGCATATTTTCAAAGTACCAAATTAAAAATTCTAGTATGTTTGAAGGCAAAAAGAGGGTTTGGCAAAATTCAATTATCAGTGAGTTTGATTAGCCGACAGCCGCCTTTTACATAATACTAAACAACAAACGGACATGAAAATGTGCATATGGAAATGAAAATATTGAGAGAAACGTATTTTTTTGAATATTAACGACGAATTATGTCGAGGAGAAAAGATTAAGCGTTCCCTTGATGAAAATATTCGCAGAAGGGTAACATTGGTGAAAAAAGGCAGTAAAATGTCTGCCGTGAAACTGGAAATACAAACCGTTTCCGCTTGTAATGTTTGTTTTAAAAAAATAAGTTGAAAGCCTTCCTTAAATATATTCAAAAATTTGTTTAGTGTCTTACAAAAATTTACTCGCGGATTGCTTAACCGCCCCCATTAACAGTTATGAAGGAAAATAACGATCGCCCTCTCTGCAAGTCTATAAAAACTATGATCAACTAATCTAAGGGTCATAAGAATTTAGAACAAGATGTTTATCCTTTCCTACGAAGCATTCATTGTTTCTTATGTAGTTATTGTCAAACCAATTCCAATCAAAGGTTTGCAATATTTTTTAGCGTCTTCAACCTTTCGTCTGTTACTTTTGGCATGCACTGAAAACCTACAGGGATTTAGAAGGTTGCTAGAAAATTCCTAACATTTTTCCGTAATTTTCTCGTTGAAAATAAGATTCTGGACTTGTATTCCATTTATAGGTAATACTAACTACCTCTTCACATGTAATTTTCTTTTTTGTTTGAGAGAACGGGTGAATTTCATGGACGCCACTTATAATAAAAACAATATATACTCAAGCTTCGTTGACTTCACTTGCTGTACTAATAAGTATTGTAATAAGTATTGCAAGATTGATAATTTTCAATCAAAATCAAAATATAATTTCAATTTTCACATTACTACGTAGTACGAGTATGGAGCAAAAAGTTCACGTAATGGAGAAAAAAAAACTTATTGGTCCTCCACAATGTATTCTCTCTCGACTTTAAAGTTTATGAGATCGATCAATTCATTTATTTATTTCTTCAAAAAAAACGTTCATCTTTGTCGTCGAAATGTATTTAGGCCGAAATAGGCCGAAATTACACCCCCCCACATTTTCATCGCTGAAGAGAATCTTTCTTTCAATTTCTTAATATTTTTTTTCGAACTAATGACAGTCTAACTGACGTTTGTTTGTCAAGTTTTGGCTATAGAGACACGAGACCTTCTGCACGAGTTGTGCTGCAAAAAAAGAGCACGTACTTCGAAAATTTTACCCGCCTCCATTGTTTGACAACATCTCAGAGAGGTTCTAATAGTGCAACCTAGCAATCAAACAATAATGACACCCTTTGTGGTAATAGTTAGGATTCCTTCTTTATTTTAGAAAATATTGGGTAAGGGTTTCTCAGCCAATGCAAATAGAAACTGTGAAATTTTTTCAGGCCTGGCGAGTCCTTTTCGTGCCGTGGTATGGTCGCGTACTGTCGCTTGCATTTAGATTTAAAATGATGAATCCAAATATAATCTCCAGGCTCATCTAGAATTGCATCCTTATTTAGACTTTTGCTTACATCAATTTCGCGACAAAATATAACGCGTCGCAGCTTCTCATATGCCAGGAACACTTCGGCATTCACATTTAGCACAGCCTTGGATATTCAAAATAGTGGTAGCTTACATTGAGAACTTTTCTTCAGGCGGCTTTGCGTTATAGCAAGCATTTTCCAATATGATTTTGAGCGAAAGGCCGCTTAAACATCGGATACACTGCAAACGAGTCTCTGCCTCGCATAAGATGTTAAGCCACTTGTAAAGTTTTGATATACTCCATGTTTTACCCTACAGAAAGTTCCGCCGTTCCCTGTCTGCTTCCTTCCTGTGTCATCTTCGGCGTGTTTTTTCGTGCCGCTTTGTTTTTACCGGGACAAAACACCCTATAAACAGAAAACACCTCTTTCAAAATTTTCTATAGAGCGTTTAGTTTGATATCCGCTATGGTGCAAGTGGCCATTTTGGACTTGGTTAGATGCTAGAATGAAGACTATTATTTGACAATAATTGTTTTCATCGGCAGAATCATCCGTCGTTTCTTTACAAACGCGTCTCAGTGGTATGCCATTTTCGGCGTGTTCTCTGTACTGTCCTCCCGCACCCAGTGAGTAGCGGATCCAGAGGGGGTTATAATTTAAAAATAATAACTTTCATTCGGACACTAGGACACTCATATATTCTAATTTCATTGCGATGGTAAATATATTTCCTTCTTTAGAATTGTGTTCATACTTCCACTATAATCATTAAAATTCTATTTTTTTTTGGTACGCTTTCAATTCACGATATTAAGTCCTCCCGAAAAAATTTCTGTTTTCAACCTCGGAAAAAATGGCTCTATGGTGAAGAATTCTCCAGCAATTTGGTGTGGGTAGCTTTTTGGAAGGGGTCGAGAGTCTTCGTAATAAATCATATATAGAAGCTCGGCAACATCTTTCGAGAAAATACAACAAGCGAAAACGTAAAAATTAAATTTTGAATTATTTTTTGGATATTTGTTCTGGGTACTGCTGGTACCCGAAAAAAAACTACGCTTGTAAAGAAAGATGGGTTGTAATATGTCCTTGACATATGAGGTAGTTGCTGAGGTTTTGATTATTTCAAATTTTAAAAAAGTCGTAATACGATGACATTAAAGCAAAAGAATGCCTCTTTTAAAACTTCTTGCATACAAAATGCAGCGCCAACTACAAAAATTAAATAAGTTGCAAGAAATAAATCTTCCAAATAAACTTTTCTATTTACGACATCAGACAAATCATAAATTACACAACATGCTTCTCATCATGATTATATGAAGCTAAATTTAATTTAATGAAAAAAACAACGATGCGAAAATGATTATGCGAGGAAAATCGCAAATTAAGTCACCAAGCCATTTCCATGTCAATAACGATCATTCATCATTGCATTGCAAGATGATAGCCTTCAAACAAATACAAGAAAATCCAACAAATTTGCATACGTAAATCAGCCAAAGACACAATCTCAATTCAAAACTGCATATCTCAGGTGCGAAACCATTGGAATCACTAACGTACCGACCTACCAACTTTTTCCGCATCGTCTTCTCTCTTAATCGCTCCAAAGACTATGAAAATTGGGTTTCACACCTGACAAGGTAGAAAATGCTAAATAATTAGGTCATTAACATATTGTACAACCGCACATACGCGGTCTCACGCACTCCTCAGACGGCGTGTGTGTATCTTCAGTCGTGGGCAAGTTCATGATCGTGTGCTAACAGCAATAAATTAATCAGAGCTTAGACTTGATGCACTCGTTCCAAGTATCTCATCCATAATTAATGTTGAAGATTTTCACATGATATAATTGCCAATATCGTGCCACACTAATTTCATGTTAGATAGAGATGTGGAGGTGGCTAAGTATTTGGTTTGGATTTCTCTGCGTACCATGATCGTCCCGCCAGAGATGATGAGGAAGTTACCAATCTTGGAGGTGAGAGATGATAGGATTGAATATTGTATTATTCATGCGACAACCTTTCATGCACTTGTTTAGGTACATGTAAAATATCATTAGGTCTTTGCTCGGCAGGTGTTTTCGCAACTTAGATTATTAGTGCCACCTCAATTCCCAAGGCTGTTGTATTGTAAATGTAAGTTTTTGCATAATTTTCTGTAACCATGAACGAGTTACTGATTTGTTCGACAAAAATTACTCTTCAAAATCAATAGAAAAATGTCTAGTGGCCAATGAACATTTGCAATTAGGCCCTCATTAATTATTCATCAGTAAACGATTTATTTCGAGTTTCTTGGTTTTCAGTGAATTTTCGCGGACAGTTTTTTTACAAGTTCAATGATTTCAGTACACGACTATCAATAGTAGTCAGTACTTAAAATTTATAAAATATCAAAAATTATCTAATTTAGAGAATTCGATCACGCCTTTTCCTATGTTAAAATATGTATTCCTCCCATTAGAGAGAACAACTGAATGAAAGGGAACTGGACTACTACGATAACTTACGCTTCCATATATCGAAGCTTCAAATTCCAAAATGTTGAGCTCAAAAAAATGGTCTCGCATATGCGAACAGTAGATGTAAATTGAAACGTGACCTAGAAGAAGAATCTACTGACAATCCTTGGGTAATTTTAGCCTCAATACCCCGCCGATACAAACTTCGCAAACTTCATGTTCTGTGTTACATTCTCAAACATGACATCCAGACAAAGTTTTACTGGTAGATTCATACAAAAATTGGTCACTTTTTCTCCACCGAATTTGCCACTTCTGTCAGGATGAAAGGGACTACACTTGGGATTATAGGAATAAACGACCGCCAACTATCCCAATTTCCGTTTATTGCACCAATTTGATCTTATTTTTCTTTCGCAATGTGTTTTTTTCGCAAGTCTAGACTCACTTAGTTGAAGACAATTTGCCAAATTGTCATGGTTCGGACGCTCATTCTCCTCGAATTCCATTTGTGATTACAGGTGATCACATATTGTAAGACCGCTCAAGCTATTCCCGTGATATACGATCTCATCTATCTCTGCTGCGTTTCTACGAAAGTGAACCGATGTCGCGATAAATTCCAAAATGAAAAGTCAATCACTTTATCCTATTGGCTTTATCATAAATTTCCACGCTTTCATTCAGATTAATTTAACATTCTATTAAATTTTCTATGGTAGTGAGCTTTTAGGTTGAAAACCTCTCATGTTGACAGAAACTCAAAAACTCAGTGTCAAAATCATGACCATGTTCTATTTTATTGCTTACTATATAACTACAGTGTCTGAGCTAAACAATTTAGTCGAAAATTTAATCTAAAAAAATCTGGTTGCGTCAAATCCTCTCAATTGGAGGGTCATCATCTGCTGTAAAATATAGTAAATCTTTTCTTTTCATTTTGTATTATTGAATTATTTACATTACAATATCAACTTTACACTATGGCGGTTCTATCTTCAAATAACACATAGTCAAAAGGAAGGATACTCATTAATTTTTAAGAAAAATTCTTTAGTTATGTAAGGTGACCAAATTACAAATACAGGGTGATTCAAATGACATAACTCAGCTGAAACGAAATCGATATTCGCGGATGTTTCCAAATAGAGTAAAATCTTGTTACCAAAAAAAAGTCCCATATTGTAGGCCTCATTTGTATGCCTTTCCTCTGATGATGCTCATGTAAGAGTTTTTTAATAGTTAAATGTCACCTTTTGCACAGGCCAACGTAACTTTTATCTTAAGACAAGTTATAAGGTCCTAGTTTTGGGTGGAATACGCCATGTCCAGTGAGAGTCAATTTCCTTTGTGATCCTCAGACAAAAACGGAACATCACACGGATGATGGCGCAGCGCCATCACACGTGCAGCGCCATCACACGTGCAGCGCCATCACACGTGCAGCGCCATCACACGTCTGGGGACGAATCAAAGGAAGTGACAGGGAACGACGGAATGTTTCGGGGACAAAATAAGAAAAAATCTAGTTGATCGTCCTGAGATAAGCCACATTCAATGATCCCTGAATCTTTGCTAGCTTGGAAATAAACGTTTGTCGAACCAACCGCTGAACTCTAGTTTTCTTAGTTTTAAATTGTTTTTCGTTCCAAACACATTCACCAATCACTTGTTTTTTTTTTTTTTTTTGTAAGTAGTTTTGAATCTAGTAGGGAAACATTTTATGTATTTATCGAGGGACTAGTATTTCACGACTCAAGTTTTCTTTTATTTTCTTAGTAGGCTTCGAAAGGTGATAGCCAAAATTTTTTATTCCGGCTATCCTTAGATGATGAACCAATGTGATGATCATTGAACCTTGCAACGTAAATTCTAAGTAACATTGAAAGCAATCGTTTTTCCATGGGAATTAAATCGATAACAACCTATTGATTTCTGATTTGATTTCCCTCACTATTTTTCGATATTGTCGCCAAAACAATTTCTTTTGGATTTCGTCGTCATGGAAGTGACCCAATGTAAGATTTTTTTTCTGAACTTTTTACCTGATTATAAGAATACCAGGTATCTGCAAAATATTTCTCCAGTTTTTTGCTGAAAAAACACGCAATTTTCAAGGGGAAATAAAACAAATTTTTTTTATTCAAAAAAATATTATCGGCTTCTATACATTTCGCTCAATTTTCAGATAATTTTTAATACCATGCAGAAAAACTGCTTGTTTTTTGCGGCAAACCATTTTTCGGACAACTTTCTAACTTTCTCGAAGTCGCTGAAGTGCTGCTCTCCGAATGCGTGTCTCATTGGCAGTACAGAATATGCATAAGGATGTTCCATTCAAGCGATTTCACAGCGTTTTTCATTGATTTTGCTGTGTGAGACGGCGCATTGTCGTATAAGCAAATCCTTTTGCATTGTGTTCTGACCCATTCCGGTCGTTTTTCATTTATGCACGGTTTAAATTTATCATATGTTGACGATAGTGTTGTGTATCAACGGAATTCGTAGTACACAATACCAATATGGGCTCACCAAACGCAGAGCATGGTCTTCTTGTCGGAGCGATTTGGCCTTAATGTCGAAGAGCCGCCTTCGCCAGGTGAAGGCCACGATTTTTCGATTTCGGGTTTTCAAAATAAATCTTTTTTTTTTGCGTCAGTTTTCCGTGATCGTTTCCTGTGACACATTTAATGCTTCTGCTTATTGCCGTTGAGTTTGAGTTGGGTAATCGAATAACTTCTGCAATTCCTCCTCTTCGCACTTTTGTGGTCTACCTGAGCATTCTGTGTCTGTCACATAGAATTTACCACTTTTGAATTGTTGAAACCATGTCTGACATGTCCTAATTGATGGAGTGTGTCCAGCATATGTTTTAACCAGCAAATGATGACTTTCAGCAGCCCTTTTTGGGTTAAACAAGAACAGCAATGCATGTCGCAAATGCCTTTTATCAGACACAAAACTCGACATGATTGATCAACACGATAAAACAAACACGCTATTTTTGGCGGACTCAACTTATGTCTGATTGTTGCTAAATGTCAGACGATCCAAATAGCGTATGTGTGAAGTTAATACGCTATTTACTTTTCGTTGCACCTTCTCTTAGTAAAACCGGCAAAAACTTATGCATACACCTGGTATACTTCAGTCAATCGAATGCCATAAAACATGCCAATCAAATGCATTTTAAACTTACTGAACGAGCATAGTAGCATGGAGCCGCATCCTCTTTTGCTTAATACAAATTATCCAAGCTAAAAAAAAATATTAAAAGTAGTACTAACAGATGTTAAGTCATGCATTTCCATACCATTTTATACGAAAGATGGTCAGTTGAACACATCTATCACCATTTCTTTCTTTACTTCTCTGGTGAACTTCCTAGGACCCATCCGGACCAATAAAATTAATTTTTGACTTGCCGAAGAAAATAATGCATTTTTAGTCTGTCAAACAAGCATTCAGATGCGCACGGTGGACAAAGGGACTCCAAATGATTCAGATGTCCTTTTGGGCATCTTACATCTTTCTATATGGTTCCAGCTTGTCATTTTTTTCGCTACCTGTTTCTCATCGTCGAGTCCCTACAGCCAAAACCCTATGAATCTCATGTTTAATACGTTTGCCTTTGACAATGCCTTTTACTTATTTGTAACTTGTGATAACTAAATGCTAGCCGTCCTTTTATGCTGTTCCTAATCTCCCAGAAGATACTAAGGACAGTTCTTAGTGACATTTTGAAAATATCTGTTTATATTTGGCAAAAAGGTTAGATTTAAGGATGTTAAAAAAATTGGCGGAAGAATTTTTCTGCGTCTGGTAGGAACTACATTTTTTTAAGGAATTATAGAAAATCTATGAAGATTTTGTGGGGAACGGGATAAAACATTATTTATACAAAATCCTAGCGAGTTTTTTTTTACTATTCTAAACTATCTCTATCTCCCATAGAACCACAAATACATTACTTTATGTACGCAACGAACATAAGAGTCCAAGGATAAAAATAAATATTAAAATAAAAAAAGGAATTACGTCAACGGAAATGATTTTGGCAAAAAACTTTAGGATTACGAAAGAATTACTTGATTCATTGAATATTAATTAGATCATTGAAAAGGAAAAACACAGTTATTGACTAATTTTTTGAAAATGCTTTCTGCAATAGCAATTAAAAATTCTGCATAATTTAGTTACGGAGGAAAAAATTCAAAAAAAAATCGCACTCAGTTCCAAATACGAATTGAAAACTCAGTCAAACATGAAAAAAAAAAGAATTACACCATGATAATGAATCTTTTCTCGTCAGCTTATTTTATTCCACGTACGTTATCTAAGAACATGTTATCTCGTAAAAAGGAAACCAAATATACCATTCCGAATAAATGGATGAAAAATTTAATCCAAGGTTCTTAACAATGAAATTGCTGACTTAAAATACATTAAATTGATAGCATCAACCTGTCTAATCCTGCCCTGAGTATGAAGGCACGTTCTTATACTTCTTCTCCCACAGGCTTCAAATTTCTTCCAGTTTTTCATTTGTAGCTAGTAAATTTTTGATGTTGAGATTAATTGTTGAGAAGATGATTTGGAAGTCACCAATTTGGAAGGGAATAGAAGGCTGTTAATCATTTGTCAAAGTCATATAGATGAAAATGGTTTCATTGCGTTCAATTTAAGTAAGCATATTCGTCTAGTTCGAAATGATACTGAAAAATAATAAAATAATGGAATAATTGGAAATAAATCCAAAGTTATTGGCCAAGAAATCTTCTGTGTGATTCTTTTTTTAAAACACAATGAAACATAAACCCTGACGACGCGTCTTTTATCCGTCAGCAAGCAAGCAATGGAAAGTGTATTCAAGGTGGTTGGACCATTTACTCGATTCATTATATATTAATTAGATCACTAATAAGGAAAAAGAACTGTTGTTGACTAACTTTTTTTTAAATGCTTCCGCAATATTTTTGACCAACAATATATGGTTAAAAACTTCCAGAGAAAGTATCTTCTGCTTAGAAAAACCACTCATGTGCAATAGTAGAATAAAATTTCATCTAAAACAATCTCAAATCAACAATAGAGTTAGTATCAAATCAACTTTCCACACATATTTAAATTAAAAGCATTCCATATTCCTCATATTCAGAAACCATAGAAATACTACGACCTGAAAAGGCTTTGCTGAATGGTTCATTATTTCAGTGTTACGATCGGAGTTCAACACTTGAATGGATCTCATCAAAAAGGCGCTTGAACTTTCCCAAAACCCAATTATCTATTTCACATCTATCTATAGATATTCGCCTGTCCAAACTGGGCATCCAACTTATCCACATGCTGCATGCATGCATTATGTCATTAACATACGTTAAGAGGTGTTAAACATACTGCTGCCGTCAGATGGTAATTAAATTTCAATTAGCTCAGATGATTCATGTCTCTATAACAATTTCGCTGGCCCCATCGAAGATATAAGTGGAGAAATGATAAATTTTAATGCGTGAGAAAATTTTACTAGCAATTAAGCTCTGATATTAATCAAATGCGGTTAATTCCAAGTTAACATTGACAACAAACATCAATTCAAACGTCCAAATATTGTCTGAACAGTTTCCTTATGAATGTTACTCTTCAAAGAATTTAACATTTGAAAAGGTACATTTTGACTTAATGTTCCCAAATTAACCATTATTAAGACGGTATCAGTTTGTAAAATCAGTGAGCGCAAATGACGAAGAATTGTAGAGAATGGAGAATTGAGTAGGTGAAGTCGTTACATTAATGTTAAACTGAGTTCAACTCGAGAAAAGCTTGATTGTCATTGTTCAAAATTTCCCTTTCAATGAGTATAATCAAGGTTAATTGACTTTTTGTTTGGAGTTTTCTCAAATTGTTATTTTTTTCCAAGAAAAGGAAAACTTGTGTGGCTTTTTATTAAGTGTTTTCCAATGATTTGTGCAAGGGAAATTATGCCATTTATCATTACAGTGCATTAGGCAGACTTTCACTGCTAGTGTTCTATTGAATATTCAAAACGGTTAAGGATCTGAAACTATTTCAATAGGATCATGAATATTTATCACGCCGTCAATAAATTCGATTATCATAATATAAGCCAGCTTGTTCCGAGAAGTGGTCGATGTATGTTTTCATCATTTTATTTTCAATTTCTATCAAGTTGGAAAACTGTTGCACGAATTGAAGTCATCCATTACTTTCTTATTTGAGCACTTAATGGAAAAAGATAACTCTTCAGAAAACCGTCGAGCATGACAATATTTCTCATCATACTTTATTATTTGCTTTATGAATTACCCCTTTAATTGCTAATTCATAGTTTAATAGAATTTATTTATTGGAATTCGGGCTTGGAATGATTTGGAGAAAGTTTGTAGGTAGAAGTGAAAATTTCTGTTCGTTTCATTTATATGCGTAACGCCATTTGTGGGTAAGAGAATTCAATTAATAAATATGGGGTTGGCAATATTGACAAGTTATATTATTAGGCCGATGGGAAGACAATCGAAAAACTCGCACACATATGTAGGAAATTAAAAAATTAGGAACAATGAAGCTTTTCATGCAAGCAAGTACTTGCCATGTAATTTTCATACACACAATTTCACATGCAATTAAAATATGATAATAGAAAAGAAATTAATTGGTAATCAATTATAGTTTGATTGACTTAGAGGCGGAATATGATATTTGGAAAGGAAAATCCAATGTTTTTCATTTACATTGCTTCCCACACTTAAACTCTTTGAGAAATGAAGCTTTGTGCAATGGTTGCAAGTAAGAAAATTATTTTCATTTAGCCATGGCTTTTTTTTATCTGTGAGATCAGGAGGTGTTTGGGAACCGTGACTTTTTCGCAAGAATGGTAGAAGGCAACGGGTGGCAGACACATTTATTTACAGTGCTGATCATAGATACTGCATCACTTAAAAATAATGAAACTCCTTAACCCAATGTTGTTCTTACCATTTGATAATTTTCATATGTTTTGCAAAGAAAAAGAGTATGGCATGGGCCATGAAAAACGGTTAAAATTCATGTAAGAACTAAATAAGTACATAAAAGGATAATTGAATTTTTAATGTTAATGAGGAATTTGAGAAAAAACAATGGATTTTGTATACTCATATGAATTTATTTGGAAAAATCGTATAAAATCATTGAAAATACATTTATAATATATATAATACATTTTTTCGAACTGCCATTAGCCCTGGTAACTGAGGCGATCCTGTTTAGCATTGAGTCAATCAATTTTTTTATGATTTCGTCACTAATTTTCTCATTCACACCTTTTCGATTGCCTGTTCCAGCTTATTTTTATTCTTAGGCTTTGTAATATCAATTTGTTGTTTTTTTTTCATGATCACCCGCAAGTTTTTTATAGGGTTCAAAGCAGTACAATTGACTGTCCATGGCAGAGTGAAAATATCTCTTTTTCTTGTAGAAACCGCTTTACCTATGCAAAAACACAATGGTTCAGGCTATAAAAGATAATTTATTCAAATGCTAACATATTTTTAAATAAATTAATAATTAACTTACTGATTTAGCCCTATGGCATGGAGCAGAATCATCTTGTAAAATGAAGTCTCTGCAGTTTGTAAGATGGGAATTAATTGAGGGAATCAAACTTTCTTCCGATTTTTTTTTTTATATTTTGCTGCATTTACCCATATATGAAGTATGCCTGACTAATTCCAAAGTAGGAAAAACATTCCCAGACCTTCATCATCACACTTCCCGGGTTTTTTATTATTTATATAGTTCAAGATTCGCCAAATCTATCATTTGGCTGACGTCTTACATATGGAGCACCGTCAGAGCTGAAAATGTTGAATTTACTTTCATCTGAAAACATCTCTTTCCTCCAGTCATCAGGTGTCCAATTTTTAAAATTTTGTGCCAAATTCAGGCGAGATTCTTCTATTTTTTTGTTAAGATATGGGTTTTTTTAGCTGGTTTTCTTGCCCATTGACCTTTTTCTCTCAATCTCCTGCTAATTGTTTCTCAACTTGCTTCTGCTAAGTTGCTATCTGCTAGATCTTTAGATATTCCTTTAGCAGTTTTGAGGTGATTTTCGGAGGATAATGTCATGATCATGCGATCTAAACGCTCATCTGTCTTCCTTTTTCTTTCAGTTCCTTTCTTTCGCTCAGTAGACTCCTAGGAATGATTTTTTTAAAATTATTTTTACCTTAGTGGACTGGTTGCACCTCATCCTCCTTGCTATCTCAAAAAAGTCCCGCTTCAATTTTCTCTTCAATAGATATTTCTTTGAAACTCAGTCTATTGGACTCTATAATAAAAAATACTTGCATATTACTCGATTCTCTGGTCAGAACTATACTATGACCCACTGAATTCGTCTCTCTCAAATACTAGTTGGTAAATAAACACAATCCCACTATTTGTTTACACATTTAGGACCGAAAAGGTAAAACTCAAAGGTGAAGTTTCTCTAACCACGACTGTAAAAAGCTAAAATAGTCGCGATTGTCTTTGTAACATTTGTGAAATATTTTTAATCCTCCAATCACATTTTTCAGTCACCGAACGCTTTTTTTAATATTTAACCTTCCCTCGTGGTAAAAACTTATTATATAACAAGTAGATTGAAACTCTGTTTTTGAAACGATTTTGCACATAAAAACAATGATTTAAACCCAAATTATAACATCAACATAAGCATAAAAAATGAAACACCTTAATTTCTTTGGCGTTCCAATCTATCTTGAAAATTGTCATCTACGGTCTTCGATATTCAGACTTTGAAACACTACCTCATCCGAATCAATCGAAAACTGGATGTTCTGGAATTCTGCATGTTTGGATTTACCTATTTTCAAATTTAATAGGCCAACTACTTCAATGTCAT
Organism: Stratiomys singularior; assembly: GCA_954870665.1. NCBI lineage: Eukaryota > Metazoa > Arthropoda > Insecta > Diptera > Stratiomyidae > Stratiomys > Stratiomys singularior. The sequence goes on along the minus strand of OX940878.1, from coordinate 128,328,259 downwards.
TGGCTTTGATTGTTTCATCATTCCAATACACGGCTCGTACCGCAAACATCCGAATAATTTAACTAGAAAACACATTCTCGATTCGGTCTTAGTGTTATGAATCTTCGCATGCATAACTTCTCCCAACTGTCAACTTTCAAGTCCTTCAAAATATGCACCGAGGACCTCATTACCGTCCAATTCCAAGAATCTTAGGCAAGGTATTTTTCTTCTTAGCTCTCATGGTCACCTACCACTTTCGTTTCCTTGTCAGTCGGAATAATTATTCTCACATTCATTCAAGATAGCCATCCCAATCCCTCCACTCGCCTACGTCATTTGATATTTTAGCTCTCTTTCTTGCCAGGTTAATTTATTTCCCCCATGTGGTGTTCGTATCTCTTTCTTTGTGTTCGCCCTTCGAAGTGTAAGCGCTATTTAGTGGCTATAATATCTTAAACACTATCAAAGGTATGACGACGGTGTTTTAAGCATAAAATCTTGCACAATGTAGAAGGAACTAAAATAGGTAGGCTTGAGCTATCTGTTATGATCTTGGCGAATTTTTTGTAGAAGTAGTTAGGTAGTTTGCCTCAAGTTTCGAAATTCCACACGATAGCTATTGCATTTTTTTTTGGGAGGTGAAGGCTATTTACGCCCTGAGTGTCGAACTCCCCCGCTTCCGGACTACCGACTAAACACCTCCCCTGTCACACCGAGAACCTAGCCTGGAACTGTTTGTCACACTACTTCGGACTAGGCCTCATTAATCATCGGTTAGCGATGCCTTCAGGGTAAGGGAAATCTCTCTTTCTCCACGGATGGATAGGAAGGAATTGCGATTAGAGATATTTGCGTTACAGAGATCTCCCCTCCCTCGCCAAGCGATCCATCATGCCCTTCTTTATAATAAGTACTGTCCGTACGTAATGCGACACACAGTTCCAATTGTCCTTTGATTGCATCATTTTTCCCGTTACATTTTCTGGGGAAACTACGCCAATTTTCTCCGAGAGAAGATTGATTGCATTTGGACATACTTCTCCAAGATTGAGTAAGTAAGCAAAGGGTTAGGCTCAAAGCTAGATCACTGAGATTGGTAAAAAGAAAACATCGCTTGTTTTAGTTTCACGGACTCTGATGCCAAATAACTGCATTGAGTTTTCCTTAGTCTGGTAGCTAAGCAACGAACCTTTCCCACATTAAGAGTGTAAAGGTTACATCTGGAGCTCTTCTTCACGCTTAGGGGTATAGTTTTTGGACATACGAACAATGATCTATAATTTTCGACCTACCCTTGAATCAAAGAACCAAAGTGTCGGTTGACTATTTTAGGGTGTCCTAGCGTACGCATTTTCGAGAGGTTTTTTCATCGACGTTTTCTACCGAGTGCGACTCCTTATACTTTGCGGCATTTTATACAGATAGTGCTCGAAAATTGATTAAAATTTCCGAAGAACTAGTAAATTTCAATGAATTTTGTTAGAGAAGTTAGGGTCACATATCTGGTCATTATTATTCTAAACAATAGTCAACTTGCATGCGTTGTTGATATATTATCGAAATATTCGTTGGTAATTGAACGAAATACCCTTCCTTACACTGTCGAGTTGGATCGGACAGCGCCTGTTTTGGAACTGCTGAATTTTAGAGTTTTTGGAATTGCCGAATTTGATAGAGAGGATTCTCTACAAACGATAAACTGTCTAACTAACTAAATTACATATAACAAAACTATATAAAACTACCTATACGAATCTTTAAAAATGTTAATTCACAAACGCAAAATTGTCTGATCTTCATCTACAGGCAATGAATCAAACCCAGATCACAGGACATTTGCTAAACTCTTTGTTCTTTTTATTTTATTTTGAGTTCTTCATTTCTACAAACAATAAGAATCAGTTGTGCAACAGTCTCTTATTTCGGAATCAAAGGAGAAGAGAGAATGTGTTAGAGACATCTTATCTAAGATGTGATGTCCTCGAGAGAATTATTTCGTCAGAATAACGCTTAGCGTTGACCATTAATTTTTCAAAAGGATCAGGACACTTCCCTTTTTAATTGACTCTTTGATGAAACTTTTAGGAAACTGTATATTTTAATTTAACTCTTATTTTTAGATCCAATCTCAATAGAAAAGATGTACTTTCGTAAATTTGTTGTCTATTAAAATTATGTGGAACCATGTATCTATATAAATTATAGATAAGTATATATTTATAGACAAAGCTAAATGTATAAATATATATTTTATAGGATAATATTTTATTCTTATTCAAAATACAATATTTTTGTGCGCATAATTCAAATCATGTTTTCTTTTTCCAGGTGCTTTTCCGATCTGGCGTACTTAATCAATTGGAAGCCAAACGTGATGAATTATTATCTGATCGAATTGTTCAATTGCAAGCTTATTGCCGTGGATATTTGGCAAGACGTCGTGTTTCACAAAGACGTGTACAGGTATGAATCTTTACTAAAATTTTCTTCTTTGTATGTAAAGAAAATGTAGATGTGAGTTTATGTTAATTTGATATTTATGAGCTAGTTCTTTAGACAGACTAAATCAGATTGTAATTGAAAATTTTCGCAGTCTTTCAATTCAAGGATTTAACATTTGACGTAAAATTTTCAAAAATTTTGACTATGCGTAGCTGTCATATCAGTATTCTTTTTCAAGCTCCAGCCTTTTATACAAGTTATATTTCATTATCTACTTATTATGCCCACTCTAAATTTTTTATTTGAATCGATCGAAATTGAGTGTCCTTATGAACATAACCGATGAATGTGAAGTACCGTCAATTTCAATCAGTCCTTTAGTCGGCATGATACTCTGTACAAAAAGATTTTTTTGTAGGCTGTTTACGCCCTGAGTGAAGCAAAATGGGTAGCAAATTTTTAAAAGAAAATAAGTCTGGTCTTTTCGTTTTCGCAAGACTTATGGTAAGAACAGCGCTTACAGCACTCTCAAGTTAATCAAATAACCCTGACGGAACCAGAAGACTAGAACAGAAAGGCCTGAAGTGGCTAAATCATATAATTTAATATAAATATCCATTATCTATTCTTGATGTTCCTTGTTTGACTCGGGTTTAACTCAGTTTTGTTTGAACGCGTTTCGGTATACCTAAACTGTCTTCAGCTCTTCATGTTGATAAATGGTAAATTAAATTTCATGAAATGAACCACTGAAAGGAATAAAAAATCTCTTCTACTCTTGGAGAAATTCTGAAATATGCAAACAAATGACAATCGTTTGTTCTTAATTTCTTACATTGCGTTTTTAACGTCAAATTAACATGCTTTGGCCTTCTCTGTCCTAAGATTTGGAAACATCTTGGAAATTTCGTTGGAACTTTGACGGTTTTCATTTGATGCATTAATGATACCAATTTTAACACATTAAGGACCGCTCATGAGTTCTCTCGTGTTTCATGTTCCGTCTGTTATAGATGGATCACGAAATAACCTGTCTTTTCCACACGCTGTCTTTAGATGCCACTTACTTTCATACATTTTATCCTACTACCTCAAAGGCCAAGGCGGGCGGTCCCAGGCGTATGCCTTACATATTTCTTTCTGGTCCTAAATGTGTTAATATGCAGACAATCTCGACGAACAAGAGGTACAGGTATTAAGGATACTCTAAGCTACAGCTTCCCTAAAAGGCCTCTGTTTTCTCGTTCAATGACCTAACGAAGCACCGACAATTGCTGGCGCACTTAGATGAAATTATTGCAAAGTTTATTCACCATTAATGCACCATTAATGGTGCATTAATGCACAATCTATTGTTAATGCAGCTATTTTTTAATTTAGACAGGATAGAAATGGCAAAGATTTATCTCAAACTGCGACCGTAACAGATAAAGTTACTGTGGAGTGACTAAGTTTGTATTTGCATTTTCGACAAACTCGAACTGTGAGGATAGAACTAAGGACTAAACTATCAACCTCGAATTAATTTAGAAGTAAATGATTTCTAGTTTATTATATCTTAAGAATTCGATCCTGATATTTCAAGGCTTCGTTTTCTAATTAAACAAAACAAAAAACTGAGAACGGGCCCAGATTTTTTGCTTTTTGAAGTCTTTTGCATACAATTTTGACAGCGTTCTTCAAACAAAATCAGCTCAGACATTATTAAAAACTGTGTATATCGAGTCCCCGTCGTCGGATCGTTCGATTGAATTTTATGATGCTAAGGTCTACACAAATTGATTCCCTACTTCTCGGATTGAATACATGCTTTAAAAAACATCCGTCCGTCACCCGAAGGCTTATTTTCAAATATAACATAAAATACTGCACCACTTCCGACACTGAAATCCGAAGATTTCACTAATCATATTAAATTTATTCTTTACTGCCTCCAAGTTATTACGACACCGCAACAAACCCGCAACAATATCAAAACGACAATGCTTTAAATCATATCATGTTTCCTTGATACTACTTTGAATCGTATAAATATATGAGATGCATATGGTTTTTGTAAAATAAATTAATTTATTACATTTGCAGTCGTGAAAATCAAAGCATAGTTACTTGGCAGATTCAAGAAAATTCATAGCATTCATATCCTTTTTTCCTTTTCTTCAGGAATTGGCCGTTCGTTGCATACAAAGAAATGTTAAAGCATTCTTAGCGGTACGTGATTGGCCGTGGTGGCGATTATTAGTGCGCGTTACACCATTGCTGAATGTCCATCGAACGGAGGAGCAACTCAAAATCGCGAACGACGAACTGCAATCCTTGCGTACAAAATTGGAGAAGATCGAAAACGAACGGAACTCCTTAAAAACAGAAAATGATAAACTGGAAGCTAAGGTAAGTGGATTTAGAACGTATACGCAGGATATTAGTAATTAAAGGATTCTTACTTGGTACAAAATAGTTCCTTCTTCGTTTCCGGCAATTTAAAAGGACTGCAGTGGATTTAAAAGACTTTCTTTTCGAAATTTTTGGAAATTATAACCCGCACACTCAAAATGATCGGTTGTTTTCGGAAGAATTTCTGAAATGTGATAAAATACTTGGGAATTTTACGTGACCTAAAAATTAAAAATTCGTAGTATATTTTGGATTTCATGCCTACACATTCCTTTCTTCAAGTGTTTGCAATGTTTGTATTCATACTTCTCTATCAATAAGCTAATTCTAATCGACATTTAAACTAAAAATAAAAATCTTCAAGTGCATCGTAAAGAACGAACTGAATGCTGCTTTTGTCGAGAAAAACATGTTTTCAAGAATATTTCGAAGCTTAATTGGCTCCGCTGGGGCCATTTCAATATGATTGCTCAGTCTCCCGACAAAATGCTTCCTTTTAACACAAAACCATCCAACTCTGTCATTCAAAAATCTCTAAACAGAATAAAAGCCAATACTAACATGTGTGGATCATCGTGCACATATTGTGAAGATCTTAATGACGAAAGTTGTCCACAACGTCTTTCATTACAACAATAGCTACCGCTCCTTCGCGCTGTGCCAAAAATTGAGTAATCACGACACACCCGCATTTTCTTGAACTACACTTGGGTAATGCAGAAAAAAATGGCAAAGTAAGAAAATGCGAAGATGCTTATGAAAAAGCGGCTTTGGGCTTGAATAACCCGACAAAGGAACTGTGCAATTCGATATTTCAAAAATAGGTATGTGGGCTTGATGTGCAGTTTGGAACAGGTATCAACCTATCCTACAGCCTGAGATAACTCAATCGTGTACACCACAAACAACCAGCATCATGCATGGTTGAAACTGTACAATAGCGATACAAAGCAATTTGCATATACACGAATTTACATATGTATCTAATGTAGGACGGAATGTTCTGCCTACAAACATAATACATGTATAATTAATTAGATGCTGCGCGAAACGAATTGCAGGTCAGGTTTAGGAATTTAATTATTTTTCCAAAAACACCCCAAATTCCTTCGAATGTATTCTAGATGGTTTCAATAGGTTAAATTAAAAAAATTTCTGATTGATACTCGAAAAAAAAAATCCAAACATTTAATTTAGTTGGCAGAAAATCAAGTTTTCTCGGTAGAATGAAAAGAAAACAAATAGATTTTGTTTTGAACATTAAATTTCTTAATTACTGGAAATGTATTCTACTAGTAGTAAAAAGTTATTCGCTTCAAAACAATGTTTTCAAAAACAATGTTGACTTGCATTACTGACTTGCCAGACTTAAGAACAATAAATTTATATTTGTTTATTGTCATATCTTTAAATAATAAAGGTAACGATCACAATAGCATAAATCGTCAAAAAAGTATGATGATTAAAACAAAGCATGTTTAGCCACGGAGTTGTGTTTCCTGACTCGAACATAACTCGATTTCACTAATCGACCAGGGAGAGGGACACTCTGCGTGTTTTCCAAAGTACGCCTGAAAAATTACAATCTGTAGTCACCAAAAACTGGCGATTTTCAGGCAATTTTTGAATTCCCTCTCGGAAAAATGTCTCATCTTTTGAGGTGATCCAAGTTAGAAGCCAATTTTCGATTTCTGCGAAAGAAGTGAACCGATGACCTGCCAAATCGTGCTGCATCCGTCAGAACAACCAGTAATCAGAATGAGCAATGTCCGGAGAATACGGCAGGTGCGACAAAATATCCCACTTGAGCGTTTCCAAATATTTTTTCACGACTTTTGCGACATGAGGCTGAGCGTTGTTATGCAGGAGAATAACTTTGTCATGTCTTTGCTTGTATTCCGGCCGTTTTTCTCGTAATGCACGGCTCAAACGCATCAATTGCAGCCTATACCGATCGTCCGTTATGGTCTCGCCAGGTTGTAGCAGCTCATAGTACACAACACCCTTTTGGTCCCACCAGATACACAACAAGACCTTCGAACCATGAATATTCGGCTTTGGTGTTGATGTTGAGGTCGGTGGCAACGATTGACCTGGCATAGCGTAGTTTTTTTTCTTCTTGGGGTTATCATTAGAATACCCATTTTTCGTCCCCAGTAATAATTCGATGTAAAAAACCTTTTCTTTGTTGCCTTTGAATCAGCTGCTCGCAAGTGAAAAGTCGCCTTTCAATATTTCTCAGTTTCATTTCATAAGGAACCCAATTGCCTTGCTTTTGAATCATTCCCATGGATTTTAACCGTACAGAAACTACTTGTTGTGTCACTTCTAAAGATTCTGCAAGCTCCTCTTGCGTTTGACTCGGATCTTCATCGAGCAATGCCTCCAACTGTTTGTCTTCGAATTTTTTTGGTTGTCCAGAGCTAGGCTTGTCTTCAATGCTGATATCTCCATTCTTGAAACGTCGAAACCATTCCCTACATGATTTATCAGTTGGAGCATTGTCACCATAAACTTCCACAAGCATTCGATGCGCTTCAGCTGCACTTTTCTTCCAATTAAAACAGACAATTAAAACCTCCCGCAAATGCTGCTTAGTTAACACAAAATTGCTCATAATTAACACAGTGAAAAACAAGCTTTTTTTAAAAAAAACTCGAAGCAATATGAACTGAATATTATTGACAGATGTCTAACCTTTCTAAAACTATCGACATCAGCTGTTACTATTCCAGAGCCAGAGCCATCTTTTGAAAACGGACCGAACTAATTTGTTCTCCCAATAATATTGGACGACGCTAAGCAAAAGAAAAAAACAGAAATGGTTGGAATATCGGCTAACCAAATTTTTAAAATTCTTCATGATCATCTTGGCATGACAAAGGTTAGATGGGAATCGATAGACATTTTGGATCGCCCACCTAATAGTCCTAACCTAGCTCGCAGTGATTATCATCTGTTCACAATGCTTAAAAAAGAACTTCTTGGGAAGAAATTCTCAAGCGATAAATATGTGAATGCCGCCGTTTCAACTTATTGTTCGGTTAAAGATAAATTATTTGTCATGGAGGTATACAAAAGTTAATTGAAAGATCTGAAAGTTTTAGTAGAGTGCCTCGCAAATATCTTGAAAATGAAAATAACACATTTTTTCTCACTTTTTACCTCCAAAGCGAACCTTAAAAACACCTCTTCGTAGATTTTCAAGATAGTTTTCGTAGATTTTCAAGAAAAGTTTTCAAGATAAGAAAAATGTAAATTTCCAAAATTTGGAAGTTCGAAATCATGCGTAACATTAGGAAAGAATAACCCTAATGCATTCAATTTGATCAGTGGGACCATTCTGAGCGAAAAAAGGGGCATGACAGTATTGCCCAACCACCCCTAACAAAATCGCATCTCAAAATAATAACCCAAGATCGCAGCAGCATCTTGTCTGAAATGTCAAACCTTCCAGGCATGTCCAACTCAAACGCTGAAGCGGTAAGATGAATCTGCTGAATCCGGAACCCCCGTGTCAAATCAAAAAAACAGTAAAATATTAAGTTGTTGAATATTTACTATTCGTAGTTAATGTAATTTTCCCAAAATTTTTTCCGAAAATAAACAAATACGTTCGTTTTAATTTTGCATGGGCAATTTTTATTTTTCGTAATCGATTTCTCATTGTTATCTTTCGGCTTCCTCAGCAATGTCGCACCCAATATTAAAAGGAAGGCGCTCTTTTTTTCAGACAATTTTGGCGAAAATGAAATAAATTACAAACAGTAAAATATTCAACAACTTAGAGCCTATCTTTTATGTTATATAATAAATAATAAAAATAATGAAAACACTTAGACTTATAATCGAGGAGCACTGAGAGAAGTGCACTTAGATTAGCAGATTTTATTTGTGATGCTTATCAAAGTGAAGCGTGATACTGACCAAATCACTGACATCTAGCTGTACCATTTGCTTAAAAATGATTCTGTAACAGATATCAACTATTGGGACGTTTTGAATATTTTCTACTTTTGACTCAGATATCAAAATTCAAATAATATATGAACCATGTAACAATTTTTCCTAGGATCAATTTGAATCTACAATGAAATATATACTCGTCTCTTGTTAAAATTTCTAAAATTTCTTTTTGTTGTTGATGGAAATGTTAAAAATTTAAAAAAAAAAATACATGAACCGATAATTGAGAATTTACTCTGCAAGTTTCCTAATTTTTCCTCCCTTTGGAAATGTTTTCATTTGTACATAACGTGACGTGACTTGATATCCAATTTATCTTGTGTACATCATAGTACGCAATTAATGAGATAAGATATGTACTAATAAAAGGTAATGGAATATCTTCTCTTCCGAACGATAAATGAATCTGTTACATAGACGAATAATAGTGTCTTACAACATTGGAAAAGAAAACCCGTAAAAGTTATATTAACAGTCAAGCAGTACCATTTTCCGGTTCCTCTACTTTCGAAGAAAGTTTTTGTGAAAAATCATGAGTATGATAACGTTCGGACCATTTTATGTACGTTCATAAAAATAATCGAGTTATTAACAAACTGAGTAAGATAAGCGTGAATTGGGTGAATATGATTCGCTGGAAAGTAGTGCAGTGAGTTTTGTGCAATCAGCAAATTAGATTATAGTGGGCAAATTATATCAACTTTAAAATATTGCATAAGGCTGAATTTCTTTGTAAATCATGCTACATATTATTAAATAATTTAGTAATTTTTGCATGTATACAAGCTTAATTTATGTGCAAGTACTAATTATTAAACCACCCATAGGTAAAATATTCGCCTCGGAAATATATACAAACCTTTGCAAATGTATAAGAACCATTTCCGCATTTGTTTATGTACAACACGTCATGCTCTACAAATATTATTCTTATTGAAACGCCAGAAAACTAATTAAAATCTTGTCTTGCAATAATACTCTTGATTATCCGAATCCAAGGACACTCAAATCGCATTCGTACTCCGCAAAACTTCCAGCTTGCAGTCGTAAATTCAAATCCCATCCGATTTATTCGCTAGAATATTCTGAATATTATGCCTCTGTAAAATCCAAAATTAACTTAACGAAAACAATATGAATTTGCAATTCTGCGTGCCAGAACAGAACATAAGCAAATCAACAATATCGAATCAGGATAGTGTGGATGCATTGATTCGCAAAGCAAACAGCAAAAAGCCAAGACGTCCCTTGTATTTAGCACTGCCCGTCTGGTAGCAACAGATTCTACGTGATAGCCGAGATGGATACTAAAAGTAGAACTTGCAGATACTGAAAAAAGTTGGATGTCATTTAGTCCATTAAGATTAGAGGAGGCAGCCTGCTAGCTAGCTATCAAAGTAGACGCAGCCAAAATGTTTCGAAACAGTGGAAGGAGCTCAGTTTTCATTTCACCATAGTCAAGTTTTAGGCCACAGTCAAATTGTTAGCGCGATCTGCCGCGGCTCGTGTCGTCCCATTTTAGTTTGATTTTCTTCATTATATTTTTAGTTTTAAATAAAAAAGAGAAAACAAATACTTTGGTTAGTGATTTATGTGAAAAAAGTATGTTTATAGTGCGAAAGTGATAATTGAGCGTTTTACATGTTATGTAATATCTATGTGAAAGTGCTTCAAAATTACCGAGTCGAAAATTTAAAAGTAAATCGATTTTCTTAAATATATGTTTATGTTAACGACCTGTTGATGTTTTGCATACAGCAGAAGCAACCCGAACTATTCTGTACTGCCTTCAGTGATAGTCTACTCTCCCAGTGTTTCCGTAATACAATATTTCAATGACCAATGCTCCAACCAAACCAAAACAATGTTCCGAATTTCCAACTCCTGTTTCTAGACTGTAACTAGTTTCTGGAAATGAAATAAAATAAACTAATGAATATGGCTCCTAACCCTCCAGCAACAAGTATTTCCTCCCAGCCAAACACTGAACACAATGATGTGAAATTTTCAGCAGTAGAAGTTGACGAAAGCTTACACACATCTGAAACCACTACAAATGAAATTAACACTAAACTTCCACCAGTTCCTATACGTCTCAAATTACTAAAACCTCCGAAAGAATTGTCCAACCCATCGAGTCCAGAAACTCCCGCATGCACACTATCAACGCGCTCTTCATCAGGATACCACCATCCTAAGCGAGAATACTCCAAACTTTATCCAAGAACGTCAATTGATGTTCCTCTATCTGATAGCCCAATTAAAGGTGTACCCGTTCAAGTGTCTTTAAAGCTACCTATCGGAAGATCGTCAAGGTTCGATACAAACCATGGGCTACCACCAAGACCTCCACAAAATATGCGATCACGGGAATCGTCACTCTTCAGTTCGAGATCTCCCAGTCCTGTATCAACTCGATCAACACGTAGTCAACTGTCATCGGTATCCTCGAACTCTGTTTATCGGCCAAGTCAATATCGTTCGACAACACCTCGAAGGATATTCCCTCAAACATACTCAAATGGAATTGGCCTCAATCCGTACGAACTTGAGTCGCTGGAACCTTCTCCCACCGTTTTTGATGCGAACCTGTCATTCGTGTTGGGAGTTAAAAAACAACCCATTCGTCAAACGTTTCGTCCAACTCCTGCATATGTGGAGCAACAGACAACTTCAAATTATTTGAGCAATAAAATTGACGCTTTTCTCAAGCGTACCGATCATGTATCGGAGGAATGGAAATGTATGAAAACCCGGAGCGGGCGTAGTACCATTGACGAAGATACAATCAATTTGATCGAAAGACAGCGTGAACGCAGTTGCGATCGTAGTTCTGCCGGAAGATCAAAAAGTGCAACAAATATTTTGATCAAAGGATATCAAATGACCAAGTCGTTGCCTCCCACAGTACGATCGAGATCAAATTCGGTTGCTCGAAATTTGTCCGATGAGGATCGAACCATTACTGAATGTGATGAGGTAAATATCGAATTGTTACGATGTTTTTTTTTTGGTTTGATGAATCCCAGTAGTAACATGAATGCTAGTTTAATAAAGATTCTATTTTTGCTTATATTGTATTTTGATCTAACTCAAAAATCCCAAACATAGAGGAGTTGCTCTAAATTTTGTTACACGTCCCTTATAGATCCGCTTTCCGGGATAATTTCTGTATGAAGTATTCATTTTCTTTTTGGAAAAATATGTAGCTTGCAACTTAAACTGTTTTCATTTGTACGCAATTATGAAAAGACAAAGCAAAGTTAAAAAAGAAAAGACAAAGCAAAGTTGAAAAAAATTTTTGAAAAAATTTTCGTTGGCAATTAAAAAAAACACAAAATATTGTTTTTTATTTAAATCTTCACGTTGATATATTTTTACTTCGTTGAGATTTAATGTCGCATGCAATTGGTTAAATTAAATTGACATTTGTTTCGGAGCAAAATGAGCATATGATTTGACTTTGAGTGAATCTTATCTTAAACTGATTTGGTCACAATAACTTTGGTTCTGAATCGAAATTTACTCAGTTTCAAAGAATTTTTATTCAATATTTGAATAGTTCAAATATACCATCGTGCCAAAGATAAAAATCACGTAATGCTCGCTCGAAACACACTCTATTAACATTTTTAAAATAGCGATACCTCAGAATTAGCATTAAGAAAAAAAAACTCTTAATCAGAAAAACAATACTTTTTTGCTCAACTACAAGTTCATTTCGTCAATCAAATTTAAGGAGCTTTAAAATTGCAATTTTTTAAAAAAAAACTATTTTGAATGATTTTTTCTTCATAGAAGGAAAATAGATATCATTTTTTATATTTTTTTTATATTTTTTTAACATTTAAGGCGGACCAAAAATCAATTCCAGAATTTTTGAAGCTGTTCTTTAGATTTTACAAATTTTTGAAACAAAATGACCAAAATAGATGGCGAACGTGATTTCTGGAGTTTGGAAAATCTGGAAAAAAAACAAAAAACGGAAATTAATCTTTGTTTCAGTGCCAATCGCGTGACCTAAGATCTTTTTTTTACCGTCGAAAAATAACAAAATGTCTGATTTGAAAAAAAATCGGTTTTTGACACTAGAAAACCGGCTGAAAATCGGAAAATTTATTTCCGATCAAGTTGATCCGAGTTCACGTGATAGCCAGACATGTCAGCAACAACATATCCAAAATTAGCAGTCCGCCGATTCAAAGTTTAAAGTTCGGTTCTTTTGAATTTCTGCACTTTTTTCTAAAGAATATATATGAAAATAATGTTATATATAGTATATAATCAAAGTTTAAATCCAAGCAGATGTTTCAAAACAGGATGGGGAGTCGAGAACGATGAAATACGCTGGAGAGTTTTTTTTTTTTTGAATGTTTCCCTTGAGGCACTGGTCATACATAGATGGACAAGCAATCCTACAGTAAACGTCACATAGACCTGCAGTGTCGAAGATGTTTAGCCTAACTGCGAAATAACTCAGTAATCACCGAGTTGTAATCTTATTGTCACCGTTCTGTAATGAAAGGAAATGTTATAACCCCTCAATATGAGTGATCTCATGGCTAAAAAAGATAAATATCTCAGACCTTTAATAAATAAAACGAATTTAACACTATTTAATAAATATCTATTCCAAATAGGCTGCCACGTTTGAAAAAGGCAATTTTTTGGTAAAATTTTTGTCGCAAATATAGTTTTGGCCAAAGTTTAGCAGTACAGGATATACAAGGCAATAGCTTAGAGTTATTTCGTTCTCAGTAATGCGACTCATCTTTCAATTATTATCGAAGCTGAAACCATTCACATAAAACGGTTCAGTAATCAAAAAAGAAGCACCTCCCCATCCCTTTCAATATGATTTCATTTTCTTAAGACTTACACTATAAAACAGAATATATTTATGTAAGTTCTAGTATTACTGCTTACCTTCGATGCGTATTATCAAATCGTTATTGCTTTTATGGTAAATTCATTAGTCCCTCGCTCCTCGCATCTAGTTCAGTTTATGCAGATGATTTTGTTTATGACCCTTACGCCCTGCAAAGGCGTAAATCCTATAAAAAAATATATATATTAAAACTAATTAAAAAAACTAAAATTTCTTTGATATTTCCAAAATTAGAAGCAGAGTTCAATAAGCAATCAGTTCGAAAAATTTTCATGTAAAATCCTTTCATTTCATGCGAATTTATATATGAATATTTTTAAATATGCTTACTTGGGAAATACTTGGGAAAATTAAAAAGTCGTGAACTGAATTTCTGAGCTTATAAAGGTTAAAACCTTCGTGTGGTTTGTGAATGCTTTTCACGCGTTATGTTTTCTTTGAACAAAAGTTACTCTTGATATCCTTCCTCATCAACACCACAAACTTTGTATGAAGATGTACTCAAAATTATTAAGAACCTCTTTTCTTCTGAATTGCATTTTCGCGCCTCAGCTACCTCTACATCCTTTTCACACTTACAAAAAATATTAACCTTTATAACAAATTTCCTTAAAATTCTAAAAATGTTTTGAAAACTTCATAGTTTCAGTTGTAAATATCTAAAAAGACAAAAAGTTGTAAATATCTAAATAGAGCATACAAACATAAGAGTAAATAGTATTAGGGAATCCTCTCAAAATTTAATACTACAACGAATTTGGCGAAGTCCTTTGTGCTCCGTAGATATATATGCACTAATTATACGTACTTCTCGCTGATGTAAACACATATTGGCATAATATTTATTCAAGTATAAAGGAGACACGTTTTACATTAGCCCTTTTTATGTACTTTTAAGCAAAAATTTAAGAGCTACTCATGTAGGTTTTTCCGTTAAACCTTTCCGAAAACCTTTTTTTTTATTTGAAGGTAAAAGTTAGCATTTAATATTAATACAATATTGACGCACTAGAATAAAACACTAAGAGCTTTTCATTAATAAGTATTTGTTTTCGATTGATATTTTAATCTTTAATGTATTCTTTACAAAATCAAAAATAATTTACAATAAAAAAAACCAGCCGCCGTTGAACATGAAAATATCAGTTTTAATTGATTTAAAAATTATTTTCTAGCTATACAGAAATATCTGATGTGGTTGTATTGATTTGGCGAGGATGCTTTCGGCAAACTATGAATAGATTGAAAATCTTTAAATCAATATCAAATTAAACGTGTATATTTCCATTCGAAAAACATGGCGCCTGCGTGTCGTCGGTGTTCATCTTAAAATTTCCCATTGAAAATTTATATAGAACATCCGTCTTTCGGATGAAAAGTATCAAATGTTAATTGATTTTCCTCTAAAGAAACAAACTTAGGTAAACGATCGCTAACAATTTTCTGAGCTATTTATACCGCAGAAAATGGTTTCGATTTTATATTGCAAGATAAAACTTCGTCGATTTCATTTTAAGTCCAATGCATCTATACTGCATTGAAGACTGTATCTAATAAGTGATGAATTTGTTTCGCCAATTTCTACAAGCAAGCGCTAATTGCATTCATCAATAAACCCAGATAACTTACCGTAGAGTTTCGGATTAAATATTTTAAAATTAAAAATTTTAAGTTTAAATTAAATTTTAATTATCCCGCTTTCAATCCGCCATAATTCATGCCTTCTTTTCCTTGTTATTTGACTTTTCATACTTCAGCAGATTGCCTTGACTGGTTTATGGAAGAGACTTTACGGGGAGGGTTCTAGTCACCTTCCGAAAAACACCGAATTTGTGAGACATATATTATTCAGGCAATCCTACAAAAGAATTCTATGAACCACAGTGAAAAACGCCGACTATTTGAGTTATAGAAATTGCCTTCATGCTACAACGATTACTTCTTCATCCATAATTTTCAAGCTCTACTGACTTATTTCAGAACAAAAATTTATTAAACGCAGCGTATATCGGACTGAAATTCTTCAAAATAGGTGCATTAAGAATAAACCCGGGTCTTCTTAACCAGTTTGTTCGCCAAGCCCTGGTTTGCAACCTTTTGCGCAACTACAACGCTGGTAATCTGCTTCCCTCACAGGTCTCGATCCTGCCAAGGGCGAACCAGTCACACGCAATGCTGACAATTGACAGTCTGTCTGGCAGGCAAAACATCTTTAAGGATCATATTAATGAAAGCAATGAACATGCTTTTCAACCATGACACGCTCATGTAGGCTTTCATAGGCTTTGGCAATGTCGAAGTATGATCCTCCGACTTTTGGCACTTGGACTCTCATTTTGAACGTTTCCGTAGCGGTCTGTTCTAGTTTTACACAAATTTTTATAGAACATCGCTGCTCCAAAAGTGGTGCAGTTTAAAAACTGCAATTTAAACGCCATGATTTCTACGTGGCGTTTTGAAACAGTCACTCACTGCACTCGCCATGCTCTAAGTTAAGACTGAGGAAGGAAACAACTGATTTCCGAAATACTGGTTAACGAGGTCTGTTCAAGAAGTATCCCGAAATTTTTCTAAAAAAAAAATTTCTAATCAAAATCTATTTCGTCCCCTTCACAGTAATCCCCATCAGAAATTATGCACTTATGCCAATGTTTTTTTCCGATCATCGAACCACTTCATAAAATCATTTTTTTGGATCTGGTTCACCTCCTCCTTTGATTCTATTTTTTTCGGCAACGATGTGTAAGCAGGAGCGTTACCATGGTGCAAAAGCAATTTTTTTCTTCTAGTATTTGTAGCGGATTGATTGCAAAAATTACCAATTTCTTGCAGGTAACATTCCTAGTTGATCATTCTGCCCGGTGGCAAGAACTCATGATGCACCATACCTCTGCAATCGACGAAAACTCTAAGCAAAACCTTTACATTTAACCGGACTCGCCGCGCTTTTTCATTCTTGGCTCGGTCAGCAGCGACAATTGGTTTTCACGTTATAATCACAAACCCATGATTTGTCATCAGTTATGATCCTCTGGAATAAATTTGGACCGGCACGGAAGGGCAAAACCGCTCATTAGAATTGTTAATGAATGCTCTTTTTGGTGGAACCTAAGTAATTGTGGTCCGAATTTCACGTCAACCGTTGCAAGCCCGAATTATTGGTGAAAATTGCATAAGCCAAACGATATGTTATGATATGTTGATAGATTATATCGATATGATATGTTATGATTCGACGATTTGCCACTGCTGTTATCTTCACTTTACCAATGTTCTCGCCTGTCGTTGACGTGGTTGGGGGTCGGGCACGCTATTCGTTGTTCTTCTCGTCACTTTGAAAGTTTTGTACCACCAATGAACGCTAAATGAATAGCTTTGGTACAAGATAGTTTTACCATATGCCTCAGACAGTATTTGAAATGCGCCTGCGCACTTAAAGTTGTTTTTCACACAAAATGTCTTTTAAATTCTATGATTCATATTTTAGAAAAGACAACAAAATATGCCAAAACACGTCCAAGCTAAATAGATGTCAAAAATTAACAGAATATTCAAAATGGCCGAACTTGTCAGTATAAATGTGGGACATGGTACCAACGTAACGCCTCAAAAATACTGAAAATCGAATAAACTGATTCCGCGAGAATTTATAATCTTGAATTTTTTTCAAAACATGCCGCGTATGTCAACGAAATTAATCGTTAAATAAAATACATTCTAACATTTTTACAAAACATTTTTATTTCGATCGCTCCCTTTTTGTTCAGTTGCCAATTTATCAATTCCGTCAATAAAATTACGAATCGGTTTAAATTATTGATTACAAATGTTCAGATTATTCAAATTATTCTTCGTAATTTATTTTTCGAAGTTGTACAAGCTTCTGTGAAGCTGTTGAACTTTCGTAAACTTTCTCCATGAAGTAGTCCCATTAAGTATTTTTAGAAGTACCCTCTTGAGTGAGGTCTAGATATACTGTGAATTGAAGTGGGACGTACTTTATCTATGTAAGCAGCTGTCACCATAATAGGCATAAAGTTATCACCATAAAAGGAGGCAAAGTTACCTCAACGTAACCGTTGATAAGGACTAGCACCATAAGCCCTTCAAAAATGTATTGATCAATATCATTTCCGCCGATATTAATCACGTTTGAAACTTCCCGAGGAGAGGCGAGATCACCTTCCATTTTGGCGGGATCTCCGTCTCCTGTAAACTTGGCTTTTTATGAGCTGGCTCCAACATGCTTGACGACCCAAGTGCTGTAGTAAACTATTGACCAGCAGCAACCATTAGAAGTTTAGCCAGGTTTTGGGGGTTTTTGTGGAAACGGAGCGAATTTTCCGTTCCTTCTCTCTTTCCTAGATATCGAATGGTTTGAATCAACATTGCTAGCCTGTTAGGTGTTCAAAGCCTCTGTTCTCATCGATAGAATCGGTTCATTTTTGAATACGTCATGATAAGCAATCTCTGGGACGAAGTGCGAATCCCTTTTGCGAGGGTTCGAAATGAATGAAATACAAGATCATTCTTGTTTTCTTCAATCGAACGTTGGTTATCATAATTTGGTTACCTAACGAGTCAATGGTTACCTAAAATTCCTTGAAAACCAACTGAAATTCAGCCCTCATAAATTTGGCTCCGGACAGACCGGAATCTGGACACTTAGTTAAGCTCCTCTTTATTCGATAGCTAACCTCACTAATAACCTTACTGTTGACATTAGCATTAGAGTTTCCGATTTCTAGACTTGCCGTATTTCACGGAAAATCATGATAGTGTCAAAATCGGAAAATAAGAATTATAAGCAATTATTAAATTCACTACCATTCCCAGGAGATAAAAATACATAACAATTTGAAAAAAAATTACAAATGCATAAACGTCATTCTCGCAAATTTCATACATTCTTTTGAAATTTCACTGGGAAACAGCACTCAGTATGCTGAAGATTTTGAGATTTTGATAATTTTGATTTATTTTTTGAGGTCTTATCATTTTCTTTACATGAAAATTATATCCCAATATTATTAAACCAAATTTCACGAAACGAAACCGTTTCAAGGATGTAAGTACTACATTTGGGTTAGAAAACGAAAAGAATTGTTTTTTTTAACAAAAAAGTTTTCAATTTCATCTTCGCTAGGAAAAATTGTTTTTCTTCAAAAAGGTGAAAAAAATGGATAAATAAAATAAACAAATTTATTAATTTTACGATGCGTAAATACACGCGGGAACTCTCCTTGGCATGGATTCGTAAACTTTTTTTCAAATATTCGTTTGAAATTTTCGGTAACCATATCCATTCTACCAGCCCCCTCAAGAAATCAATTCTAGAAAGCTTATTGTCCTTTATTTTTTTAACCATATGAACTCATACATTGTCAATATGGGTAAGTTGTGGACTGTTATCCAGTCAAGACGCCGATGATATTCCTTAAAAATTCTTTTGGGTTCGATTACTTACGAGAGTGAATCCAATACAAACGAGACGGTTTCATTTTAATCCTTAGATTTGGACATGAAAAAAATAACAGCTTTATCTATATAATCAGAGGTTTTTTAAAATAAACTCCTGATTTAGAAACAAATTTTTTCCAGAGTATGAGTAATTTTACCCTGCTCGTAAAAATGTCTTTTCTATCTCCATTCAATTGTGTACAAAGACCATTGCATCCTTGTCATTGTGGCGCAACAGTTCACTATAAAACTTGTTAAATTTCTCCTTACTAGATTTTTTTGCACACTCAAGCGAGTGCCCAGAACGCAAAATGAAGTTCGTACGACAAATGAAAAGTATGGGAAAAATACAATTCAAGGGAATGATCAGAGAAGTAGGAAATGCAATAAAAATGGTGAATTCTATAATGAGATTGTCGTTCGCGGCTCGTATCTTCGAGTAAGGACATAATATCGAATGTGATAACGTGGAAGAGGTGAAACAGGTCTGAAGCATGTTGAAGCGCATGGGAAAGTTTGGTGACCCTTAAGGTAGGGTTCTGAGGTTATTGCCCATCGAGTAGAATAAAACTCAGAAGTAAATCGAGTAGGTAAAAAAATTAGAAAAGCAGTTAAAAGGTTCACGATTAGATGAAAACTGCGCTCACCTAAGGCTTCCTGGTTAGCCCAAAACACGTGAAAGTCGCAGTTTGGCATGCCCGAACTGTGAGGAGGAGAGCAAATGTTTTCCAGCCCAGTTGTTGGTATATGTCTCTAGTCAATATTGCTGTATGGGGATGATCATTGTTATGGAGAAGCTTCACTATTCACATCAGTAGTTCACCCCGTTTGCAGTGATATTTGCCTAACAACAACGCAATCAGACTAGTATGTTTTCCGTTGAACTTTAATATAATATTTGGCCTTTTGGGCCATCATATTTCAATATGATTAAATACAAGTACTTCCTGTGCCGGTGCATCCCTTTCTATGTAAGACTCGTTCCTACGTTCAAAAGAAAATTCCGTAACTTTTCAACCAGACGAATTGTGAAAATTCTACGTTAAAATTCTATTAAAGGCACGTTTCTAGTAAACGGCCACTACTTCTAAATTTTTCACTAATTTTTATACGTTTTTGGAGAAATAACTTTAGAAAAGTTTCGAAAATTGCTTAAACAACAACTTGCAACTTCATTTCGGGAATGCATATTTTGTAAGCTATTCTAAAATTTTAAATAGCTAAAACTTAATCTGGCGCAAATCAATATAAATGTTATCTTGGCCCACTTAAAATCAAACGCAGCGGTTATATAATCCATTTAAAAATTGTATATGATCAAATATGCGAAAAACGTATACAATCTTAACAAAAATATGAATAAACAAGATTGGGTGCGGGAATGTGGAGATAATCAAAATAAACTGCAGCTTACAGTCGATTTGATTCTCCCAATTTGAATTTCAACTGCAAAATTATTCATGCCATAACTTTGCTCGAAATGTTTAAAATATACAATTCCAACATACAATTTCTTTTTGAATTATATTTTCTTTATAATCCAACCCAAACGATATAAAATAAATTTTGAATTTTTGCAAGCATGAGTCAAACAAAGTCAGAATAAAAACCTGATATAAATTCATCAGTGTGCTATTTATATAAATTATTTGTGTTGTTTATGCTGGAGTTCAAACAAAAATGATTGAATATGTGGGCTGTAGAGTTGAATATATTAAATAAAAAATATTTTTAAAATATTTTAAAATACTATAAATTCTGCCGCGACAAGTTCATGTAAAATTGAAATTAGGGTAATAACAAAAGGTCGTTTGTGTTTTTTCGATGTATAAAGTCATTGAAACTATACCTTGAACAGTATCATTGGATAATTTCATTAAGTTCAAGCTCAATATAAACATAAATCAAAGTAATCGATTTGTATTTTCATGGTTAAGATGTTTTGAATGATAATTTTGCGTTCAAGGCACAGATAAGATGTTACGTTTCATGGAAAGTACCTTAAAAATACATTTTTTGAATGATAGAACACCATTCCTACAAATATCTTTTTACTTAACGATGTAAAAAAATTCAACAGCTCTTCGAAGTGAACAACTCAGAACTACTCCATTGATTAAAAATATGTAAAAACCTTTTGCGCAAGTCAACGAACTAGTAGAGAGGAAATGGGAAGAATTAAATTATGCGAATATTAAAAGGCTTTGTTTATGATCGAAATCGTAAACCCAATTTTCATTTCCATTTCAACTGGTTCCTATGTTAATTTTTTGAGTACAATTTTACGTTCAAAAGCCCCGAAGCTCATTAAAATATTTTGTTGCATATTTGAAAAAACTTTAACCTTGCATCAGGTACAAAATTTTGATCATTCAGTTCTAGGGCAATGAGTTTGGAAAGTACGCATTCTAGAAATAATAAAGTATTAATGAAATGAATACCATTTTTTCGAGTTTTTTTCGCAGATAATACCCGTGGGTGATTTGGAAAAGAAATCATACAGTTCGGCATTAAAGTATGCGTTAAAATTCTGATTTAATTTAGGACTGTAATTTCGTTTGCATGACAATTGCTAATACAATTGAAATTATTAGTTACGTTTCCGTTATTTAATCGTATAAAATTGATCAGTGCTTAAATAGTCAAGGCAAGTTCCTTTTTGGTTCTTCCACCTCTCCCCTAAACCAAACACAAAGTATTCAATAAATCCGTATAGAAACGACTGCCAAAAGCCTCAATCACTCACATCCTTGACCATAAGAATCGGCCCGGCCATGAAAAGTTATTTGTCGCAAAATGTTTGTTGGAAAATTCAAAAATATTATAAAAATAATTGTTGGTCTCAAATCAAAATTCGGTTAGACCTCCAAACTTGTTTGGAATGCTATGGAACGGTCGAGAATCCTTTTTTTTTCTACACTTATGAAATCACTGTGACGATCTTTGAAGCATCTCATAGCAACTCCAGACTTGTGGCAAGAGCATATATCTTATCTTGTGGAAACGCTATGAATTGTGAAAAAATATTGAATATCCAATAAAAACGTGCGTTTTCGAGCTCTAAGATGTCCTTCCATTTGCAAAACTGCTATTGGAGTCGAAACCATGCAGTCGCAAACCATTATACTCTTTCTTCTTTGCTGGACAGTTGGTAACACGAACTGTGGTTGGTATGCTTGCAAAAGATTAGACCGCTACCGATGTTCCCAAAAATCAGATTTTACTAAATAAAAAACTACACAATCGAAGATGCACCCATTACTGAACCAATAAAAAGCTTCTATATGCAAATAAAGAACCATAGTTTGTCTCAAGTTGAAATCAATATATTGAACAAATTTTGACCAATTACCATCGGTGGCTTTCTTTTTGACCTCAGGCAATCACGAAACTCCTCGGAACTCGCAATCACGGAACATTTCTCGCCTTACAGCCTCTGCGGCTCTTTTCACCAGTCTTCTCCTTACCATCCTTCAAAGTAGTGAAAGAAAATATATATTCAAAATTAGCGTTAGCAACTACGCAGAATGAATATTAAAAAACGATAGGTACTATATAGTTGCTACAACGATTTAAATTAGGTTAAAAAAAACACTAACGAGGGAAACCAGTGGTTTCTGAGATGTTGGTATATGTATTATGGAAAATTATTTAATTATATAAAAACAAATTGCGAGTGGTTTCAGCAAGCCGACTGGAATATCTTTTCAGATGTGCACCTACCAGTTATGTCCGGAGTTGCTCGGCAGCTTGACTTAACTATTATTTTGTTGTTATACTACTTGTATACAAGTCGGTGAGGAAAATGACAATATATTTTTAATATATAGAGAAAATATGAGAAAAATGAAGGCTGGCCCCCTAAGTGACCCCCTACTCCTTTGCAAATTGGCACTCATAAAAACTACACACATGTTTTTGTGCGGGTTTCAAGTTTATTACGTATTTATTCTCTTTTGTGCACATGAGAATAAATGGATTCCTTCGCTTGAAGTCCCCAGTGATTCTTTATAATAATAACAGATACTTTATTCGGGATTTTAGTTAATATTTCTTGCTTACAGGTTACTTATATTGAATTTTTAAGCAGAGCGTTAGAGTGTGTGAAAATACATGCTTAAAACACTTCGTCCCATTAGTTTATACTTTTTTATAACTGAAAATTTGAATAAAATCTATAACTCAAACAGAATGTCATATTTTTGGCAATAAATTTTTTTTTAGCTTATTTCGCGATACATAGCAAAATAAGTGAATGCAGATAGTATCACGCGTGAAGCATTCATATTTTCCTCAAACTATCACGGGTATCAATAATTAAGTCTAAAAGTCAAAAACACATAGACACCCATCTGTGGCCAAAAAGGACCGTGAAATTCGATAGAATTAGTTTGAACACAAATATAAAACAAGTATAAAATATACAACTGTGGGTGAAAAACGGTACAACTTTGTTCATAATTTTAAAATTCTTTATTTATTCTTGCAAAACTATTTCGTCACCCTCAAATAAATCACCTCTGGCCCCCCAACACACTTGTACCAACGTTTTTTTCAATCCTCGAAACAGTTGTTAAAGTAAATTTCCAGAATAGCTTTCAATGCGCGTAGCGATTCACGTTTAATGTCATAATTGGAATGTTTCCCCGGAGCGGTCGTTTGAGTTTGCTGAACAGCCAGAAATCACACGAAGCTAAATCAGGCGAATACGGTGGCTGTGGAACGATATTGGTTGAATTTTTTTTGCGAAAAACTCACGAACAAATCAATGCTGTATGCGACGGTGCATTATGATGGTGTAAAAATCAAGAATTGTCGGCCGCCCATAATTCCGGCCACTTTTTACGATTAGCTTCGCGCAAACAACGCATAACACTCAAATAGTATTCCTTGCTGACAGTTTGGCCGGTCGGAAGTAATTGGGAGTGCACCACACCTCGATAATCGAGGACTGTCAACACGGCCTTGATTTTTGATTTTCTTTTTTTCGGTTTCGGCTCACCTTGGCACGATATTCGGCCGATTGATCGCCTGTTTCCGGGTCGTAAGCATAGATCCAAGACTCACCGCCAGTTATAATACGTTTCATGACATCGTGGTAGTCGGAAAGCATTGTTTCACAGACGTCAACGCGACGCGTTTTGTCAAGAAAATTGAGTGATTTTGGAGCCAATCGTGCTTTCATTTTTCTTAGGCCCAAATGATCTTTTAAAATGGTTTTCACTGATCCTTTCGATATTCCAACGATGCCAGTAAAGTCTCTGACTGTTAATCGTCGATTCTCTAGCACCAATCCCTTGATTTTATTGACGTGTTAATCATCAGTTGATGTTGATGGCCCTCCTGGACGTGGTTCGTCGTCAACGCGTTCTCGACCTTCTTTGAATAATTTGTACCAATCAAAAACACTTGCTCGCGACATACAATTATCATCGAAGGCCTTTTGCAATCGTCTGAACGTTTAGGCATCAGAAATTCGATTCCGCACACAAAAATTAATGACAACTCTGTGTTGAACAATTTCACTCATTGCAAAAATCGCCAAATGCACTTATTGTACTTCAGAAAGACAAGCGTATACTAAACACTAATGATTATTTTGATGTTACATTTGGCACAGATGTCACTAACAGTCATACCAACCTAGAAAAAAAAAATATTACGGCGAACGGGTTTCCGCGCGAAATTTAAATTAAAAAGTCTTACTATTTTTGGTCCACAGTAGTATGGTAGTGATTCATCTTAAAAATATTTATTTTTTGCATAAAAATGTAATTTATTGTAGTTATTATCAAGTTGGACCAGATAATACTTTCACTTACAATAACACATTTTTGCATCGAATTTTTCGGATAAAACGACAAAACATATGTGCAGACAAAACAAAAAAAATGCATTCATTCTTAAGCCGATTTTATATTGTCTTATAAAAAGACACATTTTTCGATATGGTCCTTTTTTCAATATTTTATAGCTTTGATCGCTGATGTCAATGATATCATGATTTGTTCATTATCAATCAATGTTATTGCTGAATAGTTTTGATTGCTATTTTGTAAGTCTAAGATGTATCTTTAAGTCTAAGTCAATCAATTATATTCTGATATTCTAATGCGCATAATCGGTTTCCACATTCAAGCTTATCACATGGATCTGTTCGAATGACCAATTATATGGATCCATTACAGTGGACCAATGCAAGCGTAGTCAAGTTTCTGGGTTTAAAATCATTTCACACAGATTGATAATTAAAAGAAAACAAAACATTAAAACTTGTCCCAACGTAAAAGTTAAACAAAAATATTTAAAAAATATAACAAAAAACCTCAAAAGTATTTGAAAACGTTTCCCAGGCACCAATGCTAGTTTGTGAGATACTTCTACTAAATTAGTTATACGTGCAAATAATTCCACCATTTATCTACAAGTGTATTCTAAATTTTTTCATAGAATTTGAATTCAGACGTTTGCTCTCAAGTTACTTAATACAACTTTATACAAATATACTATAAGTGTACGTTCATATACACCTACCCAACTGTCACCCACTTCAGTAACTATAAAACAAACCTGTTGAAAGCGTACGTGGTTCCGAAGCGCGCACACTATGAAAGTTCAATGATCGGTTCAGGATATTCGAGGAGGACTCCAGTAATGAAAACAGATTGGGCCAAGGGTATTGATCCGAATGATGCGCGTGAATCGAATCATCCGTTTTTATACGGCGATGCTCACGTTTCTCACAATATTACTTAACCACGTCCCCAACAACAATGGCAAAAACTGCAGACAGCTTCAGTACAAGTAGAGCACTTTTGAGCATTCTTGAAATTATATGTTCGTAATCGCACAAAAAAAAAACAGAAAAAACTCTTTACCTCTTTGACTACTAATGACTGAAGAGTTTTTTATCCTAAAATGTAAAGTCATCCTTGTAGTAGCTGCAAGATATGATCGCATAAAGTTTGTAATATGATCATTGTCACTAACCGCCAATTACGAAATTTTAAACTGAATGTTCGACTTTTTTTCAAAAATGTTCTTTTTCAATGTTTTCCAGACAACAAAAACGTCTAAAAATTAACATTTTCATTTCAAGGGTTTGTGTTAATTTATGAATAACTTGTGGACGCAGAAAAAGTCAGATCGCTCTTCGGTACCCACAATAGTATGTAGCGTATACACTTCTGTGTGATCCAGTAAATTTATTTCGCAATCAAAACAAGAGACTAAAAAATATACCTTACAATTTGTGAAAAACATTTAATTTTTCATCTCTTCATATGCTCGGAACGTGTGGCTTGGATATAAACCAGAGCAAAATGATTTTTTGCAATAACTTTAACCTAATTTCGCTTTAAAATCCTCAAACTTTTTGATAGATTTCCGAAAAGCGCGAATTCATGGTAATTTTTCGCTACTTATAAACAATAAATTTGATGTCCTAAATACAACCAAACGGGAAGGTTCTTCATTTATAAACATATTTTAACAATATATAAAATTTATTCGGTATTCCTGGTTTCAGTCCATAAACTTTTTTTTATTTTTAATTTTTTCAATATATTCTGTGATTGTTAAATATTCATGTCATTTAATCTCCTCATTGATATGTTCCTCGTGTTCATTAATAAATTTTCAATGTCAGTCAGTCATATCTGTTCAAAGACATGCATTAATAATCAAGCAAAAACTTTATAATTTATGTTAAAACAGAGTAGACTCCATTTTTTTGCTGCAAAAAAACATCAGACATTACAGATTACATTTTAAAATACATGTTAATGTCGCAAATCGATCACACATGCATATATTGTTATGTTTCCTGCTATATCGTAGCAAACCATTTGCACGCCACACAAACCTACATCTTGTCTATTTCTACGTTGACGTTGCCTTTGAATTCGATAATCTATTTAAATTGACCAGGCAAATCATTCCAATTCAACGGACTTATTTTCGTGTCGATTAGATAATTAATTTGATTGTTTTTCCTCTTTTAAATTTTATAGGTAATGGGGCTAGCAATTATTTTTAGGCAGCCCTAATTTAATGAAAGAATTAAAGGAATCTATTATAAGGAGGCATATGAATTGATCTTTCCTACTGCTTTCCCTGAAATGAGGCCATGGGATTTCGAAACGTTAACAAATCGAAATTATCCTTAGCGTTAATAAAAAAAACTTGAAATTTTAATTTCATCCCAATAAAGTTTTTGACATGCTCTATTTGACCTTTGGATGTAAATATAGGTGTTATATACGCCCAAAAGATCCAATAGATTGGATCCTGTATACTCATTACATGAATAACATTGGAGTTCCTTACAAACACATTCGTTATCAAAATACCAAACACTTTTGGCTATTTATTTTCTGAAAAGGTTAGAAAATAATCTTTGAAATCGTTGTGTAAGTGTTCGTTCCCAAAGGTAATTCTTCCATTTGTTCAGTACTAGTTCCTATAACGCAATGAATTTGACGTTGAAGGATTGTTTCCAAATATTTTTCAATAACATCATATTTTTGTTAGTTTCAACCTAAAGACTTCTATGATTTAAAATTTTTTGATTAGTTTTTCAATGCTTTTGTTTATAAGTTAGAGTGCATATGATATAAGCAACAAGTTTCTTGTATGTAGACTACCAACGCCGTAAAAGAGCTTAGTACATCATATGTGGATCACTGAAAGATCTTTATGAAGATCAACGACGACTGTAGCCATATCGAATTGTCAAATTCTAGCATGCTTAAAGTTATAGAATTAAGCTACACCTTCCGATCCGACTTTCAAATTGAACTGTTTCGCCATGGATCAATATTATTATCATCACTGATAATATCAATATTTTCACAGAACTTTCAAAGGTGTGGAGGAAAAACCTGTTCCACCGTACCTTGAAAACTGATCTCACAGTCATATAATTTTCCACTCAAAATTTTTCCCACTTAACACACTTCCTTTTGAAAGATTCCTCGCCAGCTTCAGTTTCTAATTGTAATCCACCCTGGAACTGCTCCCGTACTACTTCAAGGTGGAGTAGTGCCTTAAAACAAATCCAGATAGCCTAGATCACATCCCTCGCTTATATTCTTAGCCTATTCAGCCCGTTACTTATGACATATCTTCGCACACAATTTCAAGGTTGCGTTATAGGTAGCGTACTCTTACTCTCTCTTAACCTCTACTCCTATAAAATATAGATATACCCTGACTCTCTATGATCGCCCAGCGGACTTGCCCCTTGCCAGTTCGCTAGTCTCAATATATCTTGCTTTAGTCTGAAGTCAAATTAGATAAATTTGGCCGTAGAATTCCACGGTTACTCTGTCTTTAGTGTTTCTTCCATGACAACATTTGACGGGTCTACCATGGACGCAACTGTAGCTTTAAAGAAAGGCATTTGCAAGAGTGAAAAACTACTAGATGAAGCATCCATACAGCTATACTTCAAGGCAATACCTTCATTTTAGTGCCTTTACTTCTCCCATTTCATAAAGGTATTTGTGGAAATATCCGTGCCCCAACGGGGATTGACAAAGATTGGCGTTTATTTTTCCGTGTTGTGACTTATCCACATATCCAAATATCAACATGTCACATAAGTCTAGCTGTTTAGCGACTTGAAGCATTTGCAGACCAGCGTTACTGCTATTTTTCTAAAGTTTGGGCACGAGGCTGGGTAGGACGTCACTCACTGCCAAATAGTTTTCATAGTTTTCGTTGCACACAAATGCCAGTTGGTCGATGGGGAACACTCCTTTACGCTGCAAGAGATTGTCAATGTTCTCTATACTATACTTGTTTGTACTTATTATGCTTATGTTTACTTCCTTTTACTTTACTAAACTAAACTATACTATAATTATATATAATTTCTTCTCGCCCCATGCGGACGCACCAAAATTCGCTCCCGCGCAGTATGCAATTCTGGAACATACATTTTTTGTGTTCTTGTAGAAATCAGTGGCATGCGATAATAATAAATGACCATGGATTTTTCGAGGACTCATACGAGTAACCACGCGTTAGCACTTAAATTTCTTCTTTGTCGGACATGTAGGACATATTTAGAGCATGCAGTTCATAGGACTGGGGATTAACATAGGATCAAATACAAGGGTACATGATGGCACCAAAATTATGATGGTAGGGTGAAAATTGTGGGACTGGTGACCCGAGTTGGTCAAATTTAATATACTATACTGTTCTAGTGCACTTCTTGTCATTCTAACTCTTTCCTTGTACTTTTTCATTTAAATGGAATTAGTCTTGATTTTGGCTTCTTAGTACCGAGTTCGTTGCGATTCGATTGACTTCTTTCAAGTCAACCCCTATAAAACTGAGAAACTTCCCTACACTGACAGCTTTAATACATCAATTGCGAGTATTCTTTCAGTCGTTAAAGTTCGGCTCTAGCGCTCATCCCTAGCATCAACCTGTCCGCTCAGGTATACTAACTCTGTGCCAATATTCATCGAAATCATTATGAGGATCCATCACCAGACCCGAAAAACAAATTTTTGTTTGTGATCTCTAAAGCTATAGATCATGGTCCTCCATTAATTCTACAATGCTTCGTAAAATTTGGTTAGGTACGAGTTGTGCGACCTCTGGAGCTCTGATAGTTGTGCCTGCTGTCACATTGCCTGCGTTACCTAATAGGTAAACATTCATAGATAAATTCATATTTATACAATTTGCTGGCCCTCTCCAGTTCGCAGTTAACCATAATAGACAAAGCTCGATAAGCTTGGACCAGGAATGGTTCTTGCGATGATCTATATCGTCTGTATTCAATCCTAGTCTAGTATATAAGGTGGTCTTCACTGAAACCACCTCTTCCGATTCCGAATCCTAGATCCGAAACTCATTGCGAAATGCATTCATTAAATCAACCTATATCGTTGCATTGAGAGTATTTCGCACGACTATTGTCAAGAAAATAAAATAATGGCCTAGCTACGTGTCATGAGATCTCGATTCATACTACTACTTTAGTGACTTCGGAAATGACATCGATCAGCAGGTCTCCTCTTTGAATGCTGTCATAAAATCTAAGTCTTATGAGTGCCTTTATCCACTTTCCTTGCTATTTTTCACCAATTAATCAGCCCTTAGGATGACGGAGAACTTAAACTAGGGTTTTCCTTGTCAATGAGTACAAGCCAAGAGCGTTCCAGACGAATTAGTCTCGGCTGGTATCCTATTCCGCCAATATATCTTCCTGTTTTAAGTTCGGCCTTTGCCTCTTCTAGCTCTTGTTGATAGTAGTATGTTAGCAAAAGAGGAATGGTGTCCTTGTTAATGGCTGTAACGGCATAGCTTGGAAAAACAAATCGCGCTGATTCCATTCTGACTCTAGTTGGCGTTGTTCCAAGTAGAATGGTAACATACGAGTACCCTTGACTAATGATTACAGGACTGTCAAATCGACCTGTTAATCAATCTTTGTTCTGGTACGTTCCAATAATTGAACTAATGGCACTGGTTATCTGTAGAACAAGATAGGACTTCAGTGAAGAGGGCTAGAGTGTAGAGCAAAGAAAAGAAAAGAAGAGCAAGAAAAGGGGACGGAGTCACGGGGAGCGATACTTAAAATGTTCGCGCTATAGTAGGAAAGGGATTAAACGAAACGCAACTGCTAAGATTAGATCAGTGACATGAGCTTGCGGCTTCAACAGAAGGCATAGTGAGACTGGTATACTTCCACTGGTTATAATGGCAGTTAGGCTAAAGTATCATCACTCAAAAACAACTGACTGAAGTTCTTGAACAGCAACAATGTCGGTCAGTGCTCCGGTTCATGTTTTTGGAAGGGAAATCGGGCAGTGAAATTCAATAGCGCTTGAATGCAGTGTATGGGAACCCTTTTCCTAAGATGGTGATCGTCAAAAATTGATTTAACAAATTTCAGAGCGGTCGCACGTCGGATTTTGATGAGCCACGCCCAAGTACCCCGAATACAGTAACCACGGAGGATAACGTGACGAATATCCACGATCTCGTTTTGGCAAACCCTCGATTGAAGGTGCACGAGATAGCTGAGATAGTAGGCATATCAAAAGACCGCGTGGCGAATATCCTAAATGAAATTTTGAGTATGAGAAAGCTGTCGGCAAGATGGGCGCCACGTTTGCTCACTCTGGAGAACAACCGTGTGACCACTTCAGGGCAGTGTTTGGCGCTGTATAAGGAGTTTTGCATCGTTACGTGACCGTCGCGAAACATGAATCCTGGTACTGGAACATGAAAACTGGTACACACCAGAGATCAAGAAACAGTTCAAACTGTGGACTTGACAAGGTGAACCTGCTTCGAAGAAGGCTAAGACTGTCCCATTGGCCGGAAAGTTGATGGCCACCGTTTTCTAGGATTCGCAAAGTGGGGTATTGACTACCTGGAGAAGAGCAAAACGGTCACAGGGCAGTAATATATCGAATTATTGTGCCGATTCGACACCGAATTAAAAAAGAGGGCTCATATGGCTAAGAAAAACGTGATCAAATTGGGCTACGAACTGATGTCCCATTCACTGTATTCTCCATATTTGGCCCCATGCGACTTCTTTTGTTTTTTTTTTTTTGTTTTTCCACTTGTAGGCTAAGTACTTACCGGACCGCCCTCGTAAAGGTGGCATAATCTAAAGACGACATCATCTGCTCTCAAATAAATGATAACAATAAGCAAAGATGACAATCGTATTTTTCCATAAAGGCAAATAATCAACATTTTAATGTATAATTTTGAGAATTATGTAAATTTCCAAACTAGAGGGACTTATTTCCGTAGAACTAAAGTATTTAAAAAACCATTTTCTAATAATTAATAATAATCAATCTGAAATTATTTGTTGTTAATACAAGTGTGTTAAAAGTCGAAATTTTCGAATCAACTTAATTGTTACTTTGTAATAACAGTTGTTTCTGATACGATCAAAACATATCTGCTTGCTTTCATAACTTCTGCTGATTTATCAGACTGTATCGTTACCGGAATAAGATAAATTGCCACGAAATGAAGAAGGAAACGTGAAAATTGATAAATATTTACCAACAAATACCTTAAGAATCAAAAAGAAAAAACCCAATATCAGTGGTATTCACACATGTTCTTCTTGTCTATTGTTGTAGCTTTCCGAGATGACGGTCGATTTGGCTGAAGAAAGATCCGGTGCAAATATCACAAGTGAACGTCTTGAAGCGGAAACTGCTGAGCGATTGAAGCTTGAAAAGGAGCTACAAGATCATCACGTCAAAGTGAAAAATCTACAAGAAACATCAGAAAAACTTGAAATGGAGCTGATTTGCGCTCGATCAGACCTAAATGGGTAAGTCAAGTTGTTAATGATATGTAAGTGATACATTTAATAACGATAAATGATTGTAAATGGATTTTTGTTTTGTTTTATCGAGAGCACTGCATGTGCTTAATGTGCATTCATAACGATAACACTGAACGCCTATTGTTAAAGGAAGTTAAATGAATGACGAATATATCACAGAGGGCCTTGTTATGAGCATCTTTTTCTGTAGTCATTTAGTTTAAAAACAATATTCGCTATATTGTTCCAAAGCGCAAACAGATTTAACAAAACGATTGTTTTATTTTGACACAGTTCGTTTTCTGGTTTAAAATGAAATCACAGGAAATAAAGAACTCAGAATAAAAAAAATCATTCCGACTTTTCCAAGACATTACCTACCGCAAGAAAAATCATAGACAGTAAAAAATTAAGTGGAGTCATAAAATCCACCCAGCCAAAAACTAAGTCTTTATCTACTTCATAATTTTTTATGTTTAATCCACCTGTAGAATTTCGGAAGATGAAGATCCCGATAACGAAGATGCTGGTGGCATATACAAGCTCAAATACGAGCGTGTTGCCCGCGAACTGGAGTTCACCAAAAGACGTCTTCAAACACAACATGAACATGATTTGGAGCAATTAGTCGGACTTAAGAAACAATTAGAGAAAAAGGTATGTAGCCTAGCAAAGCATATTCTAGATGATATGCACACACAGTTTTGAGAGGACCTTCCAATCGCCCTCTACATTTAATGTAATGAAGAAATTTCGGGTCTCATCTTCTCTACTCGAAGTTGAACGAACTTATTTATCTTAGTTTGGTCTTGGTCAATGCAACAAGTCTTATCTGTTGGACTTGGCGTTGCATTTACTACCAAGTGTTGTTTAATAGTGCAGTTTATCTTCTTTTTGCTGTGATACGCCTTTTTATGCTTTTACTTACCGCTTCAAATACTTAACGGATGTGTTATTCCTATTGTTGTCATTGTAGCTAGCGGATGCATATGAAGAAGTTGAAGAGCAACGACAAGTTGTAGGTCAGTGGAAACGTAAAGCACAAAAGATGACCAATGAAATGAACGATTTAAGAATGTTGCTGGAAGAACAAAACAGTCGCAACAATTTGCTTGAGAAGAAACAGAGAAAGTTCGATTCAGAATGTCAATCGTTGCAGGTAAGATACTCGTAATCTTAACCTGTGTAGCCATCAAATGTTAAATGTCGCTATTTCAGGATGCTGCCCGCCAAGAACGACAAGCAAAAGATCGACTAGCTCGTGAAAAGGATGTTCTGATCGCGGAAAAATTCACATTAGAACAAAATTTGGCGGTAAGTTTTTCCTTTATTCCACTGTACATATATATGATGCATATTTTATAATACTAATTTATCTAATCAGGACACTCGTCTTGAGCTGGAACTTAAGGAAGAGAAGTTAACCGCCGTACAACGTGAAATGGACGAAATGACATCCGGTGGTGGAACTGAGGAGGAGTTCAATCAGCTACGCCGCTCGAAAATCGAACTAGAAAGGCGTCTGAAAGAGCAAGAGGAGGAGCTCGATGAAATGGCCGGACAAACTCAGTTGCTAGAGCAAGCGAAACTACGACTGGAAATGTCTTTGGAGACGATGCGTAAGGAGGCAAAACGAGAAGCGCAGCAACGAGATGATGAACTAGAGGAAGCACGCGGAAATGCTTACAAAAAGATCAAAGGTAATTATTAATTTCGCTGTGTCAGTTTCTCGAATGAATCCTTCCTAAGTGAAATACGATTTGATCATATTCTCTAGTTGATGCTAAAACAGTTTTGGATTACCTACGAACTTATTTAACCTTCCATACTTTAAAGAATTGATGAAAACTTCATTTCCAGTTCTACAGGTCGACCTTTTTGAATTTAAATCAACCTACTTGTGGATTTGGATCCAATTCGATCATTTGAAATATTGGTTCAAATTTTAGTTTCGTTTTCGCAAAATTCCCTCAGAATCAAGTGTTTTCTTTGTTGCCCGATGTTAATTTATAACTTATGTATTTTTTTAATCGTGTCGTCTATACAGAAATTTTATACAGAAAGATTGTGATTCGATTTGATTATACACAGGTTGGATATAGTCGAATTTATGCAAGATAAATTCTCGTGAATCAATTTCAAGTCTCCTATCACCTTTCAATCTGATAAAGAAGAGACCGCGAACTTTTCAGGGAAACATTGCTAACATAGGCCTTCACCGAGTGTTTAACAGTGCGTTAGAACAATATCACGCAGTGCCCAACTATATTTATTGACCAATGCAACGACTCTGCTATCACAAATTTACATGATAAATTAGGAAATACCCAAAGTTAAGCTTCGTAATGCGTCATGCATATTTCATGCTATTAGCAAGGAAGTATTTACAAGCTGTGACATGCGATTTATTCATACACGTGTTTGGATAAACTTTTCGTCTCATTGAGAATGATATTAGAGCGCTTTCAAAATACCGTGAATGTCATTTTCCTAACTTTGGCAGTGAGTCTAAATCATAGCCACGTCAACAGTTGAATTTTGTCAGTCAACCGACAGATCTATTGATTTGATGTATATGGAAAGCATTGTATTCAACTGTTTTTCTTTAATCAAAACTCTTTTGTCCTCTTATAATTTCAGCTCTCGAATGCCAACTTGAAACGGAACATGAAGAACGGACACTATTGCTTCGTGAAAAGCACGAACTAGAACGACGTTTACAAGCTGCCGAAGATCAAGATCGTGTTGATCGTGCAGCGGAAGAAGTAGCAAACCAAAAACTCAGACGTGATCTACGAAAATACAAAGCATTACTCAAGGATGCTCATGCGCAACTTGAACGTGCCAAAGCCGATTCACCTGGCAAAGCGCTTATCCGACAATTGAGAAACCAACTGGAAGATGCTGAAGCAGCACGAACAGTTGCAATCAAAGCACGACAAAGTGCCGAAGCAGAATTGGCTGAAACGCAAGCATCCTATGAAGAAGCGATACGATTCAAACAAGAAGCTGAAGATAGAGCTACTGCAGCACTACGCGATCGGTCTGAACTACAAGCACAAATTGAAGAAAATGAAGAGGAGCTGGCCGAGCTAATGAAAAAATACACTGCAACGGTGAAGCAATTGAATAACGAACAGAGTGCGATGTCAGAATATGAAATAAGAATATCCGAACTCGAAGCAGAACGGAATTCATTGAAAGAACAGGTGTCGGAGCTGCAATCTCGCCTGGAAAATATTGAAAACCAGACTGATCCTTCAGCTGCAGTACAATCAAAACGGTAAGTTTATGATTTTCTTAACTCAGTACTTTAGTACATTCCAAGCTAATATGACATTTAAAACTGCTTACAATTTTGATAATATAATCAAACTCTTTCCGGTTGCCATCACAGACTTGAACTTAGAGCCAAAGAACTAGAATCCCGCCTTGAGCTTGAGCAAGCAACACGTGCACGACACGAAGTGCAAGCCAGCCGCCATAAGGATGCCCTAGAGAAGCTTCAAACTGAATTGGCGCAATCCAAAGTACGCGAAATGCAAGCACAAGATGCATTGAAAAAATCGCAGAAAAACCTAAGAGAAATCCGAGAAGAGTTACATTCGATATCGAATCGGGAACTAGAATCAATAACACGACGAAAGGACGTAGAGAAAAGATTAGAAGCGGCTGAAGC
Organism: Stratiomys singularior; assembly: GCA_954870665.1. Lineage (NCBI taxonomy): Eukaryota > Metazoa > Arthropoda > Insecta > Diptera > Stratiomyidae > Stratiomys > Stratiomys singularior. The sequence goes on along the minus strand of OX940878.1, from coordinate 128,292,124 downwards.
CGAAAGCACGTCACTACGCAACGATTTACGGCTGGCGTTGCAACGGATCGCTGATCTGCAGCAAGCTATGGAGGAGGGTGACGAAGATGATGTTACCGAAAGGTTCGTTAATTTTTTTTTCCGACCACAATATGTAATTTCAATTTGATATCTAATGTCACATCTCATTATAGTGATGATAGTGAAAGCACTGAGGCATCTATAAGTGATTTAGAACAGCGACTTAAACCAATACAAACCAAACGAACGTTATCAGTTTCGATGAAGAAAGACACTGCAAATGGTATAAGTGATACAACGTTAGTTATTAGGGAACGAAAAAGTGATAATAGTCCAAGGTAAACAATCATTTCATTCCATTCATGATACATGTAACAATAGACAAGCAGCTGACACGCACAACACATTGATTCTCACTCAATCGCAACTCACTCATTAATCAATCAATCATTCATCAGCACAATTACATTGTAACAATTTTGATTAGATTATTTTTCAGCATTTTATTTAATTCTTCATAAATTGCACAGATATGATCTGCATTCATACCGGCAACTAGGTTCTCCCAGATCTAATGATAGTGATTTGTCCGACGCGGAACCTTGAGAGATGTTAAGGTAGACTCATTCTATACATGGCCTGCCTTCAAAGAATGTATATATATATATACTTAATATGTGTATCGCTCTCAAACATTGAAATCAAGATGAGATATATCATACACAATACTACATAGATGTTGCATAACATAGTGAATGTCCTAATTGCAATTGTTGTTTAAAGAATCAATTGGCCTTTATGCTACTTAACACTTATGATTTGCAATCAAAATTTTGCTCTAATATCTCTCTAATTATCTGAGTACATTATTTCAATGCTACAAGGTAGATAGGTATACAGTATTTACTCACGTGTGATCTATTTGACATTGTGTCGAAAAGTATTTCGAATGCAGAATAAAACTATTGCTCCAGCTTATAGAACCTTATATCATAGCAAACGGCTCATGCACCACTTTCCAGCTAGCAAATGTTAATAATAAAATATTTAACTACGGCGAGGTTCGTTTCAAGAGACGGTATTATATCCGCTTGATAGAAAATCCTAGTGATCCCAATTCTGTTCCATCATATCTTTTAGACTCATATGTAGTTATTTGTAAAAGGGATCATTAGAACTCAAGAGCTTCGTCGCAACCCGTATTTCTGCCTATCAACTCCATAATCCAACCTCTGAATATTATAACGATGATTTGAATAGTAAAAATTATATGACAACTTTTTATTTAGTTTTGATATAATCTTCTGAAGTATTATAATTTTATAAGTATTTTAGCTCAATATTGCAATTTCCGAAATAACATCTTTCATTTGGAAATAAATGAAATTGAATAAAAAATTCTTAGTCCAATAGTCTTAATTCTATCCTAAACCTACGCGATGACTGTCATTTTAATACAACTTTTGAACACAATCATCTGTAATAAATTCTACTTTAGCATTCAAATGAAATCTTCTCATATAGAATAACCGAAGAACGGAGACTGTGTAGTCCTTTTGATGCATAGCAATTTTTTTCATTTAAGGTCGTCTGTTGCGTTAACAGAGCCACTACCTAGTGTTGAAATGGAATCTACCAAAAAGTCTTGTGTTATATCGTAATGCCGGTACAGTAATAAAGTTTCCTTTTTCACATTCGGTTGTCGATAATCAGATGTACAATCTCTAAAACTTTGATTTTTGCTAGATGTTCGAATACAACTTTCATATCTTTTGTTCCTAAAAAAGCATCAATCTCAACAAATTTTGATAACAAATCACGTTCTCAACATTTCAACTTCATTCAGTGTACAATTGCTATCATCTCATAGTCAAACGCTACCAGAATGATGTCTTATGATCAGTGCAACTAAGGGTATTTTGAAATAGTTAAAAACGTTAATGAGCAATACAACTTTTAGCTACAACCAGTTAATCCTATTAATTTAAATATCAGAATGCACAACAGGTTAACATGCTAAATGAGCAAAAAAATAACTCAGCAAAAGTAAATTAAACATAGATAGCGCCATGTTACATTACTGCAATTATTATACTTCGCTTCATAGACCTGATGATGTGACGTTTAAAGCACTCATATTCCGTGTAAAAGAACCCTTTTGCTAATATCAAGTATAGTAATGATTGCTAAATATTTGTTTTTCGATGCGGACAGAGAACATACTAAGCAATTCTAGGTACATTTGGAATAATTATCAACGTTAAGTGTGATTCTGGTCAAATCATTTACTCATGTTTCTTTCATGTCGATACGAAGTAAGCCTTGCTCTTTAGGTTCTGGTTGAATCGCCATCAGTTAGTGATCAGTTAGAGAAGAATTTATTAGCTTTCAACCCAATTTAAGCAAAATCAAGATTGTTCCTTGCTGCTTTGCTATTCAACATAAGTATGCTATATTTTGACCATGACAATATCGATACGCTTAAAGTGTTAGAGTTCTGCGCTTTCGGCAGGATCAGTAGAAAGTTTGAAAGAAAACTAAATTGCTATCAAGTCAATGTCGCATTCAGAAGGATTATAGGATTTGAACAAAACTAAACTCTTGGAAACTTACATCTTACAAATTTAAATAATGCAATCTGCATGTAGGTTGCACAACCTTCCTCATTGGAACAGAAACGCTTATCGTAGCTCAAATACTAAAATAACCAATTTGTTAGCAAGTGTTTGAGATTATTACAGATTTTTACGTTTTTCTTACGTCTAAAGTTAAACTTAACCTGACAAATATCTGCAGTGTGCTAGTGAAGAATTTTAGTCAACTCGTTGCTGAGCAAAGTAGTTAAAGTACAAATAGAATTTTATCCCAGTCGTATGAACGAGCTTTCTTGAGGAATTGAATTGCCTCCATTCTGTGGACGAATTTAGAGTAACACCAAAAATATATCCAAGAGACGGCATATATTCGTTGCTACATAAATGGCTTCAGTCATACAAATTTCAGAATTTCCCACCCATATCTGATCGTTATTGCTTCAGGAAGAAATGTCAAACTTCATTTTATGTTTCTTGTTACTTTTTTATCTGTTTAAGCTCACTTCCATGCCTTTTGTTACTTGGCCGTTTTTCACACTTTCTTGTATACTTTGTGACATCAAATACGATACCATCAAATTTCGTCCTGGCTTTCCTTTTGATTTTATATGATGAGTTTATTTTATAATTTTTTACTTCAGTTCCTTCATTTGCTTGTGGTCATATGTTGTGATGGCGTCATTTGATATTAAAAGAAATTAATATCAGTCTTAATTAGTGGAATAAAGTTGCTGAATCGTGACGTAAACTGAAAGATATTGCCGTTGTAGTGCCACTTGAGTGAGTTGGTGCATCGGCATGGTGAAAAACCACTCTCTCAATTGATCCATTCGAGATTCACATCCACCTATAATAATTTATCCACTTTTCATCAGCAATTCCATTACGTCCTATCAATCGTTTTGGATTACCCTGAGGCACGTGCAAACAATGATTAGATGCAGCTGGACGAGCACTTTTGTCATCAGTTGTGAGCAAACGCGCCACCCATTTTGCAAACATTAGTGCCCAAACATTAGTGCAAAATATGCCAGGGGTGTCCTACTGACTAGTTTGCAAACACATTTATCTTACGCACTTTTAATTGACGATCGTAGAGTATAACATTATGGATTTCATCGATCCATTATTGAGCATTCAGCTCTTGTGGACGGTCAGGATGCTCAGTATTACTTGTGCTTTTACGGGTGTAACGAATCATTCCTTTTCGATGGAGGATTCATGTACGGCTGTAATGAATCATTCTTTTCGATGGAGCACAGACCTTATAATATTTTGTCAGCGACATTTCTAGTTTCTTTATTGTTCCTTCATTTCTTTGTAGGTTGATAAGCATGCAAGACTCACTTTATTTTCCATGGTATTGTTTAAACAGGACAGACTTTGAGAGACTGCAAGCACTTATCTGATTAACCTTCTGACTCGGAACCTGGTTTACAAGCTGTGACGAGATAGAATTCTCTCAGAGTGGAATGCGCGGCACCTTTCGAGAAGTCATGAACTTATTAAACAACCCTCGTACTTATACGTACCAAGTTTAGACTAAATATTCACCTATTTATTTGATTTTGCATTCGACCTTATAACTGACTTCTTGAAAACCCTCTTTCGCTCTTTTAGCATAACTCCAAAAGCTACTTTCACCTTGCCGTTTTTTGTGTTCTACGAAGTTATAATGGCAATTCAGTCTTGACAAAAATATGTACGCGTCACACTCAGCAATAAAAGCGACCAAGGGAAAGGGAAGGATCTGTCATGTGCAGATTGTATTTCGTTTTATTTTATTTTGATCTTGCGCTTAGATTAAATGTTACCTGTACGGAATTGCTTGACTTATACCAAGAGAAATAGTTGATATCCTTTCAAGATCAATGTGTCTACAGAAAAGTCTTAGATACCGTTAGGTGCGGACATAAATCAAACCAATTCGTTTTTCGCTTCGTTTGGTATTTTTAGGCTTCTAATTAATTTTCTCTTTTTCGAAAGTTTCGCGGTTTCGCCACTGTGTAAGAAATGTTCATCATACCCAGTCTTCACTTTATTTTATATCCCTCCTAATTTTGCTGCATGAAAAACATATGATTGGATTTAAGTATGGAATAAAATATTTGACAAAAGGCGCCCGCGACTCGAATCAGAATTCCTTACATTCTTTTCTTTAAAGTTTTCGATAGCAATTTGACAAAGGTCTAGCTCTCTCCTCTGACGCAATAGACGTGGGCCGATTGACGACGTAATTTGCTGATTGAGATAAATTGACATCGTAATTTGTCCTGAGCTGATGAATTGTTTCTGGTTTATTCACATAGACCCGAAATTTCACAAAATTACAATGAATGAAATTGTACAGCAATAATTCCCACTGTCCAGTTGACATCGGGATTTCTGTTAACTATTACGCCAGAATTCACCCGATCAATGAATCGACTGTTTCACGTATAGTGGAACAGCTGGCGCCATCTTGTCAAAAGCACATTTTCACAACTTTACCATTAAGTTCACAATCGACTGGTATTGCGTTATCATAACCCTGTAACGAATATCATACACAGTTGCTGGGTTTAAGGTCTTATTTTTAAAAAAGTTTGACCAAATCACGTCGTGAGACTGAAATTCACAGCTGCAGATAGTTGCTCGTTGTGGATGCATTTTTTTATAAGGATCGCTGAATCCAAAATTCGAAAAACTCATTTGAATCAAGATGGACCTAATCGGCGAAGATGATTTGTTTGTAAATTGAATTCAGGCATGCACTTTATTTGTTTCGTCTGACATTGGTCGAATTGGCGGTACAGGTACATGGGTTGCTAGTTTGCGGCTCCTGAGCTAAATCTGGAACGGATGAAAGGGACATTTTCTCTCAAAATCTGATGTGTGGGATTTCAAGCTGTAATGAACGATGCCAATTCAAGATTCTCCGATATGTTCAGACACTCTCCTTTACAGAAATAAAGTTTCGATAGATAGGCCGATACGTTCACCAAAAAGAAGAATTTGAATGTCTACAAAACTGTTGACTATATTTGGAATTTTTGACGTAATAGTTGACTCAACGTTTGCAAGTGGTCTCACCATAACTTTCTCCACAGAGTTTGCTTCGATATAATTAAAAAACCTGGTTATCGTCAATGTACATGAGCATCCAAATACCTTTTTCGGTCTCTTGGTCAATTATTATTGTTTGTGTTTCAAAGGAAACGTCTTCGTTTTTTGTTCTTGATGTAGATATATTTCGGGAGTATATAGCTCCCTTCCTCAGTGCCAACTCTTTCTCTCTTTTTTGTATTGGGGTTGCGACCAGGACATTAATGGGCATGCATTTGGCAATGAAGGGATACAGAAAACACAGCAAGTCCATATTTTAACTGGAGTGGGGAAAGAAACAGACATAAACAGTAACCATGGTCCCTGGAGAAGTGCAGAATAGCTCAGAAACTCTGCGATGCCATGATTGCACAAAAGGAACCTCCCTTCCGGTTCCATCACAATTATAAATAGGCTACTCACAAATAGGACCCCTCAGAAAGAACGTCTTTTCAAAATCAAGAGTGCTTGATTTTGATGAAAGAGGACAAAGCAGACAGGACAGACCACGAAATTATCGAAGGAAAAAATTCACTTTCTACCATGAGTAAAATGATACCTCAAAAATGCAAATGATACCCCAGAGACATTGTCAATAAATTGTTAAAATCTCTTAACGCCTTTCTGGAAAAATCTAATAAAGTCAATTAGGTAATAAATCAAATCTCGCAATTAGTCACTTAGTTAACATATCACACCAAGGGTTTGTAAAACACGTAAAACATAGTTTTTAATAATTGTTTAAAAATAATTGTTCACGCACATTGTTTCTTCTCATTTCACCTAACACTTGGTGAAATGAGAACCTAAATAAATGGTTGTGTACCATTTAGAATCAATCATTCTACGTTGCCCTAGTGGAACTGCTGCAACATTGACCAGTTAAAATTAAAAAAACAGACGATCATTTGCTTCGCAGCATCTGTCGCGTTTAACACCTTATTGAAAGTCCAACATTGTCGACTGCTGTTTTTTCCAGAGCTCATATGCATAAATCCATGATGCGTTACCTGTAATGATCTTATAAATATTTATTTCTTATAATTGAAGCATCGCAATTGAATTTTTTGAACATTTCTTTATAACAATCGACACGAGTATTTTTTTGAGCGATTGTCAAATTATGTAGGATCTAATGGACAGAAATTTTTTTCACTACCAAACGGTCATGTAATATCTTATGTACGCTGTTGGAACTAATGCCCAAGTATGTTTCAATATCACGGTATGTGACATGGCGATCTCCCATCATAAATTTTCTGACAGCATCGCCATTTCCTATCAAAATCACTGATATTGGACGACCTTTACGACACTTCACTTGGTTAGTGAAAGGCGACCACGATCAAGTATTGATTTAAGTTGATCCATGCCTACTTGTCTTGTCCTTCTTCTTGATAAATTATTGCACAAAATTTTTCACGATTTAATTTTGTTTTTGGCCAAGTAGTTTTTTTCAAGCAACTGAAAACAAAACAATTAACGCACGTACGTCAAAACGCTGTGAGGACATATGTATATGCTGAAAATGTGTTTGCTTTGCTTAAGATTGGTATTGCCATAGGCGTCCCTCGTATCCTTAAGGAAAATTACTACCGAGTTTATGATCCACTTTCGTCAAACTCATTCATAATTTTTACATGGAGTAGGCTCTAAGGCTGTTTTTTTTCAGACTACAGTTATCCTTACTATACTCATTTCTTCCTGAAATACTAATTAGATGTTGCTCAAATAGTATAAATTTTGAAAATTATTACATTCAGGCCTGGAACTTTCTTGCTTGCGCTTGTAGTGTCGAGACTGGTCGAAGTTTGAATCATAATCAAAGAAGGATTACGAGATTCTCCAAATATTTAAGCGGTACAACAACTAAAGTTGCCATGTGAAAAAAATATATTATCTGAAATATTGCAATAATCGTTCATAATAAATTTTACGCACAATTTATCATGTCAGTAGTAATCCTATGTTTATTTAAAAAGATTATCGTTTGATATTATTTAATTTGGTCCGATCGAACTCATGCTAATGCATTTGTTCTTTTTGCATGATCAACTTCACCTAGCTAGAAGCTGTGTGCACATTGTATATGGTATCGTATAGCCCATTATATACATATATTTAACTAATAATTAAAATTCACCTCATCATATTACATTCAATACTAACTTCTATTCTATTTTGATTCTTAAACGGCATCAGTTTTTTCTTATTATAGGATTACAGTAACATCACCATCGACAGCATCGATACCTGATATGTCACTTAAAAATGGCAACGCATCCTACGCATAACATGGAATTATTTGTTACATTTACATCCTAATATTTTCAATAGCACTTCTGGATATTTGTTACAGATTCAATTATTTGTTTATTGTTTTCGTATTGTTCATAAGTTACGTAATATTATCACAATAGTAAAGAACAAATACTGATTATATTAATGATTGTATGTAAACAAAACAAATGAATTTCACTAGTATCTATAGCTGAACATGAACGTGCAAATGTTGAAATATCGTGTCCGCTTTAATTTTCTTTTCAACGATGTAAATGCAGAATAATGCCGAAAGAGTTTAATGCAGTAAACACGACTTAGATTGTGTTACAGCTATGTATGAGCCAAACGAGGACATTTGAAGTAACATTTTGTTTTTGATCGTTGCTATGACTTTGTTGAGAAGATAACACCAGACTTATATGTCCAACTAATATTAACTACAACCTGAACAACGTAAAGTATGTATTGTAAAACTATAATAATTATTCATACGAAGGAGACTTAAATTTTTAAGGAGCCTTGAATTTTATAGCAATATACATATATCGATCGTATTATACATTTCAATATTTAATAATTTAGCCTTAATTGTAAATGAATAAAGTTGTTATTTAATTTTATTTTTAATTCCGTATTTTCTTAAAATATACTTGGATCCCTATTAAGCTGATATGAATCGTTTCCTCTAACCAAATGATATCACCTAAACATTGAGAGATCAATACTCTAAACGTTTACACATTTTACAAACATATCCATTCTTCCTTGTGATTTAGTTTCGGGTTAAAAACAAATCCTTCCTTATTCTCTTTGCTTCATGCTTTTTGTGGATATTCACGCGACAAGACCGAAAAAGAAGCAATATTCTTCCGTAAAGGACGACAGCAATACGACCCTCAGTATAAATATTCGTGGCTGGCCTTACCAAATAATATCTCATAAGTGAAAAATGTTGCCACGACACTGTGTCCGATATAACTACTCTATTGCGTGTACACAATCAAAATCATTTCTATCAATTCTTTCGAATTTCCACTTGCAAAAGTTTTGTAAATATATTTCCTTATTTCATCAGCCTCCTATTCACCACGTGTTCGCTTTTCAATAGCTACTAGCACTTTTCTGTTTGTTGATTGTTACCATGAAATACATACACAAATCCTATTTAATAATTGTATTCCTATCTGTAAACCACTTAAATCCTAGAACTTGTGTAGCAATATTTAAATTATATTTAAAAATTCAAAAGGAAAACAGAAAATTTCGATGTTGTAAATGTATTCAAACAAATTAAATAACTCTTATTGCCAATTCGATAAATCTATCATGCTTGAATTAACTAACTACATAGATGTAAATATATAAATGCTTGTTTTTGTTGCTTTATAATGCCCAAAAATGAATTATTACTAATGAATCAACTAGGTTAGTTGAATGCATCCTTGAAATGTATGGCAATGTAAGTAAATCTATTAGTATGTGTACATTTCTTTAGGTTAGTTCTATTGTATTGGAATCGATGTTTAAAAGAAAAAAAATGATAAAATAATAATAACAACAACAATAAGAATGATTTGCTAAATTTGCTACGAATGTTTTATACGAACTGAAAATAATCAAAGTTTTTTTAGTCAATAAAATCATATTAAATTTAAAAAAAAAGTCATTGTTAACTTGGTTTTAAATCCTCATTTACAAGTCACGGCTTCCTGTGTTTAACAGATAAACCAAAAAGACTACCGATTTTCCTAGGCGATATCAATAAGCGTAAGAGCAGAATAAAACGACTCGACATATCATTTTATTATACTGCCACTAAACTTTGAAAACGAAAGGTTTCATTCCACCTAAATAATAGCGTTATAGTGTTTAGGCTTTGTGAATATGTCGAATTTAATTCAAAATAACAGCATTTGCCGCTTGCCTTGCTATTCTTCTTTCGTCAGAGGAAAGTTATCGCTTGCTTATGAAAACTTACGGAGAAAATGCTCTTAATACCAAAAATATGAGACTCGGCTCGGCATTTTATTTAGAACTGGTGAATTTTTATTTGGAAACTAGAGAATGTTCAGCCATACCAAGAACCTTTGTGGACACCGATTTGCCAATGTGATTAACCAAAGACCCACACGTACTCCATTTGCCAGGAATATTAAATGTCACAAAAGAAATTATGATCGACCGCCTATCAGCAATAGAAAGGATCCGAAAAAGTAGTAGATTGGCGCAACACGAACGATTTATTTGTTAAAACCGAGGAAGCGGTATGAAAGGAAAGTTGAGACTTAGTTGAAAATGCAAGTTTGCAAATAGTCACATGTCTATTGATAGGTCCACTGTTTACGCAAGCATCATATTGTTCATGAATGTGTTGTTGGAAATCATTTGAAGCGAAAATACCGTAAATTCAAAATGAACATGAAAAACTCGGTTGTGTCAGATTTATGCAATTGTAAGATGCTGACATTTGCATCGAAACAGTGCGCGATAAAAAAAATGCGCCATTATATGCCTCCAATGCCTCCATTATAGAAACGCGTGGCTGGTTTATGCAATCCTTTAAGAAAGTCCAATACGCATTGATGGCTCTTCACGTATGTTGTGACCGTCTGCGACAACAGTTGACAACACAAACGCTTGAACTTTTTCTGCGATGCTCGCTCGGCTTAGCCGGTAAGAAAAATTGAGGCGGAGTCAGCTATCTCCATAACGAATGTGCTCCGTATTTTATCACAATCGCGGAGTGAACAAAAGGCGATTTCAAAATATTTATAAAGTCTTCCTCGATCGCATGACCAAAATTAAAGACGTGACTCCTTGCCGTTGCATCTCAAGTAACGTTAAGAAGGGTGCGAGTTTGCCATGAGCACAAAACTCTGATGCCAACAGTCAAAATGAAAAATACGAAAAGCATTACTAGGATAACGAAGATATAATCCTATGAGGACTAGCCTCACTACTGTATACTACTACATAAAGCTTATTATTTAGGAAATCTTACATCCAAGAATTCACAAACAACGGTACAGATATTGCATAGCGTAGATTTGGCACGCGAATGCTTGCACCTACTTGCTCTAGTGGCCACCTTATAGAGACCTGATCTGAATACACCTGACTACAATCTGAGCATGAAAAAACCCTTTGATCTCAACAGATCGCAATCGTTGAAAAAAAATCCCGAAGATAAGTTACCCTTTAATTTAAATAATCAGTAAATCCAACCCCTTCCGTGCGTCCGGAAAGCGTGAACTGATCATGACGAAGAGGATGGAGGCCATTTAAAAACCTTTAACCATTTCTGTCTTAAATATACATTTGTCAAATACTTCGGCATTCTATTCCAGAGCATCGAAAATATATCTACCTAGCAGAAACGAAAGCATTTTTCACATTGAATGTTATCAAGAATGCTATCCGCTTCGAGTGGAGATTATGGGCTTCTGCCCCCTAGACCGTATTCACCACCTCTGTTATTGCACCGGCCGCGGATGGGGCAAATCTAAAGCCGCACTGCTGAGGTGATAGATCCCAGCAGCTTGCATTGCCTCCCCGAGTCTCTCTCTAATGAGCTTCACGAGCACTAGCCAAGTGTCGTTCAGCATACATAGGGGCCGGTAGCAGATGAGTGCTCCGGATTTCCCTTCCTCTTGTTGATCAGCACAAGCCTCACTTCTTTGCATCACATCTCAGAGCAACGTTGGTATATAACCAGTACTACCGTTTTTCATTTTAAAGTCTGCACCGCTGCCGCTGAAAAGCGGGCAAACGATAGAAAATTCCTTGTATTAAGTATCACAACGAAAGGGATTCGCAGGAAGTTTGCTCGAACAACCACGTCAATTTTTCCGGCTCAAACACACAGGGACACCGTGAGGCTCCGTGATTCCGTATGACAAGCTTCTAACCCAAGGCCCACGGGTCCCTGTTTGTATCCTCAACTATGTTTTGCCAGCAGCAATTCTTGCTCTGATTAATCAAGTTACGAAGGAGTTTTCTAACCAACCTATGTGCTAGTGTTCGTTAAATGACTGTTGGCGATCATTCAAAGGATCGCGAATTAAGCTTCGTGGCGAAGTCTTCTGACCACCATTACACAGCAGGCTTATGATGTCGTTGTCGTCGCCTAGGCATAAAGAAGTCGCACGCAGACGTGATGCGATTCATAGTGAAGTTCACGTCTTTGGCTGCGAATCGCCTAGTCCCCGTCATGTTTTTACGGCCCATGACAACTCAGGCCAACGCGTCGACATCCATTTTAACAACGTTCCAACTTACGGCAGAAGGTCGGGATACCGCGCGTCTAGCAACACGCTTGCAAATTTCGAGTGCAATCTACTTCTGATAGGTGCTGATTCGCCATGAGCACAAAACATTTGGTACCAACAGTCAAAATGAAAGAAACAATGAACTTTGCTAGAACATAAACCAGTGAATACTAGTCTCACTATTGTATATTACTACTTAACGCTTATTCAGGATATCTTACATGCAAGAATCCGCCAACAGCGGCACAGATCTTGCATAGTGTAGCTTTCTGCGGGAATGCGGGCACAGCGCCTTTTCGAAATAATGCTCCGGTGCCAACCTGATGTAGTCCTAATCTGAATACTCCTGACTTCGATCCGAGCATGAAAAAATCCCTTGGTGGCTACGTCAACAGAGTGCAATCGTTGGAAAGGCTCAGAAGATAAGTGATCCTCCCGATTCGAATGATCAATAAATCCAAACCCCTGCCCGCCTCCGGCAAGTGTGAACTGATCATGACGAGTCGACTGGAGGCCATCCAAAACCTGTATCAATTCTGTCTTCTATATATATTTGTCGAATACTTCGGCGCCCGAGCCTCTCTCTCTCTGTGGCCATACGAGTAAGAGCGGTGATCAGGAGCCGATATGCCGATAGTTGCACCGGATCCCCTTTCCCTTTACTGCTCAACACAAGTTCCGCCTCTTACCAGCATTTTGGGAATATGCCTTCCTGCTGGCAAACGTGAATGTGCTGAGCAACGTGTCAGAGCAAAGATGGTATACAGCCTGTACCACTTGCGCTAGGATTCTGTCTAGTCCCGTCGCGGTTTTGCATTTTTAAAGATTTCAGCCCTCTTTCCAGCTCAATATGGCACTAAAAAACGGATACACAACAGAATATTTCTTGTATGAAGCATTGTAACGAACGGGGGATGCACGGGGAAAAGTGCTCAATCAACTATATTCATTTTTTCCGCCTCAGACACAGAGGACCTCCTTGAGGCTCCGTGTTTCGGCATGACAATCTTACAACCAAGCGCCACAGGTCCCTGTTGATGTCATCAACGAGGTTTTGCCAGCAGCGATTTTTGCTCTCATTAATCAACCTACGAAGGAGTTTTCTAGTCTACCTGTATGATAGCGTTCGAGAAAACTACTATTTACGGTCCTTTGAACGATAGCCTTCGTAAGGAAGTCTGTGACATTTTCTTCACTTTACGGCGATTTCTGCTGACTACTAGTACACAGCAGGCTTATCATGCCATGGCTGTTGCCTGGACCTAGAACCATTCAGAACTCATGGTGGAGTGTACCACATTTTTGGTTGAAACTCTCCTAGTCTCGATCGTGGTCCCCGTTATGGTTACACCGCTCTTGAGAACTCTGGCGAACGCGTCGACAGAATGTTGGACAGCTGTGCGTCGAGGAGGACGTTCGCCAATGACCAATTCAATGTACTGGTCATCGTACGCTGAGTAGAACTCCAGTACCCTCCATTTGTGTATTCTACACACGTCCTGGATGGTTCCCAAGCAGCCTCTACGTCAAAAGGTTGCCGTGTTTCCAACGTTCATGACAAGTTCCATCCTAGCCACCATGTGTATTCCGTCTAGAATCTTCAAAATTCTAGAGGAAGAAAGGCATTCTCCATTCAATCGCCTTATCAATGAAGTCACCGCGAACAAGGATTCAGCCTATTCGAGAAATTGACTCGTTTGGCGTGCGACAGACACTTATGAACGTCATGTCCTTACGCATACTCAGCACAAAACCATTTCAAATGGAGCAAGTCCAAACTGAGAGCAAAACACTATTCCGCCCCTAAATGGTGGCAATGCCAGATTCGTCGTAGTATCATCCAGCCACCTCTATGTTATGATGTTGGTCAGACATCAACAACAAGTTGGCTATTTATTACCTCGCAAGCTGGTTGTGTATGTTCTGTGCAATCGCACTACGGTGTAGGGTAATCTGCAGGATTTATGTTTACGCTTTTCTCTAGCTAAGTTTCTATTTAACTCCTGGAATCTTCCGCGTCCTGAGAAATGAACCAGATCCTCATGGTTCAGGTCATTAGCTTTAAACAACTTGCAGCTAGGATTATTTGTGTACTCACTCGCATTATGCCCGGGAGTGCCACAGTTGCAGCACAGATTGCTTCGATCTGGCTCCTTGCAGAGCAAGAAAATATGTCCGAAGTTAAGACACTTATAGCATCGAGTTAGGACTACCATTCGGCGTATTCTGCACACTCCCCAGCCAATTTTCTCCTTGACCAGGAGTTGCACTGCGTCTTTGTCTGGAATGCCTACTATTGCGACCATTTGCTTTCTCGAATTGGTAGGCATCTGTTATACCCTAAAGCTCTCTGCCGTAGGAAGAGTGTATCTAATGGACTCTTCTACTTCTTTGGCATCCGCAATACAATCAATGCCTCTTATATTTAAAGAGGCCATTGGCTCTAATTTCGAGTTAACAGCTTTTGAGCCAAGGAGGTCCTTGACAACACTCTCCAAGGGCTATTTCGAGAAGGTCAAGGGCTTGTTCAGTGGACTCCGTCCCAAGTTCTACTCAGAGGCTGTTTTAGTCGCTCATACCTTCGGTTGCATGTTACGGTTTCTTCGGGCTCCACAATATGCCTGATCTCCATAAGAACCTCGGCGTAAGTCCTCCCGTCCGCCGGCTTGATATATAAATAGCATCCCTACGCTGCTTACATTTGGTCTTTTTAAGCATCATACTGAGTTTTGTGCCTTCGTCTTTTTTAAGCGTCTGTTTGAACATATCTTCTGTCCTCACACTCTCTTTCTTTTTGTAGCCTTCTGCTGGGATTTGGTGCGTACCAGTTGAAAGTCAGCATCGATATTCTTCCCTTGACTGTTGTTTGTCGTCTTCGGCCACTTTATCCTTTTCCTGCGATCCGATTTCATTAGGCAACATATCAACTGTTTGCCTTTTAAGAAGGAGTAATATTTCCAATATATGTAGTAATATTTTTGGTGACTATCCAGTGTTTTTTGCCCCATCGCCTTGAGCAAGAAAAGCCTGAGCAAAAGGAGTGGTTTGGACAAGCACCTTTGTCTCAAATGCAAGGCGGTCGATGGAAGTTTGCTCGCCCGTTGTCTTCTAGCAGCCCTGGGAAGAGTTAGATTCTTTTTGAGGCGGAGCCTGCAGCAGTTTTAGCCTGCTGACGAAAATGCTTGCCTCGATGATGTGTTCACTTTGGCTGTTGATTTTTTAGTAACCAAGTCTTCCACCACTGAAGAATGCCCTGGTGACTTATACCCAGCCTGATTGCCGGAGAGAAGCTTGCATGAGACCACAGCACCCTCCAATGTGTTCATCATGGGTCTTAAATGGGTACTTTAATGACACGGTCACGCGTCAAACGCGGATATTGGGCAACCTCGCCAAAATCATCATCCGCGGACAATGCGTACAAGAATAATAATAATTATACTCGAATAAATTCGGCTTGAATTTGTAACCCACCTGGCTAATGTAATTTCTACTTTATGATTTGTATTTTGAGTAAAAAAAACTTTTCCGAACTCCTTTTCCAACTAATTTGTCATTTCGCCTTCATCACATTCAAAATGAAATTGGTTTTCCACCACTTTCACCAAGTAGAGTTCATTCAGACATTCACACAATTGGTGTTCTATTTCGACAACAAAAGTATCTAAAATGTTGTTTATTATTTCCTTACACATAAAAAAGAAACCAAATAAATTGGGATGTTATTCAGTAACCAAGGCTTTACTACTACTAGCAAAGGGAATTTTTAAGAATAGAATCCTTTACTATTGTAGTATTTCTGTCAGCAGATTCATTTGCATGCTTAATCAAAAGTAGGGAATACCTTGATTGAAGTTCAAGTTCAAGTTTACAACGAAAATTCCTTACACGGTGGTAAATAAGGACAACATGCAAGCCGAATCCTTGCATTCATTGTACTAGTCACTGAATTGCCAGGCACTATTATAAGCACAGAAATGTTATCACCACCTGTTGCTGATTATCAATGAAATTTCCAATTCATTGAGGAAAAGGAATGAAGTTAGACAAACTGAATATGAAATTGCATGACGAACGCTTTTGTTTATTAACATTGCTTAACATTGCTATATTGGCGTTTACATTCGTGTCTCTAACTATAGCAACATCGTTTTGGAAACATTGATCAAACAGTCCTTGCACGGCTGTAAAGTATGATTAACCGAAAAACTGAAAAGAAATTTTCAAATCGTTCTTGTGCGCGAATCAGACAAGACGTATTTCTAAATAGTGGAAAAGTGGATTCCCTTTTTGAACACAAGGACGCGCAATGGACGATCGGACAATAGATTTAATATTCGCGGGCTCGCTCGAGTCCCTGCCGCCAGTGAGCTCCAAAATTGTGCGTATATTCACCAGTTCAACCTTCACAGGTACATTTTTTTTGTTGACTGTTTTTTTTTTGTAAGTTAGAGGTTATGTAACGTTTCCTGTAATTTTCAGATACAACAATGGAAAGAAATACTTTGATGGCTAAATGTTATCCTCGCATCAAAGACTACTGTCGAGAAAAGCACGGACTAGAATTTCAAGTGAGTAGATTAGCTCGAAAATAAGTTATGTGTTGCCCATTTTGTTCATCAGAGCAACTTAGTGGGAAGTCTGAGCCACAGGACTCAGTAGGATGATACTTGTTAAAGTGATAAAAAGTTAATTATGTACGAAACGCTTATCTGCAATCATTAGTCAAATGACTGCGCCACTACACGACTCCATTCAAATTAACTTCGTCATCATCAGGACGATAAGGAGTGCCTGGTACCAAACCGCCACCTACCGAGGCATCAAATCATATTTTTAAGTCTTCATATGTGCTCACATAAATCATCCTGCCTGAAACCTCATATGAGGTTGTAACTCATGCCATGTGAGAAAAAATCCAAAATATTTTGAGAATTTCGCTTAATTGAACGATAACATGTAACCCATTTATTACCCAAACAGGCTCTGGAAGCTCAGTGAAGTTTCGTGTTTGCACCTGGGCCTTCGTTACTATTAAGTTACCCGGCGAAGAACTAAAAACTTCGACAGTAAATCAAAGTAGTCTCAACAGTTTATCACGAAACTACTCAGAAAGTTGGCGTACAATTTAAGTGATATGCACACATGCTACCATTAAATTTATTCCCTGGCTTTCTGCAGCCATGTTTTGATTATATTGAACTATATGCTGACTTTGAAAGCCTTCTTGGTTAGATCAATAAGGTTTGATTGAAGCAAAGAAGATTACCGTGAATTGTGCACTTAACCCAATTAGAAATGCTTACTTGTGAAATTATGGCCAAGGCGAATGACGATAATTGGCTGAGCACAAATGAGTACGTCCATGCATATATGTATGATCGATTAAATATTCGCTTTTTGTTACTACATATCAAATCCAATTATCCTGGGAAGGTTCTTACGAATATACAGTCTTCAAACTTCTAGACTGGAGGGCTCTGTCAGTATCTGTCAGAAATATTTAAAAACTGGCACTGTCGCTTATTTAAAATGTTAAACATTTATTTTTTCGCTCCTTTACCTTAGTAAAATCCAACTCTTTCTATTGGAAACAAAGTTTCTCTTTCTGCTTCATTTGTAATAAAAAACTGAGATCCAATGTTTATCTTAAAGGCAAAATCTTGCTCATTCCAAACTAACTACAGAACAAATTTATCCTTTAAAATAAAAGGTTTAGCTTCTCGCTTCTATTCCCTATAAAGGATGTTTTTGAGGTATGGAATTTGAAATGAAATATAAAACGGATAAATTGTTTTGACTGCCATGAAATTGATTTAGGGGCAAGAAACTTCTTTGCCAGATTTATTTGAATATGATTTCGGGCATGTGAGCGCCACGCCTGCCACAGAAGAAGTCCAAATCAGAGATCCAATTTATGACGACTCAAACCAAAGATTTGGGCCGTATCTCGGCAAAAACGATACAAATGTTGTCTTCCATATGGTCAAGCATCCCGTGCTTGTCTACGTAGACGAGTTATTATCGTTACTAGAAATGACAAGAATTAGTAACGCTACAAGAAATAGTCCACAGGTGTTGAATCCCAAGACTTTGCAGCCCAGTTCACAGGGCCAAAACAAGAAATAACGCACTAATCAAATGCTTCTTTCACTAAGTCCATGGTTGTATAAGCTGTATGTCACGTCATCCTGGGGTCAAAAATTAAACGTCTCCTACATTACGGCGAGTCAACTCCGGATCGATAAAGTTATTGATCATGTCTCTATAGCGGTAACCATTGACTGTAATATTATTACCACGAGCATTTTAGTGGACATAAAGACCAATGATTCCAAGAGCTCATAATGCATAACATACAGTGACTTTCTCAGAATGTAACGGTATTTGGATAACCTCATGTGGTTGCATATCAGTCCGAATGCAGCAGTTTTGTTTGTTGATGTAACCATTCAACCTAATGCCTCATCGCTTAACAAAAATTGCATACAATTTACACTATGCACCAAATCTACGCCATATACCGAATCCACGCTACGCACATTTGTTGTTTGGTTTCAATGTCTGTACGAATTGGATTTTTAAGCCCTCAAATAAATATCCTTCCGTAAAATCTTCTATAATGATTATTGCGTAGGTTTCTTGTTGAGCACGATGGCGAATGAATTGGCGCCTCAATTTGGCTTTCATCGATGCTTCGCCTTACAGCTGCCACGGTTTCTTCATTACGCAACGTCTTTTTTGGGTAGGGAGGTGAAGGCTATTTATGCCCTGAGTGTCGGACTCCCAGTGTCACAACGGACCTACTGGACTACCGACTTAACACCTCCTCTGTCAACCGGAGCACCTACCCTGGAACCGTTTGACACATTACTTCGGACTAGACCTCCCAATTTTACATCTTTTGACGCCTTCGGGTCACAGCGATTCCTTCTCTAGTGGGATGGGAAAGAGGAGGATGCCTCCAGCCAATCAAATATGCCTTTTTTCATGACTAGAATTGCCGGAGCGTAATGTGCCACTTGATTCCATTTGTCATATGATTTCAGCATCTCTTCGATAAGGCTATCTGGATGGAGCTCCTCCACTTTTTCGGCAAGATCACCGCGCTGCTTGTCCCATCTTCTGAATGAAAAGAAAGTATGACAGGCGTCATCGTTGTGCAGCTAAGACTGAAAAAAACTGTGTCCGCTTTGTAGCCGTTGCCATTCGTCGAGAATGCATCGTCTTTCATCGTGAACCATTCGTCAACCTTTATTACACCCGTGTCTTCGTAGGTAGATTCTTTTACGCTCTTTAGCAAGGAGAGCGATGGGTTTCATCCCTGGAATTACCAACATCGCTGACTCGGGGACTGTACAGTATGATGATGTAATCCGTAGTGCTCCTCGTCTCTGCACCTGTTCCAGTCGTTTTCGGTGCAGTTCCTTGTTGAGAGCTTCACTTCATATCTCTGCTCCATATAGAAGCGTAGATTGCACTACACTCACTAGCAGGCGCCTTTTTGTTAGACATGGGCCCTTATGATTGGCCATTAGTCGAGTAATTGCCGAGATCCCTGCTGCGGCCTTGTTTTTCGTTGCCTTGATTTGCTCTGAAAAGCTCAGTTTAGAGTCTATCAGCAAGCCCAGATACTTAATTGACAGTTTTGACTCTACTTATGTGTCCCCGACTCGGATGTGCGACATCTAGATGGATGCGGAATATCAGTGAGGTGCAAAAACTATCCCTGGTTGCTCAAATTAATTGTTCTGATGTATGATTATGTAGGCCATAAAATTGACGAAGTTCATGATGAGTTTCTCGAACAGAATCATTTGCAAAATTTGCAGACATTGGCAGACATTAACCTATTTATGCTAAAATGACAAACCAAACTAACTTAAAACCGCATGGCAGCACACTCACGTGGTAAGAAGGTGAAGGTTGTTTACGCCCTGAGTATGTGGTTCTACTACCTACTAAACATCTCCCCTTTTAATCTAACAACCTAGCCTGGAACCATTTGACACATTACTTCGGGCTAGGTCTCATGTTCCTTGGACTCGAGGCGCCTTCAGGTTGTAGGAATCTCTTCTCCAGCGGGAAGGAAGAGAGAGGAAGGCAGTGCTAGAAAAAAGATTCCCTATTCCCGAGTATAGCATATTCAGTGATAGAACTACCTGAGTATATTGTGCCACGCGATTTCATTTGTCAACCTTTCTAAGGATTTCTCCGACCGTAGTTTCCGGACAGAGCTCACCAATTTCGTTGAAGAGGTCACCGCGCTGTTTACTCTATCTTTTGAAAGAAAAGAGTGTATGACCGACGTCATCTATGTCTCCTGCACAAAACACGCTGTTAGGTGGCCGTGGCCCGCCAATCTTGTGCAGGTAAGACTGAAAATATCCATGCCCGCTTAAAAGTTGGATCAAGTAGAAACCGGCCTCACCATGCACTAGATTTAGCTGCGGCTTCAGGTCAGGAATCACAGATCAGACCTGCAGTCCATTTGCCATTGGTCTTGCTCCTAGGACTGTTGCCAATCGTCTCTGCATATGTGCCAACCGCTTTCGGTATAACTCATTGCTGAGAGCGACACCCAAGAATTCTGAACCTTAAAGGAGAAGCTACTGCACAATGCTCATAGGGATTCGTCTCTTTGATGTGGTGGATGTTGGGCATAAACCGAGTGAGCGTAGTTACACACGCTGCGCCTTGCCAGATGTGCCCTAATTTGTTAGGAAAAGTCATCTTCGAATCTATCAGGTATTTCACTACAGATTTCGATTCAACCAACGCTTCCGCAACACTGATAGGCCTTTCTCTCACTCTCTTATTTGTCAGGGTGACAACTTCGGTTTTTTCCAGTGCCAGCCTGAAATAGTACGCAGTCATCTAGTCCCTTATTCCCTTGCTCGCCTTAATGTTTGTAGTCTCTCTCTCTCTGTGTGTTCAACGACTAGCGATAGGACGTCGTCCGAATAGCCGGTCCAGTATGACACATTCGGATTTCAAGCCATAACAGAAATGATCCACATGTCTCGGCTTAGGATGGAGCCCTGAGCGGCACCTGAGGTAAGTATCGTCTTTCAGCTACCTTCCTTCGAGTCGTAGAGTAGACTTGATAACAGGTTTTAACCGCTTCCAGAATAACCACCCATGTAGCGTGGTTAAATGCACCAGCAGGACGACCCGCCGTGCAAATGCAGTGCGCCTCTGCAAGTTAGATCGCCTTCACCACTTCTCTGATTGCATCGGTCGTGGGTCTACCTGCTCTGAAGACAAACTGAAGCCAAACTGCCGTGGAGATAGGTCCCCAGCAGAATCAATCACGTCAGCGAGTCTTCCAGTGATAAGTTTTTCGAAAACTTATCCAGCCGTGTCTAGTATACACATCGGGCAACATGCAGCTGGCGAAACAGGATTCCCTTTCCCCATACTAATCAGCACTAGCCGCCACCTTCCACCACTATAGGAACACTCCTTCGAGCAGACATGCGTTGAACTTGCTTAGGAGCAGAGATATTGAACAATAAGAATATTTTTATTGAGCTTTATACAACTTCCTTCAAACAAGGGAGACAATCCAAGTTTTCATCATCGCGTAAACATCGATAAATCAATTGAATGTCATGTAAAATCAGGTGAATGAATCAGGTGATCACGCTGAAAGGATCATATAATTTTCATAATGATTTCTACATACAAAGTTAATTCAAAGTAGAAGTTCATAGGTTTTATGCATGATGCTATTGTACCCGTGGTATTGTATCCGTTGCGCAATTGCTTGGTTCTCTGAATCTCTTCTCTTTAATTGATTTTGCAATGTGTACAATTCTTAAATGAGCTGTTTCGCCGGAGATGTCATGTATCTTCTCTCCTTCTATTTATTTTATTTTCACGATTTTTATACTACAAGCGATCTATACGTAATTTTCATCTTCCTTTTACACATTCTACCTTTAGAGTTCTCCTGAGGCCAGTGTTTAGGTTTACGAAGAGTACTCAGATTCCCTATAAACAAATTCTATGGCCATAATTCGGAAACCACGATCAGCTGTTGAGAAAAACAGATTTTCCTAACGGTTGTCATTAAGGCGAAGATAATAACGGATACACTGCGTTTTCTTTGCGGGTCTCGTATCCTTTCGCAGTAAGCCTCAACAATTTGTCAAATTGATAACCATTTTAAATTAGTACAAAGAATCATTCAGTATATTTCAAAAATCATAAAATTGACAGTGGGTATGGAACAAGCAAAATTTCGAATTGTTTTACTTCCGCACGGCGAAACTGAATGGGATTTGAAGAAACATACCACAGGCTGGTATGATGCAGAACTCAGCGAACGGGGTCGGTATGAAGCAATTGCAGCCGGAAAATCGATCAAACGTACTCGAATTAAATTTGACGTAGCATTCACATCAAAATTAACACGAGCGAAAGAAACTTTAAGACTGGTACTGGATGAGATCAATCAACCAAATATTCCTGTTGAAGAAACATGGAGTCTAAATGATCGACATTTTGGTGCTCTGACAGACCTCAATAGAGACCAAATCCATCGACAATATGTGATAGATAAGGATGTAGAGAAATCCTGGGAAACCAGTTATGATGACTAACCACCTCCAATGAATAACACACATCCATTTCACGCGCCTATTACAAAAGATCCACGCTATCGAGGTCATCTTTCTAAGGATAAATTTCCGTACATGGAGTCCTTAAAGGATATAATTGATCGATTGCAATATTTTTGGAATACAACTATTAAAACAGAGCTCATGATGCGGAAGACAGTCCTTATTTTTGGCCATATGAACAGTTTGAAAGGAATACTTAAACTTCTTGAAGATCTCTCAGATTCAGACACGCTAAAACTAAATCTGCCTAATGCGGTTCCCTTTGTATACAATCTTGATTGTAAATTTAAACCCAAAGGAAGCATTAATTTTTTAGACGATGAAATTACCACAAAAAAGGCAAACGAAATGGTGGGTTCAGTATTTAAAATCTAAAAGATGAAACTTTGCTTTTTTCATAAAATATTGAAATATGCTTCTAAATCTAGAAATACCCACAAACGCCTCGTCGTTCAATGTTGAAATGTTCAATTGTTAAATGGGTCACAGGTAATATGTAGATATTGAAGCTTCATCGATAACGCCAGGAATTTATAAATTTATAAATTATTCATAAATAATAAAGATATGATGAAGTACATTCAAAAAACTGTTTTCTCCACTACACATTTGTACAGTTATTCGAGCGTTAATTGTTACAAAGTGCGAGTACTCATTTATTATTATGTGTTTGTTTTTTAAGGACACGTACTAGCCAAATGAAAAGACTCCTTTCCCATTTATTTCTAGTCTAAATCTAAAATGCATTTCAAGAAAATGCACTAATTACGCTCCTCGGTAATGAACTTTCCAGTTCTAACATGTATTTTTTTTTTCGTTTTCAAATGTGGTTTTTGGGCGGGTATCCAGCAAATTGGGCCCATACTTTTTAACCTGTGCATTCTCTGCGACACGCACTCTCTTAAGTCTGCTCTTGAGAGGACCGAAAATTTGCAATTTTAATTTTAATATGTTTTTAAAATTTAAAGAAAATTTGCATGTTTAAATGTTATTTTCAGGTTCAGTTGCCATAGCCTAAAGACACACAATGCTGAGACTTCCTACAAACACCCAATCCAACGGTTACATTCAAAATAAGTGAAACTATATTTGGGTTGGTAAATTTTCATGTATTAACATTTTTTCATTTCATCATTTTGCGTTTAAGAAGAATATCCCCCTCAAACTTTTTGCGTCAAAATGGAAAACATATTTAAATCTCTCTCTATCTCTGTCTAAGAGAATTCGTCACAGAGTCTTAATGCTGAATGTATAAACAGTAAGTGAAGTCTGCGATATTGCATCGTCATGCAGGAACATTGCGTCGTGGATAGATGAACCTGATCAAGAAGGCGACATTATAATTCAGAGTTCACTGAGTTACGATCATGAAGAACCTTCTAGGCCAAATAGTGGGCTTTGGCTTTTGACTTTCCTGGCTCCACCCTTGCTCTCTGCTTCATAAAGCTTCTCATTTTCTTTCTTTCAGGCATTTTCTTTCTTTTCACAGTGAAATTTCTTCAAACCCCTCATAGGTGCACGCAATTGATCACAAATTTTAGCTGGCTTTATGCATTCTTTCATTTCTATTATTATGCGCTGAGCAACCGAAGAATTCACTTTTCTGTCACTCATTAAGATGACAACTGAAGAAAATGATTTAGCCTCCAGTCATCTGGAAGTAGTCCCCGCCTACCTTTCCTTTCCACTCCACTTTCTTCGATCACGCTTTGCAAACCCATAAAAGCAAACGGCTCATTTATGTTTGAAAGGCCCTTAAATATAAAATTTCGATAAACTTTTGCCCAGATCCTTATTGATTGGTATAGTTTTGGCCAGTGCCCTGCCACTCATTCAAGGATTGTTTTGCATTGCACCTTTCTAATCTAGTCCAAGTTGACATAAATTCGTTCCAGTGGAAAAATTATTTTAAAATAAGTTAAACTAAAAGGAATGCAATGTCAAGATAATATTGAAAATTAAATACTTAATATTGAAACCTACAAATTAGACAGCACATAAATAAAAACTAACGAAATCGACCAGAAAATGTTGAAATTAGACATTGGGCCATACGCATATCGCATTATTGTCCTGTTGGTAACCCATCATCAACAGGCCAATACCGACTGCCCAGATATACTTACGTACCCAAAAAGTCATTATTCGAAAATATTTCACGTAATTTTCATTTATATTATTCAGTATATAGTTATTAGTCATATTTGTTTTGTTAAATACTTATTCTCAGCACGGGAAAAAAGGAATGCCAAAGTTAATTGTTTATTGTTGCTTGAGTCTTCTGGACGTTGGTGTTTTGTCATCGCGTCTGAAGATGGCTGCATATAAGCAGACCGCTGACGATTAAATCTTGTTTTTTTTTTGTGTTCCTCTCTTTCCCATAAACGGAATGCCATGAGACCTTCGTTTAATTGACAAAATGTTGAGGATTTTGAGCATTCGAACAAAGCTTATTAAAAACAAAATTAAAATCGCTAGAAAATATTGAAACCTCAGGCTAATCCTATAAATATACCATTATTTTAATTATTATTATACAATAATTCTACTTGGTTCCTGATTGACAAACTTGACATTGAAGATAATTCTGCCGAAACAACCTCCGCCTTAGCTGAGAGCTAGACAATCGAATAGTTTTAAGGTAGATAGGTTCGGAGTGCTCTATAGTTATTTAGAAACCTCAAATGACTCATTTCAACAGGCTTTTCTGTCGCTAGTCTACATATTCCGTCTCATGACATTTCGTTGATTCGTTTAAAAGTTACAGTCGTTTGAGTGACGCGCCTTTAGCCTTCATAAACAAAATAGAAAAACAGGAATATCGTGTCTTGATCAAACATTGTTTTTTGTTGGGAAAAATTTCTGAACAATCATTGCAATGGATGCATAAATGTTATTGCTCATCAGCTATTTTGAGGACAACACTTTATCTGTGGTTTAGTGAATTTAAAATGGGTCGTAAACGCACCAAAGACATACCTCACTCTGGAAGGCCAAAAGAGGCGACGAATGCAGTAATTGTAAAGCAAGTGCATCGAATCGTCTTTGACGATCGTTAAGTAAAATTTGCTTGACGTAGGTGAGGTCATGAGCATCTCACAAGAACGGCTCGAATACATTTTGCACAATATTTTGGGGATGATGAAAAAGCTATCGCACGGGTGCCGCATTTGCTAATTGTCGACCAAAAACAGCAGCGCGTTGATGATTAAACAGTCGGTTTGGCGTTTTTGCAGCATAATTGAGCGGACTTTTTCGACGTTTTGTGACGATGCATGAAACATGGGTCCATTAAAGAAAGAAAGCTGAAAAAGGAAGCAAGAAAGGTAAGAAACGTAACCTGAAAATAGTTACCATTGGCATCTATGACTCGTTGCCAACGTGATGGTACACAATATATTCCTGTTTGATAAAAGTCTCTGTCTCGCCCATCGAAGAAATTTCGTAATGCCGTTAGTCCTTCCGGTTGGTAAATTGTCGTCCTCGCAGGAAGTTATCCATCGCCCGGAAAAGGTGAAAATCTGATGGTGAAATGTCGGGGAAATATGGTGGATGTGGTACAGTTTCCCGGCCAATTTCCTTTATGGTGTTCCTTGTGAATGCAGCGGTATGTGGTCGTGCGTTATCCTGGAGGAACAAGACTCCCTCCTACTCACAAGCGCTGCATGCGTACGTCGCAATTCCTGATGAACTTCTCTTAATTGCTGACTATACACTTCAGCTGTAATGCTTTGGCCAGGTACCAACAGTTGATACCACACGATGCCTGTGTGATGCCACCATACACACAACAAGGTCTTCCGCTGATGAAGGCTTAGCCTTGGGATAGCTCGTCTGGCGTTTGGTCGTCTGGATACGTACGTCGGCTATTGTCATACATAATCCATTTTTCATTGCACGTAATCACTCGATTCAAAAACGCCTCCCATTCGTTGCCCAACAACAGCGAAATAAAGATCCCTATACGCTGCCTTTTGTTGTTGTCGGTAAGTTGATGAGGAACCTACTGATCAAGCCGTCGTTTCTTTCCCAGACGTCAAAGGTGGCGACTAATGGGACTTTTGTCAACGTCGAACTTTACGCTTAATACGTGCAAAGTTGGGCGGGGGTTTATCTCTATGTCGGCAAGAAACTCCGTGTCATTTATCCGAAATATCGCTCCAGGATGATCGTCATCTTCAAGGCTGTCATCCCCGGTGCGGAAGCGGGCAAAACATCTTTGAGCTGTACGTTCTGACACAATATCGTCTACAAATGCGTCACATATCCTGCCGGCAGCCGTTGCTGCATTTTTCCGTAATTTGAACTCGTAGTAGAGAGCACACCTTACTTTTACAGTTTCACTGACCATTTTTTCATTTCAATATTTTCCAAAAGACAATACATTTGAATCACACTCGACCTTTCATAATGGCCGCTGACATCGCTTTTCAGGTAGGTATACGGATTCCCGGAAAATGACCTTACGTTCTGGAATATAGAGGTATACAGATGCATTATCCCTACATCTCTAAATCCCACTTTCAATGCAACCACGCAATAAATATGTGTTAAGTCGTAAAAAATACTGAGCGTGCATTTGCTGTGAACGAAAAGAGAAAAGCCACAAACAAAGTTAATAATTTAGACAACGGAGTTGACAGTATCAGGTGATACGTGGGAGAAGGTACGTGGAAGAAACAAGGAGTTGCTTCTTTGTTCGGCGTGTGTTCCTTGCTTGGTTACTATTCTGGAAAAATTCTGGATATTTTTGCCAAAAGTGCTTACTGCCACGATTTTAAAATCGCTAGATAAAAAATTCTGCGGAAAATGAAGAGTGACGGAAGGAAATTGTCACACAAATCATACTGGTCCATGTAAAATAGGAAGATTGTAGCAATGAAATTGTTACTCGAGCGTTCAAAAGATAATAATGTGAGAAATCGCAACTGTATACGTCATGGAATCTCAAAAACAGACACTTCTGTACTGAATTCTAAACCTAATTGTGAAGATTATTTGATAAACAAAAAAAGAATGATAGGCCGTGTCCAAAAGCGAATGGGTACCATAGTACGTAATACTCTGATTAAAATCACACAAGAATCAAAAACTGCGGCAGGAAACAAGCTTGCGAGAAAATGTATATCTGGTAAAGGTAAACCTGCTGCAAAATTGATCGATATGTTGACGGTGTATAATGGCATGGCCATTTGATAATGAATGATAAATGCTATTCCGGCGAGTTTTTTCTATCATGGCTCAACAGACAAGAATCCGCAGCATCAGGAGTGTAGCAAAGGCCAAGATTCGTGGTGTGAATGACAGAGAGCTAGAAAACCTGAAGTCTTTCAAGCATAGTTACACCACACTTCCTAGCGAGGTCTTACTACTATACATGAGGATTCGAGTAATGCGACAATTTGCCTTGGAGGCCTTACACAAAATAATTGTGAAAGTTTGAACAAACTTATATGGAATATCTCTCCCAAAATGTTGAGTGGTACATCTTATCTTTTTGACGTTGCTGCTCATATATCAGCATTAATATTCAATGAAAGTAGTTTTACGATATTATCGTGTGTAATATGGGTATCACAATTGAGCCTAATTCTCATGAATGTGCAAAAGTAGAGGACAAAAAGGATTAATCGAGCTGAAATCAGTACTACGCTTCGAAGCAAAGAAGGTCGGGATAATCGTCAAAAAGAGCATCAACGGACACCTTGGTCCATAAATTATGATAGTTCGCTATTGTATGGACCCGGGATTTACCACTTTTTATAAGTAAAACAATGGGTCTTCATGTATGATAAATTTTGAAATTTTTTCAATGTCAAGCTTTAAATGGATTTTCCTACAACTTGCTCTTAAAAAGTCGGTGGAGACTGTCATTGAAAATCTACTAGACCGATCAATTTAAGTTTTTACACACTTTACCCACTCATATTTACCGAGATAACGCTGTCGAGTTTTTGTTTTATTAATTTTAAGTATTTTTTATGGGGGTCAAATGTTGGTTTTTGGTCGAAAATCTGTTTTCTGACCTTAAAGTGACTTCGAAATCCAAAAATGGAAAAGAAGATACTTGAAAAGAGAAAAAGGATTCTAGAAAAACTTATAAACTGAAAGAATACCTTTGGTTTTAGATGTTTTAGATGGTCCAGTCTTGAGTTCGGATGTTCTCTGCAAAACGCTTCTTTCAGAGGCGCCTCAAATCTTAAATTTTCTTATGAAAAATTTCATTGGAAAAACATCATTTATTCAGAAAAGTTTATGGTATATATTTTCAAAATATCAAAATTAACTTTTGCCATCTTATCGAACAACCCACATTCATTAACTTAATAAATTTACTAACTTCCCGAAAAAGGTTGTAGATATGAGATGGGGCGTGCGTGATGAAGCAACAGATGATCACATGACTACAGAACTTTGCATGAAAGAAATTGAAAATTGTCAACGTTTATCAATGGGGCCGAATTTCGTTGTTTTTCTTGGCCAAAAATACGGGTACCGTCCAATACCGACATATATTTTGTCGTCGGAGCTACAAGATCTGAGGTAAAAATTAAGTCAAACTTTGCTAGCATTGTTCGATTGCAATAATCTTTCCAGAGATGAATTAACTGCCATGGGAATTGATGGCTCCTTGCTGGATATGTGGTATAAAAAAGACAGTAATGCAGTGCCACCAATATCCGTACTTCAACCCATTTCATCAATTTTAATAAATTTCAATAACAAGGTAACATGTTAGCATAAGAAAATAACGAATCTAAGACGTTTACCTGCAGCGAGTTCCAAAATTGCAAGCGGAAGACCAGGCTGTTTGGTGGGATACCCTGATTAAAATGCAGAAACTTTTAAGGAAAGCGGCACACTCTCTGAATGCAGCTGGAAAATTCGATAAGGACACAATGCACAACTATTTTATGTCAGGTATTCGTGGTAAAAATTTATTGATTGCATGATTTTAATTCTTTTGCAACTTGTAGTCACTGAAAGAGAAGTCATCAATGGTATTCTCAATGTGAAGAATACTAAAAATCATTGCTTAGCCTATGTTCGATACATCAACAACATTAACTTGCAAAATCTAAAGAAGGCTTCTCTATTCGTCGATATCATCAATAGAAGTTTGGACACGGAAGCATCTAAACTTTTAGCAAATTTACGCGATGAAAGACTTCCGAACAAAATTGAATCCACGAATATACAAAAGTAAATGAAAATTTCTTCAATAACATTGAGATACAGATTCAGATATAATTTTATAGATACACTGTTGAATGGATCGGCCGCGAAGGTTTGGATATTGAAACACATGAGGAGTATCTTAATCACTTCATCGCGCACTTCTACAAAAATATTGTGAAGTTAGTGGATCGGGCTATGCGCAAGGAGGACTCAAGCGCGCAAGGACAAATAGTAACAGAAATACTTCAACATTTGCATGCTTGTAATAATTCTGTGAAAGTGTTCTATGGACGCGAAGAAAACCTAGACCATATTCAAAGGTATATGTTGGGAGATTCCGATAAGCCTTTGGTTCTCTACGGTGAAGGTGGTTGCGGCAAAACATCGTTATTGGCCAAAAGTGCATCACTTGTCGGCAGGGAGTGGTTTCAGGGAAAGAAGCCAATCAACATCATTAGGTTTCTAGGTACAACGCCTGATTCAAGTGCTCTTACTCCTACACTCATATCTATTTGTCAACAGGTACATTGAAGAGAAAGCATCTATTGGTTTTACCTTGAGTTCTTTCAGATATCCTACAATTACATGCTTCCATTTGAAAATATTCCTGACGACCTGGTTCCACTAACCGCTCACTTCAAACAACTACTAACGTATGCTAGTGTTAATCAACCATTGACCCTTTTCTTGGATTCTGTAGATCAGCTAACTGGAGCTCAGGATAAGGTTTCGTGGATTCCAACAAGGCTTCCACCGCACTGCAAGGCATGTTCTAGTACTATTATCGTTCAATAGTTTCTTAAGAAAATCTATGACCATCCATAGATTATACTATCGTGCGCATGCGAGGAAAGTAACCCGACTGTGTCCCGTGAATACCACATTCTACGAAGAATGATTGATGTCGAAGATAATTTCATCGAAGTAACAGCTCTGGGAGAAGAGCTAGCAATGAACGTGATCAAAATGTGGATGCGAACAGCTTGTCGTGACTTGACAAATTACCAGTGGCGTTTGGTAGCCAACGCAATTAGTAAATGCTCCCTTCCTATTTTCGTTAAACTAGTGTTTGCTGAGATCTGCCGATGGAGGAGTTACACTCGTCCTCAAGAAACACATCTTGCTTCCACAGTAATGGACTCAATCATGATGCTGTTCGAAAGGATTGAAAAACAACATGGCCGAATTTTAGTTTTCCATGCATTAGCCTACATTACAGCAGCAAAGTCTGGCTTATCCGAAAGTGAATTAGAAGACTTAATCTCTTTGGACGATAAAGTCTTAGACGATGTCTACCAATACCATTTGCCTCCAGTGAGAAGGATCCCACCACTGCTCTGGACTCGTATCCGAAATGACTTGCCAAATTACTTGAGTGAGCGTGAAGCTGATGGGGTCAATGTAATGAATTGGTACCATAGGCAGTTCCGGGATACAGCAAAAGAAAGATACTTCAAGAATATGAACATGGCCATGTACTTTCATTCATCAATTGCTGACTATTACCTGGGTATTTGGGGCGGAGGAGTGCCGAAGCCCTTTAAATATACTGAAATACAGAGGCATAGGTAAGTTCAAACGAACAGATTCATCAAATTCATTTGTATTAATACTTTCCAGATTTAATTTGACCGACAAAGAAGGTGTTGCTGATCGGAAAGTTCCTGTGCAACCTTTGGCTTTCACAAATAAAGAAGGTCACATCACACGATACAATCTTCGAAAGGTGAAAACATAAAACATTTTTTGTGAGGTTTCATTATTAAAATTCTCTCTTCTCAGTTCGGCGAACTGCCTTTCCATTTAGTCCGGTCACGACGTTTTAAGGATCTTTATGCGAACGTTTTATTCAACTATGATTGGTTACATGCTAAACTTTCAAGTTGTCCGCTCCAAGCGGTGCTGGCTGACTTTGAAGATGCTTCAACAAATACAGATGACAAGGATGCAAAAAGGGAGCTCATGCTTGTAGCTGACGCTTTAAGATTGGGTGGAGCTATTTTAGCGATATATCCTAACATGCTTGCTCCTCAACTCATAGGAAGACTTTTGCCTGAAATTGGTGGAAATGCCAACATCAAAATGGTATTACGGGCTTGTGATCGGAGCGGACCGAAGGATTGTGCATTGATTCCAGTCAATCATTGTCTGCATACTCCCGGTGGGCCTTTAAAAGTAGGATATGCAGACACAACTCTTTCACATTTTTTAATTTTCATCCCATCAACATCAGTACTCTTTAGAAGGACATCAATTCGCAGTATTTGCCTTTTGCTTAACCAGCGATTTCCGTTACATGGTGTCTATATCAACTCGATTTATCACATGGGACTTATCTACGTCAGATTTAACAAGGGATGTGAATCCAGGAATTGAAGGCATTATGCAACAGCTCGTTTTGAGTCCAGATAACAAATGGGCAGCGGCTTACTCGAATAACAATCAGACGGTGCTTCTAAATATGTTGTCTAGTGAATTTGTCATAGTTGATAATCCTTTTGAGGCGGGAGAACAAGTGACAGGCGTTTATCTTTTAAATCATAGGTTAAAAATAATTTCGATTGATAAACCGTTATGAGTAATGTTTTTCTACCCACAGCCTGTTTATCAATACGAAGTTGAAATGGGCCAGGTTTGACATGCGGGGGAATCTGATAGAGCATTGCAGAGCGCCTCCTGGAACGGATAACTGGGAGATATTATGTAAGTAAATCCAATTTGCTTATAGTCAATTGTTTGTTTCTACTTATTCTTTCATTGAACATTTTAGGGTGGGGTTTAACTGTTTTGTAAATAAAAGATGTACACAATTATACCAGATGGCTCAACAAAATATACTCGTATTCATTTCTTTTATGTCATTCTCTTAAGGTTACGTGGAATTTCTGCCGTCTAGGCTTGTAAGGTTCCTTGGATGTTGTTCTCTCCTATTTTATTTAACATCCTATTAAATTTGGTTCAGCATTTGTCTATTTATCAGCGCGTTTTAGCATATTCCCTTAAGAACTTTGCAAACCATTGACTTAAGATCCTATTGGATAGTTAAATAGTAGAGACCACATGTGAACTTGTCAAATAAATAATTTTAAATGTTTCCTGATGACTTCTGTCCACGCAAATAGAAAATATTAATGTAAACTGAACAGAATACATCTGAAAAATAACTTTTAAAGCTCTATGATGAACAGGCAGAGTCAAAATACCTGAAAATTATATTTAAATTTTTTAAAAGATTTTCACCGAAAATTGAAAATATTTTATGCAGGACACATTTCACAAGGGTACTATATACGTTTGGTTTTACGAACTCTTTAAGCTTGATTTATAAAAATAAGATTTATATGACAAAGACGGCTCAGCTGAGTTGAAAGATTGTGGAATTTAACAAAAAGTTATAAGACTGCCACAGAGTCCAAAGCTCTGTTGTACAGAGGTGGTCTGAAAAGTTACCGACGTAACCATGATACACGACATTTTTTCTCAAATATCTTTGTATTTTTCTACATAGTATCCTTATAACTCGACACACTTCTAGCGATGCTCCCATCCCTTTAACCCGTCAAAATAGTACTCAGCGTTTTTTCTGCATAATAATAGTTCACGAAGGTGATTTCCTCCTCATTTCACGAAAATGTCAGCCCTCCAAGTGCAGCTTCCACATGCGGTAACAAAAAAAAGTCGCTTTGGGTTAGATCTGTTGAGTAAGGTAAATAGTCAATAGTTCAAACCGGAATTCGAGGATTTTCGCCATACGAACCAAGGAGGTGTGAGACGGCGTGTTGTCTTGATGAAACAGGATTTAATTTTTTTGTAAATGTGGTTGTTTTTCCGCAGTTTTAACCTTGAGATTGCATGTAATGATGCGTAGCATGCTCCTGTAATAGGTTTTACATTCTGACGATCATCGATTAAGATAACTCCATGACTAGCAAAAAACTGTTTTTGCGTTTTCCGGAGCCTGTTTTCCCCTCTGCAGTCCACTGTTTTGATTATATTTTTGTTTTGGGGGTACAAATGTGAATCCAAGTTTCATCTGCAGTAATTAACCGGCGCAAAAGCTTGAATTTTTTTCGTCTAAACTGCGTCAACAGAGCGTTGGCGATGTTCATTCCATGTTTAATTATTTCAATGTTCAAGTTTAATGTTTATACAATGTTCAAGTTTTTGGTCTAACGTTAGCAAACGCGGCACCCAACAAATTTTACAAAAAATCTTGTTTTAAAATATATGAAAAACACATTTGACATTTTCATAACCTCTGCTATCTCTCTCACTTTAATTAGGCGATCATCTAAGACTATTTGGTGAACTTTAGCAATGTTATCGTCAGTACTCGCAGTTTTCGGACGCCCGTATCGTTCATCATCTCCCAAGCTCTTACGGCGACGTTTGAATTCAGCTACCTAAAATTTCACTGTGGTAAATAATCGTGCAGGTCACCATACATAACTCATCTTTGATTTGCATAGGCGTATTGCCTTCCGAAAACAAACATATAATAACAATTCTATACTACAATTTTTTCCATTGTCACAAAAATACTCAGATCAACTCACTCAAACGACTATCAATTAAAAACTGCTCGTATAAAATGGCTGAAACTTTTGCGAGTAATCGTCGAAAGATGCAAACCTTAATTCACTAGCTTTTAATGACGAGTGTCCCCATCTTTACGTTGTAGTCGAAAACTTTTCAGTCCACCCTCGTCACTCTAGTGGTATTGGTATGCAACAAGACTCGAAATCAATTACTACTGCCATTGCCATTTAGATTGGTGATTCTGTTGCTGAACTTTCGGCACTTTAGCTGACGTGGTGGCCTCCAAGAGAGTAGTCAGGATAAAGCATTATTATCA
This sequence comes from Stratiomys singularior, assembly GCA_954870665.1. Taxonomy (NCBI): domain Eukaryota; kingdom Metazoa; phylum Arthropoda; class Insecta; order Diptera; family Stratiomyidae; genus Stratiomys; species Stratiomys singularior. Next base: position 128,257,233 of record OX940878.1, on the reverse strand, counting down.
ATAAAGTGATTTTCCCTCTATCTTAGGTTCCGAACTAAGAAGGTTGCACAGCAGACTGCTGCATTATATATATATATTTTAAATGCATTATTCCCATAAATTGTTCACTCCCTATAAAACCAAAATATTGAGTTTTACTAGCTACACTGTAATTAATTTGTTTTAATTTTTGATGCATCTTGATTTTTCATTTGTTTTATAATCAGAGAACCATAAATGCAGAATATTAACTGCAAATATTCACAAATTGTTGTCTGCATTTGCAATTTTATCCGTATCTAGCAAGCGCTAGCACTTTAGTACTTTTCTTCTATGTTGGATAATTTTTGAATACTTTTGGATAGAGCATAAAATAGCAGCGAAACTAATTATTCGAAATTCCCGCGTTTATACTAATTCCAATCAATTATATTTAATTTAATGAATAATTTCAATCAAACATCACTATTTCAGCTATGGAATTCTCCAAGCCCTCGCAATATCACATAATATACTGGTCCGGAAAAATAAACGAAACTCAGCTACGTTTTGACACTGTAAAGGATACAATTCAAGCAGAACCTGTTCAGTTTCACAGTGCCATGGTTTTAAACAAAAACTGGAATATGCTTTATTGCTGCACAAATGAGAATAATTTTCAAGTAACGCATTCAAGATTTTTGGAACTTTCTGACAATTGATGGAAATTATTACACAGATAAGCGTCTACAAATACGAAGAAAATTCCGAGGAAGGATCCATTGGATGGATCCATGACTCGGATCTTCCCCGGTTTGAGAATGATGAAAAGGAAGGTCTGCTTCAACTGAGATTAGATCAAAACGATCGCATGCTTTTAGGTACGGCTGGAAAGGGGTTTGTTATTTGGGACTTTTCGGAAAACCCAATTAGCTCCGACGCGATATATGTAGCACTTCCACATGGAGTTCGAAACATAACGACAAAAATGATGCAGTCTAATTCCGTCATGGTCAGCTCGAAATTGGATTTTGCTGTTGCAGGAGTACGAAAAAATCTTTATGTATGGTGTTTAAGGACTAGGCAACTAACAAAAGTTCTAGACGCCCATTTCGGTAGAATTATTCAGCTTGAAGCACTTACCATTGGAAACTGGAACAGTGTGATAACATCGTCCATAGACCGGTCAGTTAAGGTTTGGAATATTAATAACATTTTCGAGAAAGTTCATGTGATTGATCGACACGAGCTGCAAATTGATAATATAAGGTAAGTATTTAAAAAGTATAAAAGTATAAAGGTAAAGTATTTTTCATTACTCTTAACAACAGTAACCATAACATACAAATTCCACCAAATAGCCATGTTTTCACCGACTTCGTACGTTTATAACGAATATGCCCTAATTTTATATTTTATTCCCACAACAGCGTTGTGATAGGCCATTACATATTTCAGTGTTAATTTACAATAAGTTTGCAGTGGCAACAGATGTCGAGGATCCTAAATTAGTATCTGTGTTCCTAGAATCCTGCGCCAAGAAGTGTTCATTCACTGGGTGGAATATATTAAGGATATTTAGTTGTGCCATTGGTCATTAAAACACAGCTAGATTAGTAAGGAGTTTGAGAAGGTGAACTGTTTCCACTTTCGGGTGGTGAAGGAAAGGTGTTTCTTTTACCCACTAGTATACTAGCCAATCCGGAACGAAAGTATTGCGTGACCAGGAAGTAGCAGCTGACCATAGTTGAGTACAACAAGCATTTCCTTAACGTTTTATTTGAAACGTTTTGATCATGCAGCTCTAAGGAAGATACTTTACTATGACAGAGCTTAAGAACAAGCAGAAACAAAGCAGGAACGCCTGCCATTCTATGACTTTTAAGTCAACAGTGGTTTAAAATAGCACAGATAAAAATTCTGCCGCAATTCTGGGTCGATGTCGTCATTCAATTAAAAACATCCCTAGTGAGATAAACTGCTCCAAAAATATTTCCTCGGTAGGATGGCATTCACATAAGAACCGAAACTATCGCAAATACTGGTTTTATTACTCGACAGGGGAAGATAAACACATATATCTGAAAGCATTGTGATCAACAACAATATAGTGGCCTCAGATATATCCAACCCAAAATCAGGAGAAATCATTTTTTGCTGAACAGATAAAACCGAACTTTTTTATAAACATCAGAGTGGCAGTCAGGGGAATCAGTGAGAATCAAACTAGAGGGAAATTTTAAGTCAAAATTCCAATCAAATGCAATGAAATGGTAACCAACCACCTCACGAAAGTCCTCAGCAGAACAGCATATGTACCAAGTTCATCAAAATCGATTCTACGGGGGAACAAACTCAATACGCCTAGAAGACTAACAAAGCACGATTCCTTAAAAGCTGACTTAGTCTGGCTATTCCGCTAAATCCAAATAGATATCCAGCAACCCTACAACACATCTGGAAAGAATTCAACTAAGTAATTGTTACTTTACAAGTGGTTACAAATCGAATAAAAAAAAACGAAAAATCCAGGGCATGAATTAAATGAATACGTTTTATAATACGTTGGAATAGACTAAAACGATGTCAAGCGCAAAATGATGTGGGTAATATTGAGAATAGCAGTTGTGAAAGAACCGACCAACAGCGAAGAAGACACACTGCCAAAATAAGTTTTTGGACGTAACAAACCAAGAGTTGGCGAACCACGGAAAACCTTTCCAAAGCCAAAGAAATAAAATGATAACTACAAATTGGTCAGCGATGGTCTAACGCTGTGGACGAAGACAGTTCATCGCTACTCAAATTTCAAAATTGGAGGACGCGGTCAATGGACGAAGAAAGTTGGAAGCGCTTCCTGCAATATATCATATTAGAAGAGAGTGGGAAATTGGTCCACGTCTTTGCTTCAATGCAATCCTATATTGAACTGTGGATCCCTGTTGTTGAAAATTTAATTTGCGAAAAGTTGAAAATTATTTGCTGGATTCATATCTCTGTTCCCTGAAAGATTGGGATAGGATCTTCTTTAACGATTGAATGGAATACAAAACATCAAACAATCAAAAACGACTCATCCTTTCTAACTATACCATATGTAAAAAAATATTGGTTGTAAAAGTAAGTTTTAAAAAACTTGCCGTAGAGTACACTATTATAGTTCATAGGAAAGATTTATGATTTATGATTCAGAAGGATATATTCTCCAGCGCATATAATTTTCGCGAAGCGGACGTAAGTTTATTGTGAATTTTCTATGGCAAATCAATTTTAAGCGGACATTAATATAGTTTAAGATGCTGATTGGAAAGCGCAATTCGACGAAACTTCGAAACAAAAACAAAAATAATTTGCGTAATTTTTCGGAGTTACTCAACAAGCTATTTGATCTCATCTGAGTATAGGCCAGAAACTTATACACTGTATTCCAATATGAGCTGAAGCAAAATGATGTCAAAATCCGGTTCAAAATCCATTACAACATCGAATACTTATGGGTCAAAGCCAGATTATGCTTATTTAGTGGGATCAAAAGGACATATTATATTAGTTGTGTACGGGGAACTCGCAAACCACTAATTCGTTTAAAATGTTGAGTATGAGATAAACGTACAAAAATCCAATTCCTACCATTTTTTATTTCATTACAATCCTTGCCCCTTTACTTCGCAAATTGTAAAGGGGCAAAATTATTGGAAAAGTTTGGAAAAGAATCCATAGTTTACCCAAATGCCTGTAGCGCCTGATGAAGAGTATTTGGAATTAATAAATAAAAAATAAAAAAATTTAGAATTAGTAAAATAAAAAAACAATTAAAAATAAAATTTTAAAAATCCCGTGAAACATCCTTGTACACCTCATTCTTAAAAACTTTCACTTACAAGACAAAGACTTAATTAATGTCCGATGTTACTTATAACTTATTTTCCTTAGTTTATCTACAATCGACTTGGCTGTGACAGTCACACGTGGATGTGTTGGTGTGTGGGAGACACGATCAGGACGATTACTAACAAAATTGGCCGATAGCCCTTTAGGAGCCATTGTTACTCAAGCAGAAATAACACCAGACGGCAAATACATTATTTCCTCAGAAACCGGCAAAATACTCATATGGAATCGAGTTTCCGAACAAGTACTTTTTCGAGACGACCAGCCAGGAATCCAACAAATCACATTCTTGGAAGAAGGAATGAAATTCATGACTGTTTCGTGTCCCAATCTAACTTCAAATGCAGGAGGTACTGAGGAAAACAATAAACTTACAGCAATTACAACCGTTCGGACAATCCCGGGTAACGATCATAAATATCGGTGATACTTCCTATATGTTTTTATATATGCTATTGGTATTTGCAGACGGGACCATTCTTTTTCGTTTTGATTTCCCAGTCCGAACCATTCCCGGACTTTCTTTTCGGAATGCAGTCGTTTCCGCAGACGAAGCTCATATAATTGTTTGCACCATAGATAAAAATAACAAGGATTGTATAAGCGTTTATAGCGCAACAAACGGAAATCATGTCACAAAGATATTACTCAAAGGTTGTTACATTAAGGTATTGGCGACCAATCATTTTTATGCTCGAATAATGTGATGTTGTTGCAGGAAGTAATATCTCTAGTGCCCATGCCACACAAACCACATCAAATTGCTGTAATAAGCAGTGAGAAGGGGAGCATAATTGATATTCGAACGAAAAAACATGTGCGATCGATACTGAAGTGGGGAGGTAGCGTAACCAGAGATGGAAAATTTGGCTTGTACGCGCCGTCAAGGTAATACCCAGAGCTACAATGCGGCATTGTAAAATTTAGACTTCATACTCATATCCAACTCAGCAGCTTATATTATATGTTCAAAACGTTTGCAATTCTAGGGGCGGCTTGGAGCTTTTGGAATTACGGAAAGGTACGACGGTTAAAACATATATTCCCAAAGTTGCGGAGGGCGTGTTCTCTGTGATCTGTCTATTCACTGAAGGTGATGAATATGTTTGCTACTACCACAGTGGGAAGAAAACTCTTCGAATATTTCGAACAATCGACACCACTATGATTGCAAATTACCGCCTCCAAGCCGAACTAACAGCTATCAAGAGTAGTAAAGATGGCAGGACTTTAGTTTTAGGCACCGTCGACGGTTGTATGTCAGTGTTGGCTATTGCTGATCCGACTAAAGACGATATGCTTCAATACTTGGAAGGTTTGCCGTCGCGGGACGAAGAATGGAAGAAGAAACTTGCGAAGATGAAAGCAAGAGTGGCCTTTAAAGCAGCCATTCGAGTAGCAGTAATAGCAACACGTTTCGACAACAATAAAGGAAAATCCTTTGATGATAGAGAAAATGGAAATTTGAAAGCAGATTAGTGCGTCAATTAAATAGTTTATGTTTTTGTTGAATACACGTTATTCGCTTGTTAAATTGAAGTTTTAATCAAAGAATTAACAAAGACTGTGTGGAAAGCCACAATATTAAAGTGACACTCATGCTATCGTTGTAATGTGGCCTTCTAACGCAAAACCTACACGCCAAATCAAAATCCTAAACAGGTGACGCGACATTCTGCATCTTTTCGATCTTTTTGTTCCGTTTTGCTAATATCAACATTGCTGGATCCTTTATAAATAATTGATCCTTTTTCACAAATTCGTTTTCCAGAAACAAAATCGCCTCAAATTTTTCTTGCCTTGCTTTTTTATTCAAGACGATCAGACATCAAGACATCAACTGCACTAAGGAATTTTTCTGTCGCCGACAGACTTCCCATTTTAAAACAGTCTACCTTGCCCTATTTTCACATTCATTTTGCATCTTTTCGCTTTAATTGAAGTAGAAATCGTGAATCGATTTTTTTTTTCATCTTGTTATCGATTACCCTATTTTTTCATCACACGACAAGAACAGTGAAACCTTGCAGTCATACAAATGCGACATTTGAATCTTTTATTTAAGCTTCCGTTCTTTATCCTTTTCCGTTCTTTATGATCTTTTGGATCCTGCTTTAAGGCTTGAATTTAATTTGAAAATAGTAGACAACCAGCAAACGCATTTCTAACAAATCGATCACCCAGAACAATTAACTCTTTTTCCTTACGTCCTGCCTACCATTCATTCACTATTATTGTTGAAACATCAATCATATATGAAACGTTCAGTACGTTTTCCCCTGTTACAGCCAATGATAAAATATGTAGTCAAAATAAAATGCAATAAATTCGATTGCTTTGTTTACATATGCATGAGACGCTTAAATTTAAACTATCCTCAGGGACAGTGTTTGGTTTTGTTTGGTTTACCCCTTCTATTCTTCTATTTTTCACACATATAAATTGTTATCGAAATTATTAATAACGCAAATTTTTTATTCAATTCTTCAGTTTGTTTTTGCCATACCCAACAGTGACCTGTACCCTAAACTTAAGTGTGTTTTTGCGCTGCGCTTTTAGCAGGGAAACGCTTCGGAACGCTGAAAGTGCATCAAGCTCATCATAATGTTACGCTTACAAGAAAACCGCACTTCTGCTGTTTAAAGCCATTATCAGTTAGTTTCCTCTCGAACGCTTCCTCTATGCAAGCGCAAAGAGGCCCTGCGAACCCAAAACACATTATAATTTCGGCATGCGGAAGAACACAACCGATGGCACACTTTTGTTATAGGTTTCCCCAAAACAACCCACCTCTTTCTTCAAAAATTAACCAAAAAGCAAAAACAATACAAAAACTAGTAAATAATTGATGCAAATTTGATTACTTAATTTGGACATTTAAGTCAAAGAATGTGTTATCTCTGAACATAAAGATAAAGTGTTGTTTAAGCATTCCTAACTCTCGTCAGCTCGCCAATCATAATTTTTATAAAAACAAAAAGCTTATCAATTATCAACATTTATAAATTCAAAATAAAATTTTTTGCCACTTTACGTTTAGACCCTCTATCATTGAAGAAATTCTCAAAGACAACCTTTATATAAAGTATGATAAAAGTATCGAATAAATTAAATTATTTGGACGAAAGGGGACAAAAGCAACCCACTTTTAGTCGAAATTAATTCTAATTCTAAACTCACAGTCAAGATAAGTGCAACGTCTGGGCATTGAATTTGCAGGATCTGAAATTTCTTTTCGTCCGATCAAACCAAAAAACTTGATTCCAAAAGTGACCCGTCTTGTTTTGCTTTTTTTCAAAATCCCATAAGGCCTTGTGTTTATCCTGGTTTACGCCTGGAATTTCACCATCGAATTTCTTTCTCAAAGCATTCCGGAATGTTTGCGCACTCACCGCTAATTTATATGTTTTAAGTGCGTTAATTTTAGGATTCTCCTATATTGCCCACATTTCACCGCCGGAACTAGGTTAACGAGTTTTCAACGAGCCAGTTTCCCTGTACTGCTTTTGACTTCCAATAATTTTTAATATATTCCTCCAATTTTGCTTCACAAAACAGTTTAACAGTGTTCGTTTGAGTACATAAACATTTTACTCAGAGCCCATTGTTTAATCTCCTAAAAATCAAACCCGCACGAAGCTGTAGTTCTGTTCCTGTGGTGTACTGACAAAATAATGTTATATGATTTATTTTCAATTTGACACCCGGCTGCCAATAACACTGTCTTACATAAAGCAATGTTTTAATTTCTTCGTTCAGAGACTTTTTTATGTATAATTTTGAATAATTTGCCATATATTATCATAATAATTTATCAGTGTATTATCTTTATCATAAAAGCTAGACAAATATTTATATTTTCCTCGATCTAAATAATAAAAAAATAGAAATTATCTTTAAAAATAATGATTATAAATTTTTTTTAAATATATCAGAAATATTCTCGTAAATCAAAAGAAACGCATCATATGGAGACTTCTTTTGTAACTATATGTAAATTTATAATTGTGCAAAATTCTGTTCAGTAAAACGAATGACAAAACGTTTTGACTTTAAGAAGAGAAACATCGTACAATCGATGGCTGGGCACATAAATTTTAAATTATTATCTAATGCGCATTACACACTGAGTTTGAATGCTTTTTCAAACATTTTACAAGGAAGATCTTTAAAATGAAATCTCTAAAACCAAATTTTAAATAAAACTTCATTTACGTATTCGTTTGCCATTTATTACATAGCTTCTAAAACGGTATTAATCTATAAATCAACATATCTTCAAAGTCCTAAAATACAAAATATACTACTACCATTTTCACCTGCTTGCATTGTTACTTGATATTATATATATATATACGAATTATTTGTCATAAATCTATTTTACATTTATTACGAAGTAACATTCTAAAGTCCTTGGCGATTATTTAGTTCTCTTTTTAGAATTGCTTTTATTAAAATATCAATTTAACTGAAACTCTAACCTAAGGAATTATTAATGTTTATTAAATAGAATTGTTTTCTGCTCAATAAAGAGGAAATTTAAATAAATAACAGTAATCTAATAATAAAATCTACTGACTCTTCGTCACATCCAATCATTATCTATATCAATATCAAAGATACCTTATAAAAAGGAACTGTCTGAACTTGGGATAAGTTGAAAAAACGCTGAATGTGTAATGTATGCAGTTATCAAAATGTTACGAAAAGGACGCTATCCATTCTAGTTTATTATGATATTATTATGTGAAATGTGTGAGCTTTGTACTCCCTGATTATATAAACTTTGACATGATCAAAACAAGCAAATCAGAATGCAATGTCTAAAAAGTTGTCCAAAGCGCTTCCATAGAATTAACAAATAAAACTTCGCAACATATTTTTAAATAAACTTTATGAAATCTTGGTATAAAAATGATGGTATAAAAGTGTATGCAGACTAATGATAATATTAAGATAAACATCCTTATATGAGTGAAAGTATAACATTCAATTTATATGAAGAGGTTCTTTTTCTAACAAGTAATAAATAATAGACTGGACACTATGTTTGCAGCTGCGATCAGCAAAAGAATAAGTGCAAATGTCTAAACTGATGATATACACGATCTCACTCAGTGAGTCACTGCAAGTCGCCAATACGTGCATTAATAGTGAAAAATATAAATTTTCTTCCGCCAATTGAGTATACGAAGAACTTACCACAGGCGGATTAATGAAAATAATAAATTCAGTTTTTATATTAGAGGTTAAAGGGAAAACTAAAGACGGTCATATTCACACTTGCTTTCTTGTTGAGCTTCTACAAATGACTTGTTCAATTTACTTCTGCTGCTTCCTCTTTTCAACCTAATTCGGACGTAGTTTCCTACGACCTTCTTATCACGCCTCCTTCTAAATTATTATTTATAACATTAGGTTGAACGAATTGTGTTAAAGTGAAAAATTCAAATCATTATTACTGTGATAGGTATCTTGTCCTTTGCGAAGTTAAGAAGACCAAGAGAAAACAAAACGAAATTAAGATTGTCTCTGCTGTTTTATTTGAGCTAATTTTTGTTGCAAATGCTCCAAGCGATGTGGTGAGAGTTCAGCTTTCTGGGAAAAAATAAATTGAGTTTTAGTTAAAAGGCTTACCGAGGACAAAAGTTATTGAAAATATAGAGTGAAGAGATAGAATACATGTGAATGTACAGATTCAAAAACTTTAAAGCGTATGCCTTTCGGGATTCGAAATAAATACACGAATTATATCAAAACCCGGGAAACAATAACTTCTACAACACACTACTTACATCTTTCCGTATCATTGATGACATTTTTTGTGGTAATTGATTTAAATTCAAATTCTCATCGGTGACTTTGTTGTCTGCCATATTTCTTATGTCCTGACTTCGGGACGGACTGAGATTTCCCCGCATAACATTTAATTTTTCCAACCAATAATCGGCATCTTGTTTGTTTACCGGTCGTGCCGTTGTTGATGATACAAAGTTTGAATCTGCTATTCAAATTTCAAATTGAGACCTAGAATCATTTTTAAATTCAGTCTAAAAAGAATTACCACATTTATTATCGCCTCCCGCTTCTTGATACCGTTGCCTTTCGATTTCGGCCAATCCATCTTCAATATACTTTTGGAAACTTGGACTGGCACCCTTCAAGAATGGTGAAACTTCTACATCAGGATTTTTGGTCTATAAATGAGCAGGACATGAATTGTTAATAGTTAGAAACATTTATCATCAAAATATAACGACTTTCTACATGACTATATGAACTTCTGAGTTCTATTCTTAGATAATTTCATTTCAAACATTTTAGCAAAAAAAGCTTTCAAGATAAACTGGTTAACTTTTCACATAAATTAACCTTAAATTTCTAGGATTTTTTAAGGAATTTCAGGGAATCAACTTATTTACTTGAAATTAAAAAATGTTCCCATTTTGCGTCTAAAAGGATACTGCTTTATATTAAGGCAAACTAAAGGAACTTTATTTATATTTGTCAACTGATTTAAACTGACAAAAGCCATATATGGAAACCAACTCAATATAAATTAAATAATTTGGTATTTTAGTGTGATTTCCGTATGAAATTTAAACAGGTTTGTACGCGTAAATACATATTTGATTAGTTAAAAGTAATGAGAAAAGAAAACTATATATATTCACCGATCACAAACTGAAAGGACCTCTATGTATGAATGATGTGAATAGATGAATGTTTTTATGAAAACGAATAAATTGAACACTTTCAGCACTATAAATACGTGGGTCCGTCGGGCGGAAATAATCATTGTGGACGTAGGATGTGTATAAATTTCATCTAGGTTACGGGAATGAAACGAATGCGCATATATAGTGCCCGAAAAGTAATCAAACAGTTGACGATTCTGCTATTAAAACGCTGTTATACAAAAATTTGAGTACTTATTTATTCCGAATTCCAAAATACTATATCATCCAAACGTTATTGTCTTAAGAAAGCTTGCAAAGATAACAATAATTCAGAAACAATTTAGAAAAATATAAACTAAACTTAACTCGATTTTCCTCGGGAAAAAAGTATACCTATCTTTAATAAGATACTGGAGCACCTTTTCTCTCAATCACTTGCCCAAGTCTTCTTGGCATAGATAGCGCTATGTTACGCATCACTTTGGGGAGATTTTACGCTATTCTATTAGCATGTCTGCATGAACCTAACTGTTCACACAATGTTCCCTGATATTACTATCCGGGCATCCCCACAAATTCAAGATCGGATTTATCAGGCGATTATGATGGTGTGTGTCTTAAGAGTATGCGGGTCGTTTGATAAAATATGTGATTGTGTTCGTTGTCTTGGAAATAGAAATAGTTTCCAAGGCCCAAGTTTTCGACGTTTTTTTTCAAACTGTTTTTTAAGATATTTAAATAACTCATTTTATCCATTATTCCTTTGCACCTTTTTTTAATTCCTTTTTTTCCATTATTTATTATTAGGCCCATATTATAGTATTTGGGCCTGGCACCAAATACTACCAACCTATGGAAAGTATGCCAAGTATCTCTCTGGCTGAGGTTTATGCCATTGCTGTAAGCGCACGACTCAGCATAGACAGAGGATACAAAGGCAAAACTATAGCTTTAATATCCGATAGCCAAGCAGCACTAAAAGCACTAGAATCCCCGGTGATTACATCGAGAATGGTTCTAGATTGTTGCAATGCACTCAACAAATTGAGTGCGGACAATAGGGTTACCCTATACTGGGTGCCGGGGCACGCAGGTATCGAGGATAATGAGCAGGCGGACCAACTGGCGAGGAAAGGAGCATCGACAGCATTCATCGGTCCTGAACCCATTAGCGCAATTGAAATGAATCTCATTCACAGGGCCCTACAGGAAAATGAGGATAGAGAATGCAATAGGCTCTGGAATGGACTGGAATCCAGGGCTTCGAATGTCGAAGCTGTTCCTTGACGTTTATGATGAGAAGAAGTTTCGAGCGTGCATCGAAATGAATAAAAGAAAGCTAAGGGTCCTGACTGGGATGTTCACGGGGCACTGCACACTCGGAGGGCATCTCAAAAGGGTGGGCTTGACAGCGAATGATGAGTGCAGATTTTGCAATTTTGCGCAGGAGACACCAGTGCATCTGCTGGCACACTGCGACGCAATGTCCCGCAGGAGAAGAGACAGTTTGGGAAGCTGCTTCCTTGTCGAGGAAGATTTGGGACGCCTGAGGCCGAAGCAGATCATTGACTTTCTAAGGAAGATCGATCTGCTTGAGGCGCTCTAGGCGCACCGTGTACCATCCCCGACAGTAAATCAATCAATCAATCCAGTATTCCGATAGCTTCCACATACCTTCAAACCATTACTCCACCGTTACGGAGCTTCAGAGTAGGTAACATATTTTTCATTCCTCACTATAATGCTTTTCCATCGCATCAAATGTTAAATTAGCAATGATTTGGAAATAAAATGTTGTTGCAGAAGTCCATACTTTTGTTTTTGTGCTTTTTTACGACCGAGTGCATCGTTTGCTTATCAATTATATTTATGAAGGATTTTCCTTAGCTCTTCGCGCAGTTTTATGATTCGTCGTATGATTTTTTCACTATTCTAAACGTAACAATTTTTCTAAAACTAGTCTGGAACTGCAATGCTATCTCGGATATTATATATACGCAACTTCATAACACTAGCAACAATACATCTACTTTTGTTCATTCTTTCTCTAAATTTCACCAATCACCACGATTTTTCTTCAGCACGAAAACTTAAAACAATTTTACGTTCAGCTAAGGAGGTCTCTTTTTATTTTGGACTCATTTTATTTTATTTACACCTCACTTCAGTACCCATATGCTACCTAGATGCAAAAAGTTGACTTCTCGGATTCTCGACCCAAACAGTGAACGATTTGGTTGGGATTCCTTAAATAATGCTAACACGAGGGTCGTAAATGGGTTATACTACTATTTTTTCCCAACAAAAACGGATATATTGAGATTTTCAATCGAAAAGCTGTTTTTTTTTCGTGTCAAAATCATGAAAATCAATTGAATTTATACAATATTTTTGGATTTGAAAAAAAAAAATAATGTTTTCGAAATGTTGTGTTGCAGCATTTGAATAGCAGAATTGCAAACTGTGTCAATACTTTCTTTTGGGCACTGTATATGGTTCGAATTTTTCTAACACCAACATAGAAGTATTACAATTACTTTAGTATAAGCATTTAGTGCAAGCGCTTTTCTTAGCATCGGTTAATGCAACGCAAATAATATCTCCTTATTACAGTTGTTGGCATGTTCCGCGGCGAATAGCAAATATATTTACTGCTTAATGTTTTGAGTCGGTGTAGGAGGAGAACGACACACGAGCGGCGATAAAAAAAAGCCATGATCGATTATTTCTTTGTATTAAACCCAGAAAAAAAAGGGTTTATCCTTGCTTAACGGCCTTTGTCTTCAATCTGCTGTCTTTTGGGGCGCTTTAAGTTATAGATCTCAAATATAATTGTCCGAAAATTTAACCGAGGGAAAATTTAACAATCGATGTAAGAGTGATTTGCTAACTTAAAAATATTTTTGCAATGATCTAGCTTGTATGATTGTTATATAAAAAACTATTGTCATTTTGCTAAACATCACCCCTGTTCATTAGTATAGTATTGATCTATGTTAGATATATGATGAGGGTTGGATAGACCTAATCAGTTTTTTATCTGATGGATAGACCTTATCAAAAGAAATGATTGATATGAAAACACCCTGCAACGTTGACTTTCTAGTATTGTAATTCGTTCAAAAATGACGATGTTTTTAAACAATTTTAAAATCTTTAATTAATACTAATACAAATAAGCAATAAAATAGTTAAATCGTTTTTAAGCAATTAAGGAAACTGCATAAGAAAAATAAGCTTTTAATGAGAACTAAAACGATAAAATATATCGGTCTCTGTATATACATAAAACTAAGTGTATAACTCAACTATGGGAAGATAAATAATGCATTAACAAGAATAAGAACTTTTTTAAACAAAATACTAAAACCTGAAATCGACTTTTGTACTCATCAATCAAGTGTTTAAGTATATTCACATATCTAAATTCACATTCATCAGGAGGTACCTAACATTGTATTAAATATATCGCTTAGTATTTCATATTTCATTATTGGATTTAATATAAGTAAACAGTCAAATTTTCTATGTTACCTTGAAATCGTATAATTTTGCCAGTCCCAGTTTGCTTGTTTCTTTGTCGGATATCAGTTTAAAAATTTGTGACATTGCTTCCTGTGTTTGGTTTGACATTTTCTTAGATTGCTCTTTAGCCGATGTGGATCGTTGTGGTGAGGCACTCGTCTGTCCATTAGCATCTTTTTGGAGATTCTAAATATAAAAAAAAGACCAAATAAGTCGACACTTCATATCCACTGGCACTTGCAAACAAATACTCTAACATTTAAACTAAAAATTTCAGAGCAACATCAACGCACACAACAAGTACAAACTACAGTTACACTACAGCAATTACCATTTTATTGAAAGTCATCGAGTTTCGAGAATGTATAAATAACTTAGAAAGTTAATTATAGCTACGGACATACCTTCAATATCCTTATCAAATACGCATGTAGCTCCGAATGTTTTGGAATTTTATTCAGATGTTGCAATATCGAATTGCCTTTAATCTTTGCCATGTTATGGATAATTGTTTTCACTGTTCGTAGGGGTGTATCAGACGGACGTTGCTGCCACCAGGCACTCGGTAAGGCTAACATGAACTCATGCACTTCATACAACACGGCATCATAATCCAATTCGTTTGAACGTTCCGGCATTACTTTAACATTCCGCCAAATACATTTCATTAGTAGATCTGTGAATTTAGGTAAACCAGCTGCTGGACATGTTTCTTTCAAAAGTCGTATAAGTGCACTAGATATCAAATGAAAGACATGTAATCAAACGTTCTTAAGATGAAAGCTTACTAACTTACCAGTTCAAATTTGTAAATTTTGTCTTATCTAAAATCTTCAGGCAGATTCCATTTACCACTTTTGTGTATTGCCCATCATCGCCGGATAAAAGTTTTTGGTCAGCCATTAGACCAAGCAATACCGACATTATATTTTTCAAGGATGGAATGCTCAAGGATTTGCCAAGCGTTTTTGAATTGAAAAATGAATAGGTTATAGAGAGTAGGGGCTGGTACATGATAAGTGACTCAGTGTGAGGTATGTGAGAGAGATTCTGCAAATGAAACAAATTATTGATTATTAAAAAAATAGATTACTGAAAGTAGAAGAAACTGACAAAGGGTGTTATTCTAAAAATATAAATGATTCGGGTTCGTTAATTGATCAATAGCGACAAGTAAGCGATTTTTTACTAATGAGCTGCATCATAGTCGGATGTTTTTTAAATTGAAAAATGCAAAATAAATCAAAGATACGTTACAATATTCATCTGAGGCCTAGTTTTGCGATACAGTGACGGCAAATCGTAAATTGATCTCTATGAAGCTTCGCTTTGACACTAAGCTTTCAACGTTTGCAATTCGGTTATTTTAAGAGAAGTCCAAATTGCGCCGGTAGCGATCCGCATACCGCATCTGATACGGCATCTTCAAGCGTGATGTAACACGGAAATGAACACGGACCTTTAAAACGAATAATCTCTTGGACTAATCATTTTGAAACATAGAACATTCGAAAAGCACCAGAACACTAGAAATTATGAAGGTGTCGTTTGAGCAAAGTTGTTCCTCCTTCGTAAGACGAACAACGAATATTAACACTAAATATTACATGGATATCGCGTACTCAAGCTCAATTAAAACTACTTGCTTATCAAAACTTCAGGTAATTATAGGATATTTTTAAAACAATATTAAATTATAAGCCCACCTTGAATTGCGCTAGGATACTTTCAACAAACATTTCTTCGTAATCTCGTAAGACGGCTTGTTTTTCTGGGGAATCGATTATATCCGTAACCTCATTCATTGCTGCTCTTGCTGTTAATGAATCCGGACTGCCTATAGCACGCACAATTTTCACCAAATTTGGATCTAATTTTGGCAATGTTTCCGCCAAGCTATGAAAAGCATTAAAACATTAAATATATCAAGCGAATATTGAATAACATGATTATTGCAACTTACTTTGGAGACGTACTGCTAACGACGGGAGTTTGTCGAGCTGCATAGAGCATATTCGATGCAGGTTGAGGAGGACTCATGGTAAAGTTATTATTATAAAGTGCAGGAACCGGCATTTTAGGGGGCCTTGAAATAAGCTCATCAAGCTTGTCTCGTGGGTATCCATAACCATCACGTGTAACTATTTTCAGTGGAGTATTCATAAACGAAAGATCAACTTGCGGCAATTGAACATCTTTCATTTGATCCGATCGTACCCAATCCTTTTCTATATTCGCTACAACATCCGGGTCCAGCCTAAATGGTCCGGTAGAACGGGTTTGAATAACTTGCGGTTGCGGTTGGTCGAAAGTCCTAGATTGAATTATTAGAAACGCATAACTAATAGTGATATAAATTTCAAAATGTAAAGCAAACAAAACTATAAAAGCCACACTGAATATAACTCCACCCAGAACGAATACCGTTACAATACAGCTTTGGAAATTTGTTCATCATTAATCGTACTTCAATTTGCATATATGTAAATGCTAACGCGGTATACTGCATTAAATAATATGCAAAAGTTATTCGGCTGGATACAAACTTCATACTATTCACTATCATATCCAAAGGTCGCCGCTCTGGCACTAATCAAAGCTTTTAATTCTACAAAAAAAGGAACCGGCGGATATTTTACGTACGTTTCCATCTTCTAGATTGATATATAATAAAGTAAACTTAAGTTTTAACTGTTTCTCTTGCAAGCTTTTAAGGCTCTTCGAAGTCATTTCATTCATTTATTTTTTGATTTGAAAAAAATTATGTTTGCACAAATGATTTTCGAACAATTTTCGATTTTTTTTTTGTCTACACTGAAAGCAACATACATAATACTATTATAAAATCTGGATGCTACCAAATACAAGTTCCCATCACCTAGGCAGTAAGAGGAAGAGGAATAATCCCCTCAAAGCTGGTTTGATAAAAATCCTACTCCATTGTACTATTCTATTGGATTTCAATATTCAATTGCGCCATTTCTCTCCCGCTAAACACACAACAAAAAGCATTCCAATCAGATCCCAGGTTACACTTTTTTTCAAAACCAAATATTAAGTGAAAACAGAAACAAAGTAAAAATTAAATAACAATTACGCTTGTCGCTTCAAAGTATAGTCCGTTTTAGAGACATATGGATTTTTCGATGTCATTTGTTTAACCTCAACTGAGTTTGGATCATCCAAATTATTGAGGGAGCTGATTAAAGAGAATGAGAATCATACAGAAAAGTCAAACGAAAAGATAAAGATATTATAAGTGAATTAACGAATGGAAATTTTCAAAATCTTAAAGGACTATACGTGATGTTCACTTTAGTTTTAAACAATGCAAAAATATTAGCACGGCAAAACACGATGGTAGTCTGTAATGTGCAATTTATATTCATCAACGAGTTTCAAGTGTAATCTTCGTTTTGAACACATCACAATCGCCATTGAAATTTCTTATCGAGCACATACAACATGCACATTTAGCAAAATAAAGTGAACACCAACACTTTAAACGGAAATATTCAAACTTGAAATCGGGTAATTACCTGGTGACAACTGGAGAACCACTATCTTCTGGCGGTAATTCATCGCTTGCAGGCTCTTCAATTTCTATATTTTCCGTGGGAATATTTGTTGTTGTTGTGGCTTTAACAACTTCCACTACCGGCGTTGGTTTTTTGGTTTTCTTAGCGCGTTTTATTCGCTCGTCTAACATTGAAAGGTCCTTTTCGCTCAACTGACCAATCAACTTGTAAACGCGTTCGCCAGCCAAAAAGTATGCTTGCACCACCGAATTGAGAGCAGCACTGCGTACGGAATTATCACGATCTGATATGTGGCGAGCGATTTCTTTCAGAGCCGCCTGTTGCGTCGGTTGACATACAGATAGGCCATATGTTTCAATTAAATATCCTAATTCATCTAAACATTCGGTCCGCTGTCGAGCATTTTTTGATTTAAGACCCTCCATTATATAAGCAAACATTTTCGTGTATGGATACACTAGACAAAGCTGCCGGATCAGAGTTCGAACACCGTTGCGAACCGCATCTTTAGGATCCCCAATCTAAAATAAATTTTTAATCCAGCTACTGAGAGTTTGTACTTCCAGATGTCTTACCTTTATTAATAAATGTGGAATAAACGCGCTCCCTTCATTTTCAGCCAAAATGTATTCATTTTCAACTAGAACTTGGAATACCATGTTCAAATAGTCCAATGACTTCAACAAAACTGACGGATTCGTGTCATAGAAGCGTAACGATATCCATTTTAAAATCAAATCTAAATTGGCAATCAACGCTTTACTGTTATTCGGCAAATCCTCAATCAACGCATCAATAACTTTTAGATGATAACGGAAATCATCGTGGAACATGTTTGCCATCAATCCCTTATTCACGTTTGCAGTTGTCATTTGATCGCGCAATAAATCAATAAATTCTTCTCGCGGTGTAGTGAACGTCCATTTCAGCACGCGCAATTTCTGTTCGTCGATTAATCGTTGATTTTTGATATTATTCACTGCAAGCAAGGGAGATGTATCGACTTCCTCTTCCTTTTTGCGGGATGAACTTGTTTTTTCCGCCGTTTTATTGCTTGCTGCTGCTTGTTTTTGTGCCCGACCTGCCACTACTTTAGTTGGTTTAGACTCCTCAATGGGCGCCTGTTGCTTGCTCTTTGGTAGAGGTTTAACTGGCAGGTTTGGCCGAGCTTTGTCCAAAGCTGCTTGAATGTCCTTTTTCGAAGATGGCTTTTGTTTGTCCAAAGCCTTCATCATAGATTCATAACTGAGATGGATCATGATGCCCAAAACAGCTTCATTCGCATTCTTACGAACATCAGCATTACGATCAGAAATGTTTGCATACAAGTAAGGTAGCACAGCCACTAATTCTTCCTTAGGAATAGATTTCGGAGGAAGTCCTGGTAGTTTTTCTGCCATCCAACCCCACAATTCAGTACGAAGGGCGGGTCCTCCGGTTTTTAAGGAATCTGCTATCATTTCCCCGTCGAAAAATTCTTTAAAGCCACACTGTTCGCCCCATGTATTAATACACGATATACTTGCAGCACGTATGAATACTTTGCTGTCACCGAGCCCATGAAGAAAACCTGGGAACAGAGTGCGGATGTGCGTTTTGCAAGACGGCCCCATTGCATTTGCTAATTGTTCACATATTGCTATTGCTGTTTGCGCAATTTTCGCATTACTATCAACAAGACGCGGACTCAGTGCCTGCGGTAGGTCACCAATTGACGGTTTGATCAACTTAGCCTCCGTAATGATGTCTAAAATTTGTACATATGTGAAATTGTTTCTTATCTCATAATTTCATTTTCTTTACTTTGAAGTTTGGTTAAGCCCTCATTTCGTGTTTTCCAATTCTTATCAGCGATTTCAGCTAGTAAGGATTCCGTAATCTGCGACGATATATCAATTCGAGGCAGAAGATCTGCTACGTTAATTGCTTCCGGGACATCGTCATCACCACCTCCGCCATCACTGCAAAACAGCAAGTAACATTTCGATTTTAACACCTTTCAAAAAAAGATTATACTTACTCATCATCATTGAGCGAGGAACTGCTAGCAACCTTTTTCACCCCGCGAATTGGAGCCGGTGGTTTTTGTCCGACATTTTTATCGAACTCTGCTTGTATTTGCTGTTTAAGTGCAGGCTTCTCGCTGTCGAAAAACATCATCAAATTATTACCCATGAACATGCTCATTGTTCCAAGTAGCGTTATTGCAGAACTCCTTACAGTCGGGTTTGTACTTTGCACTCCTTTCTTAACATCGTCTAATAGTACTTTTGGATTAATCTTTAAGAAAGTCAAACGAATCCGATTAAAACATATTTTGCTTGTTCATGCAACATATCGTCTACCTGAAAACCGAACTCCCTGATAGCTTGATTTACCCAGTTCAGTGCCTCCGATTGCACTTTGGGTGATTTTTGTTCAAAGGCGAAACTCATCACTTTTGAAACAATCGGTTCTAGTTTCGTAGCTTCTGCCATTGCAGTAAGAACTTGAGCAGCAACTCCACCATTCTTTGGATCAGCTAGTTTTTCAGTGACATCGTTTACGACAAAATCAGCAGTCGTTAAGGTGAAGTTCAATTTTTCAGCGATCATACGTACACTATCTAATTTTACTTTTAGTACTTGAAAATTAGTGTCCTAATGGAAAAAGTATTTACATCCAAATTTCATTTTACTAACACTGATGAATCTAGTTACCTTTAATCCTGGCTTTCGACTGCTCAGAGTACGAGTTAAAATTTGCGCATGGCCACACTTAGGATCTAACTCATTTACAACATTCAAAAAGCTTTCGACTGAGGCCAATCGTGTTTTCCAGTTGACATCACTCAATCCTGACAGTATATCTGGTGTGAGAATCTCCTCCGCTCGGGCAGCAACTTCCTCTGGAGTTAGTTCACGCTCTGAGTTTACCACTTTTGTTGTGCTTCCTGACTTTGCGATACCGCCTGCTCCACCGGGAGCAGATTTCTTCGCAACAGGCTTTCGACCGCCTAAAGTTAAAACAAAAGCAATCAAATTGACTTTTACTGGTAAAACGTGTTTGACTCACCGGCCGTGGCTGGTCGCGTAACTGGCTTGGGCTCCGTTGAGCCACCTCTAGTTTCAGCCGCCGCTTGTGGGGCAGCAGACTTGGGTGGTGCTGTTGCGGGGCGTTCCTTTTTAGCGCCTACTACTTTTACAACTATCACAGCTTTTTCTTGGCATTCCTTTATTTTCGCCATCTTCAACGCGTCTACATCAACTAAATACGGACCGACTACTTTTTCACCCATTAACTTCAGCAATGTACCTAATGCATCGGCTGAGCTATCACGTACAGTAGGATCAGATTCATTTAACGTTTTGAGCAACGCTGTCACAATGGGCTTAAGAAGCTTCTTGTTCAAGACAGCGGGCTGAGTTTTTGTAAAGGCGCGCGCCAAAAACGATGCAGTCTCTGATTTAACATTAGGATTTTTATTGCCCAGAGCCTCAAGCAAATCCTCTTGGAATGCTTCCAAAGACGTTGCAGGATAAATAGCGTCAGCAGCGTCACGAAGCGCACTCACCACATTGGTCTTTTTTTCTTTGAACTTTTCAAAAATGGCTGGAATACATGCCGTGGCATATGGTTGAAAACGTTTACCCAATCCTTTGGCTAGTGATGCTAGACATTTTCCGGACATTGCAACTAACATTACATTTGTATCCTTAGTCAATACTTTCTTCAATGCTCTAACTACATCACCATAATCCCCACTTTCTAATTTAGGATTTTCTAAAAGTTTTTCTAGTGCCTCCAAGGATTCTTTTCTTTCTTGCCACTTTTTAGCCTCGAGCTTTTCATAGAAGTCTTTTGGTAATTTAGACAAAATGTCAACCGGATCGATAAGATCCATGGGATCAATTTCTTCCGCATCACATACATCTTCATCTGCAATAGGAAATTTTTATACTAGTTTGAGTTTTTAGCTTTTTTTCAGTTTTTGTTTTATCAATTGTGATTTATGGAATTGGCAATATTTTGGGGAAAATTTATGCGTAATGTGAATATTAAGTGTAATCGAGGGGTGCAAATTTTCTTCACATATAATGTTTCTTCACCTTTACAAGGTCTCTTCCTCTTCTCTCTTGTGTTATTTTTTCAATCACCGAAACTCATTTAAGCGCGAAAGGCGTAAGTTTTTCATTATGTGGTTTTACTTCAGAGAGAAAAACAAAATGTTGCCATAAACAACAAGCGGCAATTAAAGAAGACAACATACGATACAGGATGTACAATAGTCAAAAAATCGTGTCAGTCCACCCTTCAAAGCTGCGTGATTATATGATATCTGTTTAAAATGCAAAAGAACAGCCGTAGCTGTGCAGAAATCTTTAGATTACGTATGGCAGATCAACCTCGAGAACATCAAAAAATTAATTTAAAAGCTTTTCTTATTTTCTAAATCGATCCCACATTCCTAGAAGTGTGTTAATAGGTTCAAATTTAACACACAAATCACCATTCAACCCTGTAGTTTAGATGTTGAAACGCCAAATAGGCTCAAATAAATTTAAATCGATTCACTCAAAACTTTTGCATAAATTCGGAAGCAATAATTGACACATTATAAGAAAAGC
Organism: Stratiomys singularior; assembly: GCA_954870665.1. NCBI lineage: Eukaryota > Metazoa > Arthropoda > Insecta > Diptera > Stratiomyidae > Stratiomys > Stratiomys singularior. The sequence continues at coordinate 128,235,033 of OX940878.1, read as the reverse complement.
GGAAGATGATATTACAACCATCATATTACCATCTCCAGCACCACCATCGTCGTCAACTGCACTTGCAAGTACTTGTTGTTGCTTTTCTTGTTGTGATTTCAAATATCTGCAATTCAGTTGTAATTAATGTAATTTCTAAATATAGCAACGCAAATATAGCACCTTGTTGGTTCCGCCTTTTCACCCTTCAATTTCTCAAATTCATTCTCAAGTTCAGTGAGTGTAACTTGCGGCAATGAGGCGATTTGAGGCTTCATTGCAGGTCCAATCCACCTAAAAAGAGAAAAAGATGAATTTTGCATGGTTGTTGTCCATTGACATTACATACCTGTATATTTCAATAGCCAACTGTTTCCCTTCTTCACGAACAGTCTTGTCACGATCGCTCATCAATGGAGCCAACTTTTTAATTAAAGGTTTCACAGAAATTACTTTACTGCCGAACTCGCGCAACGCTAATGTAACCGCTGATACACATGCCGCTACTATCTTCGGGTTTTTGTGATCCATCCCTTTAATTAATTCCTCGGCAACCGCCTCTTGCTTCTCAACTTCCACATACATTAGAGTAACTTGTACCGCCAAATCCTTAGTTTTAGTTTTTGGAGCTGCAATGCATTTTTGCACAATCCCTGACATTACATCGCCAACTGTTTTCCCTGCATGTGCACAGTTTTCTACGAAAATCAATGTTGCTTCCAAACCCTTTTCCTGGGCCACAGCATTAGCATCAACTATAAATTTCCTAACCAAGCCGACAAATTTGTTCCATTCCGGTGATTTTTCATCGTCAATTTCTCTGAATATCTTGGCAGCTTCTTCGTACCCGTCGACACGAGCCTTCCATAATTTGTGAACGCAACGCTCGTCAACAGGAAGTTTCTTATATTCCGTATCTTCCTCCATACTGTGAGTTTCGCTAACGATATTCGGTTTTTGTTCACAGCTGCAATGAAAAGAATGAACGTTTATATCGAAATGCTCAGCTTCAACTGAATAATTTTAAGAAATATAGTGCAGTACAGAAATACGATGTGCTCGCAGACAAAAACCATAATGTCTTCCCCCACTACCAAAAATAAGAAGCAAATAAAAATGAAAATCAGTAGAGAAGTAATCGTAAATGTTTTCAAGATAAATCACTCGAACGAAAAATGCAAAACTAATATATAGTTGAAAAGCAAAATCTATCAAAAATAATGACGTGAAACCACGTTCCGTCAGAATACCCTAACTAATTGTTCGATGACAGGGTCGTCTTTTCAGAAACACATTTTGCACGGATGACTACGTTTTATGGGCTTTTCTTAAATCGATAATTATCGTCGATTATAAATGATCGCGATCATGACTTAGATCATTGCTTATTCGTATCCATGTATCCATATGCATTGTGCCGTGATGCTTCCGGTGATGTGAAATGAAACACATTTTAATCTGCTATTGTCTCCCGGATTACTTCATTTCGCCCGATATCGGTTTATTGGTGCCAAACAAAAGATCGACCTTGAAGAGTGAAATTTTTCGAAATGTTTATAAGGCACATACGGAACCTTATCAACTTTGAATTGCATCTTATAATATCAGTTAACTACGGTACAAATTGAAAAAAACCATATTCATAACAATCTCAATCTCGAAAAAAGTTGTGAAATCCTGAAAACAAAAAAATCGGACAAACGACGATTGAGAATACTCTCAAAAATAAAAACACTTGGAATGGGGCCACTCTTTTGCCAGCTTCATTTATAAAGTAAAAGCTTCATTTTCTAACTTTAACTGTTAGTTAACTGTTACCTGAAACAATAAATAAAAAAAGGCAACATTTTAATTGGGTGTTAGGGTATCAAGAAAGTTCGTTTATGGAATAGATTTTGTCTAAGGCTGAAAATGGCAAAAAAAGTGGATACCAACCCAACCAATAACTTCAACCTGTTGTATTTTAATATATACCATTATACATATCGCTACAAAGGTGTTTCATATTGATAAAAGCAATAATTCATGTCCAGCAATCACAGCTTCAGCCTATACCTTGGTTTTACTTGATACCTTTTATAGAAAGGAAATATGTTTCATTCAGTGCATCGAAATTTCAGTGGATACAAAATTCATTGAAGTTTGATGTGTATTCTAGATGCTGCAAAGAATTCGCCATAAATGTTGAAACCGTCGAGTTTCTGAAGAGAACTTCAAGAATAAACGTAATGCCTCGATTGTATTCTTTATTCTTCCTCCCACTGACTTGATCTATATGTAATAGTAAGTAATCATATCCAGCTGGGCCCAGATATCAAGCATATTATTATAAAATAGTTAGGGATCTAGGGTTTGGCCAGGTCATGTCTGTGCATGGGTTGGCGGTTTATTCTAGGTTGTCTAAAGTGAACTATTCTATTTTGAAACTGATTTTGAAGCGGTTTCTCATTTGTCTTCACGTACTTTTGTCTTTTATTTTTACATACCATATGTATCTCACCAAAGAAATTTTTTCCCTATCAATTCATCGTAGAAATTAGAACTCGATCACTGAAGCATCGATCTCACCGCATAGTTTTATCTCTTTTCTAACCATTTTGTCATAATTTGAATACTTTATAAGACTTTTAAGCTTACGAACATGTTCATCTGTCGAACTCCTATTTAATATGCATGTATATAAGCTTAAAAAGAGCAAAACGAAAATTTCATATGAAATTGCGATCCTAGCAGGAAACTTTATTAGCATTCGCCTATTTAAACTCAAGTCATCTGCTGTTGCCTCACATGTAGATTGAACAGGATGTTAAATTTAAATTTGGAAAAATATTTCAACCATTTGCTGTCGTCTTTGTAGCGCTACAGCCCCACTGAACCTTCATTTGCCGCATGAGATGCGTCCAACCGTTTCGATCCATTGACGGCGTTCTCCAAATGGGGGATTTGAAAATCCTTGTAGAGATTCGCATAGCTGATCTGACAAGCACTTTCTGGGCTTTGCTACTGATCGTCCGCTAGATGTGCCTAACTTATTTGAGGGTTCTGATATTTAATAACTTTGGAGGCTTTCCATTGCTGTAGATCTCTTTTCCCTCTGTGCTCCTGAAATTCTCCTAACGACCCACAAGCATTTATTTTTCTTGCGGATGTTCACATCAGGGCGCACATCTTCAACTCATAACATAGCATAATGCAGCTCATATTATAAATTTATATATTTGGAGCTGTGTATATTTTTACTCTGGTGTATCGGCTGGCTTTAAAAATTGGCATTGCTAAGAGGAACGTCTTGTATGCAAGTTGTATTCCCATTTAACTTAAATTGATTCATTGTGATTTTATTTCAACTGATTCCGTCTTGCAAGTTTTACAGGCAAGTTTCACAAAATTCTCCACATTTCCAAACTATTGCTTTTGCGAAATCTATCTCCAACCATAGTTATTCCTTATTATTTGGATTATCTGCCGATCGTATGGTTTTTCAAATAAATTATTTCAGGATATTTTCTCCAAATAAGCAGTTGACCAACCACTATCATTATTTCTAAAACCCTATCCTCAGTGCAATCTGGTCTATGCGATATGATACCCTTCCTTCCATAGAACACTTTTATCAATAAATACGCTGAATTTTTCTCATATCATGTGGGCCTTTTCCAATATCCGTACTCCTATAGTACACGTGCAAATTCTCATCACAGTGTAGACGTTTCTCACCATTCTATTGTATATTCATACATTACTCTCGTCACAAGATTAATCTGTTCACAACACACAGGATATCGTAGACAATTCCATGTTGCCTGCGTTCTAGCAATATGTCTCGACAAAATCCGCCATTCCTGCGAAAAATCGTCACAAAAAAACGAACGAAAAGATAGAAACTATTGAACACATCATAAGTCGGTCAATAGGAATACAAATCAGAAGTGACAAAGGTCGTTGACAAGGCCGTTAGAATATGTTTAATATTTGATTTTTCCTCAATTGCTAGTAAAGATTACATGTCGAGGCGATATCCACTTGTTATCTAGTACCAAAAACTTTATATTTCTAATATCTAATAAGTGCCTGTGAATTCGAGAACCTACCTAAATTCGAGTCCTACCCGTTGTGAAATCCACGGATAACCAGGATTTCTTTAACACGAGCTAAACTGTCTCTGATACTTAAGACTTATAAGCAGTTTATGAACGAATTGATTAGGATTTATGACGTTTGACCCTTTTTATTACTCGTTCATCCGACCTATATTAATAAAGAGTGTTTTCAGTTTTAATATTTAATTTAAGGGTTACGAAAACTTGCTTAAAGGCTCCATTTAAGTTTTCCATGCTAACTTTTGTGACTACTTAACGCGTAAATATTCATCTATGCACCGAAAATTCTGACAATCGGCTAAGAGATAACATTATAATCTCGCATAGAACTTATGGGAATAGCGTATAAAAAGAGCCAAGCGTATTGAAAATAGTTAAGATCTTACCACAAGTCGAGAGGTACATAGAGGACAAAAGTTATAATGTGCTATCGACTTCTCATCTGTGATGAAAATTACTTTTACTAAATCTCAGTCTTTTGTGGGAAAACTAAGTGGAAAAACCTGCAGTATCAAAAAAAAAAAGAGGAGCATCGCTTATTCAAGTTAATTCAATTGATTTTAAGAAGCAACATATCAATGGCCAGATTCTGTACTAGAATGAGATTCCAGATATCTTTCTAAGTTGGTCAATTATGTCGAGTGCCATAAAGAAATTTTATTCAATGTTAATTATTAATCTAAATTTAATTTTATTTATTTTATTTAACCCTCAATCTGTCAACGTTTTTTTGGCACCTTAAACCTATCATGGGGGGTCTTTGGCGTCTTGACGTTTTTTCAACCTGTTTAAGTCACGCGAAAAATCTGAAAAAATTCATGGAGTTGCTTTAAACCTTCAACTTCAAGATTCTATAATAAAATTGTAAAGAATTTAATTTTTTAATATATTTTTTATTAAAAAAATGAAAAACAGGGTAAATGCATTTGTTTACTCAAAAATTCATAACTTTAAGACAAATAGAGATATAGAAACGGAAAAAAAAGAATATTGAAGGGGAAGAGTGTAGCTTTCATGAAAAAAATAAACCGCATACAATTTTCGTTAAATTAACCTTAAGTTTGCAACCTCAAAATTTACAAAAAATTAGTCCCCTATTTCGTATTAAAAACGGCAATAAATATATTATAATTGAAAGATTAGTAATAAAATCAATAAGAAGTCAGTAGTTAAGTGTCAAAATATGTTTTATTATAGAAAAGAAGTACAATGGTTACATTCGGCAGTTTTTCGGTAACGCGTCACGCAAAGCATCCCGGACAGATTAGGATTCTATGGTCCTCGCAAATCGGTTTACTGCATTTTACGCAGCAATAATTTGTTTTGCGATCTTTATCCTTAGGGCACATGGTACATCGCTTTCTTTTGGCAATTTTTACCGTAGACAGATTGATAGAAGCATTAGTTATATTGATTGACAGCACTTCCTGCATATGCACTAACAAGTTTTTCTGTATACCGGGTCGCTGTGCGCGCTCTTCAAGATGGGGCTTGATAAGAGCAAACGCGAGGTCTTTCATAAATTCTCTTTGAGATAGTTCGGTATTGTTCGGCAAGAAATTGTACAGTATGCAAGAGTTGACCCGGGCCTGGTCGAGCATACCCAAAAAAAAAACGCATCGTCCATCGGTTACTTTTTCGGTCACAACTATAACTTCCGCAGAGTTGGTCAAAAACGTCTGTCCCACATTTTGTCTTATTATAAAAATCGATCATCTCTGGTTTATCAATATCTTTGCAGTTTTTTCCGACATTATGCTTAGACGATAGCGCCAAAACCTTATTTTTTTGGACAATATGAAAGTAGGGTATTATTCCCGTCGTAACCGTATCTTGTTGTACCGATCGAAGCGTTTACTTTGAAAGATTCCGGAATCTGGCGTTTGTTTCTCCTGAGTGTACCGACCAATGTTAAGCCGTACTCTTTTTTCATCTTGTTGCAAATTTCGATCGAAGTGAACCAATTATCGCAAGTTATATTTCGAGCAGTATTATAAATTGGCTCACTCAATTTACGCACATAATATGACGGTACGCTTTCACCAGGCTCTGGTAGTACTGGTCCGCAATATGGTATAGCATTATACATATAATACGTTTTCACGTCATTCATAGAGACAATTTTTAGACCGTAACGTGCCGGTTTTGATTTAATGTATACGCGCGCAGAAATCCTAACAACTGTTCATCAATTGTCAAAAATTCACTCTGGGAATAATTAGTTTGGCAATTCGTTATAAACGAGTCCGAAATCTCTCGAATTGGCGCCAGTACATCTGTAGCGCGCCTTTCAGCTCGTGTATTTTTATCATCGTATCTTATTCGACAGCTGATAAATTCAAATCGTCTTTGCGACATCGCTACTCTACACATTGTTACCCCGTATCTTGGGTCCCACAATTCCGAAACATGAACGTGACCATTTTTATTCACGCCTAGATAGTATAGAGTTCCGATAAATGCTTTTAATTCGTTCATTGTAACATGTCGATAAGGCGCACTCATATCAATGTCAGGAAATCTGGGCACGTATCTATCAATTTCGGCGTTCGTATATTTCAATATTATTTCCATGATATCACTTGTAAATAATACGTTCCAGAAATCTAGTGGTGTTACCGACAACGCAGCTGCTCCAATAGCTCGAGGCAAAATTACCACTACGTTCGATCTGCGACCTCGAGTTTCCGGACACTCAAGACACCATTTGTGTTTATCTTTTCCGTATATAAACCTACGGCGCCTGTTTGTTGTTGTTATTGTCGTCGGTTGCTCGCTCTCTTCTTCTTCATCGCTCTCTTTGTTGTCGTCGGATTCGACGTCGGAAAGGCTCTTTTCAGAGTCCACACTCTCTTCGTCTTCTACGGCGTCGATTTCTACTTCACTGTCGTCGTCACCGAAATACACGACATTTTTGCCTGAGACGTAGTACCCGTGCAACATCCTCGGCGGATCGTTGCGCCATTTTCTCAAAAAACTAGAGAAAAAAAATGTCAAACAAAAAAATTTTGAATTTTTTTTTGCCCAAACTTTTTGTGGCATTTTTATAGCCACAATGGAGGCTTTTAAGATGAAAAAACAAAAAAAAAATACCCTTTTAACACCTGCAACCTATCAAGGGGGGTCGTTGACGTCTGGAGCAAAATTCAAGTTCTCGTTACAACGGCTGAGGAGCGACTGGAACATCGGCCCTTCGCAGGTACGTCCTAGAGAGCCTTAACTTTTTTTACATAAGCCTAGTAGCGGCCTCTCTACGCGTATTCAGGAGTTACAACAACATTTAATTTTCGCTCGGACGTAAACGACCCCCCTTGATAGGTTGAGGGTTAATTTCATAATAGGTAACTAATTTTCTTAATATTTTTTAAATATCACACTAAGAAATAGGTGCCGTTCTGTATGTGAAACTATTTTTATCTATAAAATTTTGATGATGAAAAAATGAAGATGAACATTCATCTAAGGGAGACAGTAATTTCAGATAGAAGGAAGCAACGTCGGTTTCAGAGCCATCGAGGACAATGACGGTGTTGATCTGGTGGAAATAGTCAAAGGCAAATGCAATTATGAAGAATATTACATTCCAAAAATCCTATAGATAAAAATATTTTCGCATGCAGACCGGCATTTCATTCTTATTGTGATATTTAAAATATATTCAGAAAATTAGTTACCCACTATCAAATTAAATTAAATAAATAAAATTTAATTCAAATAATCAATGAATACTAATTAAAACCTCTTTCAGGCATTCAACATAATTGAACAACTTAGAAAGATCTTTTGATTTTTAAAAATCATTCAAGATGACACATAATATGTAATTAAGAAAATTTTGAATGTATTTTCAATAAAATAAGTGTACAACTAATAATTAACTACTGTTCTTTGAAGTGGAATTCACTAGTGTTATATAACCAAATCGTAATTCACAGCACAAATAGCTCTTTATTACAGTATCGAAAAATGTCTACAACTGCAGACTACATTTTTTCTATGGAAATGATCCTTTTATGGGCTATTGAAATGTGGTAAGTTTCCATTTACGCTTTTTTCTTTCAAAGAGGACAAGTATAGTTTTAAGTATCGACAAGATTGGAAGCGAAAACTAGACAACTTATACAGGTGTATATTAATTATGTTGCCTTAAACGCCTCAAATGAAAGAAAAAAATATTTTGGCTTCTATTGAATCAGTTTTTAATGATCTGAGTTTCATCTTATAAGGCATAAGTTATCGAACTTAAGCTGAAAGTTACATGATCGAATGGAATTGTTTTGATACATTTACACACAGTAAAAACACAAACACCAACTCAGTATAAATAATAGCAAAAAATCGGTAGAGTGGAGTTTCAGAACTTTGTTTATTGATGAACAACTTTTTCGTTGGACAAATTTATGGTTGCCCGAAGAAACGTAAATTTTTTCTTCTCCCAAAATTTGAGCTGCAATTCCCGATTGGATTTTAAATTAAAAATTTAAATTAAAAATACCGAATTAAACCAAATTTTACGAATCAATTAATTAATCAATTAATTAGGAACGAATATCTGTTGAAATAGCAAAATATTCGTGTTATCTATCACATCGGACAACCAACATTGAACGAAGGAATATCGTAAGGCTTGGAAACGTCACATTCAACAACGCGAATGGATTTTTGTTATTCCAAATATCGACTTTCGATCTCCTAGGTAGACGCTCCATTTGAGTAATTTATACCCTCGTATTACCCTTGTTGAGGACTTTTGGAACCGAAATAAGATCTTTACAAAAAAAACTTCTAAATACTGTGCTATGCACAGCATAGCACAGATAGCACATAGCACACATAAACTCAATTATATCATTATAGTATACGTCGCTCAAAAGTAGGCTCACCCCAAAAAGTTGCCAATCGTCTAGCAGTGAAAGCTATGTTACTACATCTAAATTTTAATTATAATATAAATTCACAATTCAGTATGTTCAACAATTTTACAGAAGCTGCTTCTGTTCTCTCGTAACTAAATTGCAGGTGTTTAGCCTATTAATACTCTTACTTAGATGTGCTTTCCTATTTCTCAAGGTGAATTAAGTAAGTTAATTGAGAGATTGAAAGATTTAACTGATAATAAAGAGAGTAAACAAAAAGTAAGCGATTGAAATGTTGCAGAATGTAATAATAAATCCAAAAACAAGGTATTTCTAAGGAATTTTGCGCACAATTTTTTACCTACAAGTAATTTAAAAAATAAAGAAATATTAATAAATACACTTATACTTAAATCATACTGACAATCCTGATGATGTTTGTGTTTATCATTGTCTTTTTGATGATGGCTCAATGTTTCGTATATTTGATTATTATTTCGTATTATTATTTACAAGTGATGTTTTGTTTACTTTAATACTAGTCTCGGAGTTTTAACTCCAGATAAAAAAGTCAGAACTTTCCCTGCAAGTTAAAATTATCAAATGCATACTAAATTTGTCATTGCATCTATTAAAGTTACTTTTAGATTGTCTCCCTTAATATGACTTATTATCGAACGTTTCGAAGATGTATAGGACGAAATCGGACTGTTTTCTTTTGTACTACGAAGAAATGTTAGTGCATTGAAATTCATTGTCAGGCATTCATATCCTCCATTCGCCACAATCAAGCCTCCAAAAAATAGATGAAACATCAGATCATATACTCCATATGGGTAGTATGGTAATCTTACTATGGTATGGTACTATGGGTAGTATGGTAATCTTATCTACATTTACTATTCAAAATATTCCAATATTATGGAATATTGGAAGGAAAGAAGTACAGAAGGATACAAACACAATTTAATGTATGCATCCTTCTTTATACTTTTGCAGACAACATGCAATTGCTTCAATAGTAGGATGGTATTCAGCGCTTGTCGCCTTGCCGAGAACCTCAGATTTATTCGTTAGTTTTAAATTTCTGAAACCCGATTCGCCAGGTGATTTGTTCAATGGTACCATATAAAGACGAATGGTTCGAAGACGGTACTCTAGTGAATCGATCGCATGCCTGGGACACAATTCTTCAAACATTATAAGCTTAAGAAAATTTAGGATTCTTGACAAAGGATTCTTGAACTTCTCTGATATTTTTACAATTTTCATAAACCATTTCAATGAATTTGGCATGGAATGTTCTTTTTTGGCAAAAACAGCAACTTTTTATTGGTAAAATTGACGCTATCTCTGTTCTCGTTTTAGTGTTGTAACGCAAGGTGTTTCAGGAAAGCGCTTTATGTTGTAGGATATTGTTAACTTTTCCATCTTATAGAAATTCTTTATAATGTAACATGAAAATAACATGAAAGGAAAAAACACCGTCAAATTACTTTCTATTCCCTTGACGTGAATCAAACAAACAATACCATGAGACTTATGTGCCAAACCTACTTGGATTATTTCCCCCACTTGCTTTCAAAGGGTGGTTTTCAAGCTCAATAAAATTCAATTTTCGCACGTATGTAACTTCGCTGGCTTAGCTTAGCAGGTATTATTCAAACCTAAGTTCTAAGTTAACAATGAAACATATGTCGATATGGAAATCAACAGTAAGCATGTCATAAGGAAAGCTTTGAGTAAAGATTTATTCATGCTGAGAAACACTGCTAGCAAAATTGCAAAATTAGTAGTGCTAATATTTGCGTCCCGTCCTGTCATGACCTGCTGCGAATGGTGCGCGTCCGTACGAATCCAATTTGGATTATTACGCACAAATTTTTCTAATTCTAGTTTTACTCCGTTGTTTGTTGAAGGTACTAGTTCGGATTAGAAATATGAAAAAAAATGGATTTTTCTATACTTTAAACCTTCATAATGCCCTCTTAAAATATTTTAGTGAAAGTCTAAAAATAATGTAATCGATGACATTAGAAACGAGCGCACCACTTCATTTTTTTTTTCAGTTTTCACGCAAGTACCTGAACGCTCAATCGAAAAACAAAGAGTTAAAACATAGCCCAGCTCTAAATCTAGAAATAAAACCAGTGTTTGAAAAATTAACCAACGAGGATTTGCTTATTCGATGCCTAGGGAATAAACACGTAATGAAAGCTACAAGTCTCTTTGGGCCATCGCGCCAAAACTTACGTTTGTTGGCAAGAATATTGTGGAACTTGTGGAATTTCATTATTCATTTTTTATATAAAAGAAACAATTTTTCCTTACTACAATTTGTTTTATTAATGCATATGCGCATTTCGGGGGTTACTTACTCCCTTCTTCAGTGCTTTTGATTCTTTATTCATATTATTAATAAAGAAAACACTTTATTATTCATATTTAACGAATGCATATGTGCCCTTATGAAAATTATGGAGATCATGGGGTGCAAAATTAGCATGGCAGCCTACAATTATGTGCAGCATAAGGACCAGAAGAGAATCCTGGTGGCTGAAAAAGCGAAGCAGATGGCTTCAGGGAAGACCGTTTGGAAAGGAAAAAAAAACTAAACAAATGGAAGAGTAAGCATATATTGATGAGGGAACACTTTTATATGGTCGAGGAATAGCAGAATTATGAATGTTTAGCACAAAAAACAATTTCGCATAGAAACTAGTAAAAAATCGAAAAAAAGCTTAAACGTGTTTTGCTCGTAATGTAATTTTTTCATATGGCGTACAGTTAATCCCAGGATAAGTTCGTTCACAGGAACCCAACAAAATTTTCCAGAAAATGGAGGGAAAAATTTGGTATATGAAAAGTGACAAAAGAATGAAAATTTTTAGTTCATTTTAGCCTCCATTTTGTGACGAAATTTTTATCATCGGTGTGAAAACTCTCCCGCTTTATAACCTGATTGCCCATCCGGAGAAAATCTCCGGTCCTCTATTGAATTTTATGAAAATGACAAATGGAAAAAAGAACTTTTTTGAACTGCTAACGAATATCATAATGTTTTGCAAAAAGTTCCATATTAATATGTAATAAATATGACGAGAAAAAATTCCCAAACTTCATCGTTTTTTGAATTTGTAATTCGTACCTGAAATCTCTTCCTCTCCCTTCATTTTTTAAATAAAAATTTAAATAATCTTTCAATCAAATCTCTTTAAATCTTAGGTACATGGAATCATGGCCCATAGACGATGATCCTTTGTATTAGCCAGTAGAAATTAATCGATGTTATGATATATTGAAGTATTGCTATGAACAAAAGACAAACAACTAATTTAAAAATATTCTTTGACATTATATAGGACGGTTAAGTAATTTGCTTACAAATTTGATTCAGTCGAATCCTATTTGTTTTACCTGATCCTGCAGTCATAAAAGAAACATTAATCTATTCATTGAGTCAAACATTAACATTATCTGTTCTTCGGGTACCCTTGCTTCTTAAGTTGCTCGTAAGAAGGTGTCGTTTATAATCACTAACATCTATTCATTTTCGCTGAGAATCATCACTTCCTTCAGTTTCAAGCTCCATGATCAGTATGACTTTTCCCATCATAAAAAACTTCTCACCTTGATCCAATATCTCATAAAATGTAAAATCTAATAGCTATACATTCATATTAATGTCTTATATTTCTATTATAATAACAAAATTTAATTGTGTTTGACCATTTTCTCTGAGCAAAAAACTATCACCCTAATCTCAACATTGCTCAATGTACTCCTGACTTTGTAACATGCATTTCACGGACTAAATTTTTTGTTTGAACTTTCCTCAAATACATTTAATTTAAAGCCTGACAGCAGCTTTTTCTTACTGATCGATATCTCAATTCCATCTGATTAAACTTACGGTGTGTGCCGCACGCCGTTTTGGGCAGAAATGCTTTTACTATCTAGTTCCTGCATTTTCCAAGTATGCCTTGCTTTCGTAAAGCATTTGTGCAATCATTCTTTAAATTAGACGATTAATAATTTTTCCATTAATTTGAATGATACACTGAAATGATTTTGAATGTGTTGATTTCCTCCAGGAATCTGCTGTTTAAAAAAAATGTGTTTGCATCGAGTTTCAAGCAAGAATTCGTTGTAGGGTAGAATATTAACTCAAGATTGGAAAAATCGATTTAGAGAAGGGTTTAAACTATATATAAAATAAATCCTAAAGAATATATCGAGAAACAACATATTAGTTTCAAAGGTCACAATAGATACTTATTAGTCTTAAATTATGTAGTTTATCAATTCTTTAAAAATTGTTTTATCTCAACAGGTAAAAGAATGTAACAAAGAAATGGTGCTTTTGAATAAACGCCCTTCATCCTTTTTTTAGTTTAAACATCTAACACTTAACACAATATCTCAGCTTTGACTTAAAAATTTCAAGAATATGCGAATGAAGTGCCTGCAATCGTTAGACATAAAGTCAAAATCCCTGCGCAACCATCCCAAGAATTGAGAATCAAAATAACTAAATAAAGAGCACTTTGGCGTATCAGCCCTCAACGTGGTTGAATTGCTTGTATGTACAAAATTTACCACAATTTTCGCCCACTCAGAGAAATGAAGCAGCAGTATTTCTATCTAATCCGCACCACCTTGACGCACCGAACCCAAACAAACCATTTCTCCATTCAATACTAATTTTATATTTCTCTCCCCGAACCAAATGCATTCTTCCGCTTTTTGCCATTCATTAACTAGCAACAACACAACTTGGTCGCCGCAAGATATTATGAATTATTTGTTGGCATTGTCACAGAACATCGTCGCAGAATGCGAACACTTTTGTCAGTCGCTAGCCTCCGCTGCCACAGAATTTCATCTAGAGAAACGGACGTAAATGGGTGTAATATCCGCCCACACTTCTCTTTCTCCTGGCCGCTTGTTATTTCCTCAATGTTTACACCCGACCAATATGTGGCGGAATTGAAAATAATTTTAAGTTTTAGATAATCAACACGGGCACTGAGAAAGATATGAAGCAGTAGGCAAATCTATTTTTACCTGCCCAAAAAGGTACACTTACGTTGCACTCGGCAGTCGGCGAGCTCAGTTGGGAAAAGGCAGCAAAAAACGCTGATAGAAAGTCGTAACTAATCTTCGATCGAAATTGTGACACTCGATGCCCTGAATCACTCCAATTATTGTTTTTATTCGTCATAACCGAATTGATTTTTCACTGGTTTCGCGGTTCCTATAAATTCATGCCGTTGCCTTTAATATCACTTGGAAAAATTCACACTATGAATAATGAAAGAGTTTTGAAAATGCTCGAGACTGATTCACTCCACAACGAAATTTTATGAAATCATCGCACTAGCGTCAATTCCCGGGGTGGCAAACCGCACGTCAAATAGTTTCTAAACGTCTGTGCATAAGCTGGGAGCTGGCTTTGGCGTGTAACCTCCTTCAAACTTCATAAATGACAATTTTCCTATTCTGAACCCAACTAAAGGGATAACATGAAATTACACACTCAGTTTCACTCGCAAACGAGATTGCGCCGATGAAATTCGCTTTGACGTTTGCTACCAGCAAATCGATTGCACCGCGAATTGATTTTTCCGAGTTTGTTTTTATTTTGCTCCACAGAACTGCGATTTTCTCCGGCGGTATCGCTCTATTCTTAACAATTTACATTGGAAGACACTCGTTTCCTCCAAATCCCAACCTAAGGTTGTATCAGATTGCAATGAGATGTTCAATATAGAAAAGTGCAAGAAGAAAATGTCCAACTTTCCACATTGCGGCGTTCCGTGTTATTTTTGGACACAGAAGCAAGAAAATTTAGAAACTGCAGCAGTAATTCGTCTCGCTTATCTAGCAGCATAACATGCTGGGCGCAGCTCAATTTTTCATTTACTTTCTTCATTTCGATTCCTCTGAAATCAAAATTATGGACAGTGTAACGGTTTCTTTTATTTTTTATCCTACCATTGGGGATTTGCCTCCCAATGCAAAACTGAGAATTCAATGTTTAAATTAAATTTTACACTTTTTGCACGCTGAAGAGAGGTTCGCAAGTGATCAGCGTCTGCACATCAGATTGTCACAATGGAGAAACTATCCGCAAAGCATTCAGATAATGCAAAATTCCACTGCATTCACATACTCACCTCTTCCACCAATCCCTTCTCAGATGAAATCTTTAAATTCTTCTTCCTACACAATCGGTGATCACTTTTGTCACAATCACAATTTCACAGTAATATTCACTTCGTCCACTTTAAAATACATTAAAATAATCGCGTCGTTAGTACGTGCAATAACAGTTATCCAATTCAAATTTGTCAGACTTGTTCTTTTGCACCGAAACGACGACGTCCATTTCACAAACTCGTACATATAAAAAAACTACCGTGAGAAAATCATGTCTCCTATTTGACAGTTTGGCAAAGGAATTGAACGAACTACTCGCAACATTACCATGTTATTATACGAAACTGCAAGAATTTAACAAACAGCTGTTGAGGTTATAACATATAAAAATATGTTAATAGGTACGACTGGCTTTCAATTTGATCGTTATAACTTACTTTTGAATTTTGAAAATAGAATTGCATGAACTAAACTGACTTTTTCAAATAAATGCTAGAAGAGGATCAATTAGAAAGAACACACTACAAATATTCAAATAGTCTGTAAACATTTGATTCATTGTGGGTAATAATACGAAAAACAATAGTAAAAATAAATTAGCAGCAAATAATTTGATATTAATCATAGGAAGCGTTACTAACAGAGAAATAACGAAATTGAGAGAAAAATTAAGTAAAGAACAACAAGTTAAAATAACTTACGTGCCCGTGCACTACAAGAACATTTAAAACGGGTTTTGGCGGGAATGTTTCCCGGTATTTGTTACACAGCTTGTGACAGAAGGATACATGACTTCATGTTAAGTAAACATACATTTGCCTCGCTTAGAGTGAATGCTAATTTGTTACTGTGTAATAATTGCTAATAATGTCCCAATGAACAGGACGAATGATTGGTGTGTACTCTGACGAAATTTTCTGAAATATCATTAAAATTCAAGTTCAATCTCTGTGATAACAAAAATGATAATATTCAGAGAATTTGCCAGAAATATAAATTACGTATCCAACTGCTTAGTTGGAGGACCAGCGTTTTCTTGGCTTTCTAACTGAAATTCATTCTTCAGTTCTACCTGCGAATGCCTTTTAAGTTACCTCATTGCCAGCCCACTGCAGTTTTCGCAACATCAAAACCTTTGAGAGCGAATAAAGGCACACCTTATTAGTAATTAAAAGCATTCTGTACAAATTATGAGCGAATATACTATAACCCTATAGTCCCATAGAAGTATTAAGAATTAGATAAGAATTAAAGAGTTTTTTTTTCAAGCAAGGAAAACAATATGTGAATCAAAATTCGGGAGAATAGCAAAGTTCTCGTAGTACTAAAATATAATTTACATAACAAAAAATATGAATTTGAAATATTTAGTGACTTTTTCACGTTATTTGTTAATAATGGTGGCATTTAAATCAAAATTGTTTCAAACTATATGTTGTCCAAAAAACACGTTTCCCAGATATGTTCTTAATGCAGGACAATCCGTTCTCATCTTGTAGCTCCATCGATTTGTCTCGTTTCCTACTGCCACCTGAAGACAGCTCAAGCATGCATCCTCGTAGCAATCAAGGTAAGGCTCGATAGAGCCGATCTCTCTTTAAAACGTATTGAAGGGATACGATGACATGCTTATGTTTTTTATTTCGCCAACTCTTTTGTGATACTCCATATACTAGATATCTGTGTGTAATGATTCTCTCGTACCATTTGTGACGATTTATCTCCGGAGATCCAAGCCGGGCACGTAAACGATTGGAGACGTGGTCTCTGTAATAATGTAACGAACCGTTTCCTTGAAATCCACAGTTTGTCCATCCGAAAGCCTAATTACGTTGTAAGCCAACCACCAATAGGCGCTCGCTAAACGTGAACCCAAAACCCGATTAACACATTTTTTCAGTGTTTTATGCAAACACTTGAAATCAGGATAACGTTTCCTATTCATTTCTATAACCAAATGCACAAGTGTGTATTATTTATAATTTCACAAATTGAGAAAAACACAACGCTGTCGAAATAAACTCTTGGCACTCTTTCTTTCTTACATAAGCAAATCAGTCATTTGATAACCCCGTCTCTTTCCCTAAAGAGAGAGCCTGTGGAAGGATGAAAATCACTTAATTAGAGCATAATTTGCGTAGACTGTTATCAAAGTTGGTTCGGCAAAGCTAACCACCTGTTCAATTAATTCATGTATTGTACCAACCCAAGAACTGAACGCAGAGCACGCAGTATTTCATATACTGCGTGCTATGATTTTCCGGTGAACTGCATACTTGCCAATCCCCCAAAAGCAGACGTTGACTAGCATGGAAATACAATCCCGTATTTCCACTAATCGTACTGCTACCCATCTATCTATGTTGGAAAAATGCCCATTTCATGCTTATAATATCGAACTACCCCATGAAATCTTTCAATATAAGGTTTAGTCAGCTGCTACCCAATTTTATGGTTTAACGCACTTTATTCGTCCAGATGTTTTAGCTGAACAGTCAGCATGTGATAAAAAAATCCGTTCAAACCAATTAGGTATATGATAATTAATATTCAAATCTGACAACTTTTCAACAATCAAAACTCGAATTTTCGAACTTTACATATTTAATCTCGTTTTAACATCTCCGAGTTTCTACGCTAACAAAATTGAGTGAAATTTTAATCCACCTTGTAACACAATTGGTGGTTGGAATTGTTTAAACTTATTCGAACGGTTAAAGAAATACGTAATAAGCAACCAGTCTGTTTCTATTGCTCTTGTTTAAAGTTTACATACGATCTTTCGTTTTGATTTTAAATCTTATGTCCGATCAATCGTTGTGACCGTAAATTATTTTCTTAAAATCTTCCGAATCATAATTACGACATGCTCTATTGAAACCAATGTACTTTTATCATACCCACATAACATTCTACCTAACTACATCACCATATAAAACTCAATTATATCAATTAAACACAACGAACAAACTGTATTTATCCAAATATATATATGTATCATTAGTCCAGTTTCATGTCGTGTTTGTCTCATGTCTTGTGAAAATAAGATTGAAATTCATTCGTATTACTCATTTGACCACCCAAACATGTGAGAAATTAAAAAAATCAAAAGTATTTTTCTCCACGCATGAAATCACCACCAGTGTGATCCAAGCATCCGATTTTCAAAATCCTTTTACATTGCAAATTTTTGATTGTGTCTCTTCGAGTCTATACGTCAGGCTGTCGCGGTCATGAATTCAGAATAGTTAAATGCAAAATTAATAAAACTGCGGACCTCCAATTCTGCCGGTGTTGTACAATATTTACAACAATATTATATAACCATCGCAGAAAGGGTGGAAATGTGCAAACTTATATGACGGACATCATTTCGTTCAAATTTTCTTCGTTGAACTCCGGTAAAATAAAATCAAGTTTATGGAGAATGAATGCTTTGGATTAAAGAATTTGTGTTGATTTTTTCATTTCTTCATTTTTAAATGTAAAGATTGTTTCATGTTTATTTTGTTCACTAATTTAATTATTTTCCGTCTTAGTATCTCCGGTTGTTTCCGCCGAAGTTGGATTATCCTTATTACTGTCTCCCGAGCCATCTGTTAGATTCGGTATATTCTCATCATCTGAATCTTCCTCTTCGTCGTCGAAATCGTCAAAAGATGGTTTATCATCCTTATCGACTCCCATATCAACTAGCTTATTTAATAAATCCATGTTCTCCGGCTCTGCAATGTCTCAACAATTATTTAGTAAGCCTAATCTTGTTAAATCTAAATATCTACCTTGCTCCACATCCGAATCATCATCCTTCCACTTATTAAAGTCTACTTTTAGGAAGTGTGGCTTCTTCTTGTCAGTTGTAAGTGTTGGCCAAAAAGGTCCAGATTCCGCCTGGAAATAAACAGAGTTTTCATTAGGATATCTTTTCTTTAACAGCTTCCACAAAAAACTTACTTTATAGACTTTGAATTCCAACGATCGTTTATTATTTAGCACTTGAACTTTATCGGGATTAATGTTGTGGAGAAAACTTAAGGTGACTTCGTATGGTTTGCTATCAATTACAGACGTTCCCTTAAAATGCATGCTATTTTCTGTGAATCTAGTTCAAACGTTTCATTGGAGTTAGTATGAAATTATTTTTTAAACGCTATCAAATTACTTGTAGTCGACATCTTTACATTCGACGTTTATCGTCACATACAGGAAGTCAGATTGCTGAGCCCATATAACCGGTGGTGGTACCCTGTAAGTAAATGGAATTTTAGTATTAAACGATGATGGTTATTTAACTCGTGTATGTATAAAGAAGAATAGTTTAAAGTCTGCGAGTGAATAAAAGCGAGCCGCATTCTAGGATTAATATTTATTTGTTAACATTGCAAAACAATCTGATTTTGTCCCATCCCTAAAACCTTTCCGTTAGCGGTTGTATCTTTTTTGTCTATTGTCGGGCGAATTCTGTCTAGATATCGAACACCCGCTCTTTCCTCTTTTTGGAAGAGTATTTTATGTGCAAGACGAGTTTTCGAACGTAAAAGGATAACTTTATAACGATTTAAGTACCTGATTCGGCATTTCAAGTAGATTAACCACCTATTCAATGCGTTTGTGAAAATAGATGGAACGCAATGTTGCAGTCAACCGCATATGTTCAAAAAAATCAGTGAAAAATTTATGGTCTCCAAGAGTATTCGCTCAAATTATCAACGTGTCCTTAATCAAGTCCACGACTAAAAAAGCCAAAGATTTTAAATTGATGAATGAACAAAACGTTGGATTGTCGAATCGCATTCTAAAACGATTGAATCTTCATTGGCACACGGGTCTAAATCTATTGTAATACATGTATTTAGAACATGAAATATGCAACAAAAATTATATTACTTAGATTATAAACATTTCGAGGGTTGAACAACATAATCTATTTGACATGGCGAAAAATAAATGTCTGAATGGCTTCAAAAATTTCAAACCATTATAATCCGAATGTGAAAATATTGACAAAATTGGGATGGCCATGTCCTTATTTTGAGATGGGAACAATGTTTCAATATCCCTCTGAAAAGAGATAGACTCGGTGTCGCCGAAGAAAATTTTTGGTTATATCCTTTATGAAGATAAATTTAATGCAGTATCCATTCCTAATAACGATTATCACTATAGTGGGGGAGCCCACCGTGCTAAATCGGGATTTACTCGAGCGTCATAGAGACTTATTGGGTGCGAGGCTCAGATGATAAGAAAAAGAAAACGTCATATGATAAATACCTTTTTATCGGTGGGGTAAGCAGCTGTAGTTTTTCAAACATGTAAAAAAAACTGTTGCATGGACATACTTGAACGCGTCAGATATTGGTAGAATCCATGTTTAACGTATTTAAAAAAATGTATGTATGTTAATCTGATTGTTTCCATGGTGGGGGTGGACGTACGTAAGGGTTGAAAATGAAAAAAAAAAATTAATCGAGCGCGTCAGATTTTCAAAGGGGATGTTAAGTGAACTTAAAAAAAGCTATTATATAATAATCTGACGATTTAGATGTGACGCAAACTCGCGGCCATCATTAGAATGTGCAAAAAAAATCGTCATCTTAAGATATATATGGTTCATCTTTATGCCCTGTACGTGTTGTTTCATAATCTGACGATTACCTGGAGGGATGCGCCTAATCTGACAATTTAAAAATTTAACTTGTATTAAAATCACGAAATAATCAAAAACGTTGGTAAT
The DNA here is from genome assembly GCA_954870665.1 of Stratiomys singularior. Classification (NCBI taxonomy): domain Eukaryota; kingdom Metazoa; phylum Arthropoda; class Insecta; order Diptera; family Stratiomyidae; genus Stratiomys; species Stratiomys singularior. Next base: position 128,214,202 of record OX940878.1, on the reverse strand, counting down.
ACGTTGTAAACAGCAAGTCGTGAACGAGTCTCTGTGATCAGCTGTCATGGCAACAGAAATCAGAAAGAGGACGGAATGTGAGAGTAATAGATAGAGAAAAAGTGAGAGAGGAATAGAAACGCGAAGAGGGGAATGAAAAAGCAATAGACAGAGAAAATGTGAGAGAGGAATAGAAATGCGGAGAGGGGAATACAGGCATCGCGTAGTTGCACGAATTAAACTTTATTGATTAATTTTTATTACTTCGGCTTGTGGAAATCGTCAGATTATATATTTTTCATAAATGTTGATCTATTCCCTTCAAAATAATAAAATTTCAACCACGCTCGAGAATGTCAAAATGACGTTTTTTTTTTCAACTTTGTGGCCCTCCTCTTTCTGGACGTCATCCTTAAATTGTCAGATTAGAGGAATATACGCGTTTTAGCATGTGACTAACTCACTCTACCTTAATCTGACGCGCCCGAAAATTTCAAATGAACAATTTTTTTTACTAATCTGATCCTTTATCCTTGACGGGCGTCCTTATAAATGCGGCTCATATCTGGTGGAAGTAAATAGCTGGGTACAAGGTATCTTACTGTATATTAATCTGCCGCGCTTTAGTAAATCCTGAAATCCCCTCTTGGGCTCCCCTACTACTAGGAATACGTTGGACGGGTGAATGGTGTTTAAATAGGATTCACAGATAACAGTTGGGAAATCAGTGCAAAATTTCGGGGAGAATTGTAATTTTCCAAACGATTCGATTCACAATCAATCGATTTTTTGTACCAAGTAGTTTGGATAATTGATTTCGTATTTAATGAATGTTAGCATTAAATATTTAGTTTTATATATAACAAAGTCGTTGCGAAAAATTAACATGATCTGACCGACTTACTTGTATTGTTCATTGGTATATTTGTTTGACTTCACATATTTCGTATTCAGAATTCTTGAACAAACGTTTTGTAGCAAATGAAAAATTGATAAATAAAAAAATAAAAATTTCAACATTATCGAATTAGATTGTTATTTGAATAAATTATTAATTTGCAACCAATAATTTCGAAGGCAAAATGCCTGAATGAACGTTTGCCTGAAAACCAACTCCTAGGACCGTTGAAAGATTTCGGGAGATCCAACAACACATTTCTTCCAGAGAGCTCCTTATTGCAAACCGTTCATTGGAATTTTCCAATCAATTATACATTGTAATAACATCTCACCCAGTTGAACCAAAATATCAGAAAAAAAATTATAATTTTAAATCATATAAAATTTCTGGCGCAAAGCATCTAAAGCCAATGCCTTCAACCATCTCAACTTTTCACTTATATTTGGTTTCCATGTGAAGCGTTTGAACTGTGTGATTTGATAATTGATTCAAAAAAATGAATGTTGGAGTTTTACGAATTTTTCTCGAATTACTTTCGTAACTACTAATTTGCCTGGGGAACAGAATTTCGATAACATGAGTAAAGCTTATAAATAGAAACTCTTTTTGCAGATAAAATCTTTTTAACATCAACAGATGATAATTGAATATTTATAACTTCAAAAGTTGAAATAAGGTTATTATACCTTATTGTTAATCATGTGAAGTTACAGCTTCCTTGTTGTTTATATTCCGAATTAAATAAAGTGAATTGAACTTTACCAAACAAACTATCCTGTAATGCAAATTCGAATGATCAATAAGCAAAGCTGAATCAGCTGGGAAGCTAATGGATATCGTCATAGTTGTTGATATGAATGTTTAGTTCATGCGTCAAACTATTTTAATTCCAAGACCTCCCCAATACCTAATTATATATTTATTCCGGTATTGTACTTATTAAATACAAATAAAATAGAGTTAAGATGGCGAAGATGATTTCAACTTTTGAATTATGCAATGGTACCGATCGTGTGAAAAATGATCATCTTTGTGTCTGTTCCCGACCTCTAGATCGAAAGATAATAGCAAGTAAGTAAAAATATAACTTCAATCTCATTCTGAAGCATTCCCGTTGCATACAAAAATGTCCCTGACATGTCCACCTAGGAAGTTTTTCAAGTTGAAAAGTTTGATTTCATTCTTGTTATGAAGAAAGAAAATGCTCGTAACATGTTCGTCTGTCGAAGTATTTCCAGCTGGGTTTATTCTCGCTAAAGGGTTGCATGTGCCTTAATGTTGCCGGCGATTACTTATTCCAAAATAAAAGTAAAACAAGTCTCAATTCGCAATAAATCAAAACTGCCTTAGGGACTGCATTCGCTTTATTTATCAAGCACATACCACATATAACATTGACCACATACTCTTTCTTTTCAATACTTTAAGGGATATACTCTTTTTGAATATATATATGTGCCCATAATTATGAAAGTGATCTAAGTAAAAATTTAAAAAAAAATGAATTGATCGCTTATTTCGCACATGATTTTAATGAAAAATTTGAAATTTATTCAATGTAATTTTAACGTTATCGGCAAAATGAGCCTTTAGATAGTAGTTGTAATTACGTTATGCGGAATTCATTTAGTGTTAATTATGAAAGTGGTCTAGTCTAAGTCAACAATTTAAAGAAATTATAGAAACATAACTTGAAAATACCGCGTGGCCCTCTTTTTCGCGTTTCTGAAATATATAATAAATAGATAAAATAAATGAAAATAAAATAACAGGAATGCCAATTCATTCCGGTATATCTAACAATTTAATTCAGTTGGGCTCTTCGAAACTTGTATTATTGGCGACAAAAATTTTACATATTTTGCCACTTTGTCAACAGGTATGTAAATGACAACGTACTTATTATGTGAATACGTGAATATTCGGATAATATGGTGTGATAATATGATGATCTGAAGATATTATACGACCACGTAATACTTTCAAGAAATGGAAAACAATAAGGCAATTGTCATCTTCAGATGAATCATATCAAGCCATCGCTGTAAACTTAGAAACCCCAGAAATGGTGCAAAGTGAAACGATAGAAGTCGTGCAGATAGAAAAAGATAAGAAAAGAAAACGGGCATGAAATGAAGATAGTGGCGAAGAATACACGACAAAAAAATCAAAACTTGTGAGTGCCAAAATTTTTGAAAATAAGGATGGCTTTTGCTTAAAAAAATGTTTAGATCGCGTAGAATATAATGAATGAAAATCTAATTTTGATAATTACTGGAAGCTAAAAGATTTAGAAATCCAATTAAAAAATTAATAAAACAAAGGCGGCCCAGAACTTTTCAAAGACCCATGAGAAAGTGCAGTTACAAGTATTCTCTGGCAAGTAGCGGTAAGTCAGAAGTAGTGTCGGTTTGCAGAAAGTTTTTTTCAAAACACCCATAAATTTTTTGTAGGACGGTTAACTCGTGCTCTGAATGCTGAAACTAGTGGAACTGATCGTCGTGGTAAGATGCCTGGATCTTCGCGAAAACAGACGAAATTAAGATAAAAGCTGTATGGGAGCATATTTTAAGTTTCCCAGCATACGAGAGCCACTATACCCGAGCTCATCACACACTTTGTTAAGGAATGGATTTACAGGAAAATATTTAACACTGAATTTAACTACAATTTCCATGCTCTTCGAAAAGACACATGCCAAAAATGTGATTTACTCAAAGGAAAAATCGAAGCTTGCAATAATGAGGAAGATAAATTACATCTTAGAGAAACCAATTATGTACATTTACAAAATGCCGAACGAGCTAGGAACTGTCTTGCAGAGGACCAAAAGAGAGCAAAAGAAAATTCCAGGAAATATTTTTGATCCTCCTATTCATTGCACAGGAAGTAGCATCGTGCATTTTAGTGCATATGGAGGATATCTTAGCTTCTCAAAAACACGAATTGATCAAAAATTGTAGAAAAAAATACATTTTCGATCAAACGAATGTCGCAGCCGGATTTTATTTCAACGAAATCACTTGAAAAGTCAATAACGAGGAGACTAAAAAATACCGCGGGAGAATCTGTCTCTTGGCTAAAAATTCAATGGATGAAATTATTGAAAAATGAACCTTATAAAATGTTTGATAAGACTTCTTTAGATGATTCTGAATTCCAAGTTTTGGATCTTTCACCTAAAAGAGGAAGACCAAAAATATACGAAAATATTCAATTACGTCCATTATACAAGACCAGTAGATCGATAACGGCAGAAAAACATAGAGATCTTTTGTGTTACAACCATACATCCCTTCAGTTTTTCAGGAACATTTTCAAAATCTTAAAAAGTCGAAATTATGATCAAAATGTATTACTTTTTAAAAATGATTAATGAATGCTTATGAAAATACTTCGTTAAAGTCGTTATTTCAAATAAAAATCACAATTATAGGAAATTTAGTTAATTTTGAAAAGGGCTAAGTCAATTCAAGCTTTAAAAACAACATTTTCCTATGAAATTCATACCAAATTTCACATCTATAATAAATTTACATTAATCAATTAATTAAATAAATCTATTAACGAGATAAATTTTATTAATAAGAATGAAGAATGTTAGTAAAGAATTACGCCAATTGAATTTGAATAGTTTTAGTTAGTTTTTTAATTTGATAGCTTTGAAATTTATGTCTTAGGAACAGTAGATGCCGCTCCATGAGACATCTTTCCATTTACAGGTGGTACACATCGGAATGAAAGTTATAAGAATTACTCCAATAGCATGACGGCAATTTCGGTTACAACCAAAAGACGAAGAATAATTGACAAATAAAACAACCAAAACTGTATGCAAAGACGTAAATGCAGTAGACAATGAGTGAATCTCATGGAAACGATCAATCAAATACTTAGGATTAAGTGCTGACAATAGGATGTCGTGAAAATTTGCTTGAAAAAATATAGTACAATCACTGGTAAGTATCATCAGCAATCAGCGAAGACAAAACGAAGAACAATTTTGGAGCTGTAGCGGAATATACAACTAAAGAAGATGTAACACCAATACGAGGGCCAAAGGAATTGGATGCAATGGAAATCCTCGCTATTTCAAGAGAAAATTATGGAATACGAAGAAGAGAAATACAACTCTTCAATGTGGCATCATCTTTCGTGAAACCAATAATTCCTGGGTTGACGACAACAAGGATTGTAACCCTCTATATTCTATCGGAAAGAACAAAGTATTTTTTCCATCCAGAACAAACCCTGACTGTATGAAGTTGATCAGAAATGAACTATTTAGATCAAAAAATGAATCGCAATGCGTATTACAGGGAACATGAAGCCAACACCTTCGGATAAATAATGATAAATTGCGTCAGGGACACTGAATATATTTAAACTTTCATTTTCTCTAGTATGGAAAAGGATAAATAGCGGTGCACCGACTCTCAAAACGATGTTTCATTTTGACAGAAGATATTCCCTGAAAATTAATATATGATGAGGTATTCTATATGATCCACATCAATTAAAATTCTTTAATTTCGGCATATTTTTAATTAGAAGGATATTGGGAAAATTGGGCACCATTACCAAGCCTAAGTTGGTAACTAGGGAAACTTTGCAAATGTAAATTGGCCCCCACGGTTCATACAAACGGAGGATTTCAATTATTCCAAAATAGCAATTTGTGCCTTGAACCTCCTCGGAGTCTCAAATATCAGCTTAAGCAACTTAAGCTTAGCAAAAACAAAAGCTTGAAAATGATTCAGAACAAGCGTTGCCTATTACATAGCACGCGATCTTTTACAAGTCACATCAACATTTCATCATGTGCAGTGACTCAGCTATCGAGAACGAAATGAATGCTAGACAACAAATAAATCCTACGAATCAAAAAAATTTTGGAAATCACATTTACATCGCCTCCATAAAAAAATCCTCGCAAATTCATCATTTACACTACTTGTCAATCATTGTGGGAAATTTTGCAGAACTTCAGCACATAAATTCCCTCAGCACTAAACATCCCCCGGCGCATCGACGGTATGTTCGAGAACTCGCCCCAAGAACAAAACATAACCTTTGTCCTTTCTCCATGTTCCGTATCAGTGCAACCTCCTATCAATTGTCAATTAAACATATTTTCCCAGATGCCAATTAAACTAGCCGTTAAATTTATTATTTCATCTATGCACCAATTCGAGGCGGTGTCGGTATCGATTTGAAGATGATTTACTAAAAATGGACGCCGGGAAACACGCGCCGGACAATATCGTTTGCTTTACAGACCGCAATCTATTATCTACACTGGCAAATTATTTCGTACGGAATACTGTTTGATTACTTACGCAACGGCTGGCGACATCGTATCTTCTATATTAAACAATTACTTGTCCCGAGTGGTTAAAACGCGAAATGAGATTTTCCTATATCAAGCTCTGTCTGCGACTAAAAGACAAGGAAATGTATTCACAATGGATGTCAATTTACAATCTACGGAAGTTTAATGTCATTCGATTGGCTTCTGAAAAGAACTACGAGGAATGGATGCGTATGTGTACAGTTCTGTTAATAAGTGTAAATATATTTTCAATCAGAATTTTATTACACGCTCCATGTTACACGGGTGAGTCATTTAAACCAACTTATTAAATTGAGAATAAAATTCTCGTACAAATAATATTCAAGTCTTAAAGTCATTTAAACTTTAAAAATGCTCAGCCGCCCGCGATACGATAGATAAAGATTAGAACTAATCTGTATCAATTCACTATTCTGTATCTATTTCAATCTGTATCTTTTTTTAGAATGATAAAACTTATTTTTTACTATTATTACTGGATGAGTTGTGAAAAGAGTCCTTTTAATTAAACAGTCCGCATCTTCGTGTCTCAAGTGAAGGTTGTGCTTCTGTAATTTGCTCTGTTAATATCTGTAAAAACCTTTCGAAATTAAATATAGTAGTGAATTATTTTGTACTTGTGTCAAAAAAAAATATTAATTTTTGATCTTTAATATTTTATCTATGCAAACTTAACAGTGAAGTTGATCAATCACAAAATGGTTTCCAACACGACCACATATTTCTGTTGGGTATTCGTCAACTTTTAAGAAATAATGTACAGTTTTTAATGCAAACAATATTTTTTTAATTCATATTCCGTTCTGATGGAGTCTGTCAGTGCTTATTGATCTTGTGGTGCTTTACTAAATATTTAGCAGTGGTGATCACAGTGGCCGAGGTGAAAACTGACGTACATCTCTTCTCATAAAATCATCGACAAAACAAAACTATTAGCACTACCAGCTTGATGAAAGCTGTGTATATTCATTTAGCTAGATTCTTGCTTTGACCCCCTTAAAATTTCTTATTAGTTATGTATTTCTGTTTTACACAAAACACATCACAGAGTTACACTTGCCAAGCCGATTCACCAGAGAAAAATCAATGGAGAATATTTGAAGTTCATTTTTCAAACAAGCTCAAATAGATGGATAAAACAAAGTCGATGATAAACTTTTAGAGAATGAACAACGTAGGAAATCTTTGTATGTTTCTGCCACGAGTTAGTACCTAATGAGAACCGGTAGATATAAATACAAGAAAGCAATTGAACTTGCCACATATGAAATGAATCCTAACAGATGCGTACAAAATATCTTATTCGTATCTGCAAAAACAGAAATCATCTAAGCGTGACACATTTTTAATGAAATGTTTTTTGTAATGCAGGATTTCTTTGAGAGATTGCACAAATAAAAATATAGTATATAAGTTAGTTTTTGGTAAGTTCAACAACGTCAATTTCTTAGGCCTAGAAGTTTAACAGCATGTATCAGCTGATTATGCCGTATTGGCGATTGATCTAGAAGAGTGTAATTTAAATGTAAGTTTATTTTAAGTATATTCTGGTTGTAACCGTTACTGACGTGACGCATGCAACTATTGCACCCGCATATTGTAAATGGTTTGTATGGAACAATGTTTGGGGGTTACAAACCTTGAGTAACGGTGCCTTCGGTAGGTATCAGGTAATCAAGGTGCGCAGTACCTGAGCTCTCTCACGTTAAATTATAAAAGCTGAAATTTACACAGAGTATTCAAATGACCATTCTAAGTCATTATTCAAAAGGCCAGACCTATCCGAAGGGTCTAACACTCCGCCAGACGTGGTAGAAGGTCAAATGCACTGAGAGAGCATTGCTCAGGTACATGAATGCATTTAAGAGAGTATTCCTGCAGTTTAAATTTTATAATTAATAAAAAATTTATGTGAATATTACTGAAAAATTATCATACAATAATTTTTAAATAACCAGACATATTCAAAGGGTTCCCTACACCAGTGAGAACACGCAAAAAAATTTTCAGCTTTTAACTTCTGAAGTGATAATTAATGTTGTAGCAGATAGTATGGGGACATCCCAAGGACCTGTCTTTGGTGGATTTCATGACAAAAATTATATGATATTTTGACATACTTTAGTGTACTGATAGTAGTAAACTTTGCACCGCACAATCGGAATAATCGACTCAAATAGCTTGCAGGTCTCAACTTTAGAATACGTACCATTTATTTCCATTTATTTTTGGATGATCATTTTTCCATCAATTTTTTATTTTCATATGAAAATTTTTAGTCATAAATTAATATTCAGCAAGTTAATCTAATATTGTGAATTTACAAGTAATGAAAAATCTGTTGACAAATATAGGATAAACTTTTAAAATTTGTATATTGTAGCATGAGTTCACTGGGTCTTGCTTTTTTAGTTTTCTCATTAGTTTCTATCCATACCGATTCTATTTATTTTCTATGTTATAGGCAGGATCTAGGCGGTAGTTAACGATGGGCCTGATAAGGATCTTAAGTTCGGGAGTTAAAGTAGTACTTAGAGGACTGATATCGAAAGATTTGGGTCTAGGCATAGGTATTTATTGTTTTGATGGATTCAGGACTCAGAAGATTGCATCTATTATAACCGTTTGTTACTTGATTGTGGCGCCTTTTGTTGTTCTGGTGTATCTGTTGGCATCGATGAATTCTTTTGTCAAGCATCCGAACTAAAACTCTAAAGACTCAAATATCTTAACCTCTCAACGATATATTAACCCAATCCATCTATCTACTATAAACATCAGGACATCCGAACGAGATGAATATGGCTGCATACATAATTTACGACGGTTTTTTCCTTCGCTTTCTTAGAGAATAAATATTTTTTTTAGAAAAAAGAAGCAACTAAAAATCCTAATCGATTTTTAAGGAGTCTTATGAAACAATTTTATTTATATTGAATTGTTTTGTGTTAATGTGTTCACATTAAATCAAATTCAGATTGAATAACTTTTCAATCCCTAATTTACAGATTATGGAATCGACAAAATGTTATAAAGAACGATTGGTTTCTTGCTATCTAGCAAGCTAAATCAGTGAAAGTAGGTCGAAATTATTACATTTTAAATTTGTTGTTACTTACCGTGCTTCACATTCTGTCCACTAGTGCTGTTGCGATTGCCAATGAAATACAATTTATACGGAAAAGTCAATCGGCCATACGTTTCTGAAGTTTTTCTCGCTATCGTTGACAACCGAGGTGTGAGCAAGTTTTTTCGTCGTTCACGGAAACGTATGTATTACTTAATACCTAAGTGGTAGTTGCGCATTTCAAAGTTCTTTTCAAACAATTTCTTTTGTCGCAAGCAGAGCAATACTTGACAAAATGTTGCGATCGGCAGCCGCTCAACTCACAGGAGTCGTGAAAGGATCGATAGGATTGTCGGCAGTTCGTGTTGCAGCTATCGGTGGCGTGCGTGCCTCCCATGGACATGCTGAAACGGACGAACAATTCGATCAACGTTATGAGAACTTCTTCAATCGCAAGGATATTGATGGCTGGGAGATTCGCAAGGGAATGAATGACATTCTTGGTATGGATTTGGTACCAGATCCAAAAATTATTGCTGCCGGCCTGAAAGCCTGTCGTCGTGTTAACGATTACGCTTTGGCTGTAAGGTGGTTGGAAGGATGCAAGGATAAGTGCGGGACCAAGAAAGCCGAAATCTATCCATACCTTCTGAACGAGATTCGTCCAACATTAACTGAATTGGGAGTGCTTACGCCTGAAGAAATGGGCTATGATACTCCTGAATTAGCACTTAAAACCGTTTATGATGAATAGATCAAGTCACCTTTCCCAGTAGTTCATTATAATATGTAAAATGGTGCAAAAACTTAATTGTTATGTAATCAATTTTCATAGCCAGTCAGTTGGAGCTTAAAGTAAGGTTAGAACGAATCAATTTGTCATCAATATGAAAAACGATGTCCTAATAAATTTCCATTGGAATTTAAGATTTATATTGATTTTTTACTTTGCAAACAGAAGCTATATATTTAACATTTAAATAATAGACCATCTTACGGCATTAATTGTTCCATTGGCAAACACGACTTAAAAGCTTTATTGACAGGAAGTCCGGGAACTTCATTAATCAAAGTTAACATAAAATTTTTAATAGAAATATTCCCAGTTGTGAAAAAACGACAAATGTCTCGCCTTGGTGGAAAAAAGCAATACAAATTGAAACCCTGATTTAATACTGCCGACATCGTGACACAATATTTCTTTTGTCGAGCATTTAAAAGTTTGAATTTTGAAATCAGACATTGACTTGAATTGAAACAAATCAGTTAATTCAAGTAAGATTTTGTCCGTTCTTAGGCAGGGAAACTTGACTATCAAAAGATAGATACCGATCTTATAATCATTTAATGTTCTAGTATACAATGACTCCGGATTTATTTTTGGAGAAGGTTATTCTCTAAGACCTGGAAGACAGTTTCCTCGATGTATCTATGTCATGACTTGCAGAAGAATGTTCCACCAAAAAATAGACTGTGCAGAATCCTCGAAAGCAGAATCGCAAACAACAAGAACATCAAATAATAAAAAGAATAGCAAACAATTAAATAGAAGATACAAATTTTATAAGAATAAACAAACCGATAACAAACGTTGTACCTGTTCTTGTAAGGATTAAAAATTTTAAGTTGTTACAATTTCAGTGTTAATATATAATTAAGGCGTGTATGGAGTGTTAATATTTAATTAAGGCGTAGACTTCCCACTGCTTGCATTTTTTCTAGTTTATGCAAGATTTATGTCAGCTCATTCAACTCATTTCGATCGAATTTCTAGCTATTGCGTTGTCTGATCACTGCATAAACAATTACTTGGAGCGACTTTGAAAATAATAATGTTATAACAAACAATATTGAGTTTTAATTCGGGCTCATAAAAATTACCCACGTATTTCTCATAAGAGATCTTCAAAGTGTGCAATTCTTTGTGCTATGATAAGGGAATAAAATTTCTCAGAATTCATTGAAATCAAATATGAACTTATACAAAAAAAAAAAAAACAAACTAGAGAAAATAAATGATATCAATGAGCAGCTTATTTATTAACTGTTCAGCCAAACTAGTTTTATCATGCAATTTAAACAACTTACGACGGGCAAAAATTAATAATGTGATTCGCATACTACTTACTATTACTTTGAAATTATTTGTGTTCAAGATTTTATCCAAAGACCCTTGGATGCGCCTTGAAATGCCTTCTCTGCCCAGTCGAATATGACTACATTCAATAAAGACAGTTTTAAATGTAAACTAGTAAACGACTGTTCTGTGAAGTCAAAAGTCATGTACAAATTTATACTTTCAACTTCCAAATTATTTTCGATGCGTTGCGATCGATCAGAACAAAAACCCTGATAATTATTTATGAACTTTTTTTTTATTGTAGCAGCATTGAGACACATTAACCTTGTATCGTGTAATTTAATAATATTAAAGCTAATTAAATATTTCCGTTACAAAAACCTTCTTTTCGCTTATCTTATTTACATAAAAAATACATTGAACCTTCTAAAGGTATGCACAAACGGATAAATATATGATATCGACATTCATTTATTTTATGTATATAAAAAATAATAATCTAATGATTCGTTCTTCTTAATCGTTATACCAATCTAAGAACAATAGTGTAAAGGACATAACTAGTAAAAAGAATAAAGCCCAAACTCTTAAGCCAGCGTTTCGTTGGATTGCTTGTTTGATCTGTTCGTTTGCATCTTTAACATTTTCGGTAGCGCCGACTACTGTATTGGAAATTCTTTCAATGTCGTGTTTTTGTGAAACAACCTGAAAGTTTAAAAATAAATATGTAGGTTTTTGAATGAAATATCGAATCTAGGTATTTAATTTTACAAAAAAATTAGAAAGAATACTACGCGTCTCAAAACGGATCGTTCAAAAAAAAATTTATATTTATATAAGTTAGCATCAAGAACTTTTTTCATTTTTCGTTCAATATCATAATCAATTTTTAAAATTAACCAATCGCCCATTCGAAATTATAAGACCTCTCACAAATGATTGTTTAGGAGAGTTCTTAATTTTCACAAAAATATACTAGAACCGAACGGGGGCAACGATAGAGTGCACAAATAAAGTGAAGTTGAGCAGTGAATCAGTCAATGTTAGTAAGTAAATGCCTCAACAGCCAAACTGAATTAGATCAGGGATCAAAAAAAGAGAATGCATTTATGGCGAGTTTGTGCAATCATCAGTAGGCAAGTTTACAATCCATTTTTCCATTTTGACATAGAACTCAGTAAGCAAGTTTACAATCCATTTTTCCATTTTCACATAGAAATAGAAAAGTTAAATTAAAAAACAAAGGCATCTAGACCGATGTGTTCCCAAGGGAGATGATTAAATTTAAGCCCTTTTTATTTTAAACCAAGTTTTTAATTCATCGTTACCTCTAAACAAAACTCTTTATCAATAACACACACTGACGAAGGAGGAACTCTTCCCTCCGAAATATTTGGGTTTTTAGGAAAATATTATTGATTTGGAAAGATTTTAAGTTTTCACAATATTACTCGTGTCCCAATGCATCTCTCAGTAAGCAGAAATGAGTGTATCAATTGGTTGTTTGCTAAGCATTATATAAAATTATATTCTAATTCTGAAACTAATTATCGTGTTAAAAAAGGATCGATGTAAAATAATGTCTAGTGTTGGACGTTAGAACTAAAACATTTAAACGAAATAGTAACCAACAGTGATATTCAATCGATATTTTAGCATTTTAAAGAACCATCATTGAAATTAAGTGAAAATAATAAATATATGAAAATAATAGCGTTTAAATGTCGTCTTCGCTGGACTAAATGATGTTTTAATACATAAAGTTGTACTGCTTTCACACACATAACACGTGATTAACTTTCACTGGAGTATTGGATATTGCGCGAATCTTTCTAGGCTTACTCAGAGCAGTTGACAAAACTAATTTTTCAAACAACTCTTCCGTGCATTTTTCAATGTTTCACTTAAAAAAATTCTCCACGTTTTTGAATTTCAAACGTTTTCATGATCGCAAAACAAATTTGATCACAGCGGTTAAAGTTTGAGTGGTCACATCCCGTATGGTTAATCGCAGTTTGCTATCCACCAGTATCGTTAATTCTAATAGCATGTCCGTCAAAAATTTCATTAAAAAAATTTTTGCGTAGTTGTAGAGTGATATATAAGAAAATAATCCTATTAGACTAGTTGTCTCGTACCGAAATGATCCTTGAAACGAATGGAAATTGCGGTGAATAACATATAAAATTTCAGGGTTAATTTTTTTAACAGAATCAAATTAGTAAATTAGGCAATAAGACTATGACTAAAATTGGCCACTTTGTTTCATTTGAAGGTACAAGTACATCGTCTTGGATCTCACCGTTTTGGCTTTCGTTTTACCCCTTGCCATTTCATCTTCATTTTCGACAATATTCACAGAACAAGTACTTGCAGTCGATAATTATCGTCGATGATAATTGCCGATTTTATCACAATACTTGCAATAACTGCATTATTTCTAGCCAAACGGATCGACTCGGTCAATTTAACGTGTCAAATTTATCAGGCCTAGAAGCGAGGTCCGTGCGTCAAAATAGAAATAAAGAAAAAATTTAAAGGTCCAAGCATGATGCATTGAGTTGATAGACGTAAACTTGTACAAGGAGTTGCAACACTTTGTTTGTTGCCGCATAGGTACTGTAAACTTTTCTAGCCAATCCCAGAACAAATGATCGTTAATTACGCCACGCAAGCTTGAACATTCCCAAGAGCTATGCGTTTCTGTACATTCAGGATGATACAACGTGATAAATTGTATAAAATCGTATGGTTGAGATCTAACGCAATCGATTTAAGCACTAAGACACAATGGACGGCGATCTATTTCATTTACTCGTATCGAAAATCTCGTAACAAAATTTTCCTGTTGTGTGTGATCGGCATACATTCCGACAATGAAAATTACGAATTGATCGAGTTATCGTATATGTTTTGTATTAACCTACATGTGGTTTAAATCTTACTGATAATATCATTGTTACGTTATAAAATTCAAACAATTTTTTTGCTTTCAAAATGAAAAGCCAGCATGAAGGGTGAAATTTGAAGAAAAAGATAACCTTCAATTGCTCCAACGAGTAAAAGAAACGCACACTGAGTGAGAGCTTGCAGTAGATTGTTGCCAACCATGTAGAATCGGGATTCATAGTTGCAGGATAGGAAGTGTAGTAGACAACTATTGCAGAAGTCATAACTTGATATGCGCAATCAAATTATCGATAATCATTTTTGAAAGATGGCATTTCAAACAACAATTTTTTTTCAATTTTTCAAACACTACTCACGCCTTTTATGCTTCGACGAGTCCATTCTCTGTTCGTGGCCAAAGGCGAACATATTCAGTTTTGAAATACTTAGATAACATTTTTTTAGATTTGAATCTTATAATTGAAAGAGATGCCTCTTGGACGATTTAATGAATGGATGTTATAAGGTTCAGGATAACCTACTGCGATAATTGACTTAGTTTTAATGGCGGCTGTGATACCTAGCCATGCCACTCACTGGAATTTTTTAGTTTTTTATAGAGGTTCCTCCCGTCCATACAAATACCAATGTCAGGAAGTTGTAATTAGCTTTATTCTTGGTTTTTATGATATCTTGTTGATATCATATGTGAAAGGGGATATATTGCTGATTTTCGGCACTTCATGCACAGCATATGCTCTATTTTGTCAGTGTTGATGTTCAGTTCGTTTATCATCGACCGATTATTTTCTAATGAGAGTTCGGGCGGGATTAGGACAGACATCCTCGCGCGAAATAGATACCATCATGAATTTGACACTATCGGCCTATGTATTCGCTCGTAAACCAACAACAGTTTTGGTTTAGGTTTACTACTATTTGAACCATTGTGAGCATCCCTGAATTGATTCTATGCCTGCCTTTGTTGTATCAATAATTGTTCACTTCCTTAAAACAGCGCCTTTTTAGGGGCCTTAACTAAAAGTTTTGTGAATATTTCCTTACAATAGCTTGGTTACGTAGGCAAACTAGATATTTGGGCTCCTCACGAATTAAAGGAAATCCACCTCACCAAACGCATTAACTTACGCGACTCTTTGCTAAATCGTTAAGAACGACCCGTTTCTTAAAAGAATCATAGCCTATTGGATGATTTAATCCTCGGGGTTTTCCTACTTGTCCAGCTGAAGAATAGCTTTATATTGCATTAGCATATGGGAAGAGTTACAGTAAATTATCATTGTCATGAGTTTGTAATTAGTATAATCAAATAAAAAATATATGTTGTGACGCTTGTATAGATGATAATTAAAAAAGAATGAATAATTACGGCAACCCAAGTGAATTTATGTAGAAATCACCTATTGTCATGTTATTCAGTTAATATCATAATGTTCAAACTCAATCAAAAAATGAGGCGTTCACCTTTTCTGGCTTGCCCATATAGCAATGAATGTAATTCATAACATTTGGACGGATTATTGGATAATCCGGATTCCGCAGTTGATCTGGTTCTTTCTTTCTCATACCACACACTAAACTCTTCGTTTGGGAATAGCAACCGAACTCTTATTTAAGAAAAACACAATCCATCGCTCGAGGAATATATTCTCGAAAGGAAACAATCAGAGTGTGTAACACAGTCCGTGACTCATCTTGAATGAATCCAAAATACTTTGTGAATGAGCAAATTTGTACTTACCTTCTCTGTAAAAATTTCTTGCAGCTTAGCAATATCAACGACGTTCTTTTCGATTTGCTCAACTTCTTCAGCAAGCCCTTGCAGCTCATGATACAATTGAACATTCTCCGATTCATACAATTGTATATCATCTTCAGTAAGTTCAGGAGTTTCTTCATATCGTAGTTGATCTTTTTGTATATCCTCATCCAGGGCTGTTTGCGAAGCAGTAACCTTTTCAACGTTTATTGTTTTCAACAACATATCATTCTCAGTTTCTTCTCCACTACTTTCCAAATCATCATGATCCCAACCATCGCCATTCTCGATTGGTTTTGTCTTTTTCTTAAACATATCTTCGGATACTGGACTGACGGGAATTTGTTTCTTATCCGATTCTAATTTCAAAAGCCTATAAGTCTCTAATTCGTGTTGCATCCTATATCGTTTTTGGTCTAAATGAAGTTTCTGTACAGTTTTCAAATATGCACCAAGCAGTTCCAGAACAGAATCGACATGTTCCTGACGCTGTTTCTTCAAGCTCTTCTTTTTCCATTCATATTTCAGTTGCGCTAAGTGCCTCGTGTAATAATTGACTATCTTCTCGCACTCGCGGTCAATTAAATCGCGCTGTTCATCGGTCATTTGTGCGGAGTTCTTTAAATGAAATGCAAATTTCATATATGCAGCGCGGTTTTCTATT
This sequence comes from Stratiomys singularior, assembly GCA_954870665.1. NCBI lineage: Eukaryota > Metazoa > Arthropoda > Insecta > Diptera > Stratiomyidae > Stratiomys > Stratiomys singularior. Next base: position 128,197,489 of record OX940878.1, on the reverse strand, counting down.
AGGAGGTTTTTCAACGATGTTATTTGATGACATATATCTTTCGCTTCTTTTGAAAATTCATCCTTTATTTGTTTTTGCAGTATACGATTTTTATTTGGAGCTGGTAAATTTTTATTGCGCAATTTCACTGTCATCACACATGCCTTGAACATAGGCGTAATATCCATTGTAGGAACAGAGGTAAGATTTGGAACTTTCAGAATTAAAATTAAATGTTAAAACAGCAAAACCACGGACCGGTTGACTTGGTCATGACAGCTGACGTTTCACTTTTTGACTGAACACAAAAATCAGCTGTGACAGTGCTGAATGTTTTACCACTTGCTGAATTATTTTTAGCTAATCAACGATGGAAAGTCGACGTACTGCGTCGTACAGCGATGCAATTCAAATAGAATTTACAATTAACATAGGGCGCATTTGTCGCTTAATTTGATACGGAATTAAAGTAGCAAATGGAATCGTTTAACTTACTAGAATATCTATATTTTGCCTTCATTTGTTTAGAAATTAAAACTACTTGAATGAAGACTAGTCGGAACCTGATTATAGACTTACAAAACTAAATATCAAAATTTTTCATTACTAAACTACAACCAGATATATGTTCAAGCTTTTTCGAAATTCAGCTTATTAAATGGTCTCCAAGCAATTGATCGGCCTGCGAGAGTTTTATCAACAAATAAGTAAAAGATTCAAAAAAAAAGTTACAGATGTACTTAAGCGGAAAAGGAAAGCATATAGCATATATTTCTATGATTTATTACTCATGAATAATTATTTAGCTGTTGTTTTAGTGCAATGGTTCACTTCAGAATTTGGACCATGACGTGTTAAAGCCACGCACATATTTTAAGACCAATGGTACATGAGAAGTACATGATTTGGACAGAATCACTCTTCACCTTTATAGTTTCTCCGAAGATACCTTATCGGAACCCTTCCCAGTGACACAAAATCAAATACCACTGACACCAGTAGGAATCCAGCCAGGTACTGTTGCTTTGTTGGTGAGTACTCTTATTTCTACAAAACATGGATAAGAATAATTCTGTCAAAATAAAAAAAAAAAGAAACATATAACTAAGCACATCAGGTTTGAACAAATGCTTTGTATGCATTTGTTGGAGATGACGCCTAGAAAGCATTGAATTTAATTATCAAAGTTATTCATAAAAACGTATCGTCAAATCATTCAAATATTTTCAACGTTCAAAACAAATAGAAATATAACGATATGATATTACAATACGATTGACATGGCGAATGGTGGCTTTTTTAATATAAGACTATTCTACATCCCTTGGATAAGCATATTAAGATCACAACAACTATGTTCAGATACAGAACGGTCTAAGAAAGCTAGTTCTACCCCTTATACGGTTCTGACAACAAACTGATTTGGATTTCAGTGTAATGCAAGGACTAGTAAAGTTCCTATCAGCCTTAAAATGTATAAAATTGTTTAGAGTACAAAGCTGATTTAGCTCCGCTTACTGGTATTCACATCATTGGAATGAGTCAATCAATGAAATCGTCAGGAAAACTTGGGTTCAATTTAATCAGTCCCATTCACTTTACAAATAAGCTTTAATTCCAACCTCTTTATAGATAGATAAATCTTGAAGGATTCGGTTTTCAGACAATGTTTATATATTAACAAGAAGGTTTCTCACTTCTGAATATATATTTCTCCATACAGATTTACAGGAACAGCAATATTATGGCAATTATTAATTGACTATTCACGTATAAAAATTAAATATGCATTTAGAGTTCACTCTCGAAAGCGATAGACAATATAAAACTATAAAATTCAGTTTTGTTAAAAGCTTAATTTTTTCCAAATGCAAGTTAACATTTACATGGGACCTGCTTTAAAGTAAACATACTCCAACTGCGGATTATAAATTTTTAGGATAATCTATTATTGCAAATATGATATAAATAACTGATATCACTCGCTGATAAGAATAAATATTTATTTTTTCGTTTACAATAATCAACCCACTATCAATATTCATTATTCTTAAATAGCTTTCATCATAAAATTTAATCTAATGACGTTCGAATGTGTAGTCTATGATCAAATTGATAGCGTAGGTAATGTTTGAACACTTTTTTTCGTACATCTGTTTCGTTCATGTCCTGTGTCTTTCCATCCAGACTCACATTTTCGCTATAGCTTGCCAGATAACCCATACATGATAATAACCGACCTCTTAAATGAACATTCCGGTTTCACTTGGTTAAAGTGTTTAATATATGTTACGCTCTTTGTGAAGTCATTAAACCAAAGGACAGTAGTTTCAGAAAAAATTCGAATGAAAATTAAACTTTCAATTCAAGTTTTCTAATTTTAAAACTAGATTTTAAACGTTAAAAATAAACAATTAGCCTAAGTTTAGTTAAATGCTTAAATTTTAATCGATTGGCCCTGGGAAGGACTCAGTGCTTCAATATGTATTAATACAGTGCTTCAATAGATATATTATATTCATACCGTACATCAAGGTACTCACAGACTTACAGAAATTCACCAGCGACTTATTGATTTGTACGTTTATATCGTTGCTAGAAAACGACTTGAAAAATTCTTCGGTTGACTAAAGGAACAACGCCAGCCAAAAGATGTGAAACTTCAAAACAAAACTAGGAAAGATCAAAAACAGAAAAGATTATTAGACATTCACAAAGGCAGCATCGGACAACCGCAAAGGGTTGAGGCCAACAAAAATATTAGGGCTTACAATGTTTACAGCCAACGCCCAACTATAAAAACCATAGAGTAATATAATAGCCGGAAGGTCAGGTCAAAGAATAAAGTTTATTCATAACTCGTATATTTGTGCAATTTATTTAAACGCTACACAGAAAAATGTCCGGAAACTAAAATGAAACACCAAAGAACGTATGAAACAATGAAAATGCAATAATTAAAAGTAATCTAATCAGCGTTCAAATGAAGATGATGATATACTTTGAAGAACTCCTCACTAGATCCACCAAAGTTCTTAAGCTTTGAGCATTTCAGGTGCTAAGCAGGACGACCAAGTTGTAAAACAGACACAAATCGAAGTGCAGAAGGAAATTAGAGAATGGGAATTATCGACAAATTGAAGCTGTTAGAAGAATTGACATACCCAAAAAGTACTACGATATTTACTATATTTTTATATAATCTTGTTATTAAAAATTTGCAAGAAAGGTGTTCAAAGTAGTCCAAGTACAACTGAAAGATACAAATCACAAAAAGATGCAAATGATAATAAGATTGATCAATATTTCGTTTGGAATGGAAAAAAATTTACTTCATGTGTAAAGTATAAATATTTGTTTATGCGGTTTTGGCCTTGTACATAAAGTTATTAATTTGTACAATATCGTCATTAGAAATCTCGGCAATAAAGGTAGGGTGTAAATTTTGAAATCTTTGTATTTGAATTGTTTCCTATATACAAACATTAATATATAAAAATGTTGCCGAACAGCATTGTGATTGCTAAAATGTTGTCTTAATTAGTTTGGATCAGGGATTAGAGTACTTGTTACCAAATTAAAAATGCGCAGTATATATAATTTTTTGTACATATTCTAGTTTTTTCGTTTAAAGCTTAACTGGTTTTAACTAAAAAAAAATTAATATACCTTTCCAAAAAATTCACTAAAGAACACAAGAGTATCCATTTCATAGTGATCCGTGGATCTAGGCTAATTTTGAAAGACAGGTAAAGTATAAAGGTATGTCATATTAATGATGAGATTCATTTTCTTCTGCCGAAGTAACGAACCACTTAGTTGTGTTAGGCATTTGCTTGGTAATAATCATGGTCAAGTACTATTCTGATCAGATTTGTTGCCCGCATATCTTCGAGCCCAAAGAGTTTGGGCTCGAATGGGCTGATCTTTAACACAGATTTCTCAAAGTTATCTAGTTTCTAGAGCAAATGTGAGTAAGCGAGGACTTAACAAAGAGATGTACTGGTAGTTTCGTAGCCAGATCTCTTTTTAAGCCTATCTGCTACTAGTTAATAGCGAATTTTCGATCATTCCACCATATGAGGTATTAGTAATTCAATTTTGAAATTCTCACTTTCCCTAAATAAGAAGTGGCTAAAATCTTATCTATAAATTTTCTAAATCGAAATTCATGACTTAAAAAGACTTAAATTAATACACAAAAAAAAGGTTTTAACTTATTTATGAAAAATATCTGAAGCGAAATTGGTAGCCAATACTTGAACTTGTTCATGAGATACAACTTATGACGGGCAAAAAACACCAGATACAGATAAACAGATAATAAATTTAAATTTAAACTGAATTGAAAACAACCCTCAATCTGGACGAGCAGTAGGGGTTATCAGTGATTTTTGAAGAAGTTAAAAAAACTTGTATTGAAAGATAACAGACTGAAGGAAAATAAAACTTGCAGTATTGATTAAAGTAAATTTATAAACTATTAAATGCATTCAACTTCGATATCCACACATCCCGTTCAAGTTTTTGCAGAATGGTTCCTGAGAATTTTGATACTTCAAATATAAGGGGCAAGCAAGAGCATTGAGTGTGGAGAGCGGCTGTGGCTGCTGGCTGCTGTGGAGAGCTAAAGGAAAAAGAAATTATGATCCAAATTTTTCCTGGTGATGAAACTTGAATTCGTAACTACAATATAATCCAGAGCCAAAGCAAGAATCAATGCACTGGCATAAAATGCAGTCGAATAAAAGATAACCCACGCTTTAAAAAGTTTAGAGAGTATCTCTATCGGTCGGAGAGATTATGGCGTACATGTGACATGGAGCAACTGAGGAGCAAAGGAACATCACAAAGAATAAGATACGATTCACTTATGCAACAATTAAAGTGAGCTTTTAAAGATAGAGAGCTTCGAAATTAAATGATGTAGTTTAAGGGAGAAATCGCGGTAGTGACTTTCATAGTTTAAGCGTAAGTGAGAATAATTTTCACGTTATATATACATATACTATGTGATACATTTTGTACGAATAGAAAATTTAAGAGTATCTTTCGCAACAAGCGTGTCTGTAACCTATCTACAATAAATTTTGGTTGCAATAGCAATGCATCTCGAGAACTGTTGTCGAACACCGTTAGACTCGGATTTTGTTCGAAGTACTTCAAATACTGGGATGAATCCGCCACGACAACTACCTCGAATACCGAAAAACCACAGAATCAATGCCGATGACGTAGGTATTTATTTGATTTCGAATTTTAGTTGTTATTATTGGGTTGACTTTCTTTTCAGTTACATTAAACACTTCATTTAAAGTACTAACAATTTAATTTTGGTTACAGAAAAATTAGAAAATTCATTTCAAAATTATTGTTTCCTTTCTTCCTTTACTGCATATAATAGGAACAATTTTATTTTGAACTTTGGATCTTTATTGATAGTATTAATAGTTTTTTTTAAATAATAACATATTCAATAATGATTTTTCAATAATTGATTATACATTTATGAGATATTACAATAAACGGCAGCTATAGTGAAAATTCTGACCGTCTTGTTACAAAAATTTTAATAAACAGTAATTTTGCTCACAGTCACTGCGAGCCACTAATGTTGAATATTGCAAATGATAAGTCAGAAATATGCGGCCAATAACAATAATTTTGCTGCTAACTGTTCGGTTTGTGCGCCCATGGTTCATTCATATTTCTGGATTTCAGATCAGTAGATTTTCGCTGCAGTGAAGTTCTATTCAGCTCAAAGACTGGTCGGTAGGTGTAAGATAGTTGAAACAGCTTACTAAAAACAAAAGAAGGACGTGGCAAATTCCTTGGACAAAATTCTGTAAGTTTTTCATTTGTTTGACCCATCACTAAGCTTTGACAGTTTCTGTGTCTTCTTTCCGGCATTTGACGGTCAATTTTGTTGTCTTACTGATAAGGCGTTCCGAATCCGTGTTTCAAGCGTATCTACATACACATTTGCTCACTTTTTATTTTGCAATGAGATGATTCGACGGCTCTCAAATCAAAGTCAATTTTATTTACGTTTGCGGGCATTAAGACGCGTTCCTTGTAATCTGCAAAAGTTTCATATTGACACGAATACTTCGGTCGTTTTCTTATGTAATATTGACATTTTATCTTCAGACTATCTAAATTGGAGGAAAGTAACGCTTGCCCCAGTGTCTTTCGAGTAAAACGTATTCCACTTTGTGCTTGAATGTTTGATTGGTTCGATAGTTCGATTATCTTCCACATATTGTTATAGTACGTAGCATGATACGATTGTTGACACAGAAGTAGTGCTCCACTAAGAATATAAATGTTTCAGTTTCTATTGCTTATTGATATAAAGTATTATCCATATAATAGATGTTCCACAGAACTGGTCTTGCTTCCCTCGGTCGAGAAGCATTGAATTGGCGTGCAAATAATACCCTCAGTGAAATCGCCAGATCATTGTTAGGATACAATTCTAGACGTGAACTCCAGCTGACTACAAACTTAAAAGAAATGGAAAAATTTGGACTTCCAGATCGATTGAAGGGCAGTAGCCCAAGTGTTTGGTGAGTATCAGTTCTATTCGACTTCTAGGTAAATTTTCTAATTTAAGGTTAGCTTTTCCACAATTACCTGTTTCTGTAATCTGGACAAATAATCCACGACAGGCGACAGTTACATTTGTACTTTCGAAAATTACCTCACTTTAAAGATGCTTACTTAGGAATTATCTGGTATGGTGTTGTATCTCACGTGCTGATAGTTCTGTACACAATGGCTCTATTGCTCCACAGCGTCATACCCCCAGGCTAAACCTTTGCAGTTCAGAATAAAAGGATGTCCCATATTTAACTTAAGAAATAGCTTTGACATGAAAGACAGTTTTTTTTAAATATCATAATATATTTTTATTGATATGTAACATAGGCACTCTAGTTTTTTTTATGAAAATGAATAACGGGTTAATAGCCTCCACGTGCTGGAAAGTTTCCGTGACAATTTTGCATCGATGTGGCTGAATTTCATTAATACACCGTTCGATCTCCTCCTTCAAAGTCTGGATACTCTAGCTTAATGGCAAAAACCTTGAAATCTTCGCTTTGCGTGGTCATTGGATTCAATTTGTTGAGTTAAGTAATTTCTGTACACATGAAGATGTAGATCTTTCGTTAGAATACGCAACAGAGAGCTTCTCGAAATGGCCCATTGAATTGGCCCATGTTGCATTTAACGTCTAACTGATGTTCCTGTGCTTTCAGCAATACTCTCACCTACTGATTCGATGTTGTGTCTCGTGAGACTTGTTGAAGGTCCGCCAGAGCGTGGAGCATCACAAATTTATCTAATTTCACGAAATTTTTGAATTACTCGTTTCGAGGTTGATGTATTTGAAACACTATTCCGACCATATTTCGTCCGATAATTACGAACTGTAGGTTCATTATTTTTTAAATATCCCCAACAAAAGTAACACATTGTTCTTTGTTGTAGAGCTTCGTTTTTACTAATTCGAAACTGCATGTAGCCGTTTACATTTTTTCCGCCAACACGATACCTGATCCAGTACTTCCTTTATGTCTCGTTGGATTCTATCTGCGTCGAATTTTATATAACACTGTCCATGGGATTATCCTTGCTTAACGATTTCATTCTTACCTTGAGGATACGCACTTGAGCCATAATCGGGACGCACTGCATTGAGCTGTTGAGCTAAGTAATACAGGTTGAATATGCATCAAAGTGGAAGTAAAAATATGCAAAATTCCATAATCGCAAGGATTGTATTATTTTAAATAGTTCTCTTGCTGTCTGCTTTGATTTAATTGATCGAAGCGTATTTTCTAACTGATATCTTTGCTTTTTAGTGTGGTTATCATAAACTCGGATTTCTTGCGCTTTTTAATTATTGACTATTCCAAATTCAAAATAATTATACTGAAAATAACTAAGATTGGTTGGAATAATTAAATGGTTGTTCGCTGAAAATGTTTACGATCAATTTCTTTGGTATAACCTGAAATAGTTTAAAACTTCACTTTCTTAGCTATCAAGTTATCATTGCTAAATTATGCTTGTTTTACTTGTTTTTGCTGTTATAATCACGCTTGATTTAGTCAAAAGAATATCCAACGTCTGACATGGTCTTGGTCACTTTGTGTTATAAAGCAAAACAAATGTGTTGTGTACTAAATTTCGTTACGATTCTTTTCCTATTTATTTGCTTTTTCTCTGAAAATCTGTTTATAATGGGTACGGGAATAAGTTTCCGCCGATTTTTCGACAAAGTTTCAAGTGTATTTCAACATGAAAGGATACAATCATTTCATTCAAAGTATGCATCATTTGAAGCTATGACCTTCTCTCATTCATCTGGTAGTAGATGGCTTCCTGGGCGGAAAATCCTTCAATTCGATCCAGTCATCGGGCCATATTTTGAAGCCTTCATATTAAGTAAATCGTTCTCCAGTGAGGGCCGATTGGATGGAGCTGAACAAATGGAAATCGTAAGAAGCAATGTCGGGGGAATACAGCGGATGGATTGGGATTGGGATCTTGGCCAATTCACACCTTCCAAATATTTGTTGACCGGCTTGGCTACGTGTGGCCTTGAATTGTCATGCAGCAAAATCAGCTGGTCATGTCTGTCATTTAATTTTGGCCGTTTTTCCTTCAGAACTCGATTCGGTCGATTCGATTCCGTCGGTACACATCCCTAGTGATTATTTCCGATGGTTTCAGGAGTTCGTAATAGATGAAGCCACTGTCGTTCAACCAGGTACACAATATGACTTTGGAAGCGTGAATACGCCGTTTTGGCGTCGATGAACTTAGTTCACCAGGCATTGCCCAATGTTTTGGTCACCCAAGGTTGTCGTAGTACACCCATTTCTCATCCCCTGTCACAATTCGATGCATGAAACCTTTTCTTTTTTGTCGTTGAGGAAGCATCCTCGCACGTCACCTAACGCCGGTGGATGTCCTTGTCTCAGTTGAGGCGACAACGAGCTGTTTGGATCATTCCCATGGCGTGCAAGCACTAATCGACGGTAGATCTGTCAACATTTAACTCCTGCCACAATTCTTCTAGGCTTCGACTTGAATCTTCATCCAACAATTCCCGTAGTTGTGAATCTTCAAACTTTTTCGGTTCCCATTCACGATCTTTATCAGTCATGTCCGAATCACCATTTTTAAAATGCCGAAACCCCCTCCGCAAGTCGTCTTTGAGCATGAACACCGTAAACATCGAACATTATACGATGAGTTTCCGCAGCACTTTTCTGAGAATGAAATAATGAACTAAGACTTCCCGCAAATGCAGTTTTTTCGATATGAAAGTCGACATTCACAACACGAGAAAAAATACGGTGTGCACACTTTGAAAGAATGTCGACTAATGCGTTCGTGAGCCTACGCATACAACTTCCAATTTCAAGAACACTACCACAGACACTAGAAAAGTATCAGTAAAGCAACAGCGGAAACTTATTCCCATACTCAATAATTTTCTTCGGAATGACATACATGTATATGTACAAGTGTTTGTACCAATAACTTATTGTATTCCAGTCCATATTCTGTTCTGTAAGTTCTACTTCATGCGAGTTACGGAATTAAATTTCGTTTCTCGTTTAAGAAAGTATAGTATTTTTTTAATTGATAGAAAAATTTGTTCTTTCTATTCGCTGGCTATATTTAATTATGAAAAATTTGTATTTCGGCTTCATTGCGTACATGCCTAAAGAATTTTCTCAATTTTTCTCCGTTTCCTTGGCTAGCGTATACGTTCAGCTAATCAATTACAACGCAATACAAATACTACAACAAACTAACAAACTTACAATAAAAATCTTCGAACGATTCCAGAGAACAACGTTGTAAATCCTGCTATACTGTGTGTGTTTTCTCGTCTTTAACACTTCCAAACTATCCTTTATTTGTTGATTTTCCATTAGAAATGGTATATTTTGTTTTATTTCGACAAATATATATTTCGGGAGTGAGTTGCTCCCTTCTAAAGTGTTAATAATTTTCTGCTTTTGGAGCAGTTGCTAATTGGGAACTTTCTCTTGGCATACTCAGTGTGCCATTTTAATAGAACACAGAGCGGCTCGTCACCCTGCCTGCTCGTCCTGTTCAATTATCATTTTGAATGTCCCCGTGAGGATGTTATTCATTTTGGTATATACTATTGAGTTCAACATAGTCGTCATACATAAGTATTACTGGGATCGTGAAATCAAGCATCATATTATGCTGTACGTTTCCATTTAAATGGTCAAATGCTTCTATTTATTTTCCAATGCCAGCTTAATTGCAAACAATCAATTTTAATCTGTTTTATGTCGGCCGGGCTATGCTTTGTTTTGACGAGGATACGTTCCTGTTATTTTTAGCTCGACAACGTATCGGTTTCAAATAGCCAAAACACGTTCTCCCCTTAAACACAGCATCCGGCGGACTCGGCGGAAATCCGGATTTATATCTGGCGGACATAAAACACAATATAATTTCGGTTTGCGGCAACGATAAAACGAATTTCAATTCGATATTTGTTGATCATCCTGCTTGGGAACCTTTTTTCCAGTCGTTATATGAGCATGCACTTTGATTTGATGTGTTAAAATTTTCGTCCACGCTTCTAGGGATATGACTTTGTAGTTCACCCATTGTAGTTTGTCTCATTTGAATTGGGTTCACTGAAAGTAGAAAAGATCAACGTTGTTGATTACTCTTGCGATATCGCTTCTTGATTGTCGATGTTGTGAATCATTTCAAAATTGGAAGGTTCGAAACCCTGGTCGCCCTTTTTATGAGTTACTCTAGAGTGCTGTGGATGCCAATTGATTAGTTTCTTTTCTGTTATTGAATTATCCTAAGCGACACCTAACAAGAGATTTGGTATATTTGGCAGATCATACAGTATTTCCTTGACTTTACCTATTATTTTAGATATATTCGATATCTGTTGTTTTACTTAATATATAATACTAAAATTCTGATCACGTAAACTTTTTAAGTAGATGAAGATAAAACCTTGGGTATAGATTGGCCTTTTCGAAAGTAGGGCTCATTGACAAATTGGGCCGCAGCACTTTGTCCTTTAGCGCCGTCGAAGCCTGCATTGATGGTTTTGGATTTTTTTGACTCTTCGGTCTCTTCAATTAAGTCTTACTTCGGTCTAACTTTCACTTACAACAAAAACAATAAGGTGACCGTATTTCAACAAGAGTGAAATGGTCTTTCTTTTTTTTTTTGTTGCAAATGTACATAATTCAATAGAATATGCAATTTATTTAATTTTGCAGGAACGAATACAGTGCATTGGCAGCAAAATATAACCCATTGAATTTAGGGCAAGGGTTTCCCGATTACCCACCACCATCGTACGTTACGGAAGCACTTGTAAAAGCTACGACTAATCCTAATCCGCTTTTGAACCAATACACAAGAGGAAATGTAAGTCTTAATAAAATACAATGATAATCACACTGACGGTTCCCGTTTCTTTAGGGACACCCTCGATTAGTGCAAGCGCTAGCAAAATTATATTCGAAAGTTACAAATAAAAACTTGGATCCACTCAATGAGATCATGGTAACTTGTGGAGCATATGAGGCGCTGTATTCTAGTATTATGGGCCACATTGATAATGGCGACGAAGTAATTATAATCGAACCTTATTTTGATTGTTATGAACCTATGGTGAAAATGGCACATGGCGTTCCTCGATTTGTAGCTTTGAAACCGGTAAATATTTTATTTTATAACCTTTGTAAGATTATGAACTGATTTAAAATATCTAGAGGGAATGCGAAGGCAAAATGACATCGAATGATTTAGTCCTTGATTTGAAAGAATTGGAATGTATGTTCAACGAAAAAACCAAAATGATTATTCTAAATACACCACATAATCCCACCGGTAAAGTTTTCACAATCGAAGAACTAACCGCCATTGCTGATCTTTGTAAAAAATGGAATGTGTTGTGCTTGGCGGATGAAGTATATGAGTGGATGGCATATGGAGCTCATGAACACGTAAGGATATGTAAGTGAAATGTTTACTATCAATTCAAGGTGGACCATTGTAATAGGACAATTTTCCCGTAGGTACACTTCCGGGGATGTGGGAGAGAACGATTTCAATCGGTTCTGCTGGCAAGGCTTTCTCAGTGACAGGATGGAAAATTGGTTGGGCCTATGGCCCTGCCAATCTCATTAGTAATCTTCAATTGGTCCACCAAAACAGTGTTTACACAAGTGCAACTCCTATCCAGGAAGCTGTAGCGACAGGAATTGAGCTGGAACTTTCCCGTTTTGATTCACCCGAATGTTACTTTAAAAGTCTTGCCGTCGAGTTCAAAGCGAAACGTGATATAATGGCAGATTTTCTAGCTGATGCTGGTATGCGTCCTATCATTCCCGAAGCAGGTTACTTTATGATCGCTGATTGGTCAAAGTTAGGTATGGATTGTTTAATTAATTATAAACGTTTGTGAATTCATTGGGTAAAATGTCTCGTTGCAGGAAACAAAGTTGACCTAAGCACAGAAGATGACAAGTATCGTGATTATCGGTTCACCAAGTGGATGACGAAAAACATTGGACTTCAAGGAATTCCAACAAGTGCATTTTATAGTGAGGGGCATAAGGGGTTGGGTGAAAATTATGTGAGATATTGTTTTGCAAAGAAAGATGAAAATTTAATGAAAGCAAAACAACTTCTACAAAAATTGTAATAAAGTGATATGTAAATATGATTAATTCATGAAGAAAATAAACATTTTGTAAAATTTTTGAATTTTCTTTTCAAGTGTTTAAGCCAAAAATATTTAATCAATCATTACATTTCCTAATACAGCCGTGCAAACCTTGACGGGTGGGGCTCACCTGTTGCTTTCACGTTTTGCAATATAATTAACATGAAAACAAGCCAGATTTGATCAATGGTTTCAAACTGGTAGATTTTCACAATTCCCTACATAAAAACGGAAATTTCAAAATATGTAGACAGACAATTGCAATTTGTATGTGTGCGTACACTTCGAACAATTTTCGCAGTTGGCAGATGTGATCCTTGCGGTAATTTAAACCCAGTTCTCTAGCATCTTTATTGCTGTTTTTTTTTTTCAAAGTTGAAACAATTGAAGATTTAATGGGTGTACCACGCAAAGGCGTCAATAGATGAACACATAAATAAATTACCAAATAGATGAATAGATGAACTAATAAATTACCAAATACTATTTCAGTTCGGTAGTTTTAGTTGATGATTTTCATTGGAACCTACTGTTCTTTTTGCATTCGTTTTAACAGGACCTATCATTTCAGAAATTGTTTAGACAGTGCTAATTGTAGTTTTCTGACATTGCAAACGTTTGGGTGGATACTATTTTAACCTTTTGTTTACCCCCCTTAATATAGTGTTGTAGGGTAGGCTAAGAGAATGTTTTTGGGACAGTAACAAGCTAGTTCTGCGATAACAAGGTACGCGGTCATTTTATGTGCGGTGTGATTGTTAAGCTTATGAAGTGCTATTATACTCGAGATAAGGTGGCCATCGTAGTCTGTGCAGAAATTTATAGCAGCATCCGTGCAAAAATTTATTACTAAGTATTGGTAATTGTTTTAGATGCGTGTCATTTCACTCATATTGTTGAATGGAACATTGCCTTTAAAAACTATATTCACTTAATACTTGTCTTTAATAACTGCGTCCTTCGGCACTATCGCGGGCTTGTTGACTGCTTCTTGTTCTACTCCGACACTAGGTAATTACTCGTTCCTGGAAACAAGAAACGTCCCATTCATCCCTTGGACATTATTCTCGTTACTTCCAATTTTTGATTAGCTATTTATTTGCGCATATTTGCTTATGTAATTCATTCATTATTTTCTTCGTCCTACTGATTAGTACATCGGCGGTATTGGCTGTAAACTTTAGCCAGCATTTTACTATTTCAGTGCTCTACGGCTGACATTTTTCAAATTCAATGAGAATTCTGTTTTGGTTTCAAAAACTTTTAGTTGTTTGTTTGTATTATAGAAGTTTATGTGTTTAAGTTTGAATTATAGTTTAGTTTAATGGGACTATCGGATTGAGGATGTTAATTTGCCTAAAAGGTGATCTAAATAAGAGTGAGTTGTAGTTTCTTACAGTTGTGGATTGCCTTCTCCATTGAAATGTCCCAGTTGCTATTTAAATTTGCGACACAAATCATATTGCTTATACACTGCTCAAGTTGAACGACATGTTCAAACGTAGAGAACGGTAAAGGATACTTACATCAAAATGGCAGTGATTGAAGCTCAATTATCAAGTTTATTTTCTTATAACCTGTTCACTGCTGAACTTAAATAACGATTATTGATTTCATTTACAACAACTCAATTTCCATTTGCATTAAAATAAAACACAATATTCCGCAAATCAACCATCATTGTTTTTGAAACAACGAACATAACGTTTATAATCTTTGAATAATTTTAAACAATACAAAAATGCGTAATCACATCAAGCGTTTTCAAAAATTGATAGAAATATTTAAAAAATATGTAAAAAATTAAAGTAAATTCACCCTTAAGGTCTAATGAGGTTCACACAATAGTTAGAGTTCTCTTGAAGAGCTTTTTCCATTTGAATTACCTCGGATGTCTTTTTTATCGCTTTTGATCGGCATGTGAACTACTTTTACAACTTGAGAATTTCGCCAACGCTCGATATGATATGACGAGATGAAATGCCAAACATATCGATCAAAACGGTTGGTGGTCCCGAGCGAGGAACCGATGGAACAGCCAAATGTTTCACCACAACATTGCGTTGATCAGCAACAGCTGCCATTACAGCTTCACCTAAGCCTCCTTCCCTATAATTATAATTTATCGTTGGTTTTGAAAATGATAGTGGTAAGCATATTTGCATAACTTACTTGTAGTGATCTTCTACTACGACGATACGTCCCCCACATTCCGCAGCGTTTTGTATGATAGCCTCCCGATCTAATGGTTTGATAGTGAATGGATCGAACACACGTGCATTAACTCCACTCTTCTCAAGTTCTGCAGATGCTGTCAGTGCCTCGTAAAGGGTGATACCGGCACCAATTAAAAGCACTTGATCCTGGGCAGACTTCTTCACTACCTTTCCTTTGCCAATTTCAAATTTCTCATCATTGCTGTAGATGACAGCCGTGTTAGGACGGGAAGTCCTGATGAAACAGATTCCTTTTGTATTCGCTGCCATTTCGACAGATCGCTCGCAGCTAACAGCATCAGCTGGATAAAAAACGGTGCTTCCAGGAATTGCGCGGAACAAAGCAATATCCTCCAAACCCATTTGACTGGGTCCATCTTCGCCAATGCTTACTCCACAATGTGATCCGACGAAATTGGCGTTTGTTTGGGAAATTGCGCCCATTCTTATTTGGTCAAAGGCTCTTGTAAAGAAGGTGGCAAATGTTGAGGCAAAGGCAATTGTGCGATCGCGACAGGTAGCTCCAATTGTTACACCAACCAGGTTTTGTTCAGCAATGAAACATTCAATATAACGTTCTGGGAAAGCTTTTTTCAACTTTTCGGAGAATGTTGAGTTTTTCGTGTCACCGTCGAGAGCAATAACATGCGGATTGTTTATAGCAATTTTCGCCAATGCTGTTCCGTAAGCAAGACGAGTTGCAACTGCTTCACCAAGTTTATAGTCAGGAGGGGATGCAAGTTTAACATTCGATATATTTGTTTTTGGGGCAGTTGCTTTTGGTGTTTGAGGTTTCAACGAGAGCGATTCATTTTTAATAAGACTCTCTAAATGAGCAATAGTCTCGGAAGCCTTGTCTCCCAATGGCTTTCCGTGCCAGTTATCTAAATCTTCAATGTTGGGGAAGCATTTGCCTTTGTATGTTTTAGCAATAATGGCAGTAGGGCGCGATTTAGTGTTGGCTGCTTCGAAGAATGCTTTACACAACTCTTCAACATCGTGACCATCGACCACGATTGCATTGAACCCGAATGAATCCAAACGACTTTTATATATGTCCATTTTATGTTGGAGTGATGTGGGCTCGGACTGACCGAGACGATTGACGTCGAATATTACACAAAGATTGTCGAGTTTGTAATGACCGGCAAAATGGAGAGATTCCCAAATAGAACCTTCAGCTGATTCGCCATCGCCGACAATAACGTAAGTTCTAACAATTTTAGCATAATTTATAATTATAATATTTGATAAATTGTTTTGAAACTTACCTATAATCGGCTTTATCGAAGTTTTTGCCAACATACGCCATACCACAACCAACAGCTACACCTTGACCCAATGATCCTGTTCCTACATCGACAAAATTCAAACGTGGTGTAGGATGACCTTCAAGATCGCTATCGATTTTGCGGAGATTTTGCAAATCGGAGGTCGGGAAAAGGCCAGCCTCGGCCCATGCAGCGTATAAAATAGGAGCTGCATGTCCCTTTGAGAGAATAAGGCGGTCACTTGAGGGATCTTTTGGATCGGATATTTTATAGCGCATTGTATTAAAAAATAGCACGGACATTATTTCAGCAATTGAAGAACATGATGTCGGATGTCTGTAAGTAAGAGGATATCAATTAGTGGATATATATGTAACAAACTCATTTTTCCTTAAAAGTTACGGCAAGAGACACAAATTAAACATTTAATGCTATATCTTAGATTTTACCTACAGACTACACATAGACTTAGAATACACATGTAGAACGGCAATAAATTTACAGAAATCTCTTCACACAATCTTGTATAGTTTGTTTCGCTATAACAAACAATTTTACTTGTTAGGGAGCAGAGAATTATTTACCCAAAGGTGGCTGTGAAGCCGTCAATCGCGAGATGAGCTAACAAGATGAAAGCGATTTTTTCAACGACCAGTCGTTGATTATGTTGAACTAGAAGATTAAGGTCTGTTTACAAATCCACCGAGAATCTTATGCCATTCCTGTTTTTTCGTAGTAATTGCTTAATACCAGTTTTGTTTGGGTGCGGTTTATTCTGCGATCATTTCTGTCATCCCGAGTGTGATTCTATCTCATTCTGGAGAATTTCGCCAAATTCCGTTTCGTTATTGTTTTCGTTGCCTAAGGTCTGATGAAATAATTTCCAAAAAGTACCAGAATACTTATCATAAAACGAATGAAATGCATTTTTTCGGTGCTTTGAGCTATATCCTTGGTAAAGCAAAGTAATTTTATATTGGAATGAAAAGAATGTATAAGGATCGCGATTTTAATTTTTATTCTTCAGGCGGAACCTGAATTTTCATTCCTCCAAAACACGAAAATAGGAGAGTTTTCGACGTCTTTAAAACGGTTGGAGCGCGTCGGCAGTTTTTGGTCGTACCGATCAGATTGACAATTTCTCCGCTTCATGTGACATTTTTCATCGATAGTTGGATTTCCAGTATCCTTCCTAGGTGGGTAAAACGCATGTGATCATTTTCTTCCTTGTTATTGAAGTACAGCATAGTAATATTGGTATGACCCCACGGGAGTGTGTGCCAGGCCAAAGCGTCCATCGCTAGACCAACCTGATGTGAAGCCTCTACTAGAAATACATTTCAGTGATTCTTCTTCTTTTGTTCTTTTTAGCACTACAACCCCTCTTCGGACCTTCGCTTCCTGCAACAAGCGC
The DNA here is from genome assembly GCA_954870665.1 of Stratiomys singularior. Lineage (NCBI taxonomy): Eukaryota > Metazoa > Arthropoda > Insecta > Diptera > Stratiomyidae > Stratiomys > Stratiomys singularior. The sequence goes on along the minus strand of OX940878.1, from coordinate 128,179,843 downwards.
CTCCAACATTATCGGTCCATTGACCGGTCTACGTCAACAGAGTCAGATAAGGGTTGTCTTGGTTTCCCCACTGGTTTCCACCCTTCGATTCTCCCAATGAATACCTTTTTGGGCATCCGTTGTTTGTCCACAAGATTCATAGAGCCAACTCATTTCAACCGTCTAGCTTCGCTCCAATAGCCTCAGGACTCGTCGCTCAAAGGCGTTCAATATATTTGCGGATTAGTGTCCCTGTTTCACACCCATTGCATAGCACTTCGATTATTGGTTAAATTCAATTCTGGGACTGCACAGCTAAAGACACATTGTCAAACAACTTGCTGTTCGTAAGGGTGATCTTCAATACTGCCATCAGGACTATGGTAAAACTACTTTAAAAACACAATTTACCGCATACAATGCATTGATCGCAAGGAAACATTGAAGGGCATCTGTATCGTGTTAGTTTGGGCTTTCTAGAAACGAATTGTATGTTTCATCAGGTCACTGAGTTGTCCGCTAAATAAAGCGGTTCAATAAAACAGAATATTACGAATTGTCAAGTTAGGGTGTTCGCTGGTCTATATGTTACAAAGAATGTAAAATACTTATAAAGATGTTTAGTCACGATGTGCGCAAGGTTAGATTTTATGGTTATATAACAAACAAAGAATAACGTCTGAAGGATACATTTGAACAATATCTATTCGCATAAACAAGCGAGTGTATGCTAAGAGCTTAACGAAGCACAAACGAAGCCGGCGCCGTTTGAAGTTTAAATTTCGAATTAAGATAATGTTTGTTCTGAAATAGGAATACGTTTATGACGATGCTACCGACATCGTTTAGGAAATAAAAATCGATAGTTGTAAAACACCAATGGAGAAAAGGAGAAAAATGTAAGAAAATGCACATGTCGCTTGTAGAACACGACTTAATTCAAGGTAAATATATTATTTTTCCTTTTCAGATATAAACTTTTAGGATTCCTGTTTTATTTTAGACATAATTCCTGAAAATCAATAAGGGCAAAAACAAAGCGATAAGGAAGGGATTACCTTAGAAACTAAGTCTACGATTTTACAACGAATAGCAGAAGGTGAAGAATCCACTTCTCTTGGTAAAAATTTTTGATTAGGTGATACTATAAAAGTGTATGCACCATAAGAGGCATGCAAAACGTGCAAGTGAAATAAATAAATCCAGTAATTGTACCATAAACGAAAGCGCTAAATGAGGATCGTATTCAAGAAACAATGAATTAAAACGGGACAAATGTTCAAATGTTCAAACTATCAACAAATGTTGATAGAGAAACTGAAATAGTGTGGATTCAAGAAATAAATATAAAACGAATCCCCATTGACGGAGAAATAATTGAAGAGGAAGCTATACGGTTTTTTAATCAGCTGAAAGATTTAGAGCCGTCTTGTTCATCGCGAGCAATGGTTGGTTAGTTGGAATTTTCAACGACACGCACTTCCCAACCTGAACTCAAAGAGCGAAGGTGCATCCGCTGATGAAACAATCGCATTAAACTTATCCTAAAGTGTTAGCAAAAATTATTGAAGATAGTGGATGTTGCACGGATCAAATATTTACTGCTGAGACATAACAGCTGTTTTCATAACATGGTTAAAGGATTGCTTCCTTCCAGAAGTTGAACAATATACGACCAATATGGGGCTTTCTTTGACCGTGTTGACAATGCAACCGATTATTTTTGTTAGAGCACTCTAATGTGAAAATAGTATTTTCACCACCCAATAGGACAAGCCTTATATAACCTTTAAGTCAAAGCATAACCGCAGCTTTTAAAAAACACTAAGTGAATCTAACTTTCAGAGGTGTTTGAAGTTTGCATCGTTGCAAACCCAACGCTGTCAAAATTTTTCAGTATTTTTTTCGTAGATCTGAAATGAAAATGCAAATATGCGAACGCAATTTACCGAAATTTTGAATTAAATTATCCAAAAATGTAAATTCGCGACTGTTGTCTTTGCAACGATGCAAACTTAAGACACCTAATTTTACACCTACTTTACTTTTTGTTGTCAAAAATCAAAGGAAATTTGCCACAAGTGCTTCCGATGCCTTCGCAAGTTAGTGTGAAGTTAAATCAGACCATTCCTTCTAAATCTTACTTCTTAAAAGAAAATTCAACACCTGGTAATGTATGAGAAGTTTTCTCTCTTCAAAAATTTTCATTGCCGTTTTTTCGCTTTTTTTCACTTATTTTCTTCTGTTTATAATAATATTAACAACTTAGGCCAAACATACTCGATAACTGTCATGTCTGTCGCTAAGAAGACACTAACGCACTGGCATAGGTCTGGATGGTGGTGATTGATTCCAAAAGTTTGGGCAAACGTCTTCGGGGGTTTGGAGTTTGTGGTAAGTGTGCGTGTTTTTTGTGGTATAAGTATATAATGAGCCAGCGCTTTATTGTATTGTCTACTCTTTTTTGGCAGTCAATATATTTCCTCAATAAATCTAGTACACCAGTTTTTTTCAATGCTTCTAATTATTTCTTCCATTTCAACCCTGTTACGCTAATTTTAATCACATGATAATCAATCTGAATGGTCTGAAATTCGATATTCTGAGTCACAAAGTTTATGCATCCACAATCATATGATTTCACCTTCATCTTTATGGTGTATCAGTTAGAATACTCACCGCTGAGGACCAGATACCGGGGTGATTTTTGAATAAGTGTTTCTGCGATGGAAGTATAAACTCAACTTGGTGTGATAGATTCCTTTGGGAAAATTATCAAGGTCGAGAATGATTCTGATCAGATCACCTTCTCGTGTATAAGAGGTCACCCTTTGGTCAGTATAAGAGGTGGTTCCAATACCCTCCAAAGTCCAAAATCGGTAGTGGGCTTTTGCGCTACAATAACAACCACCTTTGCAAGTCGAGAGTGAATGATTGAATAGTTAATGTAATGAGGTTGGGCCCCTGCCTCCAAATCTTCAAGTAAAATTTGGTCCTATTTCAGTTCAGTTTTAAATATTGGCCACTCAATAATATCTTCTACAGGGTCTGTATAATAAGTAACCGGACTGACCTCAGGAAATTTTTTATTGGCAAAATATGTACAATTTTTCTTTAGAAATCTTCAAAGTAGTCCCCATTGGAGTCGATAACACGCTGATACCGGATTTTCTAATCCCCGAACGCTCCCTGGAAGTCGGCAACCTCGCTGCTGTCTAGAGCCCTCGTCCTAGCACGTTTAACGTTTTCCAGAGTCCCGAACCGCGTCCCCTTAAGGTGTCTCTTGATCTTGGAGAACAACAAGAAGTCCGCTGGTGCCATATCCGGGCTGTAAGGAGGCTGTGGCAACGTTGCCCTCGACTGTTTGGCCAACTGCTCGGTGACGAGCAGGCAGTTGTGCGACGGAGCATTGGCTTGATGGAGGATCCACGAATCGGCAATCTCCAGACAGACTCGGCGAACCCGGGTGGTTCCGTCGAACCCGACGATCACTGTTCAACACATCACGCACTTTTTGCACATTTGTGTCCATGTGACTCGTTGATGGAGGACCGACGCGCTGTTTGTCATGGACATCATCGCGGCCCTCCCGGAAATTTGAGTTCTGGACAGAGCATCCTCACCGTAAGCCTCTTGAATCATTTGAAGAGTTTCCGTGGCCGTTTTCTTGAGTTTGACACAAAATTTGATGCTAACACGTTGCTCGATCGTACGCTCCATTTTCACTCCGACGACGTAACTGAACACGCACTCCGCTCTCGCTCGATTCTATCTCTCCAAGCGCTTGGAGGCAACTGCTGCAGCCCGGTTCCCTTTCCCTAGACCCGCACCACCACTACAGCACCAGATACAGGTTGCAGACGCTTTGACGGCGCGGAGCAGGCTCAGTCCGGTTATTTATTATACAGACCTTGTATAATCAGATTTAATTTTTTGATCTTCCATTTCAAAATTCTTTAGTTTTTGACTTTGACAAATATATATTTCGGGAGTAAGTTGCTCCCTTCTTCAGTGTCAATTATTTTCTTTTTGTTTGTCCAATTTAAACTTCATGACAGTCGGGACATTCGATCTGGTATCGACCAGATTTCTCGTGTGGTTGCTGTTAGTCCTTCTTTGATCCGAAGATGATTCTCAATGTTATTAAGGACTTATGTAAGTATGTAATGTAAGTAGAGTATGTATGTATGTAAGTAGAGTTTCCCGGTTAAGTAAAACAATCGCTGATGTAGACCGAACGATATCGATAAATAAAAATATAACACGCAAAATTAAATGGAAGGCCCCTCTTTTGTTTTTTCAGATTTATCTAAATGGAAAACGACAACGCTATAAGTCGCGATGTCCTTTAGTGGCACCTGGGAAGGACGTTTGCGATGGTTCCCTGTCGTTGCAAGACATCGGCCGGATTCAAAGGATAAGTGCCAGGAATGCATTGTTCGCTTACAAGTTGACGTGCGACACGCTGGATTTTTGGAAGAACGTAGCCACGATAACGCATTTTGTATTTTTATATGAACAAATTTCGAGTCTAATCAAGGAACCAAGCCAATAATCTCGGGTTGAAAAAATTTGCTATTATACTAAATACTATTACTACTACTTACTATTATACTAAATTTACTAAATATATAAAAAATAAAGAAAATGGGCAAGTTGACTCTGGGTCATCTGGTGTCGTAGCAATTTACAGCACAATTCATGCAGTTTCGCAACAAACATTTCGGGAAAAATTGATGCCGCATTACCATCCAAAGTTGCGTTTTCATTTCGAAGACGAGATACGGGGTCGACTCTCGTAGTTCATTCAATTTGAGGAATCGTGGAATAATCATTTTACATCTTCGAAAGCATGATGATTGATTTTAATAATAACGAAGTGAAATTATTGGTAGGGACAAGGTTTACTCGGTGAGGTTGTAAAAATGTTTCCAAAATTTTTGTATGATCTACGCACACCATGCAAAAAGACTATTAAAGGATTATTGCCGGCATTTTATAGAGGAGGTTTTACGGTAACATCCTTGAGAGAGAATTCTTTTAAAAGTGACTTTTCGATGCCAGTTTTGTCATCGACAAATTTTGGTTACCAACGCGAAAAACACAAAGGAAACTCAATTGAAACTCTACAGAATCTTCCGAATTACTCTGCAATATAAATCTATCGATCATTGCCTTATACAAACGCTTCACTAAATGAGGTAATCTGTGCAAATATTGGCATTATCAAGGTAGTTGTTATCGCTAGCAGAAAAATAATGACATGTCATTGGAGACCATGACTATCAACTTTGATTGTGCATTAAGTAAGCGCAATTTGACTCCTCCATACTTTACCATTGCATTACATGTTTCCCTGAAAGTGCATGCAGATAAATTCCATGTAACCAAATCTTGACAACTGGACGATATGCAGATAAGGTTTTTTTTTTGCATGTTTACCAGGCGGTTGTCGTATGTGAGCTGTTTTTGATATGCATACAACCGCGAGTATGTAATGGTAGCAATCAGGTGAGATAAGCCAAAGTGCCGGCACCCGGCTTCGAAAATCACGAACGAGTTGAGAAGAATCCCCGATTTTCCGAAAAATAAACTAGTATGACTTGAAAAATGAAATTAGTTAAAATTGTGTAAGCTATTTCCCACGTGAGCCATTCTGGCCTTGATACAGTTCTAGTCGCTGCAACCATTCCAGCGACTCGCTGTATCTTGTTGAAGGCCTACGCGATAAATTGCAATGTTTTGTAGAGCAATCATTACAGAATGGTTTCGATGTCAATTAACTTTTATTCTTGACACTTTTCCTCAGGCTATTACGTAAACAGAGGTCAAAGTAAGGTTACAGGCAGTGTGCATCACTACTATCGCGCTGGGTCGGCACCTTGCGCTACGCGCTCCTATGAAATGAAGAAATCGAAGATAACTTTCTAACCTTCTATCAAGTATTGAGAACACGTGGAAGAACGGGAATGTGACGGACTGAAGCATTTAATCATAAGAATAATTTGTACTTGGCATATGTGCACAACAAAGTGTGTGTGTGTACTAAAATTCGTGGCAAAACCTTACCCGGATTTAGAAGCCTGAGTTGACGTGATGGAGTGAATTCTCAGCCGATTGGCCATGTCCTTCAATTCCTGGACAGTTTTGCTTTCGGGCTTGTGATAGTTGGGCATTTTGATGGATGTTTCTGCACTCTAGGATGAATATATAATTTGCAAATCACTGTCCACTTCGCTATGGACTTAGACTTAAAATAACCGCGACTTCGATGGAGAACTACGAAGTACCAATCCAGACCACGGGCTATACGCAACTGAAGTGGGTCGTAGATTGACACCGGCAAGTTCGCGAGGGGTTCCTCCACCCTATCGTCTTTCGTTATTGGAATTGTCGGCTTTTGCGCCGAAACGGCTGAATCAGTTGAATGCGAGACAATTTTTTGTTTTCAAGCTTATTCCAGTCGCACGTAAGTATTCCAGTTAGCCGAAGAATGGCGAAATGTTTAGCGGAGCTGAGAACTGAGACGAGTGCATGACATGGTTACATTGGATGTGAATGTACGAAAAACTCATTTCAGCCGGCATTCTATATTTGCAGTAGAAACGCATAACGAGTTTTTGCATGAATTGTTGCTCCCCCGCGGCGAATATGTTGTTGCGAATGAAATGTTTGCTCTGTATATGTGTGATAAACTTTTATTGATACATATTACCATAGTCAAGTATCGTATTTGACGACAGAAAGCCTTATTTAAACAGGTCGAAGGGATTTGTAAACTAAACGAAAAAAATCCCAAAGAAATCCTAACACGGCTCTAAGGTGAGGTATAAGGTGGCGCTTTGTTCCAAAAATGCAAAGTAGCGGCGAAAATATTTCTTTATTGAACTTCTAGCCGGCATGGATATAGACTATAACAGTCTCTCTTTAGTCAAATTTATTTAAACATGACTTATATTAGCAACTATTTAATTTAAGGCCTTACATACGTCCAGAATTTCCAAAAATCGATTTTTTTAACAGTTTGTTGTTCTCTATAGTTTTAGGCTTCTTTCTATAAAAGTCAATTGTAAAAATTCCCCGTAGATCCAAAGTTATGTTAGAAAATCTTACTGCGCGACGAGAGTTTGGTGCGCGCAGGCAGCTCTACTTTGTTTGAGACGGCTGACCGTCACTTTCGGAGCGCCTGCAACTGCTTTGTTATGGCAAAATAAATCTAGGGACGTTTGCAAAGCAATATGAGAATATATTTAGGGTCAATTGCTAGGATTTCTAATGTCGAATATTAGCTGTCTTTGATCTTTCGAAGCGTACAGTTGTGTCTCATTTGAGATTTTAAAAATGTTGAAACGTCGCAGTATAGATCGTAAAGGCTGTACGAGTCAACAACCTTCACGCCCTAAAAAGTAGAAGCCTCCTAAAAAGTAGAAGTGAAACTAAATATATTAGTTCGGCTGAAAAAAATTAGCGGGACAGGCTTTGATTCAATTGGAAAAAATATTGAAGAAGTTCAACAGCCGTTGCTAAAGCTTCTATGAAAGGTGCTGCTGCAGAAGAACTCGAACAATCTGCCAATCAAGCTAAACTACATTTATTTAAAGATGGAATTATTGTATCCGGAAATCGCACTTGGATAATGAGAGGTTTTTCTTCGCTCTTCGGGCTCACAACATAGATTGGTTCTTTCAGGGGAAAACTAGTCGACTTCAAGGTAAGCTGAGTATATATCGTAGTTAGAGGAAAACCAAGAACATTGTTCAGCGAATCATAACGGAAGTGCAGGAAAAATGGAGGCAGATACTGTTCTGGAAATATTTAGAGGATTAATAGGAAACTATATGGTTAAATAGAAATTTTACATAGGTGACGGTGATATAAATACTTTTTCTAATGTTACGAATTCTCAGCAATATCCCAGCCAGACCCAATGCATGGGTCATGTCCAAAAACGTATGGGCAAGCGTCTTCACCAACTCGTCAATGAATCAAACAAATCGACGTCAAACATGAATTTGAAAGGTCGCACCCAACTGCACTCCAGGTATACGGAGAATAGTTACAATCGCTACTAATGTTGCAGTGTGTACCTCTAATAATGGGGCAGAGAGTAGCTTAAGAATAGAAAGATTGCTTGGGATAACAATTGAATATGTGGGGCACGAATATTGTCTCGGAGAAAATGCAAATCGGCTGAAGCACGCAAAAATCATACTACTAAAGCAACAAAAGAGGCCAGAACAGCTCGTCGACTGGAAAAAAATAAACAAAAACAATTAATTCCCGACAAGGAAGGCATACAATACGATGCCGGAATGGGGAATTAAACGTAAGTTTACAGATTAAATAAAAAATTCATAAAGTTCTTGCTTCACCTGCACGTGACTCCGAGCGAAACACACTTGAAACTTCAAACGCGTTTTTCTCGAAACTATTTTTTCCGCCACGGTTGGCGTGATAACTCATACAGTTTATACAAATTTTATAATTTTTTTTATATATAGTTTAAAATTTATGACGAAAAGAGCATACTTTGTTTTGAACTGCCATAAATTAATAAATTTTTCGAAATTCGAAATTTTGGCTCGACATACAACAGCAACTTTATTTTAGAAGAATTTTTTTCAATTTCGCAAATCAATCAACATTTCCTGGAGATATGATGCACACCGTGGAGCAACTTTTTTTCATAGTATTGGGGATCACATGATTTTTTATATAGTAATTTTTGTATTAAGAATGTAAATTACAATTTTTAGTTTTAACATCAAGCTTGATCAGTAAACAATGTGTACTATTTATTTTTATTAATTTTTTTTGTTATCCCCACTAAAAAATCTTTTTCTCCCAGTGCATTTTTGGCGCTGCTGGACGTATGTAAGGCTTTAAATTGAACTTTTATCAGATCAGTCGTTATAGTACCGAACTCCGTTTCTTGGGAACTCTGTTACAGGACACAACGTTGCAACATGTTGTAACAAATCAAAATACAGTATATATCGACATAGGATATAACAAGATATCGGCTTTACGTCGAATTTAGGATTAACGGGAGTTGTATTAGCTAACTCATCAGTTGACATCATCTTGCACGATACCTATTATGGTTGCCCACTATCACTATATACTATCTATAGGGGCCGTATTTGCAATTATAGGAGGATTTTCATAGAGGAGGCGATTTACATATTATAGGAGGGGATACACTAATATCTCCTCGTCACAAGATTAACCTTAAACCTTGAATGAACCCGAAAAAGTCCCGGGCGACAAAAGCACTTAGTATGTAAGAACTGTCGTTTATAACGATATCGAATATTGAGGCGAAATTAGTATAGCGACGGAAAATTAAAAGGTGAACTAGTTAAATTTGAGACTTATAACGAAGGACTCGTGAAAACAGTAAAGACACTCTAAGGAATCATCGAATTGGAGGAATTACCTAGTCGCACAAACAAACGCAAGAGAACATATACAGTTTAGTTCAGTGTTTTGTTTAGTGGAAGCCGGTTCCTTAGTTTCATATACAAGTTCCAATATTTAAACAGCTTAACAAAGTCGACATGGCGAGAAGAAAAGCGTTCACAATTGGTGAAAAAGCAGCAATTATGTGGCGTCTGAAAGCTGGAGAGTCAAATGTGTGTAATGCCAAAAAAATTTGATGTGTTCTAAATAAATATGCAGTTTGTAAAAATACTGTGTATGCATGTTATTTCATCTCAGGTGGGACAGTCAACAATTTCCACGATGTGGAAAAGCGCCGTAAAATGAAGAGTGTATATGAGTATAGCTCTAAATCAGTAATGTTAAAATGTAATGTCTAGAGTAGACGATGCTTTATTTGGATGGTTCAATATTCAAAGAAGTCGCTATATTCTCCTATTTTACAAACTAAAGTGGACGATTTTGCAAGAAAATTTGGCTTAAAAAAGATTTTAAATGCACAGTGCGATAGATCCAAAGGTAAAAAAGGGAACAACATTATTTTTGCTAGAATAAGCGGAGAAACGAAAAAAAAAAAAAAAAAAAAATAATACATAAAGTAATAATAAAAGAAAGCAAGCGCTATTGGATGAGGATTATTTGTTCTGATCGAATCGAAAATGATGATTGTTTTGGTTAAATTTTAATTCGTCTTCATATTTTAAGTTAAAAGAACACCGTACATAATAAAATAGAACTAAGAACTAAGACTAGAATTAAAATGATATTTGTAATTAGATTAAGGTATTAAGCAGTTTTTAGATAAATAATATTTAAAAAATCCCCTATTAAACTCTGGGAACTCAAACTGCAAAGAAATTTTCCATTCTTATAATTCGGGTGTTGGCAGTGAACCACCACCTATAAGAAGGTGAAGTTTATTGCGTCAACTAATCAAGTTGGAGAAATGAGTTTATTGAACTTTAGTCGTTACTTTTTGATATTTGATTTACGAAGTGTTATTTTAGTGAGTTGTGTCAATAGTCTACGAATTATAGCGTCACACGAAAAAGAAGAAAAAAAAAAAACATAAAAAAGACGGTATCCTGATAGTGTTGTCAATTTCATTAAATGACACAATTAAAGGCATTCCTCAGTGATATTCGAAAAAAAGTGCTAAGATCCAACAAAAGTAAAGTGGAATTAAATTTAAAACAGACAGAGATAAAGAAAAAAATGAAGTGGAATTAAATTTAAAGTGGAGAGAACATGAAAAAAATAAAGTGGAATTAAATTTGAATAGAAACGAATTTAAAAAAAAGAGAATTTGAGTTTGCGATACAAGGAAAATGGAGTTATCCTTGAGATGAAATGGATAACGGAAGAGTGCATGTATTTGTGGATTTTGGATTCCCGGTAAAGAACGCATGCACCGAGTGGAGTGCAGCCATCTGTGGAAAAGTTATCATCAATCAACTCGCAACACTAGAAGACGTTTGACGTGTTAAATTACAATTGCATCGCTTCTTTGGGCGTGATCGACAAATGGACGGTAGAAGTTGTCTCATCTCAGTAGTTTTGTGTCTTGTAGTAATAAGGTTGGTTACATCCCTAAATTGCAATCTATAACAACAATACAATACTTAGAAAGTAGAAAAAAATGATATTCGTTTATATTTTCTGTATTTGTTTGTATTTTTTTTATAATAAAAGAAATATGAAAGAGCAAGGGTCAGGGCTTTCGGAATGTCCCCCAGTCCCACGCGGTGAGATAGTCGTAATTAACTTCCTTCGGCCGTCATTATGCGGCTTTTGTATTTTCATAAATAACCTTATCTCTTCTTGCTGCAGGTGCGACCTATGGGCCGCCCCATTATTTATTTATTATGTTAACTGCAGTTTTTTGGTTCTATTATTTTGAAAATACTCAACATGGCGCTCAACTTGGGGCTATGTTTATGCTTTGGGGCTATATATATAGCCCCAAAGAAAGTACTCAACAGGATGTGTAACGATTGGAAAATAACAGTGTGGCCAACTTTAAAAAAAGGATATAAAGACGAAAAAATATTCAACTCAGATGAAACTGTGTTTTCGTGTTCTGTGTGTGAAACAATTGTTTTTTAAAATGATGCCAGAGAAAACAATGAATTTTAAAGGAGAAAAGTGTGTGTGGGTGTAAACTTTCCAAAGAACGAGTGACTGTTCTTGCAGCAGCAAATATTACCAGCTCGGAAAAGTTAACACTTGTGGTCATTGGTTTAGCTTAACCAATGACCACAAGTGTTAACGGCCTCGATGTTTTAAAATGTTATATCATGATCTGTCGAATATGAAAATAAAGAGATTTCACCTATCAGGCTTATTTGAAAATATTATTTTGCAATGGGACAATATGCTGATTTGAGAAATAAAGAAAATGTTATTGCTCTTAGACTACTTCAAATTATGAAACTTTGAAAAGACGTCGACGAAAGTGGATACCATCTTGAAGTCATTTCCTGATGTCAAAAGCTTGGGATCGTATTTTTCAACGCATAAGAGCCAATTATTTTTCACATGCAGGACGCAATAGATAAGATTTTTGATCAAGATGGTAAATTACCCCTAGCGGAATGGCGACGACTACAAATGGATCAAATTAAGTTGAGAATAATCTACCAATCAATCGGCTCAATGGATCTGCACATTGGCTGTAGATGACTTGCCATCAAAAGAATGTTGGGAACATTTTCCAAGCATTGATGAACATGAAACGGCAGAGCACATGACCGATTTCCAGATTTGTTGCCGGGATATAAACAACGATGAAGAGGAAATGAATCTAAAATCTTAAAAGAATCTCAAAAGATGCTTTTTTAGGAATTCAAATGAAATAAAAATTTTTCACATTCAATGAGGATTTAAAAGAGGCAAAAACAGATTTCGCTTTACTACATTTGGAAAAAGTAATTGAAAGATATTTATTAGAATACAGGAAATCACGAAAACAAATTTATATGACAGATTTTCTTTATTAAAATTAAATTAATTAGAATAATATTGTTAATTTAATAACGTCTTCCGGTATCTCAAGCCCCTCTTGAATCGGATTCGCAAATTTTCTGGTCAAAAAGGAATATTCCTTGGAATTTTTTAAAAGTGAAACTTGCCTATTCACAATAATTGTTCCTAGATAATCAGTTTTTAATTCCTTAGATGTGCATACTCGAGTCAATTATTTATCATTCTAAATTTCCTTATTTTTGAAAATGATAAATTAACTCAATAAATAATTGAGGATAGCCGTTTTAATAAAAATAAATTGTAATTGTCACCAAGCATGTAATCAGATTCGCCACAGGACGTGCCTTCGATAGCTCAGTTGGTAGAGCGGTGGACTGTAGAATGTTTCCAACGTAGAAATCCATAGGTCGCTGGTTCAAATCCGGCTCGAAGGAGCTTTTTTAGAATATTTTTTTGTGTCAGTACTAAACTATACCAAAAAATATCCGGCTGGAATTTTTCTTCAAGATTCTTTAGCTCTCGTATAAATGAAAACAATTATTTTTTGGTGGTGTATGAATGATGATGGTGTATGTCATTGGAGTAAGGAAAACAGTTTTATATTTTATAGTACTAGAAAATCTCCAATAAAGGGTGGCTACTTCGTTAATATATAATAAATTTGGAAGCGTTTGCGAGAATTTGTTTAAAATGAATTCTATTCCACTTTGCGTCAAATTCAACGTACTCTCTTGATTTAGATCAAAGGTGCACGTATAAAATCCGTTTTAATGAAAAATTTACACCATGTTGAGGAATCATAACGTTATTTTTATGTATTTTTCTGTTCACTTTGTTTCTGGTTTGGAAGGAAAAGGAAGGAAGAAATTTAACCCTTTGCACTCGTATGTCACACTGGAGGTGACAACTCGTATGTCACACTGCTGGCACACAGACGGAGGTGGCAATACTAATGTATGTCGGTAGACAATAACACTAAATGTAAAATACATTGCGGCATTCGAGATCTTACACAGTAATATATTGTCAAGTTTTCTTAGTCGAGTGTAAGTCGTACACGGTATTTGTTCTTTTTGTATAATTCAATACACATATATTTCCCCCCTTAAAATGGATTTTGATGGATTAGTAGCAGTCAGTCAGGATAATGACCGTGAATTTGAATTTACTAATATAGATGTGCGGGTAATAAATAATAAATGAAATAGGTATACGTTGAATTCTACCACTGTAAATTCCTTAAGATAAAAATAATAAGTTGACACGCATGTGTGTAATACACTTTTGTAAGCCATCAGACGAACTGAATAACAGTTACAGATTGAAGGCAAGACTTATGGTGAATCTGAAACCTCCACCCTCACAATAATTATTTTCATGGTAATTGATTTTTATTTTCTTCCTTCTTCATAGCACTACAGTTCCTCTCGGATTTTGCGACCTAGGTAGGTAGATGTTGCGAACAGTGTCTCCACCTATCCTAGTTTACTGATAACGTCCGCCAGTTGGAAAATTCAAAAGAAAAGTTATTTGTCCTGCAGCTCAATCTGTTATCGCCAAGCATTGCTTTGATTGGTCGAACGCGCCGAAGCCGCATCGTATTTTTTGAGCCACCGTCTAAAGAGCATTTGATTTGATTTTCTAAGTTCGGTCAACCTATGTCCCATTTTGACGACTCTTCCCAATCTATATCTGGAACCAATCTTACGACACCATTCAAGAACCAATTCAAAGCCAATTTTTTTAGAAGTGAGACTCCATCTTTTGAAAAATAGACAATTTATTAAATGCGCGTAAGAAAATTTCATTTGATTGCAAACCAAATAATAAATTAAAAAATGACATTAGACAGTACATATAATATCAAACTTAGGAAACAATCATTATGTAACAAGCTTTTATTGAACCTCTATCTGAATGCCCCGCAAAACAGACTTTTCCACGGCGTTCAGTTGTTCCGCAAACATTGGAAAATGTTCGCTAGTACTGAAGTTTTGTAGGAATTTCGTCAGATTTTCCTCCATGTTTGTTTGAAAGATGGGATCTTTCATCAGTTCTTGCATCAATTGATCATCATCGGTATCCTCATCATCTTCATCATTGAAATACAAATCGGAAACAGTTCGAATTTTATTTGGCGACTTTTCATGCTCTTCCTGGTCCTGATCATCACTTTGCGTGTCGGATTCTTCATCCGATTGTTTGGCATCTTTAAGGTTCCCTAACTCGTTGATCAGAAGCTTGAAGATTTTCACAAGCGCTGGAATACTGATCCATTGTTGATTGCTGTTGGCTTTTGAACGTGTTGTTCGACCTTCAGCGTTTTCATTGATCACTAAATCCTTAATAGTAATGGATGTAAGTCGGTTATCTTGCGTGGTAACACCATATTCGAATAATTTACACAGCGCCATTGTAGTAACCTTCATTTCATACGATCCGAAGAAAAGCTGTTGCCTTGTCAGCCAATTTGAAAAAACAAAATGCATGGCAGGTTCGCCAGTAGGGCCAGGCACAGTACTTAAAAAGTTCAACACTGCATCCATTTGAGTGAGAAACAGATGAGCGAATATCACAACTAAACTCATTATCACTTTCAGACATACAACCAGCTGCATTTTACTAATGACTGCTTTAAGCAGAAGATCAATACTTTCTCCGAGCATGTTACCCATTTTCATAATTATCGTGATTACCAAGCGTCCTATTTGACCAGCAGTTAGTTCACTATTGCGTGGATTCAACAGCATTTCTGTGACCTGCATTATATACTTTAGTCCTTCGCCGTTTTTATACGCACAGATTTGTTCGGGCGAAATATAGACAAATGCTCGTAAACATTCGCCGCCGCTCACCATGACCGAGTGATCATCGGATCGAAGAATGCAATGCACTGCGGCTGGGAAGGCGTTTTCAATTAAATTATCACTGAGTGGGGGTTGAGAGTATTTAACAATAGTTGCCAGTACATCAAGAGCGATTTCTTGGTTTGCCCTTCGTGCTTGGTCACCTTGCAAGTTGAATATGCTCACCTACATTAGAAAAACATAACATGGTTTTAGTCACGGTAATTGAAAAACTTACCAATGTAGGGATGATTTTCTCTTGCAGAGGTTGCAGGCACAATGGATTCTGTGAAAGAGCTTTTAACATATCCTGAACTAATTCAAGTATGAAAGGATCTTCTGGATACTTTAGGAAAATTGCTATCGTCAGTGGAATCACTTTAGCCTGCACTGAAGCCGCGAAATTATCGTCAAACTGGAAATATTTTCTTCTTATGGAAACAATTCTTCAAATTACGAATATAGTTTTTACCGAAATAATAATGGTGAGAGCTTCTAAGAGTAACGACAGTACAGTACTTTGTGATTCACCAATCATTGCCATGATGCCATCAACGAATCCATTTAGTTTCGAAAGTATTATGAGACCGCGATCGTCTTCGGATTTGTGAATATTTGTAACAAATCCATAAATGGCACTGCATAATCGATCAAAAACAGGCAATGTCAATGTTTAACTCTCATTTTTCCGCTTGCAAACTTACCGTACTGCGCATATTTTCAACACCATAGGTTTATCCTGTGATAAGCTATTTAATGTAGCATCAAGTATTTCCTCTAACATCTGTGGGTTATATAGTTTCGACTTGGAATAGGCACTTAAAGTCCATAGGCAACGTCCTAGTAGATATGGTGAGGTTTGGTAATTCATTAGATTGCGTACCAATGTTAGATAGTTTAGCAAGTCAAAGTTCTCGCTTCCTAGTATCAATTCTTTGAACGTGTGAACGGCAACCATGGAAGCTTCGTGGATTTTCCACCAATTTGGATTGCCAGATGTTTTTTCAGCTTCGGCCACGTTCACGTGCCGTGTGAGTGCTTCCGAGAGTGATGCAAATGACTTGGTACCAAATTCTTCATTAATTGACTGAAAATTGCAAAATAAATAAACGGCGCATTGCATTAGATGAGCGAGGAAATTTTGTGATAGTGCGGTATTTTATGAAATTTAAACAATGTCTATCATATCTTACTATAATATATATTTTATTTCCTTAAAAGATTAAATTTAAATAATTCGAGATAATGAAATGAAATACGGAAATACTAAATAATCTGGAACACTTTCGTGCAGAACAATAGCAATGCCCACTATGGGTTAGTGCTTTTTAAAGTTTAATATAAATTCGACATCAGGTCAACTAACAAATAATCAATTAAAGTAAATAAGAAGTTTTTGGAACCATTTTCATCAAGCGTCATAAATTATCCACAGGATGGCGGAAAAATTGGACTTCAGATTCAGAGAATTGGTGTATTTCAAATAGCAAGAACATAATTCAGCAACAATGAACCAAACTAAGTATTTTAGTCCGAAAAGAGGGATAGTAAAAAATGCTTTCGGAAAGCAACACCACCAAAAATATTCAAAACAATGAAGCTATTCAAATAAAATGATTTAAAAGGTCTAGAACTGACAATGAAATCCTGAAACTGAAAGGAGAGATACGGGAGATGTAAAAATATGGTTTGGCGATTAAGAAAAGACCCTTCTTTGACATCAACGAAAGATAAAGAGGACCTCGAATCCAATGCGGACATCTTTTCAACCAGAAGACTTTTGACTAATTCGATATTAAACGGCAGAATTTGCTGGAAGACATAAAAGGAGAAATAATAAGAAGAAAACCTATTCGAGGCAGAAATTTGGACATGATAAGGACTGACTACATTCTAACTGAAGGTATTATGTCCGGGCTGCTGTGTCAAAAATATTTTTATTTTGTCGAAGAGGAGGCAGTACATAAGGAGACTACACCAAATGCTTCCCATTATCTGCGTTTTACCAAACAATATTTTGATGAGGAGCAATGGGAAGCTATCATGCATTCTCAAAACTAATTTTTATATTATGTTCGGGATCTAAAGCCCGAGCTGGATGTCAGGATTTACTTAGACATATTGGGGAACGTTTCTTTCCTTAAGTAGATGAAAATATGTCCATGAAATGATGCAAGACAAGAGCCGTCTATTAAACTCCTGATTAATTAATAAAATTCAAGTTCTGGACAGTGTTACTAATACTAAATCTTCTGATTTTAATCTTATGAAGAATTTATGGGCTGACATTGAGCAGGCTATTCACAGAACAAAGCTGTTTTCTATCGGCGATTTTAGGAATATAGTGGAGCTCAGATGGAAGTGAATAACGCAGTTTTCCTGCATCCACAAAGATCTCACCACGGTAAACTTCCAATACACTGGTGGTTATCTGTGCTGAAAAGTGAAACGGATGTCACATGTTCCGATGGGAGGCCCAACGAGTTCACACTTGGCAAAATTAGCTGATTGTAAATTAATGTCTGACTATTAAGGCAGGAAAGGCACCAAGGAAAGATGAAATTCCAGAACCCGTGTGACTTTCGTCGGCCTCTTAAATCCCGCAGTAGAGTAAGTTGTTTTTACAAGTAAATTTTAATAAGCAATCAAAGAAATCAAACATCTCGAATAAAGCCTGGTTGCTTTTGTATTATTGTTTGAAAGCTCGAAACATATATTATATTTGGCTTCAAACACGAGTTTTTGACAGTTAGTCTCGAATTCACATTTCGGTTCTGTGTCATAGAACCGAACTTACGACTTTCTTTTTTCCGGAATTCTCCAAGCGCGAATTGAGATCTTTGCAAAACTCTTCTGTATTAACAAATTACAATCAGAAATTAGTACCATAGGATTTCAAACTGTGGTGCGACAGTTGATTTTTCACTTTTGGCTTGATCTGCTCCTTCTACGTAACCTTAGTGAAGGAGTATTTTGAGGTTGTTTTCGTCTGGAGACAAGCTGGCCCGATCAAGTCTGGCGGGGACCTATCTCCATGGCAGTATAGCTTACAAAGAGGCTCATATTTCTGAAAATACACTTCCGCATGACCTGTTGTTTTCCTGCTGATTACTCTGGACGTCAAGAATGCATTTCATTTGGATCGATGCGTCGAAATACTGGTACCTTTAAAATAGTTTGTAGGTAAAAGAATATCTGATAACAACTAAAGAATTGCAGACGACTCTACGAGATGAAGGAAGGAGCGATGGAAATTGAAACAGTCCAGGGCTCTCTCTTCGACCTGACTACTGAGATTTGAGCTGACACAGAAGTTGCGTTTGATCGGCTTTTTGGTCGATGTTTTGGTGCTAGTCGAAGGACATACGCAACCCATGCTAGAATACGGGACAGGAGAGCTCCACCTACAAAAACATTCTTTCATAGACTACTAGCACAGCAGATATCTCAATTCCATCCGCAGAGGAAAACGCCAAAATTATCAATATGCAGTTGACGCCCTAACTTATTTGTCACAAATAAACCCTGTAAAAGCCGTAGTCGATTGAAAATTACTTGACTCTGCAAAAATTATTTTTGAAAGAGAGTATAAAAAAAATGCACAACAAAGCAAGCAAGTAAGTAACTTTATTTAAAAATTCTTACAATCATTTTGGGCACAACTTCATTAATTAAAAGTGTAAGAAGACCAACTTAAAATGGGAAAAGCAATAATCCGTCGTTCCCGTAATGTAAAGTAGCTAGGAATATCCCTTGATGGGACAATGAGATTCAAGCCTCACCTTTGAAACAGCACCAAAAAGTCTACAGCGCATTCGATTTTAACTCCGCAAGCAAGTAAGGCTACACATCGAAGGTAACTCAATTCTTTATCAAACATAGATGAGACCCAATATCATCTGACATGTTTCATAACAGCCAAGATAAAGATATGGCACTCTACGCTAACAGCTATTGGGCTTTAATCCTTGAACGAAATTCCGCTATTACAGCGAATACTATATGAAGAATTAATAAGGCAGACTAAAAATCCTTGTCATTCAGATACTAGGCTACTTAGGTACTAATGCTACTAGTGAACATTTCAACGAACGGATGCAGAAAGTATTCAAAGGTACAGCAGCCTTTCATCGGGAGAAGTTGAGCAGGCCAAGCTGGTATATTTGTGGAGCTGTGAACAAAGAAGGAGTACTCTGAACTGATCGAGACGCACTGGGAACTTGACGAAATATTGGATGAAATACAAAAGGAAATAAAAGACTCTTGGCGTGCAAAGATCAATAGACAAAAAGAAAACTACCAACAAAGCGCCTGGAAACAAGCGCATCACCTCAAAGGCGGCAAACCATGGTTTCATGGCCAAAATTTGTCAAGCAAACAACTTCGAACCTATGCACCTACTGCAAACAGGCTGATGATATAGACCACCGCATTTTTAACTGCTCCAGATATAGGGAAATCAGTGCAAAATATAAGCTTTTCAAACATTACAACAAAATCCACAATCTCATAATCACAAATAACATGAACCTCCTGGGGGAACTTGATTCTTTCCTATCAGAAACGAACATCATCATCTAAAACCCCCATATTCCTATAATATTGAAGAAATAGCAAATGCAGATATATCAAGCACGAAAATAACATTCAACATCAACTATAACCACACAAAGAGCGATAAACGCTGGCCAGTGCTACAGTGACAGGGCCAATATCATCGGTTGTTTTTTAACCGATCCTAAGGAAAAAAAAATCATTCACTCGTTTACACATTGAATTTTGCAATTGTTGGCAAAGAATTTCTCTTCTTTTTGTGTACACAAGGCTTCGTAAACGAGTAAATACTGTTGATCAGTTTAGAAAAGTATTAGAAGCGACTGTGAAGAAACAAATTTTTCGGATGATTTCGGATGATTATTGTATGATAGTGTACAACAGTGTGTCAGGTCCTAATTTTTTAACCAAGTGAAATTTATATGTTATCTTCAGATGTCACCGGATTGCCGAGCAATCATGTAAACATCACTGAACTTTTTGATGAAGACAGTGTATATAATGAAGCTCTGCCAAAACACACAAAAAATTGTTCGAGCACCATAAAAATTGTGCTTCAAGACCAACTACAGATTATCAGTAAACTTGTACGCTGAACAGTCTATTGCTGCTGATCCTAGCGGACAATTGACTCGTTGTAAACTAGTTAAGAAGGAAAAGATAGAGAAATTTATGGGAATTCAATTGGTGAGTGCCATCATTAAATTTCGAACATCAGAATGTAACTGTAAGCGTTACCCTATTTTTACTATCTACTGATGCACATGATAAAAATATCATGTTTCATGTCAATATTACATTGCTGGAATTTTGTAGATAATACGGTGGAAAGAGACGTAAATGATTGCTTATAAAAGGTCTAGCCCATTTAAGACATTGTAATGAAAAATTGCAGAAAACTATAAACGCCAAAAGGTCGCGTTGTCGTGGACGAATCGATGGTGTTTTTTCAAAGGCCACTACTGATCCGACAGTATAACTCAAACAAAACTTAGAAGTACGACCTAAAGATTTGTAAGGGAACAACTGTTGATAGATATATTGGAATATAGAAAGTGTATACTGGCCAGAATTCCAAAGTGTCCAATCTTGATAAACTCGGAAGCGTTGTCGCTGAGCTGTGTGGCGAACTTTTAGGCCAAGAAAGAATTTCAGGTGCGCAAGTTTAAATTGTCGTTTTTTCATGAAAAATACGCAAATATTTAAGAACAATGGCAAAACATTTTTTATCCAAAGTATTGGCCCTCGCTTTCTACACATTTTATCCATGTATCGGGCAACTTATAAATACCATTCCATAGGAAAAGTTTGAGAAGTTCGTAGTACACTACTCCCTTCTGATCTTGGCCCAAAATTCGACATGTTTAACACGAAAAAGAAGTATGCTACTAACTCGTAAAGTAAGTACGTAAAATTTATTGAGACTTTAAACAAATTGACAGTGAGAACTTAATGACTATTTAACATTTGACATTGTTTAGCTGTCAAATACACTTGGACGGTTTGGATATGTTTTACATATAGAGATAGACGTTTTAGATTATAAGGAGGTGCCATTCGCTCTTATGGCTTATTTAGTGAGACAGCTTAATATATAAATTACTTTAAAACTTATGATTACATAAATGTAAAACTAATCCTATTCCTAACTATAATTAAAACTAATGCTATGCCTATTCTTATAAATAATCTAGGTTAAAGAATTGTTACGTCTATTTTAGTGTTAACATGTTGCATTGAAATTGTATTTATTGTCATGTACGCAGGCAACGTCTATACTCCCCTCCCGTCGGTACTTAACCAGTAGGTTCCTGGGAGGATGGACGTCCCGTGCCCGCCACTTGGAGTTAAGTTAGATGGCAAATTAGAATAGGAAGGCGTTAGCTTAACACTTGATTAACAACACTTAACACTTTTTTAACTTGAAGATTTTATATTATCTACGTTAGTGGCTTCAGCCCCGGTATGTATTAGGTTGGGATGAAACGGAAAACTGGTTTAATAGGGGCGTTTGGATTGAAGGAACTTGGGTGGTATTTGTCGAGGACATTGAGGGGACTAAGGTAATACGAATGATTTACAGTAGGGAATTCTAAGAGTGCGCGGATACTCCGGAGTGTGTGATCTCTCCACTTTTCTATGCGGATCTTATTCGTTGTTAGCATATAGTGGAGTATCGGTACAACCCCTGTTTCTTTGTACAGCACATTGTTCTTGAAGTATCTTTTCTTGGGTCGTCGATACTTCGAGAGACATTTCCTTAGAATTTTTCTCTCAAAGACTTGGAGGTCTTCGGCTGCCGTTGGTGACATTGTTAACCAAGCTGAGAATGTGTAGGTGATGATTGGTCTGACCAGTGTTTTGTACATCAGTACTTTCACGTGCGAGCCTACTGCTTTCGAGAGGAGAGTTTTCCTTGCATAATTGTTTGATTTCAGCCTGTTATTGAAATACACTCCTAGATATTTGATATTGTCTTTGAGAGGAATTAGTTTGGCTTCTATCTGAATTTGAAGATGTCTGCTTTGGGACATTGCTAACCTGTGTCCTTTACCACTAGCATTTCGGAAGCAAATTAACTCCGATTTGTTTGCATTGATTTCTAGTCCCCACTTATTTAAATATAAAACGGTGTTGTTCACAGCGCACTGCAGCTGGGTTTGAGCTAAAGTTGGGAGGGTATTGGTGGCGGTGAGTAGGATGTCGTCAGCGTACATGATTTAATCTAAGTTAGAGCTGTTTGGTCTAGGGGTATCATAGAGGAAGAAATTGAACAGGGGGGGACCAAGGATAGAATCCTGCGGGACCCCAGAATGAATTGGGATGGGATTTGAAGTGATATTGCCTACTTTTATTTGCGAGTTTCTGTTTGATAGGAAATAATAAAGGATTCTAAGGACCGGGACTGGACATGACAACATTTTCAGTTTGAACTTGAGCCCGTTGATCCACGCTGAGCCAAATGCTTTTTTAAGGTCAAGAGCGCATGCCACTGTGCACTATTTCTGCTGTAGATTCCTGGTGACTTTGTTGTGTAGCAACATTATTGCTTGCTCTGTGGACCGTCCGCGCTCGAATCCAAACTGGAAATTTGGAGTCAGGGGAAAGTAAACGTTATTAAAACTTCGAAGGATTATCTTTTCTAAGATTTTGCCAATATTTGATAATAAAGGAATTGGCCAGAAGTTGGAAATTCTGCCCACGCAATTGGGCTTTGGTATAGGAATCAGTCTGCTATCTTTCCATGGTTGGGGGAAGTAACCGTTGTTGATGCAGTTGTTATATATTATATTCAGGAAAGAGGATATAATTTTCCTACACTTTTTGAGGACTATGTTTGGGATTCCGTCGGGACCATGGGATAGCTTGTTATTTATTGTACGGAAGATTTCTTTAACTTCCTTTTTCGAGGTAAAAAAAGTCGTCAAAAATTGGATGCTGTAGAGAAGTAGCTTTATTTGAACTGGAGAATATGGTAAGGTAAGAACCTTCATATCCTTCAGATATAACCTGAACTTCGGTATTGATTTTATTGTTTAGAGCTACGTAAGGAGACTCACGCCTTCGGTATAGGTGCCTGAAGTATCCCTCCCAAGTGCCGATTTTGTTTGAAGGAGCATTGAAAACCACATTGCCTTGCCGTATGGGATCTTTATCAGGGTTGTATTTGGAACTCTTGCGACCCGTGATTTGTTCAATGGTTTTAAATACGTCTGATGATGGTCTCAGAGATCTTAATCGGTACTTATAATAATTACTTACATATTCCTTGATGTATTTGTGTATTTCTCGGGAAATTGAGGAGATCTGGGTTTTTAATTCGAAATACTCTGCGTTTGTTCTATTGTACCTTCTATGAAAAATTCGTTTCAATCGTTGGAGCATATGCTTTAGAATTTTTAACAAGTGGGTGGTTGGCTGACTCAGATACCGATATAGCGAGCTGCTATATCGGTGTATATAGCATATAGCTATAGGAATTAATGCGGCTGTTGGTGCTGATACATGCCTGTCTATTTCAGCGTTTGAGAGGATCTCATTTTCCGGTGGTAAGTTTGGAAGCAGGCCATAGAGATCGTTACAGAAGTGTGACCAATCTATTGATTTGAATGGTCTGTAGTGAGGAGGACAAGTAGGAATTGGAATATGGGTTTTGAGATTTATGTTCAAGTGCAGCCCGTGGTGGTCAGACAGAGAAGCAAATGTATATATGAGTTTATGGGATCAGAGATTAGATTTGTGTTGTTGGTGAAATCACCCCAATGCTCGCGTCTGGCATTCATGTCACCTCCAATCAGGAATGAGTCGTGAGATGCCGCTGCTATAAGTATCTTATCGAGGGTAGTGGGGATTAGGGAACCTGTGTTACACGGGAAATATACGGAGCCAATCAAGATTTTCGCTGGAGTTTTGTTCGGTCGCTTAGTGCGGAGTGTCGCTAAGGTACACGAGGAGCTGCCTTGTTCGAAGGTTATTTGGTAGACATCTAAATCATCACTACAAATTATGGCTGTGCCTCTGCCAGTATCGTTACGAAGGACGTTGTAATAGTCCACACGCACTTTGTGGTGAGATTTTAGGAGAGTTTCGTTCAAAAGTAGGATGTCAAGATGGAAAGATTTGATCAGGTCCGCTAGGAATAGACTCTTGTCATGGGAGATTAAGGAATTAATATTAAGCGAGAGAATGATTAGCCTACTTCCCACCATAAAGATTAAAGTAGAAGTTTAAGAGAGCCATTGGGTTATCTTGATCAGGCGTGGACTCAAAGGCTGGACGAAAGGAACGGATTTTCGAGAAGAGTTCACTGGGAGATATCCCGAGCCAGTCGATGGTTATTTTTTGTATGTAATCCATGGGATTAACTGTTGTTGATGTCTGTAGAGATGTATGGATTGCTTGTCTGGCTATTTCAGAATAAGTAGCCGTGGAAGTGATGGAGGGAATATGTTCTGGGGTATTGGAGAATGGGACGCTACGCTGATGAAAAGGATGCGGTATGTACTCAGGATTGAAATTTGTTCTTTTTGTTTTAATCTCCCTAGCTCTTTCCACCATTCGCTTTCGTTCCGGACACCCGGAAAATTTTGCGGGATGACCGTGTGTTTTGCACATGGTACAAAATGGAGCCAATTCAGGTTTCTCTATTGTTTTACGAGGACATTCCTGTGATATGTTCCATCACCGCACGCTACACAACGCGGGTTGAAGTCGCAGTTGGATGACACGTGTCCGAATCGCTGACAACGGTAACACTGTACCAGTTCGCTTCTTTTAGGGCGTTCCCAGGTAGCCCGTTGGTGCAACACATAGCGCAATCTAATTAGCGCGTTTTTGTCGCCTTCCGAGGAGACCGTGATTCAGAAGAGGTCAAGGTCAAGCATATTTGCTTTCCACCACGATGTTGTAAGCGGCGACACAGCTTCGATTTTCAGTTCTGGAAGCTGGTTTTGGATATCTTCACGTATAGAATCTGATCCGAAGTCAGAACTTACACCTCTTACAGAACTTACACCACGAACTTTTTTTTCTTTTGGAGTAAACGGGTACCCTACAGCTGAGGTAGATTTGATTAGATTTAGGACATACTCGAGTGCTTCCAGTTTTTCCACCGATATTTTCAAACGAGCGTTTGACAGTCTCGTTATTCGATAACTTGATCGATTACCGTCTGCTGGAGTGAACCTGTCTAAAATATCTTTTAGTACAGTCGCCTTGACTTGCTCTACAAAGATTGGGGGGTACCACACTTTGTAGGTGCGTTAACGTTAGTATTAACTCCGCTTGATCTATTGTTTGCCAAGGCGCTAAAGGGATTAACATTAGGAGCAGAGTGATCATGGGAGGATACCGGGACTTTTTGCTTATAACTAATTTCCCCTTCGCTAACACAAAATCATTAATCTTACTGTTTATCAGATGAACGTCCTTTGTAAAGCACGATGAATTGTCTGGCACGCCTTCCACCTGCATCATGGTGGATGGGAGTTCCTTGCGGGCCGCTTTCGTCCTTGGTTGTTCGGTTGTTGTATCGGTCGGGCTACACAATGTTGCCAATTTTCCCGTAACGTTTGAAATCTCAGACGCTGTGTGGGGGATTATCCCACAATGTAAGTTTGGTTGTAAATCTTCCTGCAGGTTCTGGAATCAAATGGCAAGTACTATTTTCGTTGTGAATATTTTCGAAGGGTGATTTAGCCGAAATACTTCTAAATTTAACTTTTTTTTTGCAAAGAAAATCAAAATGTCAATCTTGACGTCTCGATCAAAAAACTTAAACGAATCTGACGTTTTGCAGCAGGCAGTCTTATAAAAAAATGGCACTTTGGGTTCGACAAGTTTTTTCAATAGGTTTCGTGCGCCATCTCTTGACAACAAAACGACATTTTAAACTTGCGCACATGATAGTTATTGCTGACAATTCGTACACAAGTATTCCAATAGCTGAATATCTGACTACTCTCAAAACCAATCTTGGTTGCAATAACTCTGAACATTGTCGTTCTTAGCAAGAACAAGAAGCTTAACAGAGGAGACAACACGGCGGCTCAGAAGGAACATGTAAATGTATCAAACTTGAAGGACAAAAGAGATGTTCTCATTATCTCAACTTGCCATGGTGATGAACAGACTATGAGTACTAAGAAAATAGTATGACTAAAACCAAATATGATATGAGTTAGTCCGTTATCATTCTCAAATTCGTAAAAGTGTTATATGGTACAAAAAGGTTTCTGTTGATGTGATTTTTGTGATGAGCAATTGTAATAAAGCAAAAGCAGATTCGTTGCAACGTCAACACGTTGAATGCCACGCCAATTGCACAGGAATTATCAGTGGCGCTACGCTGAATTTTCTATTATGCGATACATATAATATCGAACCATTATCCGCAATAGATAAGTTACAGTGGATAACTATGTTTGGCATGTTAATTGCGACGGGGGTCACCGGTGATCCCCGAAGAAAGATGGCTGGTAAACTTCAAAGACAAAGTTGTACGTGTTGCTACAAACAGGCTGCAACCAATAAGGCAAAAAGAGTTTTTGCAAATATATGATATTGCACTAAACCTTCTTGCTTCCAATGTTTCCAAAAAGTACATGTATGACTTTTTTTTATCGATATTAGATATGTTAATACAATTTCCCGTGCTATATTTTCTTATTTAACCAACATTTGCTCATCTCATACTAAGTAATAAAACATTCAAAAACCTTGAAACAATTGTATTTGCCGATTTTTGACGCTTTTGTATTTTGAGACCTATATAAAAAAAAAAACATTGATTATTTCGCTATGTCCTGCCTCTATTTTTAATCCTTATTAAATGTCCTGCCAATTCCCAATTGCCAAAATATGAGTCTGCTCAATATGTTAACAGCTCCTGATATCTTAGAAATGGCATGGCTGTACAGATCATATACCATCAGCGGACTGTTATGGACAATTTATGGTCAATAAGTGTCCACAGAGTGTTACTAAATAGAGCATAGTTGATATGCGATAAAAAATATACTATTGTTTAATAAGTAAGAATAAGTGGATCGTACTAACTTATTTAAACAAAAATGTGTTCAGAATTTCACAACAATTAAGGCAACCCGGTGGTTGAGCATTTCCAAAAAATCAATTTAATTTTTGCAATATTTCCAAGGTTTAGATTTTGATGAATATGCTGTCAAATTTTTATAATAATTTTGAGTTAATCAAGATTTCCACACATTTCAGCAGGAAGTAGCAAGCGGTTGCTCTTCGTAGAGAGCGGTTGCTCTGTCTCACGTATCTATCGTTCGCAGCAATACACCTACTCTAATCTATCATTAAAATTTGAATGAATGAATGAAATGACAAAAATCTTGACCCTGAATGAAATATATAAAAACTGCAACATAGGCCGTCGAAAGCATCGTTTTTAAAAAGTAGTACGAGAAAGAAGCGAAATGAATAAGGAATCAAAACATCTTGCTAACGAAGTATCAGTGTCTGATGATGGTGCTGGGCAAAACGTGTATGCTATTATTAGTTACTCCTATCCGTAACTCCTTTGTTCGATACATGATGTTTCTCGATGATTGCTAGTTACATCAATCAGTGAGTATCGTATCGTTTCTGTGGGTTCACTCAAGGGCCTTGACCCAGCCAACAAAACCAGAATTATAATCACTCTAATTCATTTCAGAATTTACAATAAAGAAGACTAACACCCACTGTCATTAAACAACCGCCGTGGTACTTGTGCATTAACGAAATTTGTGGTTACGCCCGTTTTTGGCTCATTGGAAAATCTATATTATTCAATTTGATTCAATAAACTTAGTAGAAGAATTCAAAGTGTCCAGTAGCGTTGCGATTAAACGCAGAGCAATGTCTATTCAACGCTGACACTAATAGTTCCACCGAAACACTTTACTTACCGTGAGTACGTCTTGCCCCGACAATCGAACAGTCAAATCAACACCAGCATCATCTTCATCCTCAACAAATTTTTCCGGATCAATATTCCACAGTTCGATTTGCTCTTCAGTGACCTGAATATAGACAATAATAATATAGATCAAATCGGCCAGGACGTTGCTAATGATCGATCGGAACTTTCCACAGACAATGATACATTGAATGAATTCGAAAATTTGGATGATCATGGTGGTAAAATTGGAAAGTTCATCATCTGAAAATAGTAGCAAAAAAGAAGTAACGCGATTCTTATATCCAAACTCCTCATTACCATCATCATCTGTTGAGGGGAAAGGACTCTGATCAGCGTTGTTCACAATCACTTTAACGTAAATGTCGGCGGTTTGAGTCAGCAGTTGCCAAATGGGTGTGAGAATTTGATTCATGTACGGTTGAATGTACTTTCGCATATCGGTAACCAAGAATGTGAGAACTGGAAAGCAAAATGTACTCATTTCGCTTGTTCCAAAACAATTAGCTCACATACCTTTAACAATTTCCGTTTTCAGCACAAAATTTCCAATCGGACCGTTGTTAACCGACAAATTATATATGAGTTTCTCCATGAATTTTGGCAAGACCGAGTCTATGATTGCTGTCTGTTCCTGTTTATTGGTCATAATGTAAATAATCGAAGAGAAAAGCGGTTTCAAAATTTTAATAGCGCACGTTCGCGTCCTAATGTTGTACGTCTGTTCGGCTTCGAAGATTCTGTAGACTTCCGACAAGATGATCGGACGAATGTCCTTCATCTGCTTGCCCTCGTATGTGATTTCTGCGAGGACTTGCATAGCCCCGTGTATCGAGTCCTCGTTCCCTCCTAAACACTTGATTATAACGTCGAACAGTTCGGTCCAGACATCAGGCCAGTCATACGTTGCTATCGTCGAAATGGTGTAGGCGACCGACGAGCGAATCTTGCTGTTGGGATCGTACAATCCATTCGGGAGGATATTCCGAATTGTTTTCTTGGCTTGATCGGACGCTATCACATTTTGCCCATTATCGTCTTCGTTCCAATGCTTTTCTACGTAACGTGTCAGCATGATGCATGCCAGCTGCCTTAATGGTAGGTCAAAGGATTGATTCATGATAATTTCGGCTAAGTAGACACCATAGCCTGTGAATAATTGCAACCGAGCGGTAATGGCAATAGGGAATCTACACAAGTGCTTGCTATACCTTCCGTGAATTGCAATTGCTTCATGCGACTTTCAGCTGATGTCCTGACATCGGTATCCGAGCTGAGGATGTTTTGCAACTCTTCGAGCAACGCTTGCTTTATGGAATCCGCATTTTGAAATGTTAGCGACATTTTCTATCACGTTTTGCCACGAACCTTTCAATTTTACACCTTGGGATGCGAGAAACTAAAACTAATCACAGTAAACCGGGCGTCAAAACCGCACACAAGGTCGCCACAAAGAAGTTGTTCTAGGTTAGAAATTAATGCACTGGAAAAAATGCCATTTGCGCGGAAAACTTGTCCGGTTGACATTTCAACAGCTGACTTAGGTGTCGTTTTGTTTTGAAAGGAAAAGTTGGTTGATGGTATGGGTTGGTTTGCAGCTTCGGTTACTTGGTCCGAAATGTTAACCCTATATTGCAGTGATTGCAAGATTTTAAATGGGAAATTGAATTGAACAAATGTCGATTGATAAGGGAATCAATGATACATGCATTCGTATTCGCTTAGATCACTATTCGTATCTAAACATTAAATGTTTGTACATAAAAAAATGCAAGCAGCAGGTCCTTTCCACCGACCACTGCAACCAAGGTTAAGATAGCTGAGGACAAACGCAACATATCCAGGAAAGTATCGTAGAAATAACCGAGAGAACCCGGAGACTAGAACTGTTTGAACTGTTGAAAATCCATGAGCAGAAGTCAATTGTCTTGCGATCTGGTTCGTCATTATTAATATTTAACCGCCACTGTGGATGGGGGAGGCTAGAATACATCCACAGTAACCCAACTTGTCGTAAGAGGCGACTAATGGGAACACAGCACCGAACCCGGACTATGATTTGACTCTCGACTTTATTTGACGCATGTGGGCTGGCGGCCATGATATTCTGGACCTAGTCGCTTTCTGCGCGGTACCGCCGGGGTGAAACCCGTGCGCGAACGGCTCCAGGCTAATATCACGCCGTCTCCGTCCCGATAAAACCTTGGCAGGCCTCAGAGTACGTTCAAAGCTCGCACCATTGAGTTGGTGGTGTTGGTCCGGTTGAGTCGTACTTCCGATTAACGCTGATCTGGCTCTGAGCACCTGACTCCATAAGGGCTGGTGCCAACCCTCGCATGGCCTTCCTGCTTGCATAGATAACCATGGGATCATTAAGGCGACTACACATCCGAGCGGAGATAGCGGCTCTGAGGGGGGACCCTTAAGAACAAAATGAAGAAAAACAACAACAACAACAACAATAATAAACAGAATAACGCAGAGGAGACGAACAAACGAGCCGATGAACATAATTCTGACAACCATAACGATTATCTTGGCGTGTTTTCCCGTAGTGGAAAAACCTTGCGTTCACCACCACGGTCTCATTCAGCCCCAAGCGGAAGGAGCAGTGATGGGCCGGTAGTAAATGCGGCTCCGGAGGTTTACGACCACCTCACTCTTAAGATTGCTACTGCTGAATCGACCTCAGTAGGAGGAACGCAGACCATAGAACGTAAGCCCCCGGAGGAGAAAGTCGGCGAAAAAGACCTGATTGTTAAGGAGGTTATCGCGGAGAACCGTTCCGAGGAAGAACGGTTGACTAAAAAATGTTATGCGATACTCAAACGTATGCAAGGAGCGTGCATAAAGCAAAAAACAATCAGTAAAGATGTAAAAAATGGAGTGTTTGAGCTCGAAGACCTCTTGGAATGGGTTTGCCACTACAGGAGACTCTGGAAAAAGTTGGAAGAAGAACATCAAGATCAAACGGTGCCCGTTAAAGTCACCCAACCTTTCCTTCCCAGTATCAAGAGGACTGCTGCTAGCCCTCTCGAGAGCGAACAGGAGAAAAGGCGTAAAGAGAACGTTGAGCCAGAAAAAGAAACGCCACAAAGAAAAGACGCTTTCCAACTCATGATATCTAAGGCGGCAAAAAAATCTGCAAAACGCGAACATAGGCTTGGCCAAAAAACAGTGCCTGTTCAAACAACGACAAAGACCGTGGATAAACCAGCAAGAAAAAAGCGAAGAGCCCTCGGGGACGCCATTCTTGTGAAGCCCACCGACGGAAGGAGCTATTCCGACGTTCTACGCGATATCCGCAAGAACGTCAAGCCGGAGGAAACAGGGACGATTATTAAAACTCTACGATCGACGAGGTCCGGAGGGCTACTCGTCGAGTTTGGAGCGGACTCCTCCGATAAATCGATATTCCGCGACAAAATAAAGGACGTCCTTGGGGCAAAAGCCACCGTCTCTACCTTGGAGCCAAGAGCTTCATTGGAAGTAAGGGACCTGGACTGCATCGCCGATCCGGCTGAGGTCGAAGAAGCCATTCAAAAAGAGTTCCCTGGAATAACTGTATTAAAAGTAAAGCTTTCTCCAGAGAATCGCCGAGGGCAAAGGCTGGCCATACTCGAAGTAACGGAGAAAGATGCTACACAACTCCTGGCCAAAGGAAAAATAAAAATCGGCTGGGTGGTGTGCAAAATTCGCCGCCGCGCCATCCCAGTACGATGCTACAGGTGCCTTGGATACGGGCATACCACTTCGAACTGCAAGGGCCCTGACCGTAGTATGCTTTGCTTTAAGTGTGGAGCGCCTGGGCATAAGAAAATAGAGTGCGTTGAGACTCCGCGCTGTTTGCTATGTAATCATCTTAACTCTCAACCGACAGAGCACCTTCACGTTGCAGGAACAGGCGCGTGCCCAATCTTTAGAGAGGCACTAGCAAAAGTAAAAGCAGCTCTAAGGTGATGATCAGGACCCTTCAAATTAACTTGCACCGTAGCGTCAATGCACAAGATCTGTTAGAGCAGTTCGCCAGAGAGAAGGGAGCTGATCTGCTGCTGCTGAGCGAACAACATCGAAATAAGGCCTCACCAGCCTGGTTCTCCGATGACTCCCATACTGCTGCCGTTTGGGTTCGTGGCAGCATGCGACTCCAGATCCAAGGTCACGGCCGAGGAGACGGTTTCGTGTGGATTCGGTGCTCGGGTATAACGATTTTCAGCGTATACCTGACGCCGAATGAGTCAATGCCATCTTTTCAAAATAGACTGGACGCGCTAGAGGATGCTGTTCTGAACACAGATGGCAAAGTACTCGTAGCAGGAGACTTCAACGCCAGAGCCGTTGAGTGGGGCATGTCTCAAACCGATCCCAGAGGGCAACGCATTCTGGACATGTCGTCGAGGACTGGGTTGGTAGTTTTAAATACCAGTAATGTACCGACCTTCCGGCGCTGGGGCTGCGAAGGAACAATCCCAGATGTGACATTCGCCTCGGAGTCCCTCGCTTCGAGGACGTTGAACTGGAGAGTACTCGAGGATTACTCAGCGAGTGACCACCAATACATCGCGTTTGAGATCGGCGATACCACTCCTCGCTCGTCTCAACGATCTTTCACTCCCGGGTGGAATATCGGAAAAATGGACGTGGAGACTTTCGCCAATGTGATTCTAAAAGGCGGAACGACATCGGGATGCCCTTCGGGGAACGGAAGGGCTGGAGTCGAGCGAATAGCGGAGTCAACGATGAACCTTATCACTTCTGCCTGTAGCTCATCTATGCCTCGACGGAGGCCTCGACACGACAGGCCTGCTGTACATTGGTGGTCAAAAGATATCGCAGACAAACGAGGCGAGTGTCACAGACTTCGACGTGCAGCTCAGTGGTCGAGAAACGTAGAGGAAGCATCCGATAGGACAGCAGCATACAGATCAGCAAGGAAAGAACTCCGAAGACTCATCAACGAGAGCAAGGCACGCTGCTGGCGAGAACTTGTGGACGATGTGAACAGGGATCCATGGGGGCTCGGCTACAAGGTAGTGTGGCGCAAGCTCGGTACCTCACGGAAGCCGTATTTACTTCAAGCAGATAAGATGGACGGCATAGTGCAGGCGCTTTTTCCAACTCACCCTGTCCGTGTTGATGCTGCCCACGAGGTCGACTCAGGCGAATGTCCAGCGTTCACTAAAAATGAGCTGGGGGAAGCGGTGCTTTCTATGAAAGCTCGAAAGGCACCAGGACCAGATGGTATTCCATCCGAGGTGCTACAAATGGTCTTCCACGTTTGTCCTGACTTGCTGCTCAATGTGTTCAACGCTTGCCTGAGAGAAGGTGTGTTCCCATCTCGCTGGAAGGTGGCGAGGCTCACATTGATCAGCAAGGGAAAAGGGGACCCCGGGCTGCCACCTACATACCGGCCGCTTTGTATGCTGGACACAGCCGGGAAAGTGTTCGAAAAGCTCATCAAAAGAAGACTCACAGACGCAAATCATGCTGCAGGGGACCTATCTCCTCGGCAGTATGGCTTTAGAGCAGGGCGATCTACTTCCGATGCCATCATGGAAGTGGTGAATGCAGTCCGTCGAGCCGAAGCGCACAAAACTGAAAAACGAGTTGTCTTGCTAGTGACGCTTGACGTCAGAAATGCCTTCAACTCCGCCAGATGGTCGGATATTCTTGGCACATTGGAAAATTTTTTCCGATTGCCAGGGTATCTGACGCGGATTTTGAGGGATTATTTAAAGGACCGCAGACTGCTCTATGACACACAAGATGGGCGACGCAGTATGGAGATAACGTCTGGTGTAGCGCAAGGCTCCATACTGGGACCAGACTTGTGGAACGCCACATATGACGGACTATTGAGGCTTGAGCTGCCAGATGAGTCGTGCTTAGTCGGCTATGCAGATGATATAGCAGCACTGGTCGCCGGACGTACAGTCGAACATGCGCAGCGCAGACTGGGAGTGCTAATGCGTCAAGTGAGGGAATGGATGACCACCCGTGGGTTCAGTTTGACACTAGAGAAAACCGAGGTGGTCATTCTCACGAAGAAAAGAATTCCCACTGTAATTCCTTTGCAGATCGGAGATGCGACTGTTGAGTCTAAAGTCGCAATAAAATATTTGGGACTATTGATCGATTCCAAAATGAGCTTTTCGGAACAGATCAGGGCAACGGCGAAAAAGGCCGCGATGGGCGTCTCAGCTTTGAGTCGACTAATGTGCAATATCGGTGGGCCCACACCGAGCAAACGCCGACTTTTCATGAGTGCTGTACAGTCAGTGCTACTGTACGGCTCTGAGGTTTGGGCCGGAGCTCTCAGTAAGGAGCTGTACCGAAAGCGCTTGGCCCAGGTACAGAGACGAGGAGCTTTGCGGGTTGCGTCTGCATACCGCACTGTCTCTGAGTCGGCGGTGTTGGTGATCGCAGGAGTGATACCCATCGCCCTCCTTGCTAGAGAACGACGGAGAATTTATGACCGTAAAGTGGAGGGCTCAAGATATGCTGTCAACCGAGAAGAGAGGCAGCGCACAATACTCGAGTGGCAACAGTCATGGGAAGGCGACTCCAATGGCCGCTGGACTGCCCGCCTTATAGGGGACGTGGGATCGTGGCTAAATCGAAGGCACGGTGAGACTGATTATTACCTTACCCAGCTTCTTAGCGGGCATGGGTATTTTCAGTCTTACTTGCACAAGATTGGTAAATCACGGTCCCCAGACCGTTCCCAACTTCTTCCCCAACTGTTCAAATTGTTCCCAACTTCTTCAACTGTAGAAGGTGGAACAGGATGCGGCAGGACTTGTGGGAGGTGATGGGAGAGCTTTCTGCAGACAATCTGGTCGGAGAAATGCTGAAAAGTTTCGACAAATGGACCTGCGTGGCACATTACTCTCGGGCAATACTTATTGCCAAAAAATATTCGATAGATAACCTTGGGCGCCGGGTCTAGGGAGGTCTCCTTTCCAGCAGTCCTCCTCCATCCTGCCCCCTCCCGCTGGAGGGAGATTTCTCTAGACTGACGGCGCCCTAGCGCGAAGTAAAAAAGAGGCCTAGCCCGAAGTAACGTGTCAAACGGTTCCAGGCTAGGATCTCTTGACAGGGGGGGTGTTTAGTGGGTAGTCTGGTAGCATGCGCTGCTAGGAGTCCCACACTCCGGGCGTAAATTGAAGCCCAACCCAAAAAAAAAAAAAAAAATTTAACCGCCTAGCGGAATCCCTGAGGTATGACTTTACACTCCTTTCATTGATTGAGTCATTCCAACGCTTTTGAGAATTGCCGAAACACGAAGATCAACCGTTTTTTGGTGCCAATTGTGGGCAATTACCAGTATGAGTTTCTGCAGATATATTATTTTGGTGACTTCTGGATCGGAAAATCTTTCGTACAACTCATTCTTGTATCTAGCTAACCATTAATCTGCATCCATTTCGTTCCGATGAATTTTCTTAAGAAATATCTAATGGAGGCCAACAAAATTTTTTTTAAATTCTTACATAAAGCTCCATGCTAACGACTCATATTTTAAACAGATTATTACAAATGTACATGCGTCAAACTTCATTGTTGTATGTATGCGACTGGCTTTCAAAGTAGTAAGTTCGAATAAAGTTGCGTAGTCGTGAGCTCGATTAACGTTAAATCACGTTCGTTTCATTGCACGCTCTCGTCATTTGTGTGTCATTTTAAACGAAGTTTCTACTCATGATCTTATTCGTCTATAATTTCTTCCAAGACGTTAGTTTCTTTGTTTGATTTTCAAATTTTGTTTGCTGTTCACTGTCGTAAATCTGGAAGGAGTTGTACTGGAGTTTACGCAATAAATCAAAATAAAACATATTCTACGCCAACTATATACGATAGGTATACGATAATATGGTGAGGCTATTCCAATGGATTTGACGGCTTTGAGCGTCAAAATAATTTGATTTATCTAATTTTCCCCCTAATAGCTGTTCACATGTTTAGACATTTTAATGAATAGACCTGATTAATAAAGAATCACGTCAGAATATTGAAAAGTTACGCTATTGATCGCATTTTGGATGATTTAAAGCGATGATTGAAGTTATGCGAATACACAATTTAAGGTTCAAGCGAAATTTTAATTGAAATATGCACAAAAACTCATCAGTGAATCATAGTAAACGCTGGAAAATACGTTGCTGTTCAATTGAACGTTAGCATGCGTATAACAGCTTAGCAATAAGATAGAATCGTAAAAAACCAATTTCCCTGCTTTTACACGCATGCTTTCCAACTAGTAAAGGCATAAATACCTGAAATATAGCCTTTAATAATTTAATCGTAAGTTTGAGCTGTTGCTTAAACAATATTTTTACCACGCTCATGTTCGTCCGTGTTCGTTTTAAATGCTCTTAAGGCGATTAAAGTTCCGCTAGAAGATGTGTTGTTCATAAGAGTAAGTTCACGCTTTTACTCGAAATGATATATATGCGTCATATTTATCGAATTTTTTTGATTAATTTAACAAACTTTAAGTAATCAACAAACCATAATGCTATAAATATTGGACATTAACTATTCGAATTCCTACAAAGTATGACAAATACGTTAAGTAGCAAATTTACCACTCGTGCTCACCTTAATCTCTTGGCGTATCCGGGGTCCAAGTGGAGTTTTAGACCTTGAATACGTAGTTATTCGGGTCTAAGATAATTTATCCGATGTCGAGTATATGTCAATCTCATGAAGGAACGTAACTCGGGCCCTAAATACTTAATTTTCTCCTTCACGATGTCCCGAACCCTACAAATTCTACAAGTAGAAACCGAAGCCCGTCTTGCAATCCGAAGGTTATTATGTTTGCAGATGTCATACTAATACCAGCCAGTCACGCTCTTTCCATTTCCGCTGTACAGAAGATGCAAAAAGTAGTCGACGAAGCAGCAAGCTACTTAAAAGAGTGCATGCTCAAAATAAAGGACTCGAAATCGTAATCAACGCTAGCAGAAAAGGACATAGACTGGCAGTCCAAAAAACCAAGTCAATACAAGTGAGCATTGATGGCGAGGCGGCAACGCCTAGGAACATCATAAAATATTTAGAACCTATTGTGTCAATAGGTTCGAAATGAATCCCCACGCAAAAAGAGCTATACACTGAGCAGAAGGAGCAGCAGCGTCAGTTTCACTTCTCCTTTACTTCACATCCACTTTTTAAAATGTAAGGCTTCTTATGTAAAAAACCTTAGTCCGGCCCACCTCAGTTTGGGTGAGTATTTTATCAATAGAGGGCGAAATCGGGTGGTATATAAAGGGACAAGAAACGATTAGCCAAGCGGCGGACACATGACTCACCACTAATTCGGAACCTACATATGCAACAATACTCCTTGCTCCGTAAATCCTTACTTCATCTTACCACCAATTCTCGAAGAATATCAACCCATCGCCGAATTCCTACATAGTCCCTCAAAACCGGATTCAACGGATCAAACAACGGCAGACAATACCTATACGTGTTGGAATGAATTAGTTCCTAACGTAGCGTAAACATAAAGAAGTTTCCCAAATATCTCTTCATACCCAGGAGGTCAGATCGGATGGACATGCGCCTCCTTCAAAAAGTTTGATTGTTAAAACGCTGAGAAGATAATATACGGGTAGCCAAAACCAATAAGAAGGTTGAACCAAAGAATCAATATAAGTGCTTAAGTTTTCAGATTTAGAAAAGGCAAAGTCTCGTTAGAACCATTTGTGAACCACTAAAGAATGAAATCATATGAACAAATGGTAGAATGATGTACATTTGAAATAAATATAACTTGAAAGTATGGACTCCGGTCGTATATCTATAAAAAATGACATTTGACTACAGAGTCACTGTCAAATGAATTGTAAATAAAAAAAAGTAGGTTAAGAAATACATGTAAAACAGAAAGTCCAATAAAGTACTGCTACTATTACGAAATGTTATTACCATTGTTAAATTACGATTTTTTTTGGATTTATTCATTAAGTACTGACATTGATTGCTTTTAAATTGAAATTCCGTCAATGTATAAATGGGTTGAGTCATTTTCTTCGGACTTAGAATTTCGTGAGGCACTTTTAGTCCCGTTATGTTTGTTTCTTTACATCTATTGGTATTCCTAAACAAAAATTCGAAACTCCAATAAGTACTAAGGCTCATTTTTCATTATTTTTTGTCAATGAAAAGGAAATTAACAAATATTCTGAAAGATTAAAGTTTTTTTATTTTCAGTGTTCCGTAACAAACAGGACTGAACTTTCTCTTCATTTTCTCCACTATGTCTCTCTATGTTGACTGATTTTATGTTTGATTCCCTTGATGTTTGCTGAATGATGTCTTTACTTTTTTGGAACTAACAAACAATGGTGGGACTGCTTTTGCAGTATTTCAAGTGTTTCTAACGTTAATTTTTGGGTAAGTTTTTTGGAAACCAATTTTCTTTGCCCCCATTCTTACTGCGAGGAAAATTTCCAGGAAGAGATTCTTCTACAAATACTAGTATCAGGCTAAACTCATGAACTTTTTCAAGTTTTTATTTATTTCGAAAATGAATATCATTTTCATAGAGACTTCTCTATGAAAGACCTTAGTGAATGGCTACTTTGAAGAGTTATCATCAGTTAATTCACCCACAATGTCAAAATGTAAAGTGTGAAACATAGCATAACAATTTTTTAAGGACACGCAGTGCATTCCTTTGGTTTGCTTGCACAATTCCTCAAAGCAACTTTATCACCGCGATGAAGTCCTTACCATTCAACAAAACATAAAGGATTGAGATGTAGTTCACTCATCTCAACTGCTCTTGAAAGCTCTTCGAAATTAACCATTTAAATTTATAATTGGATTCCTTCCACAGTCAGGTGTATTCTGGAGGCATTCTATTTCGCAGTGAGCCCCATAAAATGTCAACCAGTGAATAAACCTGCCACTGTTATCCTACATTCATCCATCCTTCATCACTATCAATAGTAGACAGTATCCTTTGGCGTCCTTGAAATTCTTTTCAATGCAGGCTTTTCGTAGCCATCTTCGCGTTGAATGTTCATACTCTTAAGCTACTCTTCTTGGAAATGACTGTAAAAGTTAAGATGGTTCAACTGCGGGGTGTGTTCAAAGGGCTGGAAAAACAAAAGCCAGGGAAATAACTTTAACGAGAGTAGGTAGAACAATCGATAAGGGCGAAACAGTGTTTGGTTGAAACGAATGGCATGTTGCGCGTGGTGGTGGCGCGGCGAAAAGAAAGGGTTGGAACGACAATTTAAGATGCTATAAACCAAATAGGTTAATAATATTAAACCGTTTTAGGAAATGATTTGATTTGTTTCTGTGTACGGCATTTAACTTTTAACGCCCATACAGCCTGTTTCGATTGACAAAGTTCCGTTCGGGTGCCTCCAAACGACATGTATTTGTGCAAGGATTCTGTTTATTTTGAAAATGAGATAGAAACAATTTGCATACTTGTTTACATTTGCCATATCGAAAAGGTTTATTTGATGTTTAAAAATCAATGTTGTTTGTACGGCCTCACAAATAAATGGGATGCTGAAATAATATTACGTTCAATGCTTGTAGGTACTATCGGTTGATTGAATTCTGTGGTAGTCCCTTCGAATCTTCCTGTTGTATAGGTTTATGCACCATGTAGTTCTTAGTGTTCAGATAAGACACTTTAATTGTAACATACATGATTCAAGGTACGATCAGATTGTAGCCTATAGGCTGGAACCGATTGTGTCAAGAATTAGTATACAAACCAAATAATCCTCGGGATTAGTATTTACGTACATATAAGTTGAGAGATAGAATCAATTTATTTTAAACTCATTCTCAAAATTGGTACATTGAATTGTTTAGTTGCAACAGGGCACTAATATTTAATTACGCAATTGAAAGAACATTTATTCCGTGTCTAAATTTGTGATAACTTTTATATTGCAATTCAAGCTCTTGAATTAATATGAGCCCTAATCCTTTTTTCTGATTGAACATTA
This sequence comes from Stratiomys singularior, assembly GCA_954870665.1. Taxonomy (NCBI): domain Eukaryota; kingdom Metazoa; phylum Arthropoda; class Insecta; order Diptera; family Stratiomyidae; genus Stratiomys; species Stratiomys singularior. The sequence continues at coordinate 128,139,620 of OX940878.1, read as the reverse complement.
AATATGCATATCAAGGATATTTATTTCGAATTTATAATTTTAAAATCTAATTTAGTTTTTTTTTTACATCAGCAGGGAATTCATTCCTATAATACGGAAAATCGGACACTATCTCAGGACACTAGTCTCCAGAAATTATAACAAAATACTCTCAGAGATACTGGCACAGGAGCTACTTATCTGTAGATCAACTGGTCCCTGGAAGAATGATTGCAGACTTGTGGAAAGCTGCGCCTGTAAAGAAGCTGGAGAAATGGTTAAATACATGCACGCCAATCCCTATAAACCTATCCTGAGTTTTAATACTACCCTAAAAAATTTGAAGACTTAAGTGTAAAGCCGTGATCAAGCCATGGAATAATGACTGAAATGGCACTAAGATGTTGACAAAGGCTATTTCCAAGCCATTGTCAAAGTTAAGGTAACTTTGCTTTCAAATGTTGGGTGATATTTAAACGCTAGTATAGCGACGATATATAACACCCGACGACTGGAGAGAGCTAGGAGTTAGTGGACCAATTTTTTTTCGTGGTAGGGAGTTGAAGGCTGTTTCCACTCTAAGTGTGGGGCAGTTGCACAATCCCTCTAGACTATCAACTAAACACCTCCCTTTTCGACCTGAGAATCTTCCCTGGAACTAATGATGGAACAACAAATCGTGATATTGGACCTGAACTTTACCTAAAATTTCTTTATACAAACAGGAAAGAGGAAGGTGTCTTCTATTAGAAATTTAGTAAACGGTATGAGGTCGTAACACGTTTATATCCGTATCGAAACGTCACATAGTATGAACGGAAATTAGAACACTCAAAGATAAACTGACCACGGATGAGAGTAACGGAAAATTGAACTACTTAACTATGGTCTCCTTCAGTAGGCATGGCAATGGGAATAGCAGACAACAAGGATCTAGTAAATGTGCCACCAATGTGCCATGTATCATTCGAGCGAAAAAAATCTGACTCATTAACTAGAGTGGAAAGACTGGAGGTGGTAACCAACCTCTCATACATTAGACTGACTTTAAATAAGCTGCTAACGACAACACGATGTTGATTTAAGGAGAAATCAAAAGCCAAACGTCACAGAGTTCCAACATGATACTTTACAAGAGAAAGGTTTGAAAAGATTACTTTTTTAGGATCAAAAGAACTTTAATATCTTTTTTTAATCGAATTACAGCACGGTTGGTTCTATTATACTACAATTTGAGGGTAAGAAAGGTCAGGTTTGCACTTATTCCGTCTATTTAGCTTATTACAACATGATCAGGCAAAGGGTGTTACAGTAAATGTCGAAGGAGCTCAGAAGACGCAGTGGTGGTGGTGAATTTCTAATACGTGGTGAAGAAAACTACCACTGACTGCGGACATCAGGCGATAAAAAAACACAATGAAAGAGGTAAGCCCTTAATTAGCCCTTAGTAAAACTTTATAAACTATATGAATCTTCTAAAATGAAATAGAACGACCAACTACCACGGTTCTAATATAAGCAATGAATTGGATTGAATACTGTGTGCTTACTTATGACCATTGAGTGTTTGATGGTTCTTGACAAATTATCTGTCTTACGTGACATCTTCTGTCATTGACGCAAAAGGCCTGAAAATTTTTGCACCTCTGATACTACTTCTGATACGATCAAGACGAAATTAGAGTTAAGGTAGTCCTGGGATTACTCGGGGTACAACAAAACTGGAGGGGAGTATCGTGCTTCTACCTTTCGCGTTGAAAACGTCCTATGAAACAGCAAAAATATTCCGAACTATATCCAAAACACAATAATTGACGAGGCTGAATAAGAATTTTGGAGATTTTAATAAAAATTTTCACTGAAATTTCAACATTGTAAATGATAATCACCAACTGCAGTTATAGATAACTAATAAGTTAATTTAGAAAGAATCTGAGAAAATCATAGAAATATGATAGGAAAATCCCCTTTTCGACCACTAGGACTTCCTTCGGGGAATGTAGAGATAGTTTCAAAACTAACGAAATAAACTGTAACCTGTCTGTGCAAGCTATCAAGCCATTTGATAGTTCACATGATCGAAAAAAAAGCAATCAAATCTTCAGATAGTTTATACGTCCACAAAAGGCATCTGAGGTAATGAAAGACTTCCAAACTTTTTGAAATATTATGCAACTCCCTAAACACATTTAGAAGATGCACAGCAAGGTGTAGATGGTAACGAACTTGGTCATATTACTTCTGAGAAATGCCGATCAGGGCTTCGCGGAGTCAGAAAGCCTTACAAATTGAAACAAATGAAAACATCTAACAACATCCAAAACTCTCCAAGTCCGCGTTTCATATCCTGTTTTGTACCCTGATCAGCATTTTCACTTTTTTAAACATGTGAAGAAGGTGCTTAAAAAGACATGGCAAGGGTGTCCCTTGGAAGTCCTTTTTCTCCAAACATTTTGATTCCAAGACCAGGGTTTCATCACAATAGCCCAATAGGACCAAAAATGACATTTAAAGCTCTGCTTGGTTTGATTAGAATGCGAGTATAATATTTGCCATAGAACCCAAGTCCGCTCGAAAGGGATGTATTGTTTGGTTGGTTTTGTGAACAGGTACAGTACTAAACATAAGTAGCCTTCTACTAGAGGTATCTGTGAATGGGTATAATAACACTTTTGTAAAAGCTCCAAACATAATGTCACACGAATGGCTGGATAAAATTTCAAAGAATAAAAATCATTTTTTCGGATATATTCAAACTAATAACTCCCAGGTGCAGGTACGAGCCGAAACTGATTAAAGCTGCTAGTATGCATGTTGCATGTTACAAATACAAACCTAGTCAACAATTCCAACAGAACCCATGAAAAACAGACCCTTCACAAATGCCTTAAATGAATCTATTGCAAAGCACTATGGTTTTTAAAAAAATGCTATGTAGTAATGAAAGTCGCGCAATATTATGTCAGTATTATAAAAAAATCAAAGGGTCACGGAGTAGTGCGGAATAATGCTAAACCTATTTGAATTCTATTGTATTTCTTCATAATAATGCAAAATTATCTCTAATTTACTTATTCGCAAAACGGCGAAATGGTACAAAATACCGGGCTTTGAGTTGATTTTGTGCACAAAGAGTGTTTGTTTTAGTGGTATAGCACTTTAAGTTGGCAATACTTTTTAATGTTAGGTAGGGTGTGAAGCTGTCATGTGTTTTATTAGTTTGGTTTGCCATGTTTTCATGGCAGATGTGCAGAGACATGGCATGGTTCTATGACTACATCAATAAAATAAATTGCCGCCTATGGAGTGACCAGCATCAACAGGTGGTTGTCCACACACAGTGACATCCGGAGGAAGTTACTGTTTGGTAAGCTTCATGGGCTGGTGGAATCATTAGTCCATATGTGTTCAAAAATTCTACTAGGAGGAACATTACAGTCAATGATGAAAGCTAAAGCGCCATGATAAATGATATTCTTGTTCCGGAATCGCATCACCAACCTCGGGTTCAATACGTTGGCATGACATGCAAGACAGCTCGTGCAATCATCGACTTATTGAAAGGAGCATTTCATGAGCGCATAAATTGGCGTTTATGACAGTTGAACTGGCCTGAAAGAGCTTGTGATTTAACACTGCTGGACTGATTCTTGTGAAGATACGTCAAATCACTCGTCTACGCTGAGAAAACCGAGACACTTGACTATTTTCAAGCATTTATCGCAAGATTCGCATTTGCAAGACAATATCTGGCGCTTCATTGACGAGATACGGGCCCAATTATTGGCTAGAGTACTCAAAAATTGAATTTTTTGTTTTGATTTTCTGCACACGAGTTATGGCGTTCACACGCCCAAATTTACGTTTAGTAAAAACGCATAGGATTCTCTTTTTATTCTATTTCGTTTATCTATTATCAAGGCATTTATGTTGTATTAAGACAATAAAGAATGGCTGCGTTGAATGTGTTAGGAAGATAGGTGCCAAATATGATAGTACCATTTCGGTGCAGCATTTCATAATGGTTGATTCATTCCATATGATTTATTGGGACAAAAGTGATCCGTTAGAAGGTTATAACCTTATTTGTGTAACGAAGAGTTGGTGATAACATTTGGTTCAAGGCTAGCGGGTAAGAAAAATCTAAAAAAGGATGAAAGTTGCAATGATTGTCCCGGTGAGACATTGCCCTTTTTGGTCTGATCATAATTTTAAGGTGATTTTAATGACATATTACTTTCTAATAATTGATTGGTTTAATTGACATTATTATTGGACCTCTTTGTGTTATTCAGTTAATTTATACATTCAAAAAATGCATAAATAGTCAGAAACCATTTGAAAGAATTGGTTTAGAACATCGGTCTAGTCACTAGTTTACTCTGAGGTTATCATGTTTACTGGGAGGTCATCCGTGGCGCCTGGGTCCAGTACAGGTGCCGGACATTGGTTACCTACGCGTTGGGCGTGTACACTATCTTCCATATGCTATCCAACTAATGTAAATTAATGACGTCGGCACAGCCTTTGACCTTTACTTTATCGGGAAAGCGCTCATTTTTCCTAAGGGCAAACAATCAAGCTTGTTCTACACCAAGAAGAAGAATAAACTTAGCCGAAAATCAACAAAATTATGAAAAAAAACTTACTCTTCTTCGTCCCGTAGAAAGTTCACAACGCATCTTCCTCCTTGTTTATCCCCTTTGGATACTTTTTCCATATTTTGTTAAGTTTGAATATGAATTTCGTAAGGACTATTGTTTGTTTCAAATCTGAATAAGAGCTAGTAAAGGGCACCTACAGGTTCTATTTACATTGTCCCGAAGGTTCTCTCTACTTCTCCCAGTAGGTGCGGCATCTACCTCCTACTTTTTATTATTGTCCCTGGAAACCATCGTTGCGTGGACCTGCGTTGACCATTAGCTCTCTTACACTGTTCAAGTTCGGAGATTGCTGACCATGTTACCTGACAAAAACTAAAGGCAGCCTCTGATTCCGTGGTCACTGAGTGTTCCAATTCTGCTGGTTGATTCAAACTCGGAGTAAGAGTTCTATTCCTTCCACACTCTTTTCGCAGGCGCTGCATTCCTTCCTTCACCCAGAAGGTGATAGTCAGTCATCTACTTTGAAAATAAACCTCTTAAAAAATTACGCGATGTGTGAGCAAAGTGAGTGCTGCGCCATTTCCCTCAATCCCCCATGGTAGACGATTCATGAATATTTGGTATTTTTTCTGTTTTTAATCTCTGGTTTTATCCGATTTATATGCTATTTGTTCGTTGTTATCAATAATCTTAATAATGGGCTTAATTCATTAAAAATCAAAAAAAAAAAAAATTAACTAGAATACATTATCCTCTTTTTCAAACTGTGCAGGACTCGAATATTGATAAACGAAGATTCAAAACATAATAACTCGCGAGACGCCTGAAACTCCGAAAACCGCATTAAAAATAAAAGTTTATTATGAATGCATGAGCTGACAACAATCTACTTCATACATTTTGTTAATAACCTTGAGCAGCACACACATATGCAAGCACACGCCTATTGAAAAACTTTAACTTGATATACAATAAAATCATGTAATCCTCTTTTCAATATCCATTATAACAATGTAATAACCTCAGATAAGATTCGATTGGAAAAAAAGTTTTTTTGTGTACTTTGTAATGAAAAACCGAGCGAACTCAGCCGGACATGACTTTATAATGTTGATAGTGAATGAAAAAAAAATCTATACAGGACACATATACGCATAATTTGCAACGTGCGAGTGCATGTATGGGAAAAAATTCAGATAATGGTTTAATGGTTTCGTTGATGCATTTAATCGTAAATTTGCGTAATATCAGGAGCCATTATAACTTCATACGCTCGGCAAATTTTATTGTAGGTAAAAATAAACCAAAAATTTTAATAAAATATTATTCTCTGCAGAGTACGGGCGAAATTCCACAGAGTGTTTTTTATTTAAACGTGAATATGTATTCAGGTCAAATTTTTCCATTAAGATGCTTGCCAGTCGCGAATGTAGTGGAGAAGGATTTGAAGGATCACTTTCCTGAGGTGGTGATTTAAAACCTTGTAAAAAATTGATCGAAATTATTTAATTTTTCAATACATCATTTTCCATTCGTTGCAACAAGGATTCATTTAGCATAGACCTTTTTAATGACTTTAAGGAAACTTATGAAATTTTGAATTGTAGCAATTTTTTATGTAGTTTAATACAAAACACAAGTATATCCTCTTTTGTATGGTTTTCACTCATAATACTGTTTCTTTAGGGTCTTCGTCTGTCGGACTGTATTTATCATTCCTGAGGACGCTTTCCAACAACTGTTATGTTATGTATTTCTAAATGTTATAAATAGTTAAATGAAAGAAATTAAGGATATTTCAGAAAAATCTGTCCATAATTACTAAATGAATGCATAATAGGGAGATAAAAAACCAGCAACAATTTCCAAAAAATATATATAAAAAAACATTGAAGTTTTTACAAATTATTTTCTATTTCCTTAGAATATTTTTCACATAAAATAAAACGATGTTGTGGACATACAGGCTTTACGCATTTTTCGCAGCGTGCACTATGGACATTTGCGTTTGAAGCGTATTGGTAAAAACATAGGGGAATAAGATTCTTATACATAGTGGTATAAGATGATCTTATTCCTCTACGGGCCCACATGACAACAAGCTCTTTTTTTGGTAATTTGAGCATATGTCAATTCAAATGAAATTGAATACAATGTCGATGGTGTAGGTTCTTGTGGTTCATTTCGGACGCTGCGGAAAACAGAAAAAGCATTTCATCTATTTCACATAACCTTCAACCGCTGAACTAATTTGTCAAAAATTTCGCGAATTGTGGGCAGTTTGTCTCGCTTACGAGCTTTGCGCTCTCTAGCATCGAAACGGAGAGAACGGTTGATCCTTTTGAACTGATTCAGAGTAGAGCTGTGCTCATCAACTGTTAGCAGTTAATGTTAGCACGTTAACCATCATCAACGGTTAACACCGTTAACGAAAATGCACGTTAACGGCTAACGTTAATATTTGATCACATGCTAAGGATCGTAATATTAGCACTGCGTTAACGTTCACGTTGATGACGTTGACGACGTGACGGTGTTGAAGTCACGGGCGACGATGAAATTTTCTCGGCGCTGCCGGCGTTGGGGTTATTGATGCTACATGCTTTAGTTTTTTAAATGTTGCCTTCAACGTGAAATTGTGAATTAACGTTGACGGTATTGATGTTTTAGGGTAAGCGTCCAAAGCGATTTAAAATTGTGCTACGAAAAGTTCTACATATGTGAATTCAAATAGAGAATTTTTACTAGTGCAATTTTAAATCGTCATGGGCGCTTTCCCTTAGATGCTTATGGTAAACGATGCACGATATGCTCATGTTGCATTCATTGTTCTGGTCTAGTTTACTAAGAAGTTCTTAGTAACCACCACTTAGACCAGTAAGTAAGACTTCTTAGTAAGAACAGAAGCATTCGGCACGTAAAATTTATTTAGTGATGAAGGTGAAAATTGCGACCAGTCCTCTTATTAAATATAAGTGAACACTGTATTTTGAAAGGTAAATAATATTAAATTTGCACAGTTATTAGTAGTGTTTGATGGCATGTGCTATGATTTTTCCATTCATAATGATTGTTTTTTGTAATTAGACACTTATTACGAAATAACTGTTTTTTGTTGAATTACTGAGTGCAACTCATTTCGCCCTCCAGGCATTATCAGGCATATTCAAATCTCGAAAGAGGAGGGAAGGCGAAATGTGTCGCACTAAATAAAAAAAACATTTTTCGTAACAAGTATTTAATTACGAAAAAGTTGAGTAGTGTTCATCTTAGGAGTTTCAAAACTGATTAAATTTACAGGATAGAAAAACCCATTACGAGTAATATTTGGAATTATTTTTCTCAAATGGAAGGGAAAATCGCCTCCTGTAACATATGCAGACAGAAATGCTCGTATAAAACAACAATCTCTAATTTAAAGTCTCATTTAAAAATTGCATCCTATACAATTTGCAGGGTTTATACAATCGAGTGGCCAGGCAAGTTGTAGTGCAAAGGCTTTCAAAGCCAACAAAGTTGCAAGTAATGTGCAGAAAGCTAATGGAGAACTCGTGGCTCCTTCAACTTCATCTACAAATTTAGATGCCTTCCCAAGCTCAACAGGACTGAGTCTCCAAAAAAACAAAAATTAATGGAATCATTTGTTCCGCACAAATTAAGTCCAGCTGAAAAACTAAAGGCTGATAACTCACTGATGAAACTTTTTACAAAGGATTTCCAGCCTTTTTCTGTAGTGGAGGACGAAGGTTTTAAAGATTTCGCGAAAATTTTAAATCAGTCGTACAATTTACCATCGCGGAAGACTATTTCCAATATGATGTTGCAAAAAAAATTCGACGAATGCTTTATCGAAGTAAAGCAATATGTACAACGGGAAGCAAAGGAAGTCTGTGTGACACCAGATTGCTGGACATCACGGAATTCCGAATCATTCATGGCTCTAACACCGCATTTTTGTACACAAGACATCGATTTAAAAACTGTTTTGCTAGATTTTTCAATATTTATTGGAAGTCACACTGGTGAATATCTGGCTAAAAAAATTCGACAAATTTTACAGGAGTGGAATTTGGAAAATAAGGTTATTATGGGTATATCAGATAATGCCGCAAATGTAACAAACGCGTTTCGGAAGCATCTCTTATACGACCATTTTCCATGCTACGCACATTCCTTGAATCTAATTGTCCAAGAAGCAGTATCAGTGTACGATTCGACGATTATGAAAATTAAAAAAGTTGTGCTTCATTTAAAAAAATACTAGATCTGCCGAAAAACTGGTTGAATATCAGTTAAAAAATAATGTTTCACAGCCAAAGCGGCTAGTTCAATCTGTACCAACAAGATGGAACTCAATTTTTTACATGATTAAACGGCTAGTAGAGCTAAAAGATTGTGTAATATAAAGTAGTAAGTAATATAAAGCCAAATAAGGTAACTATCCAAACAACGTAACCATATGTTTTGAGACTATGAACTTTTTAAATAACCATTTACAATTTTTACAGTTCACCCTAAGGAATGCTAATACCAAAGAATGCAAATCAATCTTCAATTAAGTGCTATATTTAAATAAAGCGATTTGAAAATACAAAGTAATCAAAACTTAATTGTCAATTTGGTGTTTTTAAATTTAAGCGGTTTTCAGTAGGAAAATAATATTAAATGATATATTTCTCGAGCAAACAGTTCTAACACATTCTAATTTAGTTTTGAAAAATGAAAAAAAAAAACCAACTCTATTCAAAATGAGATATAGTATGAGAATTAGAAAATAATAGTTTTCGGTTAACATATGACATGTATGTATGATTTTAATACTATTAATTAAAATCTTAAAGCTTTATCTTATACATTTTCATTGACATTTCTAGCCTGCATGAATCTATCCCTAAGTCGAACAATACACAAAAACGAAAAATACACTAAACGTCGCAATAACTTGTTACGAAAAATAACAAACCATTAAACGGAAAAAATACAAAAACGAAATATTTAGCAAAGGTTTCCACCAAAACCTAGCCTGCTACGCTTAACCCCGTTAACGTTAACAGTTAACGTTAACTGTTAACCTCTGTTAACGTCAACGATGTGAACGTTGACGAAAATTATTGTCAACGTCCACCACTAATTCAGAGACTTGGTAGTGGCGAAAATTGACCTTTCATGTTTATTGTCTCATATGTAATTCTTCGATGGCCTCACCATTCGACCGATATACGCCGGCCAGTAATAATAAGCCAGAATACGCATGCATTGTTGCTATATCAGCATTCATCCGTTTATCCTTATATTCACGAAATCCTTGTAAGTTCGTCATAAATGGTTGAATGAACAAACAAAAAGCCAGTAACGGGTCTATGCATTGCGAGGTAGCAAACAAAAACAAAGTAATAAAAACGTAAAACACTGCAGTAGGTAAGAATGAGAATTTAACTTGTTGAGAAACAAATATGCGCGAAGGCGATACATTTTGCAGTGCAAGGGATAAAGAATCATTAGAATATGTGATTTTCTTGTCCTTCGGCAAAAGTAGAACATCTGCCTGTAAAACAGCCTCTTCTCTCACTTCTTTTGATAACAATTCTGCGTCCGAATCATCACTATCATATACCTCATCACTATCACTTCAGTGTTTTGAGTGTATTGAGGGATTACCTCAAAGACCGCAAGCTCGTCTATGGCACATTGGAGGGTCGGCGAAGAATGGATGTAACACCCGGGGTGGCGCAAGGCTCCATTCTCGGCCCAGACCTATGGAATGTCTCGTACGACGAGCTATTGAGGATAACCTTACCGGATGAGTCGCGTTTGATCGGCTATGCTGACGACGTAGCGGCATTAGTCGCCGGAAGTACTATTGAGCTAGCGGAACTCAGACTAGGTATGATAATGCGTCGAGTGCGAGTGGATGACAGACCGTGGGTTCAGCTTAGCGCTGGAAAAAACCGAAGTCGTCATTCTGACCAAAAAGCAGATCAACAGAGTTATACCCATCCGGATTGGTGAAGAGATCATCGATTCCAAGGAGACAATCAAATACCTTGGCATTATGATTGACTCGAAGATGAGCTTATTCGATCAAATCAGAGCGTTAGCGAACAAGGCCGCAGATGGAGTATCGGCGCTCAGCCGTCTAATGGCCAACATTGGGGAACTCGTCGTGCCCAGGAGACGTCTACTGATGAGCGCAGTGGAGTCGGTGCTGCTATACGACTCCGAATTTTGGGCTGAAGCTCTCCGTAAGGAGTCGTACCGGAAGCGACTGATGCAGGTGCAAAGACGAGGTGCTCTGCGGGTTGCGTTTGCATTTCGCACTGTCTCTGAGCCGACAGTGCTGGTCATCACGGGTACGACACCTATTGTGCTCCTTGCTAAGGAACGGAGGAGGCTGTGCCTGTGCAGGGGAGAAGAAGATAGAGAGGCTACTTCACGCGAGGAGAGAAGAAGGACTCTCGCTCTGTGGCAGGAAGAGTGGGTAAATGAAACACGGGGCAGGTGGACTGCGCGCCTAATCAGGGACCTGGAGCCGTGGCTCAACCGAAAGCATGGCGAGATTGATTACTACCTAACACAGCTTCTCAGCGTACACGGGTGTTTTCAGTCTTACCTGCACAAAATGGGAAATCGAGGTCCCCTGACTGCCTGTTTTGCCCGGGGATTGCGGATGTTGCTTGCCACACCTTCTTCACATGCGAACGGTGGGTGAGACAGCGTGTACATCTCAGGGAGAGAATAGGGGAGATTTCTCCATATACCCTGGTGGAGAAGATCCCGGTGTCTACAAACAAATGGAACTGTGTGTCGCACTACGCTCGGGCGGTTCTCACTATGAAGAACGACGTCGTCAATCGCCTTTCGGCGCAGAAGGCAGAGGGCAGAGGGCTCACTCTCTCAGTAATTTCTCTCCTTTCTGTCCATCCCTGCTGAGCGAGTGATCCTCCGATCCGAAGGTGCCAGTAGGCAAGACGTAAGAGGCCTAGTCCGATGTAATGTGCCAAACAGTTCCAGGCTAGGTTCTCGGTGTGACAAGGGGGGGAGTATTAAGTCGGTAGTTCAGTTGCTGTGTGCCACTGGGAGTCGGATAGTCAGGGCGAAAATAGCCTTCACCTCCCAACCAAAAAAAAATTCACTTCAGTGTTTGATTAGCAAGCTGCATCTTCACTTGTGGCATAATGCTCACTGTCGTCACTTGCAAACTGTTCAAACCAACTACTATCCATATTTTTTATAAACACACGAAAAGATATCATGAGAAAATCAAATGGGACTGATTATTTCAACACGCAAGCTAATACTGATGAGAAAATATAGGTCTGTGCATTACGAGATAGCAAAAGTTATTTGCCCTATTGTAAAAACAGTACTAAAACTGTAACAATACTACAGTAGATAAGCATAAGATGTAATATTTACATTTCGTGAATGACGAAAATGGCACAGGCAGATACATTTAGAAGTAACACATATTTCAGCTATTTTTGGTGATTTATGAATATATTTTTCGTCTTTTCTTTCAAGCTGCCTGACTGCAGGCATGACAAATGCAGGTTATAACAATAAAACAAGTACTTTCGTACGAGTAATATGTTTACAAGATGTTATAAGACATATAATGAACAAATATTATTTCAATTGAGGTATAGTCTCCTCGGATTTCTCGAAAATTTATCCACCGCATTATAGTTGAAATCTTACAAGTTCCCCAAAGTTATATCATTTGTGACTTCATTTGGATCAACGCGGTGCATTTTGAAAAGTTGTAAAAGGCGCTTAATGTGCTGCGAAGCCTCGACCGTGTTTCTGAGTCGTACTATTGCCTTCGACTGATAGGGTTTCTAATGCCTCCATTATTATTACTAAATGCAGTTTGTGTGACGTACAAGAAGCTTTGGTGCATTTTTTTTTGCAAGATCGCTTGTACGCCACCGTCTTTCCTAGCCATAGTTGAACAACCATCGAATCCCAATCCAACGCATTTTGCTAGGTCAATCCCTTCCCTTGCCAGAAAATCATCAATTGCCTGTGCAAAACATTTCGCGTCAAGACCGTTTAGCTCCACGAACCCAACGAACACTTCTTTAACTGCATTGGTTTCTGCTCAAAGAAAATGGCAGACCAATGGATAATTGCTGTTTCTCAGATATGTCAGCTGTCTCGTCTGTCAATACATTGTAATCGTCTGCCATGATAAGAGCCGTCTTCAGCTAGCCACTACAATTCTCAACAATTTGATTTTCAGTCAGCAGAACGATAACTCGCATTTTTTTCCCGTGCTCAATGTGTGACTTTAAACCACATCCCTGAATCGATTCGAAGCTTAAACATATCCTCTAGTATTCATTCGCCATGTTTTTTGCCTTGCACCGCTAAGTCGGGATGTAATGCAAGAAATAATGGATGTTATAAGTTTTCTGTTTTCTAAGTTCACATTCTGGGAGTAATTATTGAGTTGCACATCCACAGCCCAACTTCGAATAAATGACCTAGCACTTTCAATCGCTGCCTTATGAATGTGCGATTCCGCATGCTTTTTGCACTGCTCGTGAATGTCCTTGAATTTGCAAAACGGCTTAACAATCAATGACCCCAGGACACCTCGGAAAGAATTGGCATATGGCGGAAACAAGGCACAATATTTACATAAGGCTCTTTGTGGTGGCGGGAATAAACAAGTTGTGGCGAGAACGTCTCCAACTATAAAAAAGTGAATTTTCGTTTCAAATTAACAGTATCTTCTGCGAAGTTATAACTTTTAGGAGGCATCCAGCAATTTTCGAGTAACTATTTCTTTGTTTCAGCGGATAATTGACCAATATAATTTTGATTGCATTCATTTACCATAGAAACACAGCATTGTTCCGACTCGGCTTGCATTCCCGTAACAAAGCCACAATTTTGAGCGACGATTTCTGAGTTCTTCCCTTGTGTGTATTCATGTCGCTCGTCGGTGTTGCCTCCCCGTTCTTCGACCCTTTTTGTTTAGATTTACTGGAAAACTCAAAACGGAAAATCGTCAAAATAGATCTCAAAAAGTATTGGCAATTGATCTTGGGCTTATTTTCAAAATACTCACCGCAAAACATTCTTATGTTTATTATGAAGGGAATCCTGGTGATTGTCTGACGATTCTCAAGGAGGTATGAGAGAGAGAGAGAGAACGTAATCGAATCGTTCAATGGGCGCTTTGAAATTTTTTGTTTATGCTTTTCCTTGAGTTGTCGACAAAAAGAAGTTGAGGAAGAAGTTGAGAAGCGGCAGTCTACTTTGTTTTTTAAATACGCTCGTGTTTAAAAATTTTTACCCCGAACCCTCCAAAACTAAAATACTAAAAGGTGAATGGGTCTCCAGGGGAGGACTCCATCCATTCCCCCCTCTGACGATACCCTTGCATATGTGCCTGTATGACTCTTTTAGCTCTTTTGCTGTAGGTATCTACAATGTAACCTACGTGTCAAATACCATGCGTTGGACGCAAAATTAAGCGATAAAGTAGGTCTAAACTGATACAACTTCTGGGTGGAAACTGATCGTCGTATCAAATTTTCCAAGCGATCACTTACCGATACTGCAAAAAGGCTCGGTTGGACTTAAAATCAGTCATATTGAAGAAGGAAGAGCAAAATGTCGATTAGGGTGTCCAAATGAATGTTGCAAGCAGATTAAAAATAAATTGAAATTTTATCAGATTTAAATACTTGCAAAACTTTGTACACGTCTATCTCAAGCCCACTTATTTCAAAACCGATGAAAATGTTGCTCATAAGATCTCTTTGAGACATTTAACTAGCTTTGCCATTGGAATGGTACATAGCCGGTTTTTGATACAGCAAAAAAGAATTGATAAACAATTTACAGATAAAAAGGGAAAGGAGGAAAAACGCCATATTTTGAAAACTTTTGTCGAATTTTTTATAAATTTTGTTATGTCCATGTTCGTTTAAACCAATATTTTAGAAGTAAATTAAAGAAAAAACTCCTTCTACAACGGCCAATAACATGGACTTTAAGCTTCAAATTTTTTATTTCTTCTAGCTTTCATACTTTTGAAGTCGAACAAATAAAAAAAGCGTATTTGAAAAATGGCACCGATTTAAAAATTTTTTTGAAAATATGAATTTTTTTTTCTTTTCCACTTCGTTATGTGATTAATTAAACAGGCAGAAACCTACCTCTTTAATTTATATCCTCCAAAAAATTATCGAAGTGAGTCTTATTGTCGCGGCTATAAAAATAAAAATCTAGTCATGCCTTTTCTATCTCTTTCTACGAGCAGTCACGAGAAAGTGATCTTGCTGGTTTAGCTTACGCTAGGGAGCTTACTGTTCGTTTATTATGAGCAGACCACCGGTTTATATCCCATACAGAGGGTTAGGCCTCAGCTTGCCAAATATTTTCTTGAAACAGAATGAAATGAAATGAATGTCCTTTGTGACATTTCCTTTTCTCATTTTGGTATACCGAGTAACGCAAGGTGACAAGGTGTGTAATTTGTCCTAGTAAACAGCATAAGTCCGGCTTTCTGTCAATTGATATAGTGTCCGATTACAGATGTCCACTACTGAGAATAATTGTGGTTTGCTGTGAGATTCAGGCTAATAATCTGTAGGGTACAACTCTGCTTTTGTAGAATTCACGGGTTTTAAGATGCAGTTGAGAGTTTATTACCATGTTTCGTAGCCAGTTAAATTATAAGATGATTTCTTTCAGGAATTCAGAAAATATTATGGAACGTTAAGCTACCAGAGAGTAAATTTGTCAAGTTAATAAGAACATTTTTTCATGAAAATATGTGAATTTCATTTTACTTTATTTCAGGGTGTCAACATTTTTGTTGAGTTGCCTTATCTTCAACTCAAACATGTATGTAACATCTGAATTCGCGGGAATGTAATTTTCGTTAGTTAGACTGCATTTAGTGGTTCCTTTTCCGTAAACGTGCTCTTACGAATCTGTTCTCTGCATGTTAAGGGTTAGGCATTCGAATACGAAACCTGATAATCGCTACTATAACCAGAAGAGTAGGAACTATAAAGTTTAAACCAGTGGACCAATGTCCTCACAACTGAAAGGACTACTTGCTCGTATTGTTCCTAGTTATATTTTAAGGTCAAAAGAAGTTTTGCGAAACGTGAAACCAAATGAATATAACTCGAAAAACACGAGGGAGGAATCAAATTTAATTATAATTATTTTCAGCCCGCGATTCATCTACCGAAGGATTATTATTTTCAAGTTTCTGTACGGCGCTAAATCATTCAATTATGAAAGCAATAGCGTTTCGTTACCGCTAATCCCAAATTAGAAGATAATCGTGCGATTAGCACCTCTCTAATATCTTCAACTTCAAATTTATTTATTAATGATATCACTTGAATAGAAGTTTTGAAAACTTTTAATTTGGTAGCAGCAGAACTCCTTGGAATCGAGTATAAACTTCACCTGCAAGAAATCCCATATAATACATTGAATTTCTTGAGCGTGATACATTATTTTATACTTCGACTTGGATGTAGGTATAGAATCTTTTCTTTAAGTAGAAATACTGAGGAAACTTTTGCTTTAACTACTCTTTTCACAAACACTTTTGCAATTAAAGTGAAAAGCGAGCAACCAAGGACATTTCCTACATAAGAACCATCTTAGCTAGGCGGCGTGGCGTTTAAATTGAGTTCCTGCTTTTCGTCTTCAAAACGCTATTGAAAAGGCTGCTTCAACATAAATTTCATTTTATGATAGGAAAGACAAATATTTTCCAAACATTTTCTACGTGCTGAATCATATCATTGGGGGTCAACTTTAAAGATTTTATACTCTAGTTGAGTTCGGCTTGATTTTCGGAATGTTGATCTTAGGGATGGGATGCCGAGGAAACGAGATTGATTCGCTCGACTTTTCAGCATGGTTTTGACTTATTAATGCGGGGCAAAATTGACATTGAAGCCAGTTGATTTGTAGTTAACTAAACGTAAAATGTTTGCACGTGATATAGAGGATTTGGTAGTTTAAAGGACATGAAACGGAGTTGCTCACATCATCTGCCCTATCAAGCCACCAACACAAAGTCGATTCTCCCTCTTGAGTGATATTAATCTGTTTAACACTTTTTCTAGGCCACACACTTGTTCAAAGCCTTTCATGCTCCTGAGATGAAAATTGTTATTCTTCAATCCCCGACAGAGCTGACTTCAGAAAAAAGGAATTTAATTGACGTAGTACTACCGCAATGGAGTGTAGTCCTTGCGCTCATTAATATTTATCGATTCGTGCGCTATAAAATTAAATACCGAAATTGTCATTGATGCAAACGCAAGTGTATATGTTGATTATGTGCTTCCTTGTTTGCGTTTTTTCCACATACAAGAGGAATTTCCATTATGCAAGAACAAATCAATATGTATTTCATGGTAGGGTGTGATACTTTCAGCAAGGCTATCCTTAAGCCTGCCATGATAATGGTGCTAAACCGCAAACAGTGAAGTTTCATTACTGAAATTAACTGTCTGAACTTTATAAAATAATCATCGAATCATTATTGCAGCTTAAAATGAGTACGAGTGTGTTAATCAGGTGAACGGTGAAACCACATACTGGAAGGGAACCGGAAAATGCTCGTATCGCATATTTTTTGTTTAAATAATTGTTTCATCACAAGAGCGTAAATTGCTGAAAATTTATAGAGACATTTGAAAGCTAGTGTGGATCTGTTTGTGATGTAGAAAGAATTTAATTGTTTTTCAAATTGCTACGCCATTCATATTCAGACATTTATTGCGAAAGTTAATTTATTATCAGTTTCTACATTATTGAATCCTTAAATGAGCGATCAAACAAATGTACAGGATTTAATACGGTAGGGATAAAGACGTGGATGATATGAGTTGATGGTACTGTAATTTATATCGCACGCAACTGCTGGAGGTGTCTGCCAGTAAGCCCTGTTTATACCCGTGAACAGGGTAAACGGAACGTAAACGGATATAGGGGTTCCGATTATCAAGGATTACGAGAGGTTATAGTTTCGATCTTTGAAACCAACACGCAGAGGCCTACTCGATAATTAATATTCTCCAAAAAATTATCAAAGGGAGTCCTTTCATGGTGTTTTTAGAGTTGTTTTAACCTTTTATTCAAAGAAGTTTCCTTGAGACGTTTCATTACGGTAGTGCTTGCCTCTTTCGAAATGAATTTTGCTCCGCTTGCTCTGCTGTTGTTGTAGCATTAATGCCTCTTTTGCCTTGTCATTAAAAGGAAATTGTTTTTCTTTTACTGATCTCTAGATTTTGAGAGCAGCTAGATATTGTAGAAGCCATACAAGGAGTGTGTTGAGCCAAGGGAGTCTAGATTTTTGCCTAGAAAGCCTGAATCACGTGGGACTAAGTAAAAGAAAGAGTAGGTGCCGATCTACTGCTATCATAATTCGAACCCATCGTGTCCCATAGTTACAACTAAGGGCAGGAAAACACATCTCTAATAAATGAGTGTTTGTTAGACTGTATGGTGCGTACTCGCAGGTACGAGGTCTTTTTGATCTTATTGTCGTGAAACACTGACGTAAAATGTAATTTGTTTTCCGAACTATACTCAGATCCAAATCATTGATTGACTTCCTTTCATGAAGGAATAGAAAATCATCTCTAAATTTGATACAGAAACCATGTCAATTTATTGTTGCGGTTTTGACTTAATGATTTTTATTTTTTGTATCATAGATACATATGTCAAACTATCTTTACTTTTCTGAGAAGATCAGCTGGATCCTCAGTATATAAGTGATAATAATTGGAGAGGTATGTGATTCTTATAGATCTCAAGCCATAGTAGGCTTCAGATAGGAAAGATTTTTTCGAACTAGTACGTGAAAAGTGTACGTGTCAAATAGACAAAGAAATGAATTTATGATGTATATAAATGATAGTAGTATGCGAAATTCATTCAATCCATGAAATTATATGTGATTTCACCCTGCATGCCAAACTTTATCGAAGGATTTCTTGCATACAAATTTATTTCCTTGACTGTCTCTCATAAATTTCATTGCAGATACCTCAATCCATAGTGTCATCTTGTCAAGCTGAAGTTTTCTGGAATGACCGCCTCTCAACCCAAACTTCTCACTTGGCTTACTCATTTGTCACTTGTAATATCCAAGAGCCTTGTAAATAATTTTGTGAAAAGAAGAGATATATCGTATTTTTAGAAAGAGAGGTGAAAAGATCTGACGAGAAGCGGCAATGACGCGTGTTCGAAACCAGCTTGAGCTCTTTCCACCTCTCTTTCTAAAAATACGATATATCTCATCTTTTCACAAAATTATTTACAAGGCTGTTGGATATTTCTATTCAAATTTGATCAGAACTTCCGCACCTATGAGTCTTCGGTGAGTTAGCTTAGCAAGGGTATAAATCACTTATAAGTTCTAAGTGAAAATGGATAAATTGATCTACCTAAAAACATCTAGAAGAGATATATAGCTCACTAACTTTGTGAAAACTTTTGATGTTCAGCTGTTTTACAAGGGTAGGCTCATTCCCTTTAGTATATTCTGACAGATGAAAAATCCGTCGATTTTTGAATAAAGTTACTCAGGAATCTAACACAGTATTTTGTTTGTAAGAAAGTTTCATTAGGTGTATTTTATTTGGCCGGTCCTTGGATCATGTCTTCTACTTCATAGATCTTGAGTCGCCGTACTAAATTACCCTCTTGAACTTTGGATTTAACCGATCTACACGAGGAATTTAATACTCATCCAGATGCTCCCTGAAGTTGTGGTTTTCCTGAAGTTGAATAATCCTTGTGGCTGCTTCGGATCTTTCAAATTCTCGAAGTTATGGCTAATGAATAAGCTTTTCGATAGATGGCCTTATTAGACCTTATTTATAAATCCAAAATGTTTAGTTGTCCTCTAAATGGCATATTTGCCAAGATCTACGGTTTTTCAGTAGGTTTACACTGGTTAATTTTGGAAAGGAATATCTAACAATGTATTTGGTTTGTTAAACAGTTGACATTCCTTGCCAAGAACACATATTCGTTTGTTTATCAAGAGACTCATTTCCGAAGGAAGCTTGGAAGATGACTCATTAATAATTAAAGATGTATAGAGTGCTGTGGTGCTTTTCTAAAACTTTCCCTGCTTAGGATTCACGATAATTGATTCGATTAAATGCTGAACATCAGAGGCTCCTTTAAATTTAATAAGTAGGTTGATCTGAACAACTTTTCACTAAGTTTTCTTTTCTACTTTTAGAGGCTAATCTGTAAATACGTCATCTCTTAAGAAGGGGTTTATGGTAAGAGGAGATATGGTAGGGAAATTTATCAGAACATTATGGTCCACATCTCAAGAGACTGCTTCCATTTTTTCCGTTTGTTGGGTGTTAGAAAACTTAAGGCTTATTAGAATCTTAAAGCTTGTTAGAATTCTTATATTAAGGCTTGTAAGAATTGATTTAGGTCTATGTATTCTCGTATTCTTCCAATCTCTTAGTTAACAATTATGGTCCCACACTTTTAGCAGGGCCGTAGGTAATAATAGGTGTTTTTAAAATCTTCACTAGCATCCATAAATACATGAGTAAGCTCACTCGTCGCGAATGTTTTTATGTAAGTTTAGTGATTTTTACAGTCGCTCGTGAACCGTGTCGGGAACAAGAAACGAAATTACCGAGATATTATCTTTTTTTCGTTAATAAAGGGACTATCGCGAGAGCCGGATACTAATGGAAGTGCATCGTCAAAAAGTGAAGTAATTATCGTGTTAGTAGATTTGTAGCAAGATGCAGGTAGTTGTAGGTTATGTGTGTGCATATGGGCGACACGTCAAAGCGGTAAGTAAATACGTGTTGCTCCTACCATTAACAGCATCGATGTGTTATCTAAGCCGGTTCCAAGCATGATGGAATGGAATAAGTGAGGTGGTAGTACAGTAAATTTTGTGGGTGAAGTGCAGAAATGTGCACTTTTCGGTCATGACATTTCATGGATGCTACCATTTTGTTTAGCGTGCAGCATACGTAAGCCTACAATCATCAAAATCAGGCAGGTAGTTACGTACAGCTTGGCATTATGGCTTGCATACTGAAGATGGAGGGATTTAAAGTTTGTTTAAAGTAAAATGTGTGGACATATAACAGCCCCTAATGTATGTTTATATATGGCCGAAACTACAAGACTCTCTACAAAAATTCCCTTGCACGAAAAACTGTCCTGTTATACCTCAAGATGAAAATTTCTCTTAAAATAATAGTTATTATATTATTACGAAAGTGTTCATTCGCGAATGAACAATTTCGGCGTACACTTCTCTACGTTCTCTAAGAAGCATCTCTAGGAATAACCGAGTAGTATAGCCATGGAATCCTTAGTTAGCTTTGTGTTCGTATTTTCCCTTTGATCCTTGATATTTCAAAGTTTGACAACATGGCAGACGATGTTTTTCAGTATTTCTGCGGATGCCTGGTAAGAAAAGTAAAAACTAGTGTAAAATTTCGTCAATTTCGCACGGATTTTAGTATAAACATTGGTATACTTGATTGCTTTCAGGGTCGACTCGCAGTTCTAGAACATTGTTTATATGTTCTTTATTAAGTTGTATTCACTGTACACGGCATGTACATTCTCTTTGAAGGTCTTTCATTCAAACAAAGTTCGAATTTCAATGCTGAAGTTTAAATAAATTCTACATGTTACACTATAAAATGTCCTTGTCTAATATCTTTATTGGATATTTCATCCGGTCGGCATGCACAACACTGAGTCTATTTCAATGTGATGCCTTCTATTTCAGGTAATATCCTGGCATGTATATTATAAATTACAAAGACGTAAGGAATGTAGCTTCTTGCAACTTCCGGAATGTTCATTAAGATTCTATAAAGATGAACTGAAAAATTCTTGACATCTTTATAAATTTGGAACGTAATATTATATAACAGAGCAACGTTAGCATTTTTTTAAAATAAATCTGTTGAATATTAATCAAATTTATTTAGCAAATTCAAATATGTATGAAGTACCAATCACTTAAAACAAAAATTAGTTGTATCACATTGACAGACATGCAAAACTTAACCTAAAAATGTTAGACTGGTAAAAGAAAGAAAAAGTGACAGGTGTGCTCCAAATTATAATCTACATTATTAAACAAAAAGTATTGTTAATCGACAGGAATAATTGTCAGGATCTTGTTAATCAAGATAGGTCAAATCATAGAACAAAAAGCGATTGGTCGTCGTTCTTGAAGAAAACCCTTCCACAAAAGTCAACAAAATCAAATATAGAACTACCTTTTGCATCAGGAAACCTTTCTGAATGCAATTTGTAATTAATGAGAAAAGTGATTTCTAGTTTCGACTATGGATTGTGTCATGCAATTAAATCAGTTACGTTTTAGATTATAGAAGGTATCAATTCAGATGGAAGGGATTAAAAATTCGCTAGGATATTATCATATTATAAATGAAAGGTCCATTATCTATGCAATAGAATAAAACGAAGTTTGTTTTTTTCACATACGAATGAAACAGAACTAAAGTGACTTGCATATGTGAACGATGAAGGATTTTTTCACGTGCATATGCGGTTTGATCCTACTCTTCATGGCCTTTTGCTGGGAATTAGATTTCCTGTCGTTCCCAGTCAGTAAAATTCGTCCCATGTCACTTTTTGTCGGTACTTTGAATTTATGCACTCACAATTTTTTCTATGTTCTCTAATAGTGGTATGACAGATGGGTGGCACGAAAAGAGAATGAAAGAAAAGAGACAGATGCAAGCAGAGAGAATGAAGTACGTTTGAATTTTGAAATAGAGAAAAGGAGAGAAAAAACGGGACAATGTCCTGCAGCGCAAATTTGAAAATTGGAATTAAAGGGTTTCTATCTAATTTCGGTCATACGAACCGTTTGATCGATACACGGTTGGTACTAATAAGCAAAGATGCATACGGCGACCAGAAAATATAGTTAGGCTTGCAAAAATGAGATTAGTACCATTTCATTGAATTTTAGGAGTTGAATTCAGTCGAAAATTTCACATATTGGTAAAGGATAAGTCTAAGCAGGTTTTTTACCTTGAAAATTTTTTATAACTTCAGTTCATTATGTTTTAGATCTTTAAAGAACATAGTATCAAATGGTTTGTTTTAGTCCTTTTGGCGATGAAAGTCATTAGATGTTACCCTTCTCACTGTTGATTTCCACGTCAACATGAATAGCGCATTCAACACACGCAGATCCATGAAAACGTGCAGATAGAAAATAAAAATGTAGGTTCATGTCAGTGTACACACATCTGTCTGCAAATTGTCAAGAAAACTTTTTTTATGGAGACGTGATAAATGACGAGGGAACTGAGTGGGTAGATGGCACTGCTTGCATACATTATGTCCGAAATAAAATAGGAACAGTGAGTGGTCTTTGATATGCTTACAGCTTGAATATAAAACACATTCAATTCATAGAAAATGAATGGTTGCCGAGATATAAGAAGGTGTTAAGGTGTTTCAGTAATAAAAAAGCTTAAATAAATATAATATTTTTATATAGGAGCACTTGACCGAACATGTAATCTTTTTATTCTGGTGTAAGTTCGTTTAGTGAGTTGTATTGAGATTTATAGATTCGGAATGTATTGCATGTTGTTGTATTGTATGAATGTTGTTTGTTTGATGGCCTATAATATCCATCGTAATATCCTTTATCTAGCTTGATGCTACGTGCATAACTAGCAATCCTTGGAAATTTACGCCTTTCATTCTTGCTTAGGGTTAATATTGTAAAGTTAATGAAATTTATTAAATCTCTGCGTTATCACAGCAAACTTCAGAAAATTAATAATTTCGTTCTATCAGCGCAAAGTCTTATTATTTATTAAACTATTCAAATCATTTCCACTTACGCACGGTCTGCACAATAAAATCAAACTAAAAACGAATCAGCGAATGAGTCACTTTTCAAATCATTTACAGTTCTCCCTGACCCGTTGTACATTGTTGTTCTGGGAATTCGATTTTCTGTCGTAGTCTTTGGAGAGAAAAATTATTCCAACTTGTACTTCTTTGAATGTGTTCACAACATGAACAGCCTTAGTCAAAAATGTTTTGTCGATTCAATAACGATATTAAATAAAAGCATTCTACACAACTGGATTGGAACAATATTCATTAATGCGAAACCTACTGGGTAATGGGATTATCCTCTCAGTTAGACTCATTTGCTTCTCGGTAATTTCTGTGAGAACGTCAGTCAAAACACTATAAATATAAATATAACATTAACTTATCTCTCTGAGTTTGCCTTTTTTACACTTCTATTAGGATACGGACTGCTAAATAAAAATATTCAAAATTTTTTTCATGTTTTTAATCATGAACGTCATACACGTATCGAAAAGTATTTAGTGAGTTTTGACAAGCACGATGCTACTTATTTTGCGAGATAAGCAATGAAAAAAAATGAAAAGCTTACATGAACTAAATATCGAGAAATCCGAAGCTAAGAATATTTAATTTTACGACCAAGCATAGGAACGCTAGATAAGTCAATAAATCAAAAAATAAAGTAAGAAGTCTTATTGAGATGCCACGAACGAATTAAGGCGAATAATTAAGTCTAAAGCCTAATCCTAGCTTAATTGTTCAGGCTTTTATGGTGTTTTTAAATATGATTATTTATCTCATTGCTTAAAATCGTTTCGCAGGACATTAATATGCACTTATAGTATGGATAATAGTCTCGGACCTTAAACTTAATCATAAAACATGAAAAACATAAAGTCGCAAGCGATCCTAAAACGATTTTTGGTACCCGTTTGTTTGAAACAGCAGTACATACCGATGTTCAGACGGATGAAACAGGCATATAATCACTTAATAATTTACTTTAGCCGTCTTAACTTTAGACATATAATATGCAACGCTCTGAAAATAAGTAAAAGTCTTCTCTAGCAGCTACGAATCATTGTTATGTAATATTAATGTCCGAAACATAAAAAAGTCCTGTAAGAAGCATTTGTGCTGTTGAAGCTACGAAAAATTGTGGCGTTTCTCCACTTATAAGTAAACAGCATTCGCCCGGAGAATTCACACAGCTTCGACAGGTTAAAGAACAAATTGGTCGTATCAGTTATAGCTGCATGCAGAAGTAGAAGACTGACTCCAAAAAAAAAGGGGGGGATACAAATCAACCTTCTCAACAGTGAAACCTCCACAACAATTCCGCTTAAACATTTGACAAATAAGGATACCCATATAGTACTGATCCAAGAGCCTTACCAATGCAATTCTAAGGTAATATAAAACAGTACCAAAGAATCCAATAAAATTGCTTCGAGTGAGGTAACTAATAGTCATCCTTGCATTTCATTAAACTCTGGGTAGTACCACTTGCAACAAGAATGGTCAATAATTTGTTGTTAACCTGAGTATCGTTAGTCCGCTCAACAATAACTGACTAAAACATAACGCACCCATATGGTCTCATTGCAGTAATGAGACCAATTACTTCCTAACGCGCGAAAGTGCAGTGAAACTGCAGAAAAAAAATTAACAAAGGAACTGGAAAAGGTACAGCCATTATTCTGTCAGAAAATCATAGTTGGTAGAAGGACTACGTTAACAGCTTCTGCTAAACCTGATGCTCGTGGAAAGGTACATCATAAGCAAGATGTTTTAAGTGAGCATAGGATTTAAAGTCAGGAAGGGGTTAACTAACAACCCTCCAATGCACCATCCTGAGACTACGAGATCCATGAAGAGAAGAGTCCCTTCAATCAGTGTACACCAAGTCAGTAGTGGATATAAGAAACCCTTATGGAGTCAATATTATGAGCAAGGAAGGGTGGAAAAAAGTGATATCACAGTCTACATTGACGACTTCGAAAAGGAGTTGGAGATGGAATTTGCTTCTGTGATTAACCAGAACTCAGCATTAGCTATAAACTTGAGAGCCATATGACGGAATTTGCAAATTTTTGCAATTAAAGTGATCACCGAAACTACCTTAAACTTCCAAACTACCTTAGACTAGAGTAAAACTACTCTAGACTACCAAATTAGATATCCTTTTGGATAGAAAGTCAGTATTGGAGGTGCTTCACTTTATCTGCGTTACCTGACTGTAAGTGTAACGTCGATAGTCACCAAAAGTGCAGCAAATCAAACTGAAGGTAAACTTTTGGGCACTGTAGTGTCAAAGGAAAGCACTACCTATATATTCAGGTATATATATATATATATATATATATATATATATATATATATATATATATATATATATATATATATATATATATATATATAATATATTCAGTTATATATTCAGGTATATATTCAGGTAATCGGCTGAAACAGATATTGATGGATTAAGGGACTATAATTTTGAAAAAATCGTTTTTTTTAATTTATTGATTCCTTATACCTTCGGAAATCTCCTCCCTAACTTTCATGTAAAAATTCAAAAATATAAGAAATTGGTAGCAGCTTAAGTGCATGTGCGTTTTCAGATCGCGACAACTGGTTTGACGAGTTTCGGTGGGTGCACTTCTCCTCTCTCCAAAACACCGTTATTCTATTTATATATATAAACATACAAATATACCTCAGTGTCGGCTTACTCAAACGTAGTTAGTATATATTTGAAAGTATACACAAATGTTCGATATATTCAAAGTGGGCAAAAATTCGTATGGAAAAGGAAAAGAAGGAGCTTATGCAAAAATAAGTAAGGAATATGAGAAAACCTCTCGAAGTTCAAGGGAATCAACATACTGCTGAACACAGTTCATTATTCACGACTACTTCGGCAAGCAAATTGTCAACAAGTTATTTTGACGTTAAACTCGACGATATCTATTCTTATTGTGTTTTGTTGATTTCCGTGTAAAACGTGTAGAACGTGCGGTAAAGATGTGAAATTTACCAAAACTGCAATTCGTGGGCTAGGATTCAAAATAAGTATTGAATGTAAGTGTGGGAATCGACATATAAATTACACACATAATTGATTGGCGTCGGTATCAATGGTTTGAAACTTTTTTGCTCAATCATCGATATGACATTCTCTTTTAATGCAACAACATATTACTGAATATTAGAAAATGTTAAAATAGCGGCAAGTTCTGTCGGTAAAATTAGCTTAAAAAAGCTGTCGAGGAAGAAAAGCAAAAAATAAAGAAAATGGAATGCTCGAAGACGGTGGTTTCGGGTGAGGGTACCTGGTCAAAGCGTGGTTTCACGCTTAAACGTGATTTTTACAACATTTTTTCCACATATCCGTCACTTTGTTTTGAAAACAATGTTTTTATAAAAGATGTAAAATTAAGATGTAAGACACCTTAATCTTTAAAAATCTTTTTGAATTTTTTGTTTCAGATTTGTAAATTTTGAGATTAACTCAATACTCAACTTTGGTGACCTCTACAAAATTATGCACATTTTAAAAATGAAAAAAAAAAAAATTTTTATAGTTTAGAAAATTGTGCTAGTAAAATATAAAATGTTATCCAAAGTTCTATAATAAAAGAAACGAAAGAAAAAAAATTAATTATAGGTAATTTTTTGCCTTTGTAGCCGGTAATAGTCCCTTAACACATTAAGGGTAGACGTTCCACTAGCAGTAGTGAAAAGAAATTTAATCAAACCTTTTAAGTATAGCATATAGGCTTGGGTTAGGATAACCCCATGACACTATGCCTTAACCTGATGAAACGAGGTTAAAGTAAATCCTAATGTAAAGCGATACATATCACGTCGATGATGAAGAAAATGTGCACTAATTTGTAAAAGATTGTCTGAGCCTAGTTTATTCGCGCTTTATGTTGTTTCGGTGAAAGACTATTGGCTGTTGTAGGACGAAAGGGTGGATTCGTTGATCTTCTTACCTTTCTGCATTTCTACAATTTAAAACGGAGAGGGAGGCGATCTTATTCGGTGTATTCAACCATTGTTGAGTCTTCGATCTATTGAAACCTTCTGTGTAATATTTAGTAAAGATCTACTCATTAGAAACATTCAGGACCAACATCGCGGTAACTTATTGCATTACTTATTATTACTTATTATTACAATTCTTACATTATTACTTGTTACAAGCTCGCTAGAGTATTTTGTTTTGTAGTTTATTTGACTCTAAATTTGATTTTCTGTTTCGTGATCGGAACCTTCGTTACTAAGTAATGAGTTTTAACTTTGATTCAATTAGAAATTCTGTTTTAACCTCAGACGCAATTGAGTTCCAGTTTGCAGTTCTATGGAAGTTCATTGACGTGTTAAGCGCAAGTCAGGCAATAGCAGATAATTTTATTTACGAGTAATTCCAGTTAATTCTCATTTAATTCATTTCATAATTTCAATTTGCTGCCAGGATAACATTCATCGTTTTCACTGCTCACTACGCCTAATTTCTTTGACACGTTTTTGGTCAGACATAGTTTCTTTCTGTGTTTTAATGATGATATTCCATATAAAGGCATAAACTTCACACGTGCATGTGAACCAATTTTACTATCGAATACAGTTTTCTGTCACACGCTCGTTTTGTTTCTCATGCTTCTCGCGAGAGGAAATCGTCCTGTCAAACCTTGTTGAAAGCTAATAACTCCCTCTGCGGTCAAATCTTTGAAAATAATTTCGCAAAGTAACCACTTTTGATGCTTAAGAACCAACAACGATGTCTTTAAAGCTTTAAAGACAATTTTTAAAGAATCACGACATGAAGTTTCAGGGGGTAGTCAAATTGGAAATGGAGATTCTTCCCAAGTCAAAGCCAAATTGTTGACTCCTTCACCTAGTACTCTTGTTATAGGACTTAAAAAACTCATTTTAAGATTGCGTTTCCCCAAGGCCAATACTACGAAGGTTTAATATGTTTTAAGGCTCTTTTAAAAATGCTGTTTACAATTCAATGTGATAGACTTGATTCCATTGAGGGCGTGGATAAAAACTCAAGTTAAGCAGCTGTGAAAGAAACCAATCGAGACTTGACGTTTTATTGGAAAAGACAAAAACAATCTTATTTTCCACCAACGCAGCAAGAACATGTAATCGACTTAAATCTTTCCATATCCAAATATCAAATCAACGTATTTTACTCTAGATGACTTCACCTTCAAATATCGAAAGCAGATATCCTTGAAATTCTTAACATACGCATACTTGAATGAATCGCTGGAAATATCTGCCGTCATAGTGTAGACAAATCGCTCAAAAATTTCTCATACCTAAACATATTTATTATATTTCAAGGAAAAAATATGCCTAGGATTCTCCGATAGCGGGATGCGGATCATTGTTTTTCGTTGGAATTTGTAATGAAAAAAACATTGGTTTTTTGCTTCTTTGTAATCGCATAGGAAAAAAAGGAAAAAAAAGCAGTGGAATGAGACGAGATGAATTTAAAATGAGATTCAGCAAGAGATTCAATGCAAATCTGTAAATCTGCTACATCACTTCCGTTCATTCAACCATTCATTCGTCTGCTAGTGTTGTGCAGGAATGAGTCCATATTCGTATTCGTGTCCTTCTATGTCGACAGGCTACGTTCAGCGAGACGAGCTCAACGGTTAAATGAAGTAATGGTTTTCGAATTACGTCGACATCGAAAACGCTCACAGATAAAAAAGGAGCTCATTGCATGCTTCCTACTGCCAACACCAGAATTGATTTCGTCCGTATCATTTCAAACGAACGACAGATGAGAGTTTCGTTGCGATTTCGAGTCCTGACAACCGGAACTATGCTATACCATGATACCAATTTTTTTCTTGTAAAATAACATCTCAGTTTTTTATGACCTAACTTTTCATCTTTTGGTGGTTTTCATTCGTTCGGGATCCGATATGAAACCCCTTTTCGCTTTCCCGTTTCGAGGCTCGAGATGGCTGTTTGGCCATTATCAATTCCATGGCATGAATTAGTGTTTTGGGAATCGAAGGATGGTTTACCTTTGAACCGATTTTTAAGCTGAAATTAGTATTCTGAAAAGATGCCGGCACATTATAAATGTCGGATAGTGATATTTGAAATATTATTTCTATTAAAAATGATTTGCGGAACCATGTAGAGTAGCAACAATTGTTTGGCATTTTTAATCGTAATTAGTCTTGGTCTTTGTTGGAACCGTCCACAAAATGTGAACCACGTCAATTCTTCCTTTTCATGTACAACCCTCACATGCCCTCTTCCCCCCACCCGGGCAAATCTCGACGGTTATCCTTGTTCACTTTTAGATAAATTCGCAATTTTTAAAGCTCCTTTTTATTTTGTAACTTGCGTAATAAATTTGTATCTGAGTGGTAAGGAAAAGGATGAAATGTTATGAAAGTACTACAGTGAGTCATAAAAGATGAATAAATGTCATATTTTAAGGTTGTGGCGCTTAAATAAAGCCAACGAATTTCGAGAAAGTAAAGAAACAAATGTTTATGTTCTTTTAAGGAGCAACAGAAACGACTTGAACTGCACTCGAAGAAATCTCCTGTCCGGTGTTTTCTTTCTGGCGATGCTCAATTTCATTTTAAATGGAAAGACTCTCTTGTTATTGAAGCTGAAATAATATTTTCTCAACGGGAAATCAGATAGTTTGAGGAAAATTTGTTCTTCAGTTCAATTTTTCAAGGAAGTTATTGTAGGTGCATGTTTCGTTTTAATTGGACATCATGTTGAAATTACGTGGGATATTGATGAATGACATCAAAGTATTTTGCTGCGAATCATATAAAACAGGACGATGAATTGGAATACTATGAATATTTGTTTCTTGGTAATTTGCATCGGTTCTTAAAGATCCAGTCTCTTCTATGAAATTATAAAGCACTGATGAACACGCCCTCTTTCAATTTAATTTGGAAGATGATTTTGAATATTTTAGTTTTAAGGTGAATATATTCGAATAGTGAAACTCTTAGAATTGATTTAAGCTTAAATTTTATTTTTTCAAAAACATAAATGCTTCCTCAACGTTGTCTTTTATTCGCGGGTTCTCGTTTCTCTCCTTCACCCAAAGAGTAGTTATTATTATATCCAACAGAATGTTCCCATTGGTTTCGTAGTTTTCTTGGAGATCGTTTTACATGTGTTCTTTCTTTTAGAAAACGTGGTGGCATCTTTGTATTCTTTGTGAGTACCCGACGTCTTTTATTAGTGAGCTTTGTTAAGAAAGCGGCTTCTGCTTTATCATCATATGTCGGCAACTCATTGTACTCATTTTCTGAACCTTCAGCAGTCTTCTGGTACTGTAGTTAGTGAGTTAGGACATTGCGCTCAAAGGCGGTAATTACTTTTTCAGACACGTGGGTTAAACTCCACGGAAGACCATCTGCTAACAAATTATTGAACATCAATTTTTATATCATAAGAAAGAAATGAAGTTGGAAAGGATAGTCACGAATTTTGTTCATTATGGACAGTGTCCATGATGAACTATGTTAGATAGTTCTTTTTAACGTAAAATCAAATTATGAGCTCAAATTCTAGGTTGAACAGCAGTGACTTTGAAAAGCTTAGTAGTAATTATCCGAAACTTAATGAGCTGCTCAAAAATAGGATTCTGAATTTGAGAATTTAAATAAGCCCCAAGTGTGGCAGAAACAAGCTAAATTAATGCATTTAGTACGTTTTGCAAAGGAAATTTTTATAATTTTACTAACCGAAGCTCTATAACCGGAACGAGTGGATCTTGAGTCGCTTTTGCTCGTAATTTAGAAGAGGTTCCAAAGCAGACAGCACGAACTATTGATGTGTGACAAATATTGATGATTTGGCAAGAACACAATCAAAGAATGATAAGCAATGTTTGTCAAATCCACAACGATATACAGAACCTAGTTTACACCACTGCTCATATAAACTAGCAATTTGCACAAGAGTTCTAATATCCTAAGTTCTTGTTCTAATATCCTTGCCCAAACTAGTTTAACTACTGTATTTCATATCTGTTGAGCCAGCGGATAACTCTTCACTTATCACGAATGCGATTAAGCTGCGATATAGGTATGACTATGTGAAGTGAATATACATACATAACTTCTTCTTGTTCTTTTTAGCACTACAGCCATAAGCGCCTT
The DNA here is from genome assembly GCA_954870665.1 of Stratiomys singularior. NCBI lineage: Eukaryota > Metazoa > Arthropoda > Insecta > Diptera > Stratiomyidae > Stratiomys > Stratiomys singularior. The sequence goes on along the minus strand of OX940878.1, from coordinate 128,107,972 downwards.
CAAATGTCGCGGTCCATTGATCGCGTCCTCCGTTTGTGAAGTCCGAACAGCGATGAACTGTCGTCGTCCACATAGTCAGACAAGCGTTTTCTCGGCTTCTCCCCTCAGTTTTTCCAACAAATACCTTTTCGGGTTTCCGTTGTTCGTCCATACGAATAAAATAGGCAGCCCATTGCAGCTTCCGCAGTCTGATAAATATTGAGACCTCTGGCTTGTTTAAGATTTCATACAGCTCATGTTTGTATCAACTTCGCCATTGGTCCCTGTATTCGCCTTAGGACCCGTCGCTCAAAGGCGCTCAATATATTTGCGGATGGTTGAGTTAGGGCCCATGTCTTACACCCATAGCATAACACAGGTCTAATGACTGATTTGCATACTTGGAGCTTTGCTGCCCTGTGTTTGCAGCTGGTCTTCATAAACGCCAGAACTGAATAAAAGGTTTTATTTGGAGCTGTATTCTAAATGGTTGTTCATCTGTTTCATAAGTGGTTCTCATTTATTCGGCGCCTAGATTCCCAAACTTTCCCACGTTCTCAACACTTTATTCATCTATATTTTCTCTTGACTACGTCATCTGCTTTATTTTCTTCACATTGACTTGTATCCCTACTAGTTTTGCTTCGTTGACGAGTTTCAGGAAAAGTACTTTGGCGGATATTATCGACCATGACAAAGTGTTAACGTCATCCGTTTAGGCTTCCACTTGGTTTAATTTGCATAACAGTGTGCCTCTTGTATCGACAGATAGCATTTTTAACATATTTCAGAGCTAGATTGAATAGCAAATGAGTAAGCCCATCTCGCTGCTTTAGTCCGGCATTTGTGGCAAATGTGTCGGTGAGTTGGTTGTTGTTCGGGCTTGGGCAGTTGCCGATGTCATTGTCATTTGGGTACGACGGACTAATTTGGCGCCAAAGCGAAGCATTATTTGATAAAATACGTTGCCAACAATTCTGTCACATGCTTGCTTAAAGTCAACGAGAAAGTGGCAAACGTCTATGTAGAGCTCCAAGCATTTCTTAAGTACTTCATTGACAATAAACTATTGGTCTATCGTTGATCTACCAGCTCTAAAGCTACTTTGAAGCTACTCAATAAAAGTCTTCTTTTATTATCTTCGAAAATATTTTGTAGGCTATACAAAGTAGTTATATACCTCTATTGTTTTCGCACTGTAGATTGTCACATTTTTTGTTGATAGGGATTATATTTGATTGGCTCAATTAAAAGTATGTTTTTTGTTGCCACATTTCCTGGATGATTTTGATGATGACTTTCTCAACACTGCTGCCACTATTTTTAATGAGCTCCACTGGAAAATAATCGATGTCCGGCGGTTTATTTTTCTTTTGGGCTTTGATTGCAGAACAGATTTCGTCCAGAGTTGGTGGTGCCAATGGAAGCTCTCCAGGAATATTTATATCTATAGGCTTCAACGTGCTGGAGTAGTGCGAAGGGTTTTCGAGTTTCTTGAAATATGAATCCCATCTTTCCTTAATCCTGTTTTCATCAACGATGATGTTGCCGATGTCATCACGACAGAGCATGGTCTCTTTGAACAAGGCGAGGAATCGCTTCAAGATGACTCACGGTCTATGTTGATTTGAGTGTTGGATACGACAATTTTTAAAATTATTCATGATCAACTTGATATGAGACAAGTGAAATGTCTGTGCCGAGAGTAGACCATCTCAGAAACAACATTGCGTCGAGTGTTTCGACGCATTTTTGAACTTTTTACTGGAGAAAAAGATGGACTATTAGAATCCAATTGTTACTAGAGACGACACTTAGGTTTATCAATACGAATCCGAGTCTAAATAGGAGCCTATTTAGTGGCACAGAAAGGGAACATCCTCACCCAAGAAGTTGAAGATTTCACAATCACAGCCTTGTGGGACAGAGGAGGGATTCTGTTTACAGATTACGAAGATAAAGGCTTTATCTGACAAAATTTTTATTTCATTTCTATGCTTTAATAATAGAAAAGTTGAAAAAATGAATCAAAAAAAGACGGGCCGAAAAATTCGCCGAAGATGTTCTCCTTCTATACGACAACGCACATATTTTCAAGTCCCGTGTAACGTAGGCTAACCTGCAAAAGATAGGTTTCAATATTTTAGATCATCCACCATACAGTCCTGACCTAGCTTGAAATTGTGATGTTGATGATGTGGTCGATGCGATTTCAATATCAAGAAATTATCTTAGTGAGCAGACAGCGAAAGAAACTGAGCTATAATTTAGTATGTGCCCGTAGAAGAGGACTGGCCCTGAACAGTCCCAGAGAATGCAATTAATCTTCTCAAATCCAGGAGGGGGCAGTTCTGTGTGAGCTAACTTCGTTGGACAGATTCCTTTATTCGTGGGTTGACTTATTAGTCTGCGATCAAGACGATTGTGAATGTTCCATTCTTATCAATACCATACTCAAGACTGAAGATCTATGTTATGGTCGGCTATCTCGAGACATCGTTCGGTTTACAAGTCTCGGAATTTTGTACAACGAACAGCCATGTGGGAAATAGACCAGAATGGGCTTACAGAGGCAGATGTCGAAACCAAGAAAATAGCTCGTAGTGAACAAATATCCACTGATGATATGAATGCAATAAGACAGTGTAGCTGCAAACTGGATAACACTTCGAACAAACTCCTGACTTGAAGGTATTCAACATTGATATGTGGATCTTTCCTTGGGTTGCTAAATGTTCGCTCATTTTCGCTCATTTAAAACAAGGATACCTTTCTTAAAAGCTTTTGCCTAAACTTCAGTACAAATATTAATCTACCAAAGGTGTTAGCGCTGTATTGAAGCTGAACTAAATTTAATTTGAATAAAGTTCTATAGTAGCTTGATGTCCTATAATGCTTAAGGTGAGGCAAAAAATCATTAGTCCATGGAATTGCCAGGAAAGTTTTCATGGTTTTTCCAATGACCACTATTTTCTGGATCTTGATTGGCAAATCGGGAAAAAAATACCAACTTTCAAAAATTAACCGCTCTATTATTGAAACAAAAAAAACAACAACAATGGCTTAAGTAATAAATAATTAATGGCCTAAAAAGAATCACCCGTTTGTATGGTTGTATTTTACTAAAACTGAAAAATAAAAACGTACACTTGCCAGAAAAACTATCCGTACAATATCAAAAGAATGCAACATATCAGGAAATTCATGCTAAAGAAAGCTGCTACATTTCAATATTCAAGCAACAGAGTTTATTCATTAATGAAACTATCTTTTCTATAAATTTTTCTGTGGTATTCATTTAAAATCCAGATGTTACAAAATAAAAACTTAAACGAACCATTTATTTGAAATATTCAAATATTTTATTACATTTGAGGGCTTAATAACTTGTCGGATAACATTTTCTCTCAAGGACCTCCTTGAGTCGATTTGGCATGGAGTGAACCATTTTAGCTGTGTGCTGCCTGGTAATTTTGCCCCATTCATCGACAACGACGTTTTGCAGCATTTCCTTCGAGGTTATGATGTGCTGACGGATCCTACGCTCCAACAAGTCCCACAAATGCTCAAAGGGGTTAAGGTCTGGGGATTGGGGCGGCATATATAGTTGATGTTTTGTGTTGTAGAGCAACCGAAGCTTCACATTGTGTGCCTAGTGCTTGGGATCATTATCTTGCTGGAACCGTAAAATCGCCACCAAGCCTTAGCTGCTGAACGCTTTGCTTCAAAATATTGAGGTAAGCGTGTTGATCCATAGTTGATTATATAAACACAAGTTCGCCAACTCTTTTTGCCACCATACATCTCAACACCATTACACCACCTCCACCATTTTTGACAGTTGGTACGAGATTTGCTTTTTCTTCTTCCGCCACATTAACTTTCTTCCTTTTATGCCAAATGTGCAAAATTGGCTTTCGTCAGAGAATAGGATATGTTCCCAAAACTCTGGTGGTATATATATATATATATATATATATATATATATATATACAGGGTGGGCTATTTAAAGTGGAAGCATTTGTTTCTGAAAAAATATACGAATATATATATAATTTATTTTTATTTCGATTATTATTTATTTTGGTTCAAGGAGATATGTTACAGCTATTTGTTGAAAATGATATTGCGTAAATGGCCACCTTTGGCCTTGAGTACAAAATGTGCCCTTTTTTCTGCGTTTTCCATCGTTTTGGCCAATGTATCGGTCGATATGGCGGCGATTTCACGTCGTATGTTATCTTTAAGTTGAGTTTGGCCCTTGGCTTATCAGCGTATATCTTGCATTTCAAATAGCCCCACAAAAAAAAGTCTGGTGGCGTCAAATCGGGTGATCTCGGGGGCCAGTCAAAATCACCGTTTTTCGATATAACTCGTCCGGGGAACAATGGTCGTAACGAATCGATGGTTAGTCGACCTGTATGGCATGCTGCACCGTCCTGTTGAAACCAGATGCCATTCAAACCATTTTCACGAACAATGGGCATCACAAAATCATTTATCATGGCTCGATAACGTTCGCCGTTAACAGTTTTCGTTGCTCCGTCAACGTCTTCGAAATAATAGGGACCAATGACCATATCCGCGCAAACACCACACCAAACTGTAACTTTTTGGTCGTATAGAGGCTGCTCCTCACTTAATTGATGGTTTTCAGTGGCATAGAACCGACAATTTTGCTTATTAACGCTTCCATTTAACGTGAAATGTGCCTCGGCTGACATGATGGTTTTTTGCCAAAAGTTGGCCTCGTTCTTGGCCATTTCGATGATCCATTTGGCATAATCGACACGACGCAGATAATCACCTGGGTTGAATGAGTTTTTTACGGAAACATCTTCAAATCGACACGAATTATGCGTCGGAGAGTGGTCCGAGCGATGCTCAACTCTTGAGAACGACGACGAGACGATGTTGTCGGCTCCTTCTCAACACTGGCTCGTACGGCTTCAATATTTTCATCGGAACGTCTTGTTCATTGTCTGGATGCATGACTGGCATTACCAACATTACCACAATTCACAGATTTTGCGTATAAACGTCTTATAGTGTTATCATCGGGAGCACTTTTAACTTTATTTTTCGAACAAAACGCACGTTTGGTTTTCACAATTGAAAAGTTATTTTGAATGTAAAGCTGAACAGTTTCAGCGCATTCTTTTGGTGTGTACTGTTCCATGATAAAATTATCTTGGAATGACGCTTCCAACGCGGTATGTCATTAGTCGATCTGACAATTCTGTCAAAAATTATTGGGTTGCCCGATGCTTCCACTTTAAATGGCCCACCCTGTATTTTTTTTCGAACCCACATATTTCTTCTTGATCACTTCCGAAATGTTTGGCTTTTTAAGTGCTCTGCATTAGCGATATCCATTTCTTTTTAGTATTTTTCGTAGGTTATCTTATTGGAGAACCTTGCCAAAAGAGTCTTTTATATTTGTAACAATTCGGCGAGCAGTTACTCGAAGATTCTTTGCAATTGCCTGCGAAACGTTTCTTTTTTGCGTTCAGTCAGTATGGAGGGACGACCACAACAAGGCTTTGACATAATCGAACCAGTTGTATTAAATGTTATCACCATATACTGGACAGAGGAGTGAGTTCTGCCTACTATTTGACCAATTTCACGGTAAGTTTTCTCTCGCTTTGTACTTTCAGCATAATTTTCCTCTTCTCAGCACTGATTTCGCTAATTTCGGGCCTCATTATGTATTCTAGTGTACAAAAAAATTTAAAATACTGCCTTTACTCTTAAATCTATCACAACTTAAAGTAGAACTTTTATCGCATATGACATCGCGTAACACGGGGAATCCCCCGGTTTATTCTGGACGGATACTTTTTCTGATCTATTGTGTTGCCATAAATTGATTTTGTTTGAGTTTCGAGTCTTTTTAAGTAGTAAGTATTATGAAACATACTGGGAATCATGCAAAAGTGTAGATTTTATGATATTATAAAAGAAAGCATTTAAATTAAGTGGACATATCCTTTTTAATACAACGATAACTTTGTTATCTTGTATGTACGTATACTTTTTCTGGCAAGTGTACGTATCCAATACTAATTTTAATTTTAATTAATTTTCTTCCAACAGATTTTGCTATTGTTGAGAAAATCTCATGCATAGTAAATGGTTGCGCTCAGTTTTCACATAAAACATAAACAAATTAAAATACGCACATAATAAAAAGCACCTGACACGTAGCTGTCACTTCTCATACAAATCCTGTCTATTTTTAACTTTACACTCCGCAGAAATAAAACATAATTTTTCACACAGTTCTCAAGGCTTGTTCTCAGGTAGAAAAATCGTTGGTAAGAATAGCAATAAATCAACACAACAAGCAGGAGTTCAGGAACAGCAACAATGAGCGTGAAAAAAACGCGCGGCAAAGAAAAACACAATATAAATAAAAAGCCTATGAATTACGACAGGATAAAACTTTTTAATCCCCATGAACCTTGCACAGTGGAATCATACTCTCTGTCTCGTATCAACTTTAAAGTTCGCGAATAAGTTAAGGGTGTGTGTTTTGCCGACCGCCATGGTTTACTTCAATTATGGAAGCATAAAAGTGTTTTCTGCTACAAGTTTTTTCCTCCTATTTCCCAGCAGTTCTCCCAGGTGTAGAAAATTACAAGGCTCCTGCGTCGGCAGTTTGAAAAGATTTACATATCGTCTGCTAGGCGAATAAGATCCTAGTTCATCGTGAAAAATGTGTAGAAAAGTTTGTTGGTATAAATGTGAGAACATGAACGTTTATTTATGAGCTTTACCGCGAATAAATGAGGGGTTTTGATTGAAATCAGGTTCCAAGTGAAAGATGTCCTTTTCCTTCCTACGTAGAAAAGTATCGATTTTGTCGGGTTAGGCAGCACTTAACACTTTTGTCAGTTGAAAACACCTTAGATGGACATAAGGTTAATCTGCTTTAATCAGCTCTCACTACGTTCTAACATCGTACACGGTCTGTCGTGCTCGTTACCAATTCTTGTTCCGTGAAAACTTGTTTTCCTGTCTTTTGTACCAAAAAGATTTCCTAGACATTTTCTATTGAATCCTTCAAGTTGAAGTTTTCAACATTCGTTTCCCGGTAGTTCTCATTCCTTTTATTTGGTACTTCCCTTCAGGCACAAATTTATGATAACGTTTCAAAATATCCTTTGAATCAGGTCTGAGTAATATATGATGGCTGACATATGCAAGCGTCTTCCTTTCGATTCTCTATTTTTCCATTTTCGCTTGCACTCACATCAGTATACAAACTTGGAATTTTTGTTAAAAGGAAATCAGTTTAGCAAACCGTATGACACACTGCTTACAACGTACGATAGTGCTGATGCGATATTTGCAGAAAACATACAGACACACATTCATGTGAGTTATTTTATCAGCAGTTTCCTTTTTAACGGTTGCCGTCTAGTCGTCCTGCCCCGATGTCTGCGAAATGTCAACAAAAATGGAAGAAAATTTTAGATACAATTGTTCCTATCATGGTTGCAGGGTTGTTCGGTTCCATTTCAATGTCCATTCCAAATGCAAGAAATGCATTGGAATTTTTTTTCGATGAAATGTTTACATTCTTGATTTCGGATTCGATTGTTAAGACTTGTGTCGATGTAAAATATGAACGAAGTCGAGTAAAACATTTTCCAGATTCATGTTATCCTGAATAAATCTTAATGCTGCTTGATTATTCTCGTGGCATCAAATAAATACAAATTGTATACCACCTGCAGTGTTGCAGGAACTAGGATAAAATTTTAGATTCGAGTCCCTATGCAAATTTCTAGCTACTTACTGTTTATTTTTTTTATTCTAACACGAGGATAAGGATTAAAATGAAGGATTTTTTTTGTATAAAAAGGAATGAGTGGAGGGTTTGCGGAAGCGTTATTTCGTGGGTAATTTTCCGGTGGGTAAACCTTTATGAAAACAGTGTAATTTTTATGGAAAAACTTTGAAAATTTTTTTGAGAAAGTGGTGTTGACTGTTTCAAAATATTTATTTAATATTAAAAAAATATTAAAAAGAGGGGACTAGAAGCGGGCTGAGGTATGACATTTTTTTTTCGAGATCCCAGAACTCGAACCTAACAGTGGAGTAAATTTTTAAGTTTCAGTTGCGAGCCCCTAAATGAAAACAGGTATTATGTGGCAAAGAATAAAGTTATGGATATCAATATTCAAATGAACTTAATTTTTTCTGTAAAGATTTCAAGAAGGCGAGTATATGACGTTCTTCAAATTTTGAATTTTTTTGAAGAATTAAGGAAGGCTTTAAAGGGAATAAGTGCGGGGGTAATTTCAATTCATTAAGTACCAAAACAGTATAAAATTCCACGTGGTGCAATCGAGAACTGGATCCATGGAAGAACGAAATCGTGTTATAGGTGTATAAATATGAAATGCGGATTTTTTCTGCTTGAAATATGCATTTATTTGAATAACAGAACGAATGAACTCAATACTCAAAGTATTTGGCCATCGTTAGCTACGACTTTTTCCCATCTTTTTGTCAATTGATGGATTCCGTCCCAGTACCACTTCTCATTTTTTGAGGCTAACCACTCATCAAGCCAATTTTTAACTTCTTCGTAAGAATGGAAGTGCTGTTCCGAAAGTCCGTGCTGCATCGATCGAAACATGTAGTAGTCAGAAGGAGCCAAGTCTGGTGAATACGTCGGGTGGGGCAGAGCTTCCCAATTAATGTTTCCCATGTAGTTCTGGACAGATATTGCAACATACGGCCGAGCATTGTCATGTTGAAAAACGACTTTATCATGTTTTTGGTGAAATTCTGGTCGTTTTTCCTTAAGTGCGCGGTTCAATTTGATCAGTTGTTTTCGGTAACGTTCGCCAGTAATAGTCTCACCAGGTTTCAGCAGTTTGTAATACAAAGGTCCCTTACTATCCCACCAAATACACAGCAACGTCTTCTTTCCATGAATATTTCGGACTGCTTGTGCTGTTGATGGCTGCCCTGGGTCCACCCATGATTTTTTCAAGCAAGCAAAATTTCACAAATGGTTTTTCGCTTTTCGATGTCTCTTTCCTTCAATTGATACGTCACCCATTTTCCTGCTTTTTAAATCTTTCCCATGGCTTTTAAACGTTGTGTAATGGCTGCTTGAGTAACTTCCAACGCTTCTGCCAACTGTTTTTCAGTTTGTATGTTGTCTTCATCCAATAATGCTTGCAAATTTGTATCTTCGAATTTTTTTGGGGGTTTTCCACGGTTTTTGTTGCTGACATCGAAATCGCAACTTTTAAATCTTTTAAACCATCATTCACTGGTGTCTTGGCTTGGGACATGTTCACCATACGCTTCCGCCAACAATCGATTAATTTCTGCAGCCGTTTTCTTCAAATGAAAGAAGGTTATTAGACTTCCCTGCAAAACTTCTTTTTCTGGCACGTAATTCGACATTTTTGAAGCGAAAAAAACGATGTTGTTTGTACAATCAAAATCTATGACATACTGGAATTTGTTGACAGATGTTTACCCTCCAAAATGCCACATTAGTTATCCCCAACACAAACCATATGTAATGGTTATGCCATCTGTTAGTAAAATCCGCATTTCATATTTATACACCTAATAGTTTTGAATCATCACCTGCACTGATATGAAGTCGAAGTGTTTAAGGTGGACAACTTGCATTGCTAAACATTGCTAAACTTCTGCTAAAACCTTATTTCAGGCCTGACAAGACGAAAGCTTTACTTCTTCATCCTTTCACTTGCACATCAGTTCACATCTAGTCCGTCTTTTATTCAGTTCGCTTCGGACTTTTTATTCAGGTCTAATCAGATCCTTTGTCAGATTTATCACCGTCAAATCTTTTTCTCATCAATATGATTAAATATCAGTCTAGCTTTCTTCCATTTCCGTGCAGTATGCTCCTGATTCTCAACGTTTTAGACCCACATTGACGACTTCATCAATATTCATGTCAGTCCATGCTCCCAGACTGTAATCTTCTTTACTTCATGGCTTCAATTCTTCTGATTAACATGGTTCTTAAGTTTATCTGTCATTGGTTCAACGTGCTCACATTTCACGGCTCCAAGTTCACTTTTTCCACGAAAAGTTACCTGTTGGTTACCTGTTGGCTTGGGACTGTCATGATGGAGCCGCAAAGCGATCTCACACCTAGTTCTAAGAAAAAGACAGAAAAAGAAGAAGAAAAATTGCTGAGTGGATTAAAACTAACGAAATGAAGGGATTTACGGGAAGAAAATTTGAAGCTAAAATTTCGGCAATGGATTAAAATATCGTTCGTCCTATATTAGTGACCCAGACAAAATCATAATATTTGGTTTAGATATACATGGAGTATAGGTATACAGAATGCATGTAAAATTTGAAAACGGTGCACGATTACAAGAACAAGAAGTACTTTTTAGATATCATGTACCCGATGATCAGAAGCTCATTATGGAGTATGCTCCTGACGACAAAGAAGCTCAGCCAGGACCTTCCAAGATGTAAAGGGAGTTTTATGTAGAGGTATAGAATTTTAGGGTGGCAAAAATTTTTAATGCTACGTATGATATGACATTTGTCAAGCGTTTTATGGTTAGTGTGGTTTGTTATTTTATCATGAAGAGGTTGATGCCTGCGCAACGTCTACAAATAATGCAGGTTTATTTAACAAAAAGAAGTTAGTGTTCGAAAAACTCATCGTGCGCGCCAGAAATTTTTGGCCAACATAACCGTCCATTAGTACAATTAATCCGACACTTAATCGGGATACAAAAAGGCAGTGATTGAGTTTTACATTTGAAAGAATTTGAATTCAAATATTAATTGATATAACCGCCGCACAAGGAGTTTTTCTGGTAATTTCTCGTGAGCAGAGAATATGAGATACGAAAAACTAAATTGTAGTGTCTAAGTTCTTTGTCTGAGTTTTGAAATTATTTTTCCAATTATATTGTTATGGAGAATAATCGAAGAAAACTTTTGCATCAATTCAATGTTATTCAAAGAAATTAATTCAACACTAGAAGAAGAAAGAAAAACCAACTTACCTTTCCTGGAATTACGACAGATTAATTGTGAGACTCGATGACAGACTGGGATTAAATGTATTCAGGACAGAGACCATAATTTGGGCGATATATGCTCTCAACATTTCACCTACCCACTCATTTGTACAGAAAAAGTTATTAGCACAATCAAGTGGAATCGAGGAAAGGATAATGGTTATAACTGGAGCTTGGAAATGAAAAAGGTTGTGAAAAACGGACGATAGCGGAAATCTGAAGGAGAACCGGAAAAAAGACAGAAAAACAATTTCAGGACACTAAACTTCGTCACATGGGATAATAAAAGCATAGTTAACAATAAAGGATAATTTTGTGATTTCGTATTTGCCTGGTGATTGAAACAGTTTACTAATCCGGAAGCATATTTACCTAACTGCCAAGTGGTTCGGAATCTCCACTTTGGTGGACTTTGAAAAAGGCGAAGGATATTGGGCAAAAACGAAGATCAATCAAGTAAAATGCCATCGTCTCAGAGAAGCCTGGGGAGATCGAATTATGTCCATGAGAGCTAGAGAAGCAAAAAAAAAAGAACTGTTCCCCCACAAAAAAAGATTAAGAAAATGGGTTTTGTAGCTCGCTAATGTTAATGAAATATAAGGACAATCTTGAGATTAAGCAATTGAAAAGCGCGACGACTTTTGTAGGATATAATAATTAGATAACGCACATAACTGTACATAAGACTTTTTTTTAAATGTCCATTTTTAGGATTAGGGCTTCAAGATGTTTTGTATGTACCAATCTGTACTCGACAAGGCTTAAAGATCAGCATCATTTCCACAAGGACCTGTCATCGCTAGGTCTTTGAAAAGCATCAGAGTCCGAAATTGAAAGTATTACCGTCAGCAATGTCAGCATTTGCACGCGAGGCCTGCATCGATTTTCAAGAAGCAATTAAAAACTCAGACACAGGTCAAGGAAGAAAATGGGTAACAAAATAAATGGTAAACTTTAATTAGTTGCAATTCACCGGACTATAAGTCAGTATTGATGTCAGTCAGTATTGACTCGCAAACTCCTGTCTCTTTTGACTGTATTGATTTTGGTGGGAAAACGATAATAACTTTTTGAAATTCTTAGGAATATGTGCGCCTTTCACTACCTAAAAGGATTACTAAAAGGCAAATATTCGTACATTATGTAAAAACATCTTTTTAAAACACGCACATAAATTTCAATTTACATCCCTTGCGTGTGTCAAATGTCGAATTTCTCAAGTTATTCTCTCTGCAAGAATTTAATAAGTTAATTCGATTAAAGCATCCGTTAAAACCTCTCAACCCCTGGGGGAGAAAAGCCTAAAAGCCGAAATCACTTTAATATTTGTTACTTTTGCTGTATCCGCAACGACTCATCTATTCATATACACGTTCCCATACTCTTCGCAGTCATGTTTATAATTTTTATGCTTTAGCGTTCGTCCTGTTGCATGGGCAGAATATCAAAATCATACTTTTTCGTCGGCATAAGTTCCGATAAGAAAAGTTTTTGACGTGTAAAAGTTGTAACGTTGAAGACGTTTTTCATGTGCACACAGTCATGGCAAGGATACTCTACATACCAAACTGTATACATACTAAACTATATAGGTTTGGATGTATATTAGATCGTGATGTTGGCGGGCGGCCGGTAGCATGATGTGAGTAGAATGGAATTTTTGATTTATACATTCCCTTTCGTCTCGACTGGATGTGTGAAAAGTAAGTTATGAAAAGGAGATGATATAAGTTGTCAGTCTACATATGGACATGATATATAAAAATGTAACAAGTGCTTGTGAGCTACAGGAATGGTATTCCCGAGGCGTATGTACTTGTAAGTAGTGTAGTGCAAGCATTTTTTTCAGGGAATTTAGAGTACGGAACGCTGATATGATTTCAATAGAGGACTTAGGATTTGTAATGGGAAAATCATGATTTTTGATCGTTAGCTGATATTAAAAGTTTGTTCAAAGTTTAAGTGATCTTAGATTTATGTTTGGCTGACGTTTGGAGAACTTAATTCTAACGAATGATGGAACGCATAACGAAACTTTGATGAGTTTACGATTCCAAACTTTCGTACACTTTCATGAAGCTAATCAAGAAAAACTCAATGCTGAAATAGGAGATGCAATTCGCAGTCAAGTTGTGAGATCTTTGGTAGCGATTTGCTGGACGGTTTCTTGAGATAATGTTTTCTCCAAATTTCGTTTTATTCAGTCGATAGTTTCGTTGGCCATAAATTGACATTTGGTACTAAAAATTTATTGAGCATGGTCCAATAACGTTCATCATTCATCGTAACGGAAGCTATTTGTGCATTTCGAATGGAATGTGGACTAATGATGCCTTCTGCGTGTAGGTTACTAGACAATGTTAATTTTAATGGATGTTATAGAGCTTCAAGGGATAGCTTTGGATTGTGTAAGCTTTTGTTTACATATCCGGTTAACTTAAAAAAGAGCTTCCTCAACCCAAAAAAATGTCTGCAGTAAATAATTTGATACAATGCTTTTTAGCCACCCTGGGTACGGGGAATGTTTAAACGTTTGACTGCTACGCGGCCCAAAAGTGCTGCGTTCATTTGTCTCTAAAAACTGCGTTGCGAATTTCAGTGTGTCTTGGTTGCTCCGTAGGAGTGAAAGTAGTCTTTAATAATTAAATAAAAAAATAGTCTTTAATAAACAATTTAATGTTTATTTTTTCTAATTAACAATCACAATTAATATTGTTTCTTTATAATACGAATTGAATTATTAAAATTGATTGATATTTGTCTAAATGAGAGTGTTTAATTTGACAACACCAAGTCAAAATATGTTCTGCAGTTTTCGTTGGAAATTTTTCCAACTAAATTTTCATCATGATATGAGTCACAGAAGTCCAAAAGACCTCATTTCCATAAAAAGCTTGAAAATCGTCTCCACGATTCAAACAGATTGGCTTGTCAGAATTCTAAAAACCAAATAGCATATCAATTCGTAAAATGGTGGCGAATAAAGTAGAATGGTTTGAAAATCTTGAAAACTCAATAATTGACATGCATTTGAATATAAATATTAAAATTTCACGATTTTTATGGTTATTGGCCCATAAAAAAAACAGGTCGGAATTTTCACATAATTCTAGTCTAACCCAAGTCGTTATATGTGCTTATTTTACCAAGGAAATTTCGAACCTAATAGCCAACCCCTTTTTAAGATATACACCAGTATTGTTTACTGTATGAACAGTTTAATCACCATTATTCGGCTATACTTCCTCTTGAAAGTCTCTTAAAGCTACAAGCTCTACTCTTGCTTCGATCCTGGCGTGTTTCAACATATTGATCACGTGCCTTATTGCGCACACATGCGTGCATTATTACGACGGTGCACGTGGGCATGCGCTTCAAAGCCAATTGAGGATCCCATCAAGGCCATTGTTTTGAATGCTCCTTGAAATCTTTTGTTGAAGATGATTACAGCAATAAAAGTTGCAATTTAACCCTTTTAGTGCCGGGAGCCGATATATCGGCTTCTGATGCACTTGCGAGAAGTGCCAGAGCCGATATATCGGCTCGCGCCTTGTAGCGGTTTACTACTCGCATTGCGGGAGAACTCTATCTCAAAATAAATTTGTAATGCGTTATAAATGATCTAATTTCATTACAAGATAATTAAAAGAAATATTTTTTTGTTTGAAATCTTTGTGGACGACCTTTTTCCTATCGCTTGGAGGTACCGAAATCTAACATAAACACCGATGGTCGCCGCTCAGGCGACATCCGACCTGCGGCCTAAGTGGTTGTGGCGTTGGGCCCTTATCGGAACTTGTCGAAGGCGTTTTATATAAACAACTGTTTGGAGACTCTCACGAAATAACGTCACGATGCCGTAGCAAGACGTAGGGTCAGTTAGTTTCTCCTCGATCGTTGTTGTGAACAGTTTATTTCGTCCTAGTTGCAGTTTCAAAGTGTCATTTTTGTTACTGCCGTTGCTTTCCGCTTGTGTAGTACATTGTTGTCTTTGACAAACCAACAATTAGCAAGACAGAATTTCGAACATTTTGCCACCAACCTTTTTATAAAAAATACACCATCATGGACGACGCGGAATTAGTCCGAATGGTTGACCAGGCGGATCTATCACATAGTGACGAGGAAGAAATCGTAGCACCAAGAAGTCGGCATCCACGTAGGATCTACAGTGATAGTGAAGCAAGCGAAGATAACGATTCTGAATTAGAGGGAAACGATGCTGAGGAAGAGCTGAGAGATTTCTGCGAAGTTTCCGTGGCCAACGATAGCGAATATAATCCTCGGCCACAATTTATGGAAATTGCTGGACCTAGACATATGCCAGCAAGAAATTCCATGCCGAGAACATATTTTGATCTTTTTTTCACCGAAGAATTTTTGAGTTTATTGCGAAGTGAGACCAACCGATATGCGAGGCAGTTCCTGAATAGGATCAATGTTCCCTCAGGATCCAGAGCAACAGAGTGGAAGGCAACCACAGTGTCAGAGATGAGGGCGTTTATTGCTGTGCTTCTGGAAATGGGTGTAACACGTTGACCGACACTTTTTAGTTATTGGTCTACAAATCACAGACATATCCCGTGGTTTGGCAAAATGTTCAGTCGCAACCGGTTTCAATTAGTTTGTAGGTTTTTCCATGTGGTAGATAACGAAAAATTACCAGCACGTAATAGTCCCGAATATGACCCTACAACGAAATTTCAACCAGTCGTGGTCCACGCAAATAACAAATTCAAATTTCATTATTCGCCTAATCAGCATCTAAGTATTGATGAATCGTTAGTCGGCACAAAGTGTAGGACGTCGTTGATTCAATATATGCCAAATAAAAAGCATCACAGATGGGGCATAAAGTTTTGGATGTTGACTGATGCAGTAACCCATTACTGTTTATCGTTTTACTGCTACAGAGGAGCTAGGGATCAAACAGATAAAGAAGAAATAAAGAAGAATGGTCTTTGCCACGTTGTGATCCATAAATTATTGGATATGGGAAACTATTTTATGAAAGGTTATCACGTGGTAGCAGACAACTTTTTCACAAGTATTTTGTTAGCAAGAGCATTATTTCAAAAAGGGACATATCTGACCGGCACAATACGCAGCAACAGGAAATATATTCCATCATCTATGAAGGCTAAATTGCAAGAGGGCGGATCTAAGTACGCCCGAAACAATGAAGTACTACTATTAGCGTACCGCGAGAAAAAGTCCCAGAAGAAAAATGTTTTACTCCTATCCACATTCGAAAAGGCTCAAAACAAAACGACGACAATCCGAAAAAACAATGCACAAATACAAGTTTAAAAACCGGCAATCATAGCAGAATACAATAAACACATGGGAGGCTTAGACACGTCAGATATGATGTTATATTCATACTTAGATGAACGAAGATCCATAAAATATTGGAAGAAGGTGGTTTTCTGCATTTTCTCCCGAATGGTGCTCAATGCGTACATACTATATCAGCAGAATACAGACGGAAAAATCAAAACTCGACTAGATTTCATCACTGATATTATCCAATCTATAACCACTGAATGGCTGGCACTAAAAAGGATACCACACGACACACCATTAGCGGAGACATCAACCAATGTGCCCCGCATAGGTGTACGCAAACTATCAGGAAAACTAGAAAGGGTTTGCGTGGTGTGCAGCAGGAAGAATGGTGGACCAAAAAGAAAATCACGCACAGTGTGTAATAAGTGCGATAAAGGACTGCATGGAGTGTGCATCAGTAGTCACGAATGTTAAATAAATTATTTTTGTGAGTTACAATAACAAAATTTTACACATTTACAATATATAAATATAAATATTTATGACAACATAATTTTGTTTCAGCAATGTTATATTACCGATAACAATTACATAGTTCGAAAGAGAAAATCCGTCCGGCGCCTACTGTGTACCTTCAAGCTATGTTTTGTTTTTGTTATGTAATATTGTTAATCTTGTTACAAAATATATATTGGAAATACAAAGTATATACTTTATAATAATTGACCCATACAAAATTATGATGAAAAGATGACTGTTTGTATGTGCAAATACGTTTTCTACAAGAGATCTCAAATTCATTTCATTTACAAACGTTTATACCTTTGTTTTTTCTATAATTTTCAAATGAGTTCGAAAAAACTAGTATCATTGTTTAGTTCTGTATTTCATCCACAATACGCAGCTTTTTGAATCATGTAAATATTGTTTCTCGTTTGGTTTTTACAAGCATTTTTCCGAACCCTTGTAAAACTGTGAAATTCGGCCGGTTTTCTTCGCATAGGCACCTCTATTTCGCCCGGCACTAAAAGGGTTAAACAATTGGTGGAACTGGCTTAGTTCACCCTAAGCTTCAGTTTGTCGCAATTTTCATCAGGTTTTTTCGCCGTCTGAACAGTTTTGATACTGTGGTTTTTCATGTGACGAAATTTTATGATAGAAAATAGCTGAAACTCGTTTCTTCACGTCTTCTACAGAGTCTCCATGATTTTTCGTCGATCTTAGAAACATTTGTGTAATGGGATTTATTTCAATCTCACTGGGGCTTCCAGTAATCTACTAATTCCACTAATTCAACTAAAGTTGAATTCCCAAAAAAGATTCACTGCTTAGTGAATTTCGTAAAACACCTAAATTTCTAAACACCTGAATTGTGTGAATTCCTAAAACACGCATTACAAAATCAAAACGCCGATTAATTTCACATGAGTTTTGAATCATGGGGCACGAATTCACGACCTGCAATCTTTCACACTCGCACGATTGAATTCTTTTAAAATTCAAGCTTCGTAGGCTTTTTTCCACGAAAGACACATTACTTTTGCCGTCTGTACAAATCACATTTGCAGAAATTGCCGGAAATACCGAGGAAAACTCTAGAATGCAATAAATGGAATTTGGAGTGACGGGCACCCCCATGTCGAAACCATCTTTGAGTTTTTGGACGAAGCTGCTATCAATTCCGCATCACCATCCATTGTTTGTCGGTTTCTACGAAACATCCGTTTTATGACTGATCGGGATGAATATTAACGGATTTGCTTTGTTTTCCCCTACTCATTGCGAAAAACGAACAACTGATGAACAACCCGATGTTTGAAATCGAACTGATTTATAGTATCTGTTACAGTCTGAGATGTAACTAACCGAATGCAACTAACTGTTTAATCTCTTTAGTTTCTGAATACATCTCTCTACATCTGCTTCCTTCTATACATGTGTAAGCCTATGTGCGCATTGCATTTGTTTCGGATAGTAATTAGAACCATCATAATAGTTTTATAACCCATTTTACTGTCCGGTTAATAAAGCGCTCTGAACAGTTCGCGTTGTAACGGCTGCAACTTTCCAACAACTTCGAATATTGGAAAACCATTTTAGGAGCATTAGGAGGAGGTTAGGAGATAAATTAATCCCAAAAAAGGATTTTTTTAAACATAAAACACGGGCAGACTGCCTTAAACATTCTAGTTTTGATACAATGGGATTACAATAAACCTTGGCCTACATCTAGAGACGGTTTGGTGGTAAGGAATTCTCTTTATTAACAACTAATGACGCAAGAAACAGGATAAGAAACTCAGTTATTGGTTCCCTTAGTCATCAGATACCATCTAAGTGGTCAGAGCTTGCAACGGTGGTTGCAAGTCACATGAACAGAGCCACTATTGCCAGCATAACTAAGCAAGTGTCGCAATGAGGCTGACCAAGGGGTATGAAAGCATTGGCTTAAAAAAATGACAGAGGCTAAGTTCCCTTAATGCGAACCGCGATTGTTACAGCGTACATGGAAACATGATATCGGTAGCGTCAACCCAATTTCGCTGAACAATCTGGAGGAACTACACCGATCTCCTAAGAATAAAAATACTGGTCACACATAGCATAATAATCAGAGTATAAAAATACTGGTAGCTCTATCACTCGGTCTATATTGAAAAGTTTTCAACACTCGGTTGTACCTTTGGTATAACTATAAGGTATGACCGAATTATCCAAAGAAAAGACGGGTCTATCCTAGGCCTAACCACTTGATAATGTGGGCAGGTTTTGAGAGCATGATTCGAAATTTGTTACTAGAGCAGAGGAAAATCGTGGTCAAAAACGTAATATTGGAGTGCCTGAGAAACAACTTTCTGTAATAAAATCCATAGTACATACCGGTGTGTCTAGAACTCGTTATCCCGGTGGTGGTAGCGAAAGTAGTGAAATTGCTATCTCACTGTTTGTAACAAAGGAAAACGGATGCTCTGCATGAATTGTGAGAGACTCAGCAAGCGTTTCGTAGTCGATGTCTTGGACCACGGTGAAGTTCTTGGAAAGAGAGCTGTAGATAAATGGAAATCAGTACTCAGATAATCCTGGGTTGCGGTTACGAGCAACTCTTTATAGTGAATTTAATGGTCTATATCAGTTAATGCCTTGTAAGTACCTTTGCCTGTCGACCGGAATATGGAAAAAGTTACTTTTACAGATAATATTGACTATCAGAAAAAGCAGATATAATAGAACATGTCCTGCATAATTATTTCACCTTTCATTGATTGAAGATGGAAAACAATTGGAGCGATATGCTTCAGCGAACCAAGGGATCACTAGTCCATTCTGTTTAAGTTGAGTCACCTTTAGGGAGAATACGCAATGAGCCCTAAGGGTCTATCCTAACCTTGCTTCTTAACCTTAAATTAAAATCCTAACCTTACGCATTTAGTTATTTATCTGACCGTAATGCTTCGTTTCAGTAGAAATATAACCTTAGAGCATCTTGGACTAAGCCTGGCAGTAGCTCAACCAATGATTAACATTCTTTGGAGCGATATGACATAATTATATTGATTGCTCATATAGATTCAAAAATTAGTCTCTAAGGTCCTCTCAATATAAATAATAATAAAAATAAATAATAATAAAATAATAGTAAGGTCATGCCTAAGGTCTATTTCCCCTTAATTTTACATAAATTTTACAAAATGTCCAATAAAAGTTAAACAGCAAATGATGTTGCAATAATCCTAATAGTAATGCAATACAACTTCATTACGAGTTCTTGTCTGCCGAATTTCCTTCTTCCGAAACAATTTCTAAAGTGCAATTAATTTTCGAAACCATTAAATCTGATCCTGAAGTGTATATCATGCCGTTTTGCTCAAACTCGGTATCTAAAGCTTTTAGAAATCATTTGCATTTGTTAGATAGTACGACGAGCGTATGAAAACTTTTCCATAACTTCTCAGTTCCATAGAATATCCTTAGCGCGCTACATTTATACATTGAAATGTGTACAAATATGTCTGCATGCACGGATATTCATACATACAATTTATAGAGTCATGTGGTTACATTTTATATGTGCAGCCATATATACTGCATATCCATTGCCACACCATCATTACTATAATGCAATTCCCAGCAGATCCTTTCCGGCGAAGTGTCTAGTTATAATGTGGAAAACAGTTCGGAAATCGAATTAAGTCATTACGAGTGAAGTAATTTTGAGGATTCTCAGAGTGATTTCATCTAAATACTGTTTGTTCTGTTCATATTCCTCTATTTTTCAGGACATTGTCGCCAGCAACGTCAAGATGCATTCCCATTTGTTTTCACGTTTCGTCCTTCATATCCAACTTGTTTTCTTATCGTAATGTTCGTCTCGGAGGATAGCATGCCAGGAAATTCCTTCTTTGACTCGACAAAACCTAAAGTCAATAGTGTCATGGCAAGAGCACTTTGTAAATAACTTAAAGGCGTTTTGTTACATCTTGAAGGCAATAAACAAAAGGGTATAATAAGTCGGGGTCTCGACTTCCTCGAGGAGAATGTAGAATGGACGACATCGGCAGCAGATAGCGGTACTAGTGATAGTTTCAGTGGGAAACTTTTATGAAGAGATCTAATATTTGCTTTGTTTTGTGCGAATCCTTTGCTCTGCGACGAGTGTATTTGCTCTGCTTGCGATTTTGGTAGCTGTCACATTTGTGCTTGGCATATGTGTGTTAGTTTTGTATGTTTGCAATATGAGAAGGTTTCGGAATTACTGGTTACACCTTTGATGTTAAGCACCGAAACGACAGACTTGTGAATTATCCTTTAATTGTTTCCCGTTTCACTCGCTTGCATCATATTTCTGCTGATGTGTATTCTAAATTTCAGGATCAACAATTCTAATGCAAAAATTTAAATAATTATTCGTAAAGCATCTCTAGGCAAGGAAAATAAACTTAAGAAATTTTTCTAGATATTTAAGAAAAGTTCACAGGGATATTAACGTTAATCTACAATCAACACAGTTACATGTGTATGGATAATCGTCGGAAAGGAAAATCCAGCTTAAGCTACTATTTAATCCTTTTGTTCAGACGACAAGCGACACAATAAGCCAGCAAACAGTATTGAAATGGGAACACTGCCAGCAAATTCATTAACAAGCAAACACGAATTCTTGTAAAGATGTAACTTGTATTTATTTTCGGGAAAATAGCAAAAACCAGAGCTGCACGGACACTTTAAGTGGAATAATAGATTTGCATGTTTTTCGTGTAACCAGAAAATAAGGATTTAGGTTAGCAATGACCCATAATGGGAAAAAGTCATTTTGGTTATGGTATGGTGAACTCAACAACTTGCAACGGAGAAAAGGGAAGGATATATTGCCAATCGATTAGATTGAATGCGAAGGCTGCATAAGTTTGCAGTACATTATCCTTTTTTGTTTACTGTAAGCTTTCTAGTGGGAATGTTTTAATTGCATGTTTTGCATGGAATGCATTTCACCAGAACTTTTTTAAAAGACCATATTTATAATAGACTGTAATTGTAGTGGACTGAAACATGGTAAAGGACTGTAATAAAATCTTGATTTAGCCGTTAAAATTTCTGAGACTAAACAAAGGACTGATAGTTTTACATAAGGAGTATTTTTTCTGCAAAGTATATTCTATCTACAAAACTAAGGGATTCTTTCTCTTATAACAATTCCTGCATTTTCTTCAAATAAAACAGAAGGGTTGTAATGTTTCCTTCTACAGAGTTGTAATTTTTATGTTTAGTGTGATTTTTATGATTTTTATAAATTTTCATGTTTTAAGAGACTTTTCGTTGACAACACTTTTTAATGCTACTTATGGTTTGGCAGCTGTCATTCGTTTTACATTAAGTATGATTTGCTTTTTAGCATGAATAGGTTGATGTCCGTGGTTCAACTGCAAATTGTCCAGATATATTTATAAAAGAAAACAGTTTTCTTCGGAAAAATCATCACATTAAGTCAATTTGATGACCGACATAATCGTCCATCAGAACAACTAATTCCATTAACCATGGATCGATCCCACACCAAGTTTGATAACACACATCCCTTCGGACGTCGTAGAGTCGCTAATGAAGAAACGATAGGAACTGTAGAGCGTAGTATCGATGAAGACCTAAGTGAGTCCGTTTGACATCTTCCGTGTGATTTGTGGGTCCGTGTAATATGGGTCCATATGTCTCCAGAAATGCTGCAGCGAACAACATTACAGTCAACGGTGACCGCAATCGAGCCATAATCAATGACTTTCTCGTTTTAGAATTGATTTGCAGTAATGCAGTTGTCCTCCGGTTTTTTTTGAGGTTATCTGGACCACGGGATGGGGGGAGGCCCTCCACACGGTGAGGAGCCTATCCTTGGCTGAAATGTGGTGGTTGCGGTTTCGAAGGCTTGGGAGTGGTGGTGAGCATTCACCAGTTGTGTTCGGGAATCCAGGTAGCTTTCAGTAAATTGGGACCTAGCACTGAAACTTGTTTCAGATCTTAGGGGTGGTTGACACATTGTTTAAACCCCGTCTATGGAGACCGTGGCATTAAGCATTCATGGCAGGTGTCCACATTAAACCACGTGGCTTCTTGTTCTCCGTTTTCGATGGACCATGTGACATCGATATTTCTTTGTGTACTTTACTATTTAGATAAGAAATGAATACATAGATTGATAGAAAGTGTATGAAGATATGTTGTTTGTTTTTCGAATGAAATTCCGTCGTTTCCCTTTTTTTTGTAACGTTCAAATGCGTGTTTTGGCGCAATGCCATCTTCGATGTATCTTCATCGTTCACACAAGCAGGTAGCGGTCCTTTTATAGAGGTAGAAAAAAATCCGTAATTTTACTCTTTTGAGTAAAGAATTGAATTGATGTCATTGTGCGGTACTGCCTTTGTTCTTCATAAAGTTGTTTTAGAGGTTCGAATCTGTTCGTTTATAATTTGCCCGTTAAATGTTTGTTTATGTATGTCCATGTTTTCGAATATTTTCGAACGCTGTTCTTTATGCCTTTATTTTCCCAACAAGACTTGGCAAATATTGATAACCAGAACTGGACTCAGTAGTCCCTTATGTATTCGCGAAATCTTTTCTTATATTACGTCCAGGTTGACTTATGTAGTTTGATAGACCTGCATAAGTTAATTTCTCTAAACAATCCTGTCCAGCTGGTCTTCTTTGTTGGTGTTTGTGGGTATTTTTCCCAAATTGCGCCTCGTTTTAAACGTTGCGTTTATTACTTGAATAATGTGTGACCTAATGTTGTACATGCTTTTTCCTCACTTTCTTCTTCTTTTATGTGCTTTCTTTTTTCGTGTTTTAATGTTCTTTCTTGCTACGCCTAAGTATTCCATCTTTTTCTATCTTCATTTTAAATTTGAGGCATTGAGGCATTTTAAAATTCGATTATCGCTTTTTGGTTTTTTTTTTACATATAACGTGATCCAGAAATCTTCGATAAAATAAAATTCGCTTAGTCCTACCATGAATTGTTATTCTGTTGTGTCAATTACGTATAAAGACTTTCATAAGGATCGCTGAGGTTAGTAAAAATCGCTGAGGTGATTTTTACACTCTGGTATGGTATTTGCATCGATGAATCGTTGCTAGTGTAGAAAGGACGACTGTCCCATCTTAAAGAAGTCGATCCAGTATCGAATTTTTTTTTTATTCGAAAGTGATATTCTGATTCACTGTATTCACTGATTTGAATATTCACACTGATTTGAATGCTTTTTGCTATACAAAGGAAGATACAGAGTATGATTAACGTAATTCAGAGTTCAACATTACTGAACGTATTGTGCTACAGTTCTGTCGCGGTCTTTTAGATCGTGGATATAGGTCATTTATTGATAGCCTATATCCAGATTGATTGAAAAAAGGATTGGCATTTCCTCATAGATCAAAAAATTCTATTAAAATAAGCGAATATGTTGCCAGATTTACAAATGAAATTGTGTTGATGAAGTGGAGAGATATGGGGGAGGCTTGTCTCGCAGAGGTAGTGATTGACTATAATAAGAAAATTGGTGGAGTGGACATGAGCAAAGGCATTTTTGCAGCGTACCCCACAGCGAGAAAACGAAAAAATTAAATACTATAATAAAATATCTAACCACTATAATGAATGCTAAAATTTTTCTCCATTGATTATGGATTGTTTGCATGAATCCCTATACTACACAATATTACACAAAAAAAAGTAATGAAACGTTATCGCGAATGAATTTTTTGCCAGAATATGTTGAGGACCCTCTTGCATCATATCCAATAACACGAGAAAAAGCGACTCAAACTCGGCCATCTAGGCCTCATGAAACATAATTAGTCAGGAATCATGTTCTGGATCATATACTCAGAACACAAAAAAAAACAAAAAAGCAAAATAATTATAAACGTGCTGGTGTTCCATTTCCCATTGTGTGTAACACCCTGTTGTGTTCAATAGCATGCCACAGAAGGAATTTAAATTCTTACCATTATAATATATGTATTTGATATCTCGCATTTTCCAAAGGTGCTAGTTGCCGTACTAATAACATATCCACACTATCAGTTGTAATATAATGAGCTGATTCTAGTATGTCAAATGTCATGTTTCCTTGCACTGGGATTGGGTCACAAGTGACATTTAGTTGGCATCACTGTAAACGGCTTTTTCGCGAATTTCAGCTGAATTTAAGTTTTTCCGAAACTTTCATTTATCTTCTCTAATAATGTCTTACTAAAACATAAACTTATAGCTCCAGTTTCGAAATTTTCTTATGGTCATCACTTCCACAATTTTATCTTTGCGATTGATCAAACCAATAGAATGAGTGGAAATTTCTTCACATGTAAGGTATTTCAACAAAAAACCACCAGGAAATTGTTACAACCTCTTTTATCTACCATTCTATCGTAATTTTCAACGGAGATCAGCTTCGCGAATTGATGAAAACTTCAAGGACTATTTCCGTATGCAGAGTAATACAAATCAAAAGCTACGTGCAAATCTATTCCCGTGCACATGCTTACAGGACATAGATTCAGTAAAAGACTACAATGGAATTGCCGTGACCGCATTTTGTGATGCGTAGCATATAGAATCCTTTTTGTGTAGAGTATTTGTAGGACTCGTCGGGATGAATGCAAAACAAAATGATTGCTTCTATGACTGTCACGATAAAGGCAGACGCACTTTGCAGACTTATCATGTTTCGGATTTTTTTTTCGTAGCTTTCCTTGAGCTAGTATCCTTGTTGATACCAGGCGCAGAACATCCTTGCAAGAAATTATTTGTTGACGTAAAGTAACGGAATAGTTACAGGTTTATTAATCAATTTTGGTTAGCTTAAGTTATCCCACTTTTATTATGCTCTGATGAATTTCGAAGCTGGTTTCATACTTTCCAAGGAATAAATAACCCCAAAAAGTATTGATTTCCAAGCTCGCAATGTGGAAACACAAAGCACTACGTTCGGGGACTTCATTCGAACAGTTTATCCTATCTGAATTTCGATCAAGTTCTTTTTGTCAAGTGTGTAGCTTGGAAAAAGAGCGCTCTCCATCGCTATTCAGTTGTAGCCAGTGGGTATTCATGTTTGTAGCCTTTTTCCAAACCCCAGGCGAAGAAAGCGCATCAGAGAACGCAAAAAAAACCAATACTGATCCTAGAAAAATTCTGTGTAGCTTTAAGCCAGAATGGGATCTATTTGTAGAGAATGGTAACTTGAATGCGAGTGCCTACCACAAACAAAATCTCAGTTCGTTCACGAGTTCGCCTTTGGGCAGTATCCTTTCGCCTGAATAGACTCGGAATGCAGTTGGTCTGCAAGCAAACTTGAGGTTGATACTAAACAAATTGGAATTGTG
The DNA here is from genome assembly GCA_954870665.1 of Stratiomys singularior. Lineage (NCBI taxonomy): Eukaryota > Metazoa > Arthropoda > Insecta > Diptera > Stratiomyidae > Stratiomys > Stratiomys singularior. The sequence continues at coordinate 128,081,777 of OX940878.1, read as the reverse complement.
AATTTTAAATTTATTCTAACACGCGAGGCCGCTAAATCCACTCCGATGGCAAGCTATTTATTCATTCGTCCATTTGCTTGTGTTACCTTTTTACAAACACTTACACAACGGGAACATAACGGTAGAGGTCTGCACGCACGTGTTTCCATACATATTTGTGTTGGTTGGCCTCTGAATTTGCTGGAATTCTCTAACGGCAGCTGAAAGGTATAGAAGGATTAAATTGAGATTTTTTGTTATAAAAGTTCGTTCAGGGAATTGAGTAGTTAGTAGTGTTCGCATACTTAAGGGGATGTGGAGACTTGTTGGCTTTACAAACTTTCATCAATATTGAAAAGATAACATTAGCTTGGATATGAGATATGGAGCATTAAGCACTTTGAGCGAATTTCAGAATTTTGTAATTTGAGATTTATGGGCGAAAGGATTTTGTAATTAGGCATCATAAGCAATTTGGTACATTGTAGATGGTGATGAGATGGATGTTAACAATCTGACGTGGATTGAAGAGTTTCTAGAAAATGTTTTAAGCGTACTCACAGGTTGCATGACGTACTTTTGGAAGTTTTTGTGCAAGTAAATCGATAACATAGATACAGCGTAGATGTCCTTTGACATGTCCAATCAATCAAAACTTTTTTGGATCATATAAAATAGTTATGGATAAATCAAGCGTTCCATTCCATAGTTGATATAAGCCCATAATTTTAGGGGCTATCTCTCCTACTGTTGTCAAAGTTCAAGACGCTTAAGACGCTTGAAAATTATGAATTGCCACAAAAACGTGAACTGGTTAGACGTTCAAGATCGGTTAGTATACTACCAGGTGGCATTTTTAAGTTCGCAGAATGGAGGATAAGAAGTGAAAAATACGGTTACTTTTAGTTTTCATTATATTAACCTGCTACTCTAATACATTTTTCAGATCATTCAATTCTCTCATGTATACCTTCCTACTTTCCATACTTACCTACTATACCTAACCTACACAAAAACATGTTGTCTTTTTCCGGGATTAAGCTAAAACAGTGTCCTTCACTTCTTTATCGCTTGAAAACTTTTTCTCGCGAGATAATTTTTGAAACTTTGGGAACAAATAAAAATGTTACGGGTTCCAATAATTTCACGCGTCACTGTAGTTGTCAAAATGCAGTGCAAAACAATGACGAAAAAAATAACAGCAAAAACTTGGATCATTCTCGAAAGGGAGATTAGCCATTATGTAAATGCATTGGGATTAGGAATAACATCAACGCAATGCAAATGATTCGGCGCGTGCATTCGTGAATGAGCTACATAGAAGGTGTGAGAACGTTCCGGATTGGCTGAATGTGAGTTTTTAAGCGACTGCAGAAGGCAGGGAGGAGGAGTATTGATGAAAAAGTGAAAAGCAAGGGTGCGTCAACAAAACTGCGGAGTTATTTAGTGTTACAGTGAAGTCAAACTGTGCTTGAGTGATCAGAAGGGAAGGGAATCACTTAAGTAAACCTTAAGAATACCCGGACAAAGGAAAGAATATCATAAATGGATAGTGAATTAGTGAAGTGTTAGACGAATTTGTTCAACTGTGTTCAACAAGATTAAAAGACAATTTTAATTAACTTCAAATTTGCGTTTGAGTTGCCAGTAGTTTAGAGTTTACTAAGTCAAAGGCCGCGCACCTGGATAAGCGCAACAATAAACATTGAGCGCCAGGTGAGGAATGTATGTTGTATGAATGTATAAGGAATGTTGATCCAAACTATCGAAGACTTTCTTCTCCAGGGAAGCCAACGCAATACAGCCTGTTCACAGGCGTGTAGTCGCACAAAAGGAGGACACCTTCGTCATTTTCCCCATATTTTTCCTTTAATACATTATTGCAATCTCTCTATGATTGAAGCGTAGTATTCTCCGACTATGGACATGCTTATGTTTGTCATCTGCCAACAGGATCCCTTCTCAGTCTCAAAAGACTGTCGTCATGATTTAACCAGCCGACTGTAACACCTTCATTTAGGTTCAAATTACTTCTTTGCGTGTTTGGACTCAAGTTCTTAATGACGAGCTCAAGTTTTCTCTCCAGTAACAATTCGATTCAGAAGTCCATCCTTCTCTTCACTCAAAAGGTCTAAAAACGCGCAGGGACACTAGGCGATTCAGTTTCTGAGACGATGTGAACATTCTCAGCGCCCAACTATCACTGACATTTGTCAACACTTACATCATGTCAAGATAATAATCAAGAATTTTAGGAACTGTCTTCAGACATTTCCATCACTACTGCAAGAAGTTTTTTCTTCAGTGTAAAACATTTCAATTTAAATTTTTCGACTTTTTGAACTATTTTTGGGGAAGTCACTTCGAACCACCGTCCGAGCCGTTGGTCGTCTTCAAGTGAATCCCTACTTTGTTTAGAGAGGCGTCTTGTAAACCATGGCTTTACTGAGACAAGAGTCCCCGTAAACGGGCCACATCTGTTCTGACGTGGTTTCAACTGACTTTACGTGCTTGGTAAAGGATTTAAAGATGGCGTGGTGCTCGATTTTTTCCGTAATTCACGCTTGCTCCCAGATTGAGATATTCGACCGATGATAGTTCAAGAATAACTGATCCGATTAAGAAAAAACTCGCTGTTCATACTAATAATGAATTGCTGAAGGCGTTACCATTGCCGCCAGCAATCAAATTTACTAATGAAACCCTTAACTCTATCTCGGGAATTCACTTGGAAAAGGCGCCTTCGTATTTTATGGAGGCGTAAGCCGCTCGTAAGCTCACAGGATCCACAGGTTTTCATGTAAAAGACCCATTGTTGTTAGGTCAGGAGATTTTAAATAAAACTGAAACCTGCTAACGGCCGTTGACAATCTTACAATTTTATTTTACCTCGTTGAGGAATCTAATCCTGGCTATTGAAGCTTGACATTTGACTACGTTGAATTTCACCCGAATGAAAGACGTGGTCAATCAAATGTTGTTGTTGTGGCGAAACAGCACATTAAATAACATAGGCTGTGGGGCGAGTTAGGGCCATGTCACTTCAAGACCAAATAGGCAGGTGATCTGGTCAGCATTAAGGTTGACCCTAGTAACTTACTGGAATGTATCGAAGACAGCAACATGGAATGGTATTCCGGTGCCAGAAAAACAAAACCAAACATTCCTGTCTACAGTGGGATTCTAATTCAGCATCTATTACTCAGAGGAAGAACTCCATAACTAAAAAAGCACTTGGAGTAGGAGCAATTACAAACGTCGAAATCGGTCTGCTTTTATAGGTTGCTCATAGTATCTGCACTTGTTTGTTACCGTTTTTAGATTTTCGGCATATGCGTTCACAAAGGCTGCTATAAATCCTTCCGAGAAGTGTTCAGAGTTAAGTTGGTAGTTTTAAAAGGAAACCGGATAACTTTCTTACATGCTAATGTGGGAATGGATTGTGAGGATACGATTTGATAACATTAGGATGACATTGAGAACAGTTTCACAAGTTTCCAGTCAGTTGATAAAGACGTCCTTATTGTTTGAAGTTGACATTCCATGAAGTATTGTATTCCACTTGCAAGACTTGCGTTTCCACTTATTACAAATATATTTTACCATGTAATAGTTGCCAATGATGTATTATGACTTATTTTTTATCTCTTTACATGACTATAACCTCATATCTAGTTATAAATTATATTTTTTGAATGCATTTCGTTCTTCAGTTAAGTTCTGCAATAATTGATTTATTTATCATTTATAGGATACCCAAGAAGTAACATAAGAACATTTCATTTGCACCTAGCAGGGAAGAAACTTCGAATCTTATTTCGAGGTTATGAACGGGAACAAGACGTATAACGAAGTAAAAGATATTACTTTGATTCATTCTCTTATATAATCGGATCCCAAGTCGAAAAATTGTTATTGACAAAAATGAAGCGGCTGTTAAACCGTTTTTTAAGGAATTCGAGGAACCGCTTGATAAATGTCCGATTGCCTATTAATAAATGTAATTCCTGTGCTACAACGAGAAAAGAATTTGTTCAGTTCATTAATATATTAAGAGTAATGATCACTACAGACATTTCAAAGATGTTCACCCTAGGGAAGATTGATAATTTACTACTATACGCAGGACTAATTAGGTCTAAATACTCTTAAAGAGCAAGATATGAACCACGTAGCGTATTGAGTGAGTTTTCTTGAAACTCTTAAGCAAGTCTTTCGTACATAAATGATAGACGGGAGTAGCGCAGGAACACTGACGTACCATGCAGGTTAGATTGGTATTACAAGTAATAGCACATGTCCAATGCCTTATAAGGAAAATCAGGAAAACATTTCAATGTGTCTTCAATGTCGTGAATCAATAATGTCCTTAGCATGCCTGTAAGCTACTGGTGCGATTTTTCCTCCTATAAATGTACACAAAAGTCAAACGTTATTTGAACACAGAACGCTTTCTTTCTGCCATTATAAACTGGCAGAGCTATAAATATATTTTTGACTTCTTTTGCGATTGATCAATAGATCATGAAATTGAATCAGTCCAAATTATTGATTTCCAGCGCCATTAACAACCCATCGTTGCTGCTACACTGATAAATTTGTTGTAATTTTCTTGTCTTGCAGGCACTATTCGAGTAAATAAAATTCACTTTCTTTTCAAGCAAACTAGTATCGGCACTTCTAATTCAAAGATAAATCGACTAATGCAAGAAAGCCACTGTATTCTTAGTGTAACGTAACTACTAAGAAGTGCTTACACTTTAGAGGAGCCTCACAAAGAAACAGATGGCAATATGGCATGCAGAAAATATAGCGAGCTTTGAAAGATAGAGAGCTTGAAAATTAAAAGACGTTGAGCTTAAATGTATATGAGAATAATTTTTCCGGTGTGGTAGTACGTGTGATTCATCATGTATGAATATAAAATTTAAGAGAATATAAATGCGTAACTCTCAACTCTCTTGTCTTAAAGTTCCATCTCCAATAAGTTTTGCTTATAAATGGCAATACATGTGAAAAATTGGGATAGACGGCCATTAATTTGGAAGTTTTTCCAAGTGTTATCGCTTGTTCTTGCCTGACAGTTTGCCTTGACAGATTTTTCTTCGGGTCTTGCCCTGAAACAGCACCAAGTCAGTCGCGGCCATGCGTTGGCTACGACTATTTTTCATAGTGACTTGTGATCTTCACCATCCAACTTCACAGCGAGTTGATTAAGTGTACGTTTCTACATACTTCAAAATGTAGATTAACATTAATCATATTAACCATATTAGTTTTAGACAGAGGTCATAATTTTCTTTTACTTTTTTTTGGATTTGTTATTTAAGCATTTCTGTTTAATAGGTCAGCGGAATCCGTTGTATATGGACACTGCAGAGGGATTCACAAATATGTTAACCGTTTATCCTTTATCGAAATTCTGTATGGATGTGGAACTTAATTTTGTGCTTGTGTTATCGATGCACACTTACCTATTGATGTTTGTCAGCTAGCATGTTCACCACACATGCTGTGATTGAAATGATTTTGTTCTAAAGTCCTAACGCTAAACCTTTGGTCCCATCAGGGTACAACTATCTATCTATGTATACGTCCATCTTTTTTTAGCAATCACCGCAAACTGTCAGTCGAAGCTACTTGAACAATCTTACCGGCTTCAAATATATTTTGAATAAATCCTTTTCCTATTCAAAGTCAGGTACCCGGCGGGTTAAATCGGCGTTCAGATGGAAAATGTTTGGGTTGGAGTTCGGTGGACCTTCATTGCTTCCCTTTTGTTATGAACTCTTAGATTGGGCCGAAATTCCAATTTAAATGGGTTGAATTGAGAAGAAACTTCTACGGAACAGTGAAAAGGATATCACGAAGTAAATCATTTCCAAAGAAAAAAATAAAAGACCCCAAGTTGATACAATTTCATTTGAAACGCAATCTGATAATTTCGCCTGAGTGTATCTCGTTGATTTACATATACATAAATCTCAGTTTTCAATCAACGCAAATATTCCTGACAAGTATATTTCGAGAAATATGTTTATTTGACCCGCAAGTTGATTTATTTATGACAATACATCTTTACCTTGGTCCCAAACTCCCAGCGTTATCCTTGTTTTGTCTCCATAACGAATGCTACTACTCTCGTTTCAGATGAAAGAAAATCATCTAAATTTATTCAAATCTTCGGGGCGGGCAAGATGCGAGCAAGGGGACGCCGAGAGAGCAAGCAGCGCTTTCCTTTCATTCATCCATTATAAAATCAATGGCAGCAAAATAAGATGCTTTTCTTCGGAATTGAAATTAAATATGTCTTCTCGTTGTGAATGTCAGCGACAGACATCTGTCCAAGTTCCTACGATATTCAATCAACAATCACACGGAAAATATGTAGGAAGGTTTGAGTTGTTGACGAGCTTAACAAGAAAAATGTTCTTTGTGATACGCAGCTTAGTCGAAATCTATATCCCCTACAGGAGCAGACAGGATGAATGATAATCGTAAATTTGGAGCTCGCTAACTTCTAAATTTAATATCCAAATTGCTTTGAGTGCAAAGTGGTTTTGAGGATTGTGAAGAGGACACGAGGGACATTTTCCTGTTCGAATGTTGTTATCTTTTATTGCTTTGCGCGAATTTCGTTTCGCTTCGAGAGGGAAGCAATACAGCGAGTTCATCGGTGTGAGTGTGGAGAGGGGAGAGATTTGCTTTTTTGAAGATTCGAATTAATTTCATTGAAATTTAAGTCAAACAAAAGTTGAAGTGACAATTCCCAATGAATTGACGAAACTTTTGATGTTTCATTCGCCCCCGATTTCATTTAGATTGCACTGCCAAGTGTTCAGCGAGTTAGGATGAATGGCTCGATTGTACAAAGCATTTATGGTTTCAAAGCTGTCCTTCAGCCATAACAATTTAAAAAATTACAACATAAAAACCATTCAAAATGACGAAAATGTCTGAAATTCATATCCTCGTTATCCGCCGCATACAATACTACGCACAAGCACGGCAAAATATTGTGTTTCACACATTTTCCCACGAGGCAGACCTTCCGACTGTAATCCTGGAGACGCAATGGAAATCTTTTTGAACAAATAATTAAAATGAAATTGAATTGCAAACGAACCAAAACACATTTGCAACTTTATTTTGGTAATTTCTCTGTTTGGTTTATGATTTTCCATGCTGGGTATGTCGGAAAGTAATGAGTGCTTCCAACAACTTTGCAGCCTGGTTAGTTTAACAAAGTAATTAGTATCTACGTTTGAATTGCGGAAGTATCTGTTTACCTTTTCGGTTTTCCAGGGTCAACAGGAATATAAACTAGAATCTGAAAACATTCATGCAGAAATGTTGGAGAAATTGGCAATATTAGCAGCAGGACTCCACTGACATGCCACAAAGGCTCGGAATAGTTTTCATGAGGAGTATTCTCAGGTGATTCAATTAGTTTGTTCGTAGCGTCGAAGGAATATTTGGTGAAATAGTTAAATATATGTACGCAGGATGGCTTGCATCTAAGCATCGAAACTATGGTGAAGTCCGACTTTCGTTGCAAGCTGATTTAATATATTGAAATTTCAAGTGGGAGCCAAAAAGTCACTCATTTAGTTTTTGGGCGCAAAAACACTGGAATATTCTCTAAAGCTTTAGCCTTTTCGAAATTGTTCATAATTCCAGAACTCATTAGTTGTGAGACCACGTAACGTTTTTGAAAAGAGACAATGCGTCACCATTGTTTTGGCAAATTTGATCAGGTTTAGAAAGCAGAAAGAAGCAAGTTCATTGTGGTTTGCAGTATCTTTAGTGAAAGGATTTTCCCCTGTTTGTCCTGGAGACAAGGACGTGGCTAAAATTATTGAAAAGTACATTTCACAACATTATTTATTGACGAGGCGTTACTCGTCATAAAAACTAGCGTGACTTCGCCATGAACACCTCCAAGTTAGAGAAACTGTGTAAATACCAACATAATAAGTGCAGAAGGGAGAAAGGATTTTCAGCCGTGAGGTTTGGTCAAGTCATGCCACTGATTCGCCTCATGAAGCTTCATGATACATATGAGGGTGAGGGATTGATTACCCTCGATGTTATAAATGCCAGTCATTTGGCCAAGTTTCAGCAGGAAGACATGAATTTGTTTAAGAGAGAAAAGAAAATGAAATAAAAAGTCGTGCAGCCAATAAATAAGACTGTCGCGAAAAGAAAAGACTTTTTGGGTGAGAGCATTCATGAAGAGTAAACCAATAAATTCTACAACAACGTTCGGTATCGAAAATGCCGGTGAATTTTTGAATCTAGGCGCCATAATAACCAAAACCGCTAATGAAAGAGACCACCGAAATTAATCAATTAATCCAAGTTTTGATCACCTTTTCCAATACAGTTGATCCTATTTTGTCAAAACAAGGCAATTATTCTCTTACAAATATTGTTCATCTGTAAGTCTGAAAGACTTGACAAACGATGATGAATTATGCACCCTGACGTAGAAGTGGCGGCAGCTGTTTATAAAATATTACTGTATTAGAAAGTACATAATCTATAAAGCATGTTTTTCAAGTTTGAAGACGTCATGTTGTTTAGTATTTGTTTGGTAGCCATCAATAGTGAACGTTTGTGGTGAATTCTCGCAAAAAGCAAAAATTGGTGATCGTTATTTGATGTAATACTTTAATTTGAAAAACAACATTTCAACCAATATAAAAGTTGAACAAGATTCTAATCTGTGTAAGTTGCCTCCTTCTTTTGCAAGGGCAACTTATTGGGTAGCAGAGTTCGAATGGGACCGTACGACCTTTCCAGACGATCGTCTCAGTGATCGATAAAATAGTGTTACAACTGCAGAAATCGTGAGAAACATCTACAATGTGGTTGGATGTTCGGATGCTCATCGGCTGAAATCGCATGAGTTAGCACACGTAATAGGAATTTCAAAGAAGGTTCCGACATAAGAAAGCTGTAACGTGTTTCTCACACTCGAGCAAAACAGTGTCGTTTAGTGGGTGCGAAACATAGATCTTAACCCAAGTATCCGCAAATATTTGAACGCTTTTCAGCGACATGTCCTGAGGTGGACCATTGTGAGACATATGCAGATAACTCGATACAACCCTGAGCTGTATGAAATTTTTGATGAGAAAAAACTCTCAACAAGTGTAAGACAGCGGAAACTGCAAAGGGCTGGCCTTGTGAATTCTATGGACGAAAAACGGATACCCCAAAAAGTGTGAATCGTATGGACAAAAAACAGATCCCCCAAAAGGTATTCCTCGGGAGAACTGAAGCGGGGAGATCCGTTGGGAATCCGAGGAAACACTGGTCTGACTCTGATGACGAAGACAGTTCGTTGCTGCTCGAATTTCAAAATAAGAGGACGTGGTCATGAGGCTGAGACACAGATTAGATAAGCAAATCGCTTAAAAGAGCTTGCTTGTCTAACTGAACTTGAACTGCTCTTGTCTAAAAAGTTTACGAAAACAGAATAATTATTCCGAACGTATTCTAATTTATCCAACTGGACATAGACCCACTCAACGAAACTATCCTAGTATCTGCGCACAAGTTTTGCGAGGATAATATTCAAATTCTTCACAAGTCCTGTGTTGAAGTTTTCGGTCAAAGTAGTAACCTTTAATCATATTTATATTTTTCACATCCTTGCCACAACAGACGTAAGTACACTTGCCTTTCGGTAAATTATGGGTAACTATGGAAAAACAGTCATTGTTTGCTATAAATCCACAGAAGTTTGGACCCTAAATGTAGTCTATAAAATAAATGTAATAGAACAAAATTTGGATCTTCAACAGGATCTTAGCTATAGTTTCCATCAATGACTCCGTCGTCCTAGTAGCCTTAATATAAGGCATAAGAACTAATGAGGCTCTATGCACAACGTGAATGGCAGAAGCATCTTTCATTTGGATTATTTGAACGTGATTTTGACAGATGCTCGCAAAGGTTGAATTTAGACCGATGTTCATCTTTCTCGTGAGCGCAGAAATTCCAATATATAACCAAGAAGCAGCCTCATTTGTACATTTTATACTTCAAGCTTTTCCATCATCTGTTATTCAGAAATACCAGGTTCTATGATTGTATGAACTTCCCATTAAACCATGCTCAGACAAACAAGAAAATTTCTCAACCTGTGGCCATGTTGATGGGAAGAAGTTCACATAAGAACCCTGTATTAAATTGAGAAGCTGAGTTCCTCTATTTCCTCATTGTTGCTTCAAACAAGTCAACATCAACCGAAAATTGCTCATCCACATTAAAACGCTCTCTAGATTGGCTACACTAGTGGGCATGCATCTACATGCTTCAGAAAAAGGAAGACATTTGAAAAGGAAGAAATAGGAAGGGGAAACAATAGGAAAAGGAGAAACAGCGAGTTCTTTACTGGCGACATATAGAAGATACATCAGATGCCATTAAATGAATAAAAAAGCTTCATGTACCATAGACCAAAAATTGCTTGGCATTTTTTCATCAATAACCTTTGATTTTCAAAAAAATTTCAAAAAAAAAAACGGTTACCCCATTGAGAAAAGGTATTTGTTATAGGTATTTTTCTACGGTTTTCTCAAATTGCTCTCTTCGTCCTGGTTATCCCGTGAAGGTAATTGAGGGACGAATGAATTTTTGACTGGAAGAATATGTTCTGTAATTTTGTTGCCACACGTTTAATGTATAACTTCACTTGGATCCTTATTTTCGAACTGGTCTTATCAGTTACGCTACCTAGAACTCTGGAACTCTGGAGAACTCTGACTGAGTCAAAATCATCAAGGACTTTTGTCGTTTGGGACATAGCCTGACTACTGACAGGCGCTAACATAAACATAAACGAGCCGATTTAAATTTATAAAGATAAAAATGTTCTCCTATTGTTTATATTCATTCACAATTCCTCAGATAGGCACATGTCATACATCGTCACATGAACATCAGAAAAATAATTCTCACATACGTTTATGCTGAGAAAGCCACCCATCGAAATCATCCTACTCAGCCAAATCGTTAAATTACAAAGCTCTCTTTGATGGAAAGCTCACTTTACATGGTGTGCTCGTTTCTTTTGCTTTGTGACGCCCCTTTGCATGTTAGAGTTTTTTAGTGTTCACGCTATGGTTTGGGACTTCTCAGTAGCAAACTTTTGTGAGGTATGTACAAGTATGTTCAAGCCTCATCTATTCAGGATGAGGAATTGATCAATTCGATTGAATAGTATTCCGTATGGGCAGGTTTTCTATGAGATGTTGGTATGAGAAGAAGTTAAAGATAATGCGATATTTCTGTTGCTTGCAACTTTGATTAGCCAAGTGTATGCATAATTTTTTTTCCTATTTTTTTAGTAAAAAAATTCGTACGTTAATTTTTTTTTTCAAAACACCTGCCATCGGCTTCAATATATTTCGTCCATTTTTCAAGTAATTTATGAATACTATAACAGAACTGCTTGTCCTTTGCGGCAAACCATTCGTTGAGCCACTTTCCAACTTCCTCAGAATCGTTGAAGTGCTGCTCGGCGAGCGCGTGGTCCATTCATAGAAAAAGGTGATAGTGAAATGGCACCGAGACTTAGGAGTACGAAGGGCGCAGAAGGATTTCCCGTCTAAGGGCTTTCATTGTGTCCTTCATTTTTTTTGCTGTGTTCTTTGGCGCATTGTCGTGTAACAAAACCACTTTGCCATGTCTTCTGGCCCATTCCGGTCGTTTTTTGATTAGTGCGTGGTTTAAATTGATCATTTGTTGACGATAGTGTTGTGTTTAATGGTGTCACCGGGTTTCAAGAGTTTAGAAAACACAACTCCACTCTGGTCTCACCAGACACAGAGCATGGTGTCTTGAGCCTTGGTGTAAAAGGCTTTGTCAGGTCAGCCATGATTATTTCGGCTTCGGGTTTTCAAAATAAGTTCATTTTTGTCACCCGTCGAAATGATGATGATTATCTTTCGTGGCACCGAAGCAACATTTCGCAAGTGACTTTGCATTTTCCATTTGACATTCATTCAAATCGTGTGGGACCTATGTACCTATTGCCCGTGAACGTCTGCTGATCGTTTCTTGTGACCCATTTTATGCTTCTGTAAATTTCCGTTGAGTTTGAGTTGGGTTTACCGTCCAGCAACTTGAATAACCCCTGTAATAACAATAACTCCTGCAATTCCTTGTCTTCGCATTTTTGTGGTCTATCAGAGCATTCTTTGTCTTTCACATTGAAATTACCACTTTTGAATTGTTGAAACCATGTCAAACATGTCCTAAATGATGGACTGTGTCAACCATATGTTTTACCAGCAAAAGATTACTTTCATCAACCTTTTTCTTGTGGTTAAACAAGAAAAGCAATGCGTGCCACAAATGCTCTTTTTCAGGCACAAAATTCGACATGATCGCTCATCACAATAAAACAAACACGCCAGTTTTGGCGGAGTAAAATTGTATGTGTTTGCAGCTAAACGTCAGACAGTCGAAATGGACCTATGTGTCAAATTAATACGCTGCGTACTTTTCGCTGGCACAATCTCTCAGTAAATCTGGAAAAAACTAATGCATGCACCTAGCAGTGTTGGCCATTATCGTTAGTGTGATCATGAAGGCTAGAACGTCCAATTGTTTCCCGATGCATTATAATATTGGTTGCATTCCCGTTGAAATCACATTGGAATTAATTTTTTGGCGTTTACGGCGGTGAGTCAACGAGTCTTTCGTGCCTTTATCCTTCCATCCGCTGCTAATTTCACTTGCATTCAATTATCTATCAGGAAAAAAACAGAACTCATATTGTGCTAGTTAGTTGTTGATAACAATCCATAAACTTGATTTCATCATCTCTCTTTTTTCCATATTAACATAAAGTGAGAGAGAGAGTGTGTGAGAGAGAAGTCATATTCTGCTTTTAGTGCGGGCACTGCTCGAAGGATTATAAAATCTTGAACAGAAAGCAAACAAAACATAATCTGATAGTTTCGAGTGAAAATTTTCTGAGGAAGATATCTCCTGTGAATATTAGTTGCGGATTTTTCCAGAAAGATTTGCCATAAAATTCATGGATGATTTTTCAATGAATATGATCTAAAAATTATTTAATCATTAATTTCACTAATAATTAGAAGAAATTAAAATTCCACTTCATTAGTTTTAGGTGTATAATTACGATGAGCCCGGGGGAAATCCATTTAAAAGTGAGATTGATGGACAAGGAATGTTTGTACTCATTCATAACTTAACTTTTTTCCTTAGGTGATGGCGTCATTCTTTTCGTTATCAAAATATTCCAGTTTAAAAGATTTGCACCTTGTAATTCGCTGCGAAAAAAGCTTACATACAGGCTTTCGATCATAATCAATTTTTCAGCATACCACGATATATACCGAATCGTAGAGTATAAACAACACCTGAAACTTTCTGCAAAAAAGGCAAGTTCTCATCGCAAGCTGATTCGAGATAAAGCCCCAGTATCGAACTCACGTAGCAGAAACAGTCAGAATTTCGTTTGTAAGTTCAATTCATGTGTGAAGGACCCTCATACTTCATACGATTCGATGCCTTCATTTAATTTTTCACCAAGTGTTGCTCCACCGCACTGTTCAAATATTTTCCGAACATTTTTCAAGTTGCTGCCGCGTGGATTCTCCCGATTGACACTATACGTGCTACCCTCGTGCGCGGTTAAAGTCCTGACAGCGAACCTGATAAAGATTCAAGTTAGCTTTTTCGTGGCTGATGGTGGATTGCATTATTTCAATACAAGTGAATGTTTGATTTTCGAAACCATACCATGTTCGAAAAGGTCGCATCAGGTGAGAGAGTTGCCAGATTTATTGAGGTTTTTTTTTGAATTTTATGAAGGGAATCTCGAAATCACTATCTCATCAGCCTACTTATCCATCCATTCAAATAAAGATAAATTCTGGTTCATAACAGCAGCCGGTGTTCACCTTATTAATTGCATGAATACCCGCTTTGCCCGGTAATCAGCTCAAACGGCTCAGCTTTATCAAATCCTGTTGAAGTGCATGTACACAAAGCAGATTTATCCCATATGGCTTCACCTTTGCAACTCGTTAACACCGTCAAATGGATGGAAAAGAGCAAAAAGCCTGTATAGAGCATGCATCAATATTGGAAAAGTTTTCCTGGAAAAAAAGTTCAAAGGCAACATTTTCTAACGATAATAGGCTAACTATTTCATAGTCAAGTTATTTTTCCAGACATTGTTGGTATTCTATTCGTAGTGCTTGCCACTGCCGAGTTAGTCGGTGGGCACCCTGCATTATGCACACTCTACAGTCAAGTGAAACTCTTTCAATAACCAACTAACTGATGATGTCAAAGGAACAAGGTTAAGGGGATGCTCCTTTGAGCGGTATTCCGGGAGCATATCCGATGAGAGAGATGAAAAAGGATCTCATCACTGTTTGTGCTATGTAAGTGGGAGAAAGCGGAGAGGGGTTCACAAGTATTTGTGAAATTGACAAGGACATAGTGGGATGACAAGACAACGACACGGCTAGCAACCGCCCAGTATCCTTTATTTTTCTGTTTTTCGATTTTTTTCTAACGATATCATCCTTCCAATTGTTTACCGATTGAACTTCATGGTACTTATGGTGATGTTAGTGATTTCACTTCACATTCAGAGTCGAGTTGAAATGGTGGCTATTGAATTTTATGCCTTGTAAATAGGAATCGTTTGGAGATATAGAAAATACCATTTAAACTCGACTAGGATGAAAACGAATCAATTGAAAGGGATTGTCGTTTTAATCAAATATGATTGACGCTAGCACTATTTGGGGATATGATGACAAGATTAAATTATTAGGTGGGGCTCTAAGCCATGAAAAAAACAAATCGGAGGAAGAAAAGAAATTCTTTTGATTCGTCTTGCCCTTTCATTATACGCCTATCCTGTTGGGCAAAAGGGTGTACAATTTCTCGTCAATGATTGGAAGAGATAACGGTGATTGAACGCGTTTCTGATGTAACCTTTGACTTTTGTGAACCAGTTCAAATATGGGATCAAATGAGTTGAAACAAACTGATGAGAAAAATGTTTCACTTTTTTACACGCGTTCGTAAACACCTTTACTTGGGTGACAAAATCCAAAATCCATTGTTCCATTTAAATATGAATCCATCATGAAAACATAATTTTTTTTTAAAGATTTCCATTTTGGAGTTCCAACTGAGTTCCCTATAAAATGACAAGAATGTCATTTGAATAATGTAACACACGAGTATATTAGACAATTTGACGTTTTATATACTTTATTTTACATATAAATGATGCTGGCACGTCGTTAAGTGAGTTTCATTGCGTTGTTTTATCACTGAGTCTATTTGAACCATATCATGAACTAGCTCTTCTTATCATTTTTGAACGTTGGTGTTACGAATTAATTCAAACGGGATCATCTTTCATACGTCATAAGGTTACCATATGTTGAAAAAAGTTTAATATTTGAGTTTTGTATCTCAATTTTGTTTCTTGTTTGTATTGACTCCCATTATCTTTGCCAAAAATACGTAGAAAAACTCATACAACCACAATGCTCCAAAACTTCGATTTGTTTCAGTCTGACGTCAATTTTTTTTCAATATAAATCCAGGCTCCATCGGTTTATATTACCTTATATTAGCCCAGTGAAAGTATTGGTCAACGACTTCTTCCTACTCGCTACATGCTCACTGCGTATCATCCTTTTGAAGGCCTATCATTTGGCATTTTGACCAAAAAGGTGCGTTTCTTGTTAAAATTGCTACAAAAGTTGTAGAGTCATTTCTGTTCTTCTCAAGGAGTTATTTGTTCTTCGTGTTATTGTAGCCACACCAATGATCTCAATTCGTCCCAGATTCATATCTGTTGTACTGACCCGGATTATTTCCAAAGGAAGCTTCCAACTTCATTTATCTTTATTTCTAATGGCATTTTGATTGAGTCCATACATACCGAATTTTGATACTCTAGTTTTAAATTTGATAGACCACTACGCTAAGTAATTCAGGAAGTAAGGAAGCAGTATGCCAGGGATGGCACTAGTCGATCTCTCGTTTTCTGCTGTACTTCAAGATGTCAATGGTGAATAAACCATTTTCCATGTAGTTGAAGCTTTAAGCGCGTGTGTACAATTCTGGACTAAATATGAAGTAACTCGACAGCAGGGAAGTGTTTGCAGTGACTGTTTGCAATAATAAATAAAAATTCTTTGTCAAATCTGCTGCATTTTGCTGTTCCAATTCTTGCTTTGAATTTCTTCAATATTTCCTTCCCATCGCCCTGATATGATTCCCCTGTTTATAGCTACTCAGAAATTTTAGAGTCGGTTGTGATCGTTTTTTATCTGAGAGGAAATTTAGCATCGTTTTTGTGATTCCTGGTCGGTGGATCATCAACCCTGTAAAAAAATTGTGTGTCCACTTCTGCATTGAAAACATCCATTTTTTTCTGGTTGACGGGGTCGTTCTCTCTCGATGGTGGTCTGATTAAGGATTGTCTGTGACTTGTTTGTTGAGCTTAAATTAAATAGTCTTGAATGAGTTTTGGTAACATTAAAATCTAAGCTGCTGATGTTTTTCTCAGTGATACCTAGACAGGCCCCTTGCTGCACTTCTTTTCGTTTCTTGAAAGAAACTAGAAGAAAGGAAAGGGTTTAGAAGGAACACTTGTTGGCAGTATAACAACAGGCCAATTTCTGGGCATCTTATTCCTCTGGGCTTTCATTGAAAGAGTATGTCTGCGGTAGACTATTGTGAAAAGGGTGGTTATTGGATCACCATTGTGCTATAGATCCTTTCAACAACAAAGGAGAAGTCTGTTTATAAAACATAGCAGGCAATATAACATGTAACTGCTGACAAAATTTGGTATGGTACTTATAGTTCGTAGCAGTAATACTAACCAGTTACTTAGGTAATTCTTCACTTCTTTTCCGAAGAGAGACCCTTGTGTGTCATACGAGCGATATAAAAGTACATAGTATGCATTTTTTGTGCTACATTGAGTAGTCAACACAACATACCTCAGTGGTGAGGGTAGTGTCCTTTGACTTCTCGTATAGATACACATATTTATACATATAGCTGGTGAATGCTAAAAGAATCACATTTAAAACAAAAACAATTTTAGACCGATGGGTCGGAGTTTTTTTTTAGTAATTCATGCTGTATCAAGATGAACGCAACACAAGCGCATTCCTAGAACTGCAAGACGTTATGTTTTAATAAGAACTCCATGATTATCCTGACCCAAGCAGCTTTTGCATTGCCTTATGCGCGAAGATATCTGTATTCAACATTCAGGATATCCATTGCACGGCTGTGATGAGATACCGGAAAATGTGTATTCGTTAACAGTTAGAAGCTTTCCCCTACAGTTCTACATTCAATTCTATCCGAGTTCTTCAGAATAGAGGGATTTGAACGGTCTTCGGACAAAATCGTGTCAGGGTTAAAGATTTGGATCAACAATTTCAGACCTTTTGATGGCCGATTTGAAAGACTGTCTGTAATGCGTAGAGCAAATATTGGAGGGATATCAGTGCTTGTGTTTATATTTGGTAATCTAGATGTTCCAAGCTAGCTTAATGACACTTTTTGAACTCTCTCTTATTCCAAAACTAATTTGCCGCATTTTAAAAGGCTCATAGCTTTTTCGAATATCATTTTTTAGTTTTGCATCTCCTGAATCGTTTTGATAATAATAGTGAATTTGTTGGCATGACAATACAAAATGTCAACTCTGACTAAATTTTTTCAAGTTAAATTTTATGGGTTCTAAAACTCTCATGGACTTTGCTCATCAATGTAAGTTTGAACGAAACTCACTTGACGTCTGGAAAAGATCCGAAACTAGAAATTCTCATTTTCTTAGACCTAAAGCCTTTGTTGTATTTCATAAACGTAATTCCAAACATTCTTATTTTCTATATAGTTCTGGACTTGAAAAATTGGATTGGAGCACTGCGTTTATTATACACATAGATATTGTTGATGTCGGACATAAAGTCAGGTAAGGATTCATTTGTACCGTGTCCTTAAGACAGATGTTGAAACAATCGCCATTGAAGAAATCTCTTCTGCTATGGAAGGACCGGCGTCCGTATTACAAAATTGCTTATCATTTCAGATCTCTTACAGCTAGGTTAGCTCAGAGTTTGCTCCACTCATTGAGCTTAAACAC
Organism: Stratiomys singularior; assembly: GCA_954870665.1. Taxonomy (NCBI): domain Eukaryota; kingdom Metazoa; phylum Arthropoda; class Insecta; order Diptera; family Stratiomyidae; genus Stratiomys; species Stratiomys singularior. The sequence continues at coordinate 128,063,605 of OX940878.1, read as the reverse complement.
GAGAGCTGGAGCATAGGAGATAAGTCCTGTACAGGGACGAGTTGCATTATCAATATTGCTGAAAGCTAAACAGGTTAGTTAAGTTACCTTAACCGTCAAAACATTAGTTTATTACATCAAAACAGAACATGTGCAGTCTGATAGAGGCTTAAACTCGATGTTTCTCGAAGTCTCTCGATGTTTTCTCTCCTCCTCTCCCTCTCTTTCTATTTCTTTCTTTCCCTCTAATTGTTAATCATTTGCTATAGAGACATTTTTTTACTAATGCTGGCAGCAAACATTCCCATGTGTCCTTTCATCACGAGTGTCTTCGTTTGTAGTAGAGACTGGGAGGGGTTCCTGGTACAATAACTGAAACATATAAGGAACAAAATGAATTCTCATTACAGTTGGATATAAAAAAAAATTCAAAACAATTCGATATTTATCCTGGTTCATCATGACTCTGCCAATCGACATGGTTCATCCTCCTGCATAGAGCCAATACAGTTGTGAGTTAGGTGAGCTAGCCTTATCCGTTTTCATAATAACATGGAAAGAAAACAAAAGAAGTTACAAAAGTATTATGCACGTGTTGGAAAAATAATTTCAGCGACGAATAAATAATGAGAAGAAATAAAATGAAATTTAAAACAAATATCGAGAGAAATGTTTGTAATTTTCCGAACGCCAGCATACCAAACATATATATGTCTATGCATGTGTATTGAAAGAAACATATTTCGAATCATATAAAGATTCCCAAAGAGTTTTTCTGTATTCAAACCATCCGCGAATATCTTTAATATCTTGTTTATTTTTTAAAGAATGTAAAATATAAAAACTGAATGCCATGCCGGAATCATAATAAAAAATACATGCGATGGCGAGCCTACTTGGAAAAAGAGTTTTTGTTTCCCTCGCCTGGGGATATGAAAGGATGGATGTCGATTTCAAGGGAAGGTGAGATTTACATTTTATGTCAATTCCCACAAGCTATCAAATTATTATTTTAAATGTCAAACGGCAGAGTTCGGTAGCATGAAATTATCGAGTAAATACAAACATAAAGGAAACAAAACATAAAAAAAAACAAAAAAAAAATACCCCAGATGATGATGATGGACTGATGATGGCCCACACTGTGTTGGAATAATAAATCAAGGAGCATGATGAGCACGTGTTGGGAAAAAAAAATTCTTGAGAATGTTAGCGTGTCTTGAATAAATCTTCATGGATTTTTCACAACAGAGTCAAATGCGGCTTTGAGAATTAATACGAAGCAAAAACATCAACATAAAAAAGAAAAACTAAATTGAAAATTAATAGTTTGAACTTGTATTCCTACCGGGAATTAGAAAAATCAATAAAACAACCAAATAATGTTCACTGGATCATACGTAGTGAGCTGAAACACGCTAAACCAGGTAATACTCTCCATATGGAGAACAAAATCTCTGGTTTTTTGGAATATATGTTGGTTTCTATTCTATTACTATTTCCTGGTACCTTTAAAACTTACTCATTATCAATTAGTAGAGTTACTACTCATATGACATAATTGACACCGAGTGAGTCTGCTTTGAGATCTATGAAATGCGTTAGACTTATTCCTTTGACGTTAGGGGTCACAGGAAGTTAACTTGATTTGAAGAACGCTTACCTTGATTACAATCCCAAAGGCAACTGTCACAGCCAGTTGCACAGGATATATGAGGCAAGAGCCACTGATTTAATATCACAATCACCAGGAAAACTTGAACCCGGGACCTGCAGCTTGTATGGCGAGTGTTGATGTGACAAAGCCAACTAGCGAGGTGTAGAGTTATGTGATTTTTTACTCCTACGACAGTTCTTTGCATAGGTGTCCCACACCCCCCTTGGAATATCACTGTTGGAGAAAGCGGAGTAATTTACCCGCTTGATTTCTATGATCAAAGGCGATCTCCTTGTTCCTTTTCCAATTCGTTTGACATTTACGTAACTAAGTCATTGTATCACGTGGATACTTGTTAGCCTACTTTACTGCTCCTGATAGCCTAACTTGATTGAATATTCCAATACAAATCCATGCATGAAAAGAAGGTTGCAAGGACGTTTACTTGGATTTCTTATAGTTCTTGATTCAATTATTATATGATTTGAATGCATTTACGCACGTAGTGTGGGGCTTCCATAATCACGAGTGACTGGACTACCCTCTAAGCACGTCGCTTGTCAACCTGTGAACCTGACCTGGAACCGTTTGAGATATACCTTATGCCTGGTCTCGATTTGTCACACCTACAGGCACCTTTGAGCAGAGGGATCAATCCTCTCGTGGGTAGGGAGGGATGTAGAGGGATTTCCAGACGAGTAATCCTCCAACACCGACGCTCTCGGCGGCTATGAGTCCATTTTAATTTTCAGGACTTCCCGAACATAATGTGCCACATGGTTCCATTTGCCAACCAATCACAGCACCCCAGTGATAAGATTATCCGGGTTGAGTTCGCCTGTTTCCCTGTATAGGTGCTGTCGCAGCCTGTCCCTTATGCATAGCCTTACAATAAAGGTAACCTCATAAAATCCTAAATACAACTTATTTTAATGGCTTCCAAACCGCTGAAAGTTCAGATGTTTTACTGAACCACACAAATTTGCTTGCATCTATCGACATTTGTTTTTGGTTGGAAAACTAGCGCGAAACCACATTTTTGCTTTAATTATTCCAAGATGAATATTCCCAAGCTTGCTCTACTTGTGATAAGTAATTCTCACAAGTTCTCTTATTTATTTCACAGAAAAAAAGGCTGCAAAATCCAACGATTTTCCTTCGGTGTCGTGGATTGCAGGACGTAACAAAACAAAATAATACTCCATATACCTTGCAGTACTTACCACAGATGTTAGAAGAAACAATGAGAAAACACTTCTGCTTGTCAATCTTCATCCTTGAAGTACACACGTAGAAATTATATAACTAAAGATATTTTGGAAGTTTGTTTGAACTTTTGATCCATTGTTGTATGTAGAAGAAACTTTTGAGATAGATAGCGAATGCGTTGTCTGTGGTGATAGATTGCAAAAAGTAAGAACATGGTGACTGCTTGTCTATGAACACAATCCGCAACTCTATGCATGATAAACGAGGGTTCTAGGGAAAAACTATCGTCTGCTTTCCATGTACTATAGCTACAAGATGGAAGGTTTAACTCCCAGATTTGGCATATCCACATCAACAAGACATTTTCCTATATGATATGTACAATTGAGTTGCCAATATAAATTCGTGATTTTTGACGATACCTTCGACGATTGACGCAACATCTGATTCAATGTTGCATCAAAAGTCGAAGGTTCCTGATAGAATCTCTACTTTACATCTGGCATTTGAGCATATTTCCTTAGACCCTAAGGAAGTATGATCAAATGCCAAAAGGCTCGAATTGTCGCATGTCAAGCGAATTGATGACGAAGTAGACTTGTCGGTTATTTTTTGCACTGGATATGTCCTTACCTTTCTTGATGATCGAGAATACTAAGGTCCTCTTTCTGTAAAATCAAAATACTATATTCTTGGATGGCTGCCTAAGGTGAAATATGGAGTAAGAAATTGAGTTTGCATCGATGCTAGATGGTCTCACGGTGTTCAGTCATAGGAGCATACGAGAATTTTCTTAATAGGAATCGGAAGTATCTCTTATAATCTTGAATAATATGAGCCGAACTAGTATGATAAGGTCGAAATATATACATAATATGGCCAAAATTATCAATTTGTGAACAACCATCAATTCCTGAAACGTTATCCAGCACATCGCACGACAGCAGCTAATGAATTCTAATTTCAGAGTTCAGAATTCTAAGTTCAGAGTTCGTTTTAACATCATCATGCTTTTGATCTTAATCCTTCACTGAGCATCGAGACTTAAATATATTTCTCCTTCAGTAAGATTAAAAAACCCGCTTGGGTTATAACATTTTTGAAGAATTGCAGAATGATACTGAAACTGAGGAGATAATCTTCAAAACCCATCGTTGAGTCCACAGAAACGTAATTGAAACTCTCATCCAAACCTGCCCAGGACACTTAAAACTAAGAGAAATTTTGGTTGTTTTGTTGCGTACCGGGACACTTTGTAGCCGATAATGAAGGTGCACTTTGATCCACACTGTTGTCTTGTCTTAAAAATGGACAACTCTTTATATGAATGATATAAATGGTTAAATATAGCACCCTTACCTCAGATTGATCGAAATTATTCATTCGGGAAAGCGATATGATCCCAACCGATTATTTAAAGATTTACTTCATAGGATAGTGAATGAATTCAAACCTTATCATCCACTCTAAAGTAGTTGCTAAAGAATTTGAACTAATGCTAATGTAATATGCGATAATTAAATATTAATATAATAACAGTTCAAATACAAACAGACATCACACATCACAAACAAAATCAAAACGAAACTCATTAAAGGTAATAGTAATAAAAAGGAAGACAAGGTTGCAATCCTGACGTCAAAGTAAGTACAAACTAGAACTGCTGGAGTTGATACAAGCTCAGCAGTAATTACTGAGCTCTGATGTACTGTATTATCTCATACTAACCAAAAGCACTTGTATTCTAGAGAAAGAATACCAAGAAAGAAAATTGAATATCCTTTGTAGCAAATAAAGCGATTTTCAGCAAGATAGAGAGCGAGTATAAATGAAGTAGTTGAGTGAGAAGATCGCGATTACTGGCCTTCTCTGTAAAAGCTTCCTGTTGAAGTTAATATGAATGCTCAGCATAGCTACAAACAATTCTAACACTCCCAGGCAGCTTATCATAGACTGAGATAGAAGAGGCACAAGTAGAATTGTATTTGTATTGCGTTGACACTCGACAGCTTTGAGGGGTCATCTTGTTTGACGCAAAAGCGGGAGAAACTTTCCTTAACCAATAAAAATTCAATTTCACAAATGGAACTTTGTCTATTATCCTATCGGTAAAGCCTACGAGTAATGAAATTAAGTCCGAAATCAATAAATCTAGAGCAATATCCTGTAAGAGGGTAAAAAATTGTATAATTGTATTTGTAATTCATGCAGGAAATCGGTGCTAGGCATCATTGACGAAAACTGGACAGATTACCACGAGTATAACCCAAATCGGGTCCTGCTATTATTCCGGACGTTCATCGAAGTCAAGGAGCAATATACAGAATCAAAACTTCCAAATCTGGTTTATTAACCAGTAAATAGTCCGCAGGGGAATATTTTCCAATATTTCGGCCGTGTAAAACTTCTTAAAGCATTCAATCGGACAGTTTTGGCACTGCTTGTTGGACCAGAGAACATTGTGAACCACGTTTTAACCTGGTGTTGTTTGCAAACTTCTATGAACAGAATTTATTGAAATTTAATTTCAAATTATTTAATTCCAAACAAAATTGTTCATCAAGTTGTTGCAAGAAATTTAATACCAAACAATGTAGTTCCTCCACCTAATAGGAGGATAGCAGGTTTTGGTGGCGTTTTCATTAAATTATCTAAATCGGCTTGGTAAAAAAAATCAGAAGTACCAATAGCTGGTAGTTGTTCATTTCTTATATTTCCGTCGCCATCATCTGATTCAACAAATTCTACGAGGATTTTAATATCATCTCCATTTTTATCTGAGTTGCTTTCTTCCGCCAAAAGATTCGAATCACTAACATCGGATTCTACCTCTTTTAGTTACTCGAGAAGTTGTTTTTCTGATTTCATCCCGCTAAAATATGATCCAATAACTACCAAAATGGAATCAAACTACGAATAACTGAATATAGGGAAATCCCTCACTTAACACAGTTACTTGTTCGCTCCATAGGCACTTAAAATGACGATACAGCAGAAGCGCGAAACCCAATTAAACTATACTTCCTCGCCAATTCAAACAAACTGAATGACTGAGTTGACATTAACAATGGCTTTGATTCGAGCAATAGTTTTAGATATATCGGTAAAAAAAATTTTTTTTCGGTCTCACAGGTGAACATTTGTACTCGTTAGTTAAAAATTTAACAACATTGTGGCAATCTGAGTTGAATATTCAGCAAGAAATGGTAGCTATTTCGAAAATTTTCGGGTCTTTTTGGAAAATTATCATAGCTGTCAAGGACGTCATGCTGAATAGTTAATGTTTAAACCTTAAATTACGTTTAATAGACTTGATATTTAAGAAAATTGCACATTTTCAATGAGAATCGCTTTGCTGTATGACGGTTTATCAGTAGAACCTGTGGGAAATCTGATGATGGTGTAGCTGAGTACATCACGAAAAATCGAAGCCTACATGGAACTGATCAGCTGACACCCGAGGAAAAATTCTCTCATTCGTTCAGAAAAGAAATACTGCAAATTCCCGCCTAGGATTGAGAAAAAGTCTCCACTGTTTCAATTAATATTTTATTTAATTAAATATTACTTTTAGTCTTATCAATACATTTATGTACACTCTCAATGAAGATTTAATTTGTTTTAGTTATAAGTTTTTATATTTTACATTAGTTTACGTTTTGATTTAAAATCTCTGACAAATATTTCAATTTGTATCGAACCAATTTCACTGGAACGCTAAATAATTTTTCTTTTCATTTAGTGATTTTTCATATCGCAGTGCTCTCTCGACCCCGTACTAAGTTAATTTAACACTATTTGATTTACATTTTTAAAACATTTCATGGCTTGGCCAATAAGTTAAATGAAAACGTTGATACCTAAAGTAATTTTATTATGTACAAAAGATTTATTAACTACCGTTCAAATATTTATTATTTGAAAATTATCCTGAATTTTTTTAAATTCGTAGAAAGAAAATTTCAAAGTTGAAAATAACGTCAAATAAGTGTCATAACAAGTCAAATGCAATAAAATCAATTGTATTTAAATAAGCTGTAATAAGCTCCTATGTATTTTCTAAAACAAATTACAATCGTAATATTCAGTCTTTTAAATAATTCACAAAACGACATGTTCCTCTTCATGTAGACATTTTCACCATTTTATTTATAGCCATTTCGGAATGAATAACTTTTGTAGCTATTGTACATGATTAAGTTTGCAAGAGAATGCGCTTCATCGAGAAGGGACTGGTGTCATGGGTCCTTTTCATAGTTTTCCTTTCCAATAGCTTGATCTTTCTTTGGATAATAACAAATTGGATTGCAGAAAACACTGGTTCCTGCTTTTTGTATTCCCGAAGCATTTTTTCTTGCAACATTCATATGAACTTCTCAAAAATTTTTCTTTGCGTATTTTGTTAATAACGTTGACTTTCACATTTTCAATTTAAATGTAATAAATAGTCTGCACTGCTATCATTCTATGTTTTTTTTATGTAAATATGAAATCTAGTTACACATAGAGTTTCGTTTGCATATACGTATATTATATGTGTCATTCATTTTTGCAACAACGGTTTTATTTAATTTAGGATTTATTTTCTTGTTTTTAAGATTTCCTAATCCTTAAGAAATTGCGCATTATATTAAATATTACGATTACTACCAGGGGTTATTTTTTCCTTTCTTGGTTTAATCTATCTTATTAATTATTTTTGAGCTTTTAAACAATAAGCTAAATTTTTTCGTCATTGTTTTGTCTTGTTTAAACATCTTTAATTTTTATATACAAAATACACAATTTATATTTTAAATTATTATGTGGTGTAATAGTTATGTTAAATTTAAATAAAATTACTATTTGCGTTAAGCCGTCATGTTGAACACCCAACGATTACCAAAATCATTAGCCCGAGAATATCGGTGAGACGTGTCCGTGGCGTTGCTGATGATGTTACAGCTGAGGCTGACGATTCTCCTGTAAAAGGAAAATGGAAGTATTGAAAATCGTGACAATTCTTAGAAAGAATTAGAAAGACAAGAACAAGACAAGAATTAGAAAAGACATTATAAAGGGAATTTTTTATATGTGTAGAACTTTAAGTTGGCAGCACTTTTCAATGCTACATATGGTGTGACAGCTGTCATGTGCTTCATAGTTAATTTTATTTGTCAGGTTGACGCCCGAGCGACGTTTGCAAATCGTGCAAATCGTGGATTCGGATTCGGATTCGGTGTATAGACCCAATAACAAATTTCTGCAGATCACCAATTTCATGAGAAGATTTTGTTTAGCGATGAGGCTCATTTGTGGTTGAGTAGCTACGTCAATGTACAGAACTGTCGTATTTGGAGTGATGAGCAAGTACAGGCGATTGCGGGAAAACCGTTACATCTGAAGAATGACATTGTTTGGTGAGCTTTATGAGCCGGTGGAATCGTGGTTCTATATCTCTAAGAAAATGATAATGGGAATTACATTAATGTTAATAGTGACCCCTTTAGAATCATGACCAATGACTTTCTTTTTCCAGAATCGGCTGGCCGTAATTCAGAAGGTTCCCACAGGATGTCGCGGCATGCCATATAGCTCGTCTAACCATTGACTTACTGAAAGAACCATTTGATGCGCCCATAAGGTTAAGAAGAAAATTGAGCAAAAATGTCTGCGAAGCTTGAATTTAACTTTTGACTTAAGGCTGCCTGGTGCTATCCTACTCCGCAACACAGCGGAAAGTACTTAGGCTTGGCTTTGTTAACAATCTGATCGATTTCTTCTGGCATAGCCTTCAGGTTGTTCATTATCAACTGAGCGCTAGCCGATAGTTTTGATTTGTGAATAAGTAGGATTTCTATGTCTTGAAAATTATGAGTCTGAGTTGTGAGCCTTGTGGTTCAAAATTAAGAGCATTTTATTAGGGGTTCTTGAGCCCTAAACTTTATGTTTATGTTTTATGTGTTCATTTATATTCTTTAAATACTTTTATTAATATCACGTTTGTATTAATTGCATAGTGCTCCGGATGGTATAGTATTTGGACCACCCTTTCAGATGCTGGGTGTATCCACTGTTAAAAGTGATATTCGAATTTGTGTTGCTAGTCCCGTAGTCTACCTAAGCTCTACAGATAGCCTCGGGAGTCAAAGTTATGTATGATTATGTATCAATAAGATCACCTTCTCGTATACCTTTATCCTTTAAACTGCAAACAAACAATCTTGAAAGGAAACACTAAAATGAAGCGAATATTCAACGAGAATTTTCGAAGAAAAGAATATAAGATCATTAATTGTCGGAAACTCAGATATAATGACGGGATTATGATAATAAAATTAAATTGGTCGATAAATATATACTGGGCAATACCATCAAATAAGCATGTGGAGTGTGTAATGAAAGTCTCCATAAGTGGATATTAGTCTTAGAGCACATATTATGCAAGGACGAGATAAACAGTACCACTTCTGATATCAATAGTGTCACGTAGAGGAGGACTTACTATTTCAAATAACTCTGCAATCATAAAAATGTCTCAATAACAACTGCACCGCCAATGTGCCCAAAAGTCTTCTGTAGCAACGCCAGCAATGGAAGTAAATTTGGTCAGTCAAAAGTCAAAACTCAGAGAAATAACTGAATTCCAGACAAAGTTATAAAATATGGTCATCCATAAGCGGATTCAGTAAGTCTCGAATGAACAACAAATGCTGCAGAAGTGGCGCATATCCATTATAATTCCTATCCCCGTGGAAAGATGACAAACTAGAGATTGAAGATTTACAGAGGCTTAAAATCACCGTGTACAACATACAACGCATTTCTTAGGTTAAGGCCGATAATATTTTTGGGGAATATTAAAGGGACGTTCGTGTTGGCCTTTGATCATCTCTCAACGGTTTGCTCAGACTAAAGGGTGTCATTCATCGTCAGTCAGCGTCAGTCAGACTGCCACGTTTGACACAAGCGTTGGACTGAAGCGAGGAGATGGCCTGGGTCCTTAGCTGTTTAATCTAACGTGAAATTGAAACGAATTGCAGACTGTGTTCTTAAGATCACTTTTTTTTTAATATTGGCTGAGAGACCCTCTTATTCATGCATCAACAACAATGCAATTGGAACTAGAAATTTATGAAACTAAACTGAAATGGATGGTCCAGACAAGAAAAACCACACTGTACGTTATTATGTTGAAACGAGGAGCAGTTAAAAACATGAACGATTTTGTATACCTTTACATAAAACTAGTGAGGGAAGGGTATGAATCAATTGTGATAAAAGAAAGAGTGCTGCCGGTGTAATGATTAGTCTTCTTAATATTCTTCACTCGTCGTCTTAATGCCAGCTGCGTGCATAGAAGGACATAGCTCGAAGTATCTAAAGCAGTGCTGAATACTGAAGATCCAGTTGAGAACGTGTATCCTGATACGAAAATCCACAAGCAAAATGATGGACGAGTTCAAGTTCGCGTTAAAGGAGTAAAATCTGAATTAACCGCGAGTTGTTGGCGCTTTTTGACGAAAAAATTGCGGAAGCCACAACGGACCGGCCACGATGACAAACGATGAGTACTTATGGATACGTACGTACGTATCCATAAGTACGATGGATACTTAAGTATAAGTACGATGGATACTTATAAAAGTATGCGAAGGTAAGATTATAGGAAGAAAAATACAAGAAAACTTTGGCAGAACTGGTTAGAATTCATTGATGCAGATAGCGAAATGCTGTTCGGATTTTCCTGCAGTTCAACATATGGGACGCCGAAGTTCTAGAGGCTGTAGCAACACGATGATGACAATGAGGACAGCAACTTCTGAATCATACTTGATCGTAATTAAAACGCTGTAGGAACCTAATAAATGAAGGTGCAGCAGTGGAAAGCTTCAGAATCTCAAGTCTAAGATCACTGTAACATTGGAACATGAGATCGCAGCTTGAAACGCGAAGGAGTCTAAGAATTTTTCGGTTGGGGCATTACACGATTGAAACTGATGTTTTCATTTATCCTTGGAGGAAAGTTGCTGAAGCAATCTGTTACTTCCTTAATCGCGTGCACAATTGAGCCTAATTTTAGATATCTAAGGATTACCGGTAAGCTAATCAGATGCTATATTTGACGAAAACCGCATAATATCTGGCACAAACATTCGCTTTGAATACTGAATAACCCCAAGGATTGTTCACGCAAGAGTTCAATCATGTTATTATTATTATAGCAGTGTGAGCTGGAAAATTAAAATTCGCATTCCATTCATGTACAATAATGTAATTTCGTGATTCAAAAGTTGGAGCCTACAACTTTCTAAACCAACAAAACCCTGTTCCTGACCTTTATTTTTATTAATTTAATTTTTGCCATATTGTATCATGCATAATGTATTAATGAAAGCATCAGAAGTTTAAAAATATCAACAGTAAAAGAGAATCAAGAAAATGATATAAAACTTTCTTTTCCTGGTGAAATTATTAAATAACGAAAGTTTGGTCGAACTGAAATAGATGCCTGCGAAAAATGTTGCTGTCCACGTTGAGATATCCTCCGAAATGTAAATCTATTTTTCTTCTTCAGAAATTTCTCAAGGATAATATATGCACAAAAGTAGAATAGAATTCACATAAAAAAGAACAGAAACGACAGAGAAATGTGGAAAACTTATGATCCTTGAGAGTTAAAGCGAGGATTCGTTGGCACAATAACTCAAGCGTAGGAGAAAGTTTTTTTTATCGTCGCTCCTCTATTCGTCCATTATATGAAAAGTTGAGAAGAAATGAAGGGAAAATTGAATGCTAATTTGGTCCGTTATGTATTAACCCGGGGAGAGTAATTTTGAAAAAAAAAGTTTTCGGGTTTTTTCATCGAAATCTTCTCACTCTCCCTAACATCCCTCACAACACTACGTTGACTCTTTTATTTTTTCTATTCTAGTGAATGTCGTAAGCCGCGTCTTGTTTCGTTTTTAAGAAAATAGAAAAACTCCAAGGATATACATTTCTATCTGTAGTTGTGCAAATATAAAAAGAAAACTCTCCGAGCACAGTCGATCTGTGAGAAGGATAGAATTCAGACAGCCGAGAGATAAGGGATAAGGCTTTTGACCTCATTATGGATGTATAAGTTTGCTATGGAACCATTTTGATAGATGATTCCCATGTTGAAGACGTCGCCTAGGCCGGAAGGACTTTTCTCTTTCGGTCGTCGGCTTATTTTCAATTATTATGGAAATAGAATGTTGAAATGGAATTTGTTTGGATTTCGTGATGTTTACGTTTTATTAGACTATCATGGTGGTAGAGCAGACTGGGTTGAATGTTTGGATGGTTAGATCGTCGTTTGGTTCCTTTTATCTCGAAATTATGGGGTAAACAATTTGAAGAAATTTATTCAGCTTGCGGTGAAGGTACAAACGACAATGGGGTGATTTATTGTTATTGACCCGTTGAAAATTATTTAAATGCTTTTGGGAATGGGTTATTATTGTGAAGGAAATATGACACTAGTTGGAGTTGGCGCGAGCAAAGCAGTTCAGGCACTGGCAGCTTAATTAATTATAATTGTTAAGAATTTTCATAGTCAACATTTTGATGGTGATGGATAGCTCTAATTAATGTTATAGTCTTTGAATTAATTTGAACGATTGCAACGAGGTTAAATATAATACCTAGTAAATGGGGAGATTGCTCCGGGTATATTTTGTAAAATTTTCCCGATAATTGTAACGAGTAAGAGGAATTTTTAATGTTTGATAATTAATCTTCAGAGAAGTTAGCTACTGCTTTTGATTTTAAGCGAAGTTGACTTGGATAAATGAAGAGTGTGCTTTGGAAGTTTTATATCTGAGTGTCGTTTGACTTTTTCTTAACTGGAACTTAAACTTTTGATCGATTATAATCTAAATTGCTTGTGCGAGCCACTTTCGAAACAGAAAATAGGATAATATTTTGTACATACAAGTGAAAATGTGTCCGTCCCATTGGAAATATCTTCACATTCAGTGAAAATTCAATGATAATTTTTCTCGTGAGATAACAATCAAGCAACCATTATTTACGTCAGCGCATTTAAGGCAATCAGAAGTAAAAATCGAAGGCTAGACCTAGAATCTTTAGTTTATATTTCTAAGACGTCTTATTTTCTTAGGTTGTCGAAAGTCATGAACTTTTCTTGGTCTGCAAAGATGTATTGTAAGTTATTTTATTTGTTAAAAATGTTCAGTCCAGATTAATAATCCAAATTAGCAATTATTATAACTTGTACTGGAACGCAAAGCCGTTCGGTAATTCAGAAAAAATAAATACCGAATATCCTGAAAAGTCCCTTAATCTTGATTTTCAAGTTTCGTAGGAGTCTTTTATAAAAAGAATACTTTAAAATACTTAAAAGAATACTTAAAAGAATACTTTTATTTAAAATGCAACAACCGGTGATACCGGAATAATCTTAAGCGTCCGGAAATGTTTTTGAGCGAGTAATTCATCGGCAACTAAAACCATGATGCAATTTGACTTTGGGATGAAATTTTATTCTTTTATAAGCTCTTGCTAATTTAAGCTGAATTTGCGGCTTATGTGATGCGAAAATTGGGAATTGTCAAAAAGTATCTTTGTAAAGACTTAAATCAGTTACTGCATGCATTTTCATTTAATACTCGCTTTATGTTGGATAAGGGACAAATACCGATTGCAAAGGTAAGTTCTCCACCTTTCTTCAGTAAGGGCCGATTACATGGAACGGAACAAATGGAAATCCGAAGGAGCAATCTCTGGGGCATACGGCGAATGGGGCAGGTCCTGGCTACGTGTGGCCTCGCATTGTGATGCAGCAAAATCAGCTTGCCATGTCTTTGGTCGTTTTTCTTTCAGAGCTCGCTTCAAACGGATGAGTTGTTGGTACACATCCCCAGTGATTGTTTCATATGGTTGCTGGAGTTCGTAACATATGAAGCCCCTATGGTCCCACCAGATGCACAACATGACCTTGGAAGCGTGAATATTCCGTTTTGGCGTCGATGGACCTGGTTCGCCTCGCATTACCCAATGTTTTGGTAGCTTAGGGTTATCGTGTCTCTCCATTTATCACCCGCTGTCACAATTCGATACATGGAACCCTTATATTTTTTGTCGTTGTAAAGCACCTCGCATGTCACCAAACGCCGTTTAATGTCCGTCTCCCTCAGTGATCGACATTTTCAACACGAGATAAAACGGCGGTCACGCTTTGAAGGAATGGCAACTACTACGTTCGTGAGCCTACGCGTACAAGTTCCAACTCCAAGAACAATACCCCTTTAGACAATTAAATAGTATCTGTAAGGAAATCTGTCTACCAACGGCAGAAACTTATTCTCATCCCCAATAATTAACCACCTTCGTTAATAAAAAAAGTGAAAATTTAAATTGCTTTCAATTTTTTCCAGTGGGAATTTTGTTTTCCATTTTTTTTTGTCATTCCACACCATTTCCTGGTGATTTACGATGAAAGACACCAAAATAAATAAAATGCACTCAGAATTAAAAAAAAATTTCTATCGGAGGCAAATATAACTGTAGACGATTTGAGAAAATGCTTTTTCGGGGAAAAAAAAATTTTTTTTACGAACTACGTTTCAAATATTTTTCAAAAAATCAAGTTTTCACACTTCGAATTGATTATTTCGCGATTCTTGGCCCATTTAGAAGTATTCCCGAGTCAATAAGCCCCTCTTCTTTCTCCTGTCGGACTGACTTTTTCACTGAACGAGCTTCTCTTCTTCTACTTTTGTGCTTGAGTTCTTCTCTTTATAATCAAAGACACAATGACTTCTTAGACACACTGTAACCAACGTTATCAACGGGAGAATCATTCGTCCCCCGTTAAAAGTTAACAAGGATGTTTTGGCGGCAAACTCTGTCACTTTTTAATCAATAAACGTGTCAAAGTGTTTTTTATAACACTCATTATTATGTTGAGTGTTTTTTCCTACATATCGTTTTAAAAAATCCTCTTCAATCTTTCAAAAATGGATTAAGGTCCTTGAACCTCTTGTTTCAGAGCTGGCTTATGTTTGTATGGATCTCCTGCTTTTTCTTTCTGTAAAGCCTTCCACCAGTTCAGATCACAATTCTCATGTTGCAGCTTTTCATCGGTGGAGGTCATTTGGTGAAATGCACTCTATATTTATTTCTATATTTCTTTCTTCATATCAAGAATCTAAGGAATCTGAATGTTTCTGGATGGTTTCTGGTGGTTTCGATTTCTAATTTTTCTTGTCTTGCGTGGTGTCTCTTCTTTCTCCTCATTATCTTTTGAAGACTGCTCTTATTATTTTTTTCTCTTCCTTTTTTAAGTTTTCATATTTGTGTTTTCTTTTTTCAACTTCTGTGAGTTGTCGATACATTCTTTTACCAACGAGTTAAACGCACTCAAGCTGTTGCACTACAAAATTACAGAACGATTTGGCGTCAGAAAGATTGTCAAATATTTTTGGGTCCCCATCACCAATGTTGTGTGCATTTTTAGCTTCATGCAAAAATTTCAATTATGTCTTGAACTTTCATTCCTCCGGAGCTCCGTCATAACTTGCATTGCCAGTTTTTCTGTGGTCACTTTCAAAGCAAATTTCAACTTCAGCGCGATTTTTTCAACACAATATAACAAGCTGTACATGTTTTCGGTAAAAAAAAATAAAATTGAAAAGTTTGCCATAATATTTTGCTATCACGGCTGAAACCCGAGTAGAGAAGAAAAACCTCGTTTTGAGTTCCGTCTCCCGAAACCGTAAACTTGTCTTAAGGAAACCCTGCTTCTTAATTTTTCTTCTTTTCTGCAAAAGGATTTCAAAGTAAGCTAAAGATAGTCAATTTAGTCAAGTCGATGGACTTAACATAAAAAGGTTTACTATCTTTTGGTCACCATTTTTATCAAATTTATCCTCTGATGCAATGTAACAATGGGAAACGATGCACAATGTGTGGAACAAACTTTCAATTCAGTGGAAGCGCTTATAACTTTTCTTCAGTAATTATTGTAGAATAAACGAGAAAAATGTTTTGGATTAGGGTCATCCGAACTAAATTTGGTTAAAATTTAAATTAAAAAAAAAAAAAAACGAAAGAAAAAAAAAAACAGAAAAACAAATACGTGGGAAGAAGACTATGACTTTCAAACTAGGATTTCGCGCTCGGCGTAAGGAATTGGAGCTCTATGAGAGCTATCTCAGCAAGTCTCTGTGTATCAATTCATAATCTATGCGATGCAGAACTTTACGATTTCGTTGCATAACTCTTCCCCTTGAAACATCTCTTAAAAAATTGGCTGGAATTTGAAACCACTTTCTACCCAACACCCGGCTTATCATCTGGCTCGTTCCAATCGAAGAAAAAGGTCATGCTACAAACATTAGTTTTCTAGCCTCCTTATAAAAATGTTCAATGAGACCCTTACCAATAGCAAAGAAATGTCGAATGGGAATTTCGATGCTTACATGTGGAAAAGCGTAGATCCATAAAAGAGAAATAAATTGGCCTGTGGCTCATTGAATTCAATGTAAGTCAAAAGCATATATTGCACTCCACATCTTTGTAACCATGAAATATCATTGGTATTGCTGAATTAAAAGTAATGTCATCAAGGTGACTGGTGCAGGCATATTAGGAAATGTTTTGGAAATGTTTCATTCTGTTTCAATGTTTCCGTTAAATCGAAATGTTTTGTCATTATGTTTGTACAGTCTGTATAATGCATAAGTGTCCTTACTGGCAACATCGACTAGGTGGTAAAACTTGGCGCAAAGCTTTAAAAAAATTCTCCAGTAAAATGCTTCCTATTGAAATTAGAAAAACAAGTAGCAAATAGTCCACCCAAAGCAACTTAAAAAAACTCCTCAAGCACGTGTTCTGTCAAACCAACCTTATGCCGGCCACGATTATATGAGTCAATCAACTCCACCGGTGTTATCATGATCACCAAGGACTACGGTTCTGAACGTCAACGGAGCTTTCAGCTATCGTAAGAAAGTGGGATATAGAAACAGATCAAGGATACGAGATGAAAGTCAATTACGTTACCCTACCTGATGAGCTGGACCATTCAGGTCTGAAAAAAAGCCTAGAGGATTCAGTTCAAGAGGAGAGGGGTTGGATCTAGATATTATTTACTGAAATCAGGTCAACCTCTGCCAAAGTGGAATCGGCTGCCTTTGTACGAAGGTTGATGGAATAAAAATAAGACTACTATTAATTGTCAAGACCTATATCAGTCCCTGGACCCATCTCAGAGGTCTGAACACTTTTGATTCCATAGTAGCCTGTTTTTGGGGCTGCATCCTTTCGGAGCGTGTGCAATGATCAGTATAAACATATATTATATGGTCAGGTCAGAAATCAGACGTGCAGTCCACCTTCCCCTCGTTTCTTGCTCCCAGGACTGTTGCCAATCGCTGAGAGAGCGACGTCTCTCTTCCCTGGTGATCTCTTCTCTTCGATCTTCGCCTCTGCGCAGGTAAATACTTCTGGGCTCTCTCGCAAGGAGGGTGATGGGTATTACCCCTGGGATTACCAGCACTGCCACTCCGGAGACCGTTCGGTATGCGTATGCGATTCGCAATGCTCCTTGTCTCTGCACCTGTGCCAACCGCTTCCGGTGTAACTCCTTGCTGAGAGCGTCGCCCCACAGTTCTGATCCGTAGAGTAGAAGCAACTGCATAATGCTCATTAAGAGTCGTCTCCTTGATGTGGTGGGCCCCCCTATATTGGCCATTAATCGGGTGAGTGCCGTCACACGCGCTGCAGCTTTGTCAGCTGCTGCCCTGATTTTTTGGCAAAAACTCATCTTCGAGTTGGTTAAAAGATGGTAACTTTCCTGACGAAACCGTACGATAAAATTTTAAAACGACCTGGAGAGGGTGTGGATTGACTTCATCACCGTTGGGAACCTAACGAGCACAGACTTGGCATTATATTACCACCAGATCGCAAAAATATCTCCTGCATATCTTGGTTAAGGGTTTCCCCAAAAACACTCTTGAACTGAAGTATGCATCAGATGAAGTGAACAAGATTATTATGAACTCGTTTGAAGAACGTTGTACTGAACATGTCAAAATAGGGAAGAATGAAACATAAAGTGGAGATTGGAAAATTCTACAATTGTACAAAACGTATCAATGATTGGGGTAGATACCAAACGATTTTCACACAGAATGGGGATCTGCAACGTCACTTGTTTAGATGTTTTTCCTGCAATGCAAACCTGTTTATAATGGCAGGTGGCTGTGACCATAGGTACGGAAAAACGTGTAAACTGGGCTTTTAGTCTATTTGAGCCCTTCCAAAGACCAGAAATTGATGGGGTGTATATTGTCCTGATTCAGAAGAGTAAGGTCTTTTATAAAAAATAACTACTTCTTCCTAATCAATATGCACAATGCAAGGAATATCAAGTGATACCGCTTCCTATAAATTGCTTAAAAAAATCAATGCATCTTTCGAATGTAAAAATGGAACTTGAGATGCATTCCTTGAATTGGATAGGGCCTTTTAAGATATCTGCCACAATGTAGTGAAATCTTCATTCGTACTCATGAAGTCGTCATTCAATTGTTAGGTAAATTCTATGTGCGACGAACCATCGTATCAGCAGTGGGGTCAAATCTATCCACTCATATACGGATCGTAGACGACCACAAAATGGTGTTTTTCCATGTTTTTCTATCAGTACTACGAACTCTTCTGGCTGACGATCTGTTAATTTAACCATAGTGTAAAGACCAAAGAGCGGTAAACCTTCCGACAACTTCCCAATCTAGAAACAGCAAAATTTGTTGGGGATAGGAGATAGAGACAATGGTGCGGAGGGATGCGTATTAAAATTCTTCCAAAATTAGTATTCGTACACAATGACTCACATACACGATATATTACATCACAAGTATTATTCCTACATAAATCAAGGCTCAGAAAGCTGTTCATCGCCCACTCACCTACGTTGTATAATTTCTAAGCTCTCTATCTTGTAAAGCTCACTATATTTACTTTATGGGGTACTCGTATTTCTTGCTTTGTGATGCTCCCCCGGGCTTTGAGCGTTTGTTAATGGTTTCGCAAGTGTTTGACTTTTAGAAGCTAAGGTATGCGCTCGTATTCGGCTGGCAATTTTAGCCAGAGTCAGTACTCAGGTAAAGTTTGTGTAATAATGCAGTGGGCAGCAGCTGGTTGAAAAAACCAGAAAATTAGCTCAAGATGCTGTTCGCAAGAAGATGAAGACTGGAGTGACTCCGGAATACAAATAAAACTGGGAAAAACAGTTTAACTTTTTAATTATTCTTTCACATATTCTGGTATTCAGGACAGCTGTTCTTCTCCGCTGTCAAAGCTTTGCTATACGAAATCGACGTAAAGATTTGCAAAGAATATGTCCAAACACACTGTCAATGGTGTTGGATAAAAGTTATATGAATATTTATACCATCTTCAAAATCATCTCCATCAGCTAATACATCTTTGAATGTCGGCCGCACGTATTATCAAATGTTGACTTATTATAATGTAATCAATTGCTGTTCAACTGAAGTAAATGAATTAAATCGGTAATATTTTATTGTTGCTACGAATATATTATAAAGTCCTTTGCAATATATTTCAACGGCATTCCAAAGCAATAAACAGCTCCATTAATTTTCTATGCATAGCAAAGCAGTTTGTATGGTCATCTCAATTTGAATAGAAAGCGCTTCTAATAGTTGAAATGCATTGACTACCACATGTGTTGTTACTAAACGTCTTCAATGGAAGCACCTTATTCCCACAACTCATTAGGTAATTACTCTTGAGTCCAACTAGATGGAAATCATGTAACCATTGAATTAATTGCAACGTTCATAATCAATTACTGTATAAGCGAATCCTTCTGGTAAACATCTTGATAATGTTTATGCATCCAATCCGAAAGTCCTATCAAAGGAATGGTAACTCAATGGCAAAATATTATTTAATTTCGGTTTAATGATTAACAGATTTCAATTATGTCGAATTTCAAGGGAGTTATACTGCGAGTAATTACTTTCAATTGATTCATTTTCTTAGATGTGAATTCATAGGTGAAATGTACATGTGTTGAATTTTCAGCAAAATTTTTAATGAACTACTTCTATTGGATGTGGGCGAAAGGTTTGTTCGATTTTTCCATAAGCATTTTCTTTGAACTGTAAATCATTAGGCCTTGATCCCATTTTAGCAGCAGATAGAACTTGGGAAATCTCATTATTGCGACTATAAAAAGAAATCACTGTTGCATTTGCATTTTAGTTTCCAAGCAAACATGATAAGATACACAAGAAAGCTGGTAAAGTGCATATTAACCGTTGTTCACTGCACAAGTTTGGTTTTGGATACCGCGCAGAGACGACTCATCGGAAAACGAGAAGCATTTATGGAGAAAACAGACGAACTGAACGAGTGTATCAATAGTGGCTGCAGTGCTTTCGTAACGGAGAACTATAGTTTGACCATCAGTAACGATTAGGTCGGCCCATGGAGGTGACAGATGATGATCTATTGGAAGTCATACAAAGAAGAAATGAGATGACTCATCTGCTTTACACCTGTAAAAGTAACTAAAAGAAATTAGCTAAAGAAAAAAGTATCACAAAATGGAAGAGTCCCCAAGGCTCATTAGCATGCAATAAAACATAGACGAGATGTGGGAATCTCCTTGACTAATTTACGATCGAGTCCTAACGACCCTTCAGTTGGCAAGATTTAAGATTTTTTACCAAAACATACGTACAAAAAACGTAAGAAAAGCACGTTAGCTGGTACATAGTCACATAAAATTGGCAGGAAATCAAGATGCTACTCGCCAGCCAATTCGGCACCCCGGAAAACAAGACGCAATGGATGGAAAAATTGCTAGCAGCCAGATTTACAACTCCAGGTCAGCTGAACGAATATATGTGTAAGTATTTATTTAAGCTAAATCATAAGATTAGTTATACTAAAGCTTATTCCGCAATTCAAAAATTTGAATTAATCAAAACAAAAAATGAAGAAACCAAAATACGTTTGTGAGCAAGTGTCCTGAGCTGATTCGCGAAATAATTCACGTGTATAAAACCGAAAAGCTAGACGACGCGTATAAAGTTCTACTGAATACTGGGTTAAATTACGGGTCAAAGAAACGCTAACAAGTTTCTTATATACAAAATAAGACCCGTGTGGTTCATTTCGTTTTTAAGGTAGAGCGAAGATTTGTTGCAAATGATGATGTTACAAAAGTTAACCGTTAGCCAGGGTTTCGCCTGCCCTGGGTTGTCGCTCCCCCGGTTGAGGCTCTGGGCTCCGGAAGCTCGCTGAAGACGGGCGTGGTCGCCCCTCGCTTACCCTGATAAGACTCAACGAACCGCCAAGCGAGAATGCGGATCGCCGGATCGCACATCTGAAAAACCCAAAAAAAACAACAAACAAAAAAAAAAAACAAAACTCAAGAAAAAAACACTCAGAAAAAAACAAACTCAAAGAAAAGGGAGAATCGTCACTCCACGAAACATAGATAGAGGAAAACAAAAGAAACACCAAACACCCCACCAAGCCCCCTCCGTGGAAACACCGACCAATTCAACGCGCGCTCTCCACCTCTCAAGCGCACCACTCCTCTTACCCCCTGGAAGAGAGAAAAAAAAACTAACAAACAACGAAATAGAGAAAAACTAATGCCACGGTAAACAGAAAAAAAAGATGCAGTCATCCGAAAAAATATTTTAATTAGCCGAAATCCTTTTTCTTTCTCTGGGGAAAAGCAACACTTGTACGAGCTTACAACTACTACTTATCCTAACTTACGCTACGGGCCCCCATTACGTTTCTTTTTTTTGTCTCTCCGCGAGGAGCACACTATAATTTTTTGTCTTTTCCTTTTTTTTTTTCTTTAGTCCCTTTTCGCCCTTCATTCGCTTTCACTTTGTCTTAAACTGTTTTTTTTTCCTTTAAAATAAGTCATCACTTCACCTTTGTTACCATTTACGACCCCGTATCACTATCCACTTCTTGTTCTATTCACTTAGTTCTATTCTTTACTTTTTCCGTTGTTTAATTTTTTCTTACTAATTTTCTTTTTGTCTCAACTCTTCACCATGAAAATATTGTTGTTTTACATATTATAATAGTTATTTATTCCAATTCTTCACCTGCGTCTCACACTCCTAGTCGTTTTTCCAGCACCAAAAAAAAAGAAAGCGACCGCTATCTAGCTTCCCCCTTATATTTCCTTGATCCCTTATGGCCAAACAAATATTCCGCTCCAAGGACGATAACCTTTTTTTTCGCTTCACTTGCAACCGCTGTCCATGTAGATTCGCCGGAGGTCGCCGCAATTTCTTTCGTCGCAAACTACCTTATCCTCCATTCGCCCCGACGGTGACAGTTTCCCATGTTTACAAATCGCTGTTACTTTCGTCGCGATTAACTCCTTGACGGGTTGCTGATTTCTCGGGGGCTCCTCCTTGCTGCTGCGGTTGTTGGACGGCGGCTGGCTACAATTACGCTACGGGCGGCTGCTGTTCATTTGCCTTTTCAGTGTCTGCCATTGCGAGAACCGTGAATGTTCGCTTATGGGCTAACGCAAAGGTCCTCGGACTGATTTACTTGGTAGGCTGTTTGGCCTTCGAAAGAACCACCGAAATCACGAAAACACTTGAGCACTGCAGGCTGTGTCGGGTAATCCCTTTCGCAGCTCGCTTTCACCGCCCTTTTTCTCCGCGTTCCGATAGTCCTTACCTGAGTTTTTTTTCGGGGGTTTGTTGAATTGCAATATTTATTGTCTTTGATTATGTTTTTTTGAATGACTCTCTTGTGCAATTGCAGTTGCAGTTGAACCTGCTGTTGAAACGTTCGTTGTTGTTGGTGTTGCATATGATTCATAGGCATGAGTCGAAGATTATTTGTTGAGGCTGCTGCTAATTTTTACGTTCTTTCGAATCTGCTACTGCTGCTACCTTAACACTACCTTAACTAATTACAATCTGATCTTATCTTAATATGTATGTTTCTTACTCACACTACTTCCAGCGTCGTGGCTAGAATCGTAGTGGCGCTTCTTATCTTTTCCCAACTTCGAGTTATCCGACTCGTCCGTTTCACGTGGTGATGGTGCCGCGGAAGTCTCGGGAGGGGGTGAAATCAAATAAACCCGTAACCAGAGATAATCAATAGTAAAACTGAAATTTATGCTGACGAGGAACATTCCTTACTCGAGCGTATGAAGAATGAACTCGAGGATTTGGACTATAAAAAAGATGATCCTTTAACGTTTATTCATGAAGTCAAACATGAGCTTAAACTTACAGTAGATATCCCGGTTTCCCAAAGAAACTACCCATACCGATACTACGGGTATCCATACTACTTCAGAATTTTTTTTGTAAAAAAGCAAGTTGAAGAAAATCTAAAATAAGGAAATGTTGAATGGTTAAATTCAACATATAATTCGCCAATTTGGGTTGTTCCAACAAAGAGTCCAGCAGAACATCGACTTGTTATTAAAATATTTTATTGGTCAAGTGAACAATAAAACATTGCCCCGAGACTTCACTATTTGGTCAGGGCTGCCCCTAGCTCGTTTTTTCATTAAAGCATCACCCGTGAGATCTCCTGATATTTTTTTGGGAACCCTGTTGACCCTAATAGTTCCAGCTCCGACCATGTATTTATTTCTCAAATGAGTTTTCATACTAAGGCTTTCGCTTAGTGTAAGGACAACTCTTTCTCCAAGTGGCAAGTCCTCAAGATTATCTCTCAAAAGATGTTTTTGCCTTGTTAAAGCTCAAAGTCCAAGTCAATTAGGAGCTACAAGCAGAACATTTGTAACGCCTTCAGCGTTGGGTTTGTTTGGAACAAATTGTTGCATGATACAAGCAGAACCAGTAAATGGGATCATTTGTTTCTAGGTAAATGCAAATACCCTCCTCTTTCCCTTTCAGCACTAGTTCATGTTCTCCAGAGTTTATATTTTTCTCTTTAGTGTTTCATAACAAGATTATCAGCCACAACTTTGAGATGTTTTCTTATTAAGAATTTTTCAATGGGCATTGCATCAGCAATACTAGCCACTCTTGTTACTTTGGGTTAGTACATGCGAATTTTCGGATAATATAGCCAGGACATCAAAATTGTGGAACCTACGAATGCATTCATCTCACTCATCGTGATGCTCGTCTTTTTTCCTGTTTTTTTGGAAAATTTTCATTTAAGTGCCCTCATTCAGTTCATCATCTCAAAATCAAAAAATAAGTCAACATACTGCTTTAGTACCCACTTTTCTCGAACTGAAATGTAGGCACAAGTCAAAAACGACCTGAAACATGTTGTTTTGCTCTATGTAGTTGTGCTTAATTTTTTTCATTTTTCAGTTCAACATTTTGGAACTCTTTTACGCTTTAATTTTCCCCTGGTTAACGATTGTGAACCAAGCACGTCTTCAACATGGTCGTCTTCTTTGTCTTTTTCCCTCGTAGATGGATTCGTCTTCGAAATGTTCTTCCCCAGTTCTTTCCAGTATCTTTCCTGCTGGAATTCTTCCCTCAAATTCTGGGTCATCTAAGTTTAGATCGAAGAATTCGTCAAAGTATATTTCTGAACAATAATCGACCAGAAGGGCGTCGATGATGTCTTTTACGTTAGTTGTTCTCTTTTTATAAGAAAAATTTTTGAAAAAGACAATTGATAGTTCACTGATAACTCGAAAAATTGATCTTGAAAATATTTTTCTAAAAATTAACTTGAATAGAAAATGATACTCGATTTTATTGATCGAAAAAAATAAATAAAATTTGTGTACATTTTAACACTTGAAGTTTGGCCTGATTGAAAAGTAGGGATGCAATAAATTTCACAGCTAGCAAGAAATTTGCATAGGAACAGAATTTGCAACAGCCCATTTCATAAAGCCGTATGGTTCAATCCTGCTGTTGACCATTTAAATGGACTGTTTCGTAGAGACGGACCCGATGTCCGTTTAAATGAACAAGCGACTACTAGGATATGAACTGGGTGTTCATTTAAATGGACGACAGTAAAACAGTTCGATCACTACAAATACAAGACACTTTTTCAGCACTTTTCATCTCAACCCACAAAATAACACAAATAAACAAGACAAAATAAAAACAGAACGAAATCAACAAGAAAACATATGCAATGACCTAATAACGAAGGTTTCTATTTTGCCCCCATATCAGCAGACTTGTCGCACATTGATGAGAAGTGACAGTGATAATACAGTGCTGGTAGTGTTGCCTGAATAATGAAATAAATCTTTGAACCTGAAAAATGTTTTTTTCTTGTTTGCTTCATAACGGAAATCAATTTAAAGTAATGTCCATTTAAATGGACGCTTGGTCTCTGGAAATTTTTTGAGACCCGACTCATAGTTTTATTCAGTCTTGTAAGTGAAAAAAAATTAAAAGGGAGTCTTTGTTTTCAAACGAGATAGTTTTAACTTAATAACCACGTAACTACAGTAATTGGCGAAGTCAATGATGACTTGAAACCTAGGACATTATCGAGAAAATCATTAGGAAATTCGAATAATTGAATTTTGGTCGCCATCAAGACTCAGAACCTACAGCAATATACGAGCTAAGGCGTTGCAGTTTAGCAAGAATGTATTTCAAAAAATTATATTATAAATTTACCACCTTTTGACGGAAATCAAGTCGAATTTTGTTCGTTCATCGACGCAATAGAGGCAGCGAATCCAGATCTGCTGAATGATTTATGAATTTAATGTGAAGAAAAATGAAAAGGAAGTGTTTTTTTTTCAACGAGGTGGTTTCAATTTGATATTTATTTTGGGCGAATTAAACCACATAACTTTTTCGGAGAGTGTGCATGGCTACAGAACCACTAACAGAGAAAAATCAATGTACTAGGATCTGAGGTAACGTTCGATACTTCGGTGGTAGAACAACTTTCGTAAAGAAACAAGAAAGACAGGATGGTCTGTCATGTTTCTCATCTTGTTCGTCAAATAAATGGAGGATTTCTCAAATGGACAGCACAAATTACTTAAATTCCCTGGAACTTTTACCCCACCCAACAAATTCTCCCGATTTCGCTTCGACATCTTATGACTTATTTTGGTATTTGGACGACTACCTGTAGGGAAGGGAATACAACACTGATGAGCTTCTCATCTAGCAAATTTTCGAGAATGAAGGAGAAGATTTCTACAGGAGAGGAATAGAGTAACTTAAAAACGTTCGAGACAAGTCATAGATGATAATAATGGTGATCATATATCAGATTAAGTTTAAAGAAACATTGAAGACATAATGGTTTCCTGTGTTTCCCATCTTGTTCATTAAACAAATGAAGAATTGAAGTTCGTTTTGCTGTTACCGCAGGTCAAAATTACCTCTGGGTAGCTTGGGTCCGTCGGGCCTTGCTTCGTGGGTCTCGCATTTCGGCTGCATACAGCCATCTTTAGCTCGTTCTGATCAGAACAAGCTACCCAGAGGAAATGAAGAATTCTTCCGACAATTGATTACTGAAAGTTAAAATTGGGTCCTCTATAATAACATGAAACGGCGCCCGACAATTTGCAAAAGAGTTGAATCACCAATATCCACTTCAAATCCGAACTTGCATCGACGCAAGGACTTATTGACTCTCCGGGGCATTGCCGAGAATTCATTTATTGGGAGCTTCTGAAACGGAATCAAAACGTCAAATGCGGACATATGTTGTCAGTGATTTGGGTGGCTTCAGCTAAGCCTTCTGCATTAGTCAATTTTCGTAGGCAGGATAAGAAGTTGCAGCTACCCAGTAAATTTTAACGGAGATTGGCTGTAAACTTTAAACCCACCCATTATATTCTCGCAATCTTGCTCCAACCGATTGTTACTTATTTAAGTTCCTGGACAACTACCGGCTGGGAAGGTAATACACTGAAGAGCATCTTGGTAAAAGGTTAACACCCTTTTTCGAGAGTAAGGGAGCGAGTTTCAACAGATGAGGGATAGAGAAACTCCCAGAACATTAAAGACAAGTCATAGATAATAAGGGTGATTGCATATTAGATTCGGCTTAAATAATTTTGTGATAGAAAAATCGATTATTCAATTCGAAACCAAAAGAAAATTTTGCATAAGAAGGCGCAATTACGAATTGCGTTCATTGGTTTATTGTCGATTTGAAACTTACCATTTATAACGTTTACCGTCACAGTCACGCTGGGGCTATTTGATGGACTACATGTGTAATTTCCTGTGTCTTGTTTTTTCATTGATTCTATTGTTAAGGATCCGATCTGCAAAAGAAAATTGGTTTGAAATTCGCATTCAATAACTGGGAAATTTTGCAAAACGTGAAACGTGAAACTTTATAGCAGGCCAATTTTCTTTCCTATTAAAATTTCTAATCTAGTAGAGCCGCCCGTTTACATTGTAACATTCGTGTCGGTTCGGATATCTAACAAATGGAAATTCGCGAAATTCGTTTCAATTTAAATTACATAACGAAAATTACGATGAAACATACACAAACATTGACGTATGTATATTTCTAAGCGCATGAATTGATTTCCATCCGCACAGGATGCAAACCAAACATTTCGCCGAAAAAGTTTGGGGGACTTTTATCAAAATTATTCAGCTTGAGGTAAACATGAGTATTCAGCTACCATAACTTCCACTGTATATTAATTTAATTTCAACCCACCGTTGTATGAACTTCGCCATCCGCCTCGGGCAAACCTTTCACTACTTTCATTTGAATTCCACGTCGGTTTTCGGCTACTAATTGCTTTGTTCCATGATACCAAATGATAAATGATGGTGGCTCCAATGCACCCCTAACTATACAACGAATTGTAACAGAACTGCCAGCTTTCACATATCGATCGGCATCTCCAACTAGTTCTGTCCTAGGAACTGTAATTATAAAATTATGAGAAAATTTCTTTTATTACATGCGAACTGTACGGTATGGTGGAGGTGTGTTGATGTGAAGAGAAAAAGGGTGGATGCAAGCCATAGAAACTTGGTTGCAGGATAATAGTCAAAAGGAACTCATTTAAATGAGCCCGCTATGGAGTTCTCAATGTGGAATGCGGGAAACGGCGTAAATGATTGCGGTGGAATCGATCGGAAAATGCGAAATTGGTCCATATTTTATTCCGTAATAAACGGTCACTGTGTTTGTTGAGTATTCGGAGAATTTCATTGCATCAATCAATTTCAAACGAGTGTAATTTTCCCGATACATTCTTTCCTTATTTGTGTTGGCACTAAGTATCCGGATATCATTACGTTTTTCAATTTAAAATTAAATATCTTTTCTTTTTGCTGGCGTTCTACCGGGTCGTATTTTACATAATAAAATTCACATCCCATGCAAGGTAAACGAAACATTTTGAAAATGTACCGCGCAAAAGCTCCAACAGTCGAATTACACGTCCTTGCAATGCAATTTTGCAAGATAGGTCTGTGCGGAATGTGCTCATGAGAAAGATTGTGTTATCATTTGGTGCTCCTTGATGTATGTTTTTCTCTTTTATATGGCTGAAGGATGAATTGGACGAGAACTTACCAACTACATGCAAATGTACTCTTGCACTAACTTTTGGCTCGGTTGATACTTGGCACTCGTAGATTCCGGCATCACGAGCTTGCACGTATTTTATTTGAAGTGTCCAATATTTATCTGGCTGTTTTAGAGCCTGAAACCTTTCGTCTGCGATGAATATTGATCTGGAAGGAAAATAAAATTCAGTTTTATTTCTGTTTGAGGAAATTAATTCAAGGATATCTATTTGGCTCTGACTGAAAGGTGACGATTTATGTTAATAGATTCAAAATTTCTACAGGCAGCTTTTAAATATCTGATTGTGAAAATTCAAAGCTTTATTGTGATTTCTTTAAAATAGTTAGCTCGATTTTATAGAAAATTCAGGATAACAAACATTTCTGAATGAGATAAGTTATTGAGCTGGTATTTAAGAAAGTGGTATAAGTCCATTAAAAAAAAAAATAAACACATTTTCCCCATATTTATAATCATACACATCCAGTGGTGTACGATTTTTATATATTAATCAAAAGAAGTTTGGCTGTAAAATGTTATCGCTAAAATTTTTTTGACACAATCATATTGTTATAATTATAATGGAACAATTTTCTATTTGCACTTATATATTTTATCATGACTTCAGTGTACACTGGGCTTTAGAATCGTCAACAAAAACAAGATACCTTGCTAACAGGTATTGGTAAGGTAACGGTATTATTCCTGTGGTGAAATTCCAAGATAATGGTAATATTGCCCTGATTTTTTTTAGTTTTCTCTCGTAAGTTTAACTGTTTGGTTTGTTTCTAATAGATTGCAGTGTGAGCATTATTTAAATGTAATTGTTAATAATGCACACAATCGAAGTTTAACACAAATATTGTTAAATATGTTTCTTGAATTCATTTAAATGAGTTCACATGCCTATCGAAAAGATGACAATAAGTCAATTTCCTGAATCGGTTCAGGAAAGTAGTTTGAGTAGAATTGATTCAAGATTGCTACAAACTACGACGAGGATTAGAATTTCGGAGTAAAGTGATTCAACGAAGTTACGAGATTTCGATAAAAAAATAATGAAAATAAAGATCAGAAAAAAACCTAAGAAAAGTGAAAGAAATAAAAGCGAAAATTATTATACAAAATCTGAAAGTATTATTCCTGCTAAGAAATTTTTAGATAAGGATTGTAAATTTAAGAAAACGTTCAAGACGTATTACAGAGAGTGATCGAATATCCCTTTTTAATTTATTCTGGGAAATTGGAATTGGAATTGGAAGATTTAAACGGAGAAAATACATTCTTGTGTGCAACGTCTCAGCATACGTCTGTAAAAAGAAACTATAGCTAGAAATTTAAAGGGATCAGTAACAGGGTGTAGTTATAAATAATTTTTAAATATTATTGGAAAGGAAAGCATGGCGATATGTGAAATTTTCTTGATCGAAACCATTGGTAAATGCATAGACAGACTGTATCGGGTTCTCTGATAAAATTTAAAGGACTTGCGTGGAAAATAAAAGAATCTTGCAGAATAAGTGATTAGAAACTAGCGGATGCCGTTAAAGATAATTTAAAAAATTTTTCAGCCTATGAAAGTCATTAGACGCGTTCGAATGCACACAGAAAATCAATTAATTCTGATTTTAACTTAAGAACAATATACAACTATTGTGTCGCAAACTGCAAAAAGAATAATACAACATTTCTCAGCGAGCAACTTTGTAAATTTTGTGAAAATTTAAAAAAAACCAATTTAAGTTTTTCTTAATATGAAAACCAAAGCTACTTTGGATCTTAATGAGAAACGCATCTTTTTAAGAAAACATAGCGCGCATTTACGCAATGCAGCACTGGCTAGAAAAGCCAAAAAAAGAAAAGCCTAAAAAACGATCAAAACTTAGCATCAACGAACCCAGATAAATATTTTGCATTTTTCTTTGATCTTCATAAGGCCCTTTCATATCCCTATCAGTTTCTGTTGTATACTATAAGCGAAATATGTATGTACTGAATGAAGATTTTCATAATTTTCATAACAACAGAATTCATATGTATGCGTGGAAGAAAGTGTAGGGTCATATCGTAGCGTGACTTCGAAAAATTGCTCATACTCCGAGGGAACATCACGCAAAATGTGACAGAAAATTCCGTGTAGTAATGAGCTTTGCAAGATAGAGAGCTTGCAAATTAGACTTCATAGGTGCTTGGCAATGTTGAAATTGGTAAAGTTAAAGAATTTGAGCGTGCAAATTTCCATACCTTCGTCTTTAGTTCAAACCCGAAACAAGTTTTACTTACAAATACAAATGAACTTAGAAAATTGTTGTTAAACACCGTTAAGTTGCGGATTTTCGCAAAGTGTAAGCGCTGATAAGTAGTTCCTCTGTGGTCCTTATAGGATTAGTGGCTCTCCAAGTGATGCGGAGTGAAAGCTGGTGGATTAAGAAAAAAGATTTAACCACAATGTTGCACGTGCAAACTAAAACATGAGAGTTACCCTGATGGCAAACATATTAGCAGATTTTGAGTTGCCACGTTTATGAACTCTAAGAAAGAACAAACAAGAGATATTCGACTAGTTTGTGCACATCAAGGAAAGGTGCAAAAAACTTTTCTGGATGTGGACGTTTCGTGGCTATTTTCTGAGCCAAAACGAGTAAAAGTAGCTCTTTCCGCATCTACTATGAACTATGATGCCAGTTTTCGAATTGCCGAATTGCTTCTTCGAATTGTGAATGAGAGGAAACATAAGGGGATAACTGGAATATCTTAAGCAACATATGAGGTGTGATCAAAAAATACGGTGAATTATTTTTTTTAAGCGGTAACTGCTGACGCTACATCCATATGCTGTAATTTGTCCAGTAGCGTGATCAGCTGAGACAGGCAGGGACAAGTTGTAACACGTTCGAACTTGTCAGTCAGCCGCCAAAGCAGCTTGAGTGAGGTTGAGTTTATCATGTCTGTCGCGCAACATGGATTTCGAACAACGCATTAAAATTAAGTTTTGTTGCAAGTTGCAAAAGACTTGAATCTCATGAAAAGAAAGAAGAATGAAAAAAGCTCATGAAATGTTGATGAAAGTTGGGTCTATGGCTATGACCCTGAGACCAAAATGCCGAGTTCCCAATGGAAAGCTAGCGGATCTCCTTGCCCTAAAAACGCACGTCAGTCAAAATCCAACATCAAGATCATGCTAATTATTTTCTTCGATAGTGAGTGCGTAGTGCGATCAGGCTCTTTCCCAAGGGGCACAACTGTAAACTCTGGATTTTATAAGGGCGTACTGCAACGTTTGCGAAACGACATACGAAGAAAGCCGCCAGAAAAATGGGCCAATGGCTTCTTTCTTCACCACGACAATGTGCCGTGTCACACCTCGCTTCTCATTCGTGAGTTTTTTGGCAGAAAAAATGTTCCTTTTCGTTCACATCCGCCATACCCACCGGATTGAGAACCATGCGAGTTCTGGCTCTTCCCAAAAATTAAAACTGTGCTTAAAGGAAAACGTTTTGACACCATTGCTGACATTGAGAGGGCCACGAACGAGAAGCTGAAAGCCCTTCCGAAAGATGCCTTCCAGAAATGCTTCCAGTCATGGAGTCAACGTTGGGATAAGTGCATTGCTAGCCAAGGACAGTACTTTGAAGGAGATTAAATCAGATTCTATGTAAGCGTTTTACTTTTTTAATAAAAAATTATTCACCGTATTTTTTGATCACACGTGGTATATTTTTATGGCAACATAACTATGGTTTTCTGTTTCAAAATGGACAACCAGGATGGGAGAGTTCGTGGTTTGAAGGGCATAGAAATCGACCTTTTTCGAATTGCATAAATTGTCAGCGGAACTACCTAAGAATATCTAAAATTCACACTATTTTACGTTGTTTATTGCAATACCAGAAATAATAATTTGTTGAAATTGTAAGTGCAATATGAAGTTTGAAAAACTGTTGTCTGAGGTTTTGGTTTCAAACTTGGTTGTAAAGTATAAATGTGGATCTAGAAATATCAATTAAAGTCCTCTAATCAATACTGAATTTGAGATATATCACAGAACAGTGTTTGTTATGTGGCTCTAGGGAGTTGGTAGCAACGGTTTGAACTTATTCTGCATTTTAATGACATCGGCGTAGGTATAGCTGAAGAAAGGTATAATCGAGGATTCAGTCACATCCACATTGCTACGAGAAGTTTTGATTATTGTAGAAACAATGCTGTCGGAGAAGAAAAAAAGCAATGATAAAATAGGACGACCTATTTTGAATTTCAAAGGAACGGGAGCCGGAATTTGGAAAAAAGAGGCTTCAAATCTTTGGAGTGACAACTATTAAATTATAATACAGTGGCGAAGTTATTCACCAAGATGCCGTCATAAAATGGTGAACTAAATCCAAAAATTTAAAGAATATTTTGTCATGAAAGAGTACCATGACGAAGAAGACCGCAGTTGAAAGTCATGAAGGTACTGCAAGGATTGTGGAAGTATAGTCTGTAATGAAGATGTTCTTCAAATCAGAGCAACTGGAATGAAATTCGAAAGCTGTATTAATAACGATGATTCGAAGAGAGTAGTTTTCAATTTGAATCCTTGTGGCAAGGATTGTCAAGCTTTAAAAAGTAATTGTATAGGTCAAGTCCATAAAAACATGGGAACTCCACTTCGAAACATTCGGAAAACTGAAAACCTATGAGGAAAAGGCAATCTCACATGAAAAAGTTCAGCATTTATTATAGATCAGCAATAAAGATGACATACAGATAGTGTGGATAACATGCAAAGATCAATTATCGCGTCATACTATCATAAGACTTTGCCAGATGATAATGATCGACACCAGAGGGAGAAGACACCAGGAATGGAATTGGAATGGAACTTGTATCGCATTCTACTCCATCCCACCTAGAGGAACAGAAGTAAATTCTTCCCAAACATGAAGATTTATCGAGGGATGAATTCCTGGGAAGGTACTTAGGTGGACGGAAAATGCAAATCAAAGTCTGAATTCCAGCGTTTGGTGGTTTGCTTCTAAAAATTTGCTCCCCCCGGCTAAAAATTATTTAAATGGCAGCGTATTTAGAAGCAGGTTTATTCAATTGAGGAAATTTATTCTTTCTGATAATAATAAATGGAGCAGGAAGTATAGAAGGCACCAAAAGCTTCAATAACACCGAACAAGTGGACAACCAGCGCGTAGCCGACAGAATCGACCTAAACGGAAGGATTTTCATCGAAAAAAGCTCGAAAAGCTCGGAAAGCTCGAAAAGCATTGCTGCACGCCCAGAACGAGGCTTATCAAGAAGAAGGAGAAGGAGTACTAGTTCATGGTACAAGAATCGCTACTGCTTAACCATGATCGTTAGCACTTCAAACCTCCTTAAATTTCTATAGTCCGAGAATTTTTCTTTAAATGCGTTTTTCTTAAAATGAATCTTCAGATTTGCTGGAAATGTTTTAAAAAGTAAAGAATCGATTCTTGATGAAGTATAAATACATATAATAGAGAATTTTGATATATGAAATATGTAAAGCTTTTTTGAGCGGATTTGGCAATTTTAAGGAGGATTTATTTTGCAGTGTAAG
This sequence comes from Stratiomys singularior, assembly GCA_954870665.1. Classification (NCBI taxonomy): domain Eukaryota; kingdom Metazoa; phylum Arthropoda; class Insecta; order Diptera; family Stratiomyidae; genus Stratiomys; species Stratiomys singularior. The sequence continues at coordinate 128,029,649 of OX940878.1, read as the reverse complement.
TGAAATCAAAAATAGTGAAAATTGAAGAAAATTTGTTCAGCCTCTGCGAAATTTTCAATGTTTATAATTATTATCACCATTCAGGTTTGTGTTTTTAAATAAAACGCTATTCATATAATATCATATTTTTTCGGATTGAATTGTTGCACGTCTCGAAATAGAGAAACTCTAGTGTTGACATTCAACGAGCGCTGACACGTGTTTTTATGAATTTTGGCTTAAATTATTAAAACAAAAAAAAAAAAAATCCAAAAATTGTTCAAAATATAAACGAATTTGTATCGAAGTTTGATTTAATTGTGATATATTTTCCTCACAAAAAGTCAGTGAGCACGATCCTTTTCAAATGGTTTCCCATCTGGACTCAAGCATACAATGATGAACTCCAATTATATTGTCAGTCCCAATGCGGTTGAAAATGCTTCCATGCTTTTGTTACAAGGGGGCCAAAAAATGGCGACGAAACTTAGCAATTCCCAAGTATTGTTGGAAAAAATTGGAACGCTTCCTTGTTTTCGTCACAGAGGGTCAAAAACTGGCGACAAAACTCAGGTTACTGCTGCTTCTGGTAAAGTCTGTTCAGTTTAGCCGTTTTACGCTGCGTGTCCTTCTGAAAAAATTTTCTAGACCGTGGTTTGTTGAGTTTGTGTAATTGTAGGAAATCAAAAAGGAATCAAACAACTATGCGACCTTTCTCCTCATTAGGAACGTTATCAAAAGCTTAAATGAAGCTCCTTGCAACGATGGCAAATATAAAAAAGGGTCTCATTAACGTAGACAGGCTTGAAAATCCAATTTAAATTTATCAAGTTTTTCTCGCGAATTTTTACTCTTCAACAGCTTTAACGCTAATAATTTCTACCCTCTGTATTTTGTTGAATGCGCTTATTGAACGTGTATGAGTCTACTTCAATTCAAATTAATCATGAGAGGAATGGCTCATTCAAATATACCAACTGCATTAAATCGTTCATTATTTAAACTCAGCCATAATTGCGTCTTCATATGCATACGTGAATTTAATTAGAGCAAATATGTATAAATTCATGTCGAGAGAAAAGAACAAATAAATATATCCAGACAGTCATATCCGTTACCCGTACCATTAAGGACAATATTCCTCCTTCTCAAACAAATACGTTCATACATAGATTTTAATATTGCCCCCAAGATACCCGAGCTATTATAAAAGAAATAATGGCTGAAAGTTGAATACAATGGGAAATCCGTTCTTTTCTTCCAGCATCGAAGAAAAACATCCGGAAAAATTCATTTCTTAACAATACTCCGCCATGCGTATTATCTTCCTTCTTATTCCTGTTGTTCAAGCTTCGGATACAATATTCTGTGGACAAACAGCAAAACATTCTCTACACTGAACAGGACCCAAATGCGTCTGTAGATGTTCTCGCGGGTAGCAAAATCATTTACGAGTGCTTCATTTTTACAATTTGTTGCAAGAAATCATACAGGGTCATACGTATTATTCTAAGTAAGGCTGAATTACCAAGAAACTTATGTTGATCTAAAAAAAATCTGTTCATTATTGCCATCCTAGCGCTTATCAAAAGCATTTCCATCAGCCACGAGCATTTAAAACATCCACCCGATAAGTAAGATATTCGCCATTTCACTATCCCTTTTGAAAGCAATTTCTTCAACAAACTGTGTAGTTGCCACTTTTCCAGTCAACTGCTGCATTGTTATTTTTCTCGATATTGTTGTTCTATCTCAAGGAAAAGCATCCACACTTCAGACTTAGAAAAGCTTTTCTATAATGGCAAATATTTAAGTTTTAACAATTTCCGGATTGCACTGGATAAAGAAGAGAAATTACACACAGTAATGTAAACAATTACACATACACACACATAAATACATATGGCACTGAATAGTGGGAGGCAAGAAGCTTTTAAAATCCTTCGGATTATCCTATTTTATCCGAGAATTTTCAATGGTTATCTTGTGCAATCATACTTGCATAAAATTGTGGCTTTGCATGTGGAGTACGCTTGACAATGAGGGATGATTTTTTGCTTTTTTTTTGTTTTGCAGCTATTGCAGGATTTACATCCCAGAATGTTGTTTCACTGCAATTGTAGTTGAAATAATCATTAAACAGAGTGTTACTCGGGACCAACGCACAAGTGTGTTTTGGGATGTAGGATTGGGCTTAGTAACTGACGTACCCTTAATTGCAAACTATCCCCCACCCCAAGATGTGTGGTAGTTGTTTCACTGGAAAATAAGGCGGAAGCGCTTTTGTTCTGGGTTTTAGTTGATATTTGTTGTGTAGTCTAAGCCCGCGTGAAAAATGAGAGGGAAAATGTTCATGAAGTTTAAAATGTGGTTTGCAGTGTGTAAGCTTTATCTTTGTTTCATATAATAAGAACGAATTCAAATATGAAAATGATAGTCTCAATCCACTTCAACAATTCACGAATCCTGGAACGATATTTGAATTTAACCAAAAACGCTACCGTCTCTTCAATTGCACTAGTCGAATTTTAAGAAAGGACTATCATATTCGACTAAAAAGATGGACTTATTTATTGATAAACATATTTGAAAATCGTTCAATAAGTTCATCGTAAATTTAAGTTAATTTTTTTTAAAGTCCGATTTTTCACGCATGTTTTTGACAACTCTCCTTAAAAAAGGACTCAAAAGTTTCTGTACCAACATTTGTTTGAAAACGTTAATGGGTAAGAGACAGGATTGTGAATTCATAAGGTGATGCATTTTATAATAATGTAATAAATTTATTACCAGAGATATGTATGGGACATGAGGTCCTTGCCCCTACTTGATGATAATGAATGACATTTTTTCAGACTCTTTTGTGTGATGATAAGCACAAGAGTAATACAGTGTAAACTCTATATAGCGACACTGAAGGGACTGTGCATTTTATGGCATTATAGAGAGTTGTCGTTAAATGGAGAGAAGAAAAATCAGAATTAGAAAAATAAAAAGTTTATTTCAGAGTAGTGTTAGTAGTTATGTACATAAAAAAGAATCTTATACTATTGCGTATAGTCTGTTATTTTTGTCTGACGTCTTTTGCTGCACCAGTAATTTTGTTGTATTTTTTTTTACTTATTTTATTCATATCTTGCGATATTGGGGCATCCTGATGATAAAGGAAATAATTTTCCAATAATTTAGCTGCTTTCAGAGCTTCTTTAATGCTCGGCGGAGGCTCAGGCTCATCTGTTTCATCTTCATCTCCTTGCTCTTGATCCTCAGTTTTTCTCACTGAATCTAAAATTTCTTTGTCTGTGAGTGAAGCCGTGGTAAGCAGGCAGTCGTCTACTTCGATGTAGGTTGGAAGATTTACCGTATTTCCTACCGTGTTAAATTGTTGAATCCACTCAGTTAATGGAAGTTCGTCGTCACTATCAAACTCAGATTCTGTTTCAACCTCATCACTCGTAGAATTGTTACTAAGTCCAGCATGTCGAAAAGAGTGCTGTATAGTTGTGGGTGTCACTTCTTCCCAGGTTTAAGATAAAAAATTTACTGCATGCAGCATATTAACACAAGTTTTACCCTCAGACTCAACTAGCTCCATCAATAATTTCATTCTGTAGTGACCCTTGAGGCTTTTGATCACACTCTGGTCCATTGGCTGTAAGACACTAGTCGTATTTGCAGGAAGGAATGCCAACTCTATGTTTAGAAGGTTTGATATAAACGGCTGGGCAGGGCTGTTGTCAACAAGAAGTAAAATTTTTCGTCCCTTTAATTCTGCATCCCACTTTCGCATTTCTTCTTCAAAATTGACTGGTCATCCAAGCTGATTTATTAGCTTTATACGTCACTGGAAATTTTTTAATGTTCTCAAAACAGCGCGGATTTTTCGATTTGCCTATTACCATTAGCTTTTTTTTTCTGTGCCATTCATATTAGCAGCCACAAGCACCGTAATACGTTCCTTGGAAAGCTTTCCTCCCACACACTTTTCCCCTTTAAATTTCAGAGTTTTATCTGGCGTGAAGTTATAGAAAATTCCTGCTTCATCAGCATTGAAAATATCACTTGGGGCGTATTTTTCTATGAATTTTGACCACACTCTATTAATCCAATCGTGAGTCATATTCGTATCAACACTTCGTGCTTCCCCACTTATTTTACCATCGTTGATATGATGACGTTGCTTGAATTTTAATGATTCTTTAAAAGAAGTTAAACCAAGTTCTTCAGCAAAATTCTCCGCCTTAGCTTTCACGAGCGGCCCTGAGATAGGCATATTATTCTGGCGCTGCCGGTGAAACCATGATAGTATAGCTTGATCCAAATCTTTGTATTTAGGTCTCTTTAATTTTTTGAAAGATTTCCCCTCGCCCTCAGCTTGGAGAATTTTTTCTTTGTTTTCCCATATTGTAGACACGGTAGAGCGACTAAATCCAAAGCGTTTGCCAACATCACTTATTTTCTCTCCCGTTTCTATTGCGCGTATCAGTAAAACTTTTTCGTCAATACACAGTGATTTTTTTTTCTTGCCATGCTTACAGCTTGAAAGTTTGTAAGCAACTGGGAATAATGATACATAGATAAGGTATAGATGATTCATGACTTCTACTTATTAGTCATGGTCAAAAACAGTCTACACGGTCAAGCAATCCGAATTTGTAAACAAAAGAATGAATTTCTTAGAAAGTTCAGTATGTATGATGGCGACAGTATAGTTTATTGCGGGCTAGGATAACAAAGCAACAAAAAAACGTACGCAGCTGCGCAGCTTTCACTAATTTTAGCAACTTAAAAGGTACTTTTTATTACTCAATTGTTGTCGTTATTGAGAGTGGGTGTGATGCTATGTAGAGTGTATCATTGTATGGTAGACAAGGTAAACCAACCAAAGTCGATTGATTTCGACCCGTGACGTTACGTGGAGTTTACACTGTATGTGGTAATTTGCACTTGTAGTGTCTACTGATCGGTAACGTAACTAACTTTTCTTTGATGACCTCTATTTTGCGTGTGTCTTATGTCGCAAGAGTATAGCAATGTTTTGATGTACAGACCACCCAAACGTGACGATACCGAAGCCCAGGGATATTATTAAAAAAATGTTATCCTACGACTTCAATGCCTACCACACAATTCTTATTATTTTGACTGAACTCTACTTCGACGGATCTGAGGTCAAATGCCTTCTCAACAATCTCAAGCCAGGATAAAGGGCAGGGTAACATTCGTACGCAGTGATGATGCAAAAAAAAATTAACTCCAAGTAGCATATAGATGTAAAATGCCTAAAGACCTTCCTCAATTCTCCTATCATATATCCGCGACGATTAAGGTAATCCTCAATATAGGGTATAATCTTATCCCTTGAACCTGTAGCTATTAACTTCTCATTTTAACTAAAAAATTGTCCCACTATATAGCAAGGGTAAGGTTTTTTATCTCATATCCTCGCATATAAATGTGTCCACAAGAAACTCACAAGAAACTCACAAGATATGCATGGCACAGTTCATTGCTAGTCATGTTGAAAGCGTAAAAAGGAATCTGTTTTTTAGTGAACTGAAGCAACAGTACGAGGATTCTTGTCTTACGCTGTTAAAGCTGTCGTCCTAAGCTAAGATGAATTGGCAAATACCACGGACTGACTGAAAATTTGAACTCTAGAGACCGTGGTTACTTCTGGTTTGCAAGTAGGACCCTTACCTCGATATATAAGCACTGTAGGAGTGGGTATCACATTTCGGACACACTGCCAGCATCAAAAAAGGATCCAAATAGCTATACGACATGCCAATAGCGCGTAATTGATGTGGCGCACTCTTTTCAGTGTCGTTAGCTGCTGTCAATCCTACCAGTTGCATTAAAGGGAACCGGTAAGTCTTAATATAACCCAAAAGTGAACTGAACATATATCACTCAATAAAAGTTACTCTTCCGCCGGAATGGCTATTCTCGGATGTAAAGGGTAAGACAACAGGACAGGAAAAAACAGGAAAAAGAGGAGCGTGAGCAATAGATGTGAAAGCCGAGACGAAAAATTAAAACAAAATTCGACAGAAATGGCGAAATGCTTTTGAGAAAGATGTGAGGACATGCTAGTGTGCTTCACTTCCTGGAATCGCAGGAGGTGTGATTCATCCCGAATTACATATTCTGAACAGCATATGCCTGTTCCAAAATCGATTCGCTGAAAGGACCACTATCGTCCCGAAGTAAAAAAAACTGGGCATGATAATCTACTAACAAAGGAATTCAGCAATATCATGAAGATTATACCAAATCAGCAACCAGAACTGGGAGGGCCATGTCTCCCCAATATTATACGGGCGAAAATTCGAAATTATTATCGGATCTGATTGCAAAGGATTTGGAATGGATGATATGTAGCCCAGTTGATCAAAAGAGAAAGCAAGCTGAAGACGTGAGATCTATAGAAGCCAAACAAACGAAGCGACCATGAGTTGTCACCAGCCCTAATATCAACAAGAAAAGCAACTACTCCAAAGGTATAGCAGGTACCAAACAAAGTTTCTAGTGGTGTTCGCTAAACAACCCCTATGAAGGTGCTTGCAGCGGGCAGCTCTCTCAACTGGTAGAAGCTGCGGGATGTGAAGGGTAGAATGGAATAAACATTAATTTTCAAGGTTTCGATCGGGAATAAAAGAACAATAAATTGGGTTCAGGGAGTAGTCTTAAGTGAGCCGCATAAAAAAGAGTAGATATTTTTATGAAGAAGGGAGTCGATACAGTTTATTTATCTACTCCAAGAGCAGTCTCGTGAGAAAGCTCAATGTTCCGGCAATGGATGGTGTTAAGCGTACGCGCTTTAGGAAATTTTTTGATCCAATTTATGATCACTGGCTTTGATGTAAGCCAATATCATAATTGCGCGAAACGCCTTCCTACGGCACATGACAGCCAGAGTAAAATTTTTATTTTTTATTTAGTATTTGCGTTCAATAATAAGTGGCCAATTCCTATGAATTCGAAAGGCTAATAGCTTCAGGGTCCATTGCGATGGAGTATAGTATGGCCTGTTTTATTTTGGAATGATTTTGATCACATCTTCCTTGCTACAGTAGGTGCAATAGAGCCAGCTTTGTATGTAGAAACTATGAAGGAGCCCTGCAAAAAATGAAAGTTTTTCTCGAACTGTAGAACGGCGAAACTTGATCAAAGGTTTATCTGAACCACGCATTGGGGCGACGTTTATAACAGGTCACTGTCAACCTCTCAACACGTTTTCTATTCTTGGAGCCCAGACTATTGGATGAAAAATGCTGGTTGTGGCTCTGATGGCTAAAAAGTAATGCCAGCATGCACCAGTTGTGTTTGGGAGTTCAGAAAGTTTAAATAAAATTGGCACCCAGACTGAAACCTTGTTTCAGAACTTGGGGGTTCTGGTTGAGACATTGTTTCAACTCCGTCTATAGGAACCGTGGAATTAGGCTCACGCGGCAGTTCTTCGCGTAGAACCCTTTGACTTCATATTAATGTGCCCGTTTTCTATTGCATTGGTCAAATGTGTGGCATATCATCATATAATTTCACTGTTTTCACTGAAGATGAATTTTTTCTATGGACATTTCGCAAACTTAAGACTTGCGAATAACTAACGATGAAACGACAAAATAGCAGCTGGGCTATCTACGACGACTAGTATTAGACTTTCATGTCAACAACAACTGCATCGTACTCAATATTTCAATACCAATAAATGATTTGAGTGTATCCGCAATATTTTGTGCATTCCTCTTGCCCACGGAGTCCCAAAATATATGAGTCTCGAAATTCAGCCGCGATTCCTTTGAATTTCACTAATTTTATCAACATTTTCAGCAGTTCCTACAGTGATACCATTGTTTTCTCCCGAAGTTGAATAGAAACCATTGATTGGAACACAGAATGTTACTTCACAAACTGGGTCCACTCCTACCATATTACCACTAGAACCTGAAGAATTTCATTCAATTATTTGAAAAGTGGGAATAGACCCTCCATGCCAAAAACTCAGGGAAATTTTCAGGGTCGCGAAAAAGCGCACTAAGAATGTTATGATCACTTCATTATCTGATTGAAATTAATGAGAAAAACTTTTAAGAAAAAAAGCGTTTCCAATTTAAAGTCCCATGTAACTGGTATGCGATGGCTGCTGTCAAAATTGTAATCCAAACATCAAGACTGCCTACATGTTTTTTGGGGCGCCGGAAGCTCTAATCCAAAAATTCTTAAACTCGAGTCACTCCCAAGTCTTTTGCCTTCTATGAAGCCGAATACAGTATCAGCTGGTTGAACAACTCTTTGAAAGAATCCTTTCCTGTAACGGCCTTTGTTGTCAAAACAAATGCGATCATGGATTGTATTCGGAAAGTATAATTTTGGGATTCTTTAACCTAGCATTATACTTATCTCACTGAGTGAATTGAAAGGATCATCCCGTTAGAAAAAACTGGCAAATCGTGTTTCACCGATTGCAGGCGAATCAAATTCGTGAGCTGGCAGCAAGATAGGCAGGATCGAGTTCAGGCCATATTTAAATTTTCTGTCTTGTCTTATGCTTTTTTCTTCCTTTTTGTGTCTTTTTGTCTTCCTTTTTGTGATGAAGATGGTAAAGGGTGTTTTGATGAGAAAATTTCGGTTGGCAACACTTGTAATGGATTTAGTATCCCAGGTCGTCACGGCGACGACTCGGGATGAAAGTCGGCCTCGCACCGACAATTGGACGTGCAGTCCTGGAGACGTGGCAACGAGTCGTACCCCGTGGGTCAACAACTCGGCCACTCGGAAGTTCCCTCGCGTGGTGGCTGCTGGCTAGCTAGCTCAGTGCGGCGAGGATTGCGGACGTGGTTCGGACCCAAGTGAACTTCCGCTCTTGGTTCCATTTGAACCAGCCACCGAAAAGCCCGATTTACTATGCGACGTTTCTAAACAAATTACGTTACTTTACTCTAATTTTTGCCATCAAGATACAATCAAAGAATCAAACTCCCCGACTAACGCGCATTCGCGAACCGATATACCGCGGTGCCTAAAAACAAACTACTTTAATTTTGCGACCGTAAAACACGCGAACCCGAAAAACCGAACTAGTAGTCCGCGACACGACTACAAATTATGACCGGAACAAAACTACAGCACCGCGGAACCCGAGCGACGAAACTCCTTGTTGACCCTACATCATCCAGCACTTACCTTCGCGCCATTTCCACCTGAAAGAAAAGGTTGTTGGAAGGAAAGAATGTGATTTTTTTATTTTAGCACTTCATTTTAATTCTGGTTCTTAAAAATTTATGTAAAATTTTAACGCTTTATAGGTCAATTCATACAAGTCAGACAAACGTACCAGAATCGCGCTATATTAAGTCCACTGTTGATTAAATCAAATTAAAAGAAAGCACGATAGTGAAGCAGAAACATCGAAATACTATTATATGTGTACACATACTTGCTTAATCCTACTTCAAAAAAATTATTCTTAATCATTCATTGGGTTTATAAGAAACTTTTGAATTGCACATTATTCTTACACAAATGAATATTTCTTTTCCACTATCAATATAAGTATTCAAAAAGGCTTAATTTTGTACGAGGTTTTTTTTTTTTTTTTACAATTTCTTAAATTGATTCTCATTGATGTGTCGAAATCTCCAATGAGTTCAAATCAAAGAGGAAGCGATCCATTTTAAATTTATAAATATTTTACCATCAAATATATTTTCAACTGCTTAACTCTACTTTTTTCTTGCAATGATTACTTTCCTCCGTTTTTATTTTTCCTGATTTTACAACACACGTTGCGATCCACCCTTTCAACTTCCTTTTTCAACTCTCCGTTCCGGAAATCAAAAAAAACTGTCTTCCGACCTGAAGTGGTCGCCAGGTCGTAGGTCAGCTGACTTTCGACCTGTCCGCTGAACTTTCGCCTGCGGGGAAAAGATGGTGGCACCATCTTCAGGTCGGTAGTCACTACAGGGCAGTCTCTACGATGCTGTTTACAGCATGGAGAGACTGAAGGTCTGCCGCTGTTTTATTCGTGCGGACCAGCTGATGATGCTGATGATGGTGATGATGTTGAGGCCTGACTTTGCTTCACCTCCGGAGGTCCCTAGGGTGGTATACTCCAACGGTCTGACCGTTCAGGTCTGTGATGAGGTACCGAGTGGGTCCCAACACCTTCCCAACTCGGCACTTCACGAATTTGTGGTCCAGTTTTGAATTGTAATGGTTCGCGGCACTACTGGGCTTAAAGTTTCGCCGGAAGATTTCGTCTCCGACTTGGAACCCAGAAGGACGAGATCGCAGGTTGTATTGCGTTTCGTTCCTACATCTTGCGTCCTGCAGGTTTTGCCGAATCTGATCGCGCAGAGTCCGGAGTTTTTCGTGGGGCTCTACGGCGACGACGGGTTCGCCCAAACATTTTAATTGCCGGAGCAACTTATATGATCCACCATGGCAGATCATATGTTGCCCGAACGCGGCAAAGTAAGGTGCGAAACCCGTGGCAGAGTGGTACGAGGAACGCAAGGCACAAGTGATAGCGGACAACTTGCGATCCCAGTCCTTCTGGTTCGGATGGATATAGGCGCGAATAGCAGGCAGTAGTGTCCGGTTCAGGCGTTCCGAAGCATTTGCTTGTGGAGAGTAGAGGGCGGTGAGCTGTTGGGTGACGCCATACTTCTCCAGTAATCCTTGAAACTGCCTGGACCTAAACTGGACCCCATTGTCGGATAGCACGTATTCCGGCACTCCGAATACGTGGTAGACACGCCACTCGAGGAAGTCCACTATTGGTGGTGCAGTGAACTTCCGGATGGGTTCGACCAGTGGAAATTTGGAGAGCTGGTCGAGAACGACGATAGCACCAATATACCCTGAGGTGGTACGTGGGTATGGACCGATTAGGTCGATATACAGACGCTGAAACACGCGCTCTGGGATCTGGAGTTTTCCCATGGGAGGACAAGTGGTCTGGTTCGGAGCTTTCGTGCTCTTGCAGGTGTCGCAAGCACGGACATACTCCCTGACCTGAGATGACATTTTAGGCCAGAAGAAGTATGTCTTTAATCGCCAGATGGTGCGGCCGTAGCCACCATGCGCGCTCAAAGGGTGGTCATGAGCGCGAGCGATTAGCTCACCGGTCATTTCTTCCGGTATCCACAATTTCCACTCGTCCTGTTCGGACATTGGATCTTCACTTGGGTATTCCATCCGTCTGTATATAAACCCGTCCAACACCTTCAGATCGGGCAGCTGTGCTTGCTGGGTATCAATGGTTTGCCTCAGTTCCTTGTAGCTGTCCGACTGGAAGTGTGGACTGGTCAGATCTATTTCCAAGGTGTTATCATCGTCCCGCGCCAGTTCAGCTCCTTCTGGTGCGAACATTCGGGACAGCGTGTCTGGGACCACATTTTGAGCACCCTTGCGGTGCCGGATGGTGAAGTCAAAGCCCGGTAATTTTAGGGCCCATCGGGCAAGTCGGCCATGCAGGTCGGACTGGCTCATGAGCCACTTCAGGGAGGCGTGGTCAGTGATAATTTCGAACGGATGGCCTTCTACGTACGCCCGAAACTTCTTTATTGCCATCACTGCTGCCAGACATTCCTGCTCAGAGACGGTGTAGTTTCTCTGGGCTGAGTTCAACTTGTGTGACATGAAGGCTATGGGAGCTTCCTCACCGGCTTCAGTGAGCTGCACCAGAACGGCCCCTACTCCATGTTGACTGGCGTCACAATGGATGGAGAAGGGCTTGGTGAAGTCGGGGCTGTGAAGCACGGGAGCAGTGGTCAAGCTTTTCTTGAGCTCTTCAAAGGCCTGCAAGCTGGACTCAGTCCAGAGAAACTTGTGGCCTTTCTGCAACATGTCTGTCAGCGGCGATGACAACGTGGCATAGTTTCGGACGAACCTTCGGTACCATCCGCACACGCCTAAGAAGCGTCGCAGCTGTTTGGTGGTCTTGGGCAGCGGGAACTCCTCGATGGCTCGGGTCTTCTCCGGATCTGTTTTGATGGTGCCGTGTCCAATAATATGCCCCAGATAACGAACCTCCGTCATCACGAACTTGCTTTTACGCACGTTGATGGTAAGACCCGCCTTTCTGATGTGTAGGGCGACTTCCTGCAGTAGGACTAGATGGTCGTCCAAAGTCTCGGAGATCAGCAGTAAGTCGTCCAAATACACAAACACTTGGTGGCGTAGGTTTGGTGGTATGACCTTATCCATCAACCGCGTCATGGTTTGAGGTGCGTTGCAAAGTCCGAAGGGCATGGTGACGAATTGATACAGAGGCCGGCCGGGCACGGTGAAGGCGGTCTTATCCTTTGAGCCAGGGTCTAGTGGGATTTGCCAGAAGGCGTCCTTCAGGTCGAGACTTGTAATGAAGTGCGCTCTCGGCAGGCGACTCAAGATACCGTCAATCAGAGGGAGAGGGTACGCGTCTTTGATAGTGACGGCATTCACATGTCGAGCGTCCAGGCATAGCCGAACCTTGTTGGGTTTAACGACCAACGTTACCGGTGACGCCCATGCGCTCTGCGACTCTTCTATGACGCCTAGTGATAGCATTCGGTCGACTTCCGCATATAGCAGCTTTTCCTTTGCGGGCGATATGGCGAAGTGCCTTTGCTTGATCGGCTTGGCATCTCCCACATCGATAATGTGAGATGCCAAGCCGGTCCGGCCTAGACCTTCACTTTCGTATGATGGAAAAGCTGATATGGCCGCGTCCAACCGTCGTTGCTGTGCGCTATCCAGGCCATGTTGGAAGGGAAGCGGTGTAGGTGTTGGGTCGCTTAAGGTCACGACAGTCCCAAGTAGGGTCGAGCCAAATAGGATCGGGGCCAGGTTGAACTGTCGGACGAAATCGACTCCCAAATATAAATTCTGGGTCAGTTGGGGCACGATGTAGAATTCCAGTGCTTTGCTCACGCCCTTGAAGGTGACGTCGGCAGTGAGCTTGCCCAGGATGGAATGTCGAGTTCCGTCCGCAGTGTTCAGGTGGAATGTGAGACGTTGAAGTCGATCTCTATGCCTCTCCAGGACTTCCTTGGCGAAGTCAGCCGATATGCAGCTGACACTGGCGCCAGTGTCCACTAAGCCTATCCTCTGTTTGTCCAGGATTTCGACCGAAGCATAGGGACGGACATCATGCGAGTCCAGTTCTAATATCTGCGCCTTTCGCAGAAACCTTCGGGACTGTCGGACCCTCTTCCAGTAGGTTCGCAGGCGTAAAGTGGATCTTCGGGGTCGATGAGGTAACTTTGGGCCCAATTCTTCGGCAAAGATTCGTTCGCGGGCTAGCTGGTATTCCCGCAGTCGGACGTGGTATGGCCGCTTGTATGGTGGAATGGTCTGCGGCTTTTCGGAGTTAGGGGTCTCTGACGGTGAAGCAGTCGTTGTCGGGGTCAAAATTTGAATGAGCGGTGTTTCGGGGTGAAGTGTTGGCGGTGTCAAGGGCTGGGTCAAATCGCGGGATCCGTTAACATTCGTAGGACTGATTAGTGGGGTGTCCTCGAGTGCTTCGGGGTGGTCTGAGCACTCGGTTGCCAGTTTTTTTTATGAGCCCTGCAGTCTTGGCAATCCGGAGCATATGTATTCGCCTTACCACAGCGGTAGCAGAAAATCGTCGGTTCTATTGTACATGTCGTAAACCTGTGACCAGGCTTTCGACAGTTCCAACAGACCGCGGGTTTCACCACTGCTACGGCGGCAAGCGTGTCCGTATCGGCCTGTGGAATTGCTGTCTGCGGCTGAAATTCGGGGACTGGCGGTTGTGATTCGACTACGGCTTCCAAGGGTACGGCTACTTCAGAAGTGTTGCGGGTTCGTACGACGGAACCTGCGGAACGTTGGGGAAGACGGAAAACCCCTCGCAGCTCGTCTAATCGCTCCTGTTTCCGGGCATGCATTCGTAAAGCGTGGATGTTGGAAATGGGGACGTGTAGCAGACTGTTTCGCAGCTCGATCCGCATGTTGTCTTGAATCAGACCCAGCAGGTCTTCTTCGTACATGGGTGACCTTAATCGTGCTGCAATCCTCATGACTTCGTCGTAGTAATCGTCAAAGGACTCGTGTGCTCCTTGCCTTCGCGTCCTCATTCGCTCCCGGATCTCCCGATCGGTCAGGCCGTCGTCAAATTGATTTCGTAACGCGGCACAGAAAGCGGTCCAATCTCGGCGTCGAACTAGCTGAATGTAACCCCAAAACCACTCAGCTGCATCTCCAGTCAACAGTAGGTGGATGTGCTGCATAAGGGCCGTAAAATCCCCTTCCAAGGACATCTCTGTCAACGACTGCACCTGGAATATGAAGCGGTCCACTGGAGTACTGGAGTGGCGCCCGCTGAACTTGATGTGCCAACTCTCAATGATCCGTGGGGTTGGATCTCGCACCAAGGTTCGCACGGTATCGATCGGATATGCCCTCTGATGGAGTGGGGCCGCGTCCGATCGGGGTGGGGTCGTGTTGTTCCAGGTGGGGGGTGGGGGAACAGTGGTGTTAGGCATCCTCTGGCCTGCTTCCAGCCAATCGATCCGGTTATTTAGGTTTTGCAGGAGCCTCAGGACCTGTTGTAGCTCCGAACTCCCCGACTGATCGGGATTTTCATCCGCGGGGGAATTTATTGGAGGCGGGGTAGGCAGAGTTGACCTCAGCGGAATGTATGCAGCATCGCCGCTAGTATTTTGGCCTACTTCCCGACCCGATCGGTCGGCTACTGCTAGGATCGGTGACGATGCCGGAAGGAGTGGGCCTCTTGACCTCAGTTGATAGGGTGCCTCCTTGGGAATCGCACCTTGTTGCCTTGGGGAGCCAACAGCTCCGAGGTCGGAGAGTCGTGCGTGCTCCTTCTTCCGGGTCAGTTCTCCGGGAGTGATTGGTTTCCGGCACAGAGGACAAGCCTTGGAGTGCTTGGCCCAGCCCGTAATGCAGCTCGGGTGGAACGAATGACCGCAGGGGGTCAGCATTACGGGATCTGCCGCGAGGAATTCGTTGCAGCAGATCACACACTGGGGAACATCAATCATGGGGCCTACTAGCTGTGGGCTCCGACGTACTGCCATAACGCGTTCGTTGCTGACAAACAAACCAATATCTGATTTGAATTTATAGTTAAGATTAAAGTTGAAATAAGTAAAATTTAACAAATTTAGATCGTTAGAGAAAAGCGAGTACAATGATTTTCTTCTTTCCTTCCAACAAACCAAATTCCTCAGTCGGAAAGTAAGCGCTCAGGGGTGCAATACCTAACACAGGACCAGCAGGTGTTTCGTCTCGTACCATCACAAAAGTTTTCGCGTTTTATTAATTTTACTTTACTCTACGAACCGAGGCAAGTGAGTAAACCCGTCAATGACAACGACCAAGCGGACGCATCCGCGATGCACAAGGCATTCAGCGCCGCGTAATTCCAGCGATGGCCGGCTGTCACGACGAATCGACCCACCCCTTATCACGCATAAAAAAAACGAGAGTTCCTCCGATACATAAAAGTAAGGAGGGAGGTTGGTACTTTTGAGAGTCTATCTAGCGGCGTACGACACCACTAGTAGCCGTTCTCATCAAAAACCCAACCGTCCTTACAGGTCATTCAACCTAGGACAACACGTCGGAGAAACTCTATCGCGTATCAATCAAATCAAAAAAAAATAGAGCGGAGAGTGAACGATACGGCTCGCGTGAAGCGACTCATTGGTGTTAGACACAAATTTTCACAACTCCGTGTGTGGGCGTCCTCATTCGGAGTACATCCGGATCGAATTGATCATGCTAGGTCAGAAACTGACCGAAAGTAACGGTTAGAGGGCCCCACGTTGGGCGCCATTGTAATGGATTTAGCATCCCCAGTCGTCACGGCGACGACTCGGGATGAAAGTCGGCCTCGCACCGACAATTGGACGTGCAGTCCTGGAGACGTGGCAACGAGTCGTACCCCGTGGGTCAACAACTCGGCCACTCGGAAGTTCCCTCGCGTGGTGGCTGCTGGCTAGCTAGCTCAGTGCGGCGAGGATTGCGGACGTGGGTCGGACCCAAGTGAACTTCCGCTCTTGGTTCCATTTGAACCAGCCACCGAAAAGCCCGATTTACTATGCGACGTTTCTAAACAAATTACGTTACTTTACTCTAATTTTTGCCATCAAGATACAATCAAAGAATCAAACTCCCCGACTAACGCGCATTCGCGAACCGATATACCGCGGTGCCTAAAAACAAACTACTTTAATTTTGCGACCGTAAAACACGCGAACCCGAAAAACCGAACTAGTAGTCCGCGACACGACTACAAATTATGACCGGAACAAAACTACAGCACCGCGGAACCCGAGCGACGAAACTCCTTGTTGACCCTACATCATCCAGCACTTACCTTCGCGCCATTTCCACCTGAAAGAAAAGGTTGTTGGAAGGAAAGAATGTGATTTTTTTATTTTAGCACTTCATTTTAATTCTGGTTCTTAAAAATTTATGTAAAATTTTAACGCTTTATAGGTCAATTCATACAAGTCAGACAAACGTACCAGAATCGCGCTATATTAAGTCCACTGTTGATTAAATCAAATTAAAAGAAAGCACGGTAGTGAAGCAGAAACATCGAAATACTATTATATGTGTACACATACTTGCTTAATCCTACTTCAAAAAAATTATTCTTAATCATTCATTGGGTTTATAAGAAACTTTTGAATTGCACATTATTCTTACACAAATGAATATTTCTTTTCCACTATCAATATAAGTATTCAAAAAGGCTTAATTTTGTACGAGGTTTTTTTTTTTTTTTTACAATTTCTTAAATTGATTCTCATTGATGTGTCGAAATCTCCAATGAGTTCAAATCAAAGAGGAAGCGATCCATTTTAAATTTAAAAATATTTTACCATCAAATATATTTTCAACTGCTTAACTCTACTTTTTTTTTGCAATGATTACTTTCCTCCGTTTTTATTTTTCCTGATTTTACAACACACGTTGCGATCTTTAAGTTGCCCTCATCTAGGGAAGAATTTGCAAGTTCGGTGTGGCGGTGCGGAAGAGAATTTGCTGATACGCGGAGATGAGAAACTACCTTCCTTTTGTTTTGTATTGAACAGTGTCTCGCGATTAGCTATTTACCCAATATGTGTTTGATTCCACGCTACACTGAGTGCCAGCACTTCTCCTCGCCTTGCATTATTCCATTTATTTTAATTTGAATACCCTTTTACTTTATCATTAATGTTTTTAATATACATGTTAGGTTATATAAAATCGGCATATAAAAAAATTCATTTAGAGTTTGTGTTACCTACAAAAATTGTTTTTTTTTCTAAATTTTTCTGAGACTCCTTAGCACTACTACAATGCTCTTATATTGATGTCTTTCTTTTCACAATCTGTTACAACTCCTTAATCCACCCGCCGAAATGGGATCAGCAATGGATTCCTATGTTTATCGAACAAAGAACCTTTTTCCATAAGTGCTGCGTTTTCACTTTTGTAACATAGCACTTTGTTTATCATTAAAACTTATGGCAACCACGTTTACACATGTGAGATGGAATTACGCGTCAGGCGAAATATACCCGTTAATTTTCCCGGTTCATTATTGAATTTGTATGCAGGCTTCTTTTCCTTGTAATAAAAACAATAAAAGTCCGGTGTTGAGTGAAATGCAAAACTCAAGGGCAGATTTACATAACAATGTGGCTTCACTACGTTATTTCGCGCTCACAACGTCTTGGCGGATTTTCACACAGTCTGTTTTGGTATTGAAATGCCGAGGAACCAGCGGTAAGGGTTTCCTTCCAATTTTCCAATTGAGCAATCACATAGGTTTATATGCAAACTAGCAATTGTCAAGCGGTGTGGTTATGCTCACGGGCACACACTGACAACACGTTCGTAAACACTTCCGCATGGGTTTTCACGTCACACCGTCATCAAACCTCTGGCGATATCCTTGTTTTCGTGGCGTTGATGACAACGAAAATATCTATTGCATTCGACACGTTAGTTTTTTTTTTCGAAGAAAACGAGAATTGCGGTTGCATTGAAATCAGCGACGATTTCGTATATCTACCGTACATTTTACGACCGACCCATAAATCGATTTGAAACCGCTTTTCTACAACAGGTAATCGCGCGCGAAAGACACACCAAATTGTCAAGATAAGTTCACGTTTGGAAATAAAATTACGTCGAGTGATTTTCCACGAGATCACTTTTCTTTTTTTTTTTTTCTTCTCCACCCGCGTGTGCCTCTTCTCGCGGTCCTTTTTCAACTCTCCGTTCCGGAAATCAAAAAAAACTGTCTTCCGACCTGAAGTGGTCGCCAGGTCGTAGGTCAGCTGACTTTCGACCTGTCCGCTGAACTTTCGCCTGCGGGGAAAAGATGGTGGCACCATCTTCAGGTCGGTAGTCACTACACACTTTTATATGCAACGTATGGTGTGATAGCTGTCATGCGTTTTATCTTTATGTTTGTTTGTCATTTTATCATGAATAGATTGATGTCTGAGGAACGTCTGCTAATTGTGCAAATATATTTCGACATATTCGTCCATCAGAACAATTAATTCGATTAACCATGGATCATTCGCGCAGCACGTCTACTCTCACTGATAATATGAATACTTTCAGTCGTGCTGCTGTTTGTAATGAATAAACCATAGCAGCTGTAGAGCATAGACACAAGCCAATAATTAAAATGTCTGCTAAACACCGTTACATCCCTAGAAAGTCACTGTTTGCTATGCTTTATGGGCCTGTGGAACCATTAGTCCATATTTCTTCAAAAATGCTGCTGGGAATAACTGTACAATCGATGATTACCGCTATAGGTACATGATTAATGACTTTCTGATTCGGGAATTGACTCCTAAGAGTTAGAAGTCTCGATAATGCAGGAGACCTTAGATTTCAACATGGTGGCAAGACATGCCAAACAGTTGGTGTGATGATCGACTTATTGAAAATAGGGGTTGATGAGTGCATAATTTCTCGTTTTGGACCTGTGAACTGGCCTGAAAAATCTTATGTTTAAACACCGCTGAACTGATTGTTACGGAGATTCGTCAGATCTCGCGTTTTAAAGACGCTTGACCATTAGGGAGACAAGATTTTCCACGTTATTGGCTCAGATACGGCCCCAATTATTGGTTAGAGTGGGAAGTTTGACCTCTCGTGTGATTGCGCCACTCCAGTCGTAGCACTCATATGATTGGAATCATGTTCATATGAATATCGAAAAATTAACTTCGCAATAGAAGCCATTTCATGGCATTCTAAACAATTTCTTTATATTTCATTTCATTTCATAGTCCTGCATCACTATAAGTGTTTTAGGTTTTGAAATATGTTAAAAATACGTTAAAATGAGGATAGAAATGAAAATTTTAAAATATTTATGCCAATATTTTTGACATCAAGATATTGTTGTTAATTATTATTGTTAATTGTTGTTAATTTTCATTTGTATCTGAACTGTTACGCATCTCATTGCGAACCATTACATGAACGTCTATAACTCATCTTAAATTAAAGTAATTTACTTTAGTGTTAGTTTAATAAACAATTAATGTTTGTGGCATAGGCCATCTTTGTGATTATTTCACAAAAAGGAGTTAGGGTTTTACTTTAACTATTCTCAAAGCATTTCAAACTCCACAGATTAGAATCCTTTTTACAGATGACCAAACTTGGTTTTTAAAACAAAATCTACACTACCGTCCTGTGTATTTGATCGGATAAACCACTGTGATCGAGTATTTCTGACAAATTTAAATGAAATATCAAAGAAGATAGCAAAGAAAGTTTCGGGCAACATTGTGTAGGGTCCATTCATTTAATATTTTAAATATTAGCTCCCATTTTCGCCAGAATCCTTTTTACAGATGACCAAACTTGGTTTTTAAAACAAAATCTACACTACCGTCCTGTGTATTTGATCGGATAAACCACTGTGATCGAGTATTTCTGACAAATTTAAATGAAATATCAAAGAAGATAGCAAAGAAAGTTTCGGGCAACATTGTGTAGGGTCCATTCATTTAATATTTTAAATATTAGCTCCCATTTTCGTTTGTTTTAGCAAACAGCACTAGGTATAAAAGAGCCGTTTTGGTTCGGATTCTATTCGATTTTATTCAAAAATTTTCTGTTGATTTTCCTCGTATTTTCCATTAAAATATTAAAAATAATCATACCTAGGTGTTGATTACTCATAAATTGAAGGAGTTTTAATTAAGTAAACATGAATCCAAAACATTTTGCTACTCAATCACAGTTTTTGGGATGGGCATATCCTTCTATGTGTTATCGTCTAAATTACATTCAGTTCAGTGTCGATAGTGTCCTTAGCAGTGTACACATTTTAAATCTAAGGCAGCAGTAGCTTTGCTGCACCTTCCACTTAGCACTGTAAATTTGATTTAGAACTTCCTGCTTCTACTATTAATCGTTCGAACTATTTTAGTATGCGTTAGGGTGCTGCTCTCATGATTCCAGGAAATATTCTGCACATGATGATAGCAAGATGCATTTCATGTCCCCACAATGACTTTTGTTAGCAGCAACTTCATCATGCTGGCAAAGAGAAGTTGAATCATCTTTCCAATGTCATCGGGTCCAGGGAGGAAATCCTATGTCCTTTATATCAGTAGGTGCTTGTCTGCATCTACAACACACATTTGCGAACTTAGTCAGGTGTTTCTGTACACAATTGTGTCATTGTACATTGTTATCCTAATTCATATGGACGGTATCGTCTTGCGGACCGACACACTCTTCAATTTGCATAATCAACTTTATGATAGTTGCTTGGCTTGCAAGGATATGGACATGCATTCATGCATCTGCTTGATATTATTGTCATTGACGGAAAGCAGTGTCGAAGCGAAAATGTTTATAGTATTGAAAGAAGGATAAACAAAAGTGAGCGCGTTTGAAGTTGCGTCAGAATAATCAAACTTTGGACCCAATCCTTGTTCCGAAATATGAGTCATGGCTCTGGTTGCCTGGCATTAACGCTGTCGCCAGTATACAGAGCCAACTTCAAGAAGTTTTTGATGTCATTACTTCAAAGTTTTCCATTGTCAATATTGCTTTAAATTTATCTCGTAAAAAGCCAGGAGCCTTTAGAAGTCAATTTGTAAAACAGTTGGAAGTTATGACCGACAATAAAATGAAGTAAAAACTCTATGTGATGTATAAAATTAAAACTAGGCGAGAACAAGGACGCCGACTGGACAATATACATGAAATAAATCCACCATCATGTTGGGAACGATCTAAAGTCTTGCGCGGTAGTAAATTAGGGAGAAGAAAAAGATAAATTTGTTAAACCAATGCTGAAGGGTTTTAGTGTTTAATTTGGTTGTGGTTATTTTTAAGATGCTATCAAAAGTATAAAGTCTGTGTCTTTTAAAACTAAATCCCATATAACTTTGCTTTCCATACTTTTGAAATTGTGACAGACTAGGGTTAGGGAGCTTGCGTTTATTGAGTAATTTCTGGAAAGGAATTGCGAAATTTGCTGATATACTTTTGTACTGTTGGTTTCGACTTACGACGAAATAAAACAGGGAAGCGACTTTACATCTTACATGAGGAGCGGGGAAATATTACTCTATCGCCAATTCCTTATCGATCCTTGCTGTGTAGAAGATGAGCGTTCTGTTTCGCATACTAGCCTTAAATATAAATTAGCATTTCAATGTAATTATTTACATTAGTTTTTCATAAATTTTAGCTATTTTCTTATACCAGATCTCACTAATTCTTCCCTCCCACCTAAAATCAAAATTAGAGAGTTTACCTTATGCACCTATTGTTGAATCAAAGCCCTCAAAATAAAGACATCATTTGCAGATTTAGCGGACAAACTAGTATCTATGAAATCTAAAGGTTAACTTTGTGGTTTAAAAGCTTAGTAAACGTCCTTTTGCCTCAAATATTTGTAAATTGACCTTTATTTGGCACAATATTAGTGTAATAATTTCGCATTTTTCCTATCGTTAATTTAAGTGAGAGAAGAATTTTTTATTCGGAACACTTTTATGAGGTTGAAACTACTGACGCTAGAAGATATTCTTCAATAATTTGCCCGAGATAGGCGAGGAAGGGCATAGCACTAGTATAAATCAATCTTAACAAAATATATTTCAAACTGCGAAAAGTGATTTTCTTCGCCAAGGGGCCATTTTTTTAATTTTTTGGGGCCATTTTTTTAATTCGGCGACGAATCGGCCCGATAATTCGACATAGTACTGCCCTGTGATCGTTATACCCTTCCCAAGGTAGTCAATGTATATCACACCTTGCGAATCCAAGAAAACAGTAGCCTTCACCTTTCCGGCCGATGGGACAGTCTTCGTCTTCTTCAGGGCAGTTTAACTGGCTAAAGTCTACTGTTTCGACTATTCCTTGGTCTCTGGTGTGTACCAGTGGATCCATGTTTCGTTGATGGTTACGTAATGGCACAAAAATTACTTCGGATTGCACTTAAATAGCGCCAAAAACTGATCTGAGGTAGTCACACGGTTGCATTTGTTATCCGGATTGAGCAAACGTGGCACCCATCTTGTTGACAGCTTTTTAATACCCAAATTTCATGTAAAATATGTGCCACAAAGTCTTTTGAGATGCTTATTATCTCAGCTATCTCGTGCACCTTTAATCGGCGCTGTATCGACACGAGATCGTGGATTTTCGTCACGTTTCGTCCCTCGTGGTTGCTGTTTACGGGCACCTGGGTGTGGTTCATCAGAAAACGACGTACAACTGCGCTGAAATTCGTTGAACCAATTCTCGACGGTCGTCATCGAAGGAGAAGCGTCTCCATACACTGCATCCTAGCGCCCTTTGATTTCATTGCTTGATTTCCCTTCCAAAAACAAGAATCAAATCGACGATCGTCATTGCTCCTTTTCCATTTTTTTTAAATCAACGGACAACCTTGCTGTCGCACGCTCTCAAAAGAGAACTAAAAGTCCGATCCAGCTGAAATTTCGTCAGTAGACGTCTACAGAAAGTTACTAAACTGTAGTATATTTCTCTTGGAATAGTGACACCGGCAGACAGTGAAGCTAAATACTTATCAGATCGCTTTCGTAAAATGACCTCATAGCGTTTCTGGAAATATATTAGAACGTTCTAAGGTTGATGTCGAGGAAGAAAAAGAAGATGAATAGTACTATATTGGGGAAGGCAATGGTGTCAAAATGTATAAAAGCATGG
This sequence comes from Stratiomys singularior, assembly GCA_954870665.1. Classification (NCBI taxonomy): domain Eukaryota; kingdom Metazoa; phylum Arthropoda; class Insecta; order Diptera; family Stratiomyidae; genus Stratiomys; species Stratiomys singularior. The sequence goes on along the minus strand of OX940878.1, from coordinate 128,006,465 downwards.
GTTTTGATGCCTTCAAGAACCATTAGAAACATAAAAGTTCTGAAACGAAATAAAGTGGGAGATGATGAATCGGTAACTGATGTTTTATCAAAACTTTTTGACATAAACATGGTTGCCCTCTCTGTACAAATCACACAGTATTCAGTAGGCTCCTAGAACGGAAAGTCACCGTCTGCACTGAAAATCTATTGGGAAATTTTATGGATGCTTGAGAACAGAAGGATCAGGCATTCACCAACTATCCACAGTCAATTGAATTCTGTAGAAATGTTAACGATCGAACCAATCGAGAATGTCCATTGACGGTGTAGAGTTTGACATACTGTATCAAAGCATACTTGATTTAGTTGGCCCAACAAAACTAGTCCCACTTACCAAAATGTCACTAACGTCAGCTGTCACCTGTTTGATCTAGGTTACACTGAAACCGATAGATAATAAAACCCCCCTTCCCAAAGCTTTGCGTTTCCAAACTAGCTGTTGATTTTTGCATCAATGAATATTCTGCATTAACAATAGAACCTTATTTTGGCCTACACAGATTATGTTAACATTCCATTCGGATCCTCTAGATTCGCTGAACCACGAAGCCCCAAAAAACAAAGCAGGTAGGGCAATCGATGAACTAGGCATAGACAAAATATGTAGTTCACACAAGAAAACTACATCAGTGGTATGTTGAATGGTGAATGAGTGGAATACAGTGACGGTCTTGATCACATAACTTGAAATACCACCATGCAAAAGTCAAACATGAATCAGCTGAGTTTTGTAGATCTAAGGATACAGCTCGCATCCAAAACGTTATTCTGAACACATAGGAGAAAAATATGCAAGCCGGTGGTGTGGCCGGTATTACGCTGTGGACCTGTAATATGCGTGATGGCGATGGAACGAGACAGTTGAAAACTTTATGCAAGAGATGCCAAGTTCCCAAAGAGGCTAGACATGGCACTATGGTAACATGGAACCATGAGAAAATCAAAGGTATTTTCCCTTTAGATTATTTACGCCGATTTTAACAGTCGACAATCTCTTATTAAAATGACCCAACTATGGTACAAAATACCACAAAGGTAAACAAGGTACTTGTTTGTATGTCAAAAATGACAGAAGGAATAAAGGTATGGGAAATGTGCCCAAAAAGATGGCCTGACGAAATAATGCTCGTTGCAACCACAGGCCCTCTTTCGAACTAACTTTTTTTTAATATGTTGCCTTTAGATCTAACACAGAGCTCCATGGATTCCAGAAATAAAATAATCAGCTTTAACGTGATCTGAAATCTTTATTGCTACTGAACCATACAAAAAATCAACTATCCTTAGCCTCATCGCAACTTCGAAAAAAAATTGCGGGATAAACTTTCTTTGTGGGAAGTTACAAAATAGCTTGTATACATAACATACACTCTCTCCGGACATTTTCATCGAAAAAAAACCCATATTGAAATGATTGCTTGGAAAAAAACATCCTTTATATGTTGACCACTAAAATGAGGCAAAAATATAGGAAATAAAATTTGTTTTTCAAGTTGAATTTATCGTCCTTTCCAATCATCAAAGTATTTAGTTTCATTGAATTCAAAATAATTATTTCTTTTAGAAAAATGCGGCACATATTAATGGGATAAATTATTTAATCAAATATTTTGTAATGATTTTTATTTTTCTCTATTTTTATAGCATGGTCAAAAATAACAGAAAGAACATATACAATGACAAATATTGGTGAGACATGCTGAAAGTTAATTTATTCCAGATTGGAAGCGAAATTCAAGGAAATGTGCAAGAATAATTATTCAATAATAATTAAATTATTAATAATTAAAAAAGGGTAAAATCATTGTAGTCCTATTCGATTAAGTTATGCTAATTATTTTTACGTCGGGCTCCTTTGCAAGAAGAAATTAGAACCTTTAAAGTTGAAGAATGTTTGCAGATGATCCATTTGTTATTCTTTTAGTACCCAAGGTAGTCTCACAGCTCCATTCTTGCTGCTAGGCCCAGCTCTACTATTTTACTTCCCCGAAAACAAGTGAGGTGTGAGCTTTGGCGCAACAATTGCCAAAATTGTTGATCAGTTTTTGGCAATATAGTATCAGCACTTAGCTCATCACGCAGAGTACTACTGTTCGCAGATTATTCATCCTTTTGAAACCATGAGAACCTGCAGAAACCGGGAGTTCAATGGTTGGCTGACGCTGAAGTTCTGTTGCAATTGATATCGAGTAAAGCACTTGTTCATCGGACAAAGATAATATAGAAAAAAGTGTTCTTTGTTTGCTTTTCTCTTCTTCATCTAAAACTCAATACGTGTTATTTGTTTAAGTTTTGACTTGGAATTTCAGTTTTTTTTTTCGCAAGAGTTTTTTTTTTATCCTCGTTATGACGTGACACATGGGGTGCTAAAACTCTTCAGAAACCGTCCCAACTTCAAGACATCAAAAAGTCTTCATAGCCATCTAAGTCTGTCAGAACAACAGAGTTAAATCACAGTAAATATTGTAGCAGACTCAATGGTTGTAATGAGGGATGCCTTTGGCGAGCACAAGATTGCCCGCACCTGCGATTCCTATCAGTCTAGCCTTTGACCTGTCCTAACCAGTCCTAACTTTTGATTTTAGGACTTTCCTTGCAAAAGTGCTTACGACAATCAGTCCAGAATAATATAAGAAGTGAAAGACAATATTTGTAACGAAGTTAGTGCAGAAATACCGAAAATTTGTGTATTAATTTTCTGGAAGTCATAAAAACATTTAAAAATTAACCGAACGTGAACATCATTTTAAGTCAGCTCATAGACATTGTGATTTCGGTTACTCAAAACTATTTGTTTCCTCACACCAGTCTTAAAAAGGCGTTCTGAAACACAATAATGAATTGAATCGAATTCATCAGTGCATTGTGAATACATCGGTGGCTAAAAATAGTTGACTGTTTCCTTGAATTTATTATACATGAAGGTGGAATTAGAAATTCGCTTAGTGGAGAGTTAAGAGTAAGATAGAAAGCGTCAAAATTTTTTTGCTCAAAATACGAAGAAACATTTCTTTTATTTTTTCATTTCTTCAACTTTAAAACCCTTTAAGATATGCTAATCGATTTACATATTCGTCCGGTTTCATATTTGCCATTGGCAGAGACCAAAATAGCCCTCTTCAACTCTTCGCAGCGGAAAAAGGATTCCTTTCAAAATCTGTCGTTATTATGAAAGTTCTTTTGTCATTTCAAGCAAGTCATAATTGCTTAAGACTAAATTGGAAGGACAAAAAAAAATGTTTCAAGACTTTGGAGTCCACTCTTTAAAGTCGTATTTACAACCGCACGAAAGTGTTGAGGCACATTTCTCAAACATTTTCGTGCAAAAGAAGCAACTCTTCGGAGATTTCCCCATTTGTTTCGCTCATATCCTCTCTCAGAAGTTCTATTAGTGTTGATGTTTACCATATTGAGACCCTTTTCCTTAAACAAAATAACATTAGATTCATTTGCATCCTAGAAATTAGTTGTGATGAGTTTTCCAGTCGGCAAGGAAACCTTCAACTTTTTTCGGATGGTGTGCACCCTTGAAGCCGAGTGACACGGAATCTTGTTTAGCTTTTAATTCGAACCCGAGATTAATCTCCAGTCGACATTAGTGCTAAAACAGTAAATTGTGACCGCTATTCACCGCAGAGAGCTTAAAGCTCTCTGTAACAATATGTTACTTCTTCTTAGCTTGAGGCTCATAATTATAAACTTAAATTTTATCTCCCGTCTTAGTTTTAAACCCAAAATACTTGTTTAAAAGCGCAAAAGTAGAAATTAACACTGTGCCAATGTTATTGATGCAGTTTGAGTATTCTTGGCCCTCATTTCCGGAAAAATTTCAGTATGCCAGGGTGCATGTGTTTCACCATCCAATTTGTGATAGGTACTTCCAGGCAATTTTCACATGCTGCTTTCTCATAAAACGGTCGTCTTTAAAAATAATTTTTCAAGCTTTTTTTTGCTTTTGGTTTTGGGCAGTGATTGTGTTGGCATCTGGTATCTGGTATCTGGCATCTGGACATCGGGTATCTTGACATCTGATCATTTTTAACCGAATGATTAATTAGCTTGAAGAAATTGTGGCACAAACAGTGGTTTTACCGAGGCCGAAGTTTGCATATGCGGAAGATATTTCTCCTAAAATAATCTAAGGTGGTTTTATTTACTTTACAAGGAGTTTGATAACTGCAAGGAACAATAAGAATTATCAATTAATTTTAATGAAAAAAAGAGTTCAACCATTAGAATACAATATTAGACCAAGCCTCTATTTTTTCCCAGATTTGTTAAACTACGAAATATATTTGCTTGGTAAACGGCCACAATAGCTTACACCAAACTCAATGTTATCGTATGGATATTTGTTTTTCTGATTTGCGCGTCTTTTTTCAACCGTTCTTTACACATACATGTATGATATTGAGCGTAATTCAATTTTCAACGCCAGTCTTCACTTACTTCATTCTCATTACCATAGAGCGATTATTTTTTTTATTGTTTTATGTCTTAATGATATCGTCGTTTCATGACGTTGGAATGACAAACGTTAACTCTTGGAGAGGGAAATCATGAAAACCAAATGTTATTGCTTACAATCAAGCTAAGAGATAAATGTCAGCAATCACCTAAGCAGCTACTACTCACCAACAAGAAAAACTCTCTCTTGATAAAAGGAAGTTGTGGTTGATTTATTTACGCAAGCAGTGCTTCTCAATACCCTAGAAAGCTTTTAAGAGGTTAGTGGAACATCCGTTAGTATTTTTTTGACAAAAAAGGCTATGATTTGTCATTGGCTTGGCGAAATAGGACTGAAAAATCAAAGAACAGCGGGCAATATCATCAATCTTACCGCAAACTTCTTCAAAACGACATCAACTTTCTGAAATACCAGGGAGGGATGGTACTCATAAGACGTCGCGAATTTATACGCCATCGTTGTGTTTGTTGTTACGCTCAAGAAATAGGGCAAGTAAATTTTTAAAAAACCAAACAACAAAGAGCTCGTCTAATGTGACAAAAGCTAATTTTTGCCATGGTACAATTACGATCACAATCAGCTGTAAAGAAAGAAAGTAAGAAGGGCTGTTTGTTTCTGCTTTATTATTTTTTCTAAATTTCATATCTATGCAGTACGCTAAATAAAGGAAAGAGTGTATATTTTTGTTAAACGCTGGTCGGTCTCTGTTAACGAAGACTGTTCATCGCTGCTCGTATTTCAAAATTGGAGGACGCCGTCAATGTACTGATACTGTTGGAGGGGTTCTCAATAGAAAGCGAAAGCCCGAGATGGGCTGTAGTGAACTAGGAGAAATAAGGTGTCCATTACGCTTCTATACGCAAAATTGAATTTATATTGTTGTATCTATTTGAAAATGGTCTTACAATAACCTTAAAATATGCTCATATATGATCCATGGACTTGGTATGATTGGTTTTAAAATTGCGTAATTTCTTATAAGTCACACATTGGGTAGGGATCCTGCTCAAAGTCTGATTTTGCAAAACTTTGCATTGCTCTAATGGTTGCAAGTAGTTCAGAAGAAACAAGGTGACTCCTTGTCTCACGTTTCTCGTCCCGTGAAGTGTTTGACACATCCTCGGAAGTAGCCTAATCATTGGCGAGTTTATGAAACACTTACTATGTTGCAGCTATTTGATGACATTTTCTGAAGTTTTGGCTGAGCTTAATATGCTCTTGTTTCTATGAATTGTGATTTTAAGCGTCTATACAAGATTTTCCATACATACTCAAACACAAGTTTCTTTAACAAATTATAAAAGCTGCTAAAGTTTCCCTAGCAAATCTCTTGTTTATCTTCTTTGAATTCAGTGTAAGGTTTCATTACTTTTGAACATTGAAACAATGCTTATTCCTGCTACCATCCTGATGTATGGTAAGCATAAAACAAAGAAAAGGAACATGAATAAAAATGGTATAAAATTGTTAGAAGGAAAGATAAGATTAAGTACCGAACTTAAACTTTAATAACGCAGAGTAATGTTTGAAATATTAAAATAAGACTTTGGCGCGAAACATCAAAAGTATTTAATACTTCAAGATAACTTTTATTTTTTTAAATTTATTTTACGGCATTTTGGTTTGCATATCCTTGCCAATATTGACTATTTTTTCCCTTTTATTGTCTATTCAAGTCTTAAGTTTTTGATTTAATCAGCTACTTTTTAATTAAATCCACTTTTGAGCGGAAGTTACAGCACTCTTAAGATTTTTCTGAAGGTTTTTTTTTTATCAATCAAAATCTTGTTCTCCCTTCATTTATCGGCTCCTTAAACCCCATAAAAGCAAGAAGAAAAAAACACAAAATTTTCCAAAAAAAAAAAACAACTCAAATACAAAAGCGAAAAAATTTAAAACACAAAAGTTTTGCCAACGATTAAGTTCTAACATTTACTCAGCTCGGTTCTGTTCGCTCCTTGAAATCTTTTCTTACCCTGTCTTGCCAACTCGTTCATATCTGTGTTTCTTAATTTACTTTAAAATTATATAACAACTCTTCACATCGATCGTTGTATTTTATTGACCTATTTGCAGCCTTCATGCACAACTTTTTCTATTAAATAAACTTTATCCTTTATCCAGCAGAAGAGCCTCTGAATCAAATTCTCGACCCCTTTCTTTTCTCGATTCAAGGCAATGGCGGTCATATAGTGAAACTGTGCAGCAGAATGAAGAAATCATTAGTTGTAAAGTTTATTAAGGCGATAAATACAAGTAAGACAAAGTATAGTATAGTAATTCGCTGTAATCACTTCCTTATTTCTACCATCATCATCATCAGTTTAATTCCAGAGAAACTTTGCAGTTCGTCTAGGTTTTTCGGGTGGTAGTTCACGCTAGTCCTGCTGAGAACGGCCGGGAGGAAATCACAGCCGCCAGGGTGAGGTGTGGATGAAAGGACGAACAGAGAGCAATTTATTGAGCTCAGCCGAACAACTTTAATCGAACTCCTTCTGATCAAATGAAGCCAATTAAAATGCTGAAAATGCTAAGTGCTCTTGATTAAATCAAAAACATAAAATTCAGCTTAATTGTGAAGTCCTCATTTATATTGGCCGTTTGAATTAATGCGTTATTTTATTTTGAAGTCGTGGATGCTTATTGTAGGGACTTAAATGAGTGGGAGACTTGCTGAGGATTCTAGATGGTATTTGAGAAGCGTTTTGTTTATGATATGGTTATCTATTCAAGGTGTAATCGATTATAAGCTACAAGTACTATTTCTAATAATTTTTATGGAAAGTTGATGAGGATTCTACATAACTTATTCGAGCAGGTCAAGGTAAACGCGTGTTTAGGAGGGTGTCGTATCTGTTTTGTAAAATTTGTTTTGTAAAATTTTAATTGAGTCAGTGTTACATGCAGATACTGCTGTGAATTTCCTTTCAAACAAGTCCTGTGAATGTCTGCCATGCAGAACAACAATTAAAGCCTCACTCTTGGTTAAAGGTGACCTACATTAAACTGTGTCTATTGCAAATGCCATGTATTATAAATGTTGAATGCTCTCTCACATCTCTCAACAATGGTAAGATGCTGTGATCCCCAAACAATACACTCATCACATTGCTACTCTTGCTCATGTTCAATTGTGGCTCTCCCTTGACATGTTACTCTATTATAGTCGCTATAATGTATGTGGTAAATGAATGACATGTTTGTTAACCTTATCCTGACATCAGAACCATGTTTTACATTCATGCGCACATAAACATGTCTGCATTTTCTGTATACTTACAATATACATGTAATTAATTAGAATATTGACTAAAGCTACTGCTTAATTACCTGTCAACTGTTAGTATGTGACCATCTCTGACACGTACCCATGACACTGATTTATTTCCTAGTTGTTTCACCTGAAATTAAAACCGCACGAAAAAATCAGAACTGAGAAAAAGACATTTCAAACAGATGAGAAGGAGAATCTAGGAACACACAAAACCAAAAAAGAAAAAAAAAAACAAAAATTGAAAAAGGAATCTTAAACAATTTTATGATATTATGAGGGTAGTAGAAATGTTGGAAACATTCCATTTAATGTCCTTGTATAGATTCGTGGTCGTTCATGGTTTCAATTTTTCACAACTTGCGAAATTCTTGGTAACGGAATACGATATAAAGGAAAAAAAAGTAATTTCCTTCAACAGGAAGAGATGAGTCTTCGTGGAATCGACAAGGGTCACATTGCGTGTGATCGTTGAAAATTTATTCCAAGGTTTTGTCTAAGATTCCGTTTTTCTTTTATAACGAACTTTTATTTATGGATGGATACGAAGTTAAGTGATTTATTAAGCTTTTCTAGCGCGCTGAAGGTATCTCAGGGAGCCTTAGATGGCATGAATGGGATATGTAAAGGAGATTGAACAACAAAAAAACCTCGTGAAAACGAATTTTCACGTCGTTTTTCTTACGATTGGAAGTTTAATCAACGAAAAATTTTATTCTTAAGAAATATTTAATCAATTTTGTGATGGATTGAAATGGCGAGGATTTGCTTTGATTCGCCGACAAACAATATATGATTTCAATTCGAAACGAGATTGTGTCTCTCGATTTGCATTAAATTAAATTTTTTTCAATCGAATCCTGAACTTTTTTCAAACTCAGATTGATATGATGAATTTCTGTTTATTATATTATTTATGAAAAATCCTCGAATGACGTAGATATATAGAGCTTATAGTTTGAAAAGAGAATATACAGTATAGATACAAGTAATTCGTTTTGTAGTTGCCGTAGGCCGAATCTATATTGTGATCTCTGCCCACTGCGTCACGCTACGCTGTTGGTGAGGACGTAGTTTTGCTGTTTCTAGCCATCATCAGATTGCGTCCTCACCCATAGCACAGTCTGACCTAAGGGACATAGAACGCGATAAAGTTAACGTAAATTTATCTTTTTTGTGGTTTTCAATTAAGGTCAAGTGAGTAATCATAAGGGATACAATATAAGGCATACAATATCTTTTTGTCAAACCCAATCCTGTCAGTGACATTATGAACATCGATGAGCGGAAAACCAAACCATCTGCGGAATATCTGGGTGAATCAATAGTTTCCAAGTTAAGTATTCAGGAACTGTAATGGATTTGATCCCCGTCGTCACGACGACGACTAAGGACTGAAGTCGGCCTCGCACCGACACTTGGACGTGCAGTCCTTGAGACGTGGCAACGAGTCGTACCCCGCGGGTCAACAACTCGGCCACTCGGAAGTTCACTCGCGTGGTGTCTGCTGGCTAACTAGCTCAGTGCGGCGAGGATTGCGGACGTGGGTCGGACCCAAGTGAACTACCGCTCTTGGTTCCATTTGAACCAGCCACCGAAAAGCCCGATTTACTATGCGACGTTTCTAAACAAATTACGTTACTTTACTCTAATTTTTTTTTTTTTTCATCAAGATCCAAGAATCAAAGAATCCAACTCCCCGACTAACGCGCATTCACGAACCGATATTACCGCGGTGCCCGAAAACAGTCTACGTTAATTTCATGCGAACGGAAAACACGCGAACCCGAAAAACCGAACTAGTAGTCCGCGACACGACTACAAATTATTACCGGAACAAAACTACTGCACCGCGGTAGCCGAACGACGAAACACAATTTTGGCCCTACATCCTAATGCACTTACCTTCGCGCCATTTCCTCCTGAAAGAAAAAGGTTGCTGGAAGGAAAGAGCGTTATTGTTTTCAGCACTTCATTTTATATATATATTTTTTTTTATGGATCAAACAAACTATCGTGACTACAATCTTTACAAGCTATTCGGTCGCTTAAAGTATCGTCTTACATCACATGTAATTCTAGGTAATTCTAAATTAGAATTTTTCTTTTTATTATGAATTAGTTAGATGGTTGATTATTTAAATAGGTAATTCGCTTTATTATTTTATTTTTTTATTTTATATATATATATATATATATATATATATATATATTTTTTTTTTTTTTATGTATATTAGGTTATCATTTTCATTATATATTTATAATTTTCTTCTGTAAATTTTTTTTTTTCCAAATACAACATCTTATCCTATTTGAGACGAATAGTCTTTCAATACTCCAACTCCATTTAAATATGTTGACAATTATAAAGTTAACATGAGTAATAATTTAATTTATCTATAACGATAGCAAGAAGAAAAAAATCTGGTTTAATTCACCGTTGATGTGTCAGATAATTGTAATATTCTGCAATATTAATTTTTAAACTTTTAAGATTGCCTTTTAAGGTTGTTGAAAAAATTTTAAATTATAAACATGAAAGTCAAATTATAAACATAGATTATTGGTCATGCTCAAACACAGACTTGCGTGAAAATATGAATTCAATTATAAATTAAAACTAGGTATTTCAAAAATTAAATCGGTTTTTCGAAGTTGTCACACGGTTACATTGACACTTGATTTAACCATACCGTGGCTTTAGCTTATAACTAAGTTTACACATATAAATTAGATATAACAACTCACTAAAATTGGATGTTACTTTCCGTATTTCTTGTTGATTGCACATGCTGTTCTCTATATGCGACGATTGATATTTATTTAGATAGACATTTGAAAAATTTCTAAATTCAATTCTCCTTGCTTTAAATCGTATCAATGCGAATGAAACACATCCAGTAGACTAATTTTTGCAGCTCTTGTCAGCACTAGTTTTCCTTAAGCAATTTGCATTCCACATGTCATACACAGGCTTTTGCGTGATGAAATAATCTTTGATGAACATATCGGAGTATTTTAGAAAATTAATCTAAAATGGCTGCTGCTAACTTTATTCTTAGCGGCCATTAATCTTTCGCAGATTAAGTGCTAATGCGATGATGTATTGTTTCTTTGTATGTCAACTGCACCAAATCACTCGGTGAAACATAATTCGAATAATTATTTTCTGAGTGCTTAACTGAAGAAGCTGCGCATAAAAACATGCGAAATTGCTTATTTGAAGCTACCAAAACAATATGAAGCAAGCACACTTTTCAACTTCGTTGTCAACTTGTTCTAACTGTACGTTTGATACTTGGCTCCTCGAAGCGAATTTCATTATTTTAAAGTTTTTCTGTTTTCATTTATTGTTTGATCATCTTTTTTTCGCCGTTTTGCTTATATTCCAAGATACGAAATAGATATACTGAGAGATGCCGGTCGGCCCGGTACAATCATCCGTACAAATTTAGCGTTCACTTTACGGAGCAATTTTCATTATTTCGTGCACAGACTTACAATTATTATCTTTACGTTTTTTTCCGACCTCCTCTTCCCACCGCGTGCTTCTCTTTTTTCTTTTAATATATTTTTTTTTCTCTAAGCGCGTGCTTCACTTTTCGCGGCCCTCGACGAACTCCCCCGTTCCGGAAATAGAAAAACTGTCTTCTCTTCTGACCTGAAGTGGTCGCCAGGTCGTATGTCAGCTGACTTTCGATCTGTCCGCTGAACTTTCGACTGCGGGAAAAGATGGTGGCGCCTTCTTCAGGTCAGTAGTCACTACAGAACCCGAATAAATTTAAGGACCCATACACGTTCGACACTCATTAGATAATGTGAACATATGGCGGCGCACTACCTTGAGGAGATGACTCGTAATGAGCGCTGTGGTAGTTTGTTCTGTTCTAGGTGGTAGAATTTCGGAACGACGTTCTTAACAATAAGTAACTGCAAAAGGGGTTTGGGTAAGTTTTGAGATAAGGAGCGTTGCGAATTTCATACACATATCTAAGCGTCTTTTGGACGGTGCTTGTGGCGAGCACAAGTATTGGTTTTATTCTCTTCCTCTTGAGAGAGCAGAAGCGGAGGCGACTGCGAAGAGATATAACCCTCTTTCAGCGATTGCTAAGTGTCCTGTGAGTGCAATACATAGGTGAAATACACCATCAACCGAAATAGGCCATCAACCGAAAGTTGTTGCTCAGTTGAACGACTGAGACTAATTTAACATTACTCAGCTCTGGAGTGGGCATCAATGTATTCACAATGGATTAGAATCTTTCAAATGTCGGTTGTGTTTAAATCGCGATAGAACACGCCTGTTCCATAATTGCTTGCGAAATATGGAGTAAGCAGCGTCGTGACCAATTCAGCGAAATTAGAAAACCATTCTGGGGAAAATATATTCCGAGAAACATGAGGCATGTGTAATTCTTTTTAATTTTGCGTGTTAAATTTCTTGGTAATCAAGGTCTTGGATCTCCCTCAACGATTGCGGAACACCGAACGATAATAGTTGAAAATAAATGACTGAAGAATAAAAAATTTAACATGCAAAAGCAAACTTTCTTCAACTGTTCAAAAAATTTTGCGAATATTAAATCAATTTCGAACAGACGTTATCGTGTTAAATATTATGCTTGGACAGTTCTGACATTAGAAAAAAGCAGCATGAACAAGGTATCAGAGATGGAAGCATATGTTCTTAACATGGTGAGAAGTGGTCTTTTCAAGCACTGCTTTTGCTTCCTTTCCTCCCTACTAGAGAAGGGATTCCCGTAATATGGAGGGGTCTTTAGCTATAGGGATACAACGTTCAGCCCGAAATTATGAGTCAAACGGTTCCAGACTACGTCCCAGGTTGATAGGGAAGGTTTTGAGGGGTAGTCCAACAGCATTGTAGGTTTGCAAAGCCCACACTCAGAACGTAAACTGAGCCTGCGCCGCTTTGCCACAGAAAAAAAAGCTGGGATGTTAGTGATTGCGAGATTGCAAGCAAATCTACTGTAAAAACAATCTGACGTGTTTTGTTTTTGATCTTTCAGTTTTTTTTTCCAAATTTTCTGGATTAAACAGGAATATAGAAATGGTGCCAAATTTAATCAAAACCACTTGTTTCCATTTAAAAAACGACTTTGTCACATCTTTAATGGGGTTCAATCCAGTCCAGAATGTCTTTTGCCAAAAGCGATTTATTCTTTGTCAACCTTTGATCGCTGCAATATTGGGAGTTTTTTTTTCGGGTGATGGAAAAGGGGTGTGTCTGTCAGGATTGATGGATTGATTAAACATGTCAAAACTGTCTAAAAAGTATTGAAGGTAGCAATTTCGAATTCACAAATTTTGCAATCGACTCATAAACTGCATTAAAATGCTATCTAAAAATCTTTTCCACTAAAACGCAAGTTTTTTCCTTATTTTTACTAAAGGTTGATGAAGAGTATACTTTGAAAGTGTAAAGTATTAACGTAAGAGGCAAGCGACGACCAGGGCCTTTAAATTGTGACGCACCCACATTTTTTCCAAAACAAACGTACAGACAATTGGTCAGTATAATGTTTAACCATGTTTTTTTATCCCGAAAGTAGCATAAACAGCTAAGTGCGCTGCTGGTGTGATGTCAAAACATCAGTAGATCCAGTATGTATACCAAAATGATCCCGTATATCAGGACATGCCAAACGATTCCAAACTATATAAGAGAACTTATGGAAAAACTTTCTTTGATTCGATCTATAGAAACCTTTTTGGTGGCAGGAAGGCTAAGCTAATTGCCGCCTGAGTGTCGAATACCTAATGGTAAAAAGTTATCGAACTACTGGCTAAATACTTTTCCAGGGAATCGTCGAACCGAGCCTGAAAACCTTAAAACATTACAACGGACTAGAGTACTTTATTTTAGACTTGATGATCCCTTCATGCAATGGGAATGATTTTCTCAGCGAAAGGGCTGAAGAAGACGTATCCTTAAATAAAAGGAGTGGCCTCTTTTCACCAATCAATTCAGTACGCTGTTCTATGTTGATAAGGAAGCCCGAACGTAATATGCAATACGGTTCCTTTTGCAAAACCTCTGTATAATAATCACAAAAGGATTTTTCTCGTGAATCAGCCTGTCTAGACCAAGCTCTCTTGTTTTTTTAGCAAGCTCCCAGTGCAACCAATTCTACCTTCTATACAAAAAAAAAGTATGCACTGAGAAAATCGTGAATTACCGATCAGATAAGGCTGGAAACATTCATGTTCGGTAAGTAGTTGCTCCTGGCGGCAGTGAACCTCGTGTCGTTTTTGACTGGTCCACGGTGCCAGGTGGTTAATAAGTCTCGTAGTCAAATGTTCCTTCGCTGTTACTACCAGCAATGTCGTATTTTCAAGACGCTTTTGTGGCTTCCCAGCGAGTAGTTGCGTATTATCCTTGTGTGTCAAGTGGCTAATTCTTCTCGTTGCATTCGGAAGGGATGAAAATCGCCCTTGTTTCTATCAATCCCACAAATTTGTAGGCTGTCTTTTATGTAGATGCAATCTCTAGACCTCTCCAATTTCGTACTTGTACAAACCCTTTGCGCTTCATGTACTTAGAGTTTAACTTCATATCGCTGCTGCATATAGATGCATGGTACAGCGCTCCTCAAGAGCTACCGTTTTGTAGACCTTAGTCCCGAAGCAATGGCCATACGTTGATTAACAGCCGATTATATGACGTGATTTGAAACCTTGCTGTGGCTTAGAAATTATAATCTTTCTCTTATCTATAGCGTTCCTTAGTGCAGAGATCCGATTCTTTCTCAGGATGCCTCTTCGAAAGTATGTTGAATCCATGACCATAACGTATACTTTGTCTAACTTCTTTTATTGTTGTCACGCAGAAGTTCACTGTAGAGATTAAGACTTAAAAGTGTAAACCTAGTTTAAACGAGGAGTAGATCTGATTCTGCTTCCAAGACTGCGCTTGTTCTTGTTGATTTGCACGAAGGTCCAGTCCCAATAAGGGCTGATCAGGCAATTCCAGAAACACAATTGTCGCTGTGATCAGGGGAACTTAATTCCGGCATATGCTGCAAATAGGTTGTCGCATCTAACTGCTACACCATCCGGAGTACTCCTTATCCGGCAAATTACACCAAACTTGCCTGGTAAGTCCGGCATCAAAATGAAGAAACTCAAGTAATACTATCGACGATGAGTTTTGAACCCTCGATCCCTTTTGTTGAAGACGAATGCTTCAATTATTATATCAAACTGGTTACAAAGTTCAAGTCGACGCATAAGCTTTGTAGAAAGGAAAATTAAATATTAAATATTAAAAAAGTGAAATTTTCTTGTTTTGTTCGGAGTTCAGTTTTTGTAATACCCGATTTCGTTATCTTTTTCCAATCATCTTTGGTAGAAACTCCTTCTTTTCAAATCGTAAACATAAGGTAAAATGACACAGGTTACAAAAATAGCTATTTAATTGACGGTTTTTCGACTTAACACTTCGTTTGTTTTCATTTATTTGAAATTTTTGAACGATAATGATTACCAGTTTTTTCAAAACCGTGGCATGTGTAATTTTCTAGTTAAATTTATTTTCAATATTTTCATTCGTAAACAACGTTGTTTTTCTTAAATTAGAACCCCAGACCAACGAAATAAGGACCCTGGAGGAAATTTAGGCGATTTTTGAGTGTGACTCCTCAGATTCTGAGACCAGAAGTCATAGTTGTAGTTTGCATTCCACTAGAAGCAGATCAAGTCACGGATGATGCAAATAATGACGATAGTAAAATTGCTTTTGATAATACGGTTGATTCAGGTGGAGCCAGACATCGCTGGCAGTTTTTTGAGTTCAAGAAAGGGAAACGAATGAGCAAATCTGCTCGTTCAAAATGTGAAACTAGCAAAATCAACCCTAACCGAACAACCAGTCTAGAAAACCAAGCCCAAATCATTGTGGCAAGGCTTTATACGTAATTTCTCGGTTTCTCGGTTTTCCTCCAAAAAAATTACAAATTTTTTTGAAAATGAGCAGATTCCAGCAATCACCATGACTTTCAAAAACGAAGAGGAGACCTATGAAAATTCATTGGAATTCTTTTTCTTTCTGGTTATCACCAGCTTTCACAACAGGATTAATATTGGTCTTATGAAGAATATCAGTATATTTTTTAAAAATCGCAATGAATCGAAATAGTTCTAGAGAAATAAAACGTAATATTAATATACCTGGTAAGTCTTGCCTCGGTAAATCAGTTAAATTTTGGAAATACAATCACTTTGCACCGAAACGATAAAATAAATTCATGCTGTTTGGATTTTTTGGCCTAAACTTATCAATCGACGGAAAAATGGTTCCAAACTTCAGAAGCCATACGGTAAAAGTGTTTATTCGGTCAAAACCGGGTCGCTTTAGCTTCGAGTTTGCTGTCTCTGCTCATCTGCTCATCTGTTCGGTAATATCTTAGGACTTGAAAGCAACTTTGGGTGCAAGTGGTTTTGTGTAATAGGAACGGTTCAACTTACACCAACGGAACGGAAAGTAGCTGTCAAAGAAAAAAAATTTTAAGCAAAAAAATTTACGAGGATATTGTGATAGTGAAAAGAAAACAAAGTTTGTCACACTTGCAACAAATAATGGATTTAGTCACCCGGTCCAAAAAACGAAGAGATTCAACCGAAGTGAGCGAAAATCGATCATGATGGATCAGCCTCACTTTTTGCCAGAGTATAATAAAATTTAGACGGCTTGAGCTTGCACGAGAAAAAGTTTGAAGATTCACAACTACGGGAATAGTTGGATACTACGACAACTCAGGTGAACCAGGTCCATCGACGTCAAAACGGCAGAGGAATCCATCTACTACCAGAAATATGGGAGAAGGTCATAGCTTCAAATGTTGAATACTTTGAAAGACGTGACTGTTTTTTTTAATATTGAAATAAACTAAAATCTTTGTTAAAAAACAGTGGAAACTTATTCCCATACCGAATATAAATACGAAATTAAAAAACAAGAAAAATATTAAGTGAAGCTCGAAATAATAAGCCTGGGATAGTGTTCAAAATATTACTAATAATGTTTTCGGGGTAAGACTATGTCTAAGAACATTTGAGTTGCTTATTCATCCTTGTAGACCGTTTATGGACCGAGCCTTAAAAATATTCTGAAATGCACGACCCCAGAATGTTTATTGATTTCAAGGTAAAAATGTTCGAATGATTTGATTTAATTTGCTGATTAATTCGATCGCCTCGTTCATTTTCCTTCTATACAAACTTCCAAACGCTTTCCTATTTCACTAAATCAAACTGTCATTTACAATAATGTCCTGAGCCCGGCCATTTATCACTGAAACTCCCACGCAACCATATTGAATGCTGACGTTAAGACATTCCAATGCAGACTAGGAGTTAATCATCAGCACATCCTTCTTTCACAAGTCACTAAAAGCCAATTCGCAGCAATTCAAAAAATAATTGCCGACAACCCCCAAAGAGACATCATTAATTATTACCTTCCAACTTAAAATAACATGTCAGCTTATTTCCTATCTTCTAACAAACAATCCAACGTTAGATCCTTTGGCGAAGTAGTCTTCGCTCGCGATGGAAATTACGATTAGGAAACAACATAGCTGCCACGCAACACGCACGAAAAGGCAATAAAGTGTGATAATCCGACACGTAAAACGTTAACCTACAAACATATCAGGACGAGGGTTGGGGCGGCTGAACAAAAATCGTCTGGCTGGTGAAAAATATTCGGCTCTGTGGGGGCATTACGTAAAAATAACAACTTTTACAACGCTTATCCTTTTGAATAAATTTTATTAAGGTAAATCACACTATGCATTGTGTTCATGCCACTTTTCGTCCTGGCCGGTTCGTTGTCGTTTTCCATAGTGAGTGACCTTTGTCAATCTGTTTGTCGGCACGGAACAAATGAAAGTTGTTAGCTTTCGCGCCAAGGGGTGCGGCGCAAAAAGGCATTCTACGAAGCTATTTTCGGAAGGGTTGTTATCCTGCAGCAGTATGGAATATTAGCCCGAATGTATAAAATAATAAAATTTTCTAAATCCCATTCCAAGAACGGTTTCTTCGGATTTTTCTCATGGGGTTCAGTTTGTATTTTTGGCTTTGGTATGCTATTATGGCACATTATTAGATTTTTATGGAAAAGGACCCCTGGCTTCTGGGAGAATTATTTCATCGGTAACTATGAAGTGAAATGTGGCATTCGATTAGCCGCCACTTATAGTAGATTTTCGTTTGTCAGCAGGTTGCAAAAGAGGATCAGACAAGAATATTATCTCAAAACACAATATATTTGTACCATAGGAATATTTAATAAGGAAACTGGTGATGAAAAATGGTGGAATTGGAAAATCCATAAGTAAAGAAAAAAAAAATCATCAATGCGTAATTCTTGCAGTTAGAATCGACGGTCGAGAGTTTAGATGGCTTTCATGTGTATTGCAATAACGAAGGCTTTTAGAAATTGAGTTATTTCACAATATTGTTGCGCGTTGAGCAGGTGCGCGACCTGTTTGCTATTCGCAAATATTGCTAATAGTGAAATAAAACACTCGCGAACTATTTTAAAATTAATTCTTAAAATTTAATTAAGTTTCTTCTACACTTTATGATTAATTTACTAAAATCACTAATCACTTTAATGAATTAAATTAATTAATTAACACTTATCCAATATAATTCAACACTAATTCACTTATTTAACACTTTTCTCACTTTTCTTATTTCGAGTTTTTCCGGCGCGCACTGTCGCGTACTCTCGCGTTTTTCATTCACAACTGCTTGTCTCGTCGCTCGCCGTAGTCGCTTATATACCACTACCAACCATCCCAGAACCGTCCATACAGATTGTTCTCGCGTGTACGCGTCGAGTCGCTTGCACCGGGATCTGTTGTACTTGATGCGCGTGACGTGTTTATGCTTGCGCACACGAAAACAATCGATGTGTTGGTAGCAGATAGTCGTAAACATGTTTACGACTTTTTGTTTACGCCGACTACAGTTCGCGTGACCTGAACACGTCACACTATCCCCGCCTTAAATCTTTTTCGCCCCGAAAAAGTGTGACATTAACCATCTCCGCGTCTTCCTGCTGATAATATGGGGCAAGGCGGTCCAGATGCACAATTTTCATTTTTGCCCTAGGTTTCTGGTGTTCTTGTATCCGGTATACCACATCGTTGATCCGTTTGACGATTCTATAGGGTCCTTCCCAATTCGGCTGTAGCTTCGGAGATCTGCCTTTACGACGCCGGGGGTTATATAGCCAAACCAAGTCGTCCGTCTGGAAACCAGATGAGTTTGCCATTAAGTCATATCTGGTTTTCATGCGATCAGTGGCTGACTCTATTTGTTTCCGCACTAATTGGTGTATCTGACTCAGCCGTTGCCTTAAATCGCTTGTATACTCCGAAATAGGTTGGGGCTTCTCAGGGGGTGTCCCAAACTTCACATCAGCTGGTAGACGAATCATTTTTCCAAAGATGACTTTTGCGGGTGCTTCTCCAGTCGATGCATGTTCCGCAGTTCGGTATGCCATCAAAAATAATGGAATGCGTCGATCCCAATCTCTCTGGTTTTCATCCACCATCTTGGCCAAATGTTTATTAAGCGTGTCATTGAACCGTTCGACCATTCCATCGGACTGAGGGTGAAGTGGCGTTGTCCGTGTTTTCCGTATACCCAGCAGTTCACACATTTCAGCAAAAACTTGTGACTCGAAGTTTCTGCCTTGGTCTGAATGTAGTTCATGGGGTACGCCATATCTACTAACCCACTGAGAAACGATTTGTTCCGCTACAGTAGTTGCTTCCTGGTTAGGAATTGGGTAGACTTCTGGCCACTTGCTGAAGTAATCAGCTACAACTAGTAAATACCGATTTCCCCATTCGGACTCGGGAAAGGGTCCTGCGATGTCCACAGCTATTCTTTCAAATGGTACCCCCACGTTATAGGTCTGCATTCGTCCTCGCGTTCTTCGACTTGGGCCTTTGACGGAAGCACATATTGTGCATTTTCGACACCAGTCAAGAACATCCTCTCGAGCGTGGAGCCAATAGAACCTTTCTCGCACCTTTGCCAGGGTTTTGTTTACCCCAAGGTGACCTCCCGATGTGCCTTCATGCATCTCCTTCATTACTCCTTTGACCCGACTCTTGGGAAGAACAATTTGCATCCTATGTGAAGTGCCATCTGCCGTTTCCCATTTCCGTTTCAAAACTCCATCTTCGACCTCAAGGGAGTTCCATTGAGCCCAATAACTTTTCAACACCGTGCCGCGTGCTGATATGTCCTTCCACTCAGGACGTCCAGTTGTCTCCTTCCATACCAACAATGGTCCAACATCATCATCTGCTAGCTGAGCGTCCCGCAGTGCGTGCTGCGTCCAACCCTCGTCGACTTCTGTTGTGACTACACGCAGATCCATGCCTTGTTCTTTTTCCTCAGACCGTCGGCAGTGTTTACAAGCTGCTGGACATGGGCGACGGGATAAAGCGTCGGCATTCCCATGCACTCCTCCTTTTCGATGGACGATTTCGTAATCATAGGACTGTAGCCTTTCTATCCATCTAGCAACTTGCCCTTCTGGGTTTTTGAAATGGAGCAGCCATCTCAGGGAAGCATGATCTGTGCGAAGAACGAATTTCTGTCCGTAAAGGTACTTGTGGAACTGCTTTGTTGCTTCAATTATAGCTAGTAGTTCTTTCCTGGTTACACAGTAGTTCTTTTCACTCTTTGACAGAACTCGACTGTAGTATGAGATTACTCGCTCCTCACCGTCGATCTGCTGTGACAATACGGCCCCGATCCCGTTGTTACTCGCATCGGTATCAACCACGAACATTCTTCCAGGCTTGGGATATGCTAAAACCGGTGATTCACAGAGCTTATTCTTCAACGTCTCGAAGGCTTTTTCGCACTGTTCATTCCAAATAAAAGGCCGATTCTTTTCCGTGAGCTGATGGAGACACTTCGCTATTTTTGCAAAGTCTTTAACGAATCGGCGATAATAGGTCGCCAGTCCAAGGAAACTTCGAAGTTGTCGTTTGTTATTAGGTTTCGGCCAACTTCTCACAGCTTCTATTTTCTCAGGGTCCGTTTTCACACCTTTTGCTGATACAACATGTCCTAGGTACTTTACCTCAGATGCGAAAAGTGTACACTTCTGTGGACTCAGCTTCAAGTTGGCCCGTCGTAGCCTTGAGAACACCTCTTCCAAGTTGCGCACATGTTCGTCAAACGTCTTCCCTGTGACAATGATGTCATCCAGATATACCAAGCATGTTTTCCAACTTAACCCGCGGAGTACACATTCCATGAGGCGTTCGAATGTTGCTGGAGCATTGCAAAGACCAAATGGCATCACTACAAATTGCCACAATCCAGTACCCACAGAGAATGCAGTCTTCTCTCTGTCTTTCTTGTCGATTTCAACCTGCCAGTATCCACTCTTTAAGTCGAGAGTAGAAAACCACTTCGAATCCGCCATTGTATCCATAATGTCGTCGATGCGCGGAAGTGGGTAGCTGTCTTTCTTCGTGACATCGTTGAGCTGCCTGTAGTCGACGCAAAACCTAGTGCTTCCATCCTTTTTCTTTACCAGGACTACAGGCGATGCCCACGGGCTGATTGAAGGTTCGATGACTCCTTGTTTTTCCATGTCGGAGATCATTGCGCTTACTTCTCCCTGCTTGGCTAATGGAAGTCGTCTTGGTGCTTGTCGAATCGGCTTAGCGTTTTGTGTGTCAATAACGTGAGTCACCATACTCGTACGTCCTTGATCGTCGTCACCAGTTGAGAAAATGTCGCGGTATTTGTTCACCAATTCCGAGGCTTTCTTGAACTGCTCTGGTGATATCTTGGTTGGTTCCAATAAAGTCGACACTAACTCACGGGATTCCCCAGTATTTCGTTTCCTAGCTGGACATTCGCTATCTCCTACTTCCAAAGATGTTACAGTAGAGACCAGCTGACAGCTACCAATAATGTCTCCAGCTTTGATGTGGGTAACTGAGTCCGAGGTATTAAGGACTCTAACCGGCACGCATCCACTCTTATTTGTTGTTACGAGTGTCCGTCCCAAAATTAAATTACGCAGTGCCGGTGTTTTTGTTGGCTCAATTAGGTAGGATCTATGGTCTCCAGGATCACCTTCAAATTTGGCCCATACAATGCTCTCGGAAGATTTCGGTACGTCAGTGTCGGCATTTACGACCACTTTCGGTGTTGGAATGTTGTCGTAATGACCCTCCATTAAGATCTCAACATTCCGCCATCTCAAGACCCGTCTGCCCAAATCCAACGTAAACCCGTGTGGTCTTA
Organism: Stratiomys singularior; assembly: GCA_954870665.1. NCBI lineage: Eukaryota > Metazoa > Arthropoda > Insecta > Diptera > Stratiomyidae > Stratiomys > Stratiomys singularior. The sequence continues at coordinate 127,984,369 of OX940878.1, read as the reverse complement.
GGAAATCCATTCCCAGGATGCAGCCGTCCATTATATCAGCAACAAGAAACTCATGTTGAAACAGTATATCCCCTACTTGTACTTGGAGTTTGATCTCGCCGTATACGGGTGCTGCTTCTCCCGTTGCTGTTCGTAGCAAAAGTGGTTTGCCTTTGGAGAGAACATGCCCGCTCACCAAATCTGGTCGCAATATTGACCTTGTTGCACCAGTATCAATTGTGAGGGTGCAATATTCACCGTCGACTTGTCCACGAACACATAAGTCTGCCTCTCCCCGATGTAGCCTAGATACGATGATGGTGGTTCTGGGGACTTTGATCCTCCTAGCCAACCTCTGCCCCGCGAAGTTGGCTCTTACGCGTTTCCCGACCCCTTGGATTGAGGGGCCTTATTGCCAGGCTCTGTTTTTGGCCTTGATCGCCTTCTAGCAGCACATGCCGGGCAGTAGCTTAATTTCCTTTGCTGCTTGCAGTTTCGTTGGAGATGACCTCGTTCACCACAATTCCAGCATATGGCCGCACCATTCACCTGCGCTTCTTCGCTGATGTCAACACGCTCACATAAACATTCTTCCGTTGTAACCTGTCGGATCCTGGCTGTGTTACGAGTTGTTGTTTTGGCAGCTTCAAAATTTAAACAGTATGCCAGGGCGTCCTTTACTGAACATTTTTCGGCTAGGCGGACAGCTTGTTGCATCTCCCTGTCCTGCAACGCGCTGATGAAAGCCTCCGTTGCTGCATCGTCCCGATGCTCTGGGTCGTATGCAGGGTAAGCCAAAAGTGCAAGCCTTTCAGTATCCTGAGCCAACTGCTGTAGAGTTTCACCTGGTTTCTGCATCCGGTTGCGCAGCTGCGACCTGTAGATCTGCTTCAGGTGATTATCTCCATACCTCATGTCCAGTGCGTTCATGATAGCGACGGAGCTTGACTGCAACTCGGCAGGGACAGTTTGGAGTATTTCCGCAGCTGGGCCTCTCAGAGCAAGAATTAAGGCTGTCGCTCGCTCCTGGTCATTCCAGTGATTTGCTTGAGCGGCAGCTTCAAACTGGGTTTTGTAAATGCTCCAAGCCATTTGTCCATCGAAAGTTGGCGCTTTTACACTCCTTGTTGAGATACTGGCTGTATTCGTTATCGGGCTTGGGTTACTCGCTATTAGACTTGGGCTGGTCATTATCGGGCTCGGGTTACTCAATATCGGGGCCGGGCTACTCGCTATCGTTATTTTCCCTTGTTTTAAGTCTTCTTTTATTCTTTCAATCTCTTCCCGAACCGTCTCCACTTTGCTCATCCTTTCTTCCACTTTGTCCATCCTTTCTTGGAAACCTTCAATTTGATGGTTAAGCTTTCGACTTAGTTCACCTAAATCAGCTCTTAATTCAGCTGATTGCTTGTTGAACGCTGTTGACTGTCGGCCGAGCTTCTCGTTTAACTCAGTTGACTGCCGGTCGAGCTTCTCATTTAAGTCAGTTGACTGCCGGTCGAGCTTCTCATTTAAGTCAGTCGACTGCCGGTCGAACTTCTCATTTAAGTCAGTTGACTGCCGGTCGAACTTTTCTTTTAAGTCAGTTGACTGCCGGTCGAACTTTTCTTTTAAGTCAGTTGACTGCCGGTCGAGCTTCTCGTTCAACTCGGTTGATTGCTTTTGCATTACCATCAACATTCGCATCAACCCTTGCGCACTCAGAATTTGTTCTTCCTCCTCGCCTCCAGTGCAAATTTCAGCATCGGGAAACTCAAAGGACTCTGGATCCATTCCTTCCGCTACCAGCGCTTCTAGCGTGATTAATCTAGCCTTGCTTCCTTCGGTGGAAATTTTCCGCTTTTCCAACTCCTCCTTTAGTTCCCGCAAAGTGAGAGCGTTGATTTTACGCGGCATTTTTCTTACAAGTTTACTTCAAATGTTCAAAAGTGTTCACTATAGTTCACGATTTTTTTTTTTAAGTGTTTGAGTTATTTTTCACTTCACTATTGCACGAATAATCCCACTTCTGACACCAGTGTTGCGCGTTGAGCAGGTGCGCGACCTGTTTGCTATTCGCAAATATTGCTAATAGTGAAATAAAACACTCGCGAACTATTTTAAAATTAATTCTTAAAATTTAATTAAGTTTCTTCTACACTTTATGATTAATTTACTAAAATCACTAATCACTTTAATGAATTAAATTAATTAATTAACACTTATCCAATATAATTCAACACTAATTCACTTATTTAACACTTTTCTCACTTTTCTTATTTCGAGTTTTTCCGGCGCGCACTGTCGCGTACTCTCGCGTTTTTCATTCACAACTGCTTGTCTCGTCGCTCGCCGTAGTCGCTTATATACCACTACCAACCATCCCAGAACCGTCCATACAGATTGTTCTCGCGTGTACGCGTCGAGTCGCTTGCACCGGGATCTGTTGTACTTGATGCGCGTGACGTGTTTATGCTTGCGCACACGAAAACAATCGATGTGTTGGTAGCAGATAGTCGTAAACATGTTTACGACTTTTTGTTTACGCCGACTACAGTTCGCGTGACCTGAACACGTCACAATATGAAAGAAAAAATTAACTTTTCCGTAGATATCCTAAAAGTTTCATCCACTCTTCAGTGCATATTATAAAGAAATGGGTGGGAAATTTCAATTTCAAGAAATGGGTGGGTCAGTCTACGAAAAGTACGGATGTACGGTGTATTAAGGATGCTATGAATTTGGTATGTGCAAAAGTTTTTTTCGGGTTTTCCATCTAAATTTTCTTAGACTTGTAAATCATGAATCCTTGTTACCAGTTCGGCAGCAGATGAGATTTTGGAAATTTAATTGTTGCGACTACTTTTTTTAACGCCTAGATGTGCCTTCAGATTTTGGGAATTTCTACTTCAACGGGAAAGAAGGGAGGAGAAGGAAGTGCTAGAAAAGATCAGTGTCAGTGTCCGCACTACCAGAGCATATTGTGCAATATGATTCCATTTGTCAACTTTTTTCAGTATTTTTCCGATCATAGTTTCCCGACAAAACTTTCCAATTCCTTTGAAAATCACGGCAGTGCTTGCTTCACCTTTTGTAAGCGAATAATGTTTGACGGGCATCATCCATCTCTACTGCAAAAACTAACCTAACTAACTAACTAAAAGTAACCGTGACCTGTCAATCTTGTACAGGCAAGAGCAAAACGCCCATGCCCGCCTAAGAGCTCTCTCTCTCTAAGTCGCACCATGCAGTCGAATGATCCACGGCTTCCGGTCAGGGATCATACGTGCAGTCTAACTTCTCTTTGTATTCTACTCCCAGAACTGTTGCCAATCGTTGAGAGAGCGGTGTCTTTCTTCTCTTGCGACGTCTTCACTGCTCTCTGCTTTCCTGCGAAAGTAAATGATTCTGCGCTCTCTCGCAAAGAGAGGAGTTGGTATCGAACTTTCAACCACCAGCAGTGTTGTCCAAGGGACCCTTCAATACGCGCATGAAACTACGCGCGTCGCTCTTTGTTTCTGTACCTGTGTCAACCAGTTTGGTGTTACTCCATAGTTCTGGCCCATAGAGTAGAACCGACTGCACAACGCTCATTAGGAGTCGTTTCCTTGATGTGGTGCCCCTACTAATTTCTTCAGTTTTCTACTGATTTGTTTGGAAAAACTCATCTTCGAATCTAGGACGCCCAGGTATTTCAGTGCTGATTTTCACTCAACATTTGATTAGGACTTACTTTATTGAATCTCTGCATTGTCAAGATGTCCACTATAGTTTTAAAAAACCAACAATAAAATCTGATAGCAGAACCCTCTACAAATTACTAACCAGAGATAAAGGTCATGAATAGTATAGATATGGTGAGGAGTATCTCGGAATTTCATTTGCGTATTGGTGGAAATTGCATAGCAGTAGTTGTTTAAGTAAATTATCAGCGAAAGCTCAAAAGAATTTTCCTCACTATAATACCAACGATATTACGATTCAAACTTGGATCGACAGAAATTTAGACGAAGAAATTGGTAAGTTATCTAAGGTTGACCATTGACACTCAGACAGAGACACGTCCAAAAAGCATGTGAGAAGTCCACCCACCACTCCCACTCACTCAGAGTTGGTGGATTTTATGTGGTCCTCGAAAAAACACGGAGTTGTGGATTTTCACGGCGATAACCATACCAATGTTAAGTTTGTAAGAAGATAATTTGCCTTTATAGTCGATGAATCCATGCCTCATGCCTCAACCTGGGTGGAACCTAATGAAAGAAGGATCTTAAGCGAAGAGTCTAGTCCGAAGTACACTGATAGTACAATTAAAACTGTTGCCAGACGTTGGCTCGACTCACTTTATTTTTTCAGATCATGGATCATAATCGAACGAAATAAATATTCTTAAATGTTGGCCATCGATGTTTATGCTCTTTGCCATTGCTGTTTTTTTAGGTTCAGTAAACCCCACTGTTAAGAGAAATGTGCTTGCTTTCATGGTAACGATAAATAAGAAGATAATAAACAATAAATTTGTGCCATACATTGACTTACTTTATTAGAAGAGTTTTCGTCCGAAACAAAAAGAGTTCCATCGACTGAACAACGTAAACACAGAAGAAGGTGCAAGGATATATATTGATTTAGGTTTTCTGAATTGACCTCTCAGGGTTTGAGGATTTGTTTTAGTACGTAATCGGCTTAATGATTTGTTTTAAGTGAATGCCATGCGGTAGTAGTAGCAGTAGTAGTAGTAGTAGTAGTCGTAGTAATAGTAGTAGTAGAAGTAGTAGTAGAAGTAGTAGTAGGAGTAGTAGTATTAGTAGTAGTAGTAGTAATAGAAGTAGTAGTAGTTGTCATAGTAGCAGTAGTAATAGTAGTAGCAGTAGTCGACGTAGCAGTAGTATTATTGGCAGCAGTAGTTGGAAGAGTAGAAACAGTAGTATTACTTCTACTACTAGCTAGTAATGGTCGTAGTAATAGTTGTAGTATTAGTAGTAGCACCACCAACAATTTGATGATGTCCGTCGAAATCGAATAATGTGATAATACCCGCACAGATTTTCAGTAGAAAAGGATATCCTTGATTTTATTGTTAACCATTGGGTGATCGGGGAACCAATATTGTGTACGGGATATAACTTGATTGCATCGATGTCACTTTTTGTCACTTCATGAAACGGACATGTATTCTACTAAAACTTATTTTAATTTGACATAATTTATATCTAATTAAAAAAAATTACTCATAAAAGCGTTCTTCTGTTGGTCTCCTGAACGATTATCTCTTGAAATTTAATATTTGATTCGCTGAAGATGTCGTCAGTAATCAGTCTTGATGACACTTTCGTTCTATCCATCTTTCAATAACAACGACGAAGATACCATTGACAGTCAAAATTCGCACAAAGCTCAAGTAGTAGATTTCGGAGAATCATATTTTACTTACAGGAATCTCAACTCAAACGAGGTTCCTTATAATGTAAGTGAAATTAATCGTTTAATTTTCATTTCTATCGAGGGATTGAGGGATATTTACGTTGATATACAAGTTTGATGACAAAATGAAGCTAACAAGTTCTACGCACAAATATATTCAAAATAATTTTTACGGGTTTAAAATGTTGTTCTCCGTAAACATTATTGAAAGTGTCATTACAGTTCTCGCAATGCCTGGGTGTTGTCCTTGGAGTATGTGGTGTGTGGAGTAGTGCGGTTTAGCACTTTGACTTCCTCTTATTTGTGAACATTACATGCCACTCAACCTATGACGGTCTGTCTTGTTATACTAAAAATTTTATCCTATAATTTGGCGGATATTCGGGTAAATAGAATTTTGTTTCGTGTGCAGGGTTCTTAGGAACGCCATGGTACTGTTTTTGTGGTTGTCTATTGTGTCTAAGAGCTTTAGAGCCTTGTCTCGTACGTATTTTTTAAGTGTCTCTATTTTTATGTTTTTGTATTTATCCGTGTTTCTGACATAACACGCAGTTCCCAAGATTTTCCTAACCACTCGATTTTGGAAGGACTGTAGTGGTTTTTTGTAGAAAGCGGAACTATCGTATAGTAGCGTCGGTCGTACAATCTGTTTAAACATTAGCACTCTATTGTTCAGACGGTTTTTTCGAAGCCGAAAGAAGGCGGAGTGAGGATAGGAGGCCTATGCAATGTCTTGGTTTGTTATGTATGTGCTATTTCCAAGTAAGTCTGTCGTCGAATGTAAGTCCGAGGTATTTCGCCGTTCTGTTCCATTCTATGGGTTCATTGTGGATTGTAATTGTTTGTGGATTTTTTCGGTTTATAAAAATGGCTTTTGTCTTGTCTGGGTTGATCTCGATCTTCCATCTGCGGAGGTATTCCAAAAAGGGTGTTCGTTGAGCGTTGCAAATTTGATGACTTTTGCTTGTCGTCCTGTAGTGAAGATACAGGTGTCATCAGCGTACAGTGATATTTTTCCTGTTCGGAGCAGCCTGGGAAGATCTCCTATCATTCCGCTCCCCCCCCCCCCTCATCACCAAAATAAAATCAGATCTTTCTCGGAAATCATCCTTCAGTAATATTTGTAAAGTTAATAACACTGGAAAACAGCATGTCTGTTGCATGAGAGTTTTTACATGAATCTGAATAATTTTTCCACGCTGATTTCAAAAATATATGCCGTTTTATGTAGCAGCTCTAGTTTTGGAGTTACGAATTGACAGGGTTTTTCATTGAAAATGCCCATAGTTTAAGTTTAAAAAATTTATTAAATATATTTATTTTGAATAAAATTTCCTTTTTTTGGATTTTCTAGATTGAGATGTATTATGAGTACTATTTTGAATGCTCCAACAATAATCAACCATCATATGTTCATTCTAGTACCCCTGATACCTCTCCTCCATAGTGCGAATATCCTGGTGAAAGCGCTCTCCTTGTTCCTCGCTCAGGTCACCGAGATTTTCAGGAAAATAGTCAAGATGGCTGTGAAGGTAGTGAAGCTTAATACTCATGTTGCATCCAAGCCGCTGGAAGTGTGCCAGCAACTGTTCAACATGCTGAATGTAGCCGTCAGACTTCCTATTGCCCAAAAAATTTCTCACTACCCAAACAAACTCTTCCCATGCACATTTCCCGACAGCTGTCATATGGTTGATGAAATTTTTATCATCTATCAACTTCCTGATTTGTGGGCCATCGAAAATACCACCTTTGATTTTCTCACTACTCAATTTTGGAAACTCTTTTTCAATGTCACTTTTTCAATGTATTTGAAACATTCGCCATCTTTGTTAGGAGCTTTTGCGAACTGTTTTATCAACCCCAGTTTTATATGCAAAGGAGGCAATATAATTCGGTCTCTGGATACTAGTGGAGCATTAATTACATTTTGCTTACCGGGAATCAAAGCCTCCCTGGAAGGCCAGTCTCTTTTTGTCCAGTGCTCAGCTTTAGCTTGGCTGTCCCATAAGCATAATAAACAGGGATATTTTGTGTAGCCACTTTGTTGGCCCAGGAGAAAATTTACCATTTTCAAATCAACACATACAACCCAGTTATATTCCTTGTACTTGATTTTGTCGCTACCACTGCCGTCGTTTTCGGTTTGTCCGCTGCACTGGTCTGGATTTTCCGAAAATGTACATGACTAGCAAAGCAGTTGATGTGTCACTAATACTCAAGACTGGTCTTATGGCAGATTTTAAGTTTGGATATATCCACTTAGAGCAATTATTGTGGTTTATTCCTTTGATTTTCGTTACACAGAAATAACAGTCATCATGGTGGTTGGATGGTTCACGCCAAATCATAGGAGCTTTTTACTTAAAAGTGGGTCTTTTTTTGTTTGCTCACAGTCGCAAAGATTCAACAGAACTTTTGCATACAAACTTGGCATCCAAGGTTTAGCGTTTGACGGAAACCCAAAGTAGTCAAAGTATGCCTTTTTCACAAAGTCCGACACATTTAAACAAAATTTTTGGAACATATATTCTCCACAAATAACACAAAAACAGTCAGGATTATTTAAACACGTCCTTCTTTAGGAAGACATAATGAAATTTATAAAGGAACTAGTTAAGTTACACCGCTATTGATAGAAACTACCGAATACTTATGTACACACTTATGTGTAAATTCAAGACGGTACCTGTATCTCACTAACTAGAGCTGTTACAAAAAATCTGAGGGTAGACTTGAAATCAGTGCACCCAAATTAATAAACAACAGTAGAAAAACTTCATGCAACAAAAAAAATTTTGAGTTTGTTTTCATGGGTAATCTGTGGAAATTGTGGCAACTGTGGATTTATGTAAAGTTCGAGCTAAATCCATGCAAACATATAAAATTCATTTTATTCCAACTAATGAGCTTACCATGAATATTTCAATACATACAACCAGCGTTCTCTCTTTTTGTGTAAAAACGACAGTCCTTTATTCCCAATCACTTTAATCAGCCACATTGTCTCAAGCGATCCAAAGAATGACTAAAAAATTATGAATTATCCGTTTTTGGTTATTAGGTGTATAAATATGAAATGCGGATGTTACTAACAGATGGCACAACCATTATATATGTTTGTGTCGGGGATAACTAATATGGCATGTTGGGGGGTAAGCATCTGTCACCAAATTCCAGTATATCATAGGTTTTGATTGTACAAACAACATCGTTTTTTTTTCGCTTCAAAAATGTCAAATTACGTGCCAGAAAAAGAGGTTTTGCGGGGAAGTCTAATAACCTGCTTTCATTTGAAGAAAACGGCAGCAGAAACTTATCGATTGTTAGTGGCAGCATATGTTATGGTGAACATGCCCCAAGCCAAGACACTTGTGAACGATGGTTTAGAAGATTTAAAAGTGGTGATTTCGATGTCAACAACAAAGACCATGGAAAACCACAAAAAAAATTCGAAGTTACGGATTTGCAAGCATTGTTGGATGAAGACAACATAAAAACTGAAAAACAGTTGGCAGAAGCGTTGGAAGTTACTCAGGCAGGCATTTCACAACGTTTAAAAGCCATGGGGAAGATCCAAAAAGCTGGAAAATGGGTGACGTATCAATTGAAGAAAAGAGACATTGAAAAGCGATAAACCATTTGTGAAATTTTGCTTGCCAGACAGAAAAGAAAAGGTTTCTTGCATCGAATTGTTACTGATGATGAAAAGAGGATTTATTTTGACAATCCCAAGCGGAAAAAAACATGCGTGGACCCAGGTCAGCCATCAACATCACAACCAGTCCGAAGTATTCATGGAAAGAAGACTTTGCTGTGTATTTGGTGGGATAGTAAGGGACCTTTGTATTACGAACTGCTGAAACCTGGTGAGACTATTACTGGCAAACGTTACCGACAACAACTGATCAAATTGAACCGCGCACTTAAGGAAAAACGACCAGAATTTCACCAAAGACACGATAAAGTCATTTTTCAACATGAAAATGTTGGCCGTATGTTGCAATATCTGTCCAGAACTACTTGGGAAACATTAATTGGGAAGCTCTGCCCCACCCGCAGTATTCACCAGACTCGGCTCCTTCTCACTACTTCTTGTTTCGATCGATGCAGCACGGACTTTCGGAACAGCACTTCCATTCTGACGAAGAAGTTAAAAATTGGCTTGATGAGTGGTTAGCCTCAAAAAATGAGAAGTGGTACTGTATTGGTATTGGTATTGAATTCATTCGTTCTGTTATTCAAATAAATGCATATTTCAAGCAGAAAAAATCCGCATTTCATATTTATACACCTATTAAAACATTTTTACCAAGAAATCTTCAACTGAAATCACTTTAACTGAAATTAACATTCAGCAAGAATTAAATATCAAAGTTTAATCCTTGTAAACAACAGCCATAATACAACGACGTAAACCATAATAGGATTTATGATTGTTCTTCTACTCACCCCCACCATCATGCAGCTTCGAATAAAAATCTTGATTTCAATTCAAATCAGCAATCTTTCTCCCGAAAAAGTTCCTGATTGAACGACGCAAAAAAAATATAAATTGTAATGAAAAGGATTTGAATGAAATGAAATAATTCCATCTCGTTTTTTTCCCGAGTGGGGAAAAAGTCCTAAAAGCTTAAGTGAACAAGAAAGTCAAAACTCTACACTGCCGTTGTGCTGGCGCGTCCTTTTCAATTAAACCCTACCAGCTAAATTAATGAATATTTAACATGGCTGTGAAATTTGCTGTTGTAGTCTTTAGTCGCTTGTTTTGGCTGCCATTGCAGTCCTTGATTTTTTTCTGGCTATTATCACAAGGGGTGTCGGCGATGGAGGCTTGAGCTACGATTAATAAACTTTTCACAATTTTGAAACCCCTTTAAACGGAGACAATCTAGACAGGTACTCAGAACGCTGCGAAAAAATAACAACAGATTGAAGATTGTCCCGATGAAAAACAATATAAAAAATGTATAATTGCTCGGTTGGTGGATTGAAGAAATTGAAACGAAAACTTTCAAATCGAAAAGCAACTGAATTGGCGATATTGGGACAATGTCCTGATTCGACAGTTGGTTCACGAGACGCACGAGTTGGTATACGGTTTTTACGATTTTAAATTGAATTTATTTGATTACATTATGAAATTGCCATTTTATCCTGACACGTGGAATGTTTGTCATATCAGAACAGGCGTGCGGAGTATTTATATTGCTTGGGAATAATTTTATGTACCCAGACTCAGTCATTTGTTAGCTTAAATTCGGGAATCTTGATAAAGTGCTTCACCCACTCTGAACGTTTCCTGTATGAATATATTAACATTTGAAATGAACATGATGAATTTCAGAACGTGCCTCTTTGCTTCTGAAAATTTTATTGCAAATGGGTTCTGCTTCCTCGATGATTTGTAATCGACCTTAAGCATTTAGCAGTGCGGTTACAAACTCGTTGGCCTGAAAATTATCCTTTAAATTTACATTTGTTCCAAATCGAAATTCCTTACGAAATTAAATACCCACCTTACATGGCAGATATGCATGTGTTCCAATTTGTGTGGTTATATTTTCGGTGCCATGTCCCTCTAAGTAAGGGTCGGTATAAAACGATGAACTCGTTTGTTTCGTTGATCCTTCTAGTGGCGATGAAATGTCTGCTCGTATGGTATCTGTAAGATAAAGGTATAAATAGGATAATTGTATTGTTTCACTTGTCGTGACATTTATTGAATTGAGCTTTTCGTAATCATTAATATAGTTCTATTAAATAGGATATTTTTTCTAAATATTTATATGGCATTCATCACATGGTCAAAGAGCATCTGAAACGCTCTTTATCTGACGCGGACCAAGTCAGCTTCCTGGGAAAATATTAAAACACGATCAACTTATAATAGTTCTGCAAATATCAACCTTATTCATTATTTTTAATAAATGTTTCGGAAATTGCGGCCATCCAAAGGCCTGAGAAAGCCATATAGGAAAGTTTGAATTATCAGCCTCAGCATACGCCAAACTTTGCAGCTGATAGCGAGCCACGAGCTTTGCCATAGAGCAAGCTGAATTCCCTGTTAAATCCTCCGGGTGAAGCAGATTTGGAGCGACTTGATGCAAAGTATAAGGTCTACCGGGAAGTTTTGTCCGATTGTGTCACTTCAAGTTTCATTCCATATGCAAATGTTGATTTGATACATATATGACTATGTCTCTTCATCATTGCAATCACATACCTACATGCACGCTCTTAACAAATGAAACAAAGATACCTCTTGTCATTATAAAGTGAGACGCGATCGTGAAAATATGGGTACCGATAAAGTTTATCTGCGCCGCCGTATTTTGTACGAATTTCAACAAGGAAGAAATGCGATAGAAACGTTACGAAACTAAGTGAAAATTATTGGTTCAGATGGAGTTTTGATAGAACGTGCAGAAGATGGTTTGAAAAATGTGAAGCACGTGATTTCGACCTAAGTGACAAGGCACGTTTAAGACGGGCATCTTTGATTGATGACGACATTATCAAGATAGAATGATAGAGCAAGCATCTCTTTTCGACAACATCGGAGATTGCAGAAAAGCTGAGTTCAACTCGACAACCCGTTTTGGCTATATTCGGAAGCTAGGATTGGTCTTAAAACATTCTGGATGTGTGCCTCGTCAGTTAAGTGAGAAAAATTTGTTTTTAACGCTCGTTAACGTCCTTATATGCATCGTTTTTGGATAGAATTGGTTATAGTGTTCAAAATTTCACTGAAGTTACGTTCGTTACGTTCCTTATTTTTTCTGTCCAGGGATATTCTCTTGGTAAACTTCGTGCTCATTGAAGGCGATCAGTACAGTGAATGGCTCCAGATCTGCCGTGTACAACGTCCGCCTTACCTCTAGGTTATCACCGAGCTTCGTTCTACTTTTTCCATAAATTTCTTGGTTCATAGGAGTTACAGTGCGTTGTCGAGCTTGCAATTACACTCTACCTTTTTGTTTTCTTTATTTGTTTTCGTATACAGAGAACACTAGCTGTGTCCCCATTTTGAATGAGCCTTTCGTTCGCTGGTGCTTCTCGGTAAACGTGTGGTTTTCCTCTACTTAAAAGACCCGTCTACGTTAACGTCTTATTTTAAGAAGTTGATCGGTTATAAGAAGGAAGAGAGACCGTTAACAATCCTAATTCAGGCTGCATGGTGAATGTTTCGGAATATTCCGTCTTCCAGGACATTCTCATGTATTTGGTCAAAACGTATTGGTTTGTAAGGTAAATGCAGTCTTGTATTTATTTGTGTGATGAATCTTTTGAATAGAGTCTCTGCCTGATTTCTTTTCGCACTCGTCCAACGACGACATCTTCGTGTAGCTACATACAGCGTTAACACTCTCGGGTGATGGGTCTCAGCAAACAATAGAATAAGCATAAGTAGACTTTTACTTGTGTTGCAATTTAATGCAAAAGCTTGAGGTGTAAGAGGTTGAGTTACGCAGAAATGAGGAAAAATTTTACCAATCCAAATGATATTCTACTTGTTTTGGTCGAATATCATAAGACTTGAAGTTCGATATCAAGTCATTTATAATGAAAACTGTTCCTCCAACGTTGAAGCATCCAAATATTGCTTGGGGCGTTAGTTATTAGGGGCGTTAGGTTGAGATAAGAGTAAACTCAAAAGAATTTGCTATTATTTTGTTGATGATCTGCTCATATCATTAGTATAGCTTTCTGCTTAGATATTTGATCCTCGTTTGTCAATGGTAAGCCAGACGAATCCCTTTCTGGCTGTAGTGGTTGAGTTTATTTTTGGAGTGCTAATGGTTTTGAGCACTGGTTCTACAAATCTGCCGTATAAACCCTTAGCATTTGAGAGCAGTTATTGATTATTTTGACTTATAGGGTATTGATTACATGCGGCTTATTAGCATTTACCTGCAACCTAAAGAAGTCCCACAAGAAACAGTCCAGCGGGGGTAAACCACCCGATCTTGGTGGCCAATTCACGTTTACTCTGCGAAGTATAACATTACCCTCAAAATGCTTATGATGAATGTCCATCGTGGCGTCCGCTGTCTGGTACGTAACGCCATCACGTAAAATTCCTTTGTCACCTGGTTCCATATCGTGAAATTCCGAACAAAAGAAATTGATTAACATCGTTCTGTAACACTCGCCGTTGACGGTGACTTCCTCATGCCTCATAAGTGTGGACTTATGACGTCGCCAGGCTAACGTCTGGACTAACAGGAGTTTTTGTAGATGCATTACCACCTGATGGACCAGGTTGACGTCGTTCTATATTGTGCAACTGTGCTTGTTAACATTGCCATTCATGCATGAATGCGACTTGTTGCTAAAGATCATTTATTTGGCCCAAAGTGTCCCTTTCAGACGCTCCAAACCTCAACCCGTGAAATATAACATTGTCTATTAACGTTGAGTTCTTAGGTCACAAATTCATTTTGCATGTGTTCAGGTCCAAAGCCCGACGTGAAATTCGCAAAGTTGAAGTCTGCGAAAGACCTAGTTCTTAGTGAGGTGAGGCATTACTATCGTTGGCTTTCAACATCGCGACAAAATTCTCGGCTAATTTAGAATTTCTGTGACGTATGAGTGCTGGTTTATAATTTATCGAAACGGTCGTCTCAAATTTTGCTACAAAACTTTGGGCAGTTGACTTTGTAGAGCCACTGCGTCTGCCGTACAATGGGACTCTGGGTAACGAATTTTGATTCATTTTGACCATTGAGTATTATCATGTGGACGTGCTGCTCAAGTGTGTAACATAGCATGGTGACTTGACGTCAGTGACTGAATAAAAAAAAAACAAAGTAGAGTTCAGCATAACAACGTGGCCAATACAGGCTGGCAGCACCGATTCGTCCCAATTGAAAAATCATATGTACAATAGACAGAACATTGTTAACTATAGCATCAGGATGTTAAGTATAGCGAACGGAGAACGAAAAAATTAATTACCTTAGAGAAGAAAGAAAAAGGAATTACTTTATTTATTTAAAGAAGGCTTTCTAGCCATTCTTACGAAGAATTAGGGATAAGCAGCATGAAGAAAGATATTTTCTGCAAAACTAGAAGCAAGTTCATCGAATGATCTTAAAGTTATATCAAAATGTCGACTAAGATGTCAAATGCTCTACCAGCTTCTTCACTAGACCTCCAAACGGAATGACAACTGGCATTTTTCAATGCGGCTCGATTTTATTTGAATTTAGTGCAAGTCTTCCAAGCGTATCGCAAGCTATCCCAGGTATCCCAAACGTTGTTAATGCAATTAACCAGCTCCTCTTGTTCTGCTGAACTACATTGATCATGTTGTTCGTGAGCTTGTCGCTCTATGCTCTAAGACGTTCTATTATTCTTTGGCAGTTCCCGCGCATCCTTGTTGTATAGACAAACGAAAAACGAAATTAATTTACCTTTAACTTCTACGAGAGAAAATGACGAACGTATATATTTTTGCTTAGAGAGTCGGGAAGTCATTCTGACCGAATAGGTTTTACAAAATTATTTGTCTCACTGGTTCTCAAAACAGCTGGTAAAATAGAAGCGTAAAATTGCAATGCAACAACATTGGTAGTGCAGTGAAGCCAGGAGCAAATCATTGAATTTTAACGTCAATACGCTTCAGCGTAACCCGTAATGTGAAAAGACTATTTTCGAGACCTTTCTGTCGCTGCACTCCAGCGAGGTTTTTTTCAGACTCCCAAATTGACAAATAACCTGCAATATGGTTTATTTTTTCATATCATAATCGCTTTATTATAAAAATTATATTTATATTATTTTGATTGAGTCTGAATCCAGGAAATTAAAAAATTCTCATTTCAGTTTGTTACGTTGATTTTTAATTAAAAAAAAAAAACGACATTAAAGGAATCGGTTTTTCGTTTCGTAAGACAGAGAATAGAGCTCAGAAAATGGGGTTGTGTCAGCCAAGAAACAGCCGTCTGTTCGTTGGAAATATGTCAGCGTAATAAAGTCCTATAAAAAGATTATTTTGCCGGAAAATTTTTGTAATAAAATAATTTTTTTGAAAAAAATGAAAAATGAGCAGTTTCTAGGTTTCTGACCTGTTAGATATCTGTAGAAAGTTCCAGGCGTAGCATTTACACAGTGAAACGGAATTTTGGTTAGTTGGAATCAGGGATGTTGATTTCGAAGAAAATATTTTGCCAACATGATCCGAACTTAACGTATAAACAGCCGTTCCTGGAGCATGTAGTGTGTCGAGTTAAGACTTGTAAATGGGTTTGAAGTATTTTTTTCTGAAGTTGCCTCTCAATGACTCCACACTGCCCTTATTGTCGGCTTATAAAATACAACACTTGTCAATATATTCCGGTAATGCCGTTGCAATTTTGCCGATTCTTATACCCGTAAGGTTCCTTATAATAAGTTAGGGTTCGGAGCTATTCATGTTGCAACGCAAAATGTCTTTGCCAGGAAACAAGATTTTAGCAGTTATTTGCCCAATCGAATAGTTAAGGATTGTAATTCCTGGTATAAGTTTGAGCGATTCAAGAAAGCATCATTGTAATAGTTCACCGCTTCTGAGTGGCTCTAATATGAGTGAATGACTGAATTTTACTTAAGTTCCCAAGAGCCTGTTTTTAACCTAACTTAACAATTTCAATAGTGACAACGAGGTTCTGTTGCAGAAGTTCTTTGGTTGCAGTATTGTACGGTAGTTGTCTGTGGTTCCAGCACGTTTCAAGTGGAAGTTGTTTTATTTTGGGGTTTCCAATAATTCGGAGGGTCATTCCAGCCGTTCTTGACGCGAAAACTCGACATATTCAAAATTTGACATTTTCAAAATTTCAAAGTCAAAATTTCATTTTCTATCAGACTAAAATTTTTGATCCTGACTTTTCGATGTTGCTTTCTTTCTAACATATTCTCGAGGTTGTATTTCGCGCGATATTTTGAATAGCATAAGGGGTTTTTAAATGCGATGAATTGCGAGGAACTGCGTTTCACCACATGAAAAATGTACTGATATTTATTTAATATATAGCAATCCCCATAGAGTTTGTTGCCAATGTAATTGTCGTGAAAGACTATGCAAGATTTTTCAGATTTTCGAAAATGATGATACCGACTCAGTTTTAACTTTTCAGCGAATTTAACGTGGTTAAGTGAGTAATCAATTTTATATTCTTCATACTGTTAAAATAGTTCTGCCTCATTTTCGCTAGAATTTTCGAACGCTCCTGGTAGTATAAAATGGCAATTGGATCTCCAAAACAACGACTTCCCGTGAAAACGATGACTATTAGTTATATTGTGACGTATTCAGGTCACGCGAACTGTAGTCGGCGTAAACAAAAAGTCGTAAACATGTTTACGACTATCTGCTACCAACACATCGATTGTTCTCGTGTGCGCAAGCATAAACACGTCACGCGCATCAAGTACAACAGATCCCGGTGCAAGCGACTCGACGCCTACACGCGAGAACAATCTATATGGAAGGTTCTGGGATGGTTGGTAGTGGTATATAAGCGACTACGGCGAACGACGAGACAAGCAGTTGTGAATGAAAAACGCGATAGTACGCGACAGTGCGCGCCAGAAAAATTCGAAATAAGAAAAGTGAGAAAAGTGTTAAATAAGTGAATTAGTGTTTAATTACGTTGAATAAGGGCTAATTAATTAATTTAATTCATTAAAGTGATTAGTGATTTTACTAAATTAATTGTAAAGTGTAGTAGAAACTTAATAAAATTTTAAAAATTAATTTTAAAATAGTTCGCGAGTGTTTTATTTCACTATTAGCAATATTTGCGAATAGCAAACAGGTCGCGCACCTGCTCAACGCGCAACAATATAATAAATTCTAAAATTTTAAAAGTTTCTTCAACCTTTAACGGAATACCTTTGCGGGCAACTTGTTTTGCTGTCGACGCCGCGTCTCGGCTTTATAAAACCATTTTCAGCTCATTCTGAAGTCCTTGACAATAAAAGCCAGGACTAGCGGACCTTGGTCTGCGGTAACAAAAGAACGAATTTCAACTTGTTAATTCTTTGACGCTCAAGCATCAGCACGAAATCAAAGTTCAAATATTTTCTCACGAGAGTGGTTCCATGTTTTTCATACTCAATTGCAAATGGTCCTGTATGCTGGTAAAGGGTGGTTGGTTTCGTAGAATCAGTGCGATTGAGAACTTTTGATCCATTCTTGTCTGGGAGCATTTCAGCGCTCACTGCAACCAGGGATTCACACTAAATTGGTCTCTAATTGATCTTAGAGTCGGATTTATGTGTGTTGGTCTTTCATCTGGGATTTGCCGGAGTTTCATGGTTTTATAAGTGTTTTCGACTATTAGAACGAAGAGTTTGAGTCCTCGGGCTTTAGTCTCGAGTCTGAGTTTCTTGTTTTTTTCAATGTTCTAATATACAAAGGAATTGAATCGATCCATCTCAGGGCCTTACTCCGCAATATCTGGCGTGCTTACTTGATCGAATTTCATGTCTGACAGAACTGTAAATGAGAATTTAGTTAGTCAGGTTAAGGCCATTGAATTATATGATGGGCTACAAGGAAGCAAGGACTTTTAAGCAGGGCTGTCGTTTTTGTCGTATGTGTTCGTTCCATTTCAGACGGTGATCAAATGTAAATCCTTGGTATTCTGCAGTTTGGTCTCCGTGTGTACCGCTCTTCGTCTTTGATAAATAATGTCTGGGTTTTGTAGTTGTTGAGTTTTATTTTGCATTTGCGTAAGTATTCTAGAAGAGTTTCGATGGAACTTTTCAGTTTTGAAGTAACTACTTCTGCATGTTGGACTATATATGAAATACATGTGTCATCAACGTAAAGGGATCTGAATGCGTTGTTTGGCAGGCTAGGTAAAATTGCGGCGTATAAACTGTCTGGGATAGGTGAAATAAGTGATTTTTGTGGGACTCCAGCTTTGATTGGTCACATGTGAGAGAGATTGTTGTCTATTCTGACTTGGAAGATTCTGCCTAGGCGAAATTAATATACTATTTGTGAGATTGAAAGCGATATATGGAGGTAATGCATTTTTTAGATTAGACCTGCATGACAGACTTTGTCGAAAGCTTTCGTTGTGTCAAATAGAACTGAGACCGTGAGTTAACTAAGATTCAATCCATTTCGTATAGGTTGGTTCTTCCTAGTGAGTTCAGTGGAATGAGCTGTTCGAAATCCATTTTGATCATCGGGAATTTTATGTTTCTCTTTCATGATGACCTATATAACATTGGTTTTTCAGTGTTTTTTGTTAAGAAAGAGAGAGTAATTACAAGCTTTGGATGCAAGGTGAGGTCTTTGCCTTGTCTTTTTGGGATGAAAATTATCGTAGCCCATTTCCATGCCTTAGGGTATTTTCGTTGGCGGAAAATTGTGTTTATTGGATTTGGTATTGCCTTTTCTATATTGTCTGGAATTTACAGAGCATGTTGGTTATAAAGTCTGAAGCATGTGTTTATTTTTTGTTTAGACTCAATATAATGTCCTTTGTCCCGTTGGGGTCTCGTGGGGGCCCCGTGAGGGTTCTGTTGTCTCGAGAAAACTTTCGTTTACTTTGGTCAGGATAGCCTTGTCCTGTTTGATAGTGGTGGTCAATTCTTCAATCATTTTGTCTACATCATTTGTTGTTTTTAACTCTTGCGACCCTCTTGAGTGGAAAGAGCGTCGAGGTCTTCCGCTAATTTACAGCTGTGTGGGAAATTGTACAAAGAAATCACAGAGAACTCAAAAAGAACTCGTTTGCCCTTTGATGGGTGTGACTTCTGTTCTTTTAAATTCTCGTATTATGATCTGCTGATTATTCTCATTTCTCTTTGTGAGAAAAGCTGTTCCGGCCTGTGTACCGGACAATCTATACAATAGATATCAATATTTGTATGCGAAGCATAGTGAGGGAAGTTGAGACGAGTTCCGGGCATCAAGAAGTTTTCCTTGAGAAGAATAATGCCAATTTTGTAACCTTAAAGGAATGCTTTAAATATACGGTCTTATAGAACACGTAAGTATAGAGATGTGATTCATCAGATCCATTATTTTTTATTTATATGGACGTAAGTGTTAATGCTTTGGGCCGCAAACATGACCTGGAACATCTTTGCCATTATATTTCTAATCAACAGTTGAAACTGAGATAGCATATATGTGAATAATTGTCCCATGTTTGGGGCTGTGAACGTGGAGGGTGTGGTTTATTTGTGGAAAAGTTAATGATCGGAGTAAATACTCTAGTTTCTGTGTTGTGTTGTTTGGGCATTTGTGGAAATGTTTTCTTGATTATATTTTTGATTTTTGGCACAACCTTTTTTGGGTTGCCGAATCAGCTCACCTTTGCAATTGATTCATTTTGAAACTTGTCCCTGGGTTTTTTTCCAGTCTTTATGATGTTGGAATGTTGGAATTTATTATGTTGGAATTGCCAGACCATTTCATGGTTTGAGCGCCTCAACCTTACAGATGAAATGGAAGACTGAAGTTATCTTAGAGACGTTAGTCTCCTCTTTTGAGGGAAGAACTTTGACAAGTTTAGATGGGCGTGACTGTTATTTGATGAAGAAGATTTCAATGGGGTGAAACCCTTGAGCCTAAAGGTCTTCCTTGATTTCGTCACAGCTGAGGACATGAAGTCCTCGCAGAACAGGATTCAGTTTTGTCTCTTCAGGAAGGTTACTCGAGTGATATTGGGTCTTCATTTCAGTCAGTAGATCAGTATGTTTCCGTGGTCGTTCAGAGTTTGTGATTTTTCGCCGAAACAAAGCTAATCTTGCGTTGTCTTCGTGTTTTTCTGTCCAGTCCATTTCTTCATTCTTGCTCATTTCTTCGGTTCTCAAAAGATAATTGGCACAATCCTGTTATTATCGGCTTCACCTTGTCTTTGCCTTGCTGTGTTATTTGTAATGAGTGGCTTTGAAGGGTAATTAAAATTGGATGGTTTTGCAGCAATTTCTATTTTCCTCAGCCTCCGATTCTTAGGCTTCCTCCCCTTCACTGTCCTTTCGGTTTTTCCTTCTTTCTTCAAGAATTTCTTCGTAAGGGTTTCGCATTTGTAATAAAGTGCTCCGCAGCTGCTCTCTCGTATGCTGCAATTTTTTTAGAACCTAGTCTAGCTAGTTCTTTTTATGTTCTACCTGGTTAGCCGGTGTTTGTAGTATTTCAAGACGTTTGTCACTTCGTGTCCAGGTCCCATCATTCCTCCCATATTTTGGAAAATCGCTCATGATTCTTAGTAAAAAATAATTATACCCAGCTCTTATCTTATACCAGGAAGCAAAACGTCTAATTTTCCGTTCCTGGTGAAACACATACCACACCAAGGAAAGAAATTGAATATCCGGAATACCCAGAATATCCTTTCCTCGTTCTATTCGGATCACTTGTCTTTTTCGTCTGTTGTCCTAACTTATCAAAATTTTTCAGAGGTATTCACTGCATATGCCTGATCGTATTCACCTCACCGCCCTTAGTCCTTGCTTCCTTTTGGTCGACATTGTTCAAATGTCATCATTGACTAGGGTTGTATTTCGGTGGTGAGGATGTGAGTCGTTATATGTGCGTGCTTTTGTGAATCTTGAGTCGTTAGTTTTGTTTCATTTTTTTAGTAGTGGGTGCTTGTTGCTTGTTTTGCGTCGGTATGAGACATTCTTTTTAATACATTTGTGGTTTTTGCGGCAGTCTCCATAGTTAATTGGACGCTCTTCTCCACCTGTTTTGCTTTGTGCCTGTTTTGTATTCTTTTTCCATTGTGAGATGTCTTGTAGTCCATTGCAGTTCACAAAGCAAACCTGTGCGTCATATTGTTTGGTCGTTGTCCCAGGTAACTAGAAAGGACCAGATTTTACAGACTAGATGGCATTTTACCTGAAAGTTTCTTCTTTTCAAATGAAATAGCTTTCAATAGTCTGGATGGTCTCATCTAGTTTTTCATGTGAAACGCTGTTTTTGATTAACCTCTTTAAAGGTTCTATCGTTGAACCAAATAAAAACGGTCAGTGAATATGATAAATATTCAAATTTTGTCAAAGATATGACTGTAGAGAAAAACATCATCGATCAAATTTTAGGATCTGAGTAAGATGCCATTTGTATTGTTCGCAATAAGAAGCTTAAAAACATATTCTGAAAGGAGACAAAAAGTCTTGTCTTTAACGTTCAAGTCTCACTTCTCCAATTTCTAGGCTTCAGTTTCACCACTAGTAACGATATTTACAGGTCAGTTCCTGACGTCTCCGTAACTCATTTTGTGTTCCTTCCGATTCAACATGAAGTGGACCTCAAATACGTTAAGATCAATATTGTAAAGTGCACTGCAACATCCTTATTGTAACAATTATTCTTTTTAATTTCATATACCCAAAGAAATGTTTTCATAACTTTCCAACACTGAAACGAGAATCCTTCAATATTTACATATCAGCAGCTACAATATACATAAGTTAGTGAACCAAGAAGCTGGTGCATTCAGGTAATTTTGCATTCCGAATAAAGTCGTCAATCTATTGGTTAAGGTCCTGTGCAGGCGATGTATGAAATTAGCATTCGACACACATTCCTGTCTTGTAAAATAGCAAGCAGAATAAAATTCATTTCTTATTAAAATATTCATCCCAGAATACTTCACTCGAGACATGTAGAGTACCTGCGCAACATAGGAGTATGTCTTCACTCTCATAATAAAGCCATTGTGGCCGACCTGCAAGACTAAAAACGCTTTCATCCTATTCATAAATAGACTATCGTCATTTTCATGCACATGTATTCACACCAGCGCAGCAATACTACTTTACACGTAGTTTATAACACTATAATCATTTTATGTATGCCATACACAATGAGTTTTGCCAACAAATTCACACCCATATGAAAGGTTGGCATTCTTTTTGCAGTCTTCACTTTCTGTATCCTTTCGAAGTTCTCGTTGGTGCTGACTCACAAAATAAGTTAATGAAATGTTTTGTTAAGTCCGAAGAAATGCTTTCAAACGGTAGTAATACACATAACTAGATATGTATGGAATGGTGTAGCATAGTCCTTTGAAGCTATGATAATAGGCGTCCTAGTTGCATTTGAAACTTTACAGCTAAGCCAAAAGTAGGATAAATTAAATTATAGGTCGTTGCTGTAACTGAGTACCATAAGGGAGATTAGAGAGAAGAGGAGATGCAAGGTGTGTCTTCTGTTCTTCAGGTCAATCTGGGATGACTCAGTCCAAAGGCGTGGCAGGATTCTGATGGACAGTAGAAAATAGAATTAACTTGCGGAATGCATATAATGTGAAAAGTTTCCATAAAAATGGTGTACCCATTTTATCTTCTCCATGGAATATTTTGCTTTTCTAGCATGAACGATCCTTTATTTTCGAGAAAGGTGGAACTACTGCGAGGTGAAAACACGTTAAAAGTGTTTGTTAATTGTTGATCTTAAGCTGCGTATCGATGATAAAAACAATTTGGACGCCTGGAGGTCGCGTTTCAAGATTCTGAAAAATAAAACAAACAAACATTGTTTTAGCTTCAAGCGAATATCCTGGAGTTGAAAGCTTATTCTGCTCAACAAACAACGACGTTTGAATTTGAAGCAGTTCCTTCTAAATTAAATACCTCGCCCCAGGGCCATTCAGCACGTGTACAGGAAGTTTGGCATTTTGTAGAGAATTTTGATTGCCAGGGATGAAAATCGTAAACGTTCTACGTCTCTCATCATAGATCACAACAAACGTCCACTTTCCGCCAAATCAACGAAGCAGGATAATTTATTTAAACGCGCGCACAATTCCCATTCCGAAATGGTAACACCATTTTGCTGTTCGCCTCTATCTTTCGTCCTGCAGATGGACGCAATGGAGGCAAGTAAAACAAATATCTATCAACTGGAATCTGATTAAAATTAATGGTAGAGATGTCGACTGTGAAAATTATCACAAAATGGAAAACTGACGTTCGCTATGTGTGTGTGTAGCATGCCTTAGAAATGTCAAAGGATGTTTCTATCGGGTAAAATAAGATAAATGCATGAAAAGCACAAAAATATGTGAAGTGGATCTCTTTATTCGATAATGCTTATTCAACAAGGACAAGCGTTTGACGTCAAATGGCCTCGATTATTTGTTTCGTTTGTCTATTACATATACGTGTATTTATCTATGTTTTGCTGAAGATGTGCTTCACGTGTAACAGCAAATAAAAGCAAACGAGGAAAATATCTTTTTTTTTATACTTTATCCTTTATTGAACAAATACAACGACAATTTTGTGGCTCTACGAAGGATATGTAATAATGTTATTATATAAAGCATGAATATTAGTAGGGTGATAGAGTTTTTAACAGTTAAATCTCCTGCCTGCGTTCCCTTTTGTAGGTGATTTAGATAAAATCAATAAGTATAAAGATTTCAAGCTCAAATTTTCGTAGAAAGAGAAACAATTAGCCCATTTCCATATCAAAGTCAAGCTTTACGTTGATTAATAAAAAGAATGGCTTTTTAATTTCATTTCTACCCTTTCATACGTTCAGGAGGACATAAGAAATTGTGCTGTACTCTCTCGCAGTATCGCATAGATAGCAGTATCAAAAATCTTCTCAGCATCAAACATCAAAATTATTATTTCATTTTTGCCCTACTTGTATGGTCCTTGAATCAAAGACGTTTTCTGTCCTTGGTCAAAAGTATGGATTTAATTTTTTGTCTGGTCCAGAGTTCCGCGACGCCATCAGTTGGCAGGCGTGAACCACATAATCTTCCATTCCTTTAGCAGCTGCGACGAATTCTATTACCATTATTTTTAAAGAAGTAATCGAGACTTGTTTGCCAATTATGTCCCGAAATTCACAAGAAAGCCCCCTGGTTTGGTTATTTGTATCGTTCATGTTTCAAGGTCCACATGTCTGATATTCCTTTCATGGGTTGACATTTTACTTCCCATCTGGTGGTTTTTTCGGGGTCAGGTTTATTCCTACGGTCACGGTCTTTTGCTGGGCGATATAGTTTCCTTTTCGGTTTTCACACAGTAAATGTTAATCTTTCCTTTTTGTAACACCCTGAAGCCCAGCCAACTGAAATAAAGCATTTGTAGCCACTTCTTGACTAGTAATCGATCCAGCTATAGAGGGCTAAAGCCCATTATATTCCCATTTGCGCAAGGAGCGTTTTGAGTTTGTCACCTATCGTAGTAGTGTTGAAGACCACCGGCTAGCCACTCGTTTTTTACGCTTTGTAATTGACGTTCTTATGGACGTTCACCCCTTATAATTTTCTCAATTTCACTGGTGGTTGGTGTTTCGATGTCTTCTTCATTCTGCTTATGGATACTTTATCGACCGGGTCGGTTGCCTGCGGATATGTGGCCCACTACCACCTGACAGTTGAAGTAAATGTTCTTTATTAGCCCTTATCGACGCAATAGCGTCAGTACATATAGAGATAGCACTCTTGGGTGGCTTCTCTCAGACAGAGATAGAATAAGCACAAACAGGTTGGTATTTGTATAGACAGAGTCCTTTTCTCAATGTATTCCTATTTTACGGGAAAATGACCAAAAAGTACGGTCAAAATAAATTTTAATTTGATTGCATACCGTTAGATCAGTAGTTTTTCAAAATGTTAGCACACTTATCCTTTGGCATGGCTTCTCATAAGCTCTTGAGACTTAAACCTAGGACAGAAGACATCGTTTCAACTAGTTTTCAACGCGATAACAACGCCAACGTTTAAAAAATATAGAGAGCTCCTCTCATGTTGACGTTATTATGTCATCGAGAACTAGTTCAAATGGGTTTGCCAGTCTCATCGATTATGGCGGGAGATAGTGGATTTGTGTCGCATACTTCGATTGCGAAATCCGATGTTCCTTTCGTTTCGGTACCTCGCAATGAAATCAGAGCATTCGTTTGAATTAATGAGTTGGTCTTAATCTCCACCGCTTGAATCAGATCCACGTGACCAATGTCTACTGATATCGAGCCTGACAGTTATCGAGGTGAGATATGCCCCTGGTGCTAATGGTCATTCTGCATCACTCTTATTTGTAAACTGTTTGGTTGGTATTTAACCCATTCTCGACGCATGCTCTTATAACATTCATCTATCACAACTCCTAGACATTCCGTTGGGTTTCTATTTACATATTCAGTTCCATATCCCTATTCCTAGCTTTCATGTTAGGCTTCATTTCCCTATATCGGTTCAGTATTTTTTAGGAGGTAAAGGACTTAAAGTTGGCAACACTTTTTAATGCTACGATGTGATAACTATAATACGTTTCACAGTTAGTTTACTTTGCCGTTTTATCATAAATAGGTTGACGAATGAGTAACAATTGCGAATTTTGTATGTTTGTTGCCAAAATGAACAGTTCTGTTCGACGAACTCATCGCACAATCCGTCAATTTAGTTACCGACATAACCATCCATCAGAACAACTCATTTGATTAACCATTGATCGTTGAACCTCACGTTTACTCTTACTGATAATACGCCTCTATTTATTCGTCGTGAAGTGCGTAATAACGGAATCGTTGCAGTTGAAGAGCGTGGTATCGATGAAGAACCATGAGAGTTTATTCGACATTACGGAAGATTCTATGGAAGGATCTTTGTTTGCGGGACTACAAAATCCAACTCGTGTGTGGGCCCAAACAAATTGCTGCACATCCCGAACTTCATCCGGTAGTTTTGTTTCGCAATGAGGCTCATTTCTGATTGAATAGCTACGTCAATGAACAGAGCTGATGCACTTGGAGTGATGAGCAATCACAGGTGGTTGTCCAAATACCGTTACGTCCAGAGAATGTCACTTTTTGTTGTTCTTTATGGGACGATGCAATCATTGGTTCAGATATCTTAAAAATGCTGCTGGAAAAACATTGCAGTCAATCGTGCCAGCTATTGGGCTATGATCAATGACCTTCCCGTTTCAGAAGTGACTAACCGAAAAGCAGAAGACCTCTGGTTTCAACAGAATGACTCGACATGCCATACGGATCGTGCAACCATCGATTTATTGAAAAGAGCATATGGCGAGCGAATAATTTTTCGTTTTGGACCTGTAAACTGGCCTGCAAGATCATGTGATTTAAGATTGCTAGAGTATTTCTTGTAGGGATACTTCAAATCACTCGTCTATGACGACAAACTCGAGACGCTTGATAATTTGGAAGAGAACATTTTATATATAATTTTCAATATCATTGTCATTTTACTTTCATTATCAATATAAAGAATAGGGTTTGGTGTGTGGTTCTAGTCAGAGGGACACGTGACACAAATTTCCGGTCAACTCACTGTGTATGCTCCTCGAATGGCGGCCATGTTTTTTTTTAGTCAAAATTGTCAGGCAATCAAGGAACTTTTGAACAGTAAGTGTAGCGTCTAGAAGCGCTTCGACGTCATCCATAAAGCTCCGCATAAGCTCTCGTTGGCCGTAAAAAATCCAGTCAGTTTGTGAATATCACTCAACATTTTTCGAGCTTTTGTACAGAGGTTCCATGTTCTCGGTAATTTTATGTTCATTTTTCGGGACTACCTTAATCTGTTCCTTTAATTTGGCCAGATGAACCAAAATCCTCTCAGCTCTTGAGCACAAGATCTAAATTCTTGGTTATTTATTCTCCACAGTTCGGGATAATCTTTGGGACATATGGTTGTATTATGCTGCTGATAGGAAATTAGAAGAGGGTCCTGTCTCACCACCTGGTGTCACTTTCAGGTTAAATTTACAGTTTGGCTCCTAGAACATCATTTCTGAACATCTTTTAGGTCAAGAAATGATTAGTCTTGGTGGGTTACGCTAAAACCGTACTAGCGGTTATCACTACCAGATCAATCAATTCTCCCTTACTCAATCTTTTCTACATCATGGCGAAGGTTGAGCAAATATGATCATGCAGACTCCCTGCTCTCTGATTACAAAGAAGGAGATTGGATGGCTAGCATACGGGTATAATCTATCGTCAACCACGCCTTGGTGTGAGATCGCTTTTAGGAAGCATCATGGCAGTCCCAACCCTGTATAAAGTGGGAGGTGAGGGGAAGAGCTTGTTGTTGCTGATCAGGTCAAAATGAAGCCAACTAAGGTAACCGAAAGGTGGATTTTAAGCCGGGTTACAATGTTGTATAGTCGTGTAGTCATTTGGTCCGCTTTGGAAAGAAAGCACGTTGAACCGATTAAAGACGAACTGAAGAAATAATGTATGTTGTATGATGTTTTGAAATAATGATGAACCAATCAAATGAAGAATGTAGATACGAAGAGTTGGAGATTGAAGTTATGGAGATTGCAGTTGGGAAGAGTGGGCTGAAGTGGGTATCGATCAAGTCGCCATTAAGGGTATTAAAACGTTGAGAACTGGGAGCGTACCGAGTGAAAATGGAAGAGAGCCCTATGAATCGATGCTGGCTGAGGACTAGACCGGACAAGAAGTGAGACGAGAGCTAATTAAAAGACGGACTGGATATAAACTGATGTGCAGATAGTTAACTAGACGTACTTAATGTAACTGACTGAATTTTATATTGCATGGGTACTAAGTAGTGTCATATGTACTTAGCAAGTCAAAAAGCTCTCACTGCAACATCAACTTTATAGATCAGGGAGATACGAGACTAGTACGCTTGACTGGAGTGGAGAAAGGAATGTCGTAATAAAATGTGCGTAATGAAATTCATGTTGTAAAGGTTGTTGTTGACCCTACAGACTCGTGCTATAGGACACTGTGTGACGCAGGGTAGCTGATAAGTCTAAGTAACGGCTTAGTTCTTTCGGTTTTTTGAGGGTGCCGTCCCCATGTACTCGAGGTTTTAAGGGAGAGCAATCAGTCCCGTGTTGTGAAACGAAAACCGAGTGTTTTTCTCGGACTGTAGAAAAGCGCA
Organism: Stratiomys singularior; assembly: GCA_954870665.1. Classification (NCBI taxonomy): domain Eukaryota; kingdom Metazoa; phylum Arthropoda; class Insecta; order Diptera; family Stratiomyidae; genus Stratiomys; species Stratiomys singularior. Next base: position 127,956,131 of record OX940878.1, on the reverse strand, counting down.
ACCTTGACCTAAGTGCAACCGGAGGTTTATATTAAGCCTTCCCTGGCTTAAACGGGGTGGGTTGTGGTTGCCAAGGCTTGAAAGTATGTTCAACACAAACAAGTGGTGTTCAGGAATCCAAATAGCTTAACAAAGCTAGGACCCACGACTAAAACTTGTTTCAGATCATGTACATCATGTGAAATAATGTCAATTTGTTGACATATGACTTCTACCCCGACCGAGGAATTTGGCTTTAAGGCTGGGTTTTCACGTTAAACACTTCGACTTCATGCGGCGCTCATGAAAATTGACTTTGACTCAACACAGAACAGTAAGTTTTTCAACTACCTGGGAGTGATCCTGAACACTCCGGACGGTCCCAGGTCACTCGAAACTCTGAACAAGCTGTACTACGTGGAAAAATCCAGAAGGGTTCCGATAGAGTTGCGAGTCACTAACTTTGTTAATGAAAAACTCTGCTGGTCCTCAAGAAGCAAAGCAATATTGAGCAGTGGCAATGATGAATTCCATACTTTTGTGTGGTAGATCTGGAGCAATGCCATGAAAGTCCAGAAGTTTTAATAAACATTGGAAATGTTTCAATGACGAGTACCAACGCCAATGAGCTGTGGATATTACATTTTCTTTGAAATTGCATTTGCTGTGCTAATAAGAGTGCCTTCAATAGATAATTTTTGGTTTGAGTGTATATGCAAGCCTGCAAGTAATTGCTACACTACTCAGTAGTAGTAGCAAAATGAAATTTAATTTAACACAGGATACTGTTCCGCTGGCAGGACTCATCATACTTCTTGGGAGAAGGGTCAGCTGAAAACGTGAGGAGTAAATTACATTGTCAGTGTTAACTGGGCTCGGATATGTCTATGAACATCTTCCCAGAAAGCAGAGGGGGGACAAGATTCTTCTTCGCTAAGGTGATCATAGTGAAAGGATTGCACGCTTGCTTCTTAAGTTGCTCTCGTTAATTGGGACGTCTTGAAATCTTAATGCCCTGAAAAAGAAACTTGTATTAAATACCGCAAGTTGGATTCGTGATTCTCCAGGCAAAATGAGAGCGTTCTACCAATGGGACCAATTTGATTTGGAGGGTGGTGCTTGGATGTAGTTTGATCGAGGTGATGCAGAAGGCTGTAACAGGATTTATTCTGAAGTAATGTGGTTGCACACAAGATCACAAGACGGGGCTCAGTCCTAATCCGGTGAGGGGGATTACGACTAGACGTTAGCAGGTGGTATAACTCGTTACGGACGCTTCATAATGTCGTCCTACAGGAATTAAGGGGTACGTCAGCTCTGTGTTTCAGTCCTAATGAGTGATTTTACCTTGGCTAAATCAAGCGTTTGTTGATTCGACTTGGAAAATTGAAGAAATCGTGTTCTGGCCTTTAATCCTTGCTCATATATATAATAGTGTTGATCAATTTCGTTCATCCCCACCTCTTGTCAACAATGCCAAGATTATTCTTACGTTACTTTTGTTTTTATTTTTTACTAATGTTTGATAAAATAAATTGGTCCTTTCTCTAACTAGCCCAATGGATCCAAGGCACATCTGTCATTGCCTAGAAAACTCCGTCGAATTCTTCTTGAGTCATATCCTTTCTAGCTGAATTTTTAACAGTCTCTCCGGCGATTTTCTTTTCTTTTGTGTTGGAAGAAAGATGTTAGTTCCTTCTGTTTTCAGATATTTATTAAGTTTTATTTTATTTATTTTAATTCTATAATTTTTTTAAAATTTATTTTATATTATAAATTTTATAAAGGTTTTTGGTGTTCAATGACGTATAAACATGTAATCAGCATGGTCTTCAATCAAAGGAAATCAACAATTCATGAATTCAGACATTCCAAAATATATTTGAAAATAGTTCTCGTTTTTAAATTGAAGTTTCGTAATTGAAGTAATTGAAGATTTATCATTTCATTTCATTTTTTTTCAATTCTAATGAATCATATCACACCCGTGAATAATATCACACCATCACACCCAATAGGTTTAAGTTTATTTTATTGTTCACATTTTCCATAGCAAACAAAAATTCACAAAGAAAAAAAACTATAACAAACAGCGAAAAGGTCCACAAAAACGATTTCAAATTGACGGGTGAATTGGAAAAATACATTTTCAATTCCATTAAATTTGTGAAGGCTGATTGTCAACAAATAATATAAAACAAAAATACGATAAAAAAAACCGTTTTCATCTAAAAATCACACGCGATAAATAATCGTTTTCCATTGTTATTTACAATAGTGGGATGAGCGATAAGTACGTAGATAAATAAATTCCACAGTGCAGATGCGTTGGTATTAGTAAACACAACCAAATCCTTTGTTTTGCTATGACTGCACAGCCCACACCATATACCACTGGGTAAAAACACAACAAACATTCCAGGCGGAGGATAATAAACAGGAATCCACTTATGCATTGAAATAACACAATTAGTTATATGCCTTGATGAAATTTACTTTGAATAGGTGGCGTTGGGAGTGCAAATTTAAGTTACATATGTCCTTGCTGGCTCAGCATTTAAATGCATAGTAAAAAGTTAAAGCTAATTTAAAGGAAAATATTTTATCAAAGTTAATTGCTTGTGAGAAATGAATTTCGCGTGTAGTGCGGGACAATTGAGTATTGTACTTATTATTGCTATTTGATAACATACTGACGGAACATGTGGTAACATCGTGCACATGATGTTCACGATGCTTATATGTATTGCACACGAGTCCTTTGGGAGGTTTTGTTTCAAGTTGTATTTTATATATTTTTGTTAAATAGAATTTCATTCGAAGTGTATATGCTCGTTCTCGTAAAATTTTATCCTGAGCGTAAACTGTTATGGGGGTAATTTAATGATGCTTCGAAGGTTAAATGTGTCGCACTGATTGCAGATAATATTCCTTAATGATATTGTGTGCATGTTTTTAGTACGCTCATGCAGATAAAATCGAGATATCGTGGGTAGATATTTGGTTGCAGGACTTCTTCATGTTAACATACAATGATTGACCTAATTTTGTGTGATCTTGTTTCGCAAATATCTTAATTTAGTTACGATAACCTCTGGAAGGAATTTAACTCTGCTTGAAACGACGAAATTGAATTGACTGCGAATTTCTTTAGCCTCAATATAACAAAACGAGGATAAACTCGTTTCTGAGGAAGAACAGTTGGGGATTGATATGTTTCCTACATGGTATTACTAGCACGAAACGGAAGAGAAATTAATATATTTTTGCCCGACAACAGCGTAGCAACATAAAGCGCTAACACTCTCGTGCGACTTGGTTCAGACAGAGATAGAAAGAGCATGACTAGATTTATATTTATATTGAGATTTTACACAAAAGATTTAATGATTTAATTTTATGCAAGTATGGGAGCACATTCCTCCAAAGATATTTCCAAAAATTCCTCAAAGATGTTTCCACTTATTTTGGCGGAATAAAGTTGGATTGGGAATTCGCTCAAAGTCCGTGTGCTGTAAGAATATATGAATGAATTGTACGAATTTTTATGAATATTTGTGATACACATACATTCGGCGTCTAGTTTTACGTTCACACCTCATTATTGCACGTTGTCAGGATTTTGTTTGATTCCTGGAAACCATATTCCAATAACATAATTCCACTGCATTGATACAATCACTTGATTTATTAGTCGGATTATTGCAACAATATTGATTTGCTTTTGTAGTCAATACGGTGATTTTGAACTGCATCAACGAACGCATACATTATAAATTAGTATAAAGTAGTAAATAAACAAATGAAGCGAATATTTTGCGATATCAATAGTCCTTAATTTAAAATAAAACAATTTTTTTCGAACAGTATCTTGTGCAATACATTGAGCTCAGTAGCACTTATAAGATTGTTCGATAATATTTTTACATTTCTATGTTCCGCATTGAATATCCTTTTTTTAAGGTTTGAAAATTAAACAGTTCTTACTGACGATATTCATTTGAACTCCTACTAAAGAGCTATTCAACAAGTGTTTTGCACTTCTTATATTGATTTCCAGATTTCTCGATTTCGGTTCGGAGGTAGTTTTATGTGAGAAACAAGATTCACGACTGAACCAAGTGATACGTGATACAGATCACTCAGAATTCAAGAAGGCCGAACACTTACTCTCCAATAGCAGGCTAAGCGACATTGGTCACATTTGGATCATGTGAGTTCATCGCATTTAATAAAGTAGCCTGGCTTCATATGCAGGATCGTAGACGGAATTCATAACAAATAACTTTACTCAAAGTCATATCAAATCAAGGAAATGCGGAACCTTTATGGGTCTCTGGAAGCTAAAGAGCTGGACCTAAAGGAATATCATAAACCTTTATGATATTAAGAAGCTGAAGAGCTGGACTTGAAGCCTAGAATTACAACTAGAATATGCATAATCAGATTTCCCCTAGCAGCCTTACAAGGTAATAGAATTGAAAAGAGACGAATAATTCTAAGAATGGTATACTAAATCAAACCCTTTGGTGCCAAATGAGTACAAAAAATGAGTACAAAACACCTACTTCAATGTGTAAGAAAATTAGTCGCAACTGTTTCGAGCGACAATCCTTTGGGTAAACAACTTAACGAAAAGGCATAATCCTAACATTTGACACCAGCTGAACTTGCAGCAAGACCAAGGAAATTACAATATATTTCCTTATAGAGTGTTCTAGTTTGACCAGCATACGCCTCATTTACATAGAAAACTTTTGTAACACTTAGAAAGAGACTCCTGATTTAACGGTATTTGACCAAAATAAGTGGAGTTATCTTCTCATAGTTAAATTTCATTTCTTTTTTGCTTAAAAAAAGATTGTCTCTCTTAAATGTTTGCTGCTTAAAATCGCATTACAAATGAACAAGCTTAGCTTTATGTTGTCTATCTCTGTCTAAAAGAAGTGGCTCGTGAGTATTAGAGCTAGATATCACTAAACTGTGGTTAAGGCATACTAACCCAACAAAATTCAATCACTTGAGCATCAGAGCGGTACAGACCTCTCTAGATTTTGTAGGAAGGAACAATACATCATCTCTAAGCATTATGAATACATGCGAGGACCAACGAGCCAATGCTGGAATACGCTCAACCCCCTGAAGTGGACGCTAGAGTGAACAAAAAAAAAATAGAGACTTTGTTTTCCTCACTGGGGATTGTGGGATGTATATTTGCAAAAAAAAATAATAAATATATAATTAATAATGAATAAATAATAATAATCGGGCAACCGATAGGTCGCACCTGCAGCAAAAGAAAGGAACAAGGTTATAGAGACAGGATTATTTGAAAATACAATGGCCGCATAATGGCGGCCGAAGAAAGTTACTTTTAACCGACTAGCTCAGCGCGCGGGCGTGGAGGCTGGGACATTATTTAAGCCCTGATCCTACCATGTCACATACACACACACACAGAAAGAGCTTACTCCTTCATATTAGATTAATAAATAAATAATAAGGATCAAAAATCAAAGGATCAAACCAACTGTGAATTGTGCTGCGCTAATTCTCACCATCTGTCAATTGTGCTGCGCTGACTCTGAACACCCCTGCTTCCTCTAACACGAATCTGCACCTCAGCTGGTTTCGGGACTTCACTTTTTCTGCTGCGCTACCTCGAATCGTGCTGCCTTCTATTGGTTGATTCTCCTATTGATTGAGTGTCCCATACCTCACAATTTCTATTCTTTTTATAGCCATATGTACAAAACAACCCGGCGAAGCATATCAATTGAAAATTTTATCGTAAATAACTGCCAAGAAATTTTTTGGTTTTTTATTTGCTACTGGGAATATTTTTTTCTGACATTTTATTTTTACTGAGACTTTTTTTTTATTCATTTTTTGTTTTGTTTGTTACTAATATTATTTAACTAAATATTATTTAATACCTAAATCTAACTATAAATGTTTTTATTTTAATTTTATTCTTACTTCTATTTCATCTCGTATGATTTTGAAGATATGGGTACATATAAAAAACTTAACCAAAAGATTAAATTGTTAGATTCAAAATTAATTGTTATTTTATTTATTTATTCATTTATTTATATATATATAAATTTTGTTTGTTTGTTAAATGTCGGCTACACATCGGAATACGAAACAATCACCAATTCGTTACCAGCTGGAATTCATCCAATATCGTATCCAGGAGTAATCGCATGTGAAGTTCAATAAGATAAAAACAAAAGTACAATAAGATACAAGTACAAAAAGATAATTGATCTTTATATGAGGGATGGAAATAGTTCAAAATAAAATTATCTGTTTCAATAGTTAATAGTTAGTTAAGAATAGTTAAAAAAAACTGTTTTGAGGCATTTGAAACAAAACTGGACCAAAAAACTCTGGAAGCATTCAGAATTGACTTTAAATAGGCATGGCAGGACAATATGGAGTTTCCTTTAGAGGAAACTAACTAAAGGAAAACAGGAAAGGAAATTTATTGGCCGACTATAGGATCAGAAACTACTTAACAATGATCTGATTTAACATAACAATAACATAAAAAAATTGCATAACAATTCAAATTTGAAGAAGATTCAAACAATAAGATTCAAACAAATTCAAACAACAAGACAATTCAAACTAGAAGATCGAGCCTTATTTGCAGAGATTGGCAGTAGTATTGGGCCAAACAAACTATGTAACACTAAAAAATATCCTTGAAAACAAAACAATTGGAATGCGAGTGTAACGAATGCATTGAGTCGATCAAAAACGATAAGGAACTAAGCAAAAAAACGAACACACTGAAGAAAGTATACTTTCTGGATGTTTAAAATTAAAAAGCCATTCAATTATAACCAAGTTGATACAGAAAATATTCTAGTTTTTTGCAGAAATCGATTCAGGATAGATGGGCAAAAATTTAGACTAAGCTGGACCCTGCAACGAACATGTGACATACATTTTGAGAAAGTGACGTCTCGAGGTTGACATTAAACTAATGGTCACCAATCTACTGCTCCCAAATCAAAGACTTTCTGAAAACGATTATCCAGTAATTTGAATCAGGGAAAATTCACAGTGAGCCACCGTAAATCTTTGAAAAAAATGAGAACAATGAAGTTGACGTACAGATTAGCATATTTGACTTTATGCAGTATTTTCTGAAATTCTGCTGAAGCAAACCTTCTACCCTTTGAAATGGTGATTAAAATACAGTCAGACAGAGCTATAATGGAAACACAAAGTCAAACTCTCTTAGCTTTTCTAACTAGAGACGTATCCAGCTTTAGTTAAAGTTTTAATATAGCTTAAATGGGGGTTATACCCTTTTCGGCAAACAAGAATTGCATTGAGCAACTAACATAATTTTGACAAGATTTTTAAATGCTTTCTATTAGGTGTATAAATATGAAATGTGGATTTTACTAACAGATGGCATAACCATTACATATGGTTTGTGTCGGGGATAACTAATATGGCATTTTGGAGGGTAAACATCTGTCTACAAATTACAGTATGTCATAAGTTTTCATTGAACAAACAACATCGTTTTTTTTCGCTTCAAAAATGTCGAATTACGTGCCAAAAAAAGAGGTTTTGCGGGGAAGTCTAATAACCTTCTTTGATTTGAAGAAAACGGCAGCACAAACATATCGATTATTAGTAGAAGCAAATGGTGAACATGTCCCAAGCCAAGACACTTGTGTTCGATGGTTTAAAAGTTTCGATTTCGATGTCAACAACAAAGACCGTGGAAAAGCAGCAAAAAAATTCAAAGATACAGATTTGCAAGCATTATTGGATGAAGACAACACAAAAACTGAAAAACAGTTGGCAGAAGCGTTGGAAGTTACTCAGGCAGGCATTTTACAACGTTTAAAAGCCATGGGGAAGATCCAAAAAGCTGGAAAATGGGTGACGTATCAATTGAAGGAAAGAGACATCGAAAGGCGATAAACCATTTGTGAAATTTTGCTTGCCAGACAGAAAAGAAAAGGTTTTTTGCATCGGATTGTTACTGGCGATGAAAAGTGGATTTATTTCGACAATCTCAAGCGGAATAAATAATGAATAGACCCAGGCCAGCCATCAACATCACAACCAGTCCGAAATATTCATGGAAAGAAGACTGTGCTGTGTATTTGGTGGGATAGTAAGGGACCTTTGTATTACAAACTGCTGAAACCTGGTGAGACTATTACTGGCCAACGTTACCGACAACAACTGATCAAATTGAACCGCGCACTTAATGAAAAACGACCAGAATTTCACCAAAGACATGATAAGGTCATTTCTCAACATGACAATGCTCGGCCGTATGTTGCAATATCTGCCCAGAACTGCATGGGAAACATTAATTGGGAAGCTCTGCTCCACCCGCCGTATTCACCAGACTTGGCTCCTTCTGACTACTTCTTGTTTCGATCGATGCAGCACGGACTTTCGGAACAGCACTTCCATTCTGACGAAGAAGTTAAAAATTGGCTTGAAGAGTGGTTAGCCTCAAAAAATGAGAAATGGTACTGGGACGGAATCCATCAATTGACGGAAAGATGGGAAAAAGTCGTAGCTAACGATGGCCAATACTTTGAGTATTGAATTCATTCGTTCTGTTATTCAAATAAATGCATATTTCAAGCAGAAAAAAATCCGCATTTCATATTTATACTCCTATGATTTCGAAAGGAATTAATTTGGAACCAATCCTGTTCGCATGACTCTTGATAAGGATGTAAGCTTCAGCTGTAAAATGTTAGAAGAAGGCAGACTAGTATCCTACCTTTGAGCTTATTATTCACAGACGGCTAGTAGAACTTTGAAACATTGTTGTCATGATAAAGTCATATCATTGAGCCACTTGCTTCGATGGAGATTAACTTAATTCATGCCTTAAGATAAACAGTAAAGAGATATATGAAATAAAATAAAAAATAAAAATAAATAAATGAAATAAAAAAGAGGTCACTAAATTTAAACCGATTCTAGATGTTAATATATTTATTGACAAGTAGACTATTTCCTGCAAACTGGAGCCAGCTAACGATTGATTTAATTGCAGAGGTCTTTGCAAACTGACAGTATATATAGAATGAGAGCGCCCTCAGGAAACGCTGATTTGACTCTGTAAACGAAGACAGTTAATCGCTATTCGGATTTCGAAATTCGAGGACGCGGTCAATGGATCGAGACAATTGGAGATGGTTGTTGCATCAAGCGAAGGCCAGAGAGGGGCTATAGTCCTAAGAAGAAGGAGAAGAAGAGAGTGTACTCTCCAACTCACATGAAGATGAAGTACCGTCCTTGGGCCAATTCCACTTCTGGATATAACTAGGACACAAGCAGCTTAAAACGTGTTCTGCAATCGAGGATTCTTTGTTATTCCCACGAAATACACCACAATGCCCTTGACAAGACTTTAGGGTTACAAAGAACATACCATTCATGAACCTTTGTTCCGTATTTCTGAATTGAACGCGGAAGCACCCAAGATATTTGTGCAGACAACTGCGCTGATAGAAGTATTATGTGGTGACCCCGCGTTTGCTATGATTTTCCATGATGACTGGCAATATGCCAGTGTTTGCATTACAATTTTAGCTTCGGATAGAATTTAATAGAAGTATATAGATAGAAAATGAACATTTTGATATGGGGAAAATGCAGCTTGAAGTTCAACTAGGATAATAATGGTCAAATATAATACACCGTTGTTCCTATGTGAAATTTAAAGAGGTTCTTAAGAAACCCCTTGTGAGAAGAGTTCATGAGGGTATGAATGTTTATGTAAATCGTAAATTATTGCTACGAGGAAATTCAGGCAAGAGGGGCTTTCTGCGTTTCTTAGCTAGTTCGTCATGTTGTTGAAATATTTCTTCAGCGTATGTTTGCTCGTGATGAAAGTCTTAAATAAAGTAGAAAACGGTATTGGATTCCTCGAGGAAAATATCTGACATCAGTATTGGCTTGAAACGGAGGATAACATCGACGGAAACTTTCACTGCATTCGTTGGATGCATTAAGCACTTTAAGTCAAATCATAATGTACAAGTCCCCATCAAAAATGGGGAATTTGTTTGAGTCTAGCTAGAGAATAACTTCCTACTACCGGAGTGGTTGGACACGTTAACTCCACCATCATATTTTGCCAACTACGCTCCTATGTATTAGTCAATCTTAAGATGAGTGCTTGCACCAAAGTATCTTTAATTCGGAAGAGTATCTTTGCAAAGTGATAGCAAAGGTTTTTGGCTGCAAGTGATAAGGTTGCAACAAAAGAGAAATCCAGGAACTTCCAAAAGATTTCAGAAATGGCGTGAATGATAAGGATGGTCATATATATTCGGGAAGATCGGAAAAATATTAGTTATAAATAGCAGCTAAGCTGATTCAATCAGAAAAGCCCTTTTAATTACTCCGACTCTTGCTAAGTAAAATATCCTTCTAAAGTAAAAGGACGGTTCCACTGTGTCAGCCGTAAACAACCCGTAAACAGCAGCAATTTCATCAAGTGGAGGAGCATGTCATAGTTTATTGTTTTCGAACAAATTAATTGTGCAGTTAATCAAATAACTTGCAGGAGTCCGAAACCAACGTTTCTAATTAAATTTGTGTCCTGCTACTATGCAATTAGGTGTTTCACAATAGAGCTCTGCAAGAGTTCTGAAAGATACTGAAAGGTTATATTCATCATCAACTGAATAGAATTTGAAAATCAATATCTTTTCAATATGTATGAGTGAGGGAGCGTCATTTGTAAAATTTCATTCACATAGTTTGAGTTCACATTATCCTTGGGATGAAGCCAAAAAATTTACCTTCATACTCCCTCTCTTATATTTGAGACAACTTTTCAAGAAAACGTTTCAATAGATTAGTCAAAGATGTCAAAGATAATTGAACCACTAATTAAGTAAAATTTCGAATGTTGTATCTTATGTAGCGATAAACTTAGTTATTCAGTTCAACAATGTCGAAAATTTACACATTTGATCAGACCACAGCAGACAAAGCGGATATGTTGAATGAAATGGAAAATTGTGACAGTTTAGTAGTTTCGAATATCACAGAATTAATGTTCGAAAGAACAATTAGCAATATTTTTTTCATGCTCCTTAAAATGGACTTTTTTAAAATTCTATTCCAATATTTTTTAAATAACGCTGCTTTCACAGCACCATATTTTGATCAGATTTTGAGTAATTGATACTAGTTGGTAATCTGACGTTTCTCTTTATAAATTATCTTGTCAACCCTCATTTGGGTTCGAATACTCTCTTATGAGATGCTGATTTCGTGTGACGTTTTAGGTAATCAGTGTCCTGGTTTTCAATGGTGACGGAGATGCGATTCTCCATGATGAAACATCTGGTCAGCTCTGAGCTGGATTTGACTTCTCTCTTCCCGCTTCAGCCAGTTCCGTATCACTTTGCTGTATTATTATTATATTTATCACAACTTCCAACAACTTTTGCGAAAATTGTCATCGTTTTTGGTTTATCGGGATAATGAGCCTCGACTAACCATGGAATTTTCTTGTGAAAATTAACTTGACGTATAGATTCCTAGCAAACTCCCTGATAACTTGCCAAATCGCACTCGACAGCCTATCAGTACTTCCAGAATAGACATTTCATCTCATTCAATCTATATTGATGCATGTCATCCCAATGATCTCATTAAAACTAGGCGATGCAAGTATGCTTTTGTTGCCACTGATGGTACCACGTTGGGGTCACCAATAAAACGCATATGGGGAACTGGGACCGCTGAATATCTAAGTGTCTTGTGTAGGTCTAGTAATGATTGTACTGCAGTTTAATGAAGAACCTAAGTAAAGCGATAAGTAACACTAACTAATGCAATTAATATAAATTGAATTGGAAAGAGCTGAGACTGAAGTTGTGACGAAAATCAATAAGCTCTTCGAAATTTCTTTCCAGATCTTCCTAGTCTCCAACAATCAAAAAACTATTACTGCAAGTCAAGAATTTTTAATACCAATGGGAATAGTATCAAGTAATTGTCTCTGTTGGTATCCGACATGATTAACTACATCATTATTTTGATACACTAAAAATTTAGAAGCTTAAACAACTGGGATTGCAGATAATTTTGATTTATTCAACCTTATGAGCATTTCAGGAAATATTTTTCAGTGCTTGTTAGGCCGAATTTTAAGTCTTTGTTCAAAGAGATCCGACAGGATATGATTAAAGTTGGGTTGAGATCACAGTATTTATTTCCATTTCGGAGGAGGGCCTTCGAAATGACATTGGCCTAGTGCAAAGTGTAAGAAAAACATCAGTTGACACAAAGACCAAGCTTTAGTTCAGACATGTTGTATAGGCCGCGAATTCTGGTAACGTCTTTGTCATGATTTGAGCAATACCAGATGGTAGAGAAAGTCACCTGAATTTTCATCCTTAAGCCATAAACTCATAAAACATGTGAGATAATAGTTCCGTCCGAAATAATTCAATCGAAGTGCACAACAATCTAGCCCAGAGGACGAAGGAGATCACTTGGCTTACATATTCACTAGCCCAACTAGTAATAGCATCTAAATAAACGAGCTTTGATCGATAATAAATGTTGTAAACTCGGCAAATTAATTTTTCGACGGCATATTTGGATTCGGAAATTTTTTAAAATCAAAATAAAATTTATATGGAGTAGGATCTTCTTCAGTTATCTTTGCGTTATTTATTGTGTACGACTTGCGGCAACCCACCTTCATTTTCATGCATAATAATACGCAGCTTCTGATTTGAAGTGGAAAAATTTAATTAGTTTAATTTAATTAACTTCAACATCATTTCCAGAGAACGACGAAATTTTCGTTTCAGAATCCCTGTTTGAAACTCATCGCAAAAACGCCAAGAATATCCAAAATATCAAAGACGCCATTCATATGTCAAACGAATCCAACAATACTTTCTGAATTTCAAAAAGCTTTTGGGCTTATTCTTTGAAGGAGAGAGCAAAAGAGAGTCCTTTTTTGCTTTGGGAAATTACTGAATTTTATTAAATTTGTTTGGTAGGTGCAGTTTGGACATCATTTAATTTATTCAAGAAGCTTCAATTGATTATTTCTTGGTTTTCATAACAATTTGGCATAGTGAGTTTCTCAAGTTTTACTTGGACGGAACGAAAGAGCTATCTTCAGGGCATCTGTAAAAGAAAACTTTGATCGATGCTTATAAAATCACATTCGGAAGATTCACTGTGTATGGTATGTGAGTAGGCCCCATAAAATGTGATATTGGCAACATTTATCCCTAAGTAAATAAATTTGCGCAGGCAAATCTCAAGGAAAAATGTTTTTCGGTCATTTTGTTGAGAACTGATTGAAACCATCCCAAAGATGCCTTTCAAATACCAATAGAAGTTAAATACTAATGTGTTGAATGCTTCTGGATTGTATTTAGATTCTCCAAAACTAACATATTCTTGCTAAGCTTTGCCATCAATCTCGGTGTAACTACGATTGAAAATTTATTTAAATTGAATGGCTGCGAGCAACTTTTACACGACAAAACATATTTTAATCCAAAATATTGAAAAAGTAAGAATTTTTAGTATACATCCAAATCTTCCATCATTAAAATGCTACATTTTCTATGCATAAAAGTTGATATTTATCTTTCTCCCTTATTGTCTTCTCTGTACTTGGGTCAGATCATTTCGGTTGTTCAAAGTCGAGTTTTCAAATTTAATTTTAAACCAGGCTACTCCTCTTTTTTTATTCCTTTGGATGCGATTAAGAAAATGGGATTTATGGATTTATCCACGAACTTATAACTTGACTGAAATCTAAACGGTTTTCCATTTGGGTCGACTCAACTTCACTCACACTTTATTTTCTTCAATATTAATTCTGTGTTCAAAATAAATTCAAAATATTTTATATTTATTTAAAAGTCAATGATATAGCCAATTGCGTGTTCGCGATTACAAATGGATTACAAGTGTCGCGTTCAAAAGTCCATTTTCGAAATGAAGACAACTGCCCTGAAACTTCAAACAGCACTGCATTGGTGAAAATTTACAAAAACATGAATTATTTTCAATTTCTATCAATGAAACCCTAGTTGAAGTTCGTTTTGATGTTGCCACAGGCCAAAATTAACTCTGGGTAGCTTGGGTCCGCCGGGCCTTGCTTCGTGGGTCTTGAGGACGCGTTTCGGCTGCATGCAGCCATGGCTGTAAATTGTAAATTGCACCAATGCAGCCGAAACGCGTCCTCGAGACCCACGAAGCAAGGCCCGGCGGACCCAAGCTACCCAGAGGAAACCCTAGTTATTAGAATTTGACATTTCATATGGATGATATTATATAAATGACATTTAAGTTCCACATGTTATAATCGAGCGCTGAGAAATTTGAATCAACTGAGAAATTGGAAAATTTAATTCAAACATAGGACCCGATCATATAAGTAGCAACAATTTTAACATATGACCGATTTTCTATGGAAAGCATATATCCAGACCATGCTTACATTTTAACCAACTGACAGTGAAAACTGTATTGCCAAGACATTGCATTTACAAAGTAACACGCTCCTAATTGTGGATTTCTATTTTGAGAACAAAACGTGCTTTGTACGATTTCCTTTACTGATGTGACTAAACTAATTGAGTTCTTATATTTGAATACAAATCAAATAAAACCCATGATAATTAGTGAATATATTTTTATTCATTGACAAAAAAAAAAAAAACACAAAATTTCTAAACTTTTCCAAAAAGTAACACAACTTAACTCTAGCTTAACATTTCGTCAAAAAATCATTTTTCTTTTTCTTAATAATCCACTTTTTCACTTTAATACTAAACATTTAAAGTATCTCAAGAACATATATCGGTTTTAAATTATTTACACACAGTTTTGACACACATCAATGTTGTGTTCGCGTCATATCACATTTCGGCACTTATTGCCAGATGCACTTGCCTTGCGCCTTATTTGATAAGGACAATACGTACAGTAAATACTTTTTTTTTGGTTCAGGTTCCTGTACAATATCTCTCGATAAACCGGGAGTATCTTTTGACAAAGTTTGGCATATATTTTTGCGCAAATATCTTATTAAAGTTGGGGCCTGTAATTTCATATCCATAAACGGCGCAGAAAGTTCCGTGCTCAGCTTCTTTATAAAAGTTTAAGGGCTTAAAGATTTAAGGGCTTCTCAAATTTGCTGCTTACGTTTTGTAATAATATAAGCATTTATGCATGCAACATTGATCATTCCGTAAATCACAGCCATGAGCCATCTATTAGTCTTCCTACTGCAAGGCATAAGTGCGCACATTTCATCTAGTGTGTCAACTCTACCCTTAGTTTGATTATAATACATAATCAGCTCAGGTTTTCTGGAAACTTCGTCAATGGAAGCATCTTCATCGCAAGATGATAGCAAGTAGACCATTTTACTTGCCTTGGGTTTATAGTATGCTAGAGTAAGGGGCCCATGAAAACATAACATTGATGTTTCCATTGGTCTAGAGTGGCTGTGTTCCATTTTTTCAGGTATCTCGGGCTTATTCGACCACACAGTTCTCACCATTGTCAACTTATATGGCTCCTGAAGCATTTTTTTGCCAACGGAATCGAGGTAAACCAGTTGTCACATGTAATGTTACGACGACTGCCATGTAGGAGCCTCGACAACTCTTTGACAAAATATTCTCCGAGAGGAACATAAACCGTGTATTTTGTGCCACTATGACACCACATCAAGATTTTAATGCCATACTTACTTCGCTTGGTGGGTATATATATTTTGGATGGACATCGACCTCGAAATCCAAGCAACTGCTCATCAACTGTTACGTGAGCTCCCGGAGTATAACTGCTTACACATTGGTAAATGAAAAGATTCATATTTTGCGGATAGGACTGAAAATATCAGTAGCTCGATGTGTGGAGCGTATGCGTTTGTCATCCATCCGAAGACATCTTATTAAAAAATCAAAACGATCGCGACTCATCACCGAAACATATTGATTGAAACATTGATGACGATTGTTCGAAAAGCTCATCCATATTCAAGTGATTATCTTTTCTCATAGCTGTCATTACCAGGATTTCAAAAAGTGCGCGCATTTCATCTGTACTTGTATCCCGAAATGTAGCAGCAGTCATTGACTCCTTTTGCTTCAATGATATCTCAGCATTCGTCCATCTTACGATTTCACTGACTATTTCTTCAGTGAAAAAAATTTCGAAGCATGAAACAGGATCACATCGATTACGGTACATGCGTGTCGGACCTCTTTGAGCTATACCAACGTTAAATGCAGAAACTCGACGGCTGCGCCTATTAGGCTTCGAAGTCGACCAGCAATATTTTTTTTGCCTTTGATAGTTTTCTGCGACAAAGATATAACTCGACGATTAGCAGATAATGAACCACGCGACTCATTATCATCAACTAGTAGTTCTTCAGATATCTCATCTTCAAAGGCTTCTTCTACTTCACTTTCAATGTCATCTTTACTTATATAGCTTCCAATTTCACTATCAGTATCACTGTATCACCCTTTATCACCCTTTCTAACAGACCAGCCAGGATTTCATCGTCTCGTAAACCTCTGCTGGCCATAATAACTGAGTGAAATCACAGAAATATCACAACACATAATTATTATAATGAAATTAAACTTGTCTTTTTCGAAGACTTTAAAATATTTATTTCACTGCGTCTAAATCCTTACTGACTAATTATTTTGCTCATCCTCTAATTTCTATTATACATATAATACCATGTTCCTAAAATCAGTAATGATGCAATATAATAAAATCAGCAATGTTAAACGAAAGTGGTCAATAGTCTAGCCTGTACACAGGATCTTCATAAAATCTTTGAGATGCCGACAACCTCATAAAGATATTAAAAAAAGAAAAAGGACATGTAGCGAAACAGTAAAATTCCAAAGCAATCAAAAAGGGATATCCCGTGTAGGGAGTGTGAAAATGAAAGGTAATAAAATGGATATAGTTTAAAATATTTGAATAGATTAGAGGTTGTAATATCAGGCTCTGATATAACTACAATTCGTCCACATTTATTTCAGATGTAAATAACCGCACAAATATTCAGTTTAATTGGTGGAGATCCCGGAAACTCGCACAAATATTTAGTCCAGTGGAAATCCCAAAAGAAAATCATGTGTAATTTTTACGCATATGATCACTATATCCCGAATATGCCGACACTGTGCTGAACGGCGCATTCATCCCACGAAAGGTACAATCAAGGAATGAGATGTCATGAAAAATTAGCAATGCAGCTGCATTGCGTACCGCTAGAGAACAATTTTTCAAAGGTGTATGCGTAATTTTTAAGCAGATTATCTTTCCAGGGTTGATACAAAAGAACATAAAACGTAGAGTGGACAATCAAATATAATCGCCAACTGAATGACAAATTTTCGAAAACAGGGGTGTATGAATTCATTTTGATAAAAAATGGCTGCCGAAAGCATTGAATTTCTGTCCGGTAACTATATTAAATTTCTTGGACATTTTTGACAATTGATGGACATCTGGCAATACTGAAATATATAAAATAGCAATATATGAAAATAAAATATTATTAAAACTATTCGTTTAGAGAGAAAATTTCGATGTCAATTTGTAATTTCGAAACTGATTTCAAGGAGCTTTGATGCTTACGCATACCTTATAAAGCTGTCAGCTGTAATGCTTAAAAGCTTTCAGAAGCGATCATATTCATATACAAAAGAGTTGGATGTATTAAGCGGCTACACCTGTAAATATAGGAAAAGGAAGCTTACCGCCTCCTGTCTATATCTCAAGGATCATATCACATTCGAAGAGTTTTTTTTCGTTTTTGCGCCTTTCAAATGTTTGGTTTAACGAGCGTAAACCTTTTGAAGAATTGTTTAGGCTCTCGAAATTGACCAAGCTATTTTTTTGAAATCATCGTAAGCTCATCTAGATAGTAAGTTTTTTGAAGCAGTTTTTAGTTTACGAGTGAGTTATGCAGACGCATTCGATCAGCTGAAAGTTAATGAAGAGGCTGGTTCAGTTTGACAGGGTATCATAGGAGGTTTTTTATTTGTGACAAGCAGAATGAACAGGATCTAAATGCACAAAGCTATGTTAAAGTCTGCGATCTGCTGTGGTTGTGGAATGTAGACCCTGAAGCTAGCATACGCAAAAAAAAATAAATTTATTGGAAAGAATGGGAGAAGGGTGCGTGGGGTCAGAGCAGTAACAGATCAATGACAAGTATGGGACAACCATGAGCCAGAAATTTTTTTTGACGAACCATATGTCTCCAAGTTTGCACAACAGGGGAGTTGTAATGGCTTTACATTGTGAGGCCTATAGTCTTGGATACGTGTAGCCTATGATCTTGGGAAGGTATTCGATGGTAAGTGTGAGAAATAAGGCCAACGAACAAACACAAGGAGCAATAGTCAGACTCGATTGACGAATAGACTTTATTTTGGACATGGAATCTTAGGTTGGATTTCTCAATTGGAGGATGCAGTCGATGTACTTGGACTCTATCAACCGTCATATATATGGGCAGCTAAGGTAGAAGAGGGGGTCCAGCTTCACTAGAATGACTATGACCTTATATGTGTCTTGTATTGTTTTGGTGTTACTCTTATGAAACATCACTAATACGTCAGATTAGTATTCTCTTTTGAAAGTTGATTAAAACGGAAGGAATCTTGAATTCATGTATTTGGCAAGCGGCTGGTTTCATTCAGGTTTGAAAAAATTAAAATTAAGTACAAAATTATGTTCAGTAAGAATTCACCGGCTCGCTCCCTAGACAAATGAGGGTCAGAGTTGTAGGTGCCCATGTCATTCTCGATTGAATGACAGTTAGCATCCCTTGTACCTTGGGAGAGGCTTTTTGTTGCTATGACATGGCTCTTCTGACTTGTTTGCTACGTTATGTGTTGGACTCTCATTAACGTCGATCATCCACTGTTCCCGTTGAGGACTGCTTCAATGTGCCTTGTACTACCAGCAGCTTGACATAAGTGGCTGTGTTTTGTGGAGTACATATGGTCTCGTCTATTTTGACCGAAAAAAGTACATCCTTGCTTTTTGATGGTACCAAAATTTGTTGAGGGACGGAGTGTACAGCCTGTTGCAATGCTCAGAAGATTTCATTTCTAGATTTTGGATCAGATTTTTCCTCCCCTCGCTCGAATGACTCTCCTGCTAACAATACCTTCAATATATTGGCTGTTCGATGTTCTCATTGTCATGTTACCAATGTGGTGTTCCTATATCATTTGAATCACTACGATTGTTTGCATTAAGTTCACATTCGAGTTTTCTTCTTATCCAACGAATGCGGCTTTGACGGTACATTTAGTTGGTAATTAGTCATAAATAAACTGGTAAAGTTTAATGGAGTTGCTCCATTATGCAAAAAAGTCTTTTGAAATTACATTCATTCCTTGCTACAGTGAACTCTGTAATCTTATAAGTTTTTCCATCATTTGATAAAAATGACTGCAATTAGCTTAATTATCTTCTTTTGAGCAGATAATCTTTTATAATAGTTCATACGTGCTAGCCAGAGTCAAAGACGTCATGCATATAACAACCAACATTTGCTACCTTTCTTGGCAAAACCCAGCAATTAGTTCGTTTTATACACACTCCAAGGATGAGTCGCGTGATATCCGCCCTCGTGCATCTATTCAGATAAAAGCTTTTCTTGTTTGTTGCAGTGGAACATATTTAATACCCATAACTCCATTTCGTTGCAAAGGACAATAAAAAACAGAACGTAAACGAAATATACTATTACGTGCACTTCCAGTCTAGGCATAACAATTCACTTATGACTAAAACGTTTTCCTTGAAGAGTCATTGCTTGAGGTCCCTACTCTTTCTCGCTCTTCAACTGATATTTCTTCGGGTTCCTTTTCGTCAGATCCTTTTCCTCTTCAATTCTCTGGTCGCTGTGTTTGTGTAGATGTAAATATGTATGCATGCTTCTATCCAGATGTGTGCCCACCAAAACAAAAAGGAAGAAGCATTCGGTATTGGAGTGAAAAGAAAATACAAAATGCAAACAGAACTGAAAGTACAATTTATTCATCTTGAAAAGTGGGAAGGTTTGGTTGTAGTTCTCGCAAAGTATCCTCATACTTCCCGGCATTCATTTTGCAGATTTAATGGTTTAAGTCTGAAAATGTTGCTGAGGCAGAGTGAGGGAGCGAGCCTTTATGTGTTTGTAGTCGGGATCTGTGTCTCGTCAGCTGAGTGAGTACTTTAGGAGCATACCAAAAAGTGGCCTTAAAATGTCTTGGCCACTTCAAAGCGGTGAAGAAGGATAAGTACCAAAGAAACTTCCGCACTAATATCAACAACCCTCCCGGAGTTATGTATTATGAACGAGTGTAGAGGGTAATATTTTTGAGGACAATGAAACCATTCCTTCCATCTTGGCAGCATTTCAAAATTTCAGGGATGGATTTATTTCAAATGGGTAGTTTGTGCTGTCAGAAGGGCTTGAGAATTGATGGTCAAAACCAGGCTAGTGTTCAAAGGGAATAAACTTCCCAAAGGCCACACTGTCCCAAACTAACGCAGAAATGAGTTCAAATAAAAACTTGCATTTCTATTAGTCATCCTCAATACAGGCAGAATATTCCATTTAAATTCACATCGATAAAAATGAAGAAGAATGCTGTTCGTAGGTACGAAAAAGGATCTTTTTCAACTTGCACTGAAGTTCGTTTTGATCAAAGCTTATGTTGAAAATCGACAAGCTTTTCACGAAAATCTCCGCAAGCATAGTTACTATAAGCTACAATCTGTCTCTTAGTGCTTCCGTTCATGATTTTAAATGTTCCATAAGGACTAAAAGTTTTCTATTGTATTCTTCTCTTAAAAGAAAGTTGGTTGGTGTGTCGGTTCTGTTGGTTTGTTGGAAATTACTCTTATGAAGTCGGAGATGTTTTTTTTGTACTGTGAATGATAAGTTGTGTGTATGATGCACACATGTGTGGAAGACACGTGAATACAAAGTCCTACATCCCAACATCAACAGGAACTAGAATGTTCTTCCATTTGGGAATATAAACACTAAGAAGAATTGGGTTCCGGTTTAGATGTAAAATTTCATTCTTCCTCAGTTGTCTCTTCGAGTAGCTTTTATTTAAATATATGAATAAATATAATAGCATTTGCTTGTAGAAAACACACGTTACATCCTTGTTATTTTTTGTTGTTGCTAACAATGTAAATTTTAAATGTAGTTTTAGATAATATGTTTAGGAACGAAAACTTTTGTTCTATTCCACTTTTTGACGGTGGGTAGTAGTCTTGTAAATATTCTGCCAAGGAGAATATTTTGAAAGTTGTTCTTCATGTTTCGCCTTGGGAATGAATAAAATTGTCTTTGATGATTTGCATGCTATTCTTTAAGTTTCATGTGTACCCAATACCTAACTTCCTTATGCACATGTTTCCTGAACGTTAATCTGGTACGCTATTTCTTACACATGATTGCTTGCAGACAATATGGTTTACATCGTGCATGCTCCAAAACTTTGCGCTTACACCAGGAATACACTGTTTAAAGTAGTCCTAGTTACCTGCACATTAAAAAGTTGCTTCCGCGTGCAGGAGGTTTTGATGCATGTAATTAATTTTTGTTCAGAGACAAAGTTTACTAACAGTTTTCTACGCTGAAAGCATTTTGTTGCATGGCTCTCAATAAACTTTGTAATCCTTAAAATCAGGTGACGAAATTCAGGCGAAAAAATATTCTTTTTTATTTCACACTGAGTAATGATTAGAAATTAAAATCGATGGGAGGAATTATAGAATAACCGTCATTTTGCCCACTACGGAATTTGCTCGATAAATCAAAGTTTAGACTTAGAATCAATGGCACAACAGTCCAATTTCGGCCTTGACTACCGAAGTGTGTAAGAACCATCACGTTTCTAGACCAGACGATAGCAAAGCAATGTAGAAAGGATTGTGGTCGGCTTTACTTTTAACTACTTTTTATTGTAAAGTGCTTTGGTACTGGGCCTTCAACATTCTGAAACCAGAATTCCCAGCCATGAGTGCACTTGAAATGAGTAGGGGAGAAGTGGCACGAATGAGTCAGGTTTTGAAAGAGCTACTTCTATTATTTCGGTAGTTTAGGAACGGATTTGGTTGGGGATTTTATTTTTAAGTCGCAACACTGATTTCTCGCCACCCACAAACATTTGACAGTTCGCCGATATCAATGAACGCCGGTGTATTGGGTTAAAGTTTTTGGCACTAAAAAGTAAGTATTTTACTTCATTTTAGTTGTTTTTTGGTATTTTACTGTAAACAAATATAGGTACATGAATTGTAGACTGAGTTTGTGCATATGTTTGGCTTTGCAGCTCCATAAAAACTGAGCCGCGAAAGTTTTGATATTGTTGTTATTTTTAAGGTTATATTTTTTTATTTTAAGCCGGGTGAATGGGCCATAAAAGACCTGGCTCATTTATAACCGGCTCGTTCATAACCCTGCATTTGAATTTTGTAAATAAAATATACTAATAATAAATATGAATTTTTTTCATATATCATTATATTATTTGCTTCAGATATTGCATTATGGAGAAGCCTGGTCTAAAAAAACGAAAAAGACCCGAAAAATCGGTAATAGAAGAAGCAGTCAATGAAATTTTGGAGAAAGGTCAGTCCATAAACAAAACTGCACTTGCTTTAAATATATCGAGGGCTTACTTAGCTAAAATAGTAAAAAAAGTAAAAGCTCCTGGTGAATCATCTTATAAATACTGTCCTAATATAGGAAATAAGCGTATTTTCACAACAGACCAGGAAAATATACTTGCGAATTATTTAAAAACTGCTTCTAAAATGTGCTATGGCCTAACAAGACATCAAACTAAGAAGCTGGCATTTGATTACGCCATGGCCAACGATATCTGCCCGTATAAATGGAAGGAAATTAAAACTGCAAGTAATGATTGGCTCAAAAGATTTATGAGCAGAGACAACGATTTAGCTGTGAGAAAACCTGAAAGCACTTCTCTAGCCTGTGCAACTAGTTTTAATAAAACTAATGTAAACACGTTTTTTGAGAAACTAAGCACTGTTTAATAATACAATTTTTCTCCCCATATGATTTTTAACGCCGACGAAACAGGCTGCAGCATCGTCACCAATCCTCCTAAAGTCATAGCTGAAAGAGGTTCGAAACAAATTGGGCAAGTTACCTCAGCTGAACGAGGAGCATTGGTGACAACTCAGTTCTTTATTAATGCTGCTGGTGGTGTTTTACCGCCTATTTTTGTGTTTCCTAGAGTAAGCTTTAAAGAAATTATGTTAAATAATGGTCTGCCTGGAGCTCTAGGGTTGGCTCAAGCTTCTGGATGGATGACTGAGGACTGTGTTGTTAAAGCGCTTGAACACTTTGTGATGCATATTAGGCCATCAAAGGAGAATCCAGCATTGATATTTATGGATAATCACAGATCTCATGTGAATCTTAAAGTGGTAAAATTTACCAGACAAAAATCAATCATTATGGTCTAATTCCCGCCGCACTGCAGTCATAAACTACAACCACTTGATGTCACATTATATGGGCCTTTCAAAACTAGATACCGCATTGCCATGAATGAATGGATGTTGTCAAACCCTGGTAAAACGGTGACTATTTATCAAGTTGGACCATTTGTAAAAGAAGCATATCTCTCAGCTTTTAGCCCTCAGAATATAACACAAGAATTTTTGAAAACAGGAATTTACCCCTTAAATTCTAATATATTTGATGAGGAAGAATTTTTATCTTCATATGTGACTGATAGACCTGATTCATCACAGTCAAACGATGGTACTGAGTTGAACTTGGACAAAGAAAATATTAAAACCAACTTAAGATCAAAACCTCTGCCTTCTACAAAACCACCTGAAGCTCACGAGGAAAATGAGGTTGTAACAGATCAGAATATCTCTCCATTTAACCTCTACTCCTAAAGTTGCGATGCCGAGTACTTCAAGGCAACAAATTATACCACCGGAAACGATAAGACCATTTTCTAAAGCGGGGCCAAGACAAAACACGACACGCAATAAGAGTAAAATGTCCTCTGCCATCGTAACTGACACGAAAAATCGAAAAGAACAAAAGACATCGAAAAGAAAAAATTAGAAGAGAAAGAGGGTAATGCAAAGAAACCAAAAAATATTATTAAGAAACTGACTACAAAACAGTCCATAAAAACCCGTAATAAAAAATCAACAATAAATCAAGAAAATTCCGTACTGCAAGGTGACTCTGATTCGTCTGACTCTATCGTATTGGCTGAAGTAAGAAAAAAGGTTGTTCGAAGAAAAACAAACTCCAAAACAAAGAATAATAGTGATGATTGCGTAGTTTGCATCAAAACATATGAAAACAGTGATCAAGATTGATTTAAGTGCAAAATTTGTTCTGGTTGGGCTCATGAATCCTGTGGCATTAAGGGGAAATTTAATTTCTTTTGCAAGACATGCTTCTAATTTCAAGAAAATGACATTATATTCTAAAGTCCCTAGAAAGTCTGAATTTAAACTTAAGCAAATTGATAGTCAAGATTTTTAAGCTTAAAGTGAGCAATTTTTTTTTTTGAATTTCTTAAAGATTTAACGATGTTGTTTTTGATAGAAGATATTATTTTTTTATCTTGTTAAATTTTTGAGATTGTTATTAATAAAAAATAATCCTTCACTAATATGTTAAGATTATATATATTATAATAGGTATGACTGAATGATATGTTAAGATTAAAGCGCTTGTTAAAATGGCTTAAAATGACTGATAGAGTTAAAAATTTGTTAAAAAAGTCATTAGTTTATAAAAAGGATTTGTTAGAATTGTCTTTTTGTTTTTTTATAGGGCAATAATTATTATTTTATTTATTAATTTTCACAGACTGGCTCATTCATAACTTTTGGTGGCTCTTTCAGTACCGAAAAGTTATGAAACAGCCAAAAGACACATTTTTTAGAAATTAATATTTCACTGATTTTTGAAATGTGTTTAAAGTTTTTTGTATGAAATTACCTACTTTAATAAATAAATAATAGTTTGACAAAAAAAAATCATCATTTCTTTCATTGAAAGTATATTTCTTTGCTCCGTTTAGTAAACTGGCTCTTTCATACCACTTCTTCCCTAAAGATTCCTGTCATCACGTAGGGTATGATGGCCTGATGGCAGTCATCCTGTCATCATGTAGAGTAAGATGGGCTAATAGCAGTAACTTAAGCAACAATCATTTTTTTTAATTAGAGGAATTAACTTTTTACAAGGCTTATTAAGTGGACTTAAGATATATACGAGGTGTGGCTATAAAATAACGGGACTGACGTTGTAAAAAATTTTATTTTCATTGTATACATAATCACTTATTATCACCTTCAATATACACCCCTTCTCTATCCCTGCAACGCTCCATGCTAATTTTCCACTGTTTGAAACAGTGCTGGAAGTCATCTTCTGTCAACTCCTTCAGGACTCTTGCCGCTTTCTCTTTTACAGCTTCTACGGATTCAAATCTCGTGCCTTTCAATGCAGATTTCACCTTAGGGAAAAGATAGAAGTCACATGGTGCTAGATCTGGTGAGTAAGGTGGATGTTCTAACACTGGGATGCTGTACTTGGCCAGGAACCGCTTAACAGATAACGCGGAATGAGCTGGCGCATTGTCTTGGTGCAAAACCCATGATTTGTCCTTCCACATTTCGGGTCGTTTTTTTCTTACTCTTTCACGTAGTTTACCTAGTACCTCAAGGTAGTAATATTGATTAATTGTTTGACCTTCAGGAACCCAGTGAAGGTTCACAATCTCATGAATATCGAAAAAAACAATCATCATTGCTTTAAATTTTGACTTGCTCATTCTTGCTTCTTTGGCTCTCGGTGAAGTTGGGGTCTTCCAATGCATAGATTGGCGCTTCGTTTCCGGATCATAAGTAAAAAACCACGATTCATCACATGTTATTATCCTTTCCAATAAATTTGGGTCATTTTCAATGGCATTCCAAGTGTCAGTACAAACATTTTTGCGAGCTGCTTGTTGTTCAATCGTGAGAATTTTTGGTACCATTTTTGCACACACTTTTCGCATGTTCAAATTGTCACGTAAAATTTGCCGTACACATTCTTTATCAATGCCTACAGTTTCAGCAACTGCACGAATACTTAATCGACGGTCAGACCGAATCAAATTAGCAACTTTTTCGACATTGTCATCCGTTTTTGATGTTGAAGGACGACCTGGCCGCGAATCATCTTCAACGTCTTGTCGACCATCTTGAAAACGCTTAAACCGTTCAAAAACACGAGTCCGCGATAAACATTCACTGCCATACACTTCTTTTAGTAAATTATAAGTTTCGGTAGCGGTGAAGTTCGTTTTGGTGTTGCCGCAGGCCAAAATTAACTCTGGGTGGCTTGGGTCCGCCGGGCCATGCTTTGTGGGTCTCGAGGACGCGTTTCGGCTGCATACAGCCATCTTCAGCTCGTTCTGGTGTCTTTGTCGCGGTATCCATCTTTTTATATGTGAAACTTTTATCGGAGGGGTAGGTCTGGTTAATTAGGTGTTAACGAGGGTCATTAAGTTTGGGTCTTTTCAGGATCGTGGGATTATCGTTGTCGGGTTCGTCGCGTTTTCTTTTTTTGACAAGGATTGGGTCGAGGACTGAAAATATTGTGTCGGAGTTGGTCATTATTTGTTCGTTGATAATATTTCCGTGGGTTTTTTTGTGTTTGTAGATCTCTAATTTCTCTAGTACGTCAAGTCTAAGTCCCTTCTTTTGTTTGTGTAGTAGCGTCATTGAGTTTGCCATGGTATCGGGTTCGTGTGTGTGATTCTGTAGGTGTGTTGCGTAGTTGGAGTCTGCTTTGTTATGTGTAAACGAACGTATGTGCTCCTTATATCTAGTTGTTAGTTTCCGTGTCGTTTTTCCTATGTAAACCATGTCGCAGTCCCTGCATGTTACAAACATATACAACAAATATGTTGTTGGCATATACAAACTAACATGCAGGGACTGCGACATGGTTTACATAGGAAAAACGACACGGAAACTAACAACTAGATATAAGGAGCACATACGTTCGTTTACACATAACAAAGCAGACTCCAACTACGCAACACACCTACAGAATCACACACACGAACCCGATACCATGGCAAACTCAATGACGCTACTACACAAACAAAAGAAGGGACTTAGACTTGACGTACTAGAGAAATTAGAGATCTACAAACACAAAAAAAACCCACGGAAATATTATCAACGAACAAATAATGACCAACTCCGACACAATATGTTCAGTCCTCGACCCAATCCTTGTCAAAAAAAGAAAACGCGACGAACCCGACAACGATAATCCCACGATCCTGAAAAGACCCAAACTTAATGACCCTCGTTAACACCTAATTAACCAGACCTACCCCTCCGATAAAAGTTTCACATATAAAAAGATGGATACCGCGACTAAGACACCAGAACGAGCTGAAGATGGCTGTATGCAGCCGAAACGCGTCCTCGAGACCCACAAAGCATGGCCCGGCGGACCCAAGCCACCCAGAGTTCGGTAGCGGTTTTTCCAAGTTTGAAGTGAAATTTAACAACAATTCGTTGCTCTATTATTACGCTAACCATTTTTCCGGCAAAACAAATAACAATACTAACGTAAATGAAGGTTACGTCTCAACGATTTTGTTTACAGATACGAGACTAACTGCATTCTGTAGAGGAAGACTCAAACTAAACAGCTGTTGTTCAATGCCGGTTGGCGCATGCGCACTCGTTCCACTGCAGCGTCAGTCCCGTTATTTAATAGCCACACCTCGTATGATACACATTATCCATCTCTTACGGGCTTGTTATTTTTCAATCATTTTTTAAAACTCTCTGTCAACTGCGGTTGTTCAGAATGCTGGATGCGAGTTTTGACGGTCTACTGTAGAAAATTAACAGAGCTTTGCTTCCAAAATGTACTAAAAAAACATTTTATTTTTATTTTAACAGTACATACTTCTTATTCTTTATACTTTAACCAAAATGAACCAAATTGTTCATTTCATAATTATCCAAACATATTATTGATTATTTATATTTTAATTATCAAAATTACAGATCAAGGTACCTAAGACCTTTTCTTTTGCTCAAACAATAATCCCACAAATAGGTCACAAGGGAAATCAACACAACTGCCTTCTACATGAGTCCACAGCTGGAAACTTCAACATCTATACCAAACTTCGTTCATTCACAACTTTTGACAGACTGAAAATGTCATTTTGATTGTTGGAGAAATTTCATCTATTGTACTCGACGCAGGAGATTTTAATTGGGGTCCTTGTCTACTGAAAGACCAAATTTCTTCATCCGAAGACGAAAAATCTTTAGCGGATTTCGTGCTCTCCCGCTGTCTTGTTTTAATGCTGATACCAATATTTTTCTTTTGACTTGTCATTTTAGTTTGTTTTATAGTGTTAATATTACCTTTTGTATTCGATTTTTGTTCAGTGTTTTAATTTCTAATTTTAAGTAACTTTTTGGCTTAATTTAAACGTTTTTTCTTCTTTCTTTTTTAAATTTGTTTTCTAGCGTTTCTCCTTTTTGCATAGGTTTTTATGTCAAGGTGGCAGAATGATCTTTTGATTTTGCGCTTTTAGTGGTCATTTTTGGAAGTTGGAATGGAGATAATATAGTCTTACTTTGCGTACTAGTTCCAGGTAGACTATGATCCTCAGATGCATTTGTTGCTGGAACTGTTTGTCCATAATTTCGTCGTCCATAATTTCTTTTTGTGCCACAGTTACAGCGTCGCTTCGAGTAGCCACAATATAGCTGGAAACCAGTAAGTCTTTTTCTCCAAAATTTTTTGAACTAATCGGAAAAATCCCAGATGCCTTAAATCCAGACATCCCTTTTTATGGCCCTGTGACAGTAGGCTTTGTCAAAGATAGAAGCCACATCAAACAAAGAAATTTTTTGCATGGCTTGGCTTTTAATAAACAAATCACACTCCTTCCTGAGGGCGTTTTTTGACGGTCCATAAAATACGACGTCTAGAAGCTGCATCCTGTGGGAGATGTTGGGTGAAATAGAGACCACAAAGACAAAGTTCTCACGGCGGAACATATATGCTGCATAAAATGCATGGCCGTAATGAGTATTAAATATTAACAAAACAGGTTCATCAGCAGTTGGTTTTGCAAATTTGAGAAAGTGCCATATCGTAAACAATTCTCCATCTGTCCACTCATTTCTGGAGCGGTGGTAAATAGCTGCAGCTGGACTATCTTTGCACAAATGAGATGACATTCTCCTTCTAGGGTGAGTAAACATTGGAGGTATATATAATGTTGAAAGTGACATCACGCAAAGTACAGTCATGATTTTCCCTATTTTATTGCTGGTCAGTGACCAGTATTACCCGCTTAAAATGGTTGCGATAACCCCAAGTTACGAAAACGTGATCACTAAAAACTTAAATCACGTGCATAAAATCAAACAAACAAATGGGACACACTAATGCATGTATAATAATAGACTTTTAGAAATGTACTGGTTGGTATAAATCATTTTAAGCTTACCTTTCATCGAAATTTCATATTTTGTATAAGAAAACACGTCCTAACCTTTGCACAGCAGTCAAACTTACTGCACGCAATGCAAAATGGCACCATGTACTAGATGACGGCACTAGTAACGATAGCGAAATGTTTTCGGAAGTTTTAGATTTGGGCGTGACCAGTGTTGCCTGCTGACCGCCATTGCCGAATCTTATCTTACTCATGGTGCACTAAATGTCTTTTTCAATTATATCAGCTACTTTCTGAGTGCAAGCTTTGCACGTGAAGTGAGCTCCATGTACCATGTTTCACAAAAAACAGGAAATCTATCATGAGCTATTAAAATTTTTTTCATTTTCTATCTGTTGTGTGACAATAATGAAGTGTCGAACACATAAAATTACTCGATCATCGAATGGTGCTATCGAGGGCACTGATACGTTAAGAAAATGTAGAGAGTATACGTCAGTCCAAGCAAGTTCATTTTTTCAGGGAGGTAAACAGGTATTTCTTAAAGTTTCCTGCATAGAAAAGCGCATAGAAACGTCAGTGGCGACCCTTGCAACTACTCATCCTTCAAATGGCGATGTGAACCTTAACTGTCAACATTGTGTTTATAAATAGTAAAATATCGTTTATTATATTTAATGAGATAAAACATCGCTGTCTCGTCCCAATCGATGTTTGCTGCTAGATGTCACGTCAAATTTCAAGGATTGCTACATACGTCTCATTTAAAAATTTGCCAGATGACGACTATACGTCAATTTTTTGATTGCTCTCATGACTGGTACGAAATGTGCCCTTGTAAGTCGCAATCTTCTCTACAAACGATTGACAAAACGTCATAGCACTATTTTTTTTCAATTTCTAGTGTCATCATTAATGAAGGTCACATACTATCAAATGAAATCATTGTTCCTAAGGCAATGAACTCATTTTCAGATGCCTGAAAATCTCTGAGCGCTGAGCGACAACTGTAGTGATTTCTGTTAAGCGCACTTGAAAAGTACGGCATGACATATTTATCCAACAACGATCCAGTTTCACGAACTCGCATCGCATATTGATCTACAAACTGCGTATTTGGCTCATCCTTTTTGTCAATTCTTTGGAAATGAGTTTTTCGTACATCCTAACTTTGTTTAAGCGAAAAGCGAAACATTTCATAAATTTCAAACATAAAGCTAACTTTCTGTCACATCTGAAGTGTCGCCAAACCTTGCCTCAAAATAACCTATAGTTGCTGTTCCAAACCCTGCAATGCCGCGCGGATATTTCTCTTATAGTATTTCTCTCTCTTAGAGAATCACAAGTAGATTTATATTTTCATTGCGTTTTTGTGTCAAAACTTTAAAAGAGATATTCTTGTTATTCAGAGCAAATTTCCCAATCTAGATGGGAATCTACTTATTTTGATCGTATACCGTTAGATTGGTAGAGTGTAACAAGCATAGAATTATTAATAAACAACCAAATATAAGCAAATTATTGACAATGAAGAAGGGAACAACTTACTCCCGGAACATATATTTGTGAAAATAAAACAAAATATAGCATTTTAAATTTAAAATTAACAAGTAATAGATAACGCTAAAAGTCCGGAGGGATATCACATAGAAACATATATGAGTATCTTATAAAGCAAATAAAGAAAGCTTTGCAAGATAGAGAGTTTGCAGATTAAATTATTTAGGTGATCGTGATGGATGGCTTTCTGAGCTGAAAAATATGAAAATTAATTTTTCCCGTGTATGTAAGTCATTGTATATGAATACAAAATTTAAGATATTGTTCATCGGCATCTCTCCGCTCCTGAAGTAAAATTCAAATGCGTAAAATTCAAAATTCAATTGAAGTGAGTGAAATTCGGGACATAACAACCAAACGCGCTAACAGTCTGAAGGGACACCACGAGTATTCTATGGTGGAAATATTGTGAGCTTTGCCCGATAGAGAGCTTAGAAATTGAAGGACCAAAGTAAGTGGAGACATTGCGATGGCTAGTATTCTGAGCATCAGTATGAGAGGATGCAATAAGATCTATGAGTCATTGTGTAAGAATCCAAAATTTAAGAGAATTTTCATCCGCATCTCTCCTTACCATCGTCCATATGTTCTATCTCCAACAAGATGGTGGTTTCAACACCAATATAATAGGTAAATTATGACTAATACCATGAGATCATGACTTTGATTAAAGTGTTATCGCTTGTTAGTTGTTTTGCTAAGTTACGAATCGGCACGGCTGATTGTAGCCACGCTATGATTTGAAGTGAAGAAAAGGAGCTGCTGCGTAATTTTCTCGTCATCGACAAGCACTAGAGTTGCGAGTAAACTATAAAAAAAAAAATTCGAGCACAGTTGTTGTCGCATTGGACATTGGACAGTGAGAGCTCCCCGAAAATTATTTAGAAGAGCAAGACTCTAGTGTGAGCTGGATGCAACATTTTTATTCATCCAAGATATAAGGGATGAAATAAAGGGTTGGCTTCTTAAGTACTTTTAAAGATTGCTCGTTTTTGGTGGAGCGGACAACGACGTCTGTGGTTATACCTTCATGGAGGGTAGTTTAGGAGGGTAGTCAGTAGGTAGGAGGGTAGTCGATTGTTGCAACACAAGATCTCGATTTATCGGTATCTCGTGTGATTCCGCGTCAGACTTGCCTTCCTTGTTATGTTAGCTTTTGAGGTAGTTCATGTACTGCTAGAGGCAACAACTGCTCTCATTTGGCGTGGTCTTAACATCATCGTCTAACACAAGTATCATCCCTTAGCCACATGATTTGGCCTGAAGAGCCCCAGGAGCAACTGCGTTTCAGGATCTATGCAGCTAATTGCTACGAATTAATCTTGGAGTTTTCGCTCATAAATATAAAGTGGTGGACTGCCTTAGATGACATTTTTCATATTCAGAATAAAGAATTCTCCTTTAAGAAGGATATAATTAAGGATATAACAGTTTTATTTATTGTTAAAACACAGAAATGTTTGAGATATTGAGTTTAATATTATTGTTGGTGTAGTGCATTAGATTTTATAAATCAAATTCGATTTTGATTATAATTACCACCATGAGTCAGTTTACAGCCGTCGATTTTTGTAACGTTGGCAATTTCGCGTTGGATATTGTTTTCGAGCTCATCTAAAATTGCTGGTTTGTTGGAATAGTCCTGATCCTTAATAAAGCCCCATTAAAAGAAATCCAACGGCGTTGGAACGCATGACCCTTCGACCGGAGAATTTTTTGAGATAACACATACACCAAATTCGCCTTTCGATAAATCGATTGTGAGCCAGAAAGCCTTCATGGCTGAAGATGATTTTTCAATGAAATTTTTCATTTTCTTCAAATTTTGAAAGAGCCCAACTGGAGAAGTTACAGCGTTTCGAATGATAATGTGGCATTATTTCTTGAGTCAACTTGATTTTGAACGCATATAGGCCAAGATCATTTCGCTAATTATGATTTGATTTGAGCGATTCCCAGTTCTTGAAAACGACGTGGAATCCACGTATTCGGCTCATTTTGATGCACTTACTGCTAGGTTATTCCTTCGATTCGAGCGGTACGACATCTTTTTGGCACCGGAACATCCAATAGTAAAACTAGTTTGGACACAGACTTATCCACTATAGCACGCACAGCCTGTCGGGAGGGACGGTTATTACGAACGGAAATTGTAATAAACACTGTTAATTTCAGTAGTAATTTTTAATAATTTCCAAACATTACTGATTCGTTTACTTAACCATGTTGAAAGTGCTGACTTAAACTAACGTTTTGACATTGACAGTTCATTAAAGAAGTTAAGGGTACGTTCATATAAAGATACGGAAATGTTATAATGGGAAACCCGATATTATAATTAATTTATACAAATTTGATAAAATTCAACGTCTTGCTTAGTGGCTCAAGTTTCGCTACATTTGAAGATGGCAACTGACACTTTCAGGGATTCATTGCAAATCAGTGCTTCAACAGTACTGAATTCGCTTACCTTGACTTCTGCACTAAGCAGAATTTTTTTGACACTTAACTTTTGTTCATGGAGACCATTCCCGAACTTCTATAAAATAAGAAGAGCCTAACACCGATTGAAGCCGATTCAAATTCAAATTGCTGAGGATTTTCCACTCTTGATTGGTTGCACTGATATGAAAACTTCCATCACCTCTGCTCGCATCCACGATTCTGGGCTGTTAGTTTGAGATGTTTGGGAGCTGTTTGGGGGTTGTGTGGAATTATCAATTTAAAATTAAATGATATCGAGTAATTTTGAATTACATCAGTAATGATAACAACCTTTAATTCTCAGAACAGATGCAGATGGGAATCACCGCCCAAAGATGTTGCGCGGTAAGATTCGAATCTGAAATGATTTTGCCAATAGTGTGAGAATTGCCATTAACATCAAGAAATACATAGTAGCTAATTAGCTGCCACTTCCTTTTATCCCAATTTATCCTCTCAATCAAAATATATTTTTTTTTGGGTTAGGGGGTGGAGGCAATTTACGCCCGGAGTGTGGGACTCCTAGCAGCGCATGCTACCAGACTACCCACTAAACACCCCCCCTGTTATGAGACTCTAGCCTGCAACCGTTTGACACATTACTTCGGGCTAGGCCTCTTTTTACTTCGCCCCAGGGCGCCGTCAGTCTAGAGAAATCTCCCTCCAGTGGGAAGGGGCAGGATGGAGGAGGACTGCTGGAAAGGAGACCTCCCTAGACCCCGCGCCCAAGGTTATCTATCGTATATTTTTTTGGCAATAAGTATTGCCCTAGAGTAATGTGCCACGCAGGTCCATTTGTCGAAAGTTTTCAGCATTTCTCCGACCAGATTGTCTGGAGAAAGCTCTCCCATCACCACCCACAAGTCCTGCCGCATCCTGTTCCACCTTCTACAATTAAAGAAGGTGTGACATGCGTCGTCCCTTTCCCCGGGGCAGAAAATGCAGTCTGGGGACCGTGATTTACCAATCTTGTGCAGATAAGACTGAAAATACCCATGCCCGCTTAGAAGCTGGGTAAGGTAATAATCAGTCTCACCGTGCCTTCGATTTAGCCACGATCCCACGTCCCCTATAAGACGGGCAGTCCAGCGGCCATTAGAGTCGCCTTCCCACGACTGTTGCCACTCGAGTATTGTGCGCTGCCTCTTCTCTCGGTTGACAGCATATCTTGAGCCCTCCACTTTTCGGTCATAAATTCTCCGTCTCTCCCTAGCAAGGAGGGCGATGGGTATCACTCCTGCAATCACCAGCACCGCCGACTCAGAGACAGTGCGGTATGCAGACGCAACCCGCAAAGCTCCTCGTCTCTGTACCTGGGCCAAGCGCTTTCGGTACAGCTCCTTACTGAGAGCTCCGGCCCAAACCTCGGAGCCGTACAGTAGCACTGACTGTACAGCACTCATGAGAAGTCGACGTTTGCTCGGTGTGGGCCCACCGATGTTGCACATTAGTCGACTTAAAGCTGAGACGCCTATCGCCTAATCAAAATATATTACTTTTAGTTGTAGACGGAATCATTACATATACACATTCATCATTTGAAAGTGTTATACGAGGACGTTTTGAAGATTAACATACTTTAAATTACTTTTGAAAAGGAATATAACACATTCAATTTGGTAACTTGTTCCCGGCTACAAATTTTAACAACAAGGACTCGAAGCTGGTGGACACCAATGGCGTTGTATCACACGTGTCAACATAAACTTGTTCCTATTGACCCGTAACAGCCGTATGTCGTCCCAGTTTCCGAATTTTTTAGGGGCCTTGTGCTCAGGGTGATTTTTCTTCGGCGATAAAGTACTTTCTGAAACTAGATCAATGTGATTTTCCGAATCTCAGATAGAATTATGCTCAGTAGCAACAAATAATTGCTGAACAACCCGAAAAATTTCCTTCATCGCAACAATTCCAGCTATCCGATCAATTACCAAGGAGAAAGATAAACGTTCGGGTTGACATCATTAACTCGCAAATTGCCCACCGGGAACTCCTAAATAGCCATTCATCCTTTATAAAATTCGAAGCCTGGAAAAACAAGCAATTATCGACTGGCCCGTATACTTTGGTATGCCTGAATGATGCCGCTCTAATCTAACTCCTGGAAATGTAGCGAAATCCACTCGGCTTGCCTAAATATGGAATGATATTTATTTATCAAATACTCCTTAGAATTTTAATCGAGCCAAACGGGCCCTTGAATTTAGACGACTTATTTATCCAATCGATTTTCCAAAGCATAAGGCTCAATGGCACAACCTTCAGCCACCATCTAGGCCGTGTGGCGGTGCCAATTATGCACGAAGCAAAAGAATGTTTACTTTTACTAGACCCTGCTTACCGGATTAGATACGATTTACATCTAATTAAGGGATTAGGCGAAAATATTTATAGCTCCAAGTTGGGAAAAACTTTCCTAGCGTAAGCTCAACATAAAAGGAAAAACTTTTGTAATGAATTTGTCACAGTGCTGCAAGATAAAATGGGCACCACGATACGGATGTGACGTTGTATACGTGGAGGCGAGTGAACGTTGTTCCTTTGCGTCCTTAAAACGGTGTGAACTTTTTAAATATATGCGTGTTTGAGGGACAAAGTGTAGTTTCTATTTTAGCGTCGATTTTATGTAATTTTTTTTTCGTGCACAAGAAATATAGATGAAGACAAAAACAGACTCGGACTTTTCCACGATAAAACTTTAGAATAATTTAATATGAGATAAGTACGTGAATAAATTTATGTTTATTCACTTTTTCGGTTGGTGCATGAGTTTGGATTTAATGGTAGTCGTTTTTCAGTAAGTTGGCCGCCAATTTATTTCGCTGCGACAGAAAAATAACTTTTGCTGTGAGATCAAGCGCTGATTTAAAGGAGCACGTAACAACAATATATTTGTTGTTACTTCTGTTGCAGATCAGCAGAAAAGTTTGGTAAAGTTGATAAAAAAACAACGAATTTTTTTGTTAAAGAGAAAACATGCAGGCGTCGAGGAAGTTAGTAGTCAGGGAATGATTGGTGGTCATCCGTTCCATTACTGTTGCACAAACTTAAATGACATTTCATGAAACTTACAAAATTTACCCAAATCCCACAACGACGAATTCCTTAAAAACATAAAAAAAAAATTTATTAGAGATGAATAATTTTGATAAAGTAAATTTTAGGACCTGGACTAAAAGGTATAAGACAGTGCGCCATAAATGATTATTGCTTGAGGCTCACATTTGAGCTTATTTATGACACAAAAGATACATTTTACATTTACGATGAGCTGCTCGCCTTCTCCCAGTACCATCAATTTTAGTAAGACCACAGCAGTTGCACCTGAAAATCAAATATGCAACATTGAAGGTGGGTACTCTCTTGATCCTGTCTTAAGTGGGCGTTAAAACCGTGTAATGTGTGCATAAATTTACATGCTTAGACACGCCGCTGTTCACTCTTATGTTTTTTTTTTTGGTTGGGAGGTGGAAGACTATTTACGCCCTGAGTGTCGGACTCCCAGTGGCGCACAGCAACTGAACTACCGACTAAACACCTCCCCTGTCACACCGAGAACTTAGCCTGGAACTGTTTATCACATTACATCGGACTAGGCCTCCTACGTCTCGCCTACCGGCACCTTTGGATTGGAGAGATCACTCCCTCAGCAGGTACGAACACAAAGGAGAGGGATTACTGAGAGAGTGAGCCCTCTTCCCTCTGCGCCGACAGGCGATCGACGATGTCCTTCTTCATAGTGAGAACCGCCCAAGCGTAGTGCGATACACAGTTCCATTTGTCTTTATACACTTGCATCTTCTCCACCAGGGTATCTGGAGAAATCGCCCCTATTCTCTACCTGAGATGTATACGCTGTTTCACCCACCGTTCGCATGTGAAGAAGGTGTGGCAAGCAACATCTGCAATCCCCGGGCAAAACAGGCAGTCAGGGGACCGTAATTTCCCATTTTGTGCGGGTAAGACTGAAAACACCCGTGTCCGCTGAGAAGCTGTGTCAGATAGTAATCAATCTCGCTATGCTTTTGGTTGAGCCATGGCTCCAGGTCCCTGATTAGGCGCGCGGTCCACCTATCCCGTGTTTCATTTACCCACTCTTCCTGCCACAGAGCGAGAGTCCTTCTTCTCTCCTCGCGTGAAGAAGCCTCTCTACCTTTTTCTCCCCTGCACAGGTAGAGCCTCCTCCATTCCTTAGCAAGGAGCAAAATAGGTGTCGTACTCGCGCTAACCAGCACTCCCAGCTTAGAGACAGTGCGGTATGCAGACGCAACCCGCAGAGCACCTCGTTCTTGCACCTGCATCAGTCGCTTCCGATACGACTCCTTACTGAGTTCATCAGTAGGCGTCTCCTGGTCGCGACGGGTCCCCCAATGTTGGCCATTAGACGGCTGAACGCCAATACTCCATCTGCGGCTTTGTTCGCTGACGCTCTGATTTGATCGAATAAGCACATTTTCGAGTCAATCAAAATGCCAAGGTATTTGATCGTCTTCTTGGACTCAATGGTCTCTTCGCCATTCTGGATGGGTATAACTCTGGGGATCTGCTTTTTGGTCAGAATGACAACCTCGGTTTTTTCCAGCGCTAAGCTGAATCCACGGTCTGTCATCCAGTCGCACACTCGACGCATTATCATACCTAGTCTGAGTTGCGCTTGCTCAACAGTGCGTCCGATGACTAATGCTGCTACGTCGTCAGCAAAGCCTATCAAACGCACTCACTAACTCTTGACTCTTTTGTTTAAATGAAACACTTCCTCTAATAATGAAACAAATTCAATTGTAACTATTTGGTCCATTAAAGCTTTTATTGTGCAGTTTACTATCGTTTGCGCTAGTCTAGCGTCTAGTTTAATACCCACAAGGCCGGCAGGCCTGATTGAAAATAACACACTCTCTAATTTTGGGTTTAAATTACAATACCAGTGAGACCAGAGGGTGTTGGTGCTCTCCGTTTCCTCAACGCTTAGTACAAACACTAGCACTAGGATCTTAGTGCGAAGCATACCGGCCGAGCTTGTTAGATACTACTGCATAGAATATCCTTGGGGGGCTGTTCTGCAAATATCAACCCTGGAGTTATATACACGGCCCGCGGTTAACTTAAAAGCCCCCATTCGTATGAATAAGCCATTTTACTATGCAAAATCCCTTCAGAAATTATTGTGAGTTCTATTAGGGTTGCATAAGAGTGGCATTGTCTCTGTAAACGTCAAGGTTTGCTGGGTTCCGTAGCTATTACTATAAAAGTGCTCTATGCAAAAATTGCTCAATGATGGTTGACGGTTTTTGACGAATCTCAGCTCTTGTCTGTAGACACTTTAAGGTAAGCCAGATGCTTACATAAAATATTGCAACTTCAGGTCCAATTTAGTGCTTGCGAACCTCTGGCTACGTCCCTTTGGAACATGCAGCTCCACCGTACTGTTCTGTCCCTTAGATTGCACTACCTATAGTTTTCTTTGCTCTCACTGACTACCAAATGCATTTAATGTATTTTCGCGACAGTTTGAGGCTTCCATCCATTCAAATTCTTATACTTGGAATGGAGAAAATTCCCAATCATCTATTCGAAATTAACCAGTAAACTTGAATGGATAATTACTTGTTTGCTGCAAATATTTTTAATGGAAATCATTTACTCAAAGATGAGACATTAATGCAACATTAAAAGTGGCTTGTTTTCGATGCACCTCATCATTGCATATTTCTATTGCTCATTGGTTTATAGGGCGGTACAGTACTGCTAGTTTTATTCGCATCATGATTAATTATTTTGCCCACTCGTCCACCTCAGTATCTCGCAACATTTTCTCGCGGGACATGAAACGTTTGAGCTTACAAGCAAAAAGAGCTCTTGAAAGGATTATTTTTAAATACAACAAAAACGATTTTTCCAGACCATAATTCGATTCGCCCTTGTTTGACTGATTTATTTTCTTGAGTAAAAAATCAGTTTTTAGCCAGTAAAACCATATTTATTTATGCCAACTGGTAATTTTCACTATCACTCTCACTTGAAAGACAAATAATAATTGTTTCATAAAACAATCATATAAAAACAAAATGTATGCATCCTTCTCGAATCTTAATCTCTGCACACAAAAACATCAATAACGAACATTCGTCAATTTTTCTCTTAATTTGTAAATTAAATCGGTTCAGACTCCTTATGCGAGTTAAATTAAAATAAATTAAGATTTCAAAATGTCTGCAAAACGCATTGATATTGAGCTTATGCGAAGTAAATCCTTGCAATCCGATTGCTTTTGATCCTTGCTTGAAATGTTTTTAATCTCTGTTATTGTG
This sequence comes from Stratiomys singularior, assembly GCA_954870665.1. Lineage (NCBI taxonomy): Eukaryota > Metazoa > Arthropoda > Insecta > Diptera > Stratiomyidae > Stratiomys > Stratiomys singularior. The sequence goes on along the minus strand of OX940878.1, from coordinate 127,916,227 downwards.
GTTCAATGTTGAATTTTAATTAGTCTTACACGAATAATAGTCTCGAATTTTCAAACAGTCTGTGAGTGTTGATTTTTTTTACTTTGGCTTTGTGGAAAACACAGAAGTATACGAAAATTGAAAGAAGAATTTAATAGAGCGAAAGCAGAGGTGGCATACTGACAATAAAAGAAAGGTGTATGTCGTCCTTACTTGTTTGGTGCCTGGCAAAAACGGGCGCCTATGTGAAGGATTACGAACGAATTCGATGAATTTTATGAGAATTGAAAACGCTCTTGCATCCCAAACACTAAAAATGATATTCTACGAATCAAAATGCAGCGCATTGTATGTATGAGATGAATCTTCAACATTCATTGAAAATCATCGAAATAATAACAATTTAAACTATGATAGAAAACCTAAAGTTCAGTAGCTCTTGTATAAACAATATTTGAACCTATCACCGCAACATCAATTGCGTGTAAATCTTAGAGTGTGCAATTTAAGTCCTTCATTTTAAATAATTTCCAATAAAATTATCAACATCAATTCCGATACTGAAATGATAAGCCATTTTAAAACACAAGACACTTGTGAGGTGGAAAAAGGCAGAAAAGGTGTTTTTTAGAGGTATCGCACTGCCATAGTGGCAACACTTTTTAACGCTACGTATGTCGTGACAGCTTTCATGCGTTTCATGGTAAGTTGGGTTTGTCACTTTATCAATAAATAAATTGACGACGGCTGAAAGAGCGAAAATTAAGGAATCCAAACCCAGAGGGTCAAACGTCATTACAGTCTTCACGAATAAGAATATTCTGGTAGCGATACTACATTAAAAGTTGTAAAGAAAGTTTTTTCCAGAGGTATATAACTTTTTGGCACTTTTTGGCACTTTTTGAAGATTTATTTCGAAGAAAAAACGGTTGTGTTTGAGCAACTCATTGCACACACCGTCAATTTCATGGCCGACATAATCGTCCATCAGAACAATTAATTCGACCAACCATAGATCGTTTTCGCACTATGTATACTTTAACTAATAACAGACATTCATCCGGACGTCGTACATATCATAGAAAGCAAGAAACTGTAGCAGCTGTGGAGCGTAGTATCGTCAATGATCCAGCTTCAGTCCATTCAACATTGTGCCCAACAATTAAAAGTGTGCCAATCCACATTGTAGAAAATGTTACGGAAAGATCTTGGTTCACGGGCTTAAAAATCCAACTCGTGCACGATTTGAAGTTGAAAGGCCCCCGGCCATGGGCCCAAAGACCTGAAGTAAGAAACTTTTGGTTGGCTATGTAGCCCATTCCCGTTTGAACAGCAACGTTAATAACAAGACTGACGGGTTTGAAGGGATAAGGAACCACCGGTGGTTGCCATAACACTTTTATATCCAAAGAAGGTTACTGTTTATTTAGCGTCACTGTTAATCGGCCGCTGAGATATTTGGTTCATATGTCTTCAAAAATGCTGCTTGGAATACCATTACAGTCAAAGAAAACCATGATCAATATCTTTTTCGCTTCGAAATTGACTTGCCGTTATAAACGAGACTAGTGCTTTCAAAAGCATGGTTCGATATGCCGCACAGCACGTGCAATTATCGACTTATTTAAAGATGCATTTGATGAGCGCATAATTTCTCATTTTGACATATGAGCTGTTTTGCAGGAAAATCTTGTGATTTAACATTGCTGGACTATTGCTGGTGAGGACACGTCAAATTACTTCTCTGTACTCTTTATTCTCTTGACAATTTGGAAGACAAAATTGGAGACACTCGAGAGACAAGATCGCGCCATTGGCGAGAAACAGCGTCAAGTATGAGAGTAGTTGAAAATTGGAACTCACTTTGGGACTTTCTCCGCAACAGTCATACCGATCATATGCCCGAATTTTAATTCAAATTATCTGTCTAATAAAACCAACTTCATGGTAATAAAAACAATTTATCTGTATTTTATTTCATTTTATAACTGTATGCCTTTAAAAACGACATCCTTTAACAGGAGCTAAGACTTGCGCATCGATTTGTCGTTTGGGACTAAAATAAATTTTTAAAAAGTTCTAAGCCGAAAAAACAATGTAATTTTTGGCTCTCGCAATCGATATTATAATGAATGGCATGAATGTCAGTTGACATGTGTCAGTAAATTGACATGTGTCAGCACGTGTTGTAAATGTCAATTAGGTACATTTTTCAGCATGAAGCACTACATAGCGGAAGAACGTGATGAGCTAATGAAATTATACTTTCAAAACAAACTCTTCGTTGCTCTACTGCAACGTGCGAATGGAGCTAAGTATTATTATCGAAATTTACATACAACTAAGACGATACCGCTCCTAGGGACTCAATTCAATGAAAGTGGTTTTTCGGTAACACCAAAGACGTAGATGAGGGTTCATTACCGCTGAAGGGGAGATGTTATTGGAGTTGCCAGTGCCAATGTTGATCAAAAACCAAAATTTTCTCACTTTTTTCTAAGCCTTCAAGATTGATTTTCATTTTTTCCATGCAAAATGGAATTGGTACAAAAATTGAAACCAGAAGATAAGCCACGTTACTTTGAATACAGGCTTGATACAGTGGACTCGATTCCTGGATATGTTCAGGACAAACAAAGCTCATTTTACGCTTCTGGGAGTATTAAAACGTACAAGTATCGTTAATGGGGCACTTTTTGTCCAAAAATGATTGATAATAAGTTTTTGTGTTCAACAAAAGTCACTATATGGTGGGGTGGATCCCCAGGATCACTATATACAGGGGAGTAGGCTCAGAATTATACTTTTTTGAAAATGAAAACAGTGTAACAATGTTGTTAATTGGAGTCCGAGCAATGATACTCGATTTTTTGGCAAATAAACTCGCTGAAAATTGTAGGGAGGACTTTTTTCCAGCAACACATCGCTACATAAAAAAGTGTTGGTGAAACAATGGATTAACTCAAATCAAGGCTCCTCGCGCGGTTGACTTCAAAAGAGCTTGATTATGGTTTGTAGCCTTGGTCACCAGATATAGTCCTGTGATTTTATTTGCAAGAAAAGGTATACGCTGATCATTGGAATATTTTCGCACAATTTAAAGTTAATATAAGCTAAAGAATTTGATAAATGACGTCCGAAATTTTACAAAAAGTGACGAAATGTGCTGAAAAAGGCTGGTATATGTGTGACTGCAGGCGGAGGACTTTTGCCAGATATTACTTTTCAAAAAGATACTAAACGGATTGTCTCAGTTTTAAATTGACTTTGAATGAACAAATCGCAAGAAAAGTCCTCTTGATAATTCTGCGAAAACTTCAGGTGACACAAAGAAAATCACTCTCCATCATTCAATTTATTTATCTGAACGCAAGGACTCATTTTGTTACCATAGAATCGGCAAAAGAAAAGGGAACTAGTTTTCTCTCACATTTATATTTTCCCGCTGCTTTTCATACATATTCATGGCATATTAACTCAATACTCATACAGATTAAATTTTCAATATTTCTCCATAATTCCCGGGTGAGTCAAAGAGTTTCCCTATTATTAATTTGCCCTTTCTTCTTCACTGACTTTTATAAGCGGATTATTTAATTAAATCTTTTTGATGAAATCATACTCGAAACAGAGCTTCTCTCACTCTCGATTGCGTGAGTAAATCGAATCATCCAGCATTTTCATATGTAAGTCGGAAAACACTAACCGACAAAGTTGGTAGGAAAAATCGGCAGTCGATGCCATGACAATTCAACGGAATGAATTTATATGTTAATGAAGGTTTTCCGTCATATTTTCATTATATGCCGATGGCATAAAATTCAGGTCCACGCATATTTAATTAATTCAAATGCGTTGTGAACAACTACACGACCTACATGTTTAATTATTATTATTATTGTTGCGAGCTGTTTGGAGCTTTTTAAAGGGAAATAGTTGGTAGGACTGCGTTCTCCGTGATTTTCATACTTTTCCCTGTTTATTTTTAACGCAGGCATATAAATTTGAGTAAGTTGCTGATAGTGGATTGGGACGCGCGGCGGAATTTAAATGTTCGCAAATATTTGCTTTCAAAAGTGTTGTGGTTAATTAATTAAAACGTGACTTCTGCATGGACTTTGAAAATCTAAGGCTTCAGCCAATTTGAACTAAAACCTGAATGAAATTTTCAACTTTTCACAGACAGTGCCTGCGTGTGCTTGATCTCCATATTAGCTGGGTGGTAGGGATACAATACAGGACGTGAATATCCACATATGTGTCTGATGGTACGTTCGTTGGAAATTGTACAACTTCCCCAGGGATAATTGGTTGAAGTCTTGTTAAAGCGATAAATAAAACCCCTTTCGAGGCAATGAACTACTGAGTATTCAAAGCATTTTTCTGCTTCGCCATGACCTACCGTATAAATATTCAGGATGATTAGGATGAATTGAGTTCCGTATGCTAAATTGACGGGCACTTACGTCCAGAAAACATATCAAAAATTCCCGACTTCTGCACTTTCACCTGACTAAAATAGATTATCTATACAATGGGCCATTGTACTCGTCTAAGTCCATTTAATTACCTATTACCCTAGTCTTTGAGTAAGCTGCTGTGGACATTTTCCACTCCCAGAGCCTGATATACTCGTATTATCTTTTTCATTCGCCTAGAATTTCATAAATATTCCCACGATCCCCGTATTACTGTAGTATCACCTACGATGCTCCGCACACAATATCAAACGATAGACGTACTATGTCGGGATAATCTTTTTCTATCACACATTGTAAAAATGTTGCCTAGCTCATACCAATCGCCTGAAATCCTCATTTCATGAGCCCGATTACGTTGAGATTTTTATGTTTGTGTGTAATTAGAAAAACGGCATGTATAACGCATACACAGAGGAGCACATTTGCAAGGACTTATCTGTAAATGTGAGGGGTCATCTTATGTAATCCGTCGGCATTTACGTCGTGAATACATCAAGCTCTTTCTTTGGGTGCGCTTAATTTTCTTCGGGAGGAAATAATTTGGGATTTCTGAAGCTTTTATGTTTTGATGATGCTAAGTATGTAGTTGATAAGGACGCATCAATCTAATATCTATACACTTCATTAATTAACTTCGTTGGGATTCCTGTGTATGAGAATCTTATCAGTAAGTAGATTATTTAGTTTTTTTTTGTTATTAGCTTGTGTTAGACATTGTCTTGAATATAGCGGTTGAATGTTTTCACAAATTTCTTTGGATTTGTAAGTTGGTGAAGGCCTTTTAGTTGGCTGGTGACGGTCATATCGTTGCAGTTATTACAACAAATTCTGGTTGACTGGAGGGTTGGATCAGCTCAGAAAGGACATGACAATATCAAATCTGGCTATACGTGGTCAACAACGATCAAACGCAATGATTAGTCAAGTACTTTTAAATCACTTTTGATAAAGGATATCTAGAAATGGCGGCTAAATAAGCGTCGAACCTTGGGATACTGTCTTCCTACTATCTGGCATCTTCCAGGAACTCTTACTACAAGTAGGAATAAATGAGTAGGAGACGAAATTTAATTTCAATCAACGCAACCTTTAATTGAATAAAAGTGGCTTTAATTCTCCTTGGTTTTCCAATTTGTCCACATTTTTACAACTTTATACACATCCATTATAACTGTGTTCCTCATTCTCATTTTTCCCTCCTATAATCACCAAAAAACTATCATCAAAGGAAGTGTGATCAAAAAGTATCAAGAATTTCATACTAGCCAATGTTTATCTTCGTCATCAACCCGACTCCTTATTGTACTTAATCCGGTTTTCGGGCATTCAAGCGCCACAACTACCGCGTAGGAAGTCCTAAAATCCAGTGCAGAGGCTCAATTTCCGACTACTATAAGCAATATTTGGGTCGTATTTCGTCAATTACGCGGCGAATTTTGCATTCGAAATAGTAAAGCGACTCGGGTTTGTCGGCGTGGATGTGTGATTTGACGTATCTCCACAGAAATTGTTTATCTTGCAGGCCTGTTCACAATTCCAATACGAGAAATCATGCGCTCATCAAATGGATCTTTCAAAAAGTCGGTGGTAGCACGAACTGTATGATATCCCGTGCCATCCTGTAGAAACCACACGTCTTTTGCATTATTGCGAGTTATTTTCGGGTTGAGAAGTTCAGTAATCATTACTCTGTAGTGGTCACCATTGACTGTAATGTTATTCCCATCAGCAATTTGGAAGAGATAAGGAGCAATGATTCACATTAAACAGTGACGTTATCAGGATGTTGCGGTGTTTGCACTACCACGCGTGATTACTTAAGACTCCAAGTGCGGCATTTCATCTCATAACTACGTTTGACAAGGGTAACACTCTCAATTCGCAAAACAAATATGAATTTATTTTTAGAAGTGGCAGTTGTTTGCAGACGTAGTCATTACACCAAAAGTGAGCTTTATAAATATAAATTTTCATATGAAATCCGGGATCTTCAGCAATTTATTCTTGGGCATATACACCGAATCTACGCAATGCTCGTGGCTGGTTCCTATTAATTCCTGCACGAGTAGGGTGTTTAAGGCTGGAAAACAAGGTCCATCTGCGAACACTTCGAGAATGTGGATGGATACAGATTTAATTGTTGAACTCGATGCCGAATGAACTCACTTGGGTCTTTATTGTAACTACGCCCTAGAGCTGCTACGGTTTCTTCATTACCTACTTTATAACACCTTGATGGCTATGTGTTATCACTGAGAGTTAACGTGGGGAAACGTTTCTTTCGAAATAAATCTGCACAGTTCTGCACAATCATGATAAAATTACAGACCACACTAACGCATGACAGATGTAAAAACATACATAATATTTAAAAGTGTTGCCATCTTATTGCTGTATGCCTCTAAAATAGAACTAAAATATTGATTGATATGACGCAGATGTATTGGGGACTTAACTTACTTTTGAGTGTTTCTTTTTAACGCAACAATGAAACCCCTTTTAAGAAACCAAATAAAATTTCACTTGTTTCGATCGTGTACCGTTACATCAGGACTATACGATCTTATGTTAGTGTTCTCCAGTAATCAATGTATGCCTTCGCTTAACTTGGTATGACAAGCCACGGTTCCTTCATAGAACGGCTGCATTTAACAGTTATAATAATCGAATAAAGAAAAGGCCCGGAAATCTCCACTTGCAATCATACTAAGCACGGCGTATAATCAGCACTTATCATATAATCAGTACTAAGTACGGCGACTCGTCGCAAAAAATGGTGTGGAAGTTTGGGATCTTATATGCCCGTGCACGGGTAGCATGTAAGAAAATGTGCGGTGTGAGACCGAAAAAATCGCTCAATTCCTCAAACGCTTTCTGTGCTCGAGTACGGAAAGACGCATGTTTTCCATGTGTGTCAACCGTGCTCTCAGGACACAAAAATTGATGTGATAGTCGCGAAAATGATTGCGTGGCATGCGAGTGAAGTGACAGTTTAGTATTTTATTTACAATTTGCTCGTACTTATGAGCAAAACTTCAAAATATACAGTATATAGCTTAGATTCATCGAAGTTGGTCCCAGGCTTGTATGGAAAAAAAGAGTGTGATGAACAAGTAAGAGCTTATGGTTCATATAATGAATAAAAAGTGTTGAAAACCGCACTTTTAGGTAGTGACATTTGAGAAACTAAGAGTTTTAGATATACATCTAAAGATGAATAGATGGTCGCTGCCATATTCACTCATGCATCGTAAGTATGAAATTACTATTATGAAAAGTCGGGGCTACCAGACCTTTTGCTACGTACAACTTCGTCAAAACTTATTGAACTATGAAACTTTGTTACACATTTAAAACCATTGGGACATGAGTTCTTTAATATCGCGGTGCGGAAGGAAAAAAGAGAGCAGGTGATATGGTAGTAGCAGTGCGGCCTATGCTGAATACCATTAAATTGACGTTTTTCTCTAAGTGTACTTGTTGGTGAACAAACAAGATGTACAGTCTAGCGCTTGGTAGTTATTTGGATGGTAAAATGTCCAATCAAGGAGTTCATGTAGATTTTTACATGACAATCTTTGTTAGGTGCAAGGAAATATTCAAAATAATATAGGGGTGTTATGATAACGGTAATATGTATTTGCTACGAGATCATATTGATTGTGGAAACGCTTACAGGAGAGGTCAGAAAAATATTGAAGTTGACATTTATTATGTCATATAAAAGCATCCGTCCGATGAAAAAATGGTAGAAAAGCAAATCAATACTAGCTCTGATATGAAGTGGCTATCCGAAACTAACAATGTTATTCTATTGTTCAAAAAATTTATGTGCGTTATAGTGGTGAAAACCCCAGTCGCCCAACTGCCACAAACCAGGCCCCTTCCGCCGCTACATCTTAAGAAATTTTTTCAAAACTTCCAGGTAGAAAGTCTGGCTTATGAATGACTAAGTAGAAAAAACATTGAATGGACGACTCCTCTCACACCGAAGATGCAAATCAGCATTATTTTGATTTCACTTCACGAGTTTTTATAGTGAAAGGTTGATTTGAAGCCTTTCACTAGTTTTATTGATGCTTCGTTACAGAGTCGTAACCGTGGGACGATGATTATTCTCTTAATGACCTTGAAAAAAAATTTTGATTCGTTCTTTCAAAGGAAATGATGCTTCATCGCGACTTTGTTTTTGCTTAGGAGTTGAATCACGAATTACGCAGACGCCCTTTCATTCTTAAATCTTCTGTCATCATAAAATTTGCTGGACTGAGCTCCAAGTAATTCCAGACAGCTCCACAATTTTTTCAATTGTCCGTCTTTGATCTTACAGGATGACTTCAAGTATGTTTCCAAAACTTTCTTCTGTTCATTTTATTGAAAAAAATTGGAAAATTGACATTTTACTGTAATTGAAACGTGGAAAAGATGGTTCCACCACAAAAGATTTTGATTCCACCATATTTGAAACGGCAAAACCACTCAAAGACTTGGGTGTTCCCAATACCTCCATACTTGTAAGCAGTTTTTAACATTTCGAGAGTTTCTGAACTAGTTTTTAATAGCAAGCAGCAACATTTTAAGTGATACTGTCTGTTCACGAGAACGACCCTTTGTAAAAACGTCAGCTGTCACTAAAAAAATCTAAACAAACCGAACGGAACTTTATTTGGCGAAGACGCTCGGCTAACTGACTCACAAATCGTGGCTTTATACACCATTAATGGCAGATTGCTGTACTAGAAAAAATTGACAACCACCACAAGCTCCGTGTGATTTCTTTGGGTGCCTTCTCGTAGAACAATTAAGATTTTTGAGCCCCTAAAAAGAAAGGATATGGCTTATGGCTCATTCGAAGCATAGTTTGTAAAAATTCGTTTGCGAAGCAATTCACAGTCTTGTTCAACATTGCTGAGCAATCACTTGAAAAAATTGATAACAATTTCTCGACAGTGATGATCACACTGAAATGGCCGAGGAAGCGCTGAAAAGTCCCTGGCCAAATTGTGGTATAGCCGTTGAAAACTGTTAAATCGTGGAAGCTATTGTAGTTTTTTTGACTTGATTTCTCAAAGGAGCTCCTAAAACGGCTAATTTATTATTGATATCTGGGCTGTAATTTAGTTTTGCAAACTTTAGAAAGTAGATCGTGGAATTCTTCGAAATGTTCGTGTACCGCACTAATAGCAAATTTTTGAAGTGATCGTGGATCTTTTGACTATTGGGATTAATAACAACTGACCGTAGGAGTTCGGGAAATCACGTTGATAAAGGAACAATAGGGTTTTTACTGGAGGAACTGCGAGTAAAAATAATAAAGGGTCAGCTTTTTCTCTTTTCTATCTTTATCTTTGGATCTTTTCTAGGGAATCTAAAAAGCCTTGCATCTAAAAAGACGGGAAATGTTATACACAGTGGCTTTAAAATAGTGAAGATACTAATTCACAAGTTACTGAAATGCTATTTTGAAGAAACAAGTATCGATGACCTGTTTTGTTTGACAAAAAAAATGATGGTATAAGCTGATTGCTTATACCATCGTTACGAGTTTGACAAGCTGTTTCGTCCAAAGAGGCTTCTGATACATCATTTCATTTAACGCTTCAAGTGTTAGTTTTTTAAGCGGTCAATGAAAATGCCTTTTTATATTGTTTTTGACATAAATACCTGTATATTTCAGGATTAAGTTGTTCCTTTCCTCAGGATCAAGTTTTTTTATGACAACCGACAGTTGTCGGTTTTTTGATATCACATACTTGTGCATCTGTCTTGTGGAGTGCTGAAAAATAACAAGAAGAGAAAGACTATTTTGACAGTGTTACTTCTGGTGGTGGAGTTCGGTTCCAAAAGTACATTCCCAACATTAAGACTCGAGTTTAGAGCTGGACGGAAACATGACATTTCGCTCCAAATAAGCGCGACGGTCAAAATCTTACATCGAAACAACGTGTTCATTATATTTTTACCTCCTGGAGCTACATTTGGTGTATTTATCGAATGAAAACTGAAAAAAGTCTGTTGCAGCTTCACAGCATGGTTTCACGCCTCTACTTCGTCACAACATTTCATTTTGTGGACCTTTGAGATAGTTGATTTTGGATTCACTCTTCATCGTTGCAAATCAAGGGCATGTTCCTGATCAGTTTATCTGCCAAAAATAAATTGACATGGATACTTTACAAAGATCTTGAAAACGAATCTTTTTAATGATCTAGACTACCATGGGAAATATTTTTGCGAAGTCCTGTATATCGTTCGGTAGCATATTTCTTTAGGCAGCTATGACCAGGAGCGTTGAGATAAATACCTCAGAGATTGCACGTAAGGAAGGGTTTCGGTAGGACTGCTAGGTGTTGTACAGCTTTGTTGAGCCTTCAAATCCTGGTGATGACTTTGCATTTTCATTGAAATTCCAAAGGATACGTATGAATTATTCCCTATGATATATGGTGAAGATGATGGTAATAAGGAAAGCTTGCGTTAATTGTGTAAAACGCTCGAAAAGGGTAGAGAAATATGATCATGCTCTTTGACCGATTTGATCAATGTTGCTCACATTTTCGTGGAGCAAGTTCTCAGATCTAATGTAGTGAATTTCCTTATTCATTGAAGATGAATAAAGCACCGACATTGAAAATGTACAAAGTCTACCGAAGAGTTATCAGTTAGTTATGATGTTGAGTTATCACCAAGGTGACGAAAATTTAAGAATAATCAAACTTAGTCACCAAAACAGGTTGTATCCCGGGAAAGAAAGTCTACATTTGGCGTTTAAAATGTGGCAGAAATGTTTGCGAAACCTGTCTTACAATTAAAAGGGCTCATTTCGAAAAAGAGTATGGAAATTTCAATGATTAAATAATTTTATTTGCATATTCTGTTTCATACAACAGACTTCTTGCAATCATGTTTTTTGAACATATCAAAAAGCGGGTGTCCAATAACATGACTCTATATCTGTGTCACGTAGCCCCCAAAAATTTGGTAGATGCCTTGACAAAACTTGTATGTCAATTGGAACGCACTGTCAATGTTTCCAAATCTTTTTATTTCCATGTTAGCTGGGCATAAATCCAATGCGTTTGTTGCAAAAAAAAAAAGAAATTCAAAGATAACATTTGCTACACAAATAAAAACAACCAAGTAATGCTATAAGTAGTGCGTTTTCAAGGAAACGGGGACCATTCCGGGGCTCAAACGTACGATTTTGGCAATGCAGAGCCGTCGATAAAAAACGGTTTGCGTTTTCAATTGCTGTTCTTCAAAGTTCCCAGTCTTGGCAGTTTTGTTCTCTTTAAAGGAGTAATTTTGACAGAAGTCTCCTGCTTTCATTGATATAAAAAGTGTAAGTATTGATGCAGGAACTAATCCAAGGAATGGGCATTGTTCTTAGGAAAAACATTTCTGACAGACGTTTGAGGCGAGTATTCGTGTTTAGCATGGTTTATATTATGCTGCACATTTCAATGACAAGCGTAAAAATCTCTTGAGGAAGTTGAAGGAAGAATAAATTGTCCGAAACGCCTTATTTATCAGCAAGACGGTTTGCCTTACCATACAAATTAGTTCTCGCCAGCATCTGGTTATTAATCTGATCTAGTTTTTCTTTCAAACATTGTTATCTTTGGTCAAATATCTTGGACTTTTTTGCACGGAGCTGTATTGGAAATTATGCAAACAATCAGAGTGTCTTTTTTATGAAAATCGGTGTTAGAGGGTGTTTGCTTGGATGGGCATTGGTTCATCATATATCACCTTAAATGCTTCAGAGTGCTTTGTATAATTTGAAAAAAAAGAGATTTTTAAGCAAAGATTTCCTCTTAACTGCACCGAGAACTAGCTGATGATGGCTTCAAATATCAAAAACGTGTCTTCGAAAAAAGGAACATGACCCAGCAGAGATAATGAAGTTTCGAGCTGCAACAACTTTACAACAAAATTCAATGTTTTCAGTATAATTTTAAAATAATCATAGCCATCACGATATTATCTCTATTTATAGAATGATATCCGAGCCTGGCGAAATGAGTTCCAAATCATTTGAGGAAACACATCCTTTCTTAACCTTATTCTCTTATTTAAGAAATCACAATTTTTTCGTTTAATCTGACACAGAAACTGGATTATAAGGGTTTTCGAATAGCAGGCAAATATTGATTGATTCGATGTCCAATTTTTTCTGTAAATGCCTAGTTCACTTATGTTCCAGTCAAATATGGTCATATTTAGAGAACGCGTAGAGTTACTACTACATTCGACTGCATTTATTGCTCCCTTGCATTAAATCTATGTCAACTTTATCCAATTTTCACTATCAGCCTTATTCGGGACCATTGTTTTATACTAAATAACCTACGGCTGCATTCACTTACAAGCTCAAAATGATCCTCGGAAAATTATTCCTCAAGGATGTTTTTGTTGCAGTTTGAATCCTCTGCTTTGGCCCTTATAGAATGACAGTTTCATTGCTGTTTCACCCGGGCTTAAGCTATGGAGCATTTAAAATCCAGGAGGCATGTGGCTTTTACATTTTCTGTCATAATATCCTGGCTAAGGAGTAAAACATTGTCTCTTCTATCATTCTGCGAATCTCGACTAATCAATACGAATTAGTGAATGTGGGTCATACCACATTTTAGTATGGAATATATACAGCAATGCAAGACATGAAATGTCCAGATTTAATGCTATAATTGCAGTGGGCGGACAAATGAAATGCATTGTAAAATAGTAAAACATACCCCGACCATGGTAAATATTAGCCAATATTTATTTCATTCGTGAACAATGAAATAAATCATCCAAATTTATTGGAATATCTAAAATAATTGAAATTATTACGAAAAGGAGTGAATGCAAAAATGAAACCAACGATTTTCCATTGTCCTAGAATCAAAAGTCTGATAGAAATTGTTTGCGGGCCAATCAACCAGAAAATTTATAATTGCTTTGAGAATGTGATATTGTTAACGATCAGCAATATAAATAATACAAATGCAATAATTTCTGGCGTGGTACACAATCATTTGGCGTTTTTGATTCATTTCTAAGAAGTAATGCATCTGAAATGCCAGTACAAAAGTGCATTGTATTCGGCGTGATGAAATTGTTATTCAAAAGGAAAATCCTTATCAAATGAAAACAAAAAGGAAGAAAAAAAACACAATTTAAATCCTCTGCCGAAAAACACTCACGTATAAAAATCCTTTTAACTCAAAGCTCTATTAACCTACTATTGCATTCAAACCTCAAGTCATCCTTGCCCATAATTTCGATGTTTCCCATTAGCCAACGTCACAAGCACACAGAAAAACAAACGAAATCAGGACGAAACACTAGTGGAAATATGTCAGAAGTTGAAAAATCCGCTTGGCTTGCATAAACTTGAAAAATACAAAAGAATGTACTTTGCGTTGCTGCCGTGGATTTCCCATTCTTGCAGCAATTCTACAGAATTAACTCGACAAAGTACACTCAACAATGAGTCCTGCATAAACGAAATGAAATTTAAATAAGAACTGAAAGTTAAAAATTACACGAAATCACTTACCCATGTTGAAGTTGAAAAAGGCAGCGGCAAAAAGAAGATGAAAATGCACAAAATGACTGCTATCCTGTAAATTCATGATTTCGTTTTTACCGCACTCGTTTTGTAAATCCTGATGCGTTCGAAACGTGCTCAACCGCTATCCACCACCGCCCAGCGCCTTAACTTAACTTGCCGCGCCACCCTTGAGACCTGATCCTGCTGCCGCCGCGGTTCTTGTATACGACGCCAACACGTGAATAATGTTATGCAATATATTTCGAGTTGATGAAGAATGTCGGAGTGTAAATCGTTGAAGAGAACATTAATGATGTGCTGGAAAGGATAACAGAAAATACAAAAGTTCATATTAGAGAAAAAGCACGCTGTAAAAGAAAAGTGGTTTTGTGGGATTGTGGATTTCCGTAATTTTCTTCTCCGTTCGTATCTTTTTTTGCTCGGCGCGAAGATTTTATGGAGAATACATGTTGGGAATACAATATTCAAGGAGAGAGGTATTGCCTGCTCTTCGCCAAAGGTTGGCTAACGTATAATAAATGAGGAAAAATCGTTTTCGAGTGGTATTGGATATTTTATTTTTTCCCGAAAAATAATGTTTTGTTTGATTCGGCCTGTATGATATGCTGGAATGTGCCTGCGGCAAATAAATCGAATTGGTAAATTGATACCCTTCTATTGATTTGGTGTAAAGCAATGCTGTCAGATTCCCCCAAACCCTTCCAACATTGATTAACTAACAAATAAGCGTAACAATAGACGAGAACAATAAAAAATTTATCACTACAGGGAAAAGGATGGGTTCGAAGTGAGTGCCAGGTAGTAAAGCTTATTTTGTTTCATCTAGACCTGAATTTATCCCTTTACTCAGAAAATTGTTGATTGCGAGGACTGAAAGTTCCAGAACCACAAATATCATAGCATTTGCTAGGGAATACAATGAGGGAACGTTCGTTGGTAATGAAACGTTTTTTGAAACATCCATTCTGCATGGGCAGAACATCATATGAATTATATTGATGACATCCGTGAAACAAATCCACAAAATTTTACGAATTTCATATACATATCCCCAACTTTGTGTCTAGCAACTCAATCTGTGTCGTGCTTTATAAGTGTCCTAATACGGGTGTCAATGAAGTCCTAATTATTTCAACGTAGATACTATGTCTTCTGTGGAACATATTTATTAAAAGCATATATGGTTAATAAATTCATTCTGTTCTGTAGAACAATCAGCTCGGGTCGATTGTGCCTTCATTTCAAGTGCAACGAGACTACTTCCCTAAGATCCACCTTCCTGAGAAAGTCAGCGATCTGCCTTGGCTTTTTTCTTTCACAAGAAAGTTTAGACAGACAGCCTCGTAGACAGCCTCGTTACCTTTGTGATTATGCTTCGTATCATACAGCAGATTCATTGGTTTGCATTCCTCAGCAAAATTGTGTTACTCGTCGTTAACCATTTGCTTTCGAGCCTATTTTCTTGGTATGTTCTTAAAGTTTGCAGTTCTCGTGTGGATTTTGCTATGACCCTTTTGCGTTCTCTTGTCCATTTCGGTACAGAGATAAGACTTCATCTTGTGTTCGTCCTCGACAAGGAGCTTTGGTACATGAAACAGAGATACTCTTTTTCGGAGCCGAATACCTTCTCTTCTCTCATATTCTTCTAATGAGAATCTGGTGCATGTTGGATTAACATTGAATTCCTCTTGTGACACAGCACCATACAAATGAATATGCATTTGACAATATGGATCCAGTAATATCAAGGTATGCCAAACGCTAGACTCGAACGAATGCAATCCTTGTTCATTGTTCTCCGACTTTTCCTGTGTAGGCTGTAGGATGATTGACTTCACTGTCATGATGTACCACTGCAGGGTTTTGAGTTCACCTGAAGACTTCCTCGTTACGCTTCTTCATAGCATCAAAGCTTCGATAAACATAGCAGACATTGCCTTGATGAACGCGTTCTACGTAAACCATTCACCCTTCGGTTATCAGAGATAGTTGGAGAGTTGGTTTCAAAAATGATTTATTTCATTTTTGCCACTGACCTCCACCCTATTTGGATAAATTGTCAATACTTTGTATTTCTTCTTCTTCATAGCAGTGAATCCAGTGTACTTTTGTCATAAAAATGGAACCAATATAGCTTTGTCAGAGGTTGAAACTAATTTTCTGGCCGTAATTGTTCATATTTTGAAATGGCCTCTGTATTTTGTAACACAGGAGCTGTGGGTGTGTTTCTAGTTTCGAATGGACATATCATTAAAAAGGCTATGACATATGTCTCCAGCTTCTGAATGAAGATGAAAGATTTTCAGCGGCACTAGACCACGGTACGGTCGATAAGGTCCTCTCTTTTCAATATCTCCGAATTTACGTTGACTGCGTTTGGTCTGCAATCATGTGATATTCTGAAGATTTGTTTTGGGTTTTCGAATGAGGTCGTACCATATAAAATCTCTTGATTTTCCCGCCCTTCGTGTGTTGTTTAGGATGTTCTGAGTTTTTTTGAGGTTCCCGTGCTCAAAAAAAGGTTCACCAAAGATGGTCTACCTGAAGTTTATCGTTCTCGTTATACAAATGAATTAGTTTTTCATTTCCGCTTATTACAGCTTTGGACTGGCGGTAGGCGTCCATGACTTTGATATACCGCCTAATGCCAGGAATCAGGCCGGAATCAATTCAAAGCCTTCATTCCCCAAGTCTGCACCGTCTTCTTTCATTCTTAGCTGGTTGACTTCGAATGGCTTGATTTAATCCTTTCCAGAATCTAATTGTCCACTTCTTTACCTGTTCAAACGCTTCTCAGCAAATACGTTTCTCCGGAGTGAAAAGCGAACAGCATTTCAGTTTGAGTTGAAGTTGGTGTTTCCTTCCCTGAGTCAACTCGTCCATCGTTACGGTAAATGGAAAACTACGAAACTCTATTTCAGTTTCAGTTGAAGTTACCTTCAATTTTCCCTGATAAAATGTGTTCCGCTTATTTACCTACGTTGCTGGAGGCTTATGTAATCAGATTCCACCAAGTGTTCCTTGAACATTCTCACAAAAAATACAAAACTATGTTATTTCATGCTTCTGAATTCTTTCTTATAGAGCTTTAGAATTCTATTATACTAATCTCAATAGTTGGTGTAGCTTTATTGTAGATTTTTCATACTACGACTCTAAATTTTCCAAAACTATCGTTCTACCAATTTTTCCCCACTTATGATTCGTCTAGGAGAAATTTCTTAAAAACTGGTTCAAATAATGTCAGAAGCCGTGTACAATATTCTGGAGAGCGTTTTTGGGGTCACGGCAGGGGAAATTTCAAAATTCTCTTATAATCTTGTGAACCAGTGAAATTGTGAGTATACAGACCTAGAATATAATTCTCGCTAGTGTTTGGTTCTTGGATCGGTTCATTAGTCAATTAAAATTTTGAATCAAGAAAGCTAAAGCAACTTTTACACAGTAAAGGTTTGTTCAAGTAAAGCAAGTGACATCCTCATTCATTTTCCTGGTTGGATAGCAGGTCCATGGCATTTTCTCTTCTTCATACGATCCTCCGAGTTTGTTCCTAGATCCCTAGCATCCAGCCCATGAAGATGAGTGACTTGATTTGCATTTTTTCACCGTCCGGTCACCACATCTGTCTGGATTTGAATTTCGTTGATACCGCAGAAGCCATTGTCCCCATTTAAATTCAATTTTGACATTCAACACCTTTTGAAAGTAAAAGTGATAATAATTTAATAATTTCATCCGACGACCCCTTTTTTGGCAGCTTCTACAGGGAGGTGAAGTTTAAGTTTACAAAGTGCAATCTCACTAATACTTCACACTCATTTATAATGTAAAATTTCAAAAAAAAAAAAATTAAATAGAAACGGGATGGATGCATTGAGAGCGTAAGATCAAATCAAACAAGAACACTTTACGAATCCGAATTGGGTCCCATAAGTGTTTCATCTGCAATCTTCCACCCCAGAATGTTCGGAGTAGCGTTCTAAGTCACAAGCATAGTCAATAACTGACTGAACGTTATTTATGGCCAAAAGGGATGTAAAAGTTCGCATAAAGTCTATCAACATGTTTAACAAACCTTATGACTAATAAAGAAGGGTTTCAAAAATTTTGGCAGAGTTTTGGCAGACAAAATCTCCCAAAAGATGATACTGGGTAGGCCGTTTAAACATTTAAATTTGAATTGAGCGACAAACTTGAAAAAGTCCCTCCCCAGGCAGAAATTTGAGTCGAAGTAAGAGGTCATCGCCGCTCCCTAGGCGTTCTTTGCGGAACTGAGGGCAACTTTTTTTCAGACTGGGTAAAGAAATCGAAACATCGTTGGGTAAAGTATATCGAGTTAAGGGGAGACTAGCTTGTAAAATAAATCGCCACTTATCCAAAATTTTCACTCTCTTTTACTGGCTACGTAATGATCGGACCGACTAAGAGTTTCAAACATTTGGTCTGCTTTAATTTTCAGAAGATATCCATCAATGGTTACCTAAGTTGCCTTAGCCGACTGAAGCGTTTGGTATAGGTATAGAAAGTCTTAAAAAAAGTGTGCTTGTTTTCCTCTTCTTCACCACTTGCTTGGAAGCTGTCATTTCTTTTGGATGCGAGATGTTTTGTCCTAGTTTTGATAAGGTAAGGACGATGAGCTGGCGTTACCCTGCAATTGAGACTGATTTTTTTGACTGTTTATTCGGTTAGATGATCGCCACGAGCGCGGTGCAAGTCCAAACGAGAAATCAAATTTTCGACTACACTAACCAATAATTGTGGTCGTATCTAGCTGATAACGCATAATGGTTTCTTGGTCAAGCGTGTTCGCCTTTTTGGCATAGACCACTGATTTAGCGTACCCTCACAAGAAATAGGCTAGTGGTGTAAGATCACAAAATTTTGGAAACCAGTTCACAGTTCCGAAACAATTGAAGCATAATCAAATTAATTGTTCTGATGGACGGTTATGTCGGCCGTAAAATTGCTGGAGTATGCGATGAGTTCTTCGAAATGAACCGTTTTTTCGAAATAAGTCTGCATAGTTTACAGATGTTGCTCAAGTGTCAACCTATTTATGGTAAAAAGACAAACACACTAACCATAAAACGCATGACAGGTATCACACCATACATATCATATAAAAGTGTTGCCAACGTAAACTACTATATTCTAGGAAAAACAGCCTATATCTTTCTATTTAAGATATCTCTCAACAAATAATCAAGAAGTCTTTTGCAATTAGAAAAAGAAATTATTGGTAATAGCAAGTTGTGTGAAAACTTATGCAGACATACAAAAACTAAGTATAGATGTGAATGTATAGTGGCAGTTGCATCGTCCAAGAGTAAAAATTAGCCCATCCACAATCTTACTATACGTAATAAGACTAAGAGAACAAAGGTAATTGGAAAAGTTTCCGAAGTCCTTTAAAAATACTAGCAGTTCTACTTTAGATGTGAATGCAGATCCAACTGGTAATTGTTTGTGATAGTTATCTGCATAACCACAAAATTTCCAAGAAACTTAATCTGCAACCAACTCCTTGAATTTAATTGTGTAATTTACGCAAGTTCTATTCGAAGTGGAGAATACACTTTTTATTGATTTCAGGACTCAATTTTGCTATTGTTCACACAAAGTTCTCTCGTAATCCGATTTGCTTTCGAAATGACTTTTTTTACAATTTGTTAAGAAAGTTTCAAGCTTTTAGATATTTTGAATACTGGTGCAATATTTTGATTTCTTTTAGGATGTTAGTGAAAGACTCTTGCAAACAATATTTCAAAAAAGATCAGTCATACTGTGGGTCTAGCAGATGTTCCAACCATTAGATGATATCTGACAAGTCTGCACCGCATGCAGTGCCATGACACGACTAGTTTCATGACCAATGGAAATGGCCCAACACAAAAAAGAGACGGCTCTTTTTGAGTACATTCTGTTCTACTCTATGGAACAGAAACATGCCGTGCCGTTTTGATTAAGGAGCTGCAATGAAAGCAGTTGGAACAGCTGCAGAGAACAGGATCATTGCGAATCGTATGCGCGTATGGAATGGTTTCCGAGCAGGTGGTGTTGGTAATTGCAGACGTTGTGCCACTTTGTCTTACTTTCTGGAGAGCGCTGAAATTTTGAACTACGCAGAATCGAAGGCAACAGAAAAAAGGTAACCAAAGAAACGAGACAAAGCTACCTCAACGATTGGGAGGAGGAGCACAAAGTAAAGCGTAGGTGCACTGGGTGGTGGACATCTGATCTTTTCAATGAGGCGATGGCTAATACGAGTGCTTGATGACACTGATTTTTACTTGATCTAGCTATGAAACAAGACTGATATGTTACGATATCTTGACCACATGTTTTGCATAGGTAATAGGGAGTGGCACCTGTCATGCATTTGCTTGCAAAAGAGGAAGTAAACGCAATGGCCTCTTCAGCAAATCATACCGGAAATCAGAAATCCAGAAAAATCTCAGGAAGTGTCGGCATTAGAAGAATCTATTTCTTAGCCTTCGATTTAACCCCTTCCCTCGCTGCTAGAAAAGTGATCCCCATAGTAAAAAGCAATTCTAGGTGCAGGGATGTGAGAGCTAGCTCGAAGCAGTGCGTCAAAAAGTTTCACCTTAGGTGCTCCATTTAATAGGGGAGTTGTTAGGCCGGACGTGAGGAGAGAACTACACATCAAGGAGTCCTTTTCGCAGTATGTGAGTAGTCTTAATCTTTTCCTTATAAATATGTTGCTAGCAAATAATCTTGAAGCGGAAAGAGTATTTATTATAAATGATTCGGATCCTTGTTATATTTCAAACATCTATGTATAGATGAATTTTGATACTGATTCTGATACTTGCAAATAATAATGCAGAAGTTTCAATAGACGAGGTGACCGCTACGATTTTCGGTGGAAGTTCCAAGCTCTTATGATTGCGGTGTAACCATTTGGGAATTTATACAAGAAGTTTATCTGAACTCGGTAAGCTTCATTTTCGGGTGGATTTGTTTATTGTGTTACTGCCTTTTGAGGAGTAGAGTGATGGTTGTAGATTTGAAAAAGGGTGGGGTTGCCTTACATCGTAAGGATCTCTACGGCACCAGGGAAGACAACTAATGTAGCGCGATTCTCAGTAAAAATGTTGATAGAGCTTATGATGTCCTCATAAGACATAAATCATGCATAACCTTAGTTCATAATGCATATGAAGCCCTATATGATACTTGAATCCTAGACAGGATTATTTAATTATTTGGATCACTTCAAAGGAGGTTTTGAAGATTGGGTTTTACAGAAGAGGGAGAACTCGGAAATCAATTTTGGAATCGCTAAGCTTACCTTATAAGTATGGGCTTCATTTTATTTTCAAAAATATAGTATGGTCGCATGATAAGATATCTTATCAAGATATGTGGGCTAACTTAGCTCACGTGGTTTATTGTATAACGTTTATTAATATTCTGTAGAGTTAAGTATGCTACTGGAAATATTTGCTGAAATATATAATATTACTTTTTTGTCATGCAGACAATAAATAACTCCAAAGTTCTGTCAAATTTCATGAGGATTGCTGCCAAAGGAATGAAAATTCTCAAAGAAAATTAAATAAATCACATAACTTGCTAATCTGATACCGAGAAATATTTCCGCTAGAAAGAAAAAAAAGAGGTAATTACTTTTCCCGAAGGCAAATTCCATTAAGCTTACTATTGTCTGTACATTTTCTGCCGCCGACAGAAACGGCTCCATCATCCCTATCACAGCACAGAAAATACAAAGAGACAGAGTGCGTTCTGTATTCTAACATCCCTTTTACATTTTTCATGTCCAGTTCAATTAATTTTCATTTTTCCAGTGTAGAACAGCACTGAAGCATTAGATATTATCTTTTACAAGAGCTAAAACAACTTCGCAACCGCTAAAGGAGAAATATTTCCATGAAAGTGTTTTGCACCCTACTATATAGTTACTCATTCATCTGTTTAAATTTAAACTTGTTTGTTGTAGTCGTTGCGGAAAATGGTAACGATGGGTTGTGAAACCAAGCGGGAGGGAGTTCAGGCATGTCGAGGGTACTTGTATAAGCTGTAGCAGCAGCTGATTGAGCAGCTATTTGGTTTGAAAGTCCAACAAGGGTTGCGTCTTAAATCCTTTAAGCTAGTGAAACGGTCATGGCCACATTTAATATATTCAGGATATCTATCTTCTCAACATCTTTTCGACCTGGTTTTTTTTCCTCTTATATCTTCCAATGTTGAAGGAAGTCTTTTCTAAGCTTTGTATAAAAATTTGATAAAGTGGTAGGCGGAGAAAATGCAAATAAATAAATTTGGTGAAGAGTTTCATTTACAGCGGTTGAAAAAGTCTCGATTTTAAATGTTTTAAATCTGAAAACAGGGACTAATTACTCGATGTAAACGGTTTAAACCCTTCCGGATTCAAACTATCTTTTAATAATATTTAAATTGACGTTAACAACAAATGACGGGAATTAGTACGATCCTTAAATATTAGTACAAATGGTAGCCTGTCTTAAGAATCTCTAAAAGTCATTCAAAGATAAACGAGGCTTTTGTTTCTGAAGGATTCTAAAACGTTGTGAAAGTAGATTCAATTTGAGTACGTACAGGGGGGACAAATACTCTAGCTTACTAGACACCATAGCGTTATGAAAAAGTATCTGAAACACAGAAAAAACATCAGATTTTAGGAAAATCATTCAAAATAAGTTGATTTCCATCTTTTTGATAAATTTTGACTCATTCTGTTCACATCTCTCAAACGCTTAGACCAAAAAACAACACAACTTTAAATTGACTGCTGGTTATTTTATCTCTTTCCGCCTGAAACCACCCGAAAGTGTTTTTGCTATTTTGTGTTTTCGCTTTGCTAAAGGTTAAGCTTGATCTGTTTTCTTAGTTGTCACGAATGTAAGCGAGGCAGGGGTTGCATAAGTTAATAATAAGCTTAATAATAAAGTTTTGACTATTGAAACCGTTAAGACATGTGTTATGTATTTTCAAAGGGAAATTGGAAATTAAAAATTAAATAATAATTGGGCAACCGATAGGTCGCACCTGCAGCGAAAGAAAGGAACAAGATTATAGGGTTAGTTGAAAATACAAGGGCCGCATAATGGCGGCCGAAGAAAGTTAATTTTCCACCGACTAGTTCACCGCGTGGGCGTGGGGGGTTAGGACTTTATTTAAGCCCTGATCCTTTCATGCAACTCACACACACACACACACACACACACACACACACACAGGGAAAGAGCTTAGTCCCTCATATTGTATTAAATAAAAATTATAAAAAAATCAAACAACCTGTGAATTGTGCTGCGCTCAATGGTGCTGCGTTGACTGTGAACACCTCCTCCTCTACTGGTTGTGTATCTTCAACTGATTGAGTGTCTTCTATGGTTGAATGTCCTCTACTGGTTGGTGGTTGGTGTTCCTTGGCAGAATGTCCTCTGTGGTTGAGTGTCATCCACTGGCAGATTGGCCTCTACTGGTTGGCGTTCCTTGGTAGAATGTCCACTGTGGTTGAGTGTCATCCACTGACAGATTGGCCTCTACTGGTTGGTGGTCCTCGGCAGAATGGCTCTACTGGCTAGACCTCTACTGGCTTCAACTGGTTGAGACTGGTTGAGTGTCCTCTACTGGCTGCAACTGGTATCATAGGCTATCGGCTAATCGGCTGAATGTCTTCACTTGTTAAGTATCTTCTATCGGCTGTCGTCTATCGGCTGAATCTCTCCTTTATTGTCTATCGGCTGAATCTCCTCTTCCTCACAATTTCCACTCCTTTTATATCGATACGAACCCAACAACCCAGTGAATCGTATCGATCGTAAAAATAACTTCCAAGAATTTTTTTTTGGGGTTTTGTTTTTTTTTGTTTTTTGGGGGGTTTTTTTTTGCTACTTGAAATTTTTTTTTCTGGGACTTTTTCTTTTGTTTTTTTTTTGTTTTTAATAACGAATTATTATTTTACTAATATTATTTACTAATATTATTTACTAAATATTATACTAATATTATTTTACTAAATCTAACTTTAAATATTTTTATTTTAATTTCTTAATTTATTTATTTACATATGTATATTTTTATTTGTTTGCGTAATGTCGCCTACACATCGAAATACGTAACACATGTTTATTATTATGTTTATTTATACTATGTTTATTACTACCACAATGTTACTACTAAGCAGCAACAACAGAATCCCTACCTAACAGAATACGACCGAGGTTTTTTCTAGATGCATTCGTAATTTTAAGAAATTACGAATTTCTAACTACTACTAACATTCCATTTTTTCCACTGGCACTTTTATCCACAATAATTTATAAAAACAATGCAGTGACAAAATTCTCACAGGCATGTAAGCTCGCAAAGGAATCCATCGAGATTTCTCTACTCAACCTATTTTCACTGTATTTTTGCGCTTTCTATTTATTTATCTCTCGCTCTATCGCTCTCATTTTACTTGCCATATAGGCTATCCGTATCTCTTTCTTCAATTCGTTCCCCGATGCTATTAGTGCTTATTAGTTTTTCTGATATGTTTTTTTTTGTATAATATCATGTAAGGTGATGTTTTTCCTCATATTTTTTGAAATATAGATCCTTTATGATAGTTTTGTGCTAATATAGTTATATTATAACACGATTTAACCTTGCCTTAATATGTCAAAAATATGTCAAAATTGAAATGATATTTCCTATTTTATGAAGGTAGTAACCTTCAACCTTCTAACGTAGTTGTCTGAGGAAATAGAGCATTCTGGAATAACGGTGGACCATGTTTCGGGAAGAACAGTTACATAATTAATGACTCGATTGACGAAAAGTTTGCGGTTTTATTTTATCACGAGACTCGTGCCGAACAGGAAATGATTTAAATAATAACAATTATAAGTGAAGTAAAATTAAGTAAAGTGAATTCGGTAATGACGTGAGATGTACGGTGAAAAGGTTGAATGTGAAATTAAATTTATTGATCTAAACCCAAATGAGTATTCAATTGGGCACAATCCAATGTTTCGAGGCCTAAATAAAAGTGAATGAGCTGAATTCGTCAAAATAAAACATAAATAATTAAAAAAGCGACTGTTCGATTGCTGATGGAAAACATATTTCAAGAATTTTCATACCAAAGGATGATTTCATTCTCTTTGATACAAGAAAATATACTTCGCATTAGATGCCAATAACTGATTGCCTGGAAAAATACTATGAAGAGTCTCCACACTATCAAACATATGTGAACGGATAAGAAGACGCGTTAGAATATATTATTTCACTCTAAATTCAGGGTAGTGAAGCAATTATTCACTTATAATTCATATTTCATAAATGTAATTTGCACCTAATTTATTTCTTGGGCGTAAATTGAATTCCATGTTTGTGCTTAATGTTGATGTCGAATAAGCGGAGATAAGTTCGTCAGACCATATAACAAAAATTTTTTTAACCAACGAATAATGAAGTTGTTTTCGCGAAATTATTAAAAAATTCCTTCTTGAATGGCAATTTTTACCAGTTATTTATTATTTACATTATTGTTGCGTGCTTCAAAAGAGCAGTCATAAACGACCAACAAATTGAGGTTTATTTGCTCGTCGAAATGTTCAAAATATTGTTTCAAACCATATAAACAAACATAAAAATCGATTATGCATGATCTTCATTTTTATTGTCTATTTAAAAAAAAAAAGGATGATGACTCCGAAGTTTTTCGCTGGAACCAAATATCCTGTTCAGTTGCTTTACCATCTCAATATCTTTGCAGGAGGCTAAACTTTGGTAAAGTTGACTGACTATCACTTTATTATTGCCTAGATAATGATAGCAACTCGCATTTGAATCAAATGAAGTGGAACGGCAAAAGAATAAAATAGCGATTTTATGTGTGGCCTTAATGCTACGAGCTGTAAAACTCCATTCCATTCGTATGGTCATAAATATACAAATTCCCGACGACGATGACATCTCCACACCCAATTTTATTTATTCGCATCCACTTGATGGCGAAAGAAGTTAAACATTGCCTGGCAAGCTATGAGAAATGAAGAGACTCCATACGCCGGAGCGTTGTGAAAAAAAGGACGAAAAAATGGAAATGAAACTTCAGTCGTATATCTTTTGGTTTATGATGGAACTTGGTTCACCTATCACACATATTCAAAATTAGTGTTACAGCTGTAAAGATGCCAAAAACTTTGCCAGTCGCTTGTGGTGTGTACGTGGTGTAAGGATACATGAATCGCTAGCTAGGTCATAAAATATACCGAGGCAACACACCTCAGAACATTGTTCTACGTGGGAGCGAATATGAATGGTGGAATCAGTGCGGCTAGGTATTCCCTGTTTCCTTTATGTCGGGAAATGGTTTTGTTTTGCCGAATAAAATGTGTACATATTTTTCGATTTAGTAGAACAACAGGGTTGTTAATCCATTCAGCAGATATCGTACTTTTCACACTAAGAAATCCTTTGGTGGTTCTAGTTGAGAGCACCGGAATTATCTCTGAACGTACCCGGATATTATTATTCCGCCCAAGCTCGCATCTAGTTATCGGGAGTTGTTCATGAATTGAACTGAAAATTCTCAGAAAATTTAGGGATATTTATTCATATATATAATTTGCGATGTTATTACAGGCGTTTCAATTAAGCAATCTTCTTCGAAATCATCATCTAATCCAAGTTACAAGAGCCAAACAAAACAAATTCGAGCGAATCTTATCAACAATAACTAACCCAAGGACTTTTCATCTTCAGATTGACTTAATGAATGCTTGAAGGTAATATGATCTGCAATCATTAAGTGTAGGACTCATCAGTTATGCATAGGATAAATAGGCTTTCAAAGAAGATTTCATAAAAATTATCTACTCATCTATACATATTTATCACGGAATAGTTCATGGAATTGAGTCTCATGTAGGTGACACATGACATAATTAACATTTTATGCTTACTACCCATCACTTAATATGCTAAGGTCTGCGTATGAACGGATAATTTGGGATGATTATCATTTTGACAAAAACCTATCCCTCTGAAGCGAAGAAAAAATTTGAGTCTATTAATAGATGCACATCGCAACAAGGACGTTAAAACCATAGCCTAACTACTAACAATACCTAGAATTTCCAACAATTTTTCAGTCTGACGGTATCTGACCAAATATTTCTAGGTGAATTGGTATTTGCATGGAAAGCCCATTGGAGATAGGACATAGAGACAAAGGTGCGGAAATCGCACATTGTCACACGTTTAACTTTTGTGTTCATGCATAATGACTTATGTACTTTTAAAACCGAAAACATTATTGATGCTTTCATTTAAGCTCATATACACAGCCATGTAGGTCAACCATGTCGTTTAGTTTGCAAGCTCTCTATGCCACAAAGCTCGTTTTATTTTATATCTATTTATTCGTTATATTGTTAAGTGGTGTGGGCAGCTTTTAAGTAGAACCGCAACGTTCGCAAGGCGCTGAAGATCACATGAGGTCGAAACGGGTCATTGACTAGTATCTACTAGTAAGTTCTCTTCGAAACAACTAGCGAGAACAATATCTTAAAAGGTCAAAAAATGAGTACTACCCGATAGAATGTCGAAATTGCACCAAAACCGTTGCGGAAAGCGTTTCCTCAGTTTTTAGGGTGAAAGTAATTGAGTTGGTAGCCTCCAAAACGAAAATTTAACAGTTTGCTCACATTTCACCTAGTCTTTTGAGCAAAACGTCAAAACTGACGCGAAGGACTAGCAATGCCAGAAGCTACTGTACATATACGAGGTTTGTTCAAAGGGTTTAGCGGATTTCGAAGTTCAGCGGGCTAGGTAAATTCGATATTTTTGTGGCGTATAATTCGTACTTATGTCATTCGTTTATGTTGACAAGTTCGGCCATTTTGAATCTACAGTTGAAATTTGACAGCTTTTAAGATTTGTCGTGTTTTGGCTTGTGTTCGTTTGTTTCGTTATTATTATTCCCGGAAATGATCAAAAAATCTGCATCAAATTATTTGTTAAAATCACAACTTTAAGTGCGCAGACGCATTCTAAATGTTCACTGTGACATGTGATAAAAGTACCTTAGACCAAAACAACGTTTATTGGTGGGTCAAATTGCTTTTCGAGGGCTTTAGAGAATGACGAACAGCGTACTGGACGCTCGAGTACGTCAAAGACAGATGAGAAAATTGAAAAGTGAAATAAAAAGAGTTATGCCGAATCACCGTTAAAGCAGTGGCTAAGGACTTAAACTTATCTGCCTTGTAGTTTTTTTCATTCGATTCTTATCACACAGAAATATGAAAAGATTATGCTACGATTGAGGAGGTAAAATAACATCACAGTAGGAGTTGAACAAGATCACAAAAATGATTTTTTGAAGTGTTTCAAGTACAGGAATAAATGTTGACACAAGTGTATAATATCTGATCACGATTAACTTGAAGGAAAAAAAAGATATTGTTGACTAAATAAATAATTTCTGCTTCAAAAAAATCAGGTAGAAATAATGAAAAAAAAAACGAATCATAGAAAATGCAATAAAATGTTTAATTCTTTTGAAATTCAGTGTGAAAATTATTGAATTTTGTACTGCGTGAGTTACTGACAGTTAAAGTAGAGGAAACATTGTGTGGTAAGGTAGTCCATTTCAGAGTTGTTTTTGACAAATTTACCATCAATAGCTGAAAGAAAAATAAGTGTTAAAATGTTATCAGAAAGTACGAAAATTTTCGCAGATACGAACAAAATTTACAAGCTCAGAATGACCATAAGGATTAACTGACTGAATTTCTTAAGAAGCAAGAAAAAATCGTAGATTGGGGCTGTTGAAAGTTCATGAATATATTACAGGGAAGCTACAAGGATGAGTTTTTATTAGTCTTTCTAGCATTGGAGTATAGTGAACTGACTTCATTAGAAAGGAACCTTAAAAGACCAGTTTTTTATGTTTCCGGTGTTGGAGTATCAGTATATCAAGATATGACGGGATGTATATAGGGAAATTGATCAACGTCAAGACTTTTTCTGTCCAAATCGCTTTCATGTTCACATTTGTCTTAAAACGGATTGCTCCAACGACGACTCCAATACGACGTAAATAACATTTGCGTTTAGTAGCATAATAATTAACATATAATTTTCATAAAGACCAATGTCTTAGCGCTACATGACATTTAATGACAGATATAGTCCAATGAGTCAACAGCTCCTTTAGTGGTTTCCTGGAGACTTGATTGACGACCGGATTTTTGTGGCAAAAGGATTTTTTGATTTGTTGTAAGGATCAATCGTTTTCGGACGATCAAAGTAAGACATACGAGGTCTGTTCAAAAAGTACCCGGAATTTTTAAATTTCACGCGTCTGGAGAGTCTGATTGTCAACATTGTGTTGGTATACATGCCCTTAAACTATGATAAAATTTTCAGCCATATTTACTGTTTACTTTGTCTGTGTTAGTCGCTAAGGTTCGACGCGTTTTATGAGCTCGGCGATTTTTGCTTGTTTAAACAATGGAAGAATTGAAGAGTCAAAGAATTTGTATTAAATTTTGCGTAAAAAATGAAATAAAGTGTAACAAAGTGTGTGAAATGTTACAAAAAGCTTATGGTAAGTCTACTATAAAAAAAGTGTTTACGAGTGGTATAAGCGTTTCCAAGGTGGCCGCGAAGACGTTGAAGATGACGAACGCTCCGGTCAACCCAGCACGTCAATAATCGATGAAAATGTGGAAAAAGTGGAAAAAATGGTTATAAATGATCGCCGAATAACAATTAGAGAAGTTGCTGATGAAGTTGGCATATCAATTGGCTCATGTCACAACATTTTTTCAAAACTTTTGCGCATGAAACGAGTGGCAGCAAAATTCATTCCAAAACTACTGAATTTTGACCAAAAAAATAATCGCATGAACATCGCTCAGGAGCTGTGACGTCAACAACGATCTGGTGTACGGTTATGATGTCGAA
Source organism: Stratiomys singularior (assembly GCA_954870665.1). Classification (NCBI taxonomy): domain Eukaryota; kingdom Metazoa; phylum Arthropoda; class Insecta; order Diptera; family Stratiomyidae; genus Stratiomys; species Stratiomys singularior. Next base: position 127,886,230 of record OX940878.1, on the reverse strand, counting down.
ACCAAAGCACAATCGTCCACCTGGAAGCATTCAACGTCACCAAGAGCGAAAAAAGCACGTCAAGTTCGATCAATTGTCAAGGTTTTACTTACTGTTTTCTTCGATTATAATGATATAGTGCATCAAGAGTTCGTACCACAAGGTCGTACGGTTAATAAGGAGTATTACCTTGAAGTTATGCGACGTTTGCGTGCAGCAATCCGAAAAAAAACGCCCCGATTTATGGAAAAAGAATTCATGGTTTTTGCACCAAGATAAAGCACCTGCTCACTCGTCGCTGCTTGTTCGTAATTTTTTGGCCAAAAACAATACCGTAGTCATGCCCCAACCTCCATATTCACCAGATATGGCTCCGTGTGACTTTTTCCTGTTCCCAAAGTTGAAGAGACCCATGAAAAGACGGCGTTTTTCCTCGATTGAAGAAATAAAGGCCGAATCGCTGAGAGTGCTCAAGGACATACCAAAAAGTGAATATCAAAAGTGCTTGGAAGATTGGAAAAAACGCTGGCATAAGTGTATTATACCTGGTGGGACTACTTTGAAGGGGACCACATTGATGTAGACGCATGAATAAATATTTTTTTTTGAAAAAACGAAAATTCCGGGTACTTTTTGAACAGACCTCATGTATGTCTCTATAACTCTACGTATAGGATTTATCTTTTCGGGTGGTATTTTCGCTTATTTTTTCTCAATGTACCGACAATTGTAAGCCTGTATGGGTTCACCACTAACTCTTAAGAAATCCGCTAAAGCACAACAGATGTGTCAAAAATACAAGGATCAAAGCTACAACATCATTACATAAACGATCGATTGGCTGCAACTATAAATTGACTTATTGTAATGAAGCGCGACACCTACTTACATATGGGACGGAGACGAGAGTCCATTGGCGTTAGTTGAGAAGCAAATAAACACTAACAAAATCTGACTTGTAATTTTTAGCTTTCCAGCGTTAAAATCGATTTTCCTTTAAACATATGCATTCATCCCTACTAAATCGAACCGAAGCATGTAACTTGCCACAACATATCTAAAATTTTGTATGAAGAGCCGCAACCAAAATTATTTATAACTCAGCTTGCAATTATTTGCTATTCATAGTGGCAAGGATTCCCATATTTCCCTTACGTGCATAATGGTGAATGTCGTTGGTTTGTATTTACTTTTGCTTTTCTGTGTACTCAACATTTGTTATTTACTTCTAATGTGAGACTGCCGGGTTGATCCGAGCAGGACTCCACTCTGCAAATTGTTCTCTGTAGCGCCAAGAGACACACCGGGTCTGTTTCGAAAAAATGTAAAGTATAAGCAAGGATTGCACGAACTTATGTGTCTTGTGGATAGTGTACCATATATTTGCCACAGGGACGTGTACACTAAATGGACCTTACGGTAATGGTGGTATGATGTTGTCATTCGTTTTTTATTTCATATTTTCCGTCGAAGCTAAAGGACGAATTTTTTTCGAAGGATTTATACTTCTAGTATTGTTCAGTTTGAGCTACAAGCCATTGTTTCCAGTTGTTGCTCGAAGTCATGGACATAGTGTTTATAGGCTGTCTGGTAGTTTGGTGTATTGCCTGTCCCATAGTGTGCAATAAATGATCTAGTGAAAAATTGCTAATTGCACGATAAGGAATGGCGGGAAAAAATTGTTGGAGTGAAATATTATCTGAAAATATTCAGGACGAAGCATGGTGTGGATGTGGTTGCATGGAGTATATCTGATATTGTTCACTTGGGTTTGTAATTACTAATGCAAATGTTTTGTTTTAATGTCAAGGATTATGAGGGTATTTGCTGGTAAGATATGGCTGCGTTTAAGTCAACATTGCAAATGTGGTTAATATTTATTGTAAGGTCTAGTGGAGGCAGGGTTTGTGTCTGCTTTATGAAATACTAACCATCTGATACAAGTAGTTAAACTGCTTTCACTATTATTTATTTACATTCACAATTGAACAATCAACTAATTATGCTGGAAGGAAACATCGTGAGTTAAGCATGCAACATTTTAGCTTGCCAGAAATTCTGCTATGTGTAGTGTAAGGATTGTTGCATGTTATAGAAAAATGTTTTGCTTTCAACATGGCAATAATTTACCATGAAAAATTATCATTAGTATTAAAGTCTGAGCGCAATTATTCCCATGTTACCTTAAAAATTTTTATCAAAATCTTTCACGTCCAAAGCCAGAGAAAACTATCTTTTTACCATATTGAGCTCGACTAAAAGCCTAAAAGACTGAAAAACCTCGACTAAAAATCAAAACTCGGATCATCTGAATTCTTCAGCATTGCTTTGCAAAAGTTAATTATTTCTTGGAAATTTTATGTTCACTTGCTTTCAGAAGTTGCTTCGCTCTTTGCATCTCATCTGCCTGTAAAATTTAATTAAAATAATAATTATTCCCTTTAAAATTTGGGAAGGTAGTTCAGTTTTCAGTTCATCCAGCCACAGACAGTTTCGATCACATATATTAAAAACAAAGCAACAAATCAATGACAAATTGTCATCAAATGTGATCACTATAGCCTACACGAATAAGGACGAAACCAAACACCATAGACGATACACTCCCGAAAGGCGTATGTTGACATAATAACGTATGGTAGCGGTATCACAGACAGCATGTACACTCTCGGACAGCTTTTGGCAGAAAGAGATGGAAGAAGCAAAAAGTTAGTATTTTTTATTGTGTTTTTACTCAAACACATTTGGAGTATTATGATTGATTGACCTTAAAACAGTCAAAAATTAATAATGCCTATAATTGAGGGTCTTTGGGTATTTGAGGTATTTTTTTTCTCATGATGAATCTGATAGTCAAACTTTTGACCGATCCATTGTTTCAATGATCTTTTAAAAACTCTCTGACTCATTTCAGGACGAGGTGAATGCTCGACACATCATCTAAGCGACGAAGACCTCAAGTGTCGCAAAATCTTCTACATGATATAGTCGCTGAACCTTTCCTGAAAACCTGAACCTGAAAGATTAATGTTAAATACCAATTTATCGAGAGTTTGTTCGTAGTGTTAGCGCTTGTTAGTGGTTACAGCATGGTTAAAGGTGTCTTCACGGTTTTTATTTGGGAGAAAGGTCTCACACTGTTTGAAATATTTTCCAACTAAATACTACTTTGTCAGCTGTTTGTGGAATCTCAAAGGCCTTACCCTGTCACAAAAAAGTTGTAATTACGTTCCCAGGTCCTGTTTGTTGAATTTCATATAACTTATGCAAGTTAAAATAAATTCTACTAATGTAGTTGTTAAATACTAAAGAGTGTAAGAGTGATTTGTACCAAAATGAGTTGAGGAACTAATGGCATTTGGATGTGGTTCCCGAAAACTTTGGGGTTCCTATTTTAAAGAATGATAGACTGATGATGTGCTTGTACATGGGTATTATTTAGACACGCTCACTCTACAAAGATGTATTCAGGAATTAAAGTAAAACAGAACATCGTATCATACGCTGGGTAGAAAGGCAATGGTTTCACCAAAGGACAACACCCAACCCGCTATTAAGCATTAATACCAGGTGAGAGTGTTTTTATGGAGTCGAAATCAAAAAATCCTTAACTTTATTCCATTCAGCATCTGTGAGCTGGGCTTAAGAGAGAATATATCGGCAGATTGCAGCATCGACTGCAGATCAAAATGGTTTTCCGAGAATATAGAGAAAGGGTTTCTTTATGAGACTCATTTACTCTCCTATGATGCAATCACGCTTTGATGTGAGTTCGCTTTGAGGCTTCATCATGACCGTCCCAAGCCTATGTGAAGTAGAAGGTCAGCAGAGAAGGAGCTTGTTGTCTAACGAAGTTTAAATGAAGCCAAATAGGGTAACCGAAAGGTGGATTGAAGAGTTGTACGTTGTATTTGTTTGGTCTTTTTTTGAGTAATCACGTCGGAATGAGTACAGACATACTCATGGATAGATTGAATGTTGTATGATATCTCACTGGATTTGATGGAAACCGTTGTAAAGAAGAGAACCGATGTGTGAGTGAGAGTGATGTTGGCTGTTGGAAAGATGAACTGAAGCTGTGTACCTATGACGTTGCCGATATGGGCTATTTTGGGTTTTGGAGCCTGTAACGTACCGAGGGAAAGTGGAAGGAAGCCTGACTGATGTGCATGGGACGAGTTGACCCAAGTCATTGCTACACTGTTGCTAAAAACAAGACATGCAGATGACTGAAGGAGTACGATGATGGAAGGTATGCAGAGCTGAAGGAACGTAGATTGCAATCGGGATAGTCGGACTGCTATGAGTACCATTGATTTCGCCAAAAGCGGAGCTGAGTAAGTTTGGGCTATAGGTGCCGATTATTCAGTCTTTGTGCCGTTTCTACGTACCAGATGTTTGAGGATGGACAATCAGTCCCGTGTGTCTTGAACAAAAAGTGAGATTTGAGCAAAGAGTGAGATGTAGATAAACGAAACCTGATTAGATTTTCATCTGAACCGCAGGTTGAGGAGACGTCCATGACAGTTTAATGTCAGCCCCCACATGGTAAGGAGCCTATCCTTGAATGAAACGTGATGGTTTTGATTTTGAAGGCTAGAACGTACGGTTAGCATTCACTAGTTGTGTGCGGGAATACAAATAGCTTAAATAAAATAAGGAGCTGGGAATCTGTTGCGATCACGCTGCCGCGGTCGCAGACATTTATATGGCAGTGATCTCATGTTCCCCCAGGTGGCATACTGAGGCCGGCTAGGCTCAGCTGGTCGGGGTCGTTCGGGGAAGATCACTGCCCGTGCTGGGCCACCTAATTCAGAAACACAACATTACAAATTGGAGGGGAATAAGGGATAAGGACGAAGGAGAGATGGCTTGGAGAAATGAAAAAAAAATTTTACTCTACTTCATTTTTTATTAAAATAACAAACAAAACAAGAAAAAGAAAAAAAAAAATATAATGAAAAAATAAGGAAACTTAAAGAGAATTTTTAAGTTTAAATCTATAAAAAAAAAGGAAGAAAGAACAAAATAAAGAAAAATTAAAAAAACAAAAAAAATACTATACCACTAAAAATTCCACCACCAAACCCGATCGGGTACGGTTCACAGCATGCTATATATTAAGTGCAGTTATAAAAATAAATATAATAAATTGCCTATTCTATTTTTCCGATTTTTTTATTTTTCTGATGATGTTTTCCATACTTTCTTGTCGCATACGATGACCAACTATTCCTCGTTCAAAGAAAGCCTTTCACGATGAGTGCAATTCAAAATAAAAGTTTAATCGTACCGAGTAGATTTTCGCTGGATTTTCAATTTAAGCTTATTCAGATAAGATTTTCATTCAATGTAAAATGTCTCTTATAGGTTTTGTTACAAAGTCATATAATCACCATATATTTCCTTTTTCCCTTTTTCTTGTTTTTTTTTATGGAGTATCCTTTAAAAAAACATTTTTCTCACTGTCACCTCTCGGCATTTCACGCCTTTATCTAACTCTACTATTTTCAAATGTTTAATTTAATTGGCTTCCAATGGAAGCAACGAATTCATATTTCACTTTCACAATTTTTCAAATGGTACTCTTGGGCACAGAGATTTTCTTCAATTACAATGAACACCATAATTTTTTTTTTTTTTTTTTTTTTAAGTTTTAATCAAAAAAAAAAATTGCGCACGATTGGTATTTTTGTTTCAAAATTCACTTGTTTAAATCTTGGCCTTAACGAACAAAAATGTTATTTTTTTTAACGATTCCTAGCCAAAAACCGATTTCAACAATTTCACTGATTTCTCCCGGCGCACGATGGATTGTATCTCCGTAAAACAACGTGTGAAATATAAATTGAAAGTACTGAGCCGTGGGGTAACACAACGTTAATAAAATCGCATAAATTCACTTAAAAATTTAGAATAACAATTTTCAGAATTCTATATGTAACACCGCCAACTTGTCGACCAACTCTCTTCCTCTTTCCGAACAAAAAAAACTTCTCGACCACCCTCAATCAGCACCATCCAGCAACTCCCTCATCATCCAGCAAATCCCCATCACCGCCAACCCGCTGTCGTCACCGGTACAGCATCCCGCTGTCGACAACTGTCCCTCACCGGCTCGCGGATGTTAACCTTTCACCCTTCGGTCAGGTCAACTTCCCCAGGGCAATTGGATTAAGATATTAATTGCCCTGAAAAAGGGGAACTGACAAAAGGTTAAAAGATTACTACCCACGATGGATTCGAACTCAGAAGTCGGGGTTCCACAACCTGAATCGGATCCACTATGCCCAGAGTCACCTGATGAATGTTAATTTATAACAAAGATCAGGCATCTCCGTCGCCACTCGCGATGTTGACGTCGGGTAACTAAAGGCAGGGATTGTTGTTGGTAGAATCCAGCATATTTGAATTATATGAAATTCAAATATATTGGATTGTGTACCAACTATTTGGAGTGGATACTGGGATGAATATTGTGAGGAACAAGGTGAAAAGGAACATGACATGTGAGAGGAAAAGGTGAAGATGGGATAAATGAACAAGGAATGACGTCAACTTGCGTATCTTGCTATGTAGAGAAATAGCGAAGCAGCAGTGGTCGCAACAATCGTGGGGACGACCCAGACCCTGAGTGTCTCATCCAGCCGGGCTTCCTTACCAGGGTCACAGGAGAGCTTTAGGAAGTCAGACTTTCCTCTATTACTCCCAGAGACAACATACGATCGAGTTCATCATACAGCAGCTTCTGGACAACTGGGGAGACAGCGTAATGTCGCTGTTTAACGGGTCGGGCGGAACCAGTGTCAATATTATGTGACACGAGACTGGTTCTGCCCAAGCCTCTCTCGTTGTAAGAAGGAAACTGCTGTTTGACCAACTCAAGTCGTTGCTGATCCTGTGGGGACAATAGATGGAACTCCGGATTTAGACGGTCTTCAACAGGCTCTACCGCACTGACCTGCATGGGCGTGATTGATCGTAGAACGATTTCAAATGTCTGAAAATAACGCGGCAGCGATCGCGATGTCCAGACAACAAATCATTTGGCAGATGCGAATGTAATTTGAACATTAGACGAACTAGAAAGTCATAAAGTTGATTAGAGTCTTGTATGAGCGGAATAAGTGGCGCTAGACGACATTGTCCTGCCGCTGTCATCGATGTGATGCGGAATGTGTTAACGGAATTGAAAATTGCTTGCTGTACCGACATTATATCATCAATATAATCAAACATTTCAACCGCAAGTTGAAAATGAACGTTTATATCGTTGCCACCCAAATGATCCCATTCTTCCTTCGATAGTGTCATATTGCCCGGGAATTGTGGATTTCGTTGATGAAATTCCAATTTGGTGCACAGCAATTTGGTATAAGCATGAATACTCTGTCCGTAGCCATCTGTTAAGTGTCCCCACAACTTTCCCAATTCGGTCAGCATGGTTCGATGTCGCATTGAATGTTTTATGCATAGTGGATGACCTTCACGTAAGATCTTATGACAAATGACAAAATTTCCATGCAGTAAATATATTATCCATAAGCGGCTGACGTATTGCAGTAGTCCAAAACATTTGGCCACCATTTGTTCGAAATGTACCAATTATGGCCGCTCGAGCATGTTTTACTTTGAGTGCTGCCTCTACTGGATTTAAGGCTTTCGAAATGCTAACGGACATTTGATGATACTCCTTTTCTAAGAGAGACATTTTTAACTCTTTTTTTTTTGTTTCTTGTTTTAGTAACGAAATAACAGCCTTATTAGTTTTTTTGATGTAAAGATGCTTTAGTTTTAGTTCGGGATCAATAACTCTAAGTTTATGTTTATGTTTAAGAAAGACTTAAATATTCACAGCATTTTTTTTAAAGTGGTTTATCTTTTAGGGAGTCTGCAAACGTCACAGTGATCGCATCTAAACACTTAAATATAAGCTAAATGGAAAATACTGAAAGGGAACTCAACCGCAACCGAAAGAAGCGAAAAGAAGAAAAAGATACAAAATATATAAATGAGCTAGTACCAATAATAAAAATATCATAAAACATTTCATTTCTCTCGGCCTCCTCCTTCGATAATGGGAAAATTAAGGAAAAGGAAAACATAAATCAGTATAAAATTAACAGGATTAAATTATTGACAAGACACGAAAGCAGGGATAAGTCAGCCAGTGCCCTGTCTAGCCATGAACCCTTGCTGCGAACTCCGCTCCAACTGTCACCACCCTGGGTCGACTACGAGACTATTATGGATCTTAACAGATTCATCAATAGCTCGGACAAGAGCCGCGAAAGTTTTATGACCAAACAAGCAAAATGAAGAAAGGATCGAGAGCGTTGACCAATTCAAAGAGCTAAATAAAAGTTCAGCTATTCCGTGCAGGAAGATATGGCCAACGACATGGAACTCGATGATTCCAATCAACATCAACACTGACTAACACCGCTGTCATAGCCGGTGTCGACTGTCACACACAAATCCAGCACGGTGGGCGCCACTGCGACAGCGGCAAACGCCGAGCAATGATAAAAAAAAACCGAATAAGAAAAATAAATCTTCACCCAAAGAAAATAAAACAAAAAAAAAAAAAAATCCCTTGAAATGCACAGGCTACTATTCAAGCCAGGCACCCCAAGGTTTCACCCGCAACTTAAAATTTAAAACTTTACAAGGATTCGGTTTAACTTTAAATAAAATTTGTTAAAAAAAAAACTTTAAATCAAAATACAAAAAAAAATCTAAATATTAACGCTATTGCTTCAAAAAAAAAAACCAGTTATTTGGGCGCCATTTGTTGCAATCACGCTGCCGCGGTCGCAGACATTTATATGGCAGTGATCTCATGTTCCCCCAGGTGGCATACTGAGGCCGGCTAGGCTCAGCTGGTCGGGGTCGTTCGGGGAAGATCACTGCCCGTGCTGGGCCACCTAATTCAGAAACACAACATTACAAATTGGAGGGGAATAAGGGATAAGGACGAAGGAGAGATGGCTTGGAGAAATGAAAAAAAAATTTTACTCTACTTCATTTTTTATTAAAATAACAAACAAAACAAGAAAAAGAAAAAAAAAATATAATGAAAAAATAAGGAAACTTAAAGAGAATTTTTAAGTTTAAATCTATAAAAAAAAAAGGAAGAAAGAACAAAATAAAGAAAAATTAAAAAAACAAAAAAAAATACTATACCACTAAAAATTCCACCACCAAACCCGATCGGGTACGGTTCACAGCATGCTATATATTAAGTGCAGTTATAAAAATAAATATAATAAATTGCCTATTCTATTTTTCCGATTTTTTTATTTTTCTGATGATGTTTTCCATACTTTCTTGTCGCATACGATGACCAACTATTCCTCGTTCAAAGAAAGCCTTTCACGATGAGTGCAATTCAAAATAAAAGTTTAATCGTACCGAGTAGATTTTCGCTGGATTTTCAATTTAAGCTTATTCAGATAAGATTTTCATTCAATGTAAAATGTCTCTTATAGGTTTTGTTACAAAGTCATATAATCACCATATATTTCCTTTTTCCCTTTTTCTTGTTTTTTTTTTATGGAGTATCCTTTAAAAAAACATTTTTCTCACTGTCACCTCTCGGCATTTCACGCCTTTATCTAACTCTACTATTTTCAAATGTTTAATTTAATTGGCTTCCAATGGAAGCAACGAATTCATATTTCACTTTCACAATTTTCAAATGGTACTCTTGGGCACAGAGATTTTCTTCAATTACAATGAACACCATAATTTTTTTTTTTTTTTTTTTTTTTAAGTTTTAATCAAAAAAAAAAATTGCGCACGATTGGTATTTTTGTTTCAAAATTCACTTGTTTAAATCTTGGCCTTAACGAACAAAAATGTTATTTTTTTTAACGATTCCTAGCCAAAAACCGATTTCAACAATTTCACTGATTTCTCCCGGCGCACGATGGATTGTATCTCCGTAAAACAACGTGTGAAATATAAATTGAAAGTACTGAGCCGTGGGGTAACACAACGTTAATAAAATCGCATAAATTCACTTAAAAATTTAGAATAACAATTTTCAGAATTCTATATGTAACACCGCCAACTTGTCGACCAACTCTCTTCCTCTTTCCGAACAAAAAAAACTTCTCGACCACCCTCAATCAGCACCATCCAGCAACTCCCTCATCATCCAGCAAATCCCCATCACCGCCAACCCGCTGTCGTCACCGGTACAGCATCCCGCTGTCGACAACTGTCCCTCACCGGCTCGCGGATGTTAACCTTTCACCCTTCGGTCAGGTCAACTTCCCCAGGGCAATTGGATTAAGATATTAATTGCCCTGAAAAAGGGGAACTGACAAAAGGTTAAAAGATTACTACCCACGATGGATTCGAACTCAGAAGTCGGGGTTCCACAACCTGAATCGGATCCACTATGCCCAGAGTCACCTGATGAATGTTAATTTATAACAAAGATCAGGCATCTCCGTCGCCACTCGCGATGTTGACGTCGGGTAACTAAAGGCAGGGATTGTTGTTGGTAGAATCCAGCATATTTGAATTATATGAAATTCAAATATATTGGATTGTGTACCAACTATTTGGAGTGGATACTGGGATGAATATTGTGAGGAACAAGGTGAAAAGGAACATGACATGTGAGAGGAAAAGGTGAAGATGGGATAAATGAACAAGGAATGACGTCAACTTGCGTATCTTGCTATGTAGAGAAATAGCGAAGCAGCAGTGGTCGCAACAAATCTTGTTTCAGATCTTGAGGCTGGTGGTTCACACATTGTTTCAAACCTGTCTATGGAGACCGTGGAATTAGGCCGACAAGGCCATCAAGGTATTCACGTTAAACACTTCAAATTCATGTCTTACCATGCGTTAAAAAATTCATGAAACAGAATGCCATATTATATACTGTTTTTGCAGACATAAATTTAATGTTCATGCAGGATAACCCTAACCCGTTGTTAAAAATTATTACGAGGTCAGTGTCATCTTTATTGAGTCGTTATTAAAAAGTCCTGATCGTAATCCCATTATGCTTCTACAGAATATGCTCAAGGGGAGAATATGGTAAGATGACAGATTTCACAAACTTTCGAGGAGATCAACATCGCTATCCAAGAAAATGGACGAATAGCTTACTTTTTGAGGTCATAGAAACGGTTGTTACGATTGTTTAAAAACAGCATACAAATATTAACGACGACAAGAGGCTGCAAATCAGGATATTAGATAATGTTTTTCTAGACATTTCCATATTTCGGTTCCAGAAATTTTGAATATTAATCTATTAATAAATTAGATTTTAAAAGGATTTTTTAAGTTCGCTTTGCTAGCCCAAGTAACACAAAATAAATTTAAAGTTTTATAAGGTTAACTGTGATCCTTACAAAATATCTCATTAAAACCTGCATTATTGAGTATTCAATTTAGCTGAAAATTTTCCATGATTAGTCCCAGTTTTTGATTATTTGCATTTTAATACAAAATGTACGGGATATGTCGCGTTTTCCCAGGCATAAAATGAACATTGCCAGGAACATGTTTAAAACAATAAAAACACAAAATAATCTATGTGAGGTATATAGTCCTTACTGAGAGCATTGGAGTTGAAGTGATCAACTTTATTATCCCGACAGAAATGATGGTCAAGGATATATCTAACAAGCAATTAATTGAATTCTTGGTGTTCTTAAAATACTCAAATCTTAGTTCGAGGAAATTGAAAAGTGTGATCAAATTGTTGTAGGAAGGTCAAGGCTTTCTTTTTGCTTTCAGACGTGTAATGACTCTTTACCGCAAACATAAAGCATTTCTTATCAATTTCAACATCTAGTATGAAATCGTTGTACGAAGGCTTGCCTATGTTTTCCTAGATCTTGAGTCACTTTAGATAAAAGGAATCCCTCGTAAAGCGAGAAGGATGGTACGTGAAGAAATTGTTAGAGAAACCCTTCAGTCTCTAATTTTAAGAGCAAAAAATGAGCATAACCTCTTGTGCTGCTAGTCAACTGTTCTAAACACCTCTGCGTATGAAGTCTTTGGTGAAAGCTCTCCAGTTCTGCTTAAGAAGTTACCAGGCCATGTTTGCTATATTCCTTGTGCAAAATACGGGAGGCAGTCTCATCTAGCTTGTACCGGTGGTGGCTCATTAGCTGGGTCAAGTAGAAATCAGTCCCACCATGGGTTTCTATGAGACACGGCCCAAAGTCAGGAATGCAGTCGACCCCACGTTTGTGTCACACTCCCAGGAGTGTTGCCAGTTGCTGATCGAGTGTTGTCTAAGGAAAGTCCTAGCAACCTATGGTTTACTTCCAATTAATAACCTCCTTAACCTTGGTTTTGTCTCTCGCTTTTGTGCTTGAAAATGCTTGTGAATTTCTTAATTAGCATTGAGGCAACAGATAGCATATTGCCCCTGTCATCATCATAACTGCCAACACAAAAATTGTTTAATATGCCCATGTAATTTGCAGCGTACCTTGTCTTTTGAAATATACGAGGGTGGTTTCGTTCCTGGGGGAAGTTGGTCGAATATCAGCACATGATTATCATCGTGGGCTGCCATCTATCAAACGACGATACGACGAAATTTCAGACTGATTGATAGGTTACTTTGGATTACGGAGCCATTACAGTAAAATGTGTTTCTCGATTTTTGCTAAGATGGAAAATAATTCGCTTTTTTGTAAAGGGAAAAAAATACGAGGAGAGAAAAGCAAAGTTGGATGCTGATTGTGGGGACATTTTGCCATATATGACTACAGTTAGATATTCTGCGGGTTCAGCGAATTTAAACGTGGAGAAACACCCGTTTTTGTTGAAGAGCGACCAGGACGCCCAGGAGACGAGGTTACCGAGGAAATTATTCAAAAGGGTATAACAGAACTCTCGCTGATCGACGAACGAAAGTGCATGAAGAAGCAAAGACCATATGTGTGTCAACTGGAACAGCAATCAATATTTTACATTATAAGTTGGGATGGAAAAATTGTCGGGCCGATGGGTTCCCCGATTTCTCACGGTGGTTAAGAAGCGGATTCGGCTAATAACTTCAAAGCAGTGCTTGGAGCAATTAAAGCGAGATCCGAAGGCGTTTTTACATCGAGTTGTCACCGTTGATGGAACCTGGATTCACCATTACAAACCAGAAACTAAGCAGCAATCAAAACAATGGATTTCTCCTAGTGAATCTGCTCGAAGACGGTCCCATCGGACGTAAAAGTCATGGCAACGATTTTTTTGGATGCGAACGGCACTATTCTCATGGATTTTTCAGAAACTGGAAGAACCATCACTGGAAAATGCTACAGTGAGTTATTGGACCGTCTCGACAAAAAATTGAAGGAGACACGACCGTATTTTGTGAAAATGTAGACTCTGTTGCACCATGATAACGCACCAGCACTTTTCTCTGGAGTTGTCCCCGCAAAACTGTATGAATTGCGTTACGAATTGCTGCCGCACCCTCCGTATTCACACGATCTGGCTCCTTGTGACTTTTTTTGTTCCCTTACGTGTAGAGATTGATCGCGGGAAAAAAATTAGCTCAAACGAGGCGGTCATTGCTGAGACAGAGGCGTATTTTGGAGAGCTCAACAAATCCTATATTTAGAAGGAGTTGAAAAAATGGCAGAAACAGTGGGAGAAGTACATCTTTCTAAAAGAATGGTATGTTGAAAAATAAGTTAAACATTTTTTTTGAAAAACTGTGTCTTGAACGCGTCTATTGACAGGCCCTCGTACGAACCGTCTTTGGCGTTTTTTCGCTGAGCTCGCTGCCTTATGTTTTTGACCTAAAACGAAAGGCAGATGGCACGGAGTTTGTCAAGAGTCAGCTCCTTGATGAAGTGGTTCTCCTTTGTTCATTGAACTACATGCTTATCATTGGCTGCTCTGCTTTCCCCAGAAAAACTCGTTTTAGAGTCAATTAATACGTCCAGGCATTTCACTGTTTGTTCAGATTCGAGCGTTTCTCTAGCCTTTTTACGCTGTCGTTTGAATTGTAAATAACCTTGATTATTTATAGGGAACTCGACAAATGATCCAAATAAAAGTTTCCAGGTGAAAGAATCTTCACTTATATTGAGCCATTGATTTTGGAATTTCTTTTCCTTGCCTGTATTTGAATTACGCGGGAAACATCAGGAAAATCTTCTTTCGAAAGATTAACTCTGTATTAAACATCTTTTGTTGATGTTCCTATATGACTTCTAAGATGTCCCAAGGAGTTTAAAAATTATGATGGGAGAAGGTGAGTTTCTTTTAGAGACCCCTAAATGTTGATAAAATTAACACTAATGAAGCTTGTTGAAGAGTCTGTGTTATAGTGGGACTCTTTTACAATGTTCTAAATCGAAAATCGAAGGATCTTTTAGAACACGGATAAAATTGTAGCTGTTGCTAGATTTTGTAATTTTTTGCTGTTGTTGTATTGCAAACATAGAATCTATTTTCAGATTTCATTCAATTTTGCCAATTGAATAAAGTTCCAATTAGAGGCCAATTTTGTAGAGTTGTTTGAACTAGAAATTTTCGAACGTTTCTTACTCTTTCGTTTACACTTTGTGTTAGTCTTTGCCTTCCGTATTGTATTTCATTTTCCTGTCCATTACAATTCAAATGGACGCAAATTTATGGGTGGTAGACGAAGACCGGGTTTTCTTTCATTTATTGTAAAATTTCCTCCTGATTTACTATTCTCCATATTATTCTTACAACCTCCTTTAATTCCTTAATTACGGCACCGCCAAGCAAAATTGTAACAGCCACAATGTGACAGGAATCAGATATTTTATGCTGTCGTTAGCCGGTTGATTATGCAGATAATTGGAGATACTTTAACCACGAACAAAATCCTCCATTATCACTTAGACATGTCTGCTGACTATACCAACCCTTCAAATATGAACCCGAAATCAAGAGTTAAATGAAGTAGCCGAGGCGAGAAGAAGAAATTTTTAAGGTGTAGCGAATAGAAAGATACCACCGTGTCCTGACGCTGAGACCAGATATGCCTCGAGGAAATGTCTGCGAACGCTTCCTCATACCCAATGCACAATCCAATTAAATTTTGCTAAAGGGTTAAATGTACAATATATGTAGTCATATCTTCAGAAAGTGCTTTTGTGTTTAATTAACACTCTCTCACTTGGCACTTGTTCCCTTGTTCGTTCATTGGTTTAGCGCCACATCTGGCTACTCTTTGAATTTCGTAAATTAGCAAAGGGATTATGAGATTACTCATAAGTGAGGGTGTAGAGAATATTCAGATTGTGTGTACTTTCTCATATATCATCTGAGAATACGCGAGCACCTCTGTATAGTCGAAATTAAAACGGGTTGATGCTAAACAAAACTTTGATTATTATTAAAGATGATGCGAAAGGATTTTCGTCATGACTTAAAATCTTCTATAATGTTTCGGACTCAGACTACTTACATCCTGTTGAAATTAGGATTGAGAGTTCCTGAAGATAAAAACCAGCAACTGAGTGACCTAAATTGGTCCTAAATATATTTATTGACCAATACAGCTCAGTCGGAGCAAGTATGATCCCTTCAAAACCAAAAAGGAGACCTGAAACAAGCGAAGTGACCCTAACTAATGAAAGCAGCAAGGTCATGGAAATGATAATCCCCCCGGAAATGAAATATAGTTTGTAAGAAACCGAATATAAAATATAAACCAAAAATAGTAATAAATTAAATAGTAATAAAAATTAAGACAACAATGAGGCTGTCCGACTGAATGCTGGTTAGTGACAAGTGGTTAGTTTTTAAAAAATTGCATTGCATAAAAGAAAGCTGTGCAGATGGTAAGTTCCTTTAGTTTCTACTGGGAATATTTAAAATTCAAATATTTTTAAGAAAATTTAAGCTTAGTGGTAACTAAGAAATTGAAGTTGTTCTTATGGGGAAAAAGTATCTGAAGATGGGTTTTCCGACTATAAACCCAGAAAATAAGCTAAAGCAGCAGATGGTGCAGGCTAGGAACCTTATGCCAGGAATATTGACAGACCAAGGCGAAACAACAGAAAATACGACTTGGGTTTCACGAAGCTTATGGAATACTTAACAAAACTTAAATGCTTACCGTGAAATATCGCTAAATTATGAATTTTTGCACAAAATTGGGCAACTGTTGAAAGATATCTACAAAAAAGGGAAAGTATTCTGACAACTCGCCTAAGTATGGATGGGGTCTTCAAAAATGTATCAACTAATTCATTCATTGGGGTCTTTTGTAGTATTGTAATTGGGAGTATCATAGCTAAGGAAAGAAAGTGCTCTATCCGATCGTACAAGTACTTACTTCAAGTGGAATCCTTAAATTAGAAGGATTTATCTTGCAGAAAGTGATATTCAAGACCTGACATTCAAGTCATGAAATTGTTTTTTCTATCGAAAATGGCTTCTTGGCTTGCTTTATATTAAATAACGTGTATGAGGAAATTGAAAAAGCTTTAAAAACAGGCAGGTCTAGGGGATAAATATTCAATCATCATGATGGTAAGAGCAATAAAAGACTGTTATCAAAAGCTTCAAATAATACCAAGTTGAGGCTCTGGTTATCAAAAAATGCCATTTTTTCCATCCTCGTAGGGAAAGCAAGTACTGACAAAGAACTTCCCAAGTTGACTTATACTACACACCACTTCTTTGAGACTACTCGTCCTGAGAAGTCTCCGAGAGAAAAAGACCCGAGAAATGAATAAGCCTGTTAGTCGCGGTGAGCGAATCGCTAGCAAACATTGGAGGATGGATATACCTTAACCATTAAAAGAATTGAGAATCGTTTTAAACGCGTTGCTGATAGCTTAATCCAAAATAAGGTGATGGTTTTTACTAAACTTGAAAGTAACAACAACGCTTTGCAAAGGCTAACACCAAAAATCTATTACTAAGTGAAGCTGCCGATATCTCACTCCTTGCCTAGCTAGTAAGGATAGAACTTTTGACTGTCTTGTTGAGGAACAGGCCTAGAGTTTTTATTGGATAACATGTTGTGATATGTGATATATATGGAAATATCTTTTACCTAGCCTATTGCAGACTTTCAAGTCAGATTTATAAAAAAACTGAATATGATTTTGTGAAGTTTTGATACACTAAGTGCAATGTTGAAAGTCAAACTCAAGAATACGACCTTGGTCAAAAGTTTCTTAGAAGATCTTGGCATTTTCCTTACTGCAAATTGAGTACCTATGCTCCTACATTTGTGGTAGGAATTCATTCCGTTTATTAGGATTAGTTTTTTTCAATATGTCTTTCTAAACAATTTTACGAGCTGCAATCCAATTCTTTGGATAAAACCAGCATCATCAATCAGACGTAGAAGCAGGGATTTCGCGGGGAAATTTATTACAAAAACCGAATATAAGTTCCTTTTATTTATTTTCCAGTCACCCAACATGTATGGCAGAGCATGTTGTCCTGTTCAAATTTAATTTCACTGAGGCCTCCGTTCTAAATATATCCGATAAGACGACGGAAGGAAGACAGAGTTCTTGTGAGTTTATATCACGTTTAATATACATGCATCCCTCTTAAGTGAACGTTTCGCTTGCGTCATTAGCAATTATTCACCTCCAAACCGCGATTCTACATCATTATCTGTTTTTCAAAACAAGGACTATACCGTCTGATTTTAATATTGATTTGAAATTGCCTCTCGTTTACGCAGACACGTTCCACCTGAAGTTCCACATTTTCAACCAAATAAAGAAGAATCCTAATCACTTTCTTGATAACTTTCAAATTTCTTCAAATCGTTTTTTTTTTGCATTAAGCAATAACATGACGTAAAAATTTGAATTGTCAGATCAGATCATTTTCGATAATCTTTCTACACCTCATTCAAACCGTTTTTAAATTTATTTTCTTTGAAAGCCACAGATCCTCCTTTCATAAATTTTCACTCTCTTAAGCCATCATCCAAAAGTCTCCATAAAAAGAGACTTTTACAGCCCCCATGATTTTTTCCGACACTTACACTGGGACACTTACCATCGTCAAGCAATCAATTCAGGATTTTGTCTCTGTGTTTACTAGATTCTGTTTTTATTTACAAACAAAAAAAAAACCGTGAGTACAAATAGCAAGAATACTCCCGGGCAGCTATTGGTAGACAGAGACAGAAAATACAAAAGTAGATGTGAAGTTTCACATCTTCTTTTCACATAAGTTTCACCTTAGCTTTCACTGAAATGTTCAGTTAACTTAGATGGCTTACCACTTCGAGACAAAGCTGTAGGGACCCATGCATACTACATTGTAAGGATGCATTTTTGAAACTTTAGATTTCACCAGCGTCCTCCTTAATATCTGTCACTATGTACGTTTTTTTTATGGTTTTTAATGTAAGGAATCGTTACACAGAGAAGGAAAGGAGTTTCTGGATTTATGGGAACGTCACTAACTGGTTCTTTATATTCACCTTTTCTAAAAAGGATCCGCACAAGGACTGTACAAAATGTACTGTCCTATGGTTCATAAGGGCACTAATTGTATTTGTTGGAATTCTCTTTTAAACATTGAATCAGTGGTTTTTGAGTGGCAAATCTTGAAACAGACAATGTTGCGCCTGACGAAAAGATTGTGGTCATTATGTATATTTTTCTAAAAAAATTTTTAATTTAAGCGAACCGAAGTCAATATATCGAGGTAGTGCCATGAAGGCAAAGGCCATACCCAACAGTCGGGTACTGCCCCTCAAGCCAGTCAAAGCAGCAAAGGATGTCTGTTCTAAATGACATATGCATATAATCAAACGCGTAACTCCAATTTCTTTCCTACTGCGCCCACCATGCTTTTCAGAATAATATGGTAAACGTCGTTATTAATTAAATTGAACCATCCTTTATATGTCATAAAGGTAGTCGGCTTTTCCTATGGAGCTTGTGATCGTTCAGACTGCTCAATATAGTTAAAATCTTTGAACTTGAGAATAAAAGCTGTAAATGTTTGACACAATCCCACAGAATACGACATTTTGCTTATTATATCAAATGTTATCTTTTTGTTGTGTTTATCTTGATATCTTTTCTTGAACAGTTCAAGAGTAAGCCCAATACCATTAGAATAGAATTGAACATGGAGTTGGCTTTGCGGACAAGTGTGCATTTTTTGTACTGTTTTTTTGTTATTACTTTGTTATTTATATTATTATATTATTATTTATATTGTTATTATATATATTATTATGTATTTATATTATGATATTTATATTATTATATTATATTTATATTATTATTAGTTATTATTTTGTTATTTATATTTCTCCCTTAGCTCCTCTGTGATTCCCATCCTGTTTTGGCAAATTATGTTTATATGCGTTCATTGCAAACTGGTTTAGTTTTCTGGAGCTATGGCTCTGTGAATTGCGGTCAAAGGTCATCCATTATAGAATTCCATATAAAAGGATCATTAATTAGCCCTTGACAACAATCTTTGTCATCATGAACCTGGACCAGATCACAATGATCTTGCATGAACGCTCTTATCTCTGCCAGACAGGTTATTTCTTCAAATTTCTTACCATCAACAGAGGTAAGTATGGCTAGCACTGCCAGCCAACTCTAATGACAAGCACAACCTTGAAATCAATGGAGGACCCAAGAATATCTTGTTAACCACAAAGCCTCTCATCAAAGAAACCACTACAAACCGCTCGGAAAATATACTGTCTATCTGACGTAATTACAGAGTACTTGTTGCTCAAGTTACCGAACCATCACACTTTCCAGCAGTTTTTCAACTTTCGAAAAAGGAACCATTCCCTCGTACAAGCAAGCCAAACTAAGAGCCCAATCAGTGATTTTTTGAGTGCGAAAAACTTTCGAGAAACTTCGAGATCTGAAAACCCACCCCAAAGTAATTGTTATAGGAACTCAGGATAAAATAGTTTCAATATGCCAGATACACTGAAGGTACAACGAAATTGAAGGTACAACGAAATTGTTGACTTCATATCCAATCACTGCTAGCAAAGAGGGTTCTCCTGGTCTTCAGCTTAATCCAGATGCTGCCTTCCACACTTCATCTGTGAAAACAGCACGCTCCGTAAATGCTATATACGGAAAACTCACGTTGAAACTTCCTGAGACATAATAAAATATTTGGTGTTGACTTATATTTTAATATTTATGACGGATATAAAATGCTCAATAATATTTCTGTCAACTTTTTTTTCACGCTCTCTATACCCAATGAAGTCTCTTTGTTTATGGCATTAGATATTCCTATCCTTTTTTTGTAGCATGCCACCAGAATAGGAATCCTTCTGTTACTCTCGGTGCTTGGTGATAGTTGCCCTTTGTCGCTTTCATAATTAAGAAGTTATATTATGCCAACAGTATGCAATTTGATTGCTGCGAAAAGGATTTCATTTGGGCATCGAAGCTTCAGTTCTACTGAAGTACGGGTTACTAGAGGTTGAAATGTGTGTAAGTCTCTGTATAACCTATAAATGTGCAAAACAACCAACTCACCTCTTTAATCCTCCAACAAAACCATCCACCCTCAACAAAACTACCAACTCATCGCTTTTAATAGGGTCACTACTATATCCCAGCAATTGCAATGGAGGACACGGTTGCTTTTGCCTGTTTCCAGCGAGTTTGAAATTGTCACCTTTTGATTTCAGTTTCATCAACATTACGATAAAATCTGGGGTTGACTATCCAAAGCAACGTTTTTAATGTCTTCCTGTTGTTCCTAAATATTTAGAAACAACAGCCTAGATGTTGTTTCTAAATCTTTTTCCAGAAGCATAGACGCCTGAAATTTAATCTACGAGTCTTTAGCAACCTACGAGTCTTTAGCAAATTTTCTTGAAAATAATTAATTGCTTTTGCTCACCAACTCTGCAGGGGGAGCTACCAGGAAAAAATTACCACATGGTACATAATGTCCGTGAATATTTATTTTCTCAATAATTTTGCGCGGCGTTTTGATTTAGGTGCCTTTCGAGAAACGTAGGACG
Source organism: Stratiomys singularior (assembly GCA_954870665.1). NCBI lineage: Eukaryota > Metazoa > Arthropoda > Insecta > Diptera > Stratiomyidae > Stratiomys > Stratiomys singularior. The sequence continues at coordinate 127,865,277 of OX940878.1, read as the reverse complement.
GTCCGCCATTTTGAATAAACTGTCAGTGTTCGAACGGTTCTGATCACAACAGACGTATACAGTATGAGTGTTTTAACGCAGTAGCGATTATTTATGTCTTGTTATTTTTATTTTTCAACATTCAGGTCTTTTTTGTTTTATACGGTCGTAATGCTTCATTTTCCGCTTAATAAAGTACAAATATAAATGTGCCTGAATAGGATGTTCGAACCCGGGCACATAATATTATTGCACATTTGCAAGGCCCAACTTATGACGATAAAAACTGTGCTACGATGACAGAGCTTTCAGTTCATTTTTTAAGGATAATATGTTACAAAAAATTTGGACTATATTAGTATTTATGTAGCAAATCTGACATGCCAGACAAAGAGAGAGAGAGAGAAAAATTGTATATTACGACAGATATTACTGAAATGACCCCGTTTTGACAATACTTAAGCTTGGAGTATTTTACAAACTCCGAGTGAGATTTTATTGTTTAGTATGTCCTCTTAATCTACGCCAATGTATTCTTCTCTCCACTTATGTAAAACATCAATTTACCACTGCAGCCCTTGAAAATTTTACGATAGTTTAGCTTAGACGTTTGCATTTGTGATGCAATTATTGTGGCTTAGCGAAAAACCTTTTTTTAGTTTTAGTGATGGATTAGTTTAATCAATGAGTCACTAAACAGACAGTGAAATCTTCCAATACTTGCAACAAAGTGCGAATGAGTGATATATTAGATACTGAGCCTGTCGATGAATTTGGTAATGTGGTATATGATCACGTTATAAATAGTGATGATAACGAAGTAGATCCACATTTTTAACCTGATACAGAGACGTCAAATGTTTCAAGTTTGGACGAGGAAGAGTAAAGATTTGGAACTATCTGCATAGTATGCAACCACCGACACCGACACGTGACTTGAACGTAATTGAAGATTTGTGGGCCATTTTGTAGACAAATATCTGAAAACGGAAAGTAAAAATGTCCTCAAAATTGCATTACTAGATTAATGGGCTTATATTATGCCAAAAATTACACAAAAACTGGTCGAACCGATACCTAAGAGACTAAATATAAATATAGTTATTGGCCAGATGAGTGGCCATTCTGAATCTTAAATTTATTATTTTGGGCATTCGAATTGAGTTTTAATAATTATTTATTATTTAATTTATCTGCCGCATTGAGTTACTTTATTCATTTGCGATTGTCAAGAAATTATAAAAATACGTTAAAATAAAACTAATGAGAATAAATTATAATTAAGGTGTAAATTGTTTTAATTTCTTGTTTAGTATAGGTTCCATTGTAAGTCAAAGTTTTCCATATTTACTGGTTTGAGTGAGCTGTGAGCTACTGTATACTGCAAAAGGCTGCAAGGTTGACATCTCCATACCAAAGACCTTTGGTCTACACACTCCACTCGTAGTAATATTTGTTTGACTGTAATGTCATGGACCAGGTCAGTATGCTTTTATTATGTTATGACGCCCGTCTGTTTCACCGTGCGAATTTTGAAATATGTGCTGACAAAATGAAGACATTTACAATCAAAGCAACTCTGCAGCTAATTGAGTAAAGCGTTTGTTGAATGTTTTGATGGACAGTTATTATAGCTCACCAGTTTTCCGCTCACGGATGAGTTAGTTTAAAATTCTGGATTGACTATGCTAGGAACCATGAGAAAAAATAATCTTCCGTGCTACGTCATTATTTTAAAATTGATAAATCGACCGGTAGCGCTAAAATATGCTAGACGATAACAGATTATAACCCAAGAATTATGGATTGGTGTTACGCATTCCGTTGTGCCGGCGATATAAAAACAAACAAAAAAAAAACGAAAAAAGTCTCAGTAAAACAAAAAGTGTCAGAAAAACAGTCTCAGAAAACCAAAATTCTCAATGGAAGAAAAAAAAAAATTCTGGGAATGCTTTTAAGAAAAATTTTCAGTCAATATGATTCACTTGCTTGTTGTGAACAACTTGCTATAAAAAGAAGAGTAAAATGTTGAGAAATGTGACTAAACCAGAGTTGTGAAGTATTGAAAAATATAGAATAATCTAGAAGTATTGATATATAGAATACATAATTTTAAGTAAAGTCCCGAAATCAAGCAGAGGTGGTCAGAATCAGCGCAGCAGAATTTCATTGAAGTCCCAAAATCAAGCTTAGGTGGAGGTTCGTGTTGGAGCCAGACCAGGTCGTCAGAATCAGGGCAACAGAATTCATATAAATTGAATATTTTATTTTTACTTGCTTTTATTTAATTACTTCTATTTACTTCCTATATTTCCATTCAATATTTTTTTGAATGAATCAATACGAATTTTCGGTGTGTGTGTGTGGGACGTGGAAGGATCAGGGCTTTCATAATATCCCACGCCCGCACGGTGAGGTAGTCGGCTGAAAGTAAATGGCTTCGACCGCCATTATGCGGCCTTTGTATTTTCAAAACAACCTGTCGTTTACCCTTTTTCCTTCTTTTCCTGCAAGTACGGCCTTTCGGTTGCGGGAATCAATTATATTAATTATTAGATGTTTTTTTTTTGAAAAAACATCACAGTGGATTACATAGATGAGTTAGGTGGGACGTATTTAGTATCGAGCATCACTAGCAGGTGCCCTTCTGGTTCTAATCTTATAATTTCTTATGATATGGTTATAAATCTGGAGATATAAATGCGTCTGTCATCATAAAATCAAACAAAACGGCGGCGATTTGTGTCACGAGACAGGGATTGGTCGTGTCACTTGTTATGCCATACGTAAGGTCCAGATCTATTATCTCAAATCTGTCTCCTGGCATTAAAAAGTAAAATGAACTTTTTAATTGGTAGCCATAATGAACAAAAGGAGAATCTGAGTCGCGCGACGAGCCCTGGGTTCGCGCAAGTTTTGCAATCACTCCAAGCTCAAGAGAAAATCAATGCGAACCACATAGTATTCAATATCTTTGTTAACACGTTTCGACTACAGTGAAGACGATACAATAATTGCATCAGTTAACACCTCTTGGACCTTTTATAGCTTCCGATAATGCTACATGTGGCGTGCATTCTTCGTTTACGATACTATGTTTGTTTGTATGTTAAAATCCTTGCCTTGGTTAATATTTTCTTGGACCTTATATACGTTTCAACAATTCGAACTATATGTCTTATGCATTATTTGTTTATGATTTTACATTTGTTTATTTTTCATTATTTGAAATGGACCACATGTCCGGCTGTTGTTGGCTATAAAGTGGCATAAGTTAGGCCTATGATACAACACGCACGCCAATGTCCGCATCACGTATACTAAGTGTCTTTGGAAAAAGGATCGAATAACTAAGACTGAATTTACGCCGTAAAATGATATGAAGGGAACATATAAGTGAGAAATGTGCTCAAAAATTATAGCCATATAGAACATTATTGACATATTATATGAGGAGGCTGACTGCTTTGACGTTATATTTTGAATGATTTCTTTCTTTTTACAAAAATTCAAAGCATTACAAGTCACAATTATTCTAATAAGTAATAACATATTTACTGTCGAATTTTTGTGTTTTTTGCCGTGTGCAAAAATGATTTAATTTTATGCTGTAAAAAAATACATTCATTAATAGATAAATATTTAATGCGGACATTGTTTCGTTATACACATTGTCAAAAAATTGAAGACACAAGCAATTAATATGAAAACTCTTCATCATACGTCAACTAATGTCACATTATTATCACAATGTTTTTTATTTTTTACTAAATTGAAGACAAAAAATACAAAAATGAATAACAAAATTAATTAAATTCATTTTTTCAAAAAATAAAGTAACAAATTAGCAAAAAATTCAATCACAAAACTAAAGGCACAAACTTCAAGTTCACTAGAAACATATAAAATAATTTATTATTAGTATTCAGTTAGATATCCTTTGGCTTTGATTACTGCTATTAGTCTTCTAGGCATACTTCCCGATAACTTTTTAGTTATAAGTAGACTAATATTTTGCTATTTTCTTGTTATTATTGACTTCAGCTCGGATCAATTCGTAATGGAAAATTTTCGGATTTGGTGCTCAAGCACTGACAACAAATGTTCAATTGAGTTAAGCTCTGGTGACTGAGATGAAGTTTTTCATTGTTTCGGTGGATTATAAATCAACCACATCTCTACAATATGTGCGGTGTGCTTTGGACCATTGTCTTGTTGAAACCAAAACACATCCGATAGTCCTAATTTAATAGCACATGATTTTAAATTCCTGTAAAATCAATATCTCAATAAATTCCATGTTGCCGATTCCTCCTGCAGATATGCAGCCCCAAACCATCACATTACCTCCTCCATGTTTTACGGTTCCGCACAAGTTTTCTTTCTTTAGCTCGGTATTCGCTTTCCTCCAAACTATTTGTCTGCCATCAGAGCTAAATAGGTTGAATTTACTTTCATCACTGAATATTATGTTTTTCCAGAAATCTGGATCCTCATTTACGTAAGTTTTCGCAAACTCTAACCGTTTTCTTCTATTTGCTTCTGGTACAAATGGCTTTTAACGGGCTATTCTTCCATTTAAACCATGGTTTCGCAATGTTCTTCGAATAGTTTCCTTGGATATCGGTTTTTGAATCATATGAGAAACTTCAGATCTAAAATTATTAATCGGCTTCTTTGGACATTTTTCTATTTCCCGTCGAATGTATTGCTCATCAACTAGCAGTAACTTTTTTCGTCCACGTGCCGTTTTATTTTAATAACGTTTCGTCATTTTTCCGTTTATTGACTACAGTTATTACTGAAGATAATGATCTCCCAACTATTTTTCCTAGTTGCCGATATGTTTTACGTTGACAAACATGCTTAATAATAATCTTTGTTTCCGCAACTGTGGTTTGTTTTCTCCGTTTATCAATTTCAGGTTTCTTTATTTATTTATGTGAAATTATTTAACTTTTTCTTGAGAAATGAACACACTTAACTCAACTAGTCACTAACGTTCATCTTATAATCAATATTTCTTCAGAATGAAAAGTAATTGCATCAGCGAATTCTCAGAAATATCTTGTTAGACGCACGTGTGCCTTCAATTTTGTGTAGCTCGCAAGTTGGCATCAAAATACTTAAATTTGTGATGGAATCAATTTTTTTTGTATTGATTTTGTGTACTTTATACAGAAGATTACGTACTCGCAGAATAAAATACCAATTCGATAAATTTACTACAGTTGTAGTAAAATTGAATAATATTATGACATTTATATAGATTGTACATTCAATTTTGTGACTATGTGTAAATATAATAAATAGTTATATAGAAATTTGTTTCATGAAAAAACCTACAAGGAACCCAAATTTTCAACAAACCAAATGAGGTAATTATACCCGGTAACAAAAGTCCTTGTTACATGATGCAATGCGCCTTCCGCCAAATTAATTGTGTTTGTGACATACGAAAAGCCCTGATTCCCTGAGGAAAATTTTCTTTTTTTTTTAGCCGGGAACATTATTGAGGATCATGTCAGCATTATTCGAAGTGTTTTAGCCTCCAGCACCCTAATAAGAGAGCTGCCCTTCGAAAGGACAAATAAATTAGGACGATCTGACCCCTATGTTTGCACGTGGCCTAATTTTCTGCAGCCCTTCATGCTTTCGTGGGGAGCTCCTTGTCCTCTTTGGTTATTTCTTGGGATCGATTGCATCTCTTAATAAATGTAATCGAGTCCGTAGAGTCCTTATCGCTATCAGCACCATATTTCTTGGTTTTGAAGCTGACCAGATCGAATTTGACCAGATTGCTGGCAGTTCGTGCTTCCAGCCGGTTCCTTACATTGGACATGTGATCACATCTAAAACGTCTTCAACTGCGTTTACCTCATGCCACTTCTTTCCATGGCAGTTCATCCTGTTGTGGTTTCATCCCCAGGTGCATTCTGCTAATTTTAATTATCTTAAATTTAGACGCCCAATCAAAGTCTACCACTGTTATCCTGTTCTCAATTCAAGTTGAAGGGAAGATACAATTCAAAAAAATTCAGACTGATACGCTCAGGTAAATTCAATACTAATGCCTGGCACATCTAACTAATTGCTACAAAATTTAACTAATGCGATCTACTTCTAATTCATTACATACTGGCAAATATACATTTTTGATCGAAGTATCTACTTGCGCTATTTTGAACTGAACTTATCAATAAAAGTTGACTACAGATTTGACTTGAAATAAAAGTTTTGACCTAATTTCATGTCTCGGAAACATAATAATCCTGATAACCCTATTTCCAAACACACACACAGATGCACAAATTACAAGTTTAAAAAAAAGTCCCAGTTGTAAGACACCAAAGGGAGAGTTGGAAAAGGGGGGGGGGGGAGGGGGTTGATTCACTCCAGGATGTAGGACACAGTAGAAGAAATATGTATTTTGCATCTTCCGTATCCGTTTTCGATTTTACTTCTGAATTATCCTTTGGCCTGAGGAGATGTTATTCAGCTCGAGTTTGTTCATCCCACATACAAGATTCATACAAATACAAGCACTTGTGCAAGTTGAAGAAAACGCAGAAGGCGAAGACGATGATGATGTTTTTCGTAATTTCCGAAAAAAAAATTCCCAGCCAAAATGTAACAGAATGTAAGGATGGGAAGCCATCTCCTTGTTTGTGAATTCAAATGGTTTGCTTGATTGCTGCTATTTTACATGAAAGTTTGTAGCAAAAAGCAGCATTCAACAAAATGGTGGAAGGGGCTTTGCGGTTACTGTTGGTGGATGTGCTATTGGCAATGTTTCTGTCTGACAAGTGAAAGATATGTGTATCCGAAACTGTTCGGTGATTTTGAAGACCCCAACGGCAATGAATATAAACGCACATGTAACATACATGCATTCACTTGCGGATTTCAGTAGGTGGGTTTGAATTACCCAGCAAACATACAAAGAATCTAAGTATGTACTAAAGATATGTGAATGGAAAGTATGTGCGAAATGTGAACGTATCAAGTCAAATGTTTTTCTAGAAAATAGGTGAAAGCTTAATATTCACATATGTGCAATTTAGTCCATTTAGAAAGACGATTAACATGAAATTGGGTTAACAAACGCTGAAGTGCTGTTGTTGATAATATAGTGAAGATGTGGAAGCGATTCATTCAAATGAAAGACATTATTTGAATTCATCTCTTTGTCCGTGGTAGTCAAAAAGAAACTTGTAGAATGTTTTTCTTTTTTGTCCTTTCAGTTTAATTTTTTGAATTCTTTATCAAAAATATAATATTATATGCTTATATGTATTGTTTTGTATCTACAACGTATTATATAACATAAAGAGTAGGAAATACATGTTGTGAGGATCCTAGAATCCTTTAGCTTGCGTCCAAATGTTTGAAAAGGTCAGGTTGATACTCGCTTTTCTTCTTTTGTGTGTGGTATCGAAACCATCCGCGCATTTCCACTGATTACCGTCAAAAGGACAGACAAAGGTATTACTTTGAATTTCTCAAAAATTTACGTAAGACATTTTCCGCTACAACACAAGTAAAGAGACTTTTTTAAGACGTAAAGAACTTATACATAAAATAAAATACAGATAAATTCTTTTGATTGCCGCGAAATTGGTTTTATTGGAAAGCTAATTCTCTGCCATTTTCATTTGAATATGATCTTGGACATGTGAGCGTTACAACTAGCGCGAAGGAATTCCAAACGATTGATCCAGTTTTTGACTTCTTTAACTAATATTTGGGGCCGTAACCCGGTAATAATGCGGCGAATATTGTCCTTCACATTGCCAAACGTTTCTAGCTTGCGAGCGTAGACGAGAGGTTTGACGTGTCCCCACAAGAAAAAGTATGGAGGTGTAAAATTACAAGACCTTGCAGGCTAGTTTACAGGCCCAAAACGAAAAAGTATACACTCATCAAATGCTTCTTTCAATGAATCGATGTTTGTACGAGCTGGATCCGCTGTCGCGCCAGTGTGTTAAAACCAGACATCTCCTGCATTACGATGAGTCGCTGCCGGAACGAGAAAGTCATTGATGTTTTAATTTATTCCCAGCTTTAATTTTATTCCCAGCAACATTTTTGAACACATATGAAACAATAATTCCACCGGCCCATAAAACACACCAAATCCTCCGGGAGTAACGGTATTTGGGTAACTGTCTTAGTTACACTCATCACGTTTTTGAGAAATGCAGCAAATTGTTGTTGGACCCATTCGGGGAATTTACGCTGTGTCCGAGGGTCGCTCGGCTTTGATTTCTGCACGAGTTGGATTTTGTAGTCCAGCGAGTCAAGATCCTTTCGTACAAACTACCATACTAGGGAGTTGAACCGATTTAATTGTTGCACGCAATGTTGAGTTGACTCACTTGAGTCTTCATTGATACTACGTTCTACAGCTGCTATGGTATTGCTATATGGTACGTCGGGATCGGTGCGTATTATCAATAAAAATAAAAGTGGCGCAAGAACCACCCCATGTTAATAGAATTGATTGTTTTGATGGATGATCATATCCGCCATAAAAGTGACGGAATGTGTGATGCATTTCTCAAATAGAACCGTTATTTTCGTAATGAATCTGGAAAATTTGCAATTGCTGCTCAAGCTTCAACCTATTTATGAGGAAATTGCGTATCAAACTAACTATAAACCGCATGACAGCTGTCACACCTTAGGTAGCATTAAAAAGTGCTGCCAACATAAATTTATATCCCTCTGATGAACTCCCTTTATATTTATAACCAATGTTAAATAAACTACAGGATTTATGACGCCTTTTCCGTCTGCGTAAGTGAAGAAAATCTCCTAGTTTGTTTTTGCAGTGAAATATTTTTATTATTGTTTGCTGAAAAAAGAGTAAATGAGTAAAGAGATTCATTTCAGTGGCAAATGAATGCCTGGACATGGTGAATTATTTTTTGGATGAATTGCATGCCTGTTTACTTGAAAAGGATTCGATAACATCCTTTTTTCTCACCAGAAACCTCACACGGTTTTGTATTGTTAATATTTTTAATTATTCCGGGAAACAGACTTTGAGAACTTAAGAGTTTTTATCGGGTTTTGATGAAAGGAATTGTTCTGCTATTAGTCCCTATTCTGTTCCGATATTGATTCCGAAAATTGGACCACGTGTACGGAAAATTATATGGATCTGATATTAAAATAGAAATACCTCCTGAGCAGGAAGAAACATTGAGTTCATATGATGAAAGCAGAGGAGGATGTCAAGCGCCTGAATACTGATGCTACTGATTGAGGTAAGATGACTACCAGCTCATCGAAGATTGCAACTTTTGCCTAGGTTACGTTCTTATACTTGCACACATTCCCTGTCCCAAAACGTTATGCTTCAAAATAGTTTTTTTCGAAAGAGATGTGCAATATCATCCATTTAGACATCTGATAGTCAAACCGAGATATTATCTGCAATGATAGTCCGTAGTAGTGGAGAAGCAGTAGCTACTTTTAAGCATGCGGATTCCATATATCCAGTAGTAAACTGAATTCTAGAAACTTCTTTGACGAAGCTGGTAACAAGCCCGCACTTCTTCAATTGAAAATCTTTCTGCGAGGAATGTTTGACGTATATTTTGGGGGTTCCCGCTTTAAGAAACACACATAAAGGGTTTTCTATTCAGGACATAACAATTTTATCTATTATTAAAACACCGAAAAATTTGGGATTTTGAGTTCGAATTTATTGTAGGTGTAGTGCAAACAGTAGATTTAAGGGATGAAATCCACCACAGAGATCATACATACCCAAGGTGTAATGGATACTGTGGATCAAATGTGTTCAAATATGGAAGCTAACCGAAAAGCTAAAGGATAGCCATTATGTTTTTTTTATTATATGCAGAACTTACCCCTCATTTATGTTTTCGTGATCGATGTCTCTTAGAACATCTGATATGACAATACAAATATATTCCGACAAAATTTTATAGTGAAATTAGGAAACCAACGCATAGAACGCTTGTTGTGGCAGCTTTTAAAAGCGGTGACTTAGGGGTGTTGTATTAGAATCATGCTAACGATATCCTAGGTATTTTCGCAAACTCACAAGCTCTTGTTGATACAATATCAAATTTTTGACAAAAAATTTGTCGTGTATGTACCCGCCGAAAGCTTGAAGAATAACCAAACATCGTTGCATCAGATGCAATAATACAGTTTCTGGCTTTCACAATGCTGACGTCTGCAGTAACAACATGCAGTAATTGTTTTGGGATTTTTTTCATTAAACTTTCAATTTTTTTATTGCTTGGTCTGGTCGATGAAAGTTTAGCTATTGCGTCACTTAAAACACTGTTTGGTTATCTAGTGCTAATATGCTATCCTTAAAAGTGTATAGTGTATAGTATATATAAGTGTATAAGTGTATAGTATAGTGAGCCTTAAAAGTGTCGGACAGGTGATATACCCCTGTTTGCCCTTAAAAACTAAACTAAAAGTGATTTTTCAATAAATGTTTCTCGATTCAAGTCTGTTAATGCAATGTTTTCCGGGATATTTTCAGAAAAGGATCTAGAACGGTAGCGTTCTTTGGACGTGTTTCCTGAAATGTGGTAGAAATCAATGGGATTTGTTCAACTCCTTGATAGGTTTTACATTTAGGGTATAGTTCTTGAACTTTCTCTCTAAGTTTGGCTGGTTCCGCATTTCAACACATTTTTTCTTTGGCCATTACCTAAAATTCCCCCCCACCCCCCGATACCATGCTCTTACGATTTTGATGATTGTCTTTATCACTTAAATTAGATCCAATTGGACTCCAAGATTGTTTTTAAGTGTTGGGGTCAAGGGTTTCCAATCCTTCAAAGGTTGAAGGTTTACATATATGGTGGCGAACGAAACCCAGTCAGTGCATTTTAAGTTTCTAATTGATCTGAGTTCCATTCTCAGCCAATTTTCGGGATGCATCTCAAACAGTGGTACTCGTTCTATGTTTGGTATGGAAGTAAACGCCACTGGTTCTTTACAGATTTAAGATGCAAATGTAAACATGAACGTAAAGAGAAGTATGGTCTAAGGATTCATCTGAGCTGGAGAGAAAAAGCCATTTACATGTTATTTAAAAAAAAAAACATTTGGGGAAAGTATTTTGCTGTTTTGTAAACACATTCTGCCCTCCCAAAAAATTACATTTTATCTACACAGACTGTGTAAGGATATGTTAGCAATCGAATAACCAATTTTAACAAACAAACCTAACCTAAAAGCAACAGTAACGGTAGAAAAACGGATGATGACAGACGGGAATAAGGAGGAACACCGAACTGCGTAGCACTGTCGCAGATTCCATAAGTTTCTGCAATAACAACGGACAACATTTTACCTAAATTTTAGCAAAATTTTATTTTTGAATTTAGTTTTAGCAATTCAGAACCAGTTGATGACTACAAATTACCGTAATGCGCCATTTATAGAAACAAAACATAGCCTGGTGCACCCCAAATACATTAAAATTGCATTTGATTTTTAATATTGAAAAAAAAAATCCGTATGAGTGTTCGTCAAATGACTCGTTTTACTAATATTTTTGGGATTTATTTTCATTTTATGCTGGGATGCTAATTTTGTTGAAGTAAATATTCCAACAAAATTTTTGTGTCCAAGAACATCAAATTTAAAATTTAAATTCTAATTTTCGCGGTAATTGAAAAAAATCCGAAATCACAAAACTTTCATAAAATAATGAATGGATTTGGAAGGATCTGATGAAAATCTGCCCATGCATTCGATCAGTACCATACAATGCATGCTTATGTTGCGTGCATGATATATAGATATATTACATTTTGTTTTGTATTTTTTTGTCCGTTTGGTTCGACGTCCTTTTGCTATCTCTCTGACAACTTGAAAATTTCACGCTCATAGAGAGTCTGGTTTTTTACGGCAAAAAACATTGTTAAGTGAGTAACTAAAGCGTCATCATCATTGAAAGTTATGAAACAAGTGTAGTTAAAAAAGTGTTAATACAATGGGGTGAGAAAAGGACTTTATGGTGGGTGTAACGTCAATTCTCAACCAATTCCCATCAAGCTTTGCTGAATAGCCAAGGACGTGATCGGCCTAGCATTGTCTTGGTGAAAAATGACACAGTCATGGTTGACCAATCCTTGTTCCTTAACCGCTGCATTCAATTTGTCCAGTTGCCGACAGTGGAACTCCAAATTATAGGCCTCAAAATACACTGAACCTTTCCAATCCCACTGATTTGACACCAACATTTTCTTTTGTTTGCTCTAATAAGGTATGGACTACGATTCGTTTTCGAAGGACATTGTTGATTAGTGATGATTAAGTTTCCAGTGATGATTAAGTTTCAAAACGGATCGAGTTTATTGCGTTTAAGTAATTATCGGCAAGCGCTGGTGCGCTCTGTCAGATGTGTTTCTTTCAAATTGTGCGGAACCCAATTATCTAGCTGTTTTAAGTGCTTCTACATGGCTTTATGTGAAACAATTAACTTCTCTGCAATCTGCCATGTAGTTACGTGACGATCCGCTTCAATAATGGTTTTGATTTCATTCTCACTAAGTTTAACTGATCACCATTAAGAGCAAAATTTCCAGAATGGAAATTTTTCAAACAAATTTAAATTAAGCCTTTCTTTAAGGGCTTCATTACCACACACATCACGTAATTTTTTGGCGGCTTTCCTTTACGGAAATAATAAAGTAAAATGTGGCAAATGCTCTCTATATTAATATCGAGGTAAAAAAACAACTTTAACCTAGATCTGCGAACAAAAATGAACAAAACTGGAACAAAAATGTCAAAACGAAAACCTAGAACAAAAATATTCTTTCTTGCACTCTATATAAAAAAAACAACTTAAAAACAACTTAAAGAAAATATCAACGCAATGATCTTGTAATGCTAGGTAATGATGACAGCGAACAGATCTAAGAAGAAGATCATAACATTGACGGATGTCATGAAAATGCGAGTGAGAGCCATCTATAACTGAAATCGGCAATTACCTAGTCGCCAACCCAATACATAGAGTTATGTTGAATACATATGGGAAATGAATCCAGATGTAGGGACTCATTAAATGACATTTTTCGACGTCCAGCATCGAAGTAGCTATTCGCGACAATGAAATATTTCAGTTAATATCCCCTTTCATTGAGCTAAGAATAAGTCTTTAGACCTATCTTTCAGACATCTCAAATTGGGGCTTTTGAATAACAAACGGCTGCAATCTTGCTAACAATGAGAAGGCATATTTGCTATGTCGGTTACAGGGACTCTGATGTTGTACTTTTCTTGTTGTACTGTTCATTTGTTCTTACTTAACATCCTACAACTTATCATGATGTCTCCAATAAACTTCTGCATCGTATTCGAAACTTTACTACACGTCTTTACTTCCTCCGCTGTCTGAGCTACGCCCACTCAAGAATAATATTGCCAAGGCAACGTAATAAACTTCTAGCATAGATATTTTCATTCCATTCAGATTGCTAGCCGTATTATCCTTGCGATGCAAGTAGACGATACCAAACAAAAATTTTGTATATTGTGCATAATGTTAAATAGATAAACATCTGACTTAACCGGGATACTCGTCTGTTTCACGGTTTTCCCGACAAGCAGGAAGAGAAAATGAAAAACTATGCAACGAAATTTCGAAAATATCAAATAAGAAGGGAATAAGGTGGATGGCATGCGGGATTCGAATGTAAGTAACTACATCTACATAAATGCAAGAGATATTCAAATGTTGTTTATTATTCGGATTCACATTTCTATTTTATGTTAATGCAAATGAAGTACATCGTAAAATGTTGCTGTGCGCGGTAGCAAAGGCAGATGAAATGTCTTTTACGGAAAAATTGTTTAATTAAGTTTTCCTCGTTGCAAACATAGTTAAAATGACGATGACTTTGAATCGAATGAAAATACTTATTGCTTGGTTGTCGTCATTGAATCATGCGTCCATGGATAAAAGATTTTTGAAATAAATCCTACTTTGAGTTGTGTCTCTATTGAAAAACTAATTATGGTCCATACTGTGTGTGTTGTCCCGTGTTTAGCACTTCTAGATTAGATTTTGTTTTTTGTTGTTTTTCCATTTTAAAAATGCTGTGTTTTTAATTTTTGACAAATATATATTTCGGGAGTGAGTTGCTCCCTTCTTCAGTGTCAATTATTTTCTAAATTATTTTCTTTCTAAAATAATTGATACTGAAGAAGGGAGCAACTCACTCCCGAAATATATATTTGTCAAAAATTAAAAACATAGCATTTTTAAAATGGAAAAACAACAAAAAACAAAATCTAATTATGGTCATATATGTAAAAAAAAAACTAGTAACGATTACAAAAGAGCCTTCTTGAACCTTAAGTGATTTCAAAGTTGTCTCCTGTCTAGAGATCAAAAATACTTGGTAGGGTGACTGGTTCGTAACCTCAACATAAATTTGATCTAGTTTGTTTTCTAGAAAAAATTCCTGATTGATGCTGGCCAGAATGATCAGGACAATTTCCCGACCCCGGCTCCTAGTAAGCGAGAACTCTATCCGGTACATGGATGATGCACTAATTCTCCAACCCAACTCTTTTCAATGTTAGCCAGGAGCATCAACTGCAGTAGCTCTCAAGCCTTAATTAGAAAAGTTAGTTCACAATGTTGTACGTAGTGATAATAAGCTAATAAAGCCTTATTTTTGAGAAGGGATTCTGAATTTTCAATAAATCTGTCTTTAACCTCTAAATGCTGATTCTTCTATATTTCAGAACAGTTTAGCCCTGGTCAAGTCCTTCAAAAATTTTACGATCTCATTTTGAACTTTTTTAATGCGTTGATCTCCTCACCAAAGCAATGTTTTGAGTTTTAGAAGCCATAAATATTCATTTTATGTCAAACCTTGAAGTTTGCTGAGGATCATCAAGGTTGTTCTTGGATAAGGTATGTTAACCGTTAATATGATTAATATAAAGGATCTAACCGTTGATTCGAAGCCTTTTTTTCATGCATAAAATCTTCCCAAATTGGATAACAAAAGAACGCTTTAAATCGCAAACATATTATCGGTTTTGGCTGACTGCCAGCAAACGTAGAAACTGTCATACCAAAAGCTTTTTATCCCAAAGTATTATTGCAAGTTTTTATGCTTGTGGCTTGAATTTCATCCATCCCACACAAACTGGATTTGCATCAGCTAAGTCTATGTTATCGATATTTTTGAACCATGCTTTCAGTTGTCAGCTCATTTGGAAAATCAGCCAGTTTTGGTCGAAAATGCCCATCGATCACCTTCAAACTCAGATCACTAATGTTATTAACAACTTTAATATAAGCTTGACATAAGCTACATTTTTTGGGACTGATTTCAAAATTACTCCTTTTTTTTCATGACACGGTCTTATCACTAAATGACGTAAGACTTCTTTCCTTTTCCAGCGAACCATTGAAAGCCTCAATGAATACCTCTGCAAAAGCGATGTAAGTAACCTGGTTTGACGCAAATTTTGACAGCAGCTGCTTTTTAAAAAGAAGTAAACACAGAAAATTTTTCTATGGGGCTGCCAACTTTTATGAACATATATTACTTTAGTTTAGATAGAAAAGTTTTTGGGTAAAAATTTATCCATACTCAAAATTCAATTTAATCAATAAGTTTCACTTGTCAAACCAGAGTTCATGATTTAAGGATTATCGTATGTTTGTAGCAGCATAAGAGCGCTGTAAAGGTGAATCAGACAAAAAGATCAGTCAACCTTGTTATAAGATCAATGTAATCTATTGTTTTAGTAAAGGCCTAACCGAAAATGAAGACGTAGGAATGAAAGAGTTGTGGACGATCAAAATGTATTCAGTTTTAGTTTAATAGCCTGCAAACTTCGTTTCAGTCTGCATCAACGTGCATTTGGAATTGCTGATTTTGTCACTTTTTTTTGCATAAAAAGTTTCAAACAATTTTTCAACGGTTATTTATGTTGGCTGAGGTATACAATGCCAGGGCATAGCCCTCCACAATACTCTTTGCTGACAGTTTCTGTAATTGTCACTATTAGTTCACAAGTCGACTGGGAATGGGAATGGATTATAGTAGACTGTAAGAGTCCATCTACGTAATGAAGCTTCTGGGCTAGGGCTTATAGCTCAATATCTTTGAAAGACATTTTTGAGAAATCTTTGTAGTTAGTGAGTTAGTCATGAAGATAAGTTCAGGCTGTGCTCAGGCTTACGGACGATCCCACAAAATATACTTTCTAAGACAAACACTTCATACAAGCTGGTGTATTTAAAAAGAAATAAAAGTTGAAAAACTTTCATTTAAATTTATTACTACTATCATACGGCGCTTCAAATTTTCAACGCTATAAAATTCCCCAAAAAAGGCTCTCTAGATTAACACACGTGAGTTAAATCTACAGGTATGCTAAAAATCTGAAAAAAGGCGCTTTGTATGAACACACGCTGCGTGTGGACTTGCATCTTGCATCCCAAGATCAGCAAATGTAGTAGTTTTTATAGAAAACTATTTTTTAGACTGGTTTCTATAGTGAGTATCAAAAATTTAGGCAATACCTCGGGTTCATCGCACTGAGGTTGATGCATTATTGTGGTGTATCTCAAAAATCGTTCAGTCCAATCTAGACCTGTTTCTGTACTAGAAGCAACATCCTGTATTCAAATACTCTTAAGACAATCCCTGGAGAGGCTTCACCTGCAAATGTCCCCAGAAAATTGAAGAGAGCTGTGTGCAGAAGTACATACCAACTATGAAAGACATCATAAAACTAACACGAGTCAGTGAAATTTAGGCAAAACTTCCAGACAACGACGTGAAAAACCAAATATTCCAGGTCATAGTCATGTAGATCCTGACTTTTTTGGCAGATGCTCTTCATAATATGCATGGAAATTAAAGATTTTGGCTGCTTCACAAAAATCACCCAGATAGAAAAGCCACCGTAAGGGATTGCCAAATTTTAAGGGCACCCAAAGCGAGCATAACCTAAATAAACGAAATTGGGGGGGTTCGTGGTTACTATTGAACTTGGATAACGTTCAGTCCCATAAGTAAAAGTAGTACGAATATTTTTCCGAAAATTGATAAAAAATTAAAAGACTACAAACCAGTCAAAAAAAGAAAATAATTGGGCAAATGTCTTTTGTTGATTTTTGACGCTTTGAAAAATCAATTTTTCGCATTTTATATTGTAAAATGAGGGTTATTTGCTGGACACGAGAAAAATAAATTTTGCAACGCTATTGTCTTGTTTCTAACCATACGAAAGCTGCAGAAAGTCTGATAAATGCTGGCTATGGTTCGTCTAACGCCATGCAGGAGGTTCACAAAAGCAAAGAATGTATGAACAAAACACTGAAGCCTCTACTGTAATACAGGTACGAGATTAACACTCATCGTATACTTGTCAGGATGGAAAAATTCAGAAAATTTATTCTTTTCTGCCTTTCCGCACTTATCTCAACCTTCGCCACATATTACATGCGAGATAAGAACGAGCTAAAGTGAAATACAGCTCATACATGCTCATCAACACTTTCTAACCTCGGTAACCACAACCATTGCATTAAAGTCTACAAGAATTACGGAATAGCTGCAATCCTCCACACTCCCCTCTGTTTCCTGTGAACAATCATAACGCCTCCTAAGGTTTCGTGAATCTAAGATAAGGTTTGACTAATATCGAGCCTGTTAAAAAGATTAGATAGAGATTTTTAGCCCACCTGCAATCCTGGAAACACGGCACTGACTCAATGACGAATAGACCTTATTCGTCCTGTGAACTTGCATCAGTGTATTAAGATTTGATAGTTTACTAGAGACAGATAAAAAGCCGACTTGCTGTTTTTAAGCGAATAAAATCACGATCTTATCAGTAAGATATAGCACCTTTTACTTTTGACAAGTCCAAAGCACTACTACCCATTTCCAAGTCCAGAATCAAAGCGAAAAGGACTGGTTTGCTTACGTTCGATGTACAGGAGTAAAAATCTTTATTATTAATTTAACACATAAGAAACGAATTACGTCTTTCCTTTTTAGACTCAAAAATAGAAACTGCTATCTCGGACACGGAAAGTCATCGAGGAGGATTAAATCAAAGTTTAGCCTTAGAACTCTTGAATAAATAAATTACATAAGTTGAAAAAATTATTAGAAGGTAATTTGCTACTGGGGATGGTAACAAGAAAACTTATCGACGTCAAAACTGCCAAAATATCTATAGGGTGTTTTTTTTCCGCGGTATAGAACTTTAAGTTGGTAATACTTTTTAATGATACGTATGGCGGGACAGCTGTCATGCATTTTATGGTTGGTTTAATTGGCCATTATATTATGAATATGTTCACGTCTGAGCAACGACTGCAAATTGTGAAGATTTTTACGAAAAAATACCGGTCTCGTTCGAGAAATTCATCGCGCACTCCGCAAATTTTATGTACGACATAATGGTCCATCGAAACAATTAATTCGATAAACTATGGATCGTTCCCGCACCAAAACTGCTGTCGCACTTAATATGCATCCATCCAGACATCGTGCAATGCGGTATCGGTGTAAATTATAGTATCGGTGAAAACCCAAATGAGCCTATTCGACATTGTACTCAACAATTAAACCTATACTCATCTACAGCATGGAAGATTTCACGGAACGATCTGAATTTGTGGGCTGACAAAATTCAACTTGTGAAGGAATTGAAGCCGAATCATTGAGCGCGGCGTAGATACGGTGTTTGGGCCCAAGATTAAATTGCTGCAGATGCCTGTTTTCATTGAAAAAAATTTTATTGAGCGATGAGGCTCATTTCTTGTTGAATGGCTATGTTAAAAATGAAGAAATGCCCCATTTTGAGTGATAAGCAATTATAAGCCGTTGTTTAAATACCGTTACATCCGGAGAAAGTCACTTTTGTGTGCCTTATGGGCCGGTAGCATCATTGGTCCATAAGTCTACAACATGCTACCGGGAATAACATCGTAGTCAATGGTAACCACTTTAGAGCCATGATCCACAATTTTCTCGTTCCTGGGGGCAGCGGGCCTCTGGCTTCAACAGGATACCGCGACATTTCATACGGCTTGTACAACCATCGACATATTAGAAGAATCTTTTGATGAGCGCATAATTACTCGTTTTGGACCTGAGACCTGGCCTGCAAGATTTTGTGAATTAACAATGCTTGACTATATTTTGTTGGGATACGCGAAATGACTCGTCGACGTTAAGAAGTCCGTGACGCTTGATCATTTCGAAGACAACATTCGCCACATTATTGGTGGGATAGAGCTACAATTATTGTTTAGATTACTCAAAAATCTGAACGTCCTCCGCGCCAGTCATAGTGCTCAAATGCACGGAATCATATCAAATGAACATGGTAGGAAATTATGCTTACAATAAAGCAAGTTACAAATAAACAAGTTTTCCGTATTTTCTTTCATTTCAAAGTTCTATATATCTTTTAAAAAAAATACACTTTACTTTCTTCGTTGAATTTTTGTTGGGCAAAACAAAATTAGACATCTAATTCTGAGTCTTTGAACGATGTGTACACAAACATAGAGCAGCTCAAGGCCACGTATGAAGTGATCTCCATAACATTAAACTTGCGATCAATGATAAAGCTTCCCATCGCCTATGTGCTTAATTTTAAATCCCGGTTGAAATGTTTTGTGAATAAAAGTTACGAAGAGGATTATCGAAGAGGAAGATATTTCGTATGTGAGGAATTTTTCCAGAATCGATAGTCTAAAAGCCGAAGGTGTGGTGAACTTAACTATGAAAATTTTTACGTCTGCTTGTAGATTGTCCATACTCTAATAATCACATCTAAACGAGAATCCTTCAGAGTATTGTTCGTTGTTGGATCATCGTAGCAGAGAAGCTCGAAGAACATGGAATCTAGATATGTGAAGACCAATGAGAAAGAATGCTGATGTAACATACTTATCGGTAGTAGTACACCAATTGGTGAAAACACAGAGTAGAGACAGAACGGTCTGTCGAGATTGGACTACAACTTCATGTGTAAGAGCTGTGCCCAATCGACGCCCTCCTAACGTCGCTCCTAAAGGACCCTTTCTTTGATGAGTATATGGGTGGTTTTACCTACACCTGCCGTCCAATTTTGACTATCTACGCCGAAAAAGCTGACGTAGATAATTCAGTACGTTTGGGTAGATATCCGGCATTCGATGTCAACAAGGACTGGTTGAACACCTAAGGCAAGGACTAAGGGGCGAACCAGTTTTTGTTTATGAAAATTGAAACAAATTCAACTACAATGAGCATAATGTTGTATGTGTTTCTTTTTGTGTCGCAGAGTCCGTGCCCGTGTTTAGTGCCGTAGAACGGCGGGAAGAAATAGAATACGTAACA
This sequence comes from Stratiomys singularior, assembly GCA_954870665.1. Taxonomy (NCBI): domain Eukaryota; kingdom Metazoa; phylum Arthropoda; class Insecta; order Diptera; family Stratiomyidae; genus Stratiomys; species Stratiomys singularior. Next base: position 127,844,908 of record OX940878.1, on the reverse strand, counting down.
TTTTTTTCGAAAATTCTATCTGTTGTTGGAAGAAACTACCTCTGAATGAAAGTAGATATTACTTGACTATTTAATGTGAACCTTAGACATTAATTTTTGTATATTTTTTCCAGATAATGCTAATACAGTGATCTTCGTTCGGTACCAAAGGCTCGTTAGAATTATTGAATATATTGGAGACAGCTTAAAAAAGGAAATCGGGCTCGTGTGGCATATAAACTTTGACAAAAACTTCAGGATCCTAACTGAAGTATCCACGAGAAACGATTATTTCTTGAATTTTTGGTATATAATATATCTTCCTCTTTTTGAATATTTATATTCAAAATGGGTGTATAAAGTTAAATAATCATGTTCATAAAGGGTATATAATATAAAATAAGCAATCAGCAAGTATACGGTATCCAAGTGACACATAATTCACAATAATAATATTTCAATATTTCGCGTTCATATGAATTTAAATTGCTGTGAACTCACGTTTGTGTGTTTTTCAATGGTTCTATTGGAAAATTTCTATCTTTCCATGATTTTTTTGGCAAAAATGCTTATTAAAAGTATTTTACTGTCACACTGTACAACCCACTTGCTTTGCGGAAAATAATTGATCTGACGGCCAAACGTCATTGGGGACTATGTCATTCGTAAACGTCAAGGTGAATTCGACAGTCGTGTAATAACTTATCCACCATGCGTAAAAATGCTAAAGCCGCGACGATTTTGATTTGACCAGTAATGTAGCTTAAGAATTTCTGTAGGGAACTCAATCTATTTCATCAATTTCTGAAACTCTTAAGCTATTGCAAGTGATCAGAAAATATTTGAGAGCTCATATGAATATTTGAATGCTGTTTTCATTATTATTGGAAAACTTCATTGAATAAACCGTGTTCGTTGTATTAAAAGTTGTAACAAACAATCTAGAACCTAATAAGCAGTTGAACCGGAAACCCATTTTGTGAATATGTCACTCTCTAATCTCTTAATCGGCCGTTCCCAATCGAAAGGAAAATTCAATAAAATGTAGGGAAACCCTAACAATTTAATTTCCTAAGAACTTCATGCGAGTTCATCTTCTCGTGAAATTTATTTAATGAATCTTTTGAACAGATATAATATCTCATACCACGATTTAGTGTCATTTTGTTTTTGTTTTCAGCGACAACTTTTCCTACTCTAACAGCTTTGGCGTAGTGAATTAACTCAATGTCTGTTTCAGTGGTAACGAATCAACAGTCCTTTTGAGAAGTAATTAATTTAATGCTTGGGCAGGATATTCTGAGAAATGGAAAATTAAAGGACATTACAAAGTAACTGGCATTTTGAGGTTGATTTGATAAAATCGAAGCTTATCCAAATTTCATCAACGTTTGGAATTGAAAAGTCAATACAGTAAAACACTCTAAACAAGCTGCTGTTCCGCGCATTTGCCAATCACAGAATTAAATCAAATATTTTTCCACGCATATGTCAGGCATAACACATTACCATTTTTTTCATGGAACCAAAGCGATGATTTTCGGTTGTAAATAGATTTGAAACGAGGATTAAATGGCGCGCTCCGAAAATAAATTTTACTTTATACAAATCATTTGAAATTGTGTTTTTATAATTGAGGAACTTATGGCCGGATGGAAAAGCGTGCGATTAATCAAATTTTATTATTCTTGGAAAATTTACTACTTTTAGAGCAGCGGTTTTGTGGAAAGTACTTCAAAAGTTTTGTGATTATATGATGGAATTGTTTCTAATGAAATGTAGCCATTTTTAATTCGTTGTTCGAATTTCTCTGAGTCATCCTGATTTCGTTCGAAATTCTCTTTCATTCTATTTGGAAAAGGTATTTTTTATGGGATGCGTTTTTGGTATGGCGCTACCACGATGCGGTATTGAAAATTAAGACATACTTTTGTAATGAATTCTGCCGAAAAAAGTCGAAAAATGCTCGTGTTTGGAAATATTAATACATTTTTCAAATACTTCAGTCAGCCCAGCAGGGTCCATTAATAGCAAAGGGTTATAACTTCTATTGCGTCCGTGGTGCAAAATTGTTTTTGACGGTGAGTGAAATAGAGGATTTTGAAGGTTGGAATGAACACACTAAATGAAGAAGGAAAAGTTATTTTATGAATTCGATCATCAAAATATGAACAACGAAAAGTTCTCCTTCTTAGAACAGAAATGTATTTTTGCATTTGCTGTAGATGTGATTTTTGGTTTTGTATAAGAAAGGGATCAGTTCAAAGCACGATTTTAAATCAGTGTAAAGGATCAAATTTCCAAGAAATCAACGTGTCTGCTTATCAAAAAAATGAAAAACAAAAAAAAACAAACAAACAAATAATCAAAAAAAACAAAACATACAAACAATTAAAAATATAAAATTAAAAACTGAGAAAAAAGAACTACTTTCTTAAAACCCAAAAACAAACACAGTTCGTTATGAATTTCAAATCGGCGATACAAGACCTAATCAAATGTTGTTGAAAGGAAATCTGTTTGACCGAAATTTTTCGAGAAAATATTAAAGTGTGCTTTTTTTGTTGCAAAAGAGGCTTTCAAGTGTGCTCAATATTCAAGGAAATTCCTATTCAGTATAAAAGGTACGAAAATAACAACAGCCTACCAAGGAATCATCCAAAAGGACGTTGTCAAAACAGAACGAAACGTAGTGAAGAAAATTTCTGTTGAAAAACTAAGATTTGATTATGAAACTGGTAAAATGTGTACAAAGTGTATAAAGCTGATGCTCTGTCTAAAGCAGCGATTTAAAGAAATATATACAAAGAAAAATACTCTGTGGAAATAAAGGAATTCAGTTAGGATTATCTCATGAAATTTTAACTGATAACAAGCCACAAAACTCGTACCCTTTGAGTTGGACGTTGGACGCGAATACAGGAAAGCAGAAAAAGCGAAGACAATTTAAATTATTTTTTCCCTTAGCAAAAATGGGGAAACAATTTTGAAGCCAACTAAGTAGTAGTGGTACCAGTAGCAATCATTTGAAAGAAGTTGGAGGAATCTTAAGAAAGCCTCCTACACACATTGAGCCGGACTCTTGGGCTACACACCAACAAAACAAGGACCACGAAAGCTAAATATGTGGCGGCGACTTTGAAACGAATTTACTAGCAACTAGCAAGTGATGCTAGCCAAAACGAATAAGATGAAACTACCTGGAAAGAGAAAGACTTAGATGAAGCCTGAGCCCGAATCTGTGTCTAAAGCCTAACTGACCGAGCACCAAAGAAATACAAGATGGAACAGAAACTTTATTCGAACTTACGAACATATTAAAGAAAGAGATCCTAGAATGAATGATTCATGTCAAATTTCTTCTGATTATTCTACGATTTGTATATCAGGTGATTACGTGATTATCATATTGTTAGGGAGTCCATTTCCAATCAAAAAGGTCCTTTTTGCAAGATAATCCTTTCGTTGTCGTCATTTATAGAACCTCCAATCTAATAAAATATCTTGAGCATTATTGGTATCTGACTAAGTGACAGAGATAAAATCCTGAAAATATACTATTTAGAGTTGCATACTGGAGAAGTCATTCTACATATTTCAAGCAAGTCCAATTAGATTATCCTCTTAACTAATTGTTTAGTTATTTATATTGAAAAACTTAAATGCACTTGCTGCCCAAGTCGCAATGAAACTGCTATAAATTTTACTACAAGACATTTTTTAGTGCAACTCAATTGCACTATTTAATCAAAATATTTCTCTTTTGGATCAAAAGAGGGTTGGAAGCGAGCGTAGAAGTTGCCAATGCGTGTCTGATACGTATGGGTTAGAGTACCCCAGGATTGGGGTCTTCTAAATGGCAGGATCTTGCTGTTAGTTTTCTTTTAAATGGGAATCTATACCTTAGGAAAACTCAGAAATTGCATAGCGTGAGACCAGTACAAACTCTCATAAAATAAGGACTTTGTAGGGACAAGAAAACCAACTTCGAACTTTCTCGTATTCCAGTCGAGCAAGATGAATTATGTGCCTTAATGTCTCCACAGTACCAGACATTAGTTAACAAACATGTTCTAAATTTTTGAAACATCTTTCTTATGGATTATGTCAAACGAATCGAACAAAAAAATGAGCATTGTCTTGATAAGCTTCTCCCTCTTGCATAAGTCCTTTTTTTGACTCATTTGATTGCAGAGCGCAACTGCCATTCACGACAGATTGCTATAACTAGCAGCAAGTCATTTCATCAGAACTTACCATAGACACAAACTACAGAGGCATCTAGGGCACAGAGAACTGACGGACTTTGAACACACAGACTGCTAAATCAAAGAAGGAGTACGAAGCAACGAATGAATTGAGACGCATTGGGAACATGATAAAATATTAGAGAGTATACTGAAAGACATAAACGCAACATGACCCACCAGGAATACCAAACAAATGGAAAGTTTTCAACCAAGCCTTTGGAAGGAAACCCTTAATCTAAAATGGGACAAACCATGGTTTCACGGCCAAAAACTAACTGCAAGATCAATCAAAATCATCAACAGCCTTCTCGCAAATTGGATTTCGAACAGATAGACCATTCAAAATTTAAAAGACAACTTAAGATCCTTGCTTTTTCTGCAAACAGTTAGATGTTGTGCAGCACCGTATAATCAAATGAACCAGGTATAACGAAATCTGCGTAAGTTCTTTAATAAATTCAGGAAGGTTTGCAACCTACTGACTACACATAAAATGAATTTCCTGGAAGATCTTCATTCCTCCCTAACTGAAACAAATATCACTGTCTTATTCACTTCTTGCCTCCCTTCCTGAATGCGAACCTCGTAAAGGATATAAGCAACATAAGAAAACAATCAACATAATAGCTAGTGGTCGTAACCTCACAAGCAATGAGCACCATTGAATAAACAACTAAAATAAGACAAAAGATCGAGCATTGCTAGCCAGTGCTGACAGAGCCAGGCTAAAACCTTCGGTTTCTCATACCCAAAATGGAAGTTAAGCAAAGCATTGTCTTGGTATCTTTTATCATGACTTTCCGCTATCTCATCCGTGGTTTGTTCCGATTTCTGGGACAGACGACACTCGTTAAACTAGTTCTTCATGTCATAATGACGGATGTTATGACAGGAAATCAGAAAATATAAGAATTATTTATGTCTTTCACCAGTTCGAACAACGTCATGTGTCTTCGGTATTATAATTTGATTTTTGATTAACTTACATCTCTTCTATGAGAAATGCGGAGTAAAATGCTAGTAAATCGTTCTCTTTTTCTAGTATGCAGTAAGATTTCGATGTCACACTTTTAGCAATGCGCAGCATTCCTCAATTAGTATCACAGACACTTATAAGTCAGAGCGCTGAATAATGCTTGCTTTCTCTATATTTGTTCTTAATTTCCCGGCTTTAATAAGCGTCCATCACCTTCAATGTCTTCACGATCGTCAAGAAATCTAGTTAACCAGCGAAATCCCCGTGCACGGGAAGAACACTGATCAATATTTTTTCAACGATTCAAATCTTTCTTGAGTCCTTCTTTTCCAATTTAAAGCCATACTTGACATTTACTCCATAGTGATTTAATGACAGATTGTCATATTGATCGAGCAGACAAAATGTCATAACTCTTGACAGTACTACAGGAGCGCTATGAAATAGACGAGCGAATACATGAAGACTGTGCCTATTAACTGCAGTAGTTGATTGAAAGATGGCGATGGGAAGAGCGATAAAGTCAAACAGGCCGCATCAGAAATGAGACAGATGGTGGATAATGAAAAAAAACTGTCTTCAACCAATGTCAAACTTGTTTCTGGAATAAAAATATTCATACATAAATTAAATTAAGTCTTATTCTCACTACCGGCGAATCCTTTTCGATCAAAACGTTGATCTTTGTTAAGTTCAAGGCACTGTCCCCCAAAATTTGTGCCTAGATTTATTAAATTATAATAAAAAAGAAATGAATGGAAAGGATAAATTAAGCATTGCCTGATTCAAATATCGACTTTGATATTTGAATATATTTATATTGTTCATAAACAATGAAAACTTTTTCAAAACCTATAAATTGTTTCCATAAAAAAAAAGTTGAAATTTCAGAATCAAACCGTTAACATGTACATGTTCATAAGCCTCCATACAATTTAATTTCAAAGAATCCTTTTAGTCCATACAAATGAAGGAATGTGTCCCTGACAACTTGAGAAGCTTTTTGTATACGCATTTATATACAACGCAATAAGTCACCGTCCTTAGAGCAAAACGGAAATTGAAATAAAATTAGGCAAAGATGCTAAGTAGTGGCAACGAATTCCGCTTGAAAAGGAGACGTAACATTTTCCACAATACGAGTAAAGGCAATTTTATATTTTCCTAGAAACGAACCCTTTGAACTTCGACATCCTAGAAGAGTATGTTGAAGAAACTTTATTGATTGTTCTAGGAATAAATTCTTAACGATGAATGGATCTGAACGTATATGAAAACGATATAATGAGCCTTCTTTCACAAAGTAACTTTATTTTTCTTCTTTTTTGTACTTTTATTTGTTTGAAAAGGTTCAAGAGCAGACATCGCCCATCAAAGGAAATACAATTAAGTATAAGCATAATTTTTGAAAAGTTATCAAACGCTACACGATATGTGGTGGAACGCGTAAAAGAAAGTTGGGAAGACTCTGATTTGCGTAATTTATTTATGTTTACGAAAGCATTTTCATGTTTTCCTCGTTGTTTTTTGTTAGTTAGACATGTGGTAAAAGCAAAACAGACCAAAGTAATTCAAGTTCTCTTGATTGAGTCATGTGCGGCATTTTACCAAAAACTTACTATCGCATCCGACCTAAATCTTAATTGAAACGCCTTATGCGTCGAATGGAGCCATAAACATATATAAATAGTTCATTATTTGTCAGGTAAATTTAAAAAATTAAACAATTAAAAATTAACTTTTTTTGGAAGATAGTGTCCCTAACTTAGCAGATCCCATTTCAGCTAGGAGGATAGCGGGATAAGAAAAGACCTAATTCAATTTGTGGCCACAGCACTCAAACTTCCTTCGCTGTTTAGCTGCAAGAGATTCAAGATGTCTGTCTTTAGAAAGAATATTACTCAAGCCCAGCGTGATACGCATTTTCGCTAATCTTTAGGCACTCAAATTCTATCTATTGAATATACAAACGAAGCTCCCTCAACCACTTGGACAACCTGGCGTCATCTGTCATTTAGGTGTCAATTCCGGGGCTGAAAAAACTAGTCAGGAAAGACTGTCAGGCCAATTAAGCGCAAGTGGTACGCCAAATATCTGAGTTCCCTTTGATCATTCGCACCATATCTTAGATAAATCTTAGGCATCTGGTCACTAACCATACCTTAGATAAATCTGAGGCTCCTTGTCACTAATGAGACGTGCAGTCATTTTGAGCTAGAAACTCCATCCCGATGCTGTCTGGCTTAGGAAAAAGTCTTGTCTTGTCTTTGGTATGCAAGCCTCTCTATATTTTTCATTCTAAATATTTCTTCGGCACAGAGCAATATAGATAATACTTTCCCAGGACCAGAATTCAGCTCAATGACAGTGCCTAAAAAAGACCTGACCCACGAAACTCCGCACCAATTCATGCGTGTCAAATACATTCCTCCGTGGACAAAAAAGTATCCGTCGGAGCCTCGTAATCCATAATATGAGTATGCTAATTACTAGGCAGCGTATTTAACTAAAAAATGCTCCCATAGACCTGCGTAGTCAACGTTGCACACCTATATTGTATTGCAGTGATAGTCAAATGGCCCTCACGGGGTAAATTCCAAAAACTTCTTTTGAATATAAAAAATATTTTGATGATCACAATCAAACAAAATTCCAGATCTTCCCCAAAAGCAACTACCTACAACCTTAAGAAAGCAAATAATTTCAGATGGTAAGTCAGCCTTGCAGGCACTTGCCACAAACCGCGTAATTTCAGAACTAATGTACAATTATAGGCGGGTCCTTAGAGCAGCTTAGAGCGAGACTGACTTGGGTCTCTTGATACAGTTAGAGTAAGAATTAGAGGAGGTACAGTTAAAACTCAACCGGACCGAATCTCCTGGAAGGAAATCGATATTACTTGGTCATAACAAGTAGTAACCCCGAATAAGCTAAACTCTGCTCTTACACTGACAAAATTAGGACAAAACAAATCCTAAGAAAAACAGAAAAGGCATAAGAATACTAATGAAAACACTTGCATTCCTAAGGTCAACCTGTCAAATGAATAGGTTTCCAAATGGGATCCAACAATCGCCTCACTTGGCAGAGGATTACTAACGTTACAGGACTGGAACACTTGCCAGCCACTGGGGTAGAGAACCTGCTTGCTTTCAGTTGGAAGCTAGGTTTAATTATCTGTAAACGATATCAGGGCCAATATTGGCCTATGTTTTTTTCCCAAAAGTACAAAAGTACTTTACAAAAAAGTATAAAGTCAAAATAAACCTAAGCACCAAATCAAAGCGGGAAACTTCACAACCTTTGGGAATGAATCCTTAATTCTTCTGAAGATTTGATGGATGAAAATTTAGCTTTAGTTCTACATATTATTTGTGTTATAGATTGAAAAAAAAACAGAAATCAGAAGATCAATAGAGAAGGAAAGAGAGGGGGTATTACTTCCCCAAAAACGTTGGCCGACAAGAGGGTTTAACAGAATACATCTCTGAGGTGGCGTTATATTGGTCCCGGAAAGCCCGTCGAAGACGGCCGTGGGCGCCACTTCTCTACTCAATCAGAAACCCCGGGCCCTGAGAGGAGCTGGGCTCGCCTCGGGAGCTGGACACCTATGCCACCATCAAGCTCCACTGCATCACAAACGAATAAATCCGATACACTTTGCCGCGACCTGATCTCTTCACACACACGTTTCCACCATAACACCATAATATAAAGACCCTGAATTGGTAAGTATCGTAAAAAAGAGGATTTTTATTGACAGTCGACTAAACAAGGTAATTCCAGCCAGGAATTGCTCTAAAACGCTGGAACGGGGCCCCCGGGCGACTGGTCGATCATCGCGGTCTGTTTGATGTCGATGTTTAGTAGCGAATACTGCTGCGGATGGTTTGAGCACGATCCCTGTGCCCATCAGTTAGGAACTCCTTGCTAATCAAAAACAGCTCGACGGGCTTTCATCAGTTTTCATCCAATGGTCGCCCGCTAAGGTGATCGCCCGCGTGAGGGAAATTTTCTGGTTCCGTAACCCACACGAAGTGAAGCCGCAAACTATTTCCAAACCTTTTTTTGTTGTCGTGGCGATGTTCTTACGGTGGCAGTCGATACGAAACCAGATCCACTCAAGAGCTTGATTGGATGGTGGAGGACATCGAATCTGGTCCGAAACTCCGCCTCGCCCACGATTGTCTCGGCGCACATAAAGTTGCTGTTGGACACTTTAACCGCAACTCTTATCCATCGCAGATTGCTCATTTCCGTCGCCGGTGAATACGTTTGGGGCAGCTACGAGCCGTCGTGAGTGTTATTTCCTGCTTACATTTATGGTTCCTAATATTATTATTATTATTATTATTATTATTATTATTGTTATTATTATTATTATTATTATTATTATTATTATTATTATTATATAACTATAATTCTTACCAAATTATTATTATAACTACCTATTCTCTATTAAACTATTTATATATCTATATTCTTATTATTATTTTTGTAACCCTTACCAGAGAACAGTTCGCGGGATGATCAATTACTAAGCGTCGGATTAATTAATTCCCGAAGTCACGTAACGAGAAAAACAGAGTAGCATCGTGCCGGCTAGCAACCTCATTGAGGAGAGGAGTCGACCCGTAACAGGGGATGACGAAACATCATTTAGATTGTGGATTTAACATCTAAGAATCGATGAGTGAATAATTAAGGGGGTTGAATAGGTATGTGGTTATTATACGGTGGGTCAAAACATTCAACGAATCCAACAATTTGAAAAAATGCCCAATCAAATGGTACTGAAACGAGAATCCTGAATTTTCATACTTATAAGTAATTACCATATTATTCTATATATTCGTTCCATATTATTTGTGGAAAAGCAAAATAATATCGCTTTTTCATTAAAAACGCAACGACCCCATCATAGAATTTTCAACAAAGTAGCGCTTCCAATATATTCTCATTGATCTATGATCATACTTTGGCTGATGTGCTCAGAACTGTTTGACAACTGATCATAGAAAGAAACTCTGACGATTCAACAACACGTCGAAATATTTCAAGCAAGAAAAACTAAATATTCAAAATATGCGGACAATTGCGCGGAACAAGTTATTTCAAGAAAGGGTAAAGCCAGTTGGTCGTCAAATTAGTGCGGTATTACATCAAGTGAAGTATTCTTGTCTTCTTAGTTTTTTCAGTGGAATTCTATGTGCGTTTTCGTTGTCCTTAGGTTTAAGTTAACATACAGTAATGTGTATGTGAACGGTCTGCCGTTTTATCTCCTGGTATGGTCTTCCCTGCTTTTTTATTATTTTTGGTATACGTCACTTTTTGTTGAGCTTTAGTATTCCTCTTTCCGACAGAGATTTTTTTCACTATATCAATTTTACGTTGATCCCGGTCAATATTTAACTTGTAACATACTTATTTGGGCTATTTGTTTTGGAAACATAACATTCTGCAGCGAGACCGAACAAAAGATTTCCCAAAAATCGGAGATACCACAAAACCACTTTGAACCATAGTGACGATTGATTCTCTATCGTGTTTGGCTGAGTTTCTCACTTTTCTCCATAATACTCTTTCACGTGTCTAGCCATAAATGCAATTTCGCCCTCTCACTAGACATGAAGTAAGCTATACTTCAGCCTTTGGCCTTTCTCTTTAGACGTTAATCTGTAAAATCAAGTTTCAATTTGAAAACCTTTGTAGACAGAACAGAATTCTACTTTATACAACTGATTGAATATCCTTGAGGTTCTTGAAATCGCCAAGTAACAACATATTGCGTTTTGGCCTTTTGATTTCGGGCACGCCTTTGCTTTCGTGTCAACGATTTTTGCCTCTACTAAGCCATTTTAACTAAATTAAATGATGAGCACCACTGAGATATGAAGGAAAAAAATGAGTAATCGAAACGATCATGAACGTTCTTTCGCAAAGGTCGAAAGTAACGGGAATAACTGTAAGAAGTGTCAGTGCGTGGATTAAAATGTTAAAACACGTTATTGGGACTAGTATCATAACAAGATACCATAAATTCCATAAGACAACAGAAAGAGTTTTTTTAGGTTGGATTCAGGATTGCGTTACTCCCCGAATTTTGTGACTTATTTGAAAAAGCGTGCAAAAGGGTTTACTGTGAATTAAATCATAATGTCAAAGAAGAACACTTAATTTCTTACAAGTATTGACGATATTCTGTTGTAATCAAGCCTACGGAATATAATTTTTGCGTAAACGCTACACAATTACTACTGTATGTCAAAGAATATTTATAAAGCTCTAATCATTCGTTAAGATTAATCTAAACAAATATGACTTGTAAAAAAAGAGGTATGCAACATGGTATATTTTTCTAGTAGACAATGTGCCGATGCATTCGTACGTCGTTTATTAGGCTTTTCAAAAATCCAAAGAGATAAGAGGAAGATAGGCTGTACCATAAGACTGTGAGTTCGGACCATATTCAAGCTGAAATCAATTACTTTCCAAAACTGATGCCTCCTTGAATAAAGTGTGTGATTTTGACGTTTGGAGAGCTATGAAACGAAGTAATTGGTCAGATTCAGATGAATTAATAAAAATCGGGTAGTGGATAGGACCGCTTGTCCTGTTCAGCAAATATTTTTCATATAACAGCAAACTATGAACGCTTTTTGAAGTGACCGTCCAATATATTTTATTCTCTGGTTTCTCTATGTATCTGGGTTTTGCAGTCACGTTTTAGTAGGAGAGTGAAGAAGGCATTGGTTTAAGTTTTAGTTTTAAACGCTACAATTCCAACAAAAGGCTGCAAGGGCAACAATTTCCAGGGAATATTTTGTTGAAAAACAAAGAAGTAAAAATTTCAAAGACGTAATTATAGATATTATTATCGTGCTAGTTCGTTGAACAGAGCCATTTATATTTATCCCCGAGGACCTGCCAGGGTATGTTGGTTAAAATGAGGACGTGTTTCATTTTCTTTCTTGTTTGCCAATTTCAGAGATCATGCCACGAGACAGAAGATTTGTGGGAGACGTGATCTTTCAAAAATGAAAAGAGGTAGTGAAAGAAGCTTCTAATAAATTATTGTTAAACAATTTTTGATTGAAACATCTGTGAGGTATCCTGTTTTAGCTGAGCATTTGTTTCAAAGAGCTATGCTGGAGTAAATGTAAGTTACAAAAATATCCTGGTGTACATTTTAATGTTATGAATTTCTTTTGACGAAAGTTAGTCGAACTAAAAATTACCGTTATAATCAATAAAAAATAAAAAAATGCCAATAATTATTTAGTCTGAAAAAGCTCGTAGCAAACGGGAGATACATTTACCTGAATCGAAATAGAATATCCTTCATCAAAATTCTTGAAATCTTTCGGAATATAAAGAGTAAGAGTATAAGAGTAAGAGTATACTCAAGGATCTGGTGAGCCACTACGAATGCCAACTTAAGATCGAAGGAAAATAAAGTATATGGGCCGTCGTATAACCCAACCTTTATTGGATTTGATGTTTGATAATTTTTTTTTTTGGAATCCTGTCACAGCATATTCTGTGACATAGTTCAGTCGTCTGTTTATAAAAATAGAAATTGACTTCAAACTGGAACTGACTTTAGAACTGGAAATGTGCGTTTGTTGCTAGATGGCGCATATGGCCATTCTTTCTTCATTAAAATGTCAAAACATTGTCAAACTCTTCTTAGAATCGGCGTTAGACGTTTGGTCAGAATGTATAAAATATTTTTTGTTATTATTATTAAAATTTTGAAGAGCTAGTGGATCACTATGGAGGAAGATTTTGCATAAGGGGGAAGAATTTCGGAATACACGTAAAGCCAAAAAATTGGGTAACTTCGTTGGGTTTTAAGTAAGGGAGTTATTAGAAATTATTAAGAGGAGCCATTACAAATGAAACAAAGAATAAAATGAGATTAGAAAGATAGCTAGATAATGTATGTATTCAAAAAGATCTTGTAATCAAAAATTGATCATGTAATCAAAAGAATGGCAGCAACAGCGAGTTTAGTAGCGAGCTGTTATTTGCTGATCGAAAATCATCTGCAAAACTCGCATGTGGATTTTTTTTATCGCTCAGACCTTCCCAATTCTCATCTGAGAAGGAGAGATTGTAAAGATGTGAGCGATGAGCAGGTAGGATGATTCCATATGGATATTAACCAATAAAAATATTGGAATGACGAATGGAACTCATAGGTAGAACCCATTGTTATTGATGGGCAATGAAACAGAACCATTGGATAGCTTAACATATTGAAAAATTTGAAATTGAAAATTCAAAATAGAACGTTTCTAGAATTTTGAATTTGACGGTCAGCATATTTTGCTTTTTTTCGGAAATATAATATACCATCAGTCTATAAAATTCTTGCCCAGCTGAGTTCTTATTATTCCGTATAATCACCACTGGAAACAAAATATATATGATAGATAGCTATATGGGACGATAAAGCACGACAAACTTCAATTTTATGTTCAAGTTTTGTGTGGCATAACATGGTTCAAAGTGGTCAAGGTTCTAGTGTTAATAGAGAGTGGCAAGTTGCCTCTATGAAACGTATAATTCAAGTCAATGTAAATCAAATTTGAAGTTGGTCAAAACTAAGCCTGTTGCCAACGTAATGATCTTGGCCCAGCAGCAGGAAAGCATAGTAGTCAACATTGATCAAAAGATAAGGAATCCATCTCGGTTCCTAGGCCACTGCTGACGTGACACTTTTGAGACTCAAAAATTATTCATATCATAATTTCTTACTATTATTCTTACTGGATATACTAGATTTTGCTACAATTCTGAGCAGAGTTTCAAGAATATCAAGAAAAACATCGAGAGGATAAGCAAATACACTATCGTGGCTTTCCATATCTAATATTTTTAAGGTATTGGGAAGCAAGATCTGCCTCGAGCAAATCTAAATGAGTTCTGAAACTCTGAAAAAACTCTGCAACTGAAAAACCAAATACTTATCGCGACTTACAGGCTAAATTAATATAACATTGGGCGTGACATCCAGAGTCCTCAATGTGTAGTATTATTCTGGTAATGAGGTATTCTAAACATGGTCTAGTATTAGAGCCATATGGAGAAGAATTATACCACAGTTTCGAGTTAAGACCTTTGGAACATTTTCAGGGTATTTCTTTGGAAAACCCCTTTACTAACCTTTAAAATGACGTAGATACAGAAAAGGCGAGATTTTGAATCAAGAGAGATCAACAGTGTCAGCAAGATAATCCCCAACAAAATATGTCATCAGGTCATAAAGTGTATCCAATAGTGATCCTCGTCAAAATATGACTTCAGATTGTCAAGCCTCTAAAACGAAATGAAGCTAGTAGCTTTTTGTGTGGTGAAGATTATTTGTAAACCTGCAGAGCTACTAAGTTCTCAAATTAGATATTATGACAATATCGTTCATCAAGTCGAATTGGAAATCACCCCATTAAAATGAAAAGAAAGATCGTTGAGTCAATCTTCTTCTAATATCTTATGAATAATGGGAATTATCCAACATTAGAGCTCCTCTATAACATGTTTTCTAGCTAAAGAGGTCCCTTTTTGAATAGGGATCCAAGGCCAATCAACATCAGCGAATGGTTTATTTTTTGAATTATCGGTTGCTTTAAAGTAACGTAGCCAACAGTTTGGTATTTTCCACTTTCAGCCCTATTCGACAAATATCCTGCCCGAAACTTCCAACTAAGTAATATTTAAAAACTGAAAGATTTGTTCAGAAACTTTCTCCTTCAGGTGAACGGAATTTAATTTGCATTCCCTTCAGCTTAACCTGACAATGCAAGGTGAATAAGAATTTCTTACCTGTAGATGTAATCTTCACTAACTTTCGGAAATTTCGCGCAAAACTTTATTTGTTGACAAATCAAGTCCGGGTTAATTTTTCAAAAAAACTTTGTGCACAATTTCAATGTAGTAAACACGAAGTTCACTTTCTTTTCCGTGTATTTTCGTTCACCAGACACAAATAATTAACAATATTCGACAGGATGAGTCAAGTAACACAAGTATATTGGAGGAATATAACAAGCCAGTTATCACTTTATTTCACACTTCCATCAATCGGTCAAACGAAGACGAATAATGCGACGCCAAATAAAGGAGTTCACTTTAAGGCCGGCGAACTAAGTTACTTTCGAACTTGAAACACAGCCTTCGCACTACATTCATCATTGTTAACTGGCACGACACCAACACTGAGAACGGATACAGTAGGTCGACACAGAAACCGGGAAAAGCAGCATTTCAATCACGCACTGTACTTTGTAAATGTCGCTTTGGATTTTTTTCCGGCTAAAAAGAAAAGTGCTCACCATTCACGAAATCCTTTTTGCTGTGCACAGCCGAATAATTGCCGGTGTATTCAATCATTCGAATCTATACTGCCGAAAGGAAATCTTATCGGGCAATTTGATTTGTTTCAATCAATTTCACTGTTGATGCTCCGACCTCATGCCTTATTCACATCCTGTCCGAAGTAAGAGCGCTTGCAACATTCGCGACGGTGACTATTGAAATTCAAGGGGATCAAATTTCGACGCTGAGCCATTAATTCATGTAGCATTTCGCTAAGGTCGACATATCAACGCGTAATCCTTTTTATTGCGAATATTCTGAGATTTAATCAGGGCACACACGATAGAGGAGAATAACGCAGCAGCGACGGACTAACAGAGGATGCTTCCGATGTTGGGACGCGGTGTGACTGCTCTGACCGAAGAGGAGCCCCGAAAAGTCCTTTACGTCACCGTACACGAATCGAGTCCTGTAGTAAGTCAGTTTTATGCGATTGTCAAGAATGCAAGACCAAAAGCTGGAGCCAGCAGAAGCAGCAGTAGCAGTAGTAGCAGTAGCAGTAAGTCCTAGATACTAGGAAGTGAAGAGGTGAAGGGATAATTCTGCCCCATTTCACAAGCGGCGCTGATTTCACTTTCCAGGACATTGGATGCCCATCGCAAGCATTTATTTCGCGTGTGGGAAAGCTGTAATACGAGATGAAGTACCCCCGAGCCAGCCGAGCTTTCTTCCTTTTCTCGACGAATGCGTACGCACTTTTCCAGGGCGCCTATCGCCCCAGCCTGCCTGGATTTTTCCGTACAGAGCGGGTTTGTGGGACTTGATTTCTAGCACGCAAGTCCAACATAAGCTGGAAACACACCCCGATGTAAAAGGGAACTTCTCCTTTTTCTAGCAGTTTTGTTGCACCGGGGAAGCTGTAACCTCTTCGAAGCTTCCGACAAGTTTTTGCGACTCAAATTATTAAGGATATTAGATTTGTTGTTTGTGTGTTCATTGCAGTTTACGTTTCTCATGAACTCTGCCGCCCAAGTTGGGAAAATGTTGTGTCACGTAGTTGCTTGTTGCAGATTACTCCTGAAATTTTACCTTTTGCAAAGGGAAATAACTAATGCCGTAACTATGCAGGAACTGGGTACCGTGAAAAATTTGTTGAACTTCATATTTACTAAATAGATTGAGCTCTGAACATGCTAGCATTTGAAAAGCTACGTAAATAACCTCAAGGATGATTACAATTTTCACGTGAAGTAAATCGTACAGAAAATTCTCTATCGATTCAGTAGATTAATCAGCAGGAAATTAAGAAATGCGCTTCAGCTCATTAAAATGTAATTTATCGTACGAATAAGCACATGAACGACTGGAACAATTTCCAGCACTCCTTGAATTGAAAAAAGGAAAACATCTCATCTGTATGATTAAATATGAAAGCAAAACAGTGAAAGAGTGAGTGAGGAAGGGAGAGAGAGGGAAAAAACGTTGAATCAAAGCAAAATAGAAAGTTTTGTTTTGCATGGTTTGGTTATGGTATCCTTAATATTCACAGAGACAAATTGAGTATTGAGTATGCTGCAGCACTTTTACATGAATAGATCCTTCGGATATCCCCCTATCATGATAATAATTTGCTATAAGTTTCTTCTTGCATTGCTGTCATTATAGAGGAAGATGCCGTACAACATACTAAAGGATTAATTATTTTGCGATATTGTGAGCAGCTTTCAAGGATTTTTCAAAGCAAGTGGATCTCTTTCAGGGCAATCACATAGGATTTAGTTAAATAGAAAGGAATACTACGTTTTCTGCAGTTGATTACTATGACGATTAATACTATGTCAAGTGCGATACATATTTGCATCATTGAAAGCCTTCTAGTTGTTGGATAATGGAATGAAGCAAATTGGCTTAGACAAACATGTGATTGGACTCCAGGGACGTACAGCGTAAAAGCGTTTCCGTTGAAGGAATCTTATTAGAAGTTTTCTTCAATTTCAAATCTATATTTTAATGCAATATTTTACGCAGGATTATTTGTCCGTCAATGTTTTACTAACGTTGGAAAGATAACCACAAAGATGAAAAATTTCAAAATTGCATAAAAGATACCATACGCTTCAACACCTGAATCCTCCTTTTTGACACTAATATTAAAAAGGTAGGCATATAAAACTAAAATTTAGAAATACTTGTGTATTTGAAATAATAAAATGCAATTTTATTTAAAATTCATTTATCTAAAGTGCTTAAAAACATAAATCAAAAGAATTGTTGGAAAAAATTAACAAAAATCGACGGTTTCCTGCTTAAAGTAATAAATATTATTAAAAATCACAATATGAATGTTATGTTTACAGCCGAAAACATAATCCAAACTCTAATAAGTTTCAAGTAATCAATTTATTACTTTTCACTTATTTTGCAGACAGCGATGACAGACATCACTTTTGTGTTCGCTGCAAATTGGCTTTTTGCACTTTACACACGTCATCTTCAATATTCATTTCAAATTTCAGTTCAGCAAATACAGTAACGCCTTTTTGGTATGATTGCTCTTCTTCGTTTTCTTTTGGAGCGTTTGAGTTGATTTCTGGAAGAATATTTTCGATATTGCTTCGTATATGCTTTGGCAAAGTAAGAGGTTCCAGCCTTTACTTCATCCACATTGAAACCAACTGAGTACTGAGTGTACTCTTTACGGCCAAAGGGCTTTTCTTCTTTTGACAAAACATTACGGCACCGTATAACAGTTGAGTTTATAAAAGCTTTATTCAACATTTTATAAAGGATGGCCATTGGCCACATATTGGTTTTCCTCGAACATGACATGTTAGCGCACATTTGATCAAATGTGTCGACGCCACCCTTTGTTTAGTTATAAAACAAAAATATAGCTGACTTTCCAGTCGCAGGGTTGACGATATTTTTCTCGTTACATGATAATAATAAATGAACCATTTGCGAGGGCTTCGGTTTACATGAGAATAATGTCGAGCATCCGTCATAGGCAAAGATTGACGAGTCTAATAGACGTACCCAACTATTTTTCAAGTACTCAAGAATCTCGCATTTGTTGGACCTGATAGGAGCTACAAGAGTTAGCTTGAATGGTCCCTGAAGGAGTGACGTTGCAAATTGTACCGAAGTAAACCAATTGTCACAGGTAATCTTTCGATTTTTGTCATGAATTGGCAAAGATACGTCTTATTTATAAGACTTTCCTTTACACTTATGGACTACCTCACAAATATTCGGGGCTTTCCCAATATATAGCATTGTATCCAATATCTGCTCAGTTCCACTATCACACATACTAGGGATTTTTATACCATATTTGTGAGGCGTTTTTAGCGGGACATCTCCCTCCGAAGCTTGGCAATTGCTATTCGGTAATTGTTTGTTCTGCATTTATTCATGAAAAGCTCCTAAACAGTTCTAATTGAGACCTTTTCATCGAGCACGAGGACGTAATTTGTTTTCGTCCATCCTTAGACATCTAAAGAGGAAATCAAAACGTTTACTACTCATGACAGCTGTTTACCTTCTTCCTGAACAAGAACTCTCGCATAATTTTCATAGATGTCACCAAGGCTAAAGATACTTCGAGCTAAAGAAAAGCTCGAAGTTCCCTACAGCTTGTTTTTTCAAAAGTGACATTTGTCATATTCATAAAATTTTCATTATAATCTCACTAGTCATAAATAAATCGAAACATGAAACTGGGTCATAGAGATTTCAACATATCCTTGGTGGACCTCGGTTTGAACGAATGATGTAAGCAGCAGAAATCCTATCGTGTTTTTGACGTCTTAACCGTGGAAACGCGATCAATGTCTATTTCTGCCTCGCAGCGTTGGTTGATTCAGAATGCGTATCCGAGTGGCATGTTCTGACATTCTGGCAAGCTCTGATAATACAGGCCAAGAAAGATCTTCTTTATTATCGACGAATTCATATCTGCATTCGCTCTGCTGATCGAGATTGATAAATTTTTATTGAGTCTTTTTTTGAACATTTGAAAGTCACCATATTATTTGACAGCGCTACTTATGTCAAATAGCTATTTAGCTAATATTTTTTTTATTATATTATTTACATCGTCAGACCTTAGCCAATACCATTGATAAGGGCTTTTTATGACAGTTTTAAAAGTGTTTGGATTTTTAACCATTTGCTCATGCGGTTTTCTTATTGTTAATTTTTTACGAACAACTAAATTACTCAAATTTTCATATACCTGCTAGTATTTCGATACTTTTTCTGGATTTAAGCTATGGTGGGATATGTCTCCGGCGATAATTTTTGTTGTTTTAATGCTATGCTAACAAATTTTTCGAAAGGAAATGGTGACACTGATGGCTATTCTTAAATTTTTAGCCTCGATCAGTTCCTCTTTCAGCGCAAGTATAAAAGCGTGGCTTACGAAAAGGATGCTTAGCATAGTTGTCGAAGGATGAATTGTATGTGCATAATGGCTGAATGGGAGGAAGGTAAAAAACGTATTAGAAAAGATTATTTATTAGTTGTTCCGCGTGTATTCCGGGTCCCAATTTGCTAGGTGTTTTGACTGCTCTGAATGAGGTTGGGTAATATTGAGGGCACCTTAAAACCATTGCATAGTATTTCATTCCGAAAATGATTTTTATTTATATGTATATAGATTGGCATTTCCTCATGATTTTCCTTTCGAAAATCTGAAACTCTCCAGCTATGAAGGAGGAAATCGTCATCGAAGCAGGAAAACAGCATGCAAGTAAAGGTCAAATGAGGCCTGGGTATATCACTTGTTTTGTATCGGGATTAAAGTGATTTCAGCTTTCTGCATAGCAGCTCTTGTATGCAGAAGAAATTTTAGTCGGTGGTGGGAAAGAATGCCCAAATATTTAAACCCCTGCTTTCTTTACGTATTTATGTCCTTGCATCTTGTCATTATGGAAACATATTTCACATTTGTTAGCATTTACGTTCAGAGCCTCATTTTTCAGATATTAATATCCCTTATCCATTTGCATCTTAATTGCTGAAAGAGTAGTTATCGGGTGGATATCGCCAGCTAGCAACAGAATATCATCTGCATCGAACATTGCTTTGAAAATGGGTGTTACCATTTGTACGGACGGAGCTGTGGAAGTGTGATTACGTAATTAAAGGGAAAATCGTATATGAAGAAATTGAATAAAGTTGGTCCTAATATAGAGCCTTGCGTCACTCCAGATAGCTCATGTATATTATCAGAGCTCTCGTTTAGGATTCTAATGACCGCTGTCCTCTCTTTCTGGTAGTAAACTATAATTCGAGTCAGTTTTATTGGGCTATTGTGAAAAACCAACTTGTATAGAAACCCTTTATGCCGCACCGAGTCGAAGGCCTTGTTTAGGTCAATTGCCCAAACCACCGTGGTTTCTTTTTTCATGAAAGCTATTGAAATAATATCTTAAATGTGTAAAACTGGTTGCCCGGTGGAAATTTTGAAATGAAATCTCCAGATGGTATCTTGCAGATTATTCGACCAACAGTTCATCGGCGAATCCTATCAAACAGGATTTCCAAGAAGAAGCCGCGACCTTCCTGCCTTCGCACACCAGGTTCGTTCCAAAACTCCAAATCAATATATATTATGAACAATTTTCATCGCTTTCGTGAAAGTTTGAAGATCAGTCACGATCAGAACGACACGAGTACATGATGATAATATATTGGACGTCATAAACGGATGTGATATGACGTTTATCGTAGAATTGTTGCACCACTGGCTGATATGCATGTTAGCTATCTGCGCCATCAGAGACACATTGAAGTATTTTTCCCTTTTCTCCTACGGTTCTAAGGCGTTCAAGATCATTTGCAAAACGTTTCTCGTCCTCCTTGAATGTTAAACTTCCTTGGCCTTTTACATCTATTCCGTAGATATAGTAGACCTTCTTGATGCTATCAAAAAAGCCATACTTTATGAATGGATTCCGCGCATATTTTCTTGCCTTTTGCAAGTGTTTAGTCTTTTTCAAAAGTATCGAAGGATTCCTTTGCATTAAGGCAAGATACAAATTTCACTGGGCCGACTACTCCAAACCTTGTTTGCAGGTCGTTACTCTTGATAAATTCTTGAACTAAATTTTTTAAGTGCTTCCTTGTCGCAAGGGAACCCTATCTGTGAACGGGCAATCAGACATTTAACAAGACATTCCTCGACTTCCTTCGATAAGTCAGTTGAACGGCCTGCTCCGATTCTACTAATATCAATGTTCCGACCGTTGGTTCTGTTCCAGTTCATAACATCAAACACATCTGCTTCTAAGCTATCTGTTAAGATGGAGGGGGTTTTTTCCTTTGATTCTTTTTGGTTATCCTGTAAAGATTATGTACGTTAATTGTCGCCCAATCGTTATCTAAGAATGTTTACGGAGATACATTTCACTAAGAAATGCCAAATTTGAGTATGGAACGTACAAAAACTATTATTCGCAACAAAATGTGTGCTTCAACGTTATGCATTGGGCATTTGTTTAGTTGTTTACAATTACTCCAGGTTAAAATATGTTTAGAGTAATTTTTTATTTGTTGATTGTTGATTAATGTTTGTTATTTGTTGTTTTTTTCTTGTTGTTTGTTATTTGGTGTTTGTTGTTTGTTGATGTGGTGAGAAATAGTTGGATTGGATTTGCTTACCTACAAATATTAGCAAGTATTAGAGAGAGAGATGAAATCAGTGAGTCATAATTTTTTATGGTTGGGAGGTGAAGGCTATTCACGCCCTGTCGGACTCCCAGACCAGACTACTGACTAAACACCTCCCCTGTCGCACCGAGAATGTAGCCTGGAATTGTTTGTCTCATTACTTCGGACCGGGCCTCATAAAACGTCACCTAGTGGCGCCTTCTGGTCAAGAGAAATCCCCTTTTCAGCACAAATGAATGGGAAGGAATAGGATTGCCGTCAGAGAGATCCCCCTTCCGTCTGCGCCGCCAAGCGGTCCATGATGTCCTTCTTCATAAAAAGAACCGTCCGTACGTAATGCGACACACAGTTCCAATTATCTTTTGATTCCATCATTTTCCCCGTTACGTTTTCTGCAGAGAGCAAGTCTATTTTCGCCGAGAGATGCGAACGGAGTCTTCTTCCTTCCATTCCTTCCTTCCTTCCACCTCCCACATGCAAAGAACGTGTGGCAGGCGTCATCTGTCATCCCCGGGCAGAACAAGCAAGCTAGGAACGATGATTTTCCCTTCTCATACGGATAAGACTGAAATAATCTGAATAATCTGACTGAATAATCAGTCTCACCATACGTTCTGCAGAACCACGGCCCCCTTTTGCATTTCCACCTGCCACGCGTTTCGCTTACCCATGATTCCTGCCACATAGTAAGGGTCCTTTTCCGTTCCTCTCAGCTGACGACTTCTCTCGCCGACTCCCCCCTAAATCGGTCCCCTCGATTTCGTTCTTCTGCGAGTAGCAAAACAGGAACCACCCTTGAGATAACCAGCCCTGCTGGTTCAGAGACAGTGGGATATGCAGCTGCAATCCACAAAGTTCCTCGCCTCTGTACCTGTGCGAGACGCCTTCCGTACGACTCCTTGCTAAGAGCGTCAGCCCAGACTTCGGAGCCGTACAAAGTCATAGTTTTGTCATAGTTTAGTTCAGCGCAGAGTATTGAATATTGCGCACGTATTATCATTATGTCCAATAGACTCATATTCAAACAAATTTCTAGTGGGGAGAAAATTTAAAAAGGGACGTTTGCTGAAGCGGGACTCTCTACGCGTAAGATACCCATGAAGTAGGGACGCAATCAATCTACTTTTGTGAGAGTAATAGCGAAAATCGCTCCCAGTGATCTACAGAGCAAAAGAAAGGAGTTGGAAGAAAGTGGAAGTTAGTTGATCGTTAAGATCGCATGATGATGAGATTATCCTTTGAAAATCGCTTCAAAACTGCTGAAGAAGTATCTAGAGATCTAGCAAATAGCAAGTTAGCATTAGTAAGTGGAGGAACAGTTGGCAGAAGTTTAAGAGAAAAAAGTTTCTTCGCAAGACAACCGGCAAAAAACCTTTCCTTAAACGAAAAATGAAACAATTTTGCCTAAATTGGGCATGGAATTTTAGAAAATTCTATGACAGAATCTTAGAGATCAGAGGTGTAGAGGAAGGTTATGTAAATTGAACACCTTCAGCTCTGACGGTGCCCATATGCGAGACGTCGTCAGTCAAATGAAATATTTGTACCAAAAAAAATCAGTTAAATATTTGTAAGTCTAAAAAGTATTCGGCCTTTTTTTTTGTAATTTTCCGATTGAATATTTCTTTTATTTAAAATGGATTTTATTTAAGTACATACTGTCCATTATTATCTATGACCCTTTGCCATTTTTTGAGTAGAGCCATTATTCCATCTGAGTAGAATTTCTTTGGTTTATCGGCGAATAACTTGGCCAAGTGATTTTCAGAGTCCCTTTTTGAAGTGAATTTCTTTTCAAAAAGGTTTTGCAGAGACCGAAACAAATACTAGTCTGATGGTAGAAGGCCTGGACTGTACGGTGGATGCATTAAAATTTCTCA
This sequence comes from Stratiomys singularior, assembly GCA_954870665.1. Taxonomy (NCBI): domain Eukaryota; kingdom Metazoa; phylum Arthropoda; class Insecta; order Diptera; family Stratiomyidae; genus Stratiomys; species Stratiomys singularior. The sequence goes on along the minus strand of OX940878.1, from coordinate 127,820,828 downwards.
GCAAAGCTTTGTCAATTTTTAACTGGGTCATCAAAGATGTGTGTGGTGAGGCATTGTTATGATGAAACACAACGCCTTTTCTATTGGTCGATTCTAGCCAGTTTTTTGGAATTCCTTATTGAAATCTGGTTAATTGCTGAGAGTACAGAGTGAATTGTGTGTTTGGCCATGTTCTAGCACCTCATGATAAAAACTTCCCTTCCAATCCCATCATACATACAGCATAACCTTATTTGGTGTCATTCCTGGCTTTGAAATCGTTTGTGTTGATTCATTTTTTTTTACCATGACCTTCGTCGAATGACATTCTCGTGTCTTACCCATTTTTCATCGCCCGTAATGATTTGCTTCGGAAATGGCTCGATTTCGTTGCGTTTTATTAGCATTTCGCAAATGGAAATTCGGTCGATCAAATTTTTTTGTGTTAATTCATTCGGCACCCAAACGTCGAGCTTCTTTGTATATCCAGCTTTACGCAAATGGTTGATAACTGTTTGGTGATGGATATTCTGTTGTTTAGCAATGTCATGGCTGTTCACGTGTCAGTCTTCTTCAATTTTTGTAAGATTTCATCGACTTTTTCAGTGATTGGTCGACCTGAGTGAGGTGCATCTTTGACATCAAAATTTCCCGAACAAGAGCGAGTGAATCATCTGCTGGCAATGGCTTTTGATAATGCATCTTGACCAAAGACACCACACATTTTTTTACGGGCCTGCGATGTATTCTCCCCTTGATAGTAGTGATATTGTAAAATACAACGAATTTTTTCAGAAATTTCACTCATTTCTAAATGAATTCAACCTTTGGCACAAATGCCAATCTGTCCATATGAAAAATGTAGACTGGAATGTCACCTTTCAGACCCATGTCAGTTTGACTCAATCTGATTAGCATTGCGCGATATATGACAACGAACACCATCTAGTGACAAAAAAGGCTCAATACTTTTTAGACTGTGGCACATTACTTTTTAGACATATGGCATGTGTGATAGTGTGGGGATATTTTTCTGCTTTGGAATTGGCCAAAAACACTTCAAAGATGGGACAGTGAATGCAGAAAAATATAAAAAAAATTATGGAAGAGAGTTTGATTCCCTAAATATATTGCCATCTAGCACACTGCGGAGACTTCAGTTTTCAAGATAACTCGACTCCTTGCCATAGAGCAAAATCGAAGTTAACTAAATATCAATAGATGTCTCTATGTTTTATTTGATATCATTCTATCACCATTGTGTTTTTTGTTTACGCAATGCAGTTTCTAACTGAAAATTATACTTCGACAATGCAATGGCCAGGCAATAGTCCTGATTTAAGCACCATAGAAAGCTTGTGGATGATCATGCCAAAACAAATCTTTCACAAAAAAAAAAAAAAATTGATAGACTCAGTGCCAAACAGAATCAATAAATATATTTTTTGTATTTTTATTCTATTCTTCCAAACCCATTGATATGCGTATAAAAAAAACAATATAATTCTTAAATTCCTCGTTAAAACTTAAAAATTTTATTGATAATTTTATGAGTATCATTAACTTTGGACTTTGGTTTCAACAATTTTCCATGGCTCATAACATACTCGTTCCCTTTGCAAAACATATGAAATTTATCTAAAGGAAAGAATGGTTCAAGGAGATCCTTCATTATTTTATTTATTTTTATTTAATAAGTTCTTTATTGTTTCTAAAAAATTTACAGGACTAAGCTAATACTTAAATTGAGAGTTCTGAATTAGATATTCATTGCATCTACAAAATTTTTTCTGTTTGTACCACAAATGTTACTTATTCATATGACATATTTATAATAGTAGAGGAAAATACAACAAAAACCTCTTTTAAACTTAACTCTAACTTAAACTACTACTACCTATGTTAAAACCTTCATTATTTTAATTTGATGCAATTTCTATGACCACGACTGCACTAAGAGCCGTTTTGAATTCGGAGGTCAAATAAAGTGCATATTCTTAATATTACACTCTTAAAGATCCTGAAGGAAACAAATAGGAAAATAAGTCCGCAGGTCAATGCTGTATATTAAGCGAAAATTTATTCCACTTTTTGTAGCTAAAAAAAAAACAAAAAAAATATGTATAAGATTGCTGATACCTCAACCAATTAACGCTAGAGTTTCAATGAATCCATCTCAGTAATTTCAATGCCACTTAGTCCATTTTCAAAAGTTGTTTAGTGAGAATGCTTCCTAAATTTACTATCTGTGATAACCTACGAATTAGCTTCCGCCACGCTATAAGTAATTGAAACTGGTTGAATTCAGGAAAACTCCGCTCTTGCCGCCAGTTGAAGCGAAAAGGTGTCCTTCAATTAGAGAGAATGCGAAATCACTTTCAATTTGATATGCTTATCCTCAAAAATAGAACAAACTCCATGCAGAAGAGGAGCCTATTTATGAATTGAAAGCAATTAACCAGTTGCAATTTGGAAAAACTGGAACAGCTTCATTTGCCGCTTTCAAAGTTTGGCCTTACGCCCATTACTTTCAAAAGGGCTCTGCTAATTCAGCATCAACTCTCATGGTGCGAACCTCTAATCAACCATCCACCTACAAATAGTTGCCACCTTTTCCTCAAAAGAAGACTTAACTGCCTTCACATGTCTCGCATTACCGTCATGCACATGGAAACCTTTTCACCACAATCCTTAGCGGCAATCACTTCAATAATTAAATTGCTCCGACTACTTTGGAAAAACAAGGGAAGTTCGACGCTTCCTACGAACAAAGCTAAGGTGCAGATAATAGAAATTTGATAACGCTCGAAACCTGAAACGTAACTCTATCAACTCCAGTAGATACATCTCCATTAATTACATTCATTCGTCCTTCGTGCGTTCACTGAATACCCGGAGTGTAAGAGGGCACTAAGTATGTATCTGTCTGGCTGGCTGCCTTCCAACAAGCCCAAGCCTTGTATTACTCTAACTACAAATACGCCGCCGCATTAATTTGCGTGCGGAATCTCGAGCTGTGTTGGTACTTTCATCCCTGCTGTACCTGATAAATCTTCAAATCAAAGTGGGAACAGGTGCTTTGCTTGATGTTTGCTCTTAGGATTGTTTCTATAATGGCATGATTGGAACTGAACACGGTTTTGTTTGTTCAAGCATCTCATTCGTATCCTTGCGTTGGTATCTACTCGAAATGTTAAAATGGTTTTCGATTTCACATGAACACTTCAGATCCTCACGTCCGCCCAGCCGCTTTCCCATGGCCACACAGTCGTTAGTTGGTGTTCTAGCTCCTTGTTGTAATACATCTTGGATTACCACCGGGTGTCAGATATTCATGTGTCGGTCAATATGTTTCGACATTTATTTTCATAGTGAATTATCTAATATATTCCAGGTCCATTGTGGAATGTTCCCATTCCATTTCAATAACGCATGATAACAGGGGTTCCAGAAGCCAAAACCATTCAAGAATGAGATTTAATCAATTCCTTTTGATTGAAATTGGATGCGTGTGTATTGAAGACATTTCAAATCCAAAAACATTTCAAAACCACACATTTGATTCGAATTTACTGGATAGGAGATGGAATTGTTCGATTTCATGTCAGAAAACAATGAATTGAGTTTTCACGCAAATGACAAAGTATCTAAAAGGTTTGAGAGAGAAATAGATAGAGAGAAGGAGAGAGAGCATTCTGAATCCTTGTTGTATTTCTGATTTTGTGATTGAATAAGTGATTTCCCGTTGCTGTTCTGTCTTGGGAATATTCATTTAAGTAAGTAAATTAAATATACTTAGAATTGAATCCTTTTTCTTGTAAGTGCTAAAAATTGCATGTACATCCTTTGATTCAAACTGACCGCCCAATATCCTTTCTCTGTGATATAAAGAAAATATGACACGGCTTAAGGTAAGAGTTTGCTGTACTTCGTTTTTACTTCGACAAGCAGTCTTTTGGGGAAATTGCATTCCATAAGGACTTCATTTGTTTATGATGTAGACAAATAGAGCAAGCAACAATTCTGGTACTTGATTTTTTGAGAAGTTAACGTTTACATTTACGGACTCCTCGGAAGTCAACTTTGATAAAGAGGATCGCGTGTTAGAGAGATTAAGGTATGATCCCAATAGATAAAGTATCCTGTCTACAATGTGCTCAAAACCAGATGCATTTAGAGTGAGAAAAACCTACTAGCGACCAATTTCCAGGAAAAGCTGATCACTGATACAAAATTCTTATTACGTAATCGGAAGTAAAACATTGAAACAATTGGGCAAAAGTGTTCTGTCAAGGATACTATTAAACAAATATGAGTATCATTAAGCAAGGATGAGGAGGGACAGTTTCAGAATCATTCTTTCAGGTCATAAATGAAAGATTTTGAGTGAGATTGAAAAAACCTCAAAATGAGATCGTTTGCCAACATATGTGACATATGTTAAAGCTTGGAGCCATGCCATGCAGAATGCTACATCTAATGTTTAAAAATTGTGAGGTTCTAGTAAATGGAAAGACGTCGGAGGCACTAAACAAGACAAGTGACCGCTATGATCCAAGTCCTCTAGGTACTCCGGTAGCTCAGTGTGGTCACAAAGAACTTGCTTGACCAGATTGCGAAGGAATTAAGAGTCCAATTGAAGGATGCGTCTTAGATATGGTGACTAGGACGGGACTTATCATCATGAAAATTGCCTACAACACTTCCCTCTTCAACTGACTTCCCTCTTCGCCTATGATACACACATGGAGGGTACTGGAAAACTACTTGGCGAGTGTTTGCGAGTTCACTTCTTTTTTTGACGTGCACAGGCTTAAATAATGTTCAAATTGACGTGTCCAAGTTAGTTGGAGTAGTTATGAAGGGTAAAATTATAATGACATTATAAATCTGCCAAGGTCTGGTGTTAAGCAGGAATCGCTGAAAGCCCAGTTGCTGGGAAAGGGCAAAAGTCCCTTACCAAAGAGAGTTAATATGCTAATCTAGGTCTCATAGGATCAACATAATTTGCAATATAGTTTTAGCGATGGATGGCATCAACGCAAATAAGGTAAACGCAGTCTACTAGGAACAAACACAAAACCACCAATTTAGTGGTTGGTACTACTGACGATACATGATTTCAGGAATGTCTTCAATCACATTAGATTGATTGATATTCTCGGCGCTCTGAAATCTTCAAGCGTACCGAAGTGTCTTTGGGGGATATCAAGGAACTACGCATGAAAGCTTATCTTTGTATCACCAGAATGTAGGGAAAGAAGGAATGTGACATAAGAGGTTGTGCAAGGTTCTTTTTTTTCGTCGAAGCCTTTAGAATATCTTGTGGAATAAAAGGGCATTCTGGATCGTAACGGAACGGACTCAGTGTCTCAGTAATCCTGAGTAACAAAGTAACAAAGTAACTCTGAGTAACCCCCATATAACTATTTCCAACCTTGCCAGTTGGACAAGGGATCTCTCTATCCTGAGAACACTGCGAGGCATGACAAGCATTTACTAGTCCTACATACTTAGCTTCTTGGCGTGACAAGATGGACCAATTTCTTTACTTCATTGGGAGTTTGACAAAAAAAAATCTGTTTACGTCATCGATCGTTTTGCCCATGAAGTTTTTCTTTTTCAGTAGTTGTCAAAACATCAATTGATCCTTGAAATAATGTATTTCGGTTTTGACGATATGGTCTGAAGACAGCTGTTCAATCATGTACACTGCAGAAGAGTCCTTCTTAAATCTTAGTAGCAGATTCGCTTTTGAAATCTAAGTACGTAGTGTAGCAAACGTTTCTGAGAAGACATTTGACCGCTTAATCAAAGTTCGTGTACTATTCCACGCCTTACTTCCGGTGAATCGTTTTTATTGCTGCGGAAGTGATAACCGTCTCTGGATCTTTCTAGCATCATCTGCTGTATTAGGGCGCAGGGCTTGATAAAGTTTTTTGACAGAAAAATATTTGACATATAATTTTACTGTAAAACGCCACTCGGACAGCTGGAAAATACAGCATTGAAATGTAGGCGAAATTAGACGCAACAAAAGACGCAAAAATCAGAAGACGCATCTAAACGCAAAAATCAGAAGAACGGTGAATGAAAGTGACGAAATACGCCGAAGAGTACCGCTCGCAAAGAAAATGTATTATTGAGTTCAGACCATTATGAAGACCAGCTGCATACACAGGAAAACAAAGCTCCATGTATGCGAATCTGTGATAAGACCTGTGAACGCATTTGAGCGAACAGGTCCTAAGGCGGATAATTGGAACGAAGCTAGACGGGAACCAATAGTGAATTCGATACAACCATAAGCTGTTTGAAATTTTAGACGAGCCGGAGGTCTGAAAAATTGTAAGACTGCGGCAATGAGCTAGTCACGTGCATCGTATGAACGAACAATGATTGCCCAAAAAGGTATTCGTTAAGAGGACTGAAGGGCGAAGACCAGTGGGAAAACTGAGAAAACGCTGCGTCTGACTCGATAAATTCTTCATATAGTTATTGACGTTAAATTTTTCTTATCAGATTTGACAGATGTGGCACTGTCTGATTTTGGATTGGTTACGAGAGCCAACTGAGCAAGCAAGTTAGGAACAAAGCAGCAGGTTTGTGGCAATCGTTAAAACTATATCTATGTTTCTACGTTAGCAAGGTTACCGAAGCGATGAGACTACCAAGTACGAGAGCGTTTTACTGTGTTTGTATGAACTCCGGTTATGCGGATAACTTTGAATAGTTTACCACTCACTCCAGGGACTTTTTCATTACATTGGTGGGACACTTGGTTCAATGTTTTCTTGATGCACCTATCAGTCATGTTTGGGTTGCTGTCACTACACATTTAATACATGTTTTAGATCACCTAAATTGTTTGTTACTTTTTTTTTGTAAAAGCCCGATTTCTTAAGTATCTAAAGATTTCTTAAGTATTAAGCAGCAGTTGACTAGGTGACGACAAACTTATGTGCTTAACTTGTGTCTTTTAATGCTGAGACTTTATCCTGCCGCATGTGTAGCATGAGTGTCATACCATTGTTAATGACTTTTTGCTCAGAGAAACGGTACATGTGTGAGGTGAGGGTTCGTCGTATGGTGTGTGCTGATGTTGGTACGAACAGTTTAATGGTTCATGACCAAGATACCTTTTGAAGAGATTGGTTAAGGCAGTATTTCTCTTTACAACGGCAGACCTTAGGTATTCCAAAAAGTGCTTTTTGTTTGTTTGTTTATCTAAGGATGGCTTTTGGATGTCTTTCTGATGGCTCAATGTCGAGCCATATTTTTCAAGTCACATAGAGTTTAGAGAAATATCTACAGCGGTATAAGTTGACTTATCGTGGCTGATGTTCCTGTTTTTCCGCAGCATAAGTTAGACATCATTGGTTACAATGTTGCTGTCAAATGAATGCAAATGAATGCCTTCAAATGAATGCAAATGAATGCCTTGCTTCCACAGAGTACATCCATCTCTCCTTTAGGACATTTAGCAATTGATCCATGTTTCCATAATACTTGTTTGTCCATTTCGGAGATATTTGTCCCTAACATTCGCCGAGTCCTAACGGTGGGTATTTTGTCCTGTTTGAAATATTTTTCATTATTGGGTACCTCTGAGCTTAATTACTCCTTTTTTGTTTATTTACTGGTCTGAGTCTATAGAGCAAATCGAGCTGTATCTTTGCTGCAAAATTTGTTCGCATACGATGCATACGTTGTTGATAGAGCAAATATGGTCGCTAGCAGCCTAATAGTGGTCAAACAGGTGGAGGAAATTTCTTTTTATTTGTTTTACTTTTAAGATTTAATCCAAACCCATATATTGCTTGTTTGATTCATAATAATCTCAAAGACCACGGTAATTGCAGAGGATCACTCTTCTTAACATGTACTTGATTTCTAGAAAGAGTTCATTGGACTGGGAACGCCTCCTTACCTCATTCAATTTATTCTGTTTTCAGTTACCCTTGAATACCAATAATCTTAGTTAAATTCTGGTATTTTTTTCAATTTTGATTCCATCTGTTAAAAGATGGCACTTTATTTCTTCCTTCAACTTCAGTGACTCTACGATGAAAATGTTCTCCTCTGTGAAAGGTGACGAGAGCATAATAAGCAAACGTTAAAAGTTAAAAAATTCGGATGTCTCGTGCAAAACCTTTTGTTATTTAGCATTGTGTTGGCTTTTTTGAGCTATGCAGTCCTAATTGTTCATTCAATTTTTTGATATTATGACAGCTGTCATTCAGCAGTGAACTAATGGATATGGACCTGAATGACCTTCGTCATTCATATCTCAAGTCATGATTAATGGAACTTTGAAGTAACGAAGGGTTTTGAGATCTTTTGTAAGCTTTTGTAAGCTTGAGGCTTTGTATACAGAAGTAATGACAAATCCAGAGATATTTTGCCATTACTTTGTCATTACATCAAAGTATCCTGAGATAATTTGTTTTATATTGATGTTTTATTTTATGTTGATTTTTTTTTCAGAGTATAGAAAGGAGACCGCTAAAATTTGGGAAATGAAGGATGCTTTCCCGAAACCATCTAATGATAACATTTATCTGGGTGGCGATGATTCGGATACTGAGAATTATTGCAGAACAATCTTCAATACGAGATATTCTTCTTGGAGAAGAAAACCTTCTGAGATGCAAACATTGTTCCTGATTATGGGTTTAAAGATAAAATACCTTAGGACAAATTACATTTACTGTTGTTATTATTATCAATACCAGTAGCACAACCAGGACCATTTACTACCTGGGCTGAAGTGTAAACTCCTGTCTGGGAAAAAGAACCTTTTTTATTTTATCTTCCTGTGATTTTTGCACAAACCATATACCTACTGATTGATCATCTCTGGCTGCCGAAGGGGAACTTTTTCTTCTTAAAGTTTCCCAACTATGCTGAACAGCGTAGATCACCGAAATTATTTCAAATAAACTTATATGCGCTACAAAAAGGAGATTATTATCAGCCCATCCCAGAAGAAGAAGCAGCAAATGAACACACTGCTCTCAGCTTGGTGATGGGAGTCATCGGGGCGACTGGTCGTCTTACCCGACCTCCGAGGTTGCATTTTGAGCAGCTTCCTTTAAATTAACATCTTGTCCCAATTAGTTCAGAAAATCTTTATAACTAGATGCACAAAGACCGCCCCTTTTATCGATGAAATTGGAGAATCATTCAGGAATAACTACCACCCTACAAAGTATATAAATAAAACCGGACCTTAACAAGTTTAGTCGTAGACGACATGTTGGTCTCTGTTTCTAATAACACTAAAATGGTAAGAAAGTCAAGATCTAATAGCAGTGCTTCATCACCAAGTCAAGTTTCCAAGGTTTTCCGCCATCAGCCAGTTAGAGGAATGGGAGGAACTAGGAAAGGAACGTGGCGGGCTGGATGAAGCTGAAAATAGTAACTTTCCTATAGTAGCTCTTTATTAGTAGTTCGTACCAAGTTACTAGTTACTAGTGAGAGCTTCAAAGTATTTTATTTGTACCTAGTATGTTAGCATTATGTAATTAATTTTAACCATTTACCATCTTTCAAGTTCCTGTGTGTGCCACACAATGTGCAAAGGTGGATGAAATAATAATTTTTTTTGTTCTTCACTTAGTTTTCACCTTCACAGTGATCCCTAATGGTAGCCATCCCACTTCTGACACTATCTGCCAACATTTGTAGAAAATGAGAAAACGACTTGTAACGAACCATGAGTAACTCAAAATACATATACAGTAAAATGTTATCTCTGGAAATGCAAATCTCTGTAAAAAATGTTTACACGAGCATGATTAGTTGTTTTCAAAGTGCAACTGTCAAAATAAGGGACCGGGGTCTCAGGATAATGTTGACCCCGACTCATTTTCAACGAAATGAGGCAGAACAAACTTCGACGAATTTCAAATTATGGCAGAAAATTGTTAACTCAGACCCATTCCTCGATTGAAACGTCAAAGAAAGCTAGCAATAGATGCAAGATACAAACTGTAAATTTCATAGTTTCTCAATTTTCAATATGATAAATAGTTAATTGCAATTTATTTCGCTTCATTTTACTTAGTAGCGTTGTATGTTGAAAAACTCGTTGAAAATTCGTTTGTAACTTTACGTCGAATTTTCGTATCTTATGCAACCTGTTTTTTTTTTTTTTTTAAATACATTTTTGCAAATACTCACGAAAGCTGTGTTTGAGCTTCGGCATTTCTATATAACAATAAATATTGATTGCAATAAATTAAAAAGTTCACTGACTTCGATTGTGCTAAAGATCTAAAAAAACATGCTAAAACCACAATCGAACACGACGCTAATTCGCTAAAGAACAAGTTTTCGAATGGTATTCTTTTTGGTATCCATCAGTAACTGGTTTCTGTTTTTTCTTGACCCAATTTATGACAAGCTTTAAAAACAAAATACTAACATAATGTTTCCAAATCTCGAAGATGTTGCGTCGTGGTCAGATAGGATCGTTTCCAAGTGACTTGAATCAAAGATCTTTTTGCAATAATTTCTAAGAAAATTTATCCAATTTAAGAAATTTCATGGGTCGTGATGGACTTTAAGCTTCGAACTGGATCAGAAGTCTCTCACAAACTACTTGACTCAATTTCACCTTTTTTCGAATTCAGGCAATTAACTAGTTGCATAAAACCCTTTCCCACCATAAAAATAACAAAAAATGCCCATTTATTCCGATAATCAATTAAATTAAATAGAGACTAATCAGACAAATTATCAAATCAAAAGAAAAAGTATGACCAATCAATGACCAATTTACTAATTTGATTTCATTAGATGCGGAACTAATGGTTCCTGGTATTCGGAAGCATTGGACTGCATCTCTCCAAATGAGATTCCTGTTCATTTGCATATTCAGATGCATAGCTTGCATTGTTAATGCATGTTTATGTCCACAGTTAATATCTCAGCTACTGTCTGAGAAATATCAAGTATATCATTTAAATATGATAATTTATGCGGCATATGCATTCATACATGCAAAAGATATCTGAATTTAAAGGCATCTGGGTGAATGGAGTGCACTGGCATCAACAGTTTTATCTTTTTTGAATTTTTCACCTCTCGTGTCTAATATTGTCATAATTTCAAACCGTTTCTTTGGTAGATTCAATTTTTTTTTGATTTTCAAATCTGTTGAAGATTTTAGTAATTTGAACACACGCCTAGTTTTCACAATATTTCACAATAATAGAGGTAGATATCATGACACGTTAAGAGGGGCCACATTGAGTCAAGGGGGATGGAAGGACTGTCTTTTATGTTTTGAAGTCTCCTAGGCCTTCCAAGTATACGTACGTTCTAGTCCACCCATCTAAAATTATCGTAGAGCCCCTAACAAAAAAATAAAGAATAACATACTCTTTTTGACCTGACTTAAAGTAACTTAAGGCGAATATTTTCTTAACTAAATCAGCATGTCAAATGAAAACATGTCAAGAAAATTGCATTCCGGACTGCATTTTGTTTAAGAACAATTGAATAATAAGTCATGTTTGTATAAAAAGATATCAAAATTTAAGGCCAGGATGCTATTAGGGTGAAGGTACAAGAGTCAAGGCCTCTTTGTTATTTAGGTCTCATGGAGCACCATCTGAAACGGTCGTGGGCTCCATTTCTTTGCCTGATTGGAAACTTCAAGCCTTAATTGGAGCAAACCCGCAGCTTCTAGTGGGTTACTGACACCACTACCCTTTCACCGTGCCCAACTCAATCACTCCCTGATTTGCAATATCGGAAGCTTGTTAGTGCATATAAATTGCAAAATCATAAAATGAAAAATGAATAGATTGATTCCTACGAGCGTATCGTAGTATATATAATATAGACAATGCATATAGTATACATATTTGAGTACATAGAATATCTCTTATAGTCTGTACCAATTTCCTTTTTTGCTAAAATTACCAGACCAATTTTATTATGTCCTAACTATTCCTCTGCCTTAACTCGCTGTAATGGGGGCCCCAAGCTGCTGGTTCAATACTGGTGCCAAATTACAGCCTCGCCTGTCTTTTTCATTTCTTGGCTGTTACTCCTTTTGGCTGGCTGTTACATCCTGTGGTAGCTTCTCCTTTTGGCCGGCTGTTACTCGTTTTGGTTGGTAATTACTCCCATTGGATAGCTGTTACTACCGCAGCCTGTTACTTCTTATTTAGCACCAGATGAAAATAAGGGATCTACTCTAGGTTTCTAGACGTTTCGAGGCGATCTTCTTGCTGTGGCCTTCGATAAAGAACCGAATCTGGGAGTTTGGTTGAATAGAGGGACACATCGTAGCTGGTTCAAAACCCCGCCACGCTTAAAATTGTTGACTCACTAAAAGAAGATATTCATCGTAAATTTTTTGCTTTTTAATATCTAGATTCATGACCAACTCATTAAAAGTACTCATTAAACAAAATGATAAAAGAAGTGAAGAAGAACAAACTAGGAGTGGGAATATTCACCTTGGCGTGTGAGGGTTCCTCGAACTCATGCAGGCATCTCTCCGTCTATCTGGCTTTGGATAAGTCGCCATGGCATTTTGCAAAGGTGGAACACTTGACCACTGAAGAATTTAAAGCTACAAACGAACAGATCACCGATGAAAGCATGCTCACCGCAGGCCAAAACTGCTAGAGACTTCTCATCAGCCTACCCAAGGCAGCGAGAACACAATGGTCAAAGAAACATCCATCAACCGCTTTGTACTAGCGAAAAAGCTATTTGTCCACACAACTCCCCCTGTTTAGGCTTGTCTTGCTCAAGGCGATAAAGCGAATAACACAAGAAGCCTAGTGTTAGCGTTGAAGACGAGTGCAAATCCCCGGGGGTTGTCGAGAGCGAGCTCAAAGAGCTCAAGAAAATATCTTTAAACGAAATCCCCTTCACTGAAAAAACCTACTCCTTGTGTAAAAGGTACTAAAACCCGATCGCAGGAAATGGGTAAAAGGGTCCGAGACAAAAGACACCAATCAAGGGAAGAAGAGAGATGCTGATTTTCAACTCCAATTCGAAACAGGTCGCTGCATAGAAAATACAGCATGACGGCATAAAATTTCACCCAATGGACGTCCGAAAAGCACGAAGGAATAAAACAAAGCGAGATGCCTTAAAATACCATTTTCAAGCAGCGTAGCGATATCCTATTGATCGAGCCTGCAGAAAAAGGATTTACGACAAGATCCTCAAGGAGATCAGGCAAATTGTTGAACCCGGAAACACCTATGCCTGTATACGAATGGAAAGAGCTACCAAAACAGAATCTGTCAACAAGGGCCTGTTCGAGAGTGCCGTCAAGGATTTCTTTGGCTCTAAAGCTGTTATATACACATTGCAGCCAATGGTCTCTTTGGAAATAAAAGACATTGATTGCGTTGCGAATGAAGTTGAACAATCCATTATACAAACTCTTCCTACGGCAGACAGCTTTAGGGTAAGGCTGACGTCTACCAATCCTAGAGGGCAAAGGGTCACAATAGTAGATATCGCAGAAAAAGACAAAGTGTAGCTCCTGGCCAGGAAGCTAATTAAAATCGGGTTGTGCGCAAAATTCGCCGGATTGTAGTCCTAGCTGGATGCTATAAATGCCCTAACTTGGGATATATTTCCATGAGCTGCAAGGGGCCAAATCGAAGCAACCTGTGCTACAAGTGTAGCACTCCCGACCTTATGGCGAAAGAGTGTCCAATCATATCTATCTGAATCTTATGCAAAAATAAGAGGCTGAAGCCAATAGACCTGGTTCACATTCCAAAAAGTAGTATGTGCCAGGATTTAAAAGAGGCACTTAGTAAGAGAAAAGTGAAATCATGATTTAGATCCTGCAATGCCAACCTACTTCATCGTGCAATAGTCCAAGTCTTACTCGACCAGGTTGTGAGAGAGAAAAAAGTCGACATGCTGCTGATATCTAAGCACCACTACAACAGGGGGAGGTAGGACGGTACTGTGACTAGTGTGGCACCGCCATCTGGGTGTGGCGTAGTGTTTCATCCGGAGTTCAGACTGGTTCCAGCGTGGATGATTTTGTGCTGATTGGGTGTGCGGATAAGACATATCGGAAGGTCGATCTTGCGGTCGATCTGTTAGCGGTGACTTCAATGCCAAAGCGGTGGAACGGAGAACGCCTCATTCAGATACGGGAAAACGAATCCTGAAAGTGGTAGCTGGGTTAGAACTTGTCGTCATGAACGTTCGAAATACACTAACCTTTCGACGAAGAGGCTGCTTGGAAACCATCCTGGATATTGTTTGTTTCGAAGTCCTTGATGCCTAGAATACATTCATGGAGGAAACTGGAGGACTACTCAGCGAGAGATCGACATCATTGCATTCGAAATTGGCGAACCTTACGTTACAGGTTCGATCCTTGCTAAAATAGATGTCAACACGTTCGCTGAAGTTCTCATGAGTGGTCAAGCAATAACGGGGCCTAGGGGAGTGTCAGTTGCAAACTAAATGAAGTCTACCATGAGTCTCATCAAGTCTGCGTGCGACTACTCTACGCCTAGGCGATGGCCACGACACGATAAGCCTGCTGTGAACTAGTAATCAGCAAATATTGGTGAAAAGCGAAAATAATGTCACAGTTTTCCCCGTGAAACCCCACGTTCAAGGAATCGAGATGAATCACACTACCGAATGATGGCATACAGGTCCAGTAGAAAACTTTTCCATAGGACTACGTTGTGGTCTATATGAAACGAATTGGTGTCTTAATTATTTAGAGCACTGTCCTTGAAGGGCCTACATCATGCACATTATCAATGACGAGAACATGACTGCAATTATGGTCTAAGTTGCCTCGTATCCCTGGGGATGTCTCCTCACTCTTATGGTTCATTTATTTTTAAGCCCTCTATCTTGCATTTGCCATTTTAATTCGCCAAATTGATTATTGGTATCTTTTGCTTTGTAACGCCTCTCGAGAGTGTTAGCGATTTCTAAGGGTTATGCTACGATTTAATCTAAGCATAACATAACCTCGCAAAGGCAAGGTATAATGGATGCTTTTTAAGCTACATGAGAAGTTTCGATGGTGGTTGTCCATGGTTTGACAGTTGAGAATGTCAAACTGTATTTACATTTCTCATCACGAATCGTTCAACGTTACGGTGAATGGTAAGCGCTATCAAGCCGTGTTGACTGAGTTGTTGTTTTCAAAAATTAATCAGCTAAGCATCGACGACATTTGGTTGCAAAAGATTGGTGTATGGCACACCTTGCCATACACCACGCATAACCGTCAATTGATTGTAAAATGAATTCGGTGACAACTTTATTTCCAAACGTGGGTCCTGTTAACTGGCTCCGTCGTTCGAGCGACTTAGCCTAGGGCTATACGGCTATGGTAAGTCATTGGTTTATGCCAACAAGCAAGCAGCTCTTGAAGCATCGGGAGCCAATATTCAAGCCACTATTGACGCGATTCGGCCGGATTTATTGGAAAAAGTAGTGAACAATTAAACAGATCGAATGGAATTTGTGACTCGTTCTTGGTTTTCTAAAAGCGTAGGATATGTACTTTTTTTAAGGTTTCGAAAGTTTTGAGCTTGTTAAATTAATATGTTAAATTAAATGTGAAAATCCAGTGAAGAATTTTTGTTACATTTGCGGCGAAATAACATTATAATCACAGAAATGCAACTCAACCCGCTTGTTAAAACGGCCTTTCAGCATTATTATGGTGTGAATGTAGGGGACCAGGGTAAGTCATGGGCTCCACATATATGTGGTAATTCTTGATCAGTTACTCTAAGACAATGGGTGAGAAACAAAAAATGATGTATGGCTTTTGCTTTTCCTATGGTTTGGTGGGAGCCTAAGACTCATTCTGACGATTGTTATTTCTCCTTGACTCCACCCATAAAGGCAGTGTTGTCAATGAAGAAAATAAGAACAGTTAAATACCCTCATCTTCCGTCGACTGTTATACCCACCCCGCATTCGGGCACTGTACCAGTTCCAACACCATCTCAAAATTATGAATCAGAACTAATAAACGAGGATAGTGTGGAAGAGGAAGCATTTGCCTCGCCTTCCGCATCGCATGAACCTTTTTTTAGAGGTAGGGAGGGTGAAGGCTATTTACGGCCTGTTTGACGGACCCGATGTGGACTCCCAGTGAACTTACTGGACCACCGACTAAACACCTCCCCTGTCAACCGGAGCGGCTATCCTGGAACCCTGATTTTTAGATAAAAGACGTTAAGCCGCACAGCCTGACACCAGCGGAATTAAGTGATCTCGGCAAAAGGCAGAGCTTCTAGATTCAAGATTACAACAATGGAATCTTCTGTAACCAGATGTCATGGTCTCACATTACAGAAAACGTCATCGAGATCTGGAACCTTTTTTTGAGAAGGAACGAAATCTTGTTGCTTACTGTGACAGCTGGTTTGATGAAATGTCAATATTGTAATTACAATCCAACAAAGTGGCGGCTATTCATAGACTCATCCAAGCTTAGTTTGAAAGCTGTTTTACTTCACAATGGTAAACTGCTTCCTTCTGTTCCTTTTGGCCATGCAGTTCATATGAAGGAGACTTACGCAAATATGAAAGCCCTCATCGAGTCTATCAATTATGCTAAACATAAGTGGAAAATCTGTGGTGATCTAAAAGACATTGTAGTACTTTTAGAAATTCAATTCAGGTACACTAACCACTTTTGTTTTTTATGCATGTGGAACAGTACGGGTAGGAAACCTCATTATGTAAAGTTTGGCTAGCAAGATATTTGAACATCACAGAGAAAACAGTTGTTGCCGAGTTTCTCGTAGATCCAATAGATGTACTTCTTCCTCTTTTGCACATAAAGCTGAGACTGACGAAAAATTTTGTCAAGAGAATGAATTCAGAAAGACAAGCCTTCCAGCACTTGAGAGACAAATTTCCTACGTTAAGTGACGCAAAGGCAAAGGCATTTTCGTTGGACCACAAAATCGTCTACTTCAGAAGATTCCTGAGTTTGACAGAGTTTTGGAAGGGATGGAAAAGAAATCAACGGATGCTCTTAGTTATTAAGGGATTTTTGGCAAAAAACTATATGATTACTATAGAAACTTTGTACAAGTACTTGTGCAAACATACCAGCAACTCGGATGCAACATGTCTCTGAAAATAAATTTCCTTCACTCCCATCTGGACTTTTTTCCTCCTAGTTGTGAATCTGTGAGTGAAGAACATAGAGAGAGATTCCTTTAGGATATTTTCACAATGGAACGGAGATACCAGGGCAGTTGGAATGAAGCTATGTTTGTGGATTACTGCTGGTTTGTTTGCAGAGATGTTCCTGAACTAAGTTTCAAGAGGAAAGCCAAAAGAAAGCGATCTCATGCAGTCAACACATATACTTACAGTCTTAATGAAGAGTTCAGTATTTTTTTCATTAATTTCAGATTTTCATAATGTAACTGACCACAAAAAATAAATAAATTTTAAATATTGTTGAAATAATATGTAAAAAATTGTATATTTTTTCTCAATTTTATAAAAGAAATGAGTATACATAGACCTATTGTGTATCATAAAAACTAGAGCTAATAAAATTTTTTTCTTTATCATATTCTATTTTCTCAGCCCGAAATCAGTAAGAATTGACTCAAGAAAAGATAGAAACATAAAAAAAATTTTTTGTGGAGCAGTGTTATTATTCTGTTAATACTTATACACAGATAAGGACAGATCACAAATGTGTGATTGAAAAAAGATTGAATTATGGCAAAAAGTCACGTTGACTAGTAAAATTTACGAATTGTAAACCTACCAATGAATTCTTTTTCTTGGTCATCTGGGGGATATTCACTATTTTGATTGCCACATATTTTGCGTCTTTTTTGACTTCCTGAAAAATGAATCATGTTATCATACTTTCAGTTTTGAGATATATTTCCAGCTTTTTGTCTCTTAATTCAAATTTTGTGGATCTATCGAATTCTTTTTTGAAGTATTCTTTGCTTGATATATATTTTAGTAATTTTTCATTAAAATTAAAAAAAACTGATTTCTGGCACGTAACTTTTTCTGTAGTTGTGCTGCTTTTTCACAATTGAATTCCTGCATTGAGCTAACTTCAATGTTGATGCTTACTGAGGTTTCCAAGTCGATTGATTGTCCGTGTCTCTGCAAACTAAATTTGATTTCGCATGGAAAGTTTCAATTTATGTATGCATGAAACTTATGCTAATATCCAAAAAATAGGTCATATGGAATCAATCAAGTATACAAAACATAAAACTAAAATACGCATCTAAGTTTCCAGCTTCAGAACTATCAGAAAAAAATATCCACGTATTTGAATGCACATAAGACTGAGATACAAAAGAAACTGAAAGTCTATCCCAGCTAGTGTGTAGCCGCAATGTATGCCATTCGATAAAATTAGTATAGGTTTGATGCCTTTTATGCTTCTGACCTGAATCTATCATTGAAATCATATTATCTTGACCTACCGTCTGGACCCCAACCAAAAAAAAAGTTATCAAGTAACTTAATACCTAAATGATAGTACATACTACGACATGTATGAAGTTATGGAAATTTATGCAAGAATTCATGACACACGAAAAGGTTTTAACGTTTTAGCAACCGCGCAATCAATAATGAAACTGTTTGAGAGCTTTGGTTTCGGGATGCGAAGCGTATTTGAGTATGTTAACCCAGACGCACATAAGCTAGAGATAAAGTGCTGACACGTTTGGGAACTTTCCTCCATTTCCCAGAAAATCTTGCCATTCTACTAAATGATCAAACTTTTACACAATCAAGCATGTGTGCATATTTGGAAGATCCAAGCATGCATTTTTGCCCAAATCTAGTCTTAATCGGTTCGAATTTTAATGACATGTCAAAATAGAGTAAAACTGAGTCCCCAAGGTAGACAGATTGTTTTGATATATTTTTGGACACAATCTCTAAGAAGATCGTATTTAAAAAAGTTTTTCTCCTGCGATGGGCTTAGATTAAATTTCCTCTGTAAATGAACAAACCTGGAATTCATCAGATGTGCATCTTGGTTGCGTTTTCCTTGTGACATTGGTCTCCAAACCCTTTTCCGCTTGCTGTCATTGACTTCTATGAAAACTGCGAAACTGCTTCATGGGAATGTGGCCTTCTTGCACAGGTTACCCTACATGGTCCACTGGTTCATCTGTTAAGTTCAATGGTTATGATTAACCTAAAAATGATACCGTGCTTCGTACGAAATTCTTCATAGCACATAAAAGACTGGCCAATATATTAACATTCCCGTTAGAAATGAATAAGTTTATTGGCCTGATATAAATACGTGACGCGCAGAATATTCGAATTGATTTGTCAGTCAAGATACGAACGGATAGTACACTCATATGGACCGTACAAATCCACAATGAGGAAAGAGTTTTTGATATTTATTTTGTGTAAGTACACATAAAAATAAATCCTTTGTTTATCCTACATTCATTCGTGTTTTAAATTTAGACTTTGCCACTGCAATTGCGGATAGCAGTGTCAATCCAGAAGTCACAGATGTTGAGCCTCAGGCAAATGCAACAGGTTCTCTAGAACATCGGATAAAAAAAGTGCGTGATACATTATTTGGCGGCAGTGATTCAAAACGTAAGAAAAGCTCCCGTCCTAGCTCCGGCATCAAGGGCAAACGGGGATCAAAGTATTCGAATGAAGATAGAGATTCGAGAGGCAGCTATGGATACGATTCGGATCGTGGCTCCAGGTGGGATTCACGATATGACTCCAGAAATTCTAGAGGATCGGATGAGTCCAGACGGTCTAACGAATGGGATAACAGTCGAGGATCAAGAGGTTCTGATGAATCGGGAAATGGATATGGATCTAGAAATTCTAACGAATCCGGATCACGTCGTTCAGATGAATCCCGCCGCTCTGATGAATCACGTCGCTCAGACGAATCACGATATTCGGATGAATCGAATCGCGGGTCCAACGAGTCGCGAGGAAGTCGTGGAAGTTCATCGAATGAATCCCGAGGAAGTCGAGGCAGCTCTTCAAACGAATCACGAGGAAGTGATGGTCGTTGGTCGGATGAGTCAAGGCGTTCGGATGAATCTAGGCGCTCGGATGAATCAAGACGCTCAGACGAATCTAGAGGATCGGATGAATCAAGACGTTCAAATGAATCTCGGCGCTCTGACGAGTCCAGGCGATCAAATCAGAGAGACTCTGATGAATCTAGACGTTCAAATGAGTCGAGGCGATCAAACGAATCCCGACGTTCCAACGAATCAAGGCGTTCTAATGAATCAAGACGGTCAGATGAATCCAGGCGATCTGACGAATCAAGGCGTTCCGACGAATCAAGGCGTTCCGACGAGTCTCGACGTTCTAATGAATCGCGCCGTTCGAGAGAATCTCAACGGTCGCGCGAGTCTAGACGTTTATTTGATTCGTTACGATCACAAAAAGGACAATCCAACGCCGCTAAGATCAAATTACCTAACGAGCAGGACAGCTTATTGAATCAAATACGTGCATTGCGAAAATAGAAAGAATTGATTGGTAAAATTAAGAAATGTATTAGTAATAGTCCTTCATCGTGTAATTTATTTATTAGACATTATTTGACACAATTGTGTTTTCCTGTGGTAGAATTGTACAGATACTTAAAACTTATGTTAAAACTAGTGAAACACATAGTGTAAATAATAATTCCGTACAAATACAATTTGGGTAGCGTGCATTTAAATACGATTCATCGTAATGGAGTGTTTAAAATTTGACGGCATCATTATCACAATAATCTTCTTCATTGGCTAAAATATTTGTTTTTGTCGATATTGAATTGTTTTCAATAGAATGCAAAGAGAAATTGTGAATAATAATTACGTTCGCGCGTTTTTTCGGATATTTGCTGGCAAAAACATCTTTAACGAAACCAAATTTATTCGAAAGACGCGTCTGAAGTTGTATAACACAAGCAAAATATCCAGAAGATTAATGTCGAATAAGATACAATTATGAGTTACATGAACTTTGTCATACGTCACAGGTCTTCAAGATTTGAAAACTGTAGAAGCTGCAACAGCTGTAGAGACCCAGGCCCTAGATGGCTAGATGGACATCCTTCACTCCTTTTTCGAAATTAAATTAAATTCGGAGAAGAGCAAGGAGCATAAGATCCTAGATAAAGGAGGAAAATCAACGTGTTCATTGACGAGACAAAAAGATCAAATAACTGAGATCAATAATGAATAATGGAAGACAGAGTTCCAGGCGGATGAGCAAGCCTGAGGATACCCCAATACCCCAGACGAAAGAAGACTGTGAGGCTATGCATTCATGTACACAAATAGATTTCAATTTGATAGTATAGGCAAAATAGTAGTCTTAGCGTATTCTCTAGAACTAGAATTTAAGGAAAACACTTTTCAGTTGCAAGGCTTGACAATGGGGATGCAGTACGGATAACGGCCAGAAAGTAATTTTAATTGCTTGTATTTTGAACGAACTTTTGGATCTCTGTTACACAACGAAGATAAAAAATAAATACAACGAACATGACACATCACCAAAACGTCAATGTGAAAGAACGAACGATAGAATTTAGCTCAAAAAATCAGCAGGAAAGAATTCCATTAATGCCCGAAAAATTACAATAAACACAATAGATCAACAATAAATAGACAGAAGCTGGTAGCTTTCTCCGCTCTGAGGTTTTGAAATAGTACGAATAGAAACTGTTCTCTATGAACAGTTTACGTAGGTTCGTTGCAAAAGGTTGTTCTGCAAAAACTTTTTCATTGATGCCTGAAAGGACATCAACGGACATCATATTCAACTATGATGAATAAGATAACATTCGCTGAGAATTTCCGGGTTAGAAGATGATTCGAAGGATCTATCTGTCTCCTGCTGCGGAATTTGCTTGAATTTCAGTTCCTTGAAAAAAAATTCAACCATTGCCTAACAGCTGTCCAGCATTTCAAACTTTAATTATACCACAACTGCGTATTAAATTTTATTGGTTAGCCCACTGAAATGATCAAAAGTTGTTACAGGATGCTCCGTCCGTGAAAATCGGGAGCGGAGACAATGGTGCAATCACGACATATCACCACTTTTTCATAATTCCCTTTTATTATACATCCAAGTATGAACCTTACCGACCAAATTATTACCACTACGACTATTGTCTTCTGTCTAGAAACTTTGTCAGGATTTGAATGTTGAAAACGAAAAACAACGTCGCAAACGAAGGCGAGCACGAAAGCGAGTTTACGAGCTTATCAGCAAAATGAGCCATTTTGCCAACAGAAGCCACCACACTTTCATTCCCGCCGAAGCATTGTCGAAATCCTGTAGCAGCAACGGATGCTAGTCAAATCATGCTCAAACCTCACAGTGCCTTGATAAGAGTGAAAAGTTATTTTAAACTTTCCCGAGATTTTCATGGTTCTTATTACGAACAACGGCGACATGTGCGTCGAATTGCATAGAAAATACCCGACGAATTCGAAGCCCAGGACTCATGTATCCTTGGCGGGGTGGCGGTGTTCGATTGCGACTCTGCAGCTGGAGATGTGGCACCGACATATTATTGCGCTCGAGAACGGGCATAACGGGTGGGAAAGGACTAACTTGAGCAGTTGTGGTAGAATTTCTACACTTAGCATTATTACAACATCCTGAAATCTCTCATGTATAACAAATTGGAGCGATTTTTGTGCTACAATTTATGACGTTGATACGCTTTTAAACTTTAATAGGCTAATTTCGAAGGAATTTCAGGAGTTTCGCGGGCAGAATATGACAGACATACGTCACGTGTATGAATCTTATTTCGCATTCAGGCGCAAAATTGCCAGAAAATTAACTTACAGGTATATCATAAAGTCCTGATTGTGTTGGAGGCATCGGCGAACCGTTGCGATGATATGAGTCCGCGGCACTTGGCGAGAATCGAGGATCTGAAGTCAGCCGTGGCTGCCTTATTGGCGGCAGACATTTGTAACACCGTCATGTTGTGGTTAACGTTTATATTCGTTTATATTACGCAACAGTTTAAGTTTTAACAGCGTTCTTGTAGAATTGGCATTAGGCATTCCCAGCTGTACATATGGGGCAATAATGGCGGGAAATTACTTTCAGTATTGCGCGTGAACAATGGATGGGTATGAAAACGCACCTGTTCGGAAAATTTTGGCATTTCCTTCGCAGTAATAGAATTATGTTTGCTTTTGGAGAAAAGTTTGTTGTCAGGTAAATAATTGCCAAGGACTTATGAACATGTTGGATTAAGTGATTACCTAATGGGAATCGCTAAGGAGGCTGATGATTATTTTGTATTCTCTTAACATTAAAAAATTATTCTGTTGTGACACTTGAGAATAGCAAAAGATTGATGGTGAAGTTGAATCATAATACAAGCTGAATCCCTCTGCAAGTTCCCTTCGCTTGAAAATATCCTAATTCCACCTGCTTCGTTCAGAAACCTGAAAATCGAAGCTACCATTCTGTACTAATATTCCCACAAACATTCAAGTCAGATATTAATTCAGTGCTTCATCGCTTTTGCTTCTGGAGTGCGTATTTACTCTGAGCGTCTAAGTATCAAGAGTAAATAGACAGAATCAGGAAGGAAGCGTCCTGTTCAATTTAATACAGCAAATGGTTTCACTCATTCATTTTCTTATGCTTTAATTTGTCTTCAATGTAAATTTGCTATCGATCCATAAATACATTTTCCTTTTTTTCCCTATTTCAATTTATTTTGTCCTGGGGTGCAACTTCGTTGCCCACTTATAAGGTACAGTGGAAAGAGAAGATTACGAAAGCTGACGTGGGTCATTTCTTTTCTTTCAAGGGTTCCCAATAAATCTTTTTCGAAGAAAGTTTGAATAAAATTGATATGGCAGATGTATTTTCAACATAATTTAATAACGTTCGTTCCAGATAGTGAGAATAAGGTTCAGCATGCATGGGAAATTTTTATTCACCTTTTCGTCTGATTTAATTCCAAAATTATTTTCTCATATATTTTGTGAGTCTTGTGAACGAAGTGTTCAAACTTAAACTCAGGTAATGTCATTCTTGCAAAGCCGTACTAAATAATGTAGCTTATGTGAAAAATTCATTCAACTCCTGATTGCATTCTGTGTGTACTGGAAATCTCATAATAATGACATTCTAAATCGTGGAAATACTGGAATTAAGACCACCTTAGAAATGGAAAATTTTTATCAATTTAAAACCAATTTTATGGGTTTCAAGTTGCAGTGACTTATCTGGAAAACACAACAATTGATATTTTAGATTCGGCTTTTTACTGACAGGTGCCGAAATTTTGTTAAATGTTAATATGTAAGTGGGACATGAGTAGCGTTTCCTACAATGAGGAGCCTACAGGTAGAAATTTATCAGTGTTGAAATTGTCCTTCTATGCTGTCGAGTCTATATAGAACCTCTCGTATGGGATGGAGGTTTAAAAAAAGGGCTGCGATGAAACCAGCTGTAACCACCTGGTGGCCACAAAACTAGAGACTCACCTTGCCTTCAATAGAATGACAGATTTTATCCTTTGAAAAAGCTTAGCCGCATGCGGCGAGCTACCGGTCACCCCTTTTCTACTCTGAATTTAAGAAGTAAGCCCGAAAACAATGAAAATACTAGCAACATTGTCTCCAAGAGTTTAAAAGACATGGTTGAAGTTTAACATTGATGGAAACTTGATGGGACTCAGAGTCTAGTGCCTAAAAATAATGAACTTTAAGTTAACTATAATATATATTATTAATATTATTAATATATTTACATGCCTTTTTTATTTATCCATTGAGATCTCTTATGATGCAAAGAATTGGCATGGATCATGTGTCTGACTCAATAAGTTTTCCAGTGGATCGAGATTAAGCTGTGGGAAAAGAAAAGCCAACGCTGGTCAAAAGATAGGGAAGAATTTAAAAACGACACTGTATGACACACATATACACACGTACATGAAGAACCTTGAAAGGGAATCGCAACGTTGAAAATATTTCGAGAAGAAGTTAGAAGTTCATCTAGTTCCCACAAAGAAAAGAAGAAACTAAGTTAGCGAAACTTTGGAAAGGAGACCAGAAAAACATCCAACAATATTCAATCTTACAAGCTGAAAAAAATCAGTAGATAACCAACGTCACATTTTACCGATTACAAAACTGCGTTCGAAGAAAGGGTTCTGTGAGTCAATTATTTTTTCAAATCATACAAACTGCCAAGATCCAATGAAATGAACGCCAATGAAAAAATAACTCGCAAAATTAAGCCAGTTAATGCAAACATGTGTAGTTCTTATTGAATTGAAACATCCCTTTAGATAAAAGCAAGGTGGAAGCAGTTTTCAAACCTAACCGGCAAAATAAATAAAGAAACTAAATAAAAAAGGACAAAGAAACCAGGAAGTTACAACTTATCATACTTATTCGCCTATCCTGGAATGTCTAGTGTGTAGATTTACTTTGAAAGGACTTTTTCCAAGTATCAAAACAATGATTTACTTTATACGAAAATGCTGAAACCCAACTAAGATGGTTTTTTTTGGGGGGTAGGGAGATGAAGGTTATTAACGCCCTGAGTGTCGGACTCCCAGTGGACATACACCTGTGGTGCAGTGGACAACTCCCCTGTCAACCGGAGCGCCTAGTCTGGCACCGTTTGACACATTACTTCAGGCTAGGCCTCCCAATTTTACGCCTTTTGGCGCCTTCGGGTTACAGGGAGTCCTTCTCCAATTGGATGAGAAAGAGAAGGAGTATTGCTAGAAATGTAAACCCTCGACTCCTCCAGCCGATCAAGTATGCCTTTCTTTCTTACTAGGATTGCCCAAGCGTAATGTTCCACTTGATTCAATTTGTCAAATTATTTCAGCATCTCATCGATTAGGCTATCTGGATGGAGCCCTCCCACTTTTTCAGCAAGATCACCGTGCTGTTTCTCCCATCTTCTGCATGAAAAGAAAGTATGACAGGCGTCATACTTCGCACCAATGCAGAATATGCAATCTGCAGACCAAGACTTACCTATCTTGTGCAGATAAGACTGAAAACAACCGTGTCCGCTCAGTAGCTGGGTCAAGTAGAAGTCAGTCTCACCATGCGTTCGACTGAGCCACGATCTCAAGTCGTTGATGAGTCGCGCAGTCCATCTTCCTTTTAGCCCACGTTCCCATGATTGTTGCCATTCGTCGAGAGTGCAACGTCTCTCATCGTGAGCAACTTTTTCTTTACTATCCTCGTGGCTTCGGAGGTAGATTCTTTTACGCTCTATAGCAAGGCGAGCCATGGGTATCACTCCTGCAATTACCAGCACCACTTACTCAGGGATTGTACGGTATGCTAATGCAATCCGCCGTGCTCCTCATCTCTGCACCTGTGCCAGTCATTTTCAGTGCAGTTACTTTTTGAGAGCTTTACTCCATATTTCTGCACCATAGAGAAGCGTAGATTGCATTAGCAGCCGTTTTTTTGTTTGACTTGGTCCCCCATGATTAGCTATTAGTCGACTAATTGCCGAGACCCCTGCTGCGGCCTTGTTTGTCGTTGCCTTGATTTGCTCCGAGAAACTCAGTTTATAGTCTATCAGCAAGCCCAGATACTTAACTGATAGTTTCGACTCTACTTATGTGTCCCCGACTCGGACCATTCTTACTCTAGGGATCTTCTACTTGGTCAGGATGACAACTTCGGTTTTCTCTAACGCTAGGCTAAGCCCGTGAGTGATCATCCAGCTCCCCAACTGGCGCATCAGTACATTTAGCCTTAATTGCGCTTGATCGACCGTGCACTCAGCCACTAGTGCCGCAACATCATCTGCATTGCCGATCTGTCACGACCCTTCCGGCAGTTCAAGTCTGAGCGATCCGTTGTAGAAGACGTTCCACAGTCCGGACCGACGATGGAGCCTTGGGCCACACTTGATGTGACAAGCATCCTCCGACGACCTTCCGCCGTGTCGTAGATCAGGCTGCGATCCTGCAGATAATTTCGAACA
Source organism: Stratiomys singularior (assembly GCA_954870665.1). NCBI lineage: Eukaryota > Metazoa > Arthropoda > Insecta > Diptera > Stratiomyidae > Stratiomys > Stratiomys singularior. The sequence continues at coordinate 127,793,852 of OX940878.1, read as the reverse complement.
ATCCGCATCAGATATTCTGGAACTTGGAAAGAGTATTCCAGGGCTTCCAGAATATCCTTCCATCGAGCGGAGTTGAAAGCATTCCCTATGTATAGCGTCACCAGAAGGACTACCCGACGGTTCGATCGACTGCGTGCCTCCGCCCGTTGGACCGCACTTACCCCCTCCGCGACTGCATCTGTTGTGGAACGTCCCGTTCTGAAACCTTACTGCCTTGGAGAAAGATCCTCAGTGGCGTGAATAACGTCAGCGAGTCTTCTTTTTATCAGTTTCTTGAGCACTTTCCCGGCCGTGTCTAGCATGCATAACGCTCGTTATGTTGACGGCTGCTCGAGATTTCCCTGCTACTTGCTGATCAACATGAGTCTTGCCGTCTTCAAACGCTCAGGGAAAACGCCTTCCCGCAAGCAGGCACTAAACGCACTGAGCAGCAAGTCATAGCAACAGTGATAGGCCAGTTGCAGTACCTCGGCTGGAATATCTTCTGAGCCTTGAGTCTTCTTCGCCTTAATGAAGAGAACTGCTAGTTCCAGCTCGTTTCTCGTGAAGAGTAGACAGTCTGATGTTGTTTCCCTGTGGGTGCCATTAACACAGATGGGATATTGGAGAAAAAGTGCCCTTACTACCTCGTCCATCATGTCCGCTTCAAGTTCGCGGGGCACCAGTAGAGCGTCGAGCTTCCGTATAACTAGTTTCTAGCCCAAGCCCCATGAGTCCCTGTTCAGGTCTTCAACGAGGTTCTGCCAGCATCGGGCCTTACTCCTGTTGATCAGTCTGCAAAGGCATTTTCCGGCCGACCGATATACTGCCATTCTGGTACATGCCTCGTCCTAGCTTCGCGCTCGTTGAACTTCTTGCCGGAGTTTGTGACACTCCCTTCGTTGTTCAGCTGTTTCAGTGGACCACGAGTACACTCGAGGCTTTCCGTGTCTAGGTCTCCGGCTGGGCATAGATGACTTACAAGCGGAGATGATGGTGCTCATTGTGGAGTTCACCATTTCTTCAGCGGTCAGTTCTCTGGTCCGCGGCGATGAGCCAAACGGTGGTAAGTATGTCGTGAGCGTGTCGACAAACTTCTCCGCGTCCATCCTCTCAGTATTACACACGAAGGCGGAGCGCTGATTGTCTCGGAGTGGAGGAACGTTGTCGCGGATTTCGAATGCTATGTACTTATGATCACTGGCCGAGTAGTCCTCCAGAACTCTCCAATTGTGTGTCATAGAGAAGAGGAACTCCGAGGCGAATGTCACGTCCGGAATGATACCCACACAGCCCAAGCGGCGGAAAGTGGTAGTATTACCAGTCAACTAAGATATTATAATATGAACTAGGAAGCAGGGGCTTCACAAAATCTTACCGTAAAGAATTATACTTGCGCAGTTTTTAACAAAATCAAAGGGACCATCTTTTAATGTCGTAACTTAAAGTATAGTAAAGGCCATCCAGAAAGATGGAATAGATCCGTACCTTTTAAATGGATAAGGGAAATTTTCGAATAAAAAGAATTTTTATAAAAAAAAAAGGCGTTATATCAAAAAGCCGACAGGCAGAAGTGCAAGAAAGAGTGGTATTGTATCATTACAAATTTGAGTTTCCCGATTTAACAAATAGTTGAAGACTCAAACAAAATAGGTTTCAGAAGAAGACAGCGTAACACAAAATAAGTAAAACAGAAACAGAAAAAAATTAAATATTGTTCAGATCATCCTGTTTGCAGACCATGTTAAGACAGCGTATGCTGGCAATAACGTTATGCTAATAAGTGAAATGTTCCTGGAAAATGTATAAGCCTTATGTCAAGCATTATCAGATTTCTACAGACGGTCGATTTTCATAGGATTGAATCGGAATGCGTAGAAATGGGAGCTTATATCTTGAAGGAAGTCTCCATAACCTGCTAGATTAGATCACCTGACTATATATGGTAAGCATATAAGCGCGATGAACACAGTGAAATACTTAGAAATCAGCCGGTGTAGTAAAGTCCTAAGGACTCTGTGCTTAAAATTAGTCTGAAGAAGAGTGACAGCATTAGAGCTGGTCAAGAGTGCCTGAAGATTACCATTGGATAGTCACTGACTGTAGTGAAATCATAATCACGTTAAGAACATGGCGGTTGGGACTGCAAAGGAGAACCTCTTCAAGGAAAATAGTAAAGCCATACGGGAATCTTGCTACACGCATATCTGTGACCACATCAGAATTATAAACTTGGAAACCATACTATAGTCTTCCAGGTAAAAGAGGTAGCGAAGGGTGAAAAACTAGTCCCTTTTTCGCTTGACGTGGTCTAGAATACGCCCTTAAAAACTTTAAGGCTTTTTAATTGTCTATAATCTGGCATTCTTTGCCAATTACTTCCGATTGGGCCCTAACGATCTTTCTTTCAGCAGGGAGTTATGGAAAAGGGAGCGATAACTGAGATAGTAAGCTCCTTTCCCTGTCCGCTGAAAATAGCCCTTACATAAGCCCTTTTTTGCAATGAGGGCCGCGTGAGGGTAGTCTGACAGTTCCAATCAACATTTTACTTTTACATCAGTAACTTTTCCTCCAGGTTACCTGGAAAAAAATGGCTTATTCTTTCTCCTAGATGTTAACGCGGACTTGCATATGATGAAGGTGTGGCAAGCATTATCGGTGAGAGCGTATCAAAACAGGTAATTCGTGGACCATTACTTCTTCAATTTGTGCAAGTAAAACTGAAAACAACCATGACCATTTCCTCTCACCTCTCCTGAAATTAGTTTGTCATTGTCTTTCTAGTTTCTTTCCCCTATACAGCAAGTCGTCTTTAACCATGAATCATAGCAGATATAGTACCAGCGATCATTAGCAATTTTATCAAACGAAAAATGGAGTCCGAAAACAAGGCATACTATTCAAGATTAAAGGAGGGTTATACGCACAAATTTTCCGAATTTTCCGCGAAGAATTAGAAAAATGTGAAACGCCTACCAATGTTGCGAGAACCCTATTTTTTCCCAAGGAGAATAGTTGGAGCAAAACCAGATGAAGATCGATGGCTGTCATGAGTTGCCCGTAACCTCCTCTGGGCCAGAAGCATGCAAAATAATAAACCTGTAGGGAAAATGTATTTGACATGAGAATCAAGGAGCGAACACCAACGGGAAACTTCGCAGGATGGATGAAATGGGTTATTGGTTTCATAAAATTTGTTTGGATTCTGAAAAAGGGGGACGTGGTCAAAAGAACTGAGAAACTTGAAGAGAATTGTGGAAGACCTAGGCTAGAGATGGATCATCAAGCCTTGATGGCGATAATGATCTGCTTGTTTTGAGTATGGTCAGTTGGTACTTTTCACCATGTTTCGAGCAGCCTGGGGCGTGATTACGGAATCCACAACATTTGAACTACTCGGTAAACAATAAACTTAAACTTTAAACAAACAATAAACTTTTTTAGGCTTTTAAAATTTACTTCAATCGAGGCCTGCAATCAGAAAAGTGGAGGCTGTGAGAGTTAGATAGGGAAGATTGTCAACCGCACTCACATGGAATTATTTGAACATAAGAAATTGAACTTTTTGCTGAAACAATCGGAGTCATCTTCAAGAAAGTGTGCCTCAATCACTTTGATTTTTTTTATTATTCCTTATCGAATCAGTCAAATTTTTAAGGTACCTTTCATAGAAAAGTTACGATGCAATGAAGTATTGAATCAGGACTTTGATGTGGCTACTCCTATGTCATCGTTTGGGAGAACGAAACGCTCTGTTGCTATAGAGTCATTTTTAATGTAAGACATAGATACTTCTTGTTACAGCCGTCTCGGCGCATACTAACGCTGCCATTGCTGGCAGAACTATCACCACGCACCCCTTTGATTTTCGCAAATAAAGTTGACCGATGGAATTGCAAAGTGACCTATATCATTACGTAAGGGTTCAGGAAGGCGAACATTTTAATCTGAAAAACCTGTCAAGAGAAAAGTGGGCCTCGTTAAAAACGATTAAGCCGGCCTTTCATTACATTGACATGAATCAACTTCTAAATTTGGTTGTTTCTATTGAAGTGTTATAATCTGAGTCCCGCTGGCCTGAAAATGCAGCTAAAATAGCAGTGGTTTTAAGGAACACAACTCACGCTCTGATTACGCTTTGACCCTGAAACGAGGCGGTTATTTGACACCACGAAATTATAGTTCGATATTACCGGGTAAGTATCGATATTACCGGGAGTGTTGGATTCCAGTATTCCAGCAGAGAACGTTGAATTGTGTGGAATACGTAGTCGATTTTGAAGTTTTTACTACAAAAGTTTAGAAAATAAATCGTTTTATTACTGGGCAGAACTTGCTACGAAATTGTAAGGTGGCTTAGGTGTTTCTACTAGCACGTCCTTTTTAACCCATAAAATTGTCAAGAAGTCATTTCCGACCGATTGAAGTACATGACTTTCCTAAATGCAAGCATGCGATTTTCTGGATTAAACTCTATTTTGGTGGTTTGAATTCGTATTCTAAATTTTTTTAGTAAAAACTTCAACATCGAATTTAATTCAACGTTCTTTGCTGGAATCTTGGAATTCTACGTTCTAGGTAATATCAACTAGGACTGTCTAAGAACAATTTAGTGTTGTCAAATAATCGCCTCGTGTTAGCGTCAAAAAGCGTGAGTTTTGTTCCTTAAAATCACTGCTATTTTATTTATATTTTCTGGTCAGCAGGACTCGGAATATGCAATACAGCGGTCGATTCTCTGGACCCGATTTTCCACCACTCTGGCACACACTCCAACCGCAGCGTTGGGGATTTCACCTTGGATGTTCTCTTAGAGTTCACCTAAAGTTGCTGGCTTATTGACATGGACTAGGGACTTGATATAGCTACATAAAAAGAAATTCATTGGCGTTAGATTGCATGAATGAAGCGGCCATTTGACCGGATCATTTTTCGAGATAACACGTTCACTAAAATTGTCTTTCAGTAAATCGATTGTTAGGCGTGTTATATAGCTAGTAGCAACATCTTTTTGAAACCAAATATCATCATGGCGGTCATTTCAATCCATGAAAAAATATGGCCCAACCACACCTTTGGCATGAAAACCGGGCCCAACCTATTTTAGCGTAGCGGTGTCTCAAGAAGCACATTTGGGTTTGTTGCTGACCGTCAACGCATGTTTTGCTTATTAACAAAGCCATTGAGCCAAAAATGAGTTTAATCGCCGTAGATGATTTTCAAATGAAATTCTTTATTTTCTTCAAGGTTTGCCAGAGCGCCATTGGAGAATTTTCGGCGTTTCGAATGGTCACTTGGCTTTAGTTCTTGAGTCAATTTGATCTTGTGAGCATGTAGGCCAAGATTTTTTTGCAAAATACACAACAGCCGCTTGAGCGATGCTCAATTCTTTAGAAATACGTAGAATCGACGTATTCGGCTCACTTTGAATCGATGCACTTACGATTGCGTTATTTCCTTCGTTTCGAGCGGTATGTCTTTTTGGCACCGGAACGTCAAAAAGTGAAAATCAGGGCTCGAACTTCTCCGCTATAGCACGCACAACCTGTCGGGAGGAACGACTCTTATTCGAGTATTCGAGTAAGAATGAGAGTAAGCGCTCATAAATTTCTGATAACAGTATATAATTTCCAAAAGTTGTTGGTTCGTTAACTTTACCATGATGAAGATGTTGATTTTAACCAACGTTTTGACGTTGACAGTTCATTGAAGAAGTTGAAGGGTGTGTTGATGTAAAGATGCAAAATTGTTATAACACGACTGGAAAACCCGATATTTTCCAGAACATTCTAAATTCGGAAGAATATTCGAGACGCAGGAAGTTTACAAGTGGAATAAGCATTTTTGGAACCCTTTTGGCATTTTTCATAGACAAAATACGGATTCCGAATTCATGTCATGTTGTTTGTGATATGTTTGTGATATTCCACCCGTTACTGCGGGAATCCTTTGACAGGAAATATCTTATGATACATGCTTCATCCTTTTCTTTATTGGACTCAAATTTTCCTAATTTTTCAACAACCGCAAAGCTGGCGGTGTCAATCAATTGACCAAGTTAGGATTCTTTTTGGACAGATCGGTTTCCTTCTTGAAGATATTTTTAAATTTCCATCCGGTCTTTCTCCGGAAAAATTTCGACAGGTCATTTTTCTTTGTTTCGGGACGTATATGATTATGGCGTGGTGCACTTTCTTAATACTGACTAAAACCTTCTTCTTATGTGACGTTCTTCTCAGTTCTTAGCCTTTTTTTAAGGTGATCTGCGTTTACAGTAGAACAAGTCTCAGTAATAAATCAGTTATTAAGCGTATGTTATGCCACAATGACAAAACGTTGACCCTGCCTCATTTCTATGCAATTAAATTAAATGCATTTAAAAGGTGACATCTTAGATGCATTATTGGAGAACAACTTAAATGACAAATAAAACAGGATATTGAGTTCTCTGCTATTCTAGAATTGTGGGAGATGCTATGGACCAATCACGTGCTACGATTGACCAAAGGAACCTGGAAGACATTTGAAGGAAAAGATGAAAGACCAAAACCAACGGGGAAACAAAGGACTCGGACTCAACTCAACACCTCAAAACCATAAGTTACTACTAGAATGTTTTAACGGGAGAACGCAGATGACTGAAGAATACTGTCGCATACTCATAAGAGGGAGGCTGAGGTCAAGTATAAACTGTTCCTTCCCTACGAATTCTGTACAAGATGAAAGCTAATAACTAATAAAATAATTGTGAGGACAATAATGAATTCTTGCAGCCAATAAGCGGGAGTTCTTAGACAGGAAATACAGGAAAATACTCCACAATTTCTTTACAAAGTAGACAGCAGGTATCTTTCCCGTCTCAAAGACTGTGTCTTATTCTAAAAGACAAAACCTTTTCCATATAATGCTAATATGAAAAACTTCACCCAATCCTTCCAACCCATGCATTGCGCAAAGTTTTTCATTCCACCTGGTAACAGTTTAAACTTTAAAATATCGAATTTTTCGTTAGGATAGTTATCCTTCACCGACATCGAATTACTTGTGAAAATTAACTGTGATAAATGGACGACCTTGTAGTCCTTTTACCTCCAATATTGCATGGCTAAAAACAGGTCATAAAAATAACAAAAAAGACGAGGATTTCATGTGCGCATATAGTAATAATGCAAGCCTTAACTTCAGGTCACATATTTCGAGTACAGAATAATAATAATATCTGTAGTCATGACGAAGCATTATCTATGCAAATATATGTGTGTGAAGTAAGGCTAAACGTGTACATCAGCGCGGATAAAAGTCCTTGTAAAATGTGTGTAATAGAGAAAAATGTTCAGAAAAAGTTGACACATTTTTCCACTTTTTTTTCCAACATATTGTATGATGGCAACGTGTTGACTATAACGTGGTGAGAAATTATGAAATAATGTAGCACATATGCTTGGCCAATTTATTGTCTTGTGGCAAGAAGGAATATGTAGAATCATATGATTTAAATCTTAAATTGCTTTTGAGCTGGTGTATGGGTAAAAGTAAAGTAAGTTCTCATGCTCCTTGAAAAGTGAGCATTATTTTAGGATAGAGATGCGATTTATTCGCTGAATTTTCAATACATTAGAAAGCCTCCTCTGCATGCTCAAAATAACGCCTTGAGTGATGGTGTCAAGTAATGCCAACTGACGATAATCTTATATCTTCGTAGGTTCCTTCGATCAATTTCCGCATTCCACAAAAGTGACATTAAAGCTTTTTGCCATCAATATAATCCCACCCACAAGTGATGAAGTAATTTCAATGGCAACATTATTTCGGCGTCTAAGACAATGGGCCCAAACGGGGGGTGGTGTTACTCGAAATCAATTTTAAGAATATTGTCACCTTGTTGTCTTTTCTATTTAAGTTAAATTAAAATTCAATTAAAACTGAAAGGCACTTGCGTTCCCTCCAAGCACTTTATCGTTTGTTCAGTCTCCCGGAACTAGCGTCCTACCATGGTTTTGCTCGACCCCGGCAAAATTCAGAACGGGAAAAGTTTAAAGGCATTTTCCTTTCATTTTTTCGCTAGTGAACGCCCGGCGTGAAGGGAAATCGTGTTCACTGTCTTTTCCGCAATGGCTCAACAGAATCCGAGCCATCGTGCGTTGATGATGACTTCAGCGGTACGGCTTCCTCCAGCTCCTACTCTTCCTTATGTCTATTCATCAGACTTCCGTTTCGTATTGCCCATCCTCCTTCCGACCCATGCTTTCCCTTGAGCTGTTGGAGTGTGGCGATCCCGTCTCATCGTTTCAGCTCTTTAATTCCTCTTAGATGAATTAAATTTGATTGAAGTTTTCTTTTTGTGCTTGTAAGAAAATGAAAGCTTTCTGTCTAATTAAAGGAGCAAAGGCGGCCAAGGCATTTAGATGCCGTTTTCTCAAAAAGAGTAAAGAAATCCCTCGGAAAAAATTAAATTTTTTGTCCGATTTGAGATTAAATTAAATTCAGATCTGGATTTGTTATGTCAGAATATTTTCCCGGGGTTTGCTAATTACATAGGAGAAAAAAAAGGAAATATTTTCCTTTGTACTCTCAAGTTTAGCCCCTTGACTAGCAGATTATTCATATTTAGAAGGGTATTTGGGTTGCTTGATGTATATTGTTTGAGCTTCTGAATTGCATGAAGATTTGATAATGAATCGTGTACGTGTAAATATTAAAATCAGGATTGACTCCTCCAAGGTGTTCCAGTGATTTGATATTTGTGGAGCGAAGTGGAGTGGAGCAGAATTTTTCGTCAAAAATAACATGGTCACATAAAAAGGACATTTCAAATTTTCATATTATAAAAAGTTTTACATAAAATAAAAAAAAATCTATCAAAATTGTGTCTCTTGCACTTGATACCAGCAGCGCACAGTTTTCGAATTCTTTCTACAGCTTCTTACACTGCTCGGATTATTTTCCGATGTTCCTTGAACACTTCGACACAAATCGTTCAAATTTTTTCAAAAATTTTTCGTTCAAAGTTTTTCTTGCAAACTTTTTTTCCTTTTGTACTAGTTGCCACGAATTATCTAGGCTTTGTGTCGGCCAAGCCAAAATATTTATTCGTTGTATTTTTATTGCATTGCAATACTAAGCAGGATTTATGCTGTGAACATTATTCTGCATAAGGCTCCATGTAACCACCAAAAACTCATCATCATGATGTTCAAGGTGATTTTTTTTAAATATTTTTGTACGTTGTACTGTTCATCATCGCATTGATCCTTACTGAAGGTCCAATACCTTACCTGGACGTAGCATCCCACACCATTTAAGACTCTCCATCATGCTTTAGCCATGTTAGACTCTTAATTGTTTTTATAGTTTAAAGGGGCTTGTTTGCTTGATCGTTCGGACGTTTGACATGAATTTTACTATCTGATCCGGCTCAGTTAAATTTGCTCTCATTTTTGCAGACGATTTTGTTCCAAAAAAGGAGCGGTTTGTTGAGTCGAATTCTGGCAAACTACAACTGATGTCTACGTTTTTTGGAGCTACAAAAGAGTGCTTTCTCGCGACACAAACAGAAAGTCCAGCTTTTTGTAATCTACGTCTCACGGTCTTGGAGGATACTTCCATAGTGTGATCTTCTGTTAATTTCCATGGGTTATCCCTAGAGGATGAAAATGGCGCCCCTTTGCTTGGACGCGTAGCATTTTTATTTTCACATTGAGATGTTTTTTTTTTTGAGGGCTAGGAGCTTCTACGAGCGTGTCTTCTACAGCTGCTTATTTGATGTGATGCTCAATTGTATTCCTTACCATACTCATAGAATAATTTAAATGCTTGAAGTATAAAAAATCTTTGTGTTTAATCTTCATAATTTTTGCTTGTTGAGATTTAGAACAGTGTGCGCTTCTTCCCATGTTATTCAGTTCTCATTTCCATTTAAATAAATATGCCAAGCCAAAAGTGAAATAATAAATTAATATTAACGAAAAATAAATGAAAAAACTTCCTTTTAATTTTGCGTTTTAAATTTTTTATTTATCGTAATCGATTTTCGACCGTTATCGTTCGGTCTTCTTCAGCGATTCAATTACGAACATTAATATTAACGCAAATAATAGCACTGGCCTATCTTATTGTCCAACTGCAAATAGCTCGGCTCTTGTCCTATTGCTGACTGCGAATAAACAAAAGTGTTTCAAGAGCTTTGCAATATTACAGTACAATTGGTGGAATGTAACGAATGATTGCTAACTTGCATACATTTGATAGAATTGTATCAGAGCTATATTTGGGGTTTTAAGGTGCTTTGTTAAAGTAATGTTATTAACGGATTAAAATAGCCTATTTACGGTCCTACCACTGGAGTTAAAAACATTGGAGACCTATTAAACTTGAACAGAAATCCATCGCGTCATTTGTTTTTACTGTCCTTCGGGCTGGTAGGCAGAGCTTCCAACATACTCAGAAACATTGTTCATTTGGAGCATATCCTCTCTTTTTTTTTTGTGCAGGTATGCTCCAGTCAAATAATGCTTTGAAATTTATGTACATATTTAAATCCTTTTATGGATTGAATATGTGCATAAACTTGAAAATCGATCGCACGTGCGATAAAATTCCATTGCGCAATTGATCCAGTGGGCCAAAGTCTCGAAATCATTGAAATTCCAGCAAGTTCAATAGATTGGATATTCGCGATGTCCTTTTGAACAAAAAGCTTGTTACAGCCGCCTCATTTCTAGGTCAAAGATGCATGAGAACTACTACATCAACCGGAGTGCTCACAATTGTTTTGCGTAAAGTGAAATTAATATAGATCATTGTTTCGAATCTAAAACAGAATGGATCTTACTGGTGAAGGGGGCAGTTGTGTTCGTCAGCTAACCTGGCAGTTGGGTGTAGGCTACTACTGATTTCAGCAGAATCGGTCCATGAAAGACGAAATGAGAGCCTTATTTTTCATTGAACATCTACGACAGACTACCAAAGGTTTGTGTTCTACAAAAAAAATCCTAGACACTAGTTTCTAGATTAGACCTTGGAACAATCCAAAAATGATTTACCTTCTTGACATGTATTAAGGGAACCCGAATATCATGAACGATCGGGCCAGTAGCTTTCGAGACCATAGGAAAGTGTGAAAACAGAATGGTGAGGACACATCAAACAAACTTCAATTCAAACGAGATTCAACCTAGCAAGTAGAATATCAATTGAATTTTTGTCTTTTTTAAATAGAAAAATTATCCCATCGGCTCTGAGCTTTCGACAAATGGTATTATTACTAACGATGATACGTCCTACAGTCATACGTTGACTAATGGTCTCCTGGTACAGTGGTCACACAAGTCTACCTGGTTTTTCAGGTTCCAGGTCTATTATGTTATTCCCTTCTGTGTGAAAATCTAGCAGCAAGTGTTTTTCCTTTTTTCTTCGTTGCCGCAACCTATGCGCGCAATTGGGGTCCTATACGCCTGGCGCATTGAAATGAAAGCTGATGACTCCTCGATATTGTCCCAAATGGTTTAACGCCATTACTGTTTTTCCTAGGGGTTTTTTGTTCTCATTCTGCTATGGTAGAGCCAAAAAACTAGGACCAAACTGCAGTATTTTTTTAGTCCTATCTCCAAAAATCGTATTCATTACCTATTACCTTATTTATCTAGTTCTCTGTTTACAATGCTAGTAAAAAATTGATCATGTCAATGACAATTAAGAGAGTCCCAGATTTAGAAGATTGACTACTGACTAACTGTTCATAATTAAGCATGTCCTGGAGAAGTGCTGAGAGTTCAAAAATAAGTGTTCTTCCAATAAACGTGAATTTTAAACACGCATACAATGATATATGTGTAACAAAAGTGACAGGTAGAGCGAAAACAACATTTGTCAAAAAAAAAATTAAGCTGAATGATACCTTTGACGCATAGGTTGGACTTATATAAAAAGGTTAAAAAGCCTAACTGCTGATTAACCTAGTTCTAGCCTATGCACTGTCTCAGTTGGTACAAGAGTTGATACGAGTTACAAGAGTTAGAGTTACTCCATAACTCGAACCGCATTGAATTAAACTAACATTCTTTTATAGCCCTCAACATTTACTGGATTAATTCTGTAAGCTTGAATCTAAGCAGAAAAGCAAATCGGGTTTGAAGTCACCTTAAATAAAAAGGTCCAAACGGAAAAGAGGCACTTGACTGGTCTGATTACGGGTTGGCCGATGGCTTATGAGAGGGTAGAAAATGTTCACGGTTTCTAAACCTTGGCATAAAGTTTGTCAAAAATGGCAATGGCTCGATTAAGGTAAGTAAAGAAAGTAAAAGTATTAAAAAGTAAGGAAGACAGTAGCTCGCATACAAAACGTTCTTGCCAGGTAGTCAGTTCTTAAGGTCAGTGGACTAAACAGGAAAACAGAGCCTTAAATTTGGGAAGTGGTAAATGAACCTCTGTAATGCCGTAGCTACAAGTTGTTTGAGAAACAAAGGAAGACTGAAAATGTACGATAAGGGTATTCATCAACCAGAAATGTATCGTTCCAGTCATGAGTACCAAGTAAGCCTGCTCTTCGAGTCCCAACTTTTTTTTAGATGAAGCTCTGAACTGAACAGAAAGTTGGTAAAGATATGGCAAGGATGACGTTGATATTTTGATGTAAATTTTGAAAACTTGAAATCATCGGTAGTTGTCTGTACGTAAATCTGACTGCGCGTTGAGCCCTGTAAATTGTGTGAGTCCTGTTGCGAGAGGTGAATACGTCAAAGTTGTAAACATTGGCATTGCGACCAACTTTAGTATGGAATTGAAGAAAATGTTTTTGAAAATAAATGAGGACAGCTGTAAAGCAGTAAAATTGAAAAAATGTTGAAATTGAAGGCTTACGTTAGGATAGATTATTCTGTAACGAATACCCGTTCAAAAAATAAATCTCCACCAACTGCAGTTAATTTACCTAAAGGTTAAGAAGCCTTTGCAAACTGAAAAGAAAGCTGTTAGCCACCATTGGTTTCTAGATGACGTCACGGAGATCATGACATGAATGTTCAATTCTTGTTATGGTGGGAGGTGAAGAAATAATTAACTGTCAAATTTTGTCATTGATACAAGTTTGGTTGAAAGATGAAGAAGACTAAATGATGAGGATTGAATGTTGATGATTTTACTTATGCTAAAGTTGATTCAAGGATCCATATAAATACAATGTACCATTGCAAGAATGACAGCAGAACTAGAGCAAATAAATGTCACTTATTACGTTTTACCTAACGCTTAGGACATATGTTATTAAATTTTATTTCAAAACCACAACGTTTAGCTTGTGTTATCAATTACGTTTATTTGGTGGATGTAATATAATATCATTCCCTAAGTGTATTGTTATATCTTCCATAGAATGAACAACAACATGGAAGAAGTAATAGTGGCTTACTCACTGCTAAACAACGCAAACAACGCCATTTTACCTCCCGGAGCTCTTATCAAAACAAAACACATAATTGAACAAATTAAAAGACTAAACGATGGTAAAGCTCCTGGATTCGAGGGAATACCCAATATAGCGATCAAACATCTTCTGAAGAAAGCAATAGTATAAATCTGACTCATTTTAAACGCCTGTCGGTGAACTTCACAATTTCTAACTTGATAGAAAGACAAACTGAGTACCAATTCGGAAGCCTGGTTAAGATCCGCGAGGCCCTAACAACTACGGGCTAATAAGCTTACGGCTGGCGCTTAGTAAACTATTCGAGAAGCTTATCTGACTGATTATGCTGAAAGTAATAACATCCTCATGCCATAGATCTTCAACAGAGCACCAGCTACTACGTGTCTCCAAAGATATAAACCAGCACAAAATACAAAACTGTCGGAAAGCCTTTTGATCATCGATATTGAAAGCCCCTGAAAAAAATGACGGTTTAATTCATAAACTTAAAGAGTGCAGTACCCAGTAGCAAACTGATTTCATCCTTTCTGAGAGATAAAAAATATCAGGTCAAAGTTTGAGGATCTACACCCACTTTGAAAACCTCTCCTGCTGGTGTTCCATAAGGTTCCTGCCTGAGTCCATGATTTTTCGATTACTACTCTATCATACCAAGAAGCCAAAATTGCCAACCAGCAGCTTTTGCGGACGTGAAAGACATAAATTTATTAGGCCAAAAGATTTCCTGGTCCGAGGATTGACCTATTTGAGTCTAAAACTCGATCGAAAGCTAACATTTAAAAACCACATCGAGCACATAAGTTCTAAGGCATTCAAGTTATTGCTGTCCTTGTACCCATTTATCAATGGGAAGTCAACTATGAGTCTTCCTCATAAAGCCGCATCCTTTAAATGAGAATCCACCGAAAAATAATCTACGGGGCCCCCACATGGAGAAGATGCGCTAAGTATGTCAACCCTTAACAACCCACAAGTGTCTCGCGGACACAATTTTGTGTTCATGTTTTGATAAAAACGTCAGTATTTTTTTTATGATTCGGCCTTTTATCCAATTTATCGCCAATGTTTTACGAATCGAAGGTTAAATAAAAATATGGTATGTGTAACATGAATAGTTTTTTATTTATTGTTAATAAACTAAAACAGTACTTCATCAACACACAAGTGATCAACAGACACAGTGACATTTTGTTTGATGCGAGTGTAAAGGTAAATTGTTATTTATTTACATTTACTTATCATGTCCGGTAGTCAATAGCGGCTGCCAGATCTTTGTTTGTGTTATAATCGTCGTCTTTGTAATCGTATTAAGGGGTTACATGGGTTTACTCGGGCGAAAAAGGTCTATTTTCAACAATTTTTTTTATGCATAAAAAATAAAATATTTCATTCAAAATTTTTACTGTCTTAAAGATATACATTTGAAGAATAATTTTTTTAATTTTCAAAGAAAAATATTTAAAACTCCGCCATTCGGGCTTCATTTCCGATGACGCCTCGGGAAAAAGGTGCGTCCGCGTTGTTAGCAGAACTCATGACAGAATCGTCTAAAGTGAAAAAACAAATTCTTGTTTTAGTTAAGAGCATAAACTGGAACTTGGATGAAGGAATAAAAAAGTGAAAATTGCATTTTTGGCAGACATTTTTACAAAAAATGCAAATTTTGGTCAAATTTTCTCTACATTTTTTGTTTTTTAAATTGTTGTAATTGAAAGAAAAAAGGCTCCTTCGTGCAAGTTCTTGGGAATGGTTTCTCAAAGACTAGTTTAAAATTTCATCAAGATCGGTTGAGTAGTTTTCGAGTACTTTTGACAACCGATTTTGAAAACATAGTTTCGAGAAAAACATGTTTAAAGTTTTGAGTAACAATAAATCTGGGGAAATGTTTTTTTTTAATCTACATTGAATCGTCGATTCCTGGGCCATAAAGTAAAGAACCTGCAGCAGCTGCAATGTCCAGGACATCCTTTTGCTCCTCTCTATGACGAATCCTGGCTTCGTGAGTCTCGCTTGGAAATTTTTTTTCGACTGCGCACACACGGTTTTCATCAGCATTTCGGGCATATTTGTGGGAATTTCGGCCAAGTTTCAAATCCATTCCATGCATAATAAAGCTGATGTTCCTTCTTTAAAATTGCAAGCAGTGACTAATGCAGCAATATTAACGATTTTTGAACCAGCAAGAAGTATTTTTGGAGTAATCTTCCAGATTAACTGGTTCAAGCTTTCATTATTATTTTGTGTGAAACCACCAACACACCGCGCCAGAAGCTCATCCTTACTGAGATCTACACAGATAGGTTTCATTGCAGTCAAAACATCATCTGCGAATGCAGTATAATCATGTTTGAATGATGAAATAGTGTTTGTAGCCAATGCTCGCTGCCAGACGTACCAGGAGTGTGGACCTTTTGGGCAATTTCCGTGCTGAGGATTTTTGTCTGTAGAGCTGTAGTGGTAATTAGTAGCACATATAGCATCTTGCATTTTTTCAACTGATTCACAATTTTTTCTTATTTCCAAACCATAATAAGCAGTCAATTTATCAATTAATTTACCAGACAGTTTACCTTTGCCAGAAAGAATTTATTTTAGTTTTTTTACCATTGACTAGTTTTTCCTCAACTGTTTTGTTGACTAAATCACGTAAACGGGTACCCATCCTCTTCTGTACATATCGAACGCATTCTTTTTTGTTGATAATAAAATCTTCACCATAAAGTTGGGCTTTGAGAATACCAGAGTATGTTTTTGCATCCCCATCTCCTATATAGTTGACGTACCTCAGGCCATATTTTACAATAGAGCGTTTAAACAGTTGAAATATTGAAGATTCTTCCATGTTCCCAGATTCTCCAGTGTTATTGGTGCTGTATAGATTTGTTGCGATATGTTCTTCTCTTCACTCTTCATACTCTGCCGTTTTCAATTTTTTTTCCAAGGTTCACATAATTTACAGTATGAGCATTTTACGAGCACATTCAACACTTTTCCCGAATAATATCCGATTAGTGAACTCACACATAAAGTGATGCGAAGCTACGCTTCTTCCACGTACTGTCAGTGGAAACACTCACATCTATCGTAGCTTCAACGTCGTTATCGAGGCTCGTTAATTGCTTTTCTTCTTGAGCATCAGAGGAGAACAGTGTTTGAGCATTTGTCCCGATACACTCATGTTTTTTATTAATATAAAAATCGTATGTTGATTAATTTAAAAATGAACTGCTGAGATCCATAAAACCGCAAAATCTTTTGCTTCCGGCAAGCCCCAAGCCCAATATTCGCATAACAAAAACGAACCGGCGATTAATTTCAGACATTTTTCCGATTTTTCTACATGATACAATATATATCGGATCACATCGTTCACATGCTTTAAAATCTAATTTCCCACTACACAATTTTTCTTCATCTTTATTTTTAATAATGTAAGAACACAGCACAAAAGATTAGAGTGTCGAAAAAACAAAGGCAAAGTCTATAATTGAATATTGGGACGTATCTTCCTGTGGCAAGTGCTCTTTATCGTTACTTTTTACTTTTTTTCCGAAATGCCCGCGAAGGAACGATCATCAATTTTCGGATTTTTAGGATTGAATGAATTTCTCCTTTTCCTTGGTTTATCGTTTCTACGAGCGCCATCTGTTAACTGAGTTCTCGAAAATTTAGGCATTTTTAGATAAATTTCACAACAGACACTTTGAATAACCTCAAATGAATCTCGTGATTCAAGAAGTCATCACCAACTGAAGTATTACAAACTAGTTGCCCTTAGAAAGTCAAAAAAAATAGACAATATAAACAGACAAACAATAGACGAGCAGCTACGGTGCTCGGAGCCAAGCTTATCTCGGGCGCTAGGCTCCGAGAAACTTTTGTCATAAAGTAGTGGTGTTCTAATATCGTCCCTATTTCAAACTAATGGCTTAAAGGCAACTAACATAAAGTGAAATTCAACGTGCTCTTGTTGAAACTGACAACTAAGACTTTTTTGTGCGTGAGCCCGATAGTGATGATGAGAATTTTGCTGTCGACAGCTGTTCTGAGAGTGAAAGTAATGTGACAGAACCAGTATCTGAAAACGATGATGAATAATCATGGAGTGAGAGTGATGATGTACCTTTACAAGACTACGTTTTAATTGATAATTATAAAGGAAGAGGTGGAACAATTTGGAAATCTGACAGGAACGCCAAACGCCACGACACAACATAATTCGCGGTGGTATTCATGAGGTGATTCTTCCTCCGGGGCAAGCTATAATAGATCCGATGGGCAATTTCACCCATTTTTCCGACGATCACGTATTAGAAATAATAGTGAAATATACCAATGCTGAAGGGCTTAGAGGCTTAGGTTTAGAAGCCAATTGATAAAATCGAAATGCAAGCATTTCTAAGTCTTTCATTGACTTTAGGCATCAATAAACAGGGAGGTGTGGATTTTAGAGAATACTGGATTCCAATCTTTGGCACTCCGATATTTCGAGCTAAAATGGGTCCCTTAGAAAGTCAAAAGATAAACTTGCACCTATCAGAGAATTATGGGAATACGTAAACCAAAACCTGAAAAAGTTTTATTTTCCTGGAGAAAACCTCACTATTGACGAGCATTTTGTACCTTTTCGTGGACGCCTATCATTCAAACAGTACCTACTCAGCAAACCAGACAAATATGGTATGAAAATTTGGCGGATGTGTGACAGCAAAACTAGTTACCCACTATTTGGTATACCATATCTCGGAAAAGAAGGACCAAACAGGGCGGAAAATTTAGCGTGTAAGTATATACTCATGAACCAGATGGTTCATGAGTATACAGGTTGGCGTAGGACAAATAGGTGGCCGACTGCGATTTTTCAAAATGTTAAAGACGTTGTTGGCATTGAATCTCTAATTATATGGAAGAAAATTCATCCTGATTGGTACCTTCGTAAAAACAAATCACTTTTTATTTTTACGGGAAATCGAAACCGAGTTGGTAACACCTCATATACGAAGTAAGAAAGGCCTATCAAACTACGATTTAGCAGCCATGCAGGACGTGGCTGGATCAGGTCAAGAAGCTACTGAATCATTTGAACCTGCTGTGAAAAGGAAGAAGCGTTGTTATATTTGCCCTTCGAAATTGTCTGCTCTGCCCGAATCGCAATGTCTGCTTTGAACATTCTGGAAAAACATTATTTGTAATAACTGTAAGTAAATAAGTGTAAATAATACATTACTTAAATACATTAAACTGTCTTTTTCATTCAAAATAACTTTCTTTTCTTACATTCTGCCGCATTTTTATACAATCAGTCTGTTGGACACTACTGGTCAGTTACGTTGCAGTAGCACACTGTATAGTTAAGGGTTAAAGTTAAGCTTGAAGTCACCCAATATCGATATTTAAAAATGGCCTTAAACGAACTACTTCTTCTTCTCCAGGTTGCTACACTAAAAAGCTAATATTATTCCTATTAGCAAGCTTGAGAAGAGCTAGAGCGCTCGCGCAGAGCTAACCTGCTCAAAAAAGGAAAATTAAAACTCCCTGAATTCCCTCTTCAAAGCATTTCGTTGTATGTCAAGTCTACAAAAATCAAAACCAAGTGTCCTCACCCATGGATCTGCTTACATTCATTAGCTTATAAATTAGTCTTATAAGTTATTGGTGTGGTTAGAGAGGAGTATTGATCACTGACCAGTTTTGTTTTGGGTAAGCTGTGCTAGGGGTAAGAACTGGTACCTCATCTTTATGGCGGGGAGGCACTGATTGACGCATTATTTTCACCCCCTCTATGGAGATCATGGTCTTAACGGCGGGAATCCGCGTTATACTGTAAACTGTTAAGCTGTAGTCGTCTTAAGAGAAAAGTCGTAAGCAAGTTTCAATCACCAATGCATCGAATATATACATCAATACATTCTTGAAGACGAAAAAAAGGCATAACATAAACGCATTGCATGCATTGAGTACAACAAATAGGTGTGTAAGTGACTCAACGCGTAAACTCGAGAACGATTCATATGGAATATGCGCGATTGATTGGTACATGTATAAAAGAGACTAAAGCGGGCGGCGAAGAGAGTCTCGTGGATTAAGTGAAGAAGTGAGTTACAAAAGCGACAGTACGCGTTGAAAGTAGTGCGGTAATCGAAAAATGTAAAATAAAATCGTATGCAAATTTTAATTAGCGAGTAAAAGTGATTGTTATAAGCGATTAATTAATTAATTTAAAGGTGATAGCTCATAAAAGTGAATTTCACTGAATAAGTGAAATAGTGATTGAGTGAAAATAATTGTAAAGTGTTAGTGATTTTTAAGAATAAAATTTCAAACATCTAATTTCAAATTAGTCAAGTGTGTTTAATTCACTATTGCGAAGAGCAAACAGGTCGCGCACGTAACAAAGCGGAATAGCATATCGGAGCTCGTGATGTTATGTTAAAAAGTGGCAAGTAGTCACATTAAACACTCCCACTTATGTCGACATGTGCTGAAAGAATGGCAACCAGATACATAGGAAGATATTCGCAGCTACAGGTTTGGGACCAATAATTACGGAATTTGCAGGCAATACTCCTGGATTAATGAAGTTAATCGACTCTCTTAGTAATGATACTAAATTGGCATTAAGATTTTTCAGTTGAAGGGTGAAATTGATAAACTAACATTGATGCAAGCATTACATAAGTGTGGACCAAGACCATTCTTGACTATGACGATGTAGGCAGTGACTTACGCTGAAAACTTAATTTCTTCAAATAACTCAGTTCATCAAATTTCGAAGCGTGTAATATACCTTGACTTTCTATTAATAGACTCTCGTAAGTCAATTTTACGTTCGCGAAATTTTCCTATGTTTAGAACACGGGAAATTCCGATGAAGCCCAGGATTAAGATTTGGCTTCCGATCATCAAACGAGAGGATGTTAAACTTTCTGATAAAACAAATCTAAAAACAAGCGAACCATGTCAAAAACAACACTTTATTCTACACACGAAACGCCTCGTTGTGAGGAATCCTGTTTGAAATAAACAACATTTCACCTGCCGAACCCTAAGGCCTTGTGTCAGTTTTTTTTTTTTGTATGAGCATTAGGATTTCGCGTGGCAGTAGCCTACAGCATTCGGTTACGATTTCAAGAAATCCTTCCTGTCGCATCCTCGCAGTACCAAAGCCTTTGGTAATCACGTCGAAATCTAAGCCGTTGTATGCATGACGTACTTCAAAAATGTAATGCTCGCAAGTAATCTATGTGTTGAAACACATCTTAAAAGGGTTACAATAAATTGAAAATTTAAAAATAAATGGTTTTTCTCTGCATCGTAATATCAATCTTTTGATGTAATTTAAAAGATATGTGTGTTTGCGCAATACAAAAGACAATAAAATCGTCGTATTTGTACGGAAACGTATAAGGAAATCGATTGCAAGGACCGCCTGACTACCTAAAGCATAACCAACCGTGAGCACAAAATAAATCTATAAGCTGAACCAAATTATGAATATTTTATATTGCTTCAATGGATAGTAGAAAATTCCTTTGAAATTTTCCAGAAATTCGATTTATTTCGGTTCGATGTGCGTTTTTTCGTTGAATTTTCAGATAGAACAAAGGTAAGGTTCTTCGAGGCGACACAAGCAACAGAAAGTTGATACATTTACCCAGCAGGACTGGTTGTGTACCTGGAAGTCGAAGCATATAATGTGTGTTGGTGGATTTATAGCAATCCCAGTTGCCATTGCAAATAACAGAAAGCATATTTCCGGTTCAATAAGAATGATACAGTAGAATGATTTTTCTCTGGAACTATATTATTGTTTTTGTGTTCCAAGTAAAGTCGTTTATAACCATCCAGAATGCTTCCGGAGGATGAATCATTGGAGCTTTTGGGACTTTAGACATCACTTATTTCCGCGAATCTGTGACCTATGAATGCTATGAATTCATGATCCAACGCTAGTTAAATTCATTAATCGTGCTGCAGACGAGTTCCCACCAAGGTCCTGGCTTCTCTTTATCCCTAGTTTGGAGATTCTTGACAATCATTCAATCTGATTTCATAAACAAGAGAAAAAAAAATCTCAACTAGATATAAATCTCTCATTCACTTTTTCAACGATCTGAACTCACACAATTAAAGGATGATTTATTTATTGTGGAGTTTGCTTTGTAATCTCAAACAAAAGACATAACGTTGAATTCGATCCTAAAAATGTTATTGTGAGTCGAAAGAAATCAGAAAGAAAAATCTTTGACAATTACTTTTTACAGATAATCTCGTTTGAATACTCAACGTCGCGAATGGTCCATCCTGAGCGTCTTATTTTGGATGACGCATTCCAGCATACCGACCAATATCTCGCAAATGAAACGAGTAATGTTGGTCACTTTGATCACTTTGCCCTCTGTATTCAAGACAACATCCTCCAGCGCGTCCAGTATAGATTGAAAAGATGGCATTGGCTCATTCGGAGTTAGGTATAGGCTGAAAAACGTTATACCCGAGCAATAAATCCAGACAAAGCCATCTCCTCGGCCATGACCCTGGATCTGGAGTCGCATGCTGCCCCGAACCCAAACGGCAGCAGTATGGGAGTCATCGGAGAACCAGGCTGGTGAAATCTTGTTTAGATTTTGTTCGCTCAGCAGCAGCAGATCAGCCCTCTTTTCTCTGGCGACCTGCACTAGCAAATCTTGTACATTGATGCTACGATGCAAGTTAATTTGAAGGGTGCTGATCATCACCTCAGAGCTGCTTTTGCTTTTGCTTGTGCCTCTCTAAAGGTTAAAAATAAAGATTGGGCACGCGCCTGTACCTGAAACGTGAGAGTGCTCCGTCGGTTGAGAGTTAAGATGATTACATAAAAAACAGCGCGGACTCTCAGTGTACTCTTTTATTGTTCATATTATGATCAAAACCCTCCTTAGATTGTCCACCTATATGTCATGTACGTACTACGTACACTGTGTCACTATAAGTGATTCAGCTTTAACTAACCGATTATTTTGGCTCTGGCAACACTAATGTCATTTCTTCTTTGTCAAAAATTCAGTTTATTATTTAACGTTGACATAATGAGTCGCTTAACGCTTCAGCAATGCGAATAATGATAGAAATGTTGGAAAATTACTTCCACAAAAATAATCTTGTCGAAGCAGCCGCATTTCCACTTCAACGCGTAAGTAAACAAGAGAAGTTCTCGCATTTGGGAGTCATAAAATCCACAAAAATGTCTGAAATGCTTTGTGCATTTGCAAGTACTTGCATTTTGTGTTACTATCAGCAGTAATTTGTGGTGTAGCGACATTATTAGGTCGTATTTCTTTGAAAATAAGGCCGGCGCGACTGTCACGATCAATCGATTATCGCCACATGTTAACATCTTTTTTGTGGTCTACAAGGTATTGATTCGGGTGACATTTGTTTCCTGGAAAATGGTTTGCCATGCTTCAATTTGGGCGTTACAATAGCCGAACTGCATGAATTTGACGTCCGCAATATTAGTCTAAATGGTGACGTGAGTTGGTCCTAAGGAACCGGTGATTTGACGCTTTTAAACAATCTGCAAACATTTGATCAATATTCAAGCAGCTTTTACCGATATGGAGCCTAGTAAAATCCAAAACATGCTCGCTTTACGCCCATAAAATCCTAAAATATGGAATTTCACTGACTCAATAAATTACGTACAGGCCAGCCGCGGCTTCTATTTGAAGAAAATATATTTATATAAAAACCCTAAAGAATTCTACTTTTTAACAAAAGAATAAATTTTTAAAAATATGGAGTCGTTTTTGTTTTACTAAAGTTTTAAATCTGAAGTTCTTGTTGGGACAATCAGGTTAACCAGAATCCTCACGTTGCTTTGAACATTGTCTTCGATACGTCAAAGAACAGAAAATGAAGCGCCCTGTATACTTGAGAACATATTAAGATTGAAGAGTTCAAACTACTGCACTAATGCAACTCAACAGCGAGAAAACTCCCGGCTATCTTCTCGCAGAAAGAGATAGAAAAAGCATAAGTAGATTTTTACATGTAGTGCGTCTTATGCGAAATTTTTGATGTAAGTGTTCTTGCTTTGCACAATAATGAGATAACTTCAAAATTCAAATATTTTTCGAGCCGTATTTCGAATACAAAATTCAATTTCGCATTTCACTTATTTTGGGTTGGGTTGGGTTTGGTTTATTGGGAAAGTTCGTGTAGTTCATTTAGTTCGAAAAATTATACTAGGAATCGTTCTCAATTAGTTGAATTTTGTCCGAAAATATCAAGGTAAGTAAATAAGGTACTTTGGATATTTTAGAATGCGTTAACATAATCCTACATACACAGAACGGGTCAAAAACAATGGTAATTTAAGGCTTTACGAGTTTGATATTCAGGCAAACGCACAGTCAACTACACTAAAGTCTATTAAACTTGACAGTGATACTTTTTCCTTTTTTACATCCGATGTTCAGTGCATCGTTCCAAAAGCTCGTTTATGAGGTTTGCGTTAGAAAATCTACCAGAAACAATTAGAATCCTGGAAACAAATGCGAAGAATTCACTACATGACAATACGCCTGAGAATCGAGCTCACGTTGTGACCGAAAAAAGCGATATTTCACAATAAATACTATCGATCGTACATAACTTGATTTCCGACTCCGGATTAGAAAAAAAACCTCTTTTGATTTCTGGAACTAATACTGCAAATGCAAGGAACCCGGTTTTAATCAAAACAGGACATAATGAATTCGTTCAAGGAGCTGAAGACTTTACCGAAAATTGCCGACGAAATATGTTATCAAGATTGAAGAAGACATTTGCATATGTGAATATCATCAATCGGGACCTTTTGAAACAGGTAAATAAATAGGTAGGAGGTGCCTCCTACCTCAGGGTAGATTGTTTTCTGATACTTCGATGCCATTAGTATTTTGGCCATAACAAGGCTTCCAGTTTACAAGACTTTTGAAACGTGGCTGTCAATAGCACCAATAAGCTGTAAGCAGTATTAACCCCTACGTGATAAAATCGAGGAAGCACTGGTAAATTATGATGAGTTCTCAACGCTCGCAGACTGAATTTGGAGTAAAGGTAAGATGTTGCAGCATTTCCAAGCCAACTTTTACCCAAAAAAAAACAATTTTCCTGCAATAATATTGCTGAATTGACTGTCAATGATGTGCATTCCGGATTATGCAGATCAGTTTTCCCGCATATTTTCAAGACTTTTTTTTTCTGGGAGATGAACATTAGATTTAACAACTTATCAGCTTAGACTTCTGTTTAGAGACACATATATAACATGCATATTCTTTTAGGTCCAAGACATACACGACGAATTCGGATCGGATCTGGTCGTGAAAAATCTTCAAAAGCTGGCAAATGGGTCGAATCCTTTTTTTAAGATCTTTTCATTTCAGTAGAGATCATGCCAGGCAGAGTATTATGGTCAAAGTGAAAGTAAACACCGCGCTAACACTTTAATAGACTCCTGATCTAACGGCAGTCAACCAAAAACGAGAGTTTTATATGCATTGATAAATTATCTCTGACTGTTGCGTAAAAAAAGAATACCTCTCTCAAATTTTCGCGTATAACAGCAATCCAAATATAAAAACACTTGCGCTATTTCTATCTCTGTCTCAGAGAACTAACCCGAGAGTGTTTGTTCTGTATGAAGCTACGCTATGATTATGGCAAAATGCTTACTTTCTGAGCGATGGAATTGACAGCGTAATTTTGAAGGAAAATTACTGAAAATATAACGTTCAGTTCATTCTTTTAACGGACTTTCTTAAACCTTCTCACTTGCTTTTGATGATATTTTAATGGGAACTCTAAAAAAATCGTTAGACGCATTCATTTCAACATGGCGAATAGATAACATTCCGGCGCATAGTCGAAAGAAAAACAAATGATTGAAATAAAAATGGCTGTGCTATTCCTCATTTGAATAAAAGAAAGCACAATAAGATAGAAAAGCTTTTCAAAAATCAACACTAAAGCCAGGCATTCAATTTTTCATTCTTCCTACAATCATCGCCCAAATGAGCTCGTCCTTCAGAGGAAATGGTTGTAAAGCAGGGATTTTATGTGTTGGATGCTAGTAACCTTTATATAAAATTTGTGGAGGAACAAAAAGCATTATATGTCCGTTACGGTTGTCTTTCCACGAAAATATTCTGCTAAGGAAAAATGTATAAGCATCAACATCAGAAATAAGTCATTTCTCATTCTGTTCGGAAAAGAAATTCATTTGGTGTCAACGCCTGTCACCCAGCTATCACATTATCTTTATGCCGCTGTTGTTGTTGGAGTTGCATTAATTCTGTCGGCACTCGTTCGCAGTGAAATGTTAACAAGACACAGGACCCCGAGGAGCTCAATATTCCACCCGGAAAATGAATTTTCTTTTTGTGTCCTTGTTGTTTCTTACAAATTACAAAAATTCCAACAGGTCCATTAGATATTCATGAGGAGAAAAACTCTCAGGTGATTTCCGCAAACATGTTTTCTGGCTAGCTTTGATATCCTTTGTATGTAACTATGAGTGTATCTATTATTACGTTTTGTGTTTCTTTTGAGATGTATCTTCAGTATTTTGCTGTTTTTTTTTATTTTGTCGCACTTTCTTTTTGCCGTGCGCTCTCTTAAAATACCACGAAAAGTGAAAATGCGAAATAAGAAACCCGCCTACGTGGCGGGGTCTTCAGGTGGTGGTTGGCTACCCATGGAAACTAATACCACAAGAAATGAGGAGTGAACATGGATCATCCGATTGCTGGAATTTATAGAGCGAATATTATTGCGAATCTGAGATGATTACATCAGGGAATGAAAAGTGAGATTGAGATTTGTACTTTTTTCCTCAGTTTCCGCATATTTCATGATGATTGGATTTTATGTCTTTTGTTGTAAGTGTCAACTAGCAATGACTCTTGTTCAATGGATGTTTTGATAAGATTTTTGACAATTTTTGTCACACCATTGATGAAAAATCCAAAAATCAATCCACCAACGCCGCGTAAGTTTTCAAGCATTATGAATACAATGCGTGCCAATAAAATCATTCACAAAGCATTTCTTGATAGTTCGTCATTTTGTTACTTGTATTTAATATTTTGTTGCCTATCCTGCAGAGCTGCATCACTGGAAGTATATCGAACCGTGCCTCACGAAAAGGAACTGTCATTGAAATGCCTTCAACAACGCGTTACTGTATTCAAAACGCCAAATGCGTTTATAAAAGAACAAAGGATCTTCATCCGCGCAGCACTTTAAATAATTTTTTTTTGTCAATAAAGCCAAGATGATGGCCGAAGTGGCCGTTGGCGGTGTCCCCGGTGTGATCTTTGTCGTTGTCTTCGGAACAGTCTTCTGGGTTTCCGCCAAAGTTACAAAGGAATAGTCAGGCAAATAAAGCCATTGCCGAATGATATGAGTGGAGATTCGTTGAAAACTGGGAAATAATCTATAACGTGTGAGACAGCACATCATCGTGACGTTTGGAAAATCGTTTCGTTCATGGAAATCTTGAAGTTTGGTTTGTTTTCATAAAATTGTTTCACGACAAATTTTTTTACTGTTTGATCCAGGAAAAGGTAACGCATTGTCTACAAGAAAATTCACATCAACATAATCCCAGTAAACCTTTTTGGCTGAACATTCATCTCGTTGATTTTTTTTTGTATGATCATATCCAGAGCTCCAAGTTTGATTCTACCTAAAAAGTATCGTGGATGCTTTCACAGATAAAAATTGTCTGTTTTCAAAATTTTACGCAATGTTTGGTTTTTACAAAGAAATTGAGTGGTTTTTTGGCGCCAAATGACATTTGACATTTCTGGGTTCCAAAAATAGAATTTGTTTAAACTGGTCCAATCAAAATGTTATGCCAGCCTTACTACATTGGTTTAACTCAAATGCTCACAACACAAATAAGGTCTTTGTCCTTGATCGAAATTATAAATGAATTGTGAAATGGTGGTCATAATTTGACATTGATGGTAATCCGGGGGTTCTCAGTCATCCACAGGTTGTATGCCCGCTTTGAAGTCCTTAGAGTCCTTATAAACATTTTGCTGCAACATAGTCAGCTTTGAGCAAATATTTGAGAATTTTCGCCAAAAGGTTTTGGTATTTATTTGCTAAGCAAAATAAGACATTGCAAAAATTGCCACAATTTATTTTAAGCGGTTAAAGTGACTAAAAAAATATGGTGGAGTTTTCACTCGTTTTAGTACTAGCATAAAAAATGAAAGTTCTTTCGAATCAGTTACCCATATTTGCATTGATGCCAACCTGAGTCCTGCATATTTCTAACTGCATACAGGTATAAGGTAAGACATCTCATACCTCTATGCAATTTGCCTTTAAAAATTAAATCGAAAATTTCTCATGCTTTTTGAACCCAGTATTATAAAATGATTTTCCAGAAGATATCCAGTGCAGCCAAAAAAATGATTAGATACTCATTGAAAGAAAAAGTAGATAACATCGAATAATTGCCATTTTTCCAATTACTTAGTGAACTGTGAATGAATTAAGTTCTATGTTTATTTTTCTGATATTTAATATGAATGACAATAATATGAAAACAAAGACTCGCACATGAACCTTGCATGAGTCTTTTTTTCTCTCCAACTTACTTCAAGTGCTTCACATCTTGGTTTCTCGGTAGCCCATGTTATCCTTACTTAACGTTAAGTTCTATTCAATTGTCTTGAGCATAAAATCTACAAAATTCAATTCAACGTACAGCAGCCGTTCGTCCTTGGTGAGTTACACAAGCAAGCTACATCGTCAAAATTTAATTTATTCTTAAAATCTCTTTTTGCATGAACGCTAGCTGAAAAGTAAGCAGGAAATGGTTGAATTAACATGATAAGATGCATCCTGTGTGGAAGTAAGTTTTCTACTTACGACCATGAGGCGAAATGGACAAATGCTAGCTGATTCCCGAGGAAACACACCTGCTTGCATGTCAAATAGGAAAAGGAAAAGCTTCTTGTGTTGCCAAAAGAAAATTAAGTAAGTTTGAGCAATCTGAAGGATCCTGCATGCACGAAATAATATATTACAGTTCAAAAATTTGTGCGCATGATGAGGAATCAACTTGTTTGAAATAATGATACTTCAAATATCATCTTGGGTGCTATTTCCCTGCTTTCATCCTGACTAATTTGACGGCTCAATTTCGAATTTTGTGCAGTCAAACAGGGAATCAAAGGTAGTTTAGGAAGTATCGTCCTGGCAACTATTCAAATGGCAGCACTTGAACCAACTATCTACCCAATTTATCTATTGTACAGTCGATACTTATTTACTTCCAGGTCAGAAGTGTGTTCTGCTATGCTTGGAAAGAACCGGCTCCTCAAGTCGAAGGGTCCTATAGACTACGTGGAGTATCTGTGTACGTCCGTATGCCAGTTCTCGAAATCTGATGAAGCTTCAGAACAAAAGGACATATGCGATTTCTTTCGCTTTGTAACAATTTGGTGGCGTTGGAGTGCGACAAATGTATGCAATTGATTGCACCGACAGCGTTTCTGACTTTTATTGAGCAGACTAGAAAACAATTGAATAAATGGAAGAATGCACTTCAACTATCCTCGTACGATTGTTGTCGCAAGTTAGCCATTACTGTGCAAAATATCCTCCATACGGAATATATCGAGTCATCTTGAACTATACAAAATGCATTGCATTACGGATTCCGAAAACAGAAATTGAATCTTTTCCTCTGGAAGGTAAGTGGCATTCACATAAGAAACGCAGTAATACCAGCAGACATTATTTTTGCAAGTAGCAGATCGACTGACAAGTGATTTTGCATAATATTTGGAATTTTTCGAGCAGATGGTATGAATTTGGTATTCACCACAAAAGAGGACTAAGATTACCACTCTACTGAGGAGAACTTTAAATATGACCAATGACAAAAAGGAAAGATTCTATTATGGTTCTGCGAAAACCACGATCTACGTTATAAATTGTGTTCTACATGCTAAATTGTTTCCAACATGTTTCACTTGTTCGTTGGACAGGGACCGATGAAGTCAAAGTGGGTCCGAATCTCTTTAGACATGATAGGGTGCATTGGATGTTGGTAGTTAGGACAATGAAGTTAAAATAACCTCCCAGTACCAGGGTTCCTGTCTGACAGATTACCAAATATTAATCAACTATACAAATATTTTTATGAAAAAAGTTGTTTCATTAATCATATAACATATTTTTCATAAGTTAAAAATTACAACAGATTTAGATATTGAAATAAATATTGCTTAATATTTAACGAAAAAAATAATAAATACAGAAAAAAAGCGACAAAATTCTAGCCCCTTTGGGAACCGTCGGAACTAGTCCCTTTGAGCGTCGGAACCGATAATCCAATATTTATTGCGTAAGTACACCAAAGGTTCTTAAGTGGAACCGTGCAGAGTCTTCATATGAGCGTCGTGGATTAAGAGGGTTGTTTGGTGTGAAGATCGTGGCAGAATGAAGGGGTGGTGTGTGTTTGCTGGTAATAATGAGTTTTTTAGACGCCCACCAACTTGAAGTAGTCCGTTTCCGTCCAGAAAAGGCGTCAATTTGAGTAAAGGTGATGATTTTGGCAGCTTGGCAGGTTGTGTGACGAGAGCTTGTTGATTTCACCCCCGAGGTACGCTGCTTGTTCATGCCTAATCCAGTAGCGAGTTGCGTGATCTTATTCCTCAGGAGGGAGGGGGTTAATTAATAATGATTCTCCATTATGTCGAAGTTGAAGAAGTGCTCGTTGACACACAGCAGTGATTCGGATGAGTTTTGTCAATGAAGAGTATCTGGTCAAAAGGTCATTTCGAATGACTTGGCTAGTCTGGATGCGAATAGGGCGGCATTCTAACTCATTAGGGTTGTTAACTCGTGCTGGTCTTGTTGACGGCCAGTTGGACGAGTCTTGAATGAACCATGATGGTCCAGTCCACCAAAGTTCGTGTGCACGGAGTTCCTTGGCGGAGAGTCCTCGTGTAGCGCAGTCAACGGGGTTCATCTTACCCGGAACATGTTTCCATTTTGCTGTACGTAATGTGTCTTGGATGAAGCAAACAAGGTTATGAACGAAATCTTTCAACTTAGATGTTTATGTTTATGTTTAGGATGTTTATTTAGCCAAGTCTGCACAACAAGCGAATCAGTCCACAAGTTACAAGGGGCTTGGTGAATCTTGAGGGTTTTGATGCAATGTTAACTTAGCCTCGTAAGAATTACAGCAGATGAAAGCTCAAGTCTCGGGATAGTCATGCGCTTGAGCGGTGCAACCTTAGTTTTCGAGCAAAGTAGCGAGGTTGTAACTTTGTGAGATGGAGAGGTTACTCTGATATAAATGACGGTGGCAATTGACACTTAAATCCTGAGTAAGACCAACCCATCCCGGAATTGTGAGGCGTGTGATTCCTTCGAGCGATTGTAGAAGTGATTGCCATGTTTTTGTTTGCGATTCACCCAATTGGTCATTCCAACTCAGCTTGATAGCCCATAATTCTTGCATCAAGACTTCAAATGGAATGAAAACCGGCGATAGGAATCCCAAGGGGTCAAAAAACTGAGCAATCTTAGATAGGATAGACCGTTTAGTAGTTTTGGTTGAAGTCTGAAGTTTGGAGGGGACATCAAACCGAAAGCAATCACTTTGAGAGTTCCACAATAAACATAGTGCATGCATAATATTGTCGGCTAGCTTACGAGTTGATGTAGATAATTTATATTCTAAGGGAATGCTATCGAGAACATTTTCATCATTGCTGACCCATTTGCGGAGTGGAAATCCACCTGCCATGTACATGTTTTTCACTTGGTCTGCTGTCTGTTGAGCTTCCTCGATGGTATCGGAGCCCCAAAAAATGTCATCTTCATAGCTTCCATCCGTTAATCCGTTAATAGCATGAGGAAATCTGAATCCTTCATCTTCAATCAGCTGAGTTATGCATCGCAAAACAAGGAATTGGGCGCAAGCGAGACTATGGGTCACAGTTGTGAGTTGGTATTTGATGAGTTGATTGCCTTCCTTACATAGGATTCTTTGGTAATCCCAATCGTCAAGATGAACTTGGATTTGCCTATACAATTTTTCAATGTCAGCTGAGAAGACATATTTGAATTTCCGAAAATTGATAAGAACGTAATTTAAGTCAATTTGTAGCTTAGATCCTTTGTGCAACGTTTGGTTGAGGGGAATACCGTTGAATGTTCTTCAAAATCCGTTGAAAACTACTCGTAATTTTTTGGTTGAACTATGAACTCTATGGTTGAACTCCCATGATGTGGAAGGTAAAAGACTGGATGTGGGGTATCCTCAGTGTCCACGATCTCAACAATATGACCTAATTGTTTATACTCCTGGAGAATTGATTTATATGATTGATGAAACTCACGATTGCTTTCGAATTTGCGTTGTAATGACTGCAGCATTCGAAAGGAGGAGGAGGAAGAATCGTCAAGATGACTCTTGTTATTCTTGAAGGACAGTTTGACAATACACCGTCTAGAAGAGTCTCGTTGGTGCGTAGCTTTAAAATGCTCCTCGCATTCTTGATCAGCTGCGGAAAGTGGGTTGCTGACGGTTGACGAGATTTCTTTCTGACGCCAAAACCATTTAAGTGCACTGTGGAGATCTTCATCATTAGTGTAGTGATAAGTCTTTGGAGGACAAGAAGGATTATCTGACGACGATGATCCAGAGATAATCCAACCTAGTGATGTGAGTTGGGCTACAGGTGTTTGGGTAAGTCCTTTGATTATAGGCCCTTTTAGCAATTCGCCATATAAGTCAGATCCGATAATGATATCGATAGGTCCTGGTTTGTTATAAAATGGATTCGCAAGTGATAGTTCTTGTAGCCATTTTTTTGGATTTGAGGGCTCAGATGGAAGGATGCCAGTTAGTTTAGGTAGGATCAATAAGTGGACGTCAGTTCAAATGATGAAGAGAAATGTGGATTTATGTGACGGGCCGCAAGTCCTCTTAATTTGCTAGTTTGGTTACTTATCATGTTCAATGATAAAGATCCTGATTGACGTGGATTTGTAATTGTTGAACCAGATTTTCTGTGATTAACGAAATTTCTGAGCAGGTAATTCCCATATCTATTTTTGATTTTGACAATAGCAGTAGGCAGAAGAATCGCTTGTCTTACCGCTGATGAAAACTGTGCATGATTTACTAGTTTTGGTGTATCTTCAATTGCTGCTGCAGCGGTTGTTTCAAGCTCTTTAGCTTTGGAAGATCCATACATGTGTAGTGATGTGTGGTGAGCCTTCGCACACTTCAGGCACAGTTTAGATGATCGACACTTCGACACCATGTGGGACTTAAAGCAATTCTAACATAGCCGATGATTATTGATTGAATTTCTTCGCCGTGCGGTAGTCATCTGTTGGTATCTTTGGCAGCGAGCTAAATGTTGTTCCTCACCACAGAGCACACACTTGTCTTTTGCATTGGAACTAGGTTCATTGTTTGGACCGGAGAAGTGAAAACAAGCTGACGATTGACGTGAATTCACCATTGATTTTTCTGATTGCGAGTGTTCATAGGCCTTTAAAGTTTGAATTCTGATTTCAGGAAGGTTTGTAACGCTCGTGCTCCCATGCTTTAACGACTTCCGAACCTAGTCGTTGAACTGTCAAAAATACGAGGAACGAGTCCCAGTGGTATTTTGGTTGTTTCAGAATTTTTAGGATTCATATTTCTTGAGTAATAGAGTTATATAGCTTTTCAAGCTCGATTCAACATTCCCTTGTTATTTTTCGTGTGGAAATAATGCTGCAAGGGAAGAATGAATCAATAATTGCGGGTTCTCCTGTCGTAGCACTCCATTTCAGGAAGGTTGAATGTTATCTACTACTATTTCCGTATTTTCAAGTATTTGACCAGCAGATCCTGTTAGACAACTTTTAAGGTACTGTAGTTTAACTTCTGGTGGAATTGAAGAGTCGTTTGTCACAATTGATGAAAATTTCCCCTTAAACGATAGCGATTTGGAGAGCGTGGCATCAAACTTTGGTAACTCCAAGCGAAGTAATCGTGCACATTGAAAGCCTGTGGGCATTGATGCTAATGAGCGATTTGGTGACGAATCTCTGCTGCTGATTTTCTCAGAAAGTTTGTCCGCAATCGTGATTAGTTTCATCAAGGTGTCCAGATAGCTGTCCCGAGTCTGGTTGAAGATTTTTTTGAAGTATGTCCGTTTTCGAGACTTCGTTGATCGGAGGAGTCCCTTGAAATTGCCAGGTTTATCGCTGAATGTTTAGTATTGAATTGCTGCTACTAGTCTCGAAGCTCTTCGCGCCATGATGAGATTCCTCGTTGAGAAAGAAGATCTTCATTGATGCTTAAGACCTAAGACTGGACTGAGGTGATAAATTCATGATGGTGTTGTTGTTCATCGATTCGACTGTCAACGTGACTCGCCCTCATATTGCACTGCACTATTTTCACTTTCACTAACTGTTTTACTAGCAGCTCACTCTCTATCCGGCTCGACGGACCAGAAAAATGTTAAGGATCCAGAGGTTGTGGGATCAATAGCTAGTAAAACACACGGCGGAATTTTCAACACACTTTTATTTATTTGATAGTTTTTAAACACAGTTTGCTGGTTGCCGCTGTCCAAAGTGTGGCGACAAAATCCTAGTCCCTTTGGGAAGCCGGGCTTGGTAATTCACAATCCAGGCATGCAAAAAACTTTAGACAGTTGGGCACTACCCCAAGAGGTTATAACAACCTTTTTCTTCTTCAGGAATATAGAAATGTCTTCTATCTTTTTGTTGAGCTTTAGCCGCCAGCTAGTGAAGTCCAAGATGATGGCATATTATTTAGAAAAAATTTCGTCAATATTGTGAAAACTTTGATGAGATCGATGAGATCTGTATACTGCTGTAGGTTGTAGAGACGATCTACTTTTCACAATCATCTCTTAATTATTCCAAACGCCGTGTCACAAGAAAGGAAACTTTGACCTCTCACAAGAAAATACTGCTTTGTTTCCGCACTCTTCAGTTCAGCAAATGCAATTCAAAATTGCAGTATTGTATAATTGTTCACTACTTACTTAGCTATTCACTACGATGCAGCCAAGAGAAAAAAACATGAAGCAGTTTGTGGTATACACTTGTCAATATAATCATTGAGGAATGAACTTACTTCGTTTCTTTCCATCCTTTTAAGCTATATCTTCGTGATTACGATATATTATGTATTTTTTTGGATCTTAAGATCAAACAACAACTTATAAACCACAAATGCCTGCAGTGAAAAAATTTCTGAACAAGAATATCTGCAGGTTTTGCATATAACCCACTAAAATACCTTATGTGTAATCCTGGCATTTCACTGCCATTTTTAGGGCGGTATAAGGCTTTTTAAGTACCACTTTTTCTGCAGCTGTCACTCGTTTGGCTACATCATTCATCCTTGTGGTTTATATTTGTATTTAAAGTTCAAACTTGTATCTAGCTTTGTTTAAGATAGTATCAAACATCTGTTTGAGGTCGACCGCAATGATGATTAAAGTTTCCTTTAAAATATAAATAGGGTGAGATGGGGAAATGGCGATCAGCAGGCAATGCCAGTCGTGTCCAAACCTTAAACTTCCAAAAACAATTCGCTAACGTTACTAGTGCCGTCATCTAGTACACGACCAAGTGTACTGACATTCTAAGCGGTGCCATTTTGTATCGCGTGCAGTAAGTTTGACAACTGTCTAAAGGTTAGAACGTGTTTTCTTATTGAAAAAAATAAAAATTCGTTGGAAGATGAATTTAAAGTAATGTACATCAACCAATACCTCTAACAGTCAATAATTAAACATGCATTGGTGTATCCTATGTGCTTGTTGTACAGCATTTAGCTGATATGAAGTTAATTTGTTCTTCCAAAATTCGCAAGATGTTATGGAGAAATAAAAGTTTAGTTTATCAAAAATTTTCAATATGGATACGAACGGTACGACCGCCCTTGTACAGTATACCACGGTACAAAAATTGCCAAAAAAGGACAAAAGAGAGTGCCTTTATGGTCTCTATTCCGCTCAACACCTCGCACAGGATACAGCCTCACGATATCACATTTTTAGACTGTTACAAAACGCCTTCAGGAAAGTGTGTGATTTCTTTGTGAAAAGTCATGCCATGCAAAAAATTACTGTATTAATATTTAATTATTTTAATTTACTATATGTTTAATATACGATGTGGATTTTATCTTTAACAAAGCCCACTGCGGCATGGCTACAATTCAAAAACGGATGTTTGCATTTGGCAAACATCCGTTTTTGCATTTGGACTTTTCCCATTAATCCAAACATTTTTGGAGAAGAAGACTTCCTGGCTTCTAGCTATCTTGTGGATACTG
The DNA here is from genome assembly GCA_954870665.1 of Stratiomys singularior. Lineage (NCBI taxonomy): Eukaryota > Metazoa > Arthropoda > Insecta > Diptera > Stratiomyidae > Stratiomys > Stratiomys singularior. Next base: position 127,758,066 of record OX940878.1, on the reverse strand, counting down.
GAAGGGACTTTGTGACGGTAACAGATTCACACGCAACGTCTGGGCACGAAACAAAATTATGGACCAAGCTTAAACAGTTCCAGCAGCAACTGCACCTGAGGATTATAGTTTGCCTAAAACTAGTACGCTAAGTAAAGCTATGGTGACATGTTCAAATAATGTCACGCTCCACTGCAGTCGTTTTAAGAGCAAATTTGTAAACAAGTACCAATAACCAATACACCGATCATTCTCCAGGAGAAAATAGGCATAACGGAAAACGACTAAACGGAAACGACATAAACGACTCAGCGCGTGGAAAATGATCCACGTGGAAGATTCCGGATTGGTTGAATGTATAAAATAATATATAAAAGCGACCACAGCAAGCGGCGAAAAGAAGTCTTGTGGATTAAGCGAAGTCTGGTTGATTAAGCAACAGTGCGCGTTCATACGAGTGTGATAGCGAAGAAGTGAGTACAATCGTACGCGGATTAAAAAGCGAGTGAAACTCATTGTTATAATTAATCAATTAATAAAAATAAACGTGAATAAGTAAGATTGAAATTCGAGAAATCGATTAAGAGTGAATTTTTTGATTTTTTGTGAAATTTATTAAAAGAATAAACCATCAAACAACTAATTTCAAATAAGTACGTGTGTATTTGAGACACCTTTGCGAACATTTGCGAAGCTAACAGGCTGCGCACCTAATAAAGCGCAACACTATATTCTTTCGACTGCCACTCCCAAAAACGACCACTAAACTGGAAACACTAAACAGCATTCTGCCTATTCTCTAGACAAAAAACAAACTTAAAGAGAGAGAGAGAGGAACAACAAATAAAACTAAGTCAAAAAGCTAATCACAAAACTAATAAACAAACCATGGAGACAACTTGAAAGAAAAATATTGGAACCAACATTAAAAACAGAAAGCGCAAGAACACAAAACCTAAGTTAACTAAAGATTTTTCATAGAGAAAGAGACCCCAATTAGAATCTACTGCGTTGACGAGAACAAATGACGTTTCTTCAAAAATTTAAGAAAAAAGTTCAGTTTGCAAAGAGTTTGGAAATAAAGAAGTATGGTATAGACGTCGAAATCGTGGGCGATGGACTCGTGAAGAGTGTATTGGTGCTGATTATCCAACCAAACCAAACGAAAAGATCTGAGGCGATTTGCTCTGTAGTTTTGATATTGAAAATATAAATAATTAATATGTTTGGTTTATTATAAAAGAGAACGTTTTGGTTACTTTTGGTTAAAATACAAAGAAAAAAGAATATGTGTGGTCAACATAAAAATATAATGTTTTTTAGTACATTTTGGAAGCAAAGCTGTGTTCATTTCGCAAAACTCATCATGCCCCAACAGTAGAGCGTCATTGCCCCGTATCCTGCGGGTAAGTAAGTCACCTTTACCGGAAGTCCTCGGGTCGACAAAAAATCAAAAAATGCTGAAATGACCGCCATTTTTCCATCTTCCCATAGCAGAAGTTGTATTTTACTTTCAATTCCTTCTGCCGAATTACCATAGATTATAATCTCAGGGAAGTAAGCTAACCAGTGTATTCCTTTTTGATTCATGAGAAATGAGGGTGACATAATAGGGGAATCCTTTTCGATACTCTCTCGCGATGCTATTTTGGCAACAATTGTGAAATTATCTGACGGCAATTTCTAGTTTTTCAAAGGACCTACATATGTCAAACCTCTATAAGGCTCTTTACATTTGCGTCTCAATACATTGAATTACTCCTCAAATGCCTTCATTATTCCTAGTACACTGTCGTTTTGACACTGTGTTAGAATAAACGGTTTGCCTCTACTCTCCAAGCTCCCCCCACTCCTTAGATCGCCATAGTTTTAATTGTGGTACAGGCGTCAAAAGCACACCATGCACCTATCGTCAAAAAGGTAATGTGCGACACAAAATGCCACATATTATTCCTTCCAATATCGACCAATGATATCGAATTATGTATGTAGTAGTTTTTCTTATGAAATAAAACAGTGCAAGAATTCGAATAAAATGAATGAAAGCTGGGCGACCAAGGTTCCGATTCAAACAAAATTTATGAGAGCTTGGAAATTCCCCATTTCGGGGAACATTAATGAAAAAATGGTTACACATACCAACGTCTGTATTCAAAAAAAGGACGCATGACAGATGAGATCGCAAATCACTGGATGCTGCAGAAATTCGAGTAGTTTTCAGGTTAATTTACATATCAGGATTCTTGAAGATGTCTCACACGAATTCAGAGGATTTACATGCAATAGACGTGACAGTCGTAAATATCCTGTTGCTATGTCACTGAGAAGAACCAAATTTTTGTTCAATTGATTGTAGTTTGATGATGATATTGAACAAAAATATTATAAGAGTGGCTTAAGAAATGTTTAGCCAAAACAGTGGTGTCTGTGGAACGCTGTTATTGACGAGATGATAGAAGTCTTTCAAGAAAAGTGCATAAAATCAAAACCCGACGAATAAGGACTAAAACTGTATCCGCTGGTAGATGCTATTACGTTTTATGTCCTCATTATTGATCTTTATGCCGGCAAGCAGGCTGAAGGCCGGTACCCGCCTTCAGTGAGTAATGCTCGAGCAGACTTTGCGAAGAGCCGACCTATTTCAATTTTTGCCACTGGATGAAACCTAACAATCGAGCATTAGTTTGGTGGTCTATTTGGCCAAAAACCACAAACCTTTTTGGTGTGGATACCATGCGATAAAAATAATAAAGAACTTTCTCAACAAGATGCAAACACCTACGAACCTGGGAAGGATGACCCTCGATTTCTTTATCGAGCATATACTGGAGAAACCGGCAAGATGCAGTCTGAATTCGGATTTGACGAACCATTGAAAAAATTGATTTCATTGAATAAAAGAATTTTTCAATTCACGCGAAAACCGTTCTTTTGTCTTAATCAAAAAATTTTAAATAGTCTAAAACAGGCAATTAGACCTTCGTTCTGCAGATTCTGCAGATAAAGAGGTAAAATTAAGTGTTGGAGTACTTGTCTTCCTAGCAAAAGGAGCCATACTCGGGAATTACGTGTTACATTGATATTTGAATTTGCATTTCTGGTTTTGATTGTCAGCTCATTAAGCTGTAACAGATATCTTCAATGAATTTACAAGGTAAAGCGTGATTATGATTAGATAACTTTTTTGTCTTCAACTTCAACTGTTGCTCCACTTCAATAATTTAGTTGGAAATGCTCATTTCAATCGTTTGACAACTTTAAAGAGGGTTCCAAAAGACCATCCATTTCTAAAGAGATAATTCAGTTTCGTGTGTCTTCAACTCATTTTCTGTCAATAAAAGTCTTCACTATTGTTTGGATGTAAGGCCACTGTGAAACAGAATGGGTTGGTCGATGTTTGTTTAACGAAGAAGTCGAACAACTACATGCCGTGACAATTGAGCACCTACTGGAAGAATAGTTTCTTACTGTAGAATTTTAGGGCATCGAATCTTGAAGGTGTGAAAAATCATGATCATGTCGAATGTGCACAGATAGAATGCAGTGCTAAAATTGGCGGTGTTGAAAGTTCTCTCGATGGAATGGCTAGCCTTTATACTTTAGGAGCGTCTTAAGGATTGTACCCGACAATCTAATCTGTCATTTTTTCTAGTGTTTACAAATAAAGTTTCGCTGCTTTGGGCTCCCATCCGCCCAAAATGATTGTACAGTCTAACATACCAGAACAGGATTGTGGCATCTCAAGACCATGTCAGGGCATATACGTATTTTGGTTCAACATAAAATAGAGAGGGTTATGATCCAGAGACTGAAAAACAAGGTGTATACAGCCTTCCGAATATAGTAGTGGATTCAGCGGCTAGTGTAGAATCAGTGTCACATTTTTCACGTCCTGAGGGGAGGGGGAGGGCAGGAGCAGATAACTAAGTTGATGCTTTCCATAGCATGAGGTAAGCAGCTTTCCTTACGAAAATAGTTTACTTGGTAAAAGGAATTAGTGCTATGAAGGAAGTACATTTCTGAGAGAATTGCAATAGCTCAGTCTAAGAATTGAAAAATTGATGTATCAGTACAATCATGACATCCGGAAAGGTCCATAGTAGATTCATATTCTCAGATTTCTACTGGAAGCATTTATATATATATATATATCAATGGAACTTTCTCATGGGCCAGTTAACAGCTGTAGCTACTGTCTGCAATACATGCGTCAATTCAGAGGCGTGCTGACACTTCTGGCAAGTTAAAATCGGTTAGGACTATAAGCTAACTAATTTTGCTAATGATGTTGTAACGATAAATTGCACGACGAGAGCTGAGTGTAAGTATTTTTGAAACTTCTGAAAGTATCTACAGTAAGAATATTCCAACATGGGGTGGAGTGTGGCACCAAACTGAGAGTTCAGAGCCGTGGGCGAAAAGATGGTTTCGTGTGGGTCCGGTGCCCAGGAATAATATTCTTTAGTGTGCACTTGACACCGAACGAACCAATAACATCTTTCCAGGCGAAGCTCAACTCTTTGGAGAACACCGTATCGAGCATAGAGGATCATTTCTAATCGGGGGAGACATTAAAGCCAAGGCTGTTGAATGGGGCATGCTCAAATCAGATCCCAGCGGGAATTGAATCCTAGAGATGGCAGACAGAGTAGGGCTAGCCATGGTGAACACTGCTAACACTCCCACTTTCCACCGCTTGGGCTGCGTGGGTACCATTCTGGACGTGACATTCGCCTCAGAGCCCCTCTGCTCTATGACACACAATTGGAGAGTTCTGAAGGACTACTCGGCCAGTGATTATCAGTACATAGCATTCACAGTACATAGCATGCACACTCAGCGTTCCGCCTTCGTGTAGAATTTTGAGAGGATAGACGTGGAGAAGTTTGTCGACACGCTCATGACATGCTTACCACCGTTTGGATCATCGCCGGGGACCAGACGACTTACTGCTGAAGACATGGTTAACTCCACAATGAGTACCATCATCTCCGCTTGTAAGTCATCTATGCCCAGCCGGAGACGTAGACACGGAAAGCCTCGAGTGTACTCGTGGTTCACTAAAACAGCTGAACAACGAAGAGAGTGTCACAAACTCCGGCAAGAAGTTCAACAAGTGAGAAGCTAGGACGAGGCATGTACCAGAATGGCAGTATATCGGTCGGCCAGAAAATGCCTTCGCGGACTGATCAACAGGAGTCAGGCCCGATGCTGGCAGAACCTCGTCGAAGACCTGAACAGGGACCCATGGCGTCTGGGGTATACACTAGTTATGAGCAAGCTCGGTACTCTACGGGTCGCCTGCGTACTTGAAGCGGACATGATGGACGAGATAGTAAGGTCACTTTTTCCCAAACATTCCGTCCATGTTGATGCCGCCCACAGAGAAACAACATCAGACTGTCCACTCTTCACGAGAAACGAGCTGGAACTAGCAGTTCTCTCCATGAAGGCGAAGAAGACTTCGGGCCCAGACGGTATTCCAGCCGAGGAACTGCAGCTGGCCTATCACTCTTGCCCTGAATTGCTATTCAGTACCTTCAATGCCTGCTTGCGGGAAGGTGTTTTCCCTGAGCGTTGGAAGACGGCAAGACTCGTGTTGATCAGCAAGTAGAAGGGAAATCCCGAGTAGCCGTCAACATAACGACCGTTATGCATGCTAGACACAGCCGGGAAAGTGCTCGAGAAACTGATAAAGAGAAGACTCGCTGACGTTATTCACGCCACTGAGGATCTTTTTCCAAGGCAGTATGGTTTCAGAACAGGACGTTCTACTATAGATGCAGTCGCGGAGGTGGTGAGTACGGTCCAACAGGTGGAGGCACGCAGTCGATCCAATCGTCGGGTAGTCCTTCTAGTGACGCTGCACATAAGGAATGCTTTCAACTCCGCTAGATAGATGGATATTCTGGAAGCCCTGGAAACCTCTTTCCGAGTACCAGAATACCTGGTGCGGATAGTTCGAAATTATCTGCAGGATCGCAGCCTGATCTACGACACGGCGCAAGGTCGTCGGAGCGTCCTTGTCACATCAGGTGTGGCTCAGGGCTCCATCCTCGGTCCGGACTGTGGAACGTCTCCTACAGCGGATTGCTCACACTTGAACTGCCGGAAGAGTCGCGACTGATCGGCTATGCAGATGATGTTGCGGCACTAGTGGCTGGGCGCACGGTCGATCAAGCGCAATTAAGGCTAAATGTACTAATGCGCCAGTTGGGGAGCTGGATGACCAATCATGGGCTTAACCTAAAGTTAGAGAAAACCGAAGTTGTCATCCTGACCAAGTAGAAGATCTCCAGAGTAATAATGGTCCGAGTTGGGGACACATTAGTAGAGTCAAAACTATCAGTTAAGTATCTGGGCTTGCTGATAGACTCTTAACTGAGTTTCTCAGAACATCAGACCATCACAAACAAGGCCACAGCAAGGGTTTCGGCAATTAGCCGACTTATGGCCAATCATGGGGGACCAAGTCAAACAATAAGGCGTCTGCTAATGCAATCTACGCTTCTATATGGTGCAGAGATATGGAGTAAAGCTCTCAACAAGGAACTGCACCGAAAACGGCTGCCACGGTTGTAGAGACGAGGAGCACTGCGGATTGCAACAGCATACCGTACAGTCTCTGAGTCAGCGGTGTTGGTAATTGCAGGGGTGATACCCATCGCTCTCCTTGCTAGAGACCGTAAAAGAATCTACCTCTGAAGGCACGAGGGTAATAAAGAAAAATGTGCTCGCGATGAGGGACGATACACTCTCGACGAATGGCAACAATCATAGGAACGTGAGCTAAAAGTAAGATGGACCGTGCGGCTCATCAATGACTTGAGATCGTGGCTCAGCCGAACGCATGGTAAGACTGACTTCTACCTGACCCAGCTACTGAGCGGACACGGTTGTTTTCAGTCTTACCTGCACAAGATAGGTAAGTCACAGTCTCTAGATTGCATATTCTGCATGAGGAAGAAGTATGACGCCTGTCATACTTTCTTTTCATGCAGAAGGTGGGCCAAACAGCGTGCTAACCTTGTCGAAAAAGTGGGAGGGCTCCATCCAGATAGCCTAGTCGAAGAGATGCTCAAATCAGTTGACAAATGGAATCAAGTGGCACATTACGCTCGGGCAATTCTAGCAACGAAAAAGGCATACTTGATAGGCTTGAGGCGTCGGAGACGGAGGATTTCCTTCTATAGAAATTCCCCTCCTCTTTCTCTCCTCACTGGAGAGGGAATCCTTGTAATCCGAAGGCGCCAAAAGACGTTAAAATTGGGAGGACTAACCCGAAGTAATGTGTCAAACGGGTCCAGGCTAGGCGCTCCGGTTGACAGGGGAGTTGTCAGAGAAACACTCAGGGCGTAAATAGCCTTCAACTCCCTTCCCAAAAAAAAATGGGGTGGAGTGTGTTAGAGTTTCGAGAGACACCGAACTTATTCAATTTCACTGCTGTGTCAAATTTCTAGAGGAATAAAAATGACATAAATTTCCAGATAGAAAAAAAATCGTTTTTACAGAATCTGTGGACCATTTACTATTGTGTCAGATATATGACGCATCAGAATTCAAAGGAGCTGCGGAGATGTTAATTGTAAGACTTATCAGGCAAAACCTCGGTTCATATCGTCAGTTTCTAAAGGAGTAATGGCGGTTTGATCCTTCCAAAGTAATTGTAAATACAAGTTGTGTAGCAGATTGTCAGTTAATGCACATGGGTTAATGAGGATTGATGGCAAAACTCAGGGTCAAACTAGTATTCAGTGTATGTTTGAGGATGGCTAAACATATGCGGAAATAAACCAGATGGAATATGTGTGTCAGATAAAGTATAACTAGAAGTTGGATTGGCTGTTGAGATTTCAGACTTTAATTTTTATCTTAGACTAAGATTCATTTAAACAGTTATTAGTGCTAGCAATGCAATGAGTCCTGTGGCCAAGTTGTATTTGTGGTCTAAGCTGTGAAATCCATGAAGTGAATATTTAAAACTGACAAAATGTTCAATTTTATCCTCTAGCTTAGAAAGTGATACTACCTACTTAGAATTTCATACAAACTCATTAGATATTCATTAGAAAGCCAAAGGTTCTGGGTGATAATTATGTCATGAGTAGAGTTTTTTAACAATTTCTAATGAACGTTTAACGTAAGCAAATATAAGCCATGCAAAAATTTACTGAGCTCGGAATAAAATTGAGCTAGGTTCTCATCAAATAGACTTTAAAAAATTATTATTCAATGATGAAAATTATGAAACAACTTCCCCGTAGCATTGAATACCCGAAATTTAATCACTTTCCCCTATACATTGTTTGTAATTCATGTTAAAAGTATTAGATTGTTCTTTAGTCGACAAATTTATGCACAGCAGCAATTTCATCACCAAATTTTTACCTTACATATGCATTACATCCTTCTATTTTCATTTATTTTTCATTATTTCATCCCATCGTCGTTAAACACGGAACGTTGCCCAATATGCATTCAAATTTACAAATTTACTTTCACAAAATCCGACCACTTCAGCACTTTCTGGAGAAATTTTTCAGAGATTGTGAAAGTGTTACTGAAACGTTTGTATGTAGGCATAAATAAACCAACCCCTAAAAGAGAGTCTTGTAAAGTCTGGCGAATTTCCTTCATGAATAACATGCATGTAAACATACAAAGGAACTTAAAGGATTGGAAAATTCCAAACACGCATTACATTTGAATGTACGATTTCGCACTTCTATACGAAATAAATTATACGGAATCGCTAAAAGAAAAATACTCACTCTACGTTTTCAATGGGGAAAACTGTTACAAGTGGCGAAGGTAAAGGTTTAAAGGATTTACAATGTCTCAGATAATAAAGGATCTAGTGGTGATTGTGATAAGAGTCATTTATGAATTTAATGATACGATTTTCGAGCTACAGTTGGCTCAAACTATAAAGAAAAGTGAAATTACGCTGAAAAGGCACATGCTGGATTAGAGGCAGGATAAGCATCAAATCTTCCGTAAATAGTTGGTTGAAACCCGATTTCCTTGCACATATCAATCGTAACTGAAAATGCCTTTTGAGCTATTGAGGGTTTGTTGATAGTCCAGAATTCTTTGATCAAGGATTCACGTATTTTTTTAGATTGTTAAGAGCTCTTAATTGCTGATTTCTAGAACAAGTTTCCTTCAAATTTTAAAAATGTTTGACACATGGATTGGCAATTTGCATATGTCTTTAACAAGCTTGACAGGGTACTCTATCAGAAACCGCCATTGCCTGTTGAGCTCGAGCCACGTTGACTATATAACTGATGATTTTGTTTTGCTCTTATATAGGCTCGCACTAACAGGATATTGGTGCGAGTTTCTTCAAAGTTGCCTTTTCTCGAGCTTAAGCTGTTGCGGCAGAATTGTTGTTATGTATGGAAGCAGGTCCCTGCTGTTAAATATAACAAGATCCTATGTCCTAAGGTCGAGCTTTCCCGAGTTTAGCGGCCAGTGACAGTTCTTCACGAGGAAAGCCTGTCCTGTCAGTCGATTTTGATTAGCTACAAGCTAGATAGGGCCCTTTTTGCACACAACATGTACTCTTTATAAGAACGGCTTTGTAGGTGAAGCATGATTTTTGCTTTTTTGGGACCCGCTATTGAAATAAACAATAGTATTATGATTCATAGATTGCTCATTTATACTCCCTTTAAATCAATTCATTTGATTTTACAAGGGTACATCATGGTTGAACAATATCAGGATGTGACAAGACCCAAAGTTTCATTCAATTTTCAACTTATCAAAGCATGCTTTATTCATAAAACCTAATTAGTACAATAATAAGAGCACTCGCTTTCTTTAATGCAGGTCTTGAGTTCAAGTGATGTCGGCAGTAGTGAGACTTTTATTTTATAATATTTTCTCTGGGTTTTCAGGAAATATCATGGTGAGATTGATTATTTCTTTGACTAACTGATCCGCGGGAAGAATATAAGCCTCTCCTGCATAAGATGGGCTAGTCACGGTCCCCAGATTGTTTTCTTTGCCGTGAGCTGCGATGGCTGTCCGAATATCTCCTGAATTGATTCATATTTCATTGTAACCTTTCCGAAAGAATGGCTCATCTTCCTGGTTGCTATTTTTGGCGTGGATTGTCACACCTGTCCCATTCTTTTTTCATGGAACAGACGGCCCAGGCTCTATAGCAATCTTACGGAGAGAATGGCAAGCTGCCTTAAATACGTTTAAGGTTGCTTTCTAAGGACATCTGAATATGCATGTCGCATCACGTACGGACAGTCCTTTTCATTACGAAGGGGAGCTTCAACCAAGAGAGGGGGTAGAGCGGTCCTTCGGCAAGAAAAAATTGATCTAAGCCGAATTAATGTGATGAATATTTTCAGACACCGAAAAATTATTATCATTATTAGGATTTAGTTCCAAAAAACTTTAAAGGAAAATATTAAAAAAGCCAACAACTACTATAATGAATCAGACCTCTTCGAAAAACTTATACTGCAATATTTTTCGTGGTCTGTTCCAAAAGTTGATATTTGGGAAGAATTGATGCTACTCATTGAATATCATTGCGGTAGTAACTCGTCAGCCCAGTTCCTTAATGAATGAAGGATTTACATGGTATGGGTTGGATATAGTGGCCACTTCCCAGGGAGGACTTTGGGTGAATGAAAGATTTTGTGTGAAATTGGAAACAAGAATATTCAGTGTATAACAAATCACTATCCAACCGGTGATTTATTGGTCAAAATCCTTGTTGCCTCATGTCGTAGTAGAGAGTAATGATAATGTTTTCCGGTGGGGAATGATAATGTGTTTGAGGAAACTTCAACTCTATTGCTTTTGAATAAAACGATCTTGGATATGCTGAAGATCAATGTCCATGGGACTGGACTTACAACACGGCAACAGGATAGACCAGGCTTTTCCCTGATACCCCGTGACTTGTTGATCAATGTATTCAGCTAGAAAAAGTGATTACTGTACCGGTGAGCCAGGAAAATGAGATCCACACAACTGCCTGCGTACAATCTGTGATTTTTGCTGATTGCTACCAAGGAAAAGTTTAACAAACATGACAAGGCTCTGTAATTGATGCTGCTTGAAGTCTGTCTCCACGAAAGGGGATGTAATTACACTATACTATCGATGCAATTGTGTAGCAGATAATATGATGTAAAGAGCAACCGGGCATATTCAGTCTATATCCCAGTTTAGATTTATTGCTGAAATTTCTTGACGTCAGTCTTCTACTCTTAAGAAAAAGTAGGCTAAAAGGACAAATTTCAGAATATCTGAAGCGAATTCTAATGACTTTCTGAAAGACTGCATCGTTATACACGAAGAAGGTACGACTATCAATGGAAATGCCTTCAGTGGTCGCTAAAAATACTAGTTCCTACCAGGCCTCTGCAAGGTTTTTTGAATGTTAAATTAAAATTGAACAACCAAATGAGTGAATAGAATAGAACAAATCTTTTAGATTTATTAACGTAAATGGTACATGACGTATGTAGCAACACAAATAATATGGTCTTGAGGTCCAACTTTTCACCGGATTCGCCAGAGAATGACAATCTGCCTCAAAGGCGGACATTCATGAAAAGGTTCGAGGCACTGCAGACAGATGACAGCAATATTGAGAGGATAATCCGTGCGTTCTATGAGTCGCGTACATAATAAAGAATCTTTGGTTCAACTTAAAGCATAGTTGGACTGATTTTTACGACGTCTCTCTTCCTCTTTCATAAAATTAGGCCCGGCCTGCAGAATACTTAGAAGTAAAGTCTATTGAGTACACATAATACGTGATAGAAAACGATGAAACCCTCATTTTCCTTTTGCATCTGAGAAATGCGACAGCCTTGGAAAATCTACAGATCTTCTGTGTCGAGTTCCTGAGACTCGCAGCCAAACTTCGATTTTTCACCCGAACCAAGACGAGATGTTTACTCCAAGAGTTAATATTCACTTTCATATTTGCTGACGTTATGAGGGACATCGCTACCCTTTTGCTCCACAATCTCTGCGATAAAAAGGCACCGCAATCAACAAACTGGTCAACCTGTAGATGAGGGTGTGACTTGAATCGATTTCCAGGATCGTGGTTAGCCAAACGAGTTGCAATCATATACCAAACAGTCATATTCTAGCAAGCTCGGCCTTTGAACTAAGAACCTAATTATATAATTGGGTATGCGAATAAGTTTTCGACGTTGTTAGACAGATGTGCTTACAGATACTATTTTAGTATCTTCTGTCGTAGTGTTCTTGATATTGGAAATTGTATACATACAATTATACACATTGTATATCTCGAGCGCAGAAGTCGATATTCCTTTAAAGCGTGAACACTGTTTTTTTTTCTCGTGCCGAAAATGTCGACTTTCATAACAAAAAAGCTGGATTTGCGGTAAGTCTTAGTTCATTTTTTCAAAAAAAAAGTGCAGCGGAAATTTATTGTAAAATGCTCGATGTTTACGGTGATCATCTGAGACGACTTGCAGAGAGTGGTTTCGACACTTTAAAAATGGTGATTTCGACGTGACTGATAAAGATCGTGAAGCGGCAGCAAAAAAGTTTGAAAATTCACAACTACGAAAATTGTGGGATGAAGGTTCAAATTGAAGCCCAGAAGAATTGTCGTAGGAGTTAAATGTTGACAGATCTACAGTCGGCAAGCGCTTGCACGCAAGTGAGAGAGAGGTACAGAGAATGGCGTTTGGTGACGCGCGAGATGCTTCTTCAACGACAAAAAATAAAATGTTTCATGCATCAATTTGTGACAGGGGATGAGAAAAGAACTATGACAACCGTTAGTGACCAAAACATTGGGTAATTCGAGGTGAACCAGGTCCATCGACGTCAAAATGGAATATCCACGCTTCCAAGGTCATGTTGTACATCCGGTGGGACCACAGTGGCGTCATTTATTATGAACTCAAGAAACCATATGAAACAGTCACTAGAGATGTGCCCCGACGGCAACTCATCCGTCTGAATCGAGCTCTGAAGGAAAGACGGCCAGAATGGAATGACAGGCATGACAAGCTGATTTTGCTACATCACAATGACAGGCCACACGTAGCCAAGCCGGTCAAAAAATATTTAGAAGGTGTGAAGTGGGGAATCTTGCCCCACCCGCTGTATACCCCAGACATTGCTACTTCGGATTTCCATTTGTTTCTCTACATGCAATCGGCCCTCACTGGAGTACGATTTCCTTCTAATAAAGGCATAAAAAAATGACTCGATGACTGGATCGAAAAGAAAGATGGGAATTTTTCCGCCGAGGAATCCATTCACTACTAGAAAGTTGGGAAAATGTCATAGCTTCAAATGGTGCGCACTTTGAATGACGTTACTGTATTCTTTAATGTTGAAAGAAGCTTAAAAACATTGTTGAAAAAATGGTGGAAATTTATTCAAATATCGAATATTTTTACTAAGATTGAGACCGCGGGATTGGTGAAGCCTGTCGGGATCAGTTGAATGCAATCTTAACAACATAATGGATATTTTCTGGCGGGAAAGGGTAGGTTTCTTTGAGCAGTCCCATCTACTTGAACTGATGGAATATTGAAATTTTGAGCCATCAAATTGAAAAAGCGTACGTTAGATTATCCGCAGTGGTCGACAAATGGGAGCTCTGAACTGGGAGGGAACTTAAAAACAGGTTCCCCGAGCCGATGCAATCCTACTGTTTGAATCATTACAGCTCAACACTAGAACCTAAGCCAGATGCTTCAATTTTATTTTTTTGAATCGGGCTTTTCGGGGTCTTTCATGAGGGTTTCAACAGTGTTTACTGCCTGGAAGTCCAATAATCAGTTCGTAATGAGGTCAAAAACTATGATAATCACCAAATTAAACAACATCGATTATTATCACTGTCAAATAAGAATATTTTTTAAATTTCAAAATTTTCTTCAAAGTTTAGGCTTTGAGTTAGAACAAACACAATTTATTAAACAATAGTTTCAAGCCTTTTTTGATTGACGAGTTTCTAGCCGAGTGTTTTTGATTCTGACGCGTTTTCTTTATTTATTTATGATGTGGCAAAATTTGAAGGTTCAGCAAAGTTTAGAGTGGCCAAATGCGAAGCGAGTAAGCCTGCGTTGAATATGTTCATTCGTCAAAATTAGTTAGGAAGAACAGGAAGAATACATTACAGAACGGTAACCTGAAATAGGACACACCAAACAAACAAACGTTCAGTGCTGGAAACACTACTTAGTTTCTCAACCTGCCTTGGAACTAAGCCTGAAACTTTATCCCCTCAATTAATTATGTTATCAGATTTTCAGTTTGCTAAGGAATAACTCAAAAGTCTTTAAACGTGGTAACAACACATAGAGGCTATTCGTTCTATTGACATTTGAGAATCAGGGACATTTTTAACACAAAACTCATATTTGTGGCACTTAGATATATTGACACTTTAAATGTAAGAAGAACCGCAGTTGTATAATGCTGGAAAGTCGTCTTGCAGAAGCTAATAATCCTGAAGTGATAACCCGAACAAATTATTACAAATTACCCTGAACATTTTAAAATCGTCGGCATATGGGAGGCAAGAAGAGGATATCATAGAAGAAAATTAATTTATCAAAAACATAAACAGAAAATGTACTAGAAATGAACCTTGCGGAACCCCATATGTAGGATTAATATGGGGTCTATGTTGTGCGTGGAGATTCGGACAATATCTAAGTTGTGTGATAGAGATTTGCACAACAGGTACGATGGAACAAATGAGACTGCATGCTGGAAAATTGTGATATCGAGATTTCAAGATCCCTTAAATTCAGACACAGTAACCGACTGTGTCAAATGGCCTTAGACTAATACGTAAAGATCACCACGCTTAAGAACTGCCTGTCAAACGCCTAAGCAAGATCATTCGTGAATGCTGTCAAATCGGCAATGGAAAAGCGACCATTAGAGGAGCCGTGTTGCTCAAGGGCGGTAACGGGCAGCAACATAATGGTGAATTGGTAGGGGACAAGGCTTTTCGATAGTTTTGCAAAACAGAAAATCTACGATATAGAACGGTAAATGAAAACGTAACGAGGATCATCACTTTTGAGAATTGGAAAATTCATAGGGTGCTTCTAATTAATGGGAAATAAACTAGAGCTTAGACAGAGATTGAAGACAAAGGACAATTGCACTGGTAGTGACGATGCTAAAGGAGGATTTAATAAAAAGTGATAAGAATTAAAATGAAGAGAGTGTTATTCGATTACAAAGGTGTATACATGTTAGCCTAGCCTTAAAAGTTCAGTACGAAGAAGAATTGGACCAATCATAGCTTGTTTTCAATTAATGGAAAACATATTAGAGGTCAGACAGAGATTGAAGGGAAAGGAAAATAGCATTTGCAGAGAAGATATAAGGGGAGGAGGTTTCTGTAGACAGTCTTTAATTCGAACTGATAGAAGAATGGAACTGCGTGTCATCTTTCTATGCGGTGATTCTTTGCAAAAGGGTACTCGTGTTTTTTTTCAGCGGTTGACAACAGTGAGATCTGGTCTGGGTTAAAATTGAAGAACAGGTTGGATTTGGAGAGAAGGGACAATGGTACTAACAGTAAGAACGCTAGTGATAAATATGTCACAAATATGTTTGGGATATCCTTAAAAACCAGAACTTGTATAAGGATCAATGGAATAAATGATTGCCTTGATATCTCATGGGTCAGAACACAACATATACATAGAAACAGGATTCATTATGCCGATTTTGGGACTAAGAAAAATTTATATAGATAATGAAAAAGTGGAAGAAATACACAATGAGAACAGTTCTGAAACATCTTCAGGAGTAAGTATCACAACGTACTACGAGACCAATTGAACTAAATCTGGGATAGTAACTGAAGGTTTTAGTGTTCTTACATCGGTTCATTAAAATCTTCAAGTACTACATCAAGCACTATGGGCCTTCTCAGTGAGTGCATTCTCCAAGCACAAAGACTAACTCCCCAGAGCGTTTTCTTTCTTAGCGTTCTGACAGAGTGCATTTAACAGAAATAGGGCCTTTCTTCATGCGTTTTGGCAGTACAAAGACAACTGCGGTCTATTTAGCTTGCAGAGCAACAAGTACACGCTTACGAATCCAATGTTTCTGTTTTTCTCAATCAGATATTCGATGTAGATTGAAACGTCTAATAAGATTTTGAAGGTACTAATGAAATTTGTGTAAAGCAGACTCAGTATCCTGATTACTCAAAACTGCATTTCAGTCTTCAATGAACCATAATTTGTCCAAAAAAAATCGAATTTGGCAGATCTGACAGATTTGAAAGATGCAGACGGTGGAACAGCTGGTTGAAGTGATATATGCAGCTGATAGGAGCCAGGAGGAAAATCGGGTTTCAAGGCAGGAAATACTGATGGGCATGAGTTGGAGCATTTTGCAAGGGCATGTTTTTAGGTTTAAGAACATCTAAGGAAAATCGAAAGATAAGCATCTTATTGCAATGGCATACGTCTGAACTTCTTTTTGCGAAATAAGTTTTTGAAAATATTTTAGGCAATTTTTTCGCAAACTCGTGGTTGTTTCCCTTTTCCGTCAGACAGAAATTGAACTCTGTTTAAAGCGAATCATTAAAAAGCAAAATATTTTATAACAATATAAAACAAAATAACATAAAAAATTCTTAAAAGATACAACTAAACGAAGTGTCTAACAAATACAGGGACAAAAAAAAGCTGTCTGAGTGAACTCACTTGTCGTTAGCTTTGAATGCTTTGCACTAACTGTAATCGATTTTCATGCGTGACGAAATAATACAACCTGGTAGTATTACTTGGACTCTAGCTTTCTGTTGCGTCATAAAATATGTATGATAAACTAGCCTGTCATATTTCTATCCTTTCTCCCTTTAAAGAAACTTCTAACGTTCTGACCAACCCTTAATTGCATACCTGGCAAAACTTTTACAAGTCGTCATAATGCGTGTATGCTTTTCGCAGAATCGCTTGGCAGAGGCATTCACGTCTTCATATGTAGTATGAAGTTCTCAAAGTCAACGATATATAACTTCTCCGGACGGCTGGTAGCTGCTTTCAAATAGGAAATTACATCGAAAGAATTATTGGTGGCAAGTAATGAAAACATATATTCTCATAATGTTCTGCCAATATCCTTCTGATATGTCCCTGATATATGATCGTATTATCTCAGCCTCCATTTATTACATCGACAATAGATTTATCCACGGTTACGCCCCTGCATAACTAATAATCTTCAGCCTTGCAACCCCAACCGATTTTATTAGAGCCCCGCACTATTCTTGACTGCTGAAGCGGGTCCAATAAATACAACAGCGTGAATGGCAAAGCCGACGAGGAGTTTTCCTTGCGAAGGTGCTTACAAATTTAAATCCATCCATAATGCATCCAAGCGGGCATTTATTATCGGATTACACAATGTAAACCATCGGTCGCGTCTGTACAAAGCCTCTTTCCTAACAAAACCTTATGCAGAGTATCTACACTTGCACCCTGCTCAAAAAGGATGACGAAGAGGAGATGCGACGCAAGAGAAAAAGATATTTCAATTTTTATTATTTGAAAGATGTGGTTCTTGTCGGATTTCAGTTCCTTTTAGACGTTATGCTCTCGGCCATTGTGCGCACACTTCAATCGTAAGTACTGTGTGGCTCTTTGGGAAAACTCTTAGTAATCCTTGGTAATACTATTTGCTCGATCAATAGAAATCGAACAGGTAATTCCATGGTTGGACAACAGCACATAAAAGAGTTCAAAGAACTCTTCAAAGTACAATTAAGATTTGACAGGGAGACAAACTGTCGAAACTTTCTATACTGGCAGAAAATTTTTGGTGTCCTTATGGTTGTTTTGGCGTTCGTTGGCAATATCATAGTTTCTACCTCAAGAGTAATCCTCCGTTTGTGATGGTCCTTCGATTTCTCGATTAAAGTAGTCAGTCTTATTAGGACAGTGCGTGTTTCGGTAGTCCTTAAAGGTTATGACTCCGAACTTGGAAACTATGCTTAGATAACCTCAGAGGTGAGTTTTCTTGTTTGCGTTATATTACCTATCTATTTAGCAACGATAGGACATCGAACCAATATCGGCACGACTCAACACTCACAACAACTCTTCCAATCTCTTATGCACACGTTCATATTGTATTCCCTTTGCTTTATTGGATATAATCGTATAAAAGCTTTCGCCTGGACAAATAAATAGGATTAAGGAGTTGAAAATGGCGTAACGATTTCCAGGTGAGATGTCTTAAGATCTCTCTCCGGCAGATAGAATCTTTCGTTTCTTTTAAGGTGTTTTCTCGGCGAAACGAACACAATAGCCAAGGAAATTGTAACGAGCCAATGGGAATCGATTGCTAAGAATAAGATTTATCTTATTATTGGTTCTAGCTCGTCTTATATGGTATCTAACCAAGTATTGTGTGCTCATGAACATTTATTTGCTGCGCTGGCCCAGCAGAAAAGTCTATTTCAGTATTTCTCAACTGTATACGGGTGTTTGTTCATTCATTGGAATTGATAAGATCCATCCATTTCTTTTGTATAGGTAAAGTGAAGTGTATTAATATGTTGCGAGACGTTTAACGGTTCAACGTGAGGAAAGAAATGAAAGCGAGAGATTAGGACTTAATGAATAAATATATTTTTTCCAGGAGAATGAGTCAGTTCTGCTGAATGCGTCAGACTTGTGCTAACATATTCAATCGAAATGTATTCGAATCTACTATAATCGGCGACATGGTGTCTGCAAAATTCGCTAATATAACACGATTGAGCGAACCCATTGAGATAAATGGGGTACAGTGAGTAAGAACCCAACATCATGTTTAGGCAAGCCTTATCCTATACGCGAATTAACATTTTTCGTTATCTTTACAAATATATTTTGAAACCACAAATTTTTCAGGTTCCCGCAACGCAGTCTTCCCAGTCCCATATTTCGAGTGAAATTCTGCCTTACTTCAAATTTTAACTACTGACATCGAATGACGGAGGCATCTTTGTCATATTTTCACTAAATATCTTCAGAAAATAAAAGCAAAAATATAGCCGTACTAATACCTGAACTAGGAAATTACCTAAAATAACTAGTTCTATCATTTCCTCATTGCACTGTCTCCTTATAGCTCAATGAATATGTTAAGACACTCTTGTTTTCAAAATCAGTGCAAAAATTTTTACTACACGTCAATATTTCAGAGTCATGCGTGCATTTTTCATGCATTTTTCATTTTCAGTCATGCGTGATCGAAAAGTAAGATGAAATGGTTTATAAAATGTAAGTTCTTAATTTATTCAAAGTTATCCGCGTCCGATAAAACGCACTTTTGCCAACGCTTTTTCCAGTTCTCGGTGCAGCCGGAATATTTTTTTTTCGGTATAGCCTTCAAGACCTTCTTCGATTCTTTTTTGATCTACTCAATCGTGTCAAAACGGGGTCCCTGCATTGGCCTTTTGAGTTTGTTGAGTAGCCTGAAGTTGCACTGAGCCAAATCACGGTGGTTGCGGACCTATATGAGTCGAGTTTTTGGCAAAAAAGTCGCCAAGAACCAATGCAGTATGACATGCTACATTATCGTGATGAAGGAACCAAGAGTTATTCGTCCATAATTCCAGCCGTTTCAGATGAATAACTTCAGGTAAACGACGCATAACGTTCAAATAATATTTTTGGTTGACAGTTTTTCCCAGCGGAAGGAATTCATAGTGCACCACACCACGATAATCAAAGAAAACTGTCGACATGACCTTGATTTTTGATTGACTTCGCCGTGGTCTTTTCGGTCTTGCTTCACATTTTGCACGATATTATCTGGATTACTCGGTGGTTTCAGGATCGTATGCGTAAACCCAAGTCTCATATCTAGTAATAATGCATTTCAAGTGGTCCTGATAGTCACACAGCAAAGTTTCACACACATCAACGCAACGCCGTTTTTCCAAAAAATTGAGCGATTTTGGCACCAATCGCGACTTGACGCTTTTGAGACACAAAATATCTTTCAAAATGGTTTGTGCTGAGCCAAATTATACTTCATCACTATCAGCGAGGTCTCTAATTGTCAATCGACGATTTTCAAGCACCAAATCTTTGATTTTTTGAACGTGGACCTCGTTGGTAGACGTTGATGGTCGTCCAGAGCACTATTCGTCTTCAACGCGTTCTCGACCCGCTTTTAACTCGTTGTATCACTTATAAACGTTTTTTGTACCATAGTTTGATCACTAAAGGCCTTCCGCAACATTTTCAACGTAACCGCACCAGAATATTCGTTCCGCAATTAATATTTGATGCAAGTTCTTTGCTCAAAAAAATCACCCATTATAAAAATCGAAAAATTCACTTTTGGTTGTTTACAAAAAGACGTGTAACTAGGAGATGATTAATCTTTTCGACAAACAGACGCTTGGAAAATGTCATAGACAGTCCTACCAACCTAGGAAAAAATAATTACCTGCCTTCCTAATGCCCGGGAGTTTTAAATTACAATTTCACCTTACTTTTTGATCAGAGTAGTATCTCAATATTTTTAATTGTGATGCAAATCTATTTTTGTCTTCTGGTTGCATAGGAAATCCCTTTGGTTTCTCCCAGAATAAGTTTCAGTTACACAAAATCGAGTCAAAACAATTTTGACAAAGCTAAGATGCCTCGAGAAAGCATAATGAGTTCTCCAACAAAAAAGAATGAATCGATCGGACAACAGCGCAATGTCCCTAGAATTTGGATTGATCGGTTAGTAATTCAGTTTCAGCTGCATACTATGAGGATATACCACCTTTAAATAAAAAAACAAATATTATTTTTTTTTTAAATTCATTTTCGTTGAATTACTTTTTCTGTTTTTGCCCCGTGCTATAGAATTTTTTTCTACAATTTTTTAAAAATTGTTTTGTGGCTCACTGTCGTCTGCTTCATTTTTTGAACAATATCAAAATATCATGGCATTAAAATATGAAAAGAATGGGGCCTTAATCAGCATCAAAGCAACCTCGGAATGAACTTAAAGAAATAAATTTGATGGAAAAATTATAAAATGGCGGAGTTTTTGCGTTACTAAAGGATTTCTCCTTTAAAAAACGGTTATAACTATAACAATTTAGTGCATTTTTCTCATCTGTTATTCATTCTGTGCATTAATATGTGTAGATAGGCAAGTTAAAATTCAGAACGATAGGATACATACTTGCTTTTGATGATGTTTACTTCGATCAACTCGCGTTCAACGTTAAAATTCAATATGTTTAGTTAAAGTTTTACCAAAATTGATTAGTGGTGTCTGGACCATACAATGATACAATATTTGCAATAATATAAATGTTATTTTTTCCAATAAAAGTAGTTTGGGGGTCACATTCCAAGTACAAGAATTGTAATTTTCGTTATTATTCTACGTAAAGTTGCCCTAGTAGCGTTTTAAAAAATCTTCTGATAATACTTCATAAAAATGTTTTAAAATTTCTCGTATCCGATTATCTAAAAGTGGATGATGCTTGAATTTATTTAAGGCATTACCGTGAGCTGCCTCCACCTTGGGTCAATTACACCATGTATTTTTCCAACAGGACGATAAGAGTGTTGAGAGTTCTCATCAGTTGTATTTTATAATAATATGCTGCCCAAATTCCTTTGCGTATATTTTCAACCGAAACAGAATTTTGTCATATAGCTAAGCCAAAATTCGTTGATAAATTGTTAGTTAATATTAGTGTCAGATGGACTTTTTTGCCGTTTGTACACTCTTTTAGAACCATTTTTTTTAGCCAAGGCTAATCGTTCTTACTTCCATTCCTCGACTGAATATCCTTTTCTTCTTTATCTATTCTCTTCGCGTTATTTTTGTCAAGTAATGTGACACTACCATAAGGTAACAATCCAATAGATTTTTGACGTTTTGGTGTCATCATCACCGATGTAATATTTATACCGCGCAATCTGCAGGTCTCCGGACCTTTCAGAAATTTCAATAATGTCATCGACTTCTAATTTACCCTCTGACAGTTTATGGTTTCCAGTGCAGGTTTCTTTGTGTTCTTCAAATTCTACAGTCAAAGTCATGAAATTCTACATCGTCCCTTTTTAATTTCCACGCAGAGCAGTGTTACGATGACATTGACAATTTTACCGGTTTGCTTGTCTGTCAAAGAAATTACTCTCAAAAGATATATAAATCCAAGTTTCGTCCACAGATCATCACCAGACACTGTAGTATTATTTTCAATCCCACCACCAGTTTTAT
This sequence comes from Stratiomys singularior, assembly GCA_954870665.1. Classification (NCBI taxonomy): domain Eukaryota; kingdom Metazoa; phylum Arthropoda; class Insecta; order Diptera; family Stratiomyidae; genus Stratiomys; species Stratiomys singularior. Next base: position 127,735,839 of record OX940878.1, on the reverse strand, counting down.
TCAAATCTTTTTATCCGTCAGAAGATTTTTTTAGCACAAGCCGGAGAACCGCATTGACAGCAGTTTATATGTGTATTGTATAAAGCATTTTAATATGTTTGTTGCCCCTACTGTAATCCGATATCCATAATACCATAAAATTTTTTGATACGTCTTAAACCAACACCAAGAATTCTCATAACAATCGACGATTTATTTCGCATGCGCGATCAATTTTCCGACACATACTAGCTAAAAAATGTCAGAATGTTTTCTTAGAGGCAACAGAAATTGGCAACAGCATTTCATGCCACGTATGGTGTGACAGCTGTCATGCGTTTCATGGTTAGTTTAGTTTGCCATTTATCAATTATGCAATTTGTGCACATTTACTCAAAATCAAAAAAAAACAAAAAACTACAAAACAGTTCTGTTCAAAACTTGCTCATGCGCTCCTCAAATTCTATGACCGACCTTTCAAAAACAACATTTGGTAGGACACTGGCAAAATACGGCACCATTTTTTGTTAGATTGGCCAAAAATTTGACCTCGCGGGTCTTCTCGAAATTATCTTTTCTGTTTTAAATTAAAAATTATATTTTCAAACTTAGCTGCAGAAGCACTGAGGCACTTTGTTTTTAAGAACGCTGCAGCGGTTCACAAGATTATTTGTGTTATTTGCACACAACATCACCAGACAATGAAGCACGAGACGAAGGATTGAAACTTTTCATAGAAACAAATTTCAGAGTAACTTTTATAAAAGATGGACCCATAAATAAGAACATTTCAAATTGATGAACTCAGAACAAAGAGTCCGAAAATTGACACACCCAATTTCAATTCATATGTTCATATTCAAACAAAAAACTGTCACCAAATCAACGGACTCTCTCCAAATTGAAAAATAACAGACCTTTTTCTAACCGAATTAAACGAATCCTTCCCTGCATAAACGGATCACAAAAGAATCCCTACCTAATTGTGTGATGATGGATCCCTACTTAATTTGGACATGGACAAGGATCCCCTACTTAATTTTTAAGCTACTACCCATCGATAGTTGGAGCCAAAGGGCCTCATTTGTAGAATACCAAATATAGTTCAGGCGATAAAAATCAGTAAGGAGAGGAATCTTTGTAACGGATTTATTTGACAAGTGTCATTCTTGTGTTTGCAAAAAACCACAGTTCTGATCCGTAGAGTAGAAGCAACTGCACAACGCTCATTAAGAGCCGTCTTCTTGGTGTGGTGGGCCCCCTCTGTTGGCCATTAATCAGGTGAGTGCCGTCACACGCACTGTAGCCTTGTCAGCTACTGCCCTGATTTGTTGGGAAAAACACAGCTTCGAGTCTATCAGGACGCCCAGGTACTTTACTGCTGATTTAGATTCGACCAGCTCGTTCCCTATACTAATAGGCCGTATTCTGGGGATTCTCTTCTTCGTTAGGATGACCACTTCGGTTTTTTCCTGTGCCAGCTTTAATCCGTGAGTGGTCATCCAGTCCATTACCCTCCACATTAACGTATTGAGTCTGAGCTGCGCATGGTCTACTGTGCGTCCAGCGCCGCGACATCGTCCGCATAGCCGATCAAACGTAACTTTTCCGGCAGTTCAAGCTGCAGGAGTCCATCGTAGGAGATGTTCCACAGGTCAGGGGCAAAGATAGAGCCCTGAGCGACACCTGAAGTAAGATTTGTACTTCGCTTACCCTCCTTCGAGTCGTAAAGTAGGCTGCGGTCCTTCAAATAGTTCCTGAGAATCCGCATCAGGTACACTCGTACTTGGAAACGATTTTCTAGCGCTTCCAGAATATCCACCCATCTAGCACTGTTGAATGCATTTCGGACATCCAGAGTCACCAGCAGGACGACCCGTCGTGTGAAAATACTGTGAGATTCCGCACGTTGGACCGCGCTCACTACTTCTCCAATTGCATCGATGGTGGAGGGGCCTGCTCTGAAGCCATACTGCCGTGGAGATAGATCCCCGGCGATACGAATTACGTCAGCGAGTCTTCCCTAATAAGTTTTTCAAAAACTTTTCCGCCCGTGTCAAGCATACACAGTGGGCAGTATGCAGCTGGCGACTCGGGATCTCCTTTTGCTTTCGTAATGAGCACAAGTCTCGCCACCTTCCAGCACTCCGGGAACAGCCCTTCGCGCAGGCATGCGTTGAACATGCGGAGAAGCAGGTCAGGGGAAAAGTGGAAGACAATTTGTAGCACCTCTGCTGGAATCCCATCTGGTCCTGGAGCCTTTCTAGCCTTCAAAGACAAGACTGCTTTCTCCAATTCCATCTTCGTGAAAAATGGAATTTCCATTGGTGTTTCATAGTGAACGGCTTCAACGATGGCGGGATGGATGGGGAAGAGAGCCCGCACGATTTGGTCCATCTTTTCTGCCTCGTATGAGTGAGGTTACAGTCTTAAAGAGTATTCATAACCGATTGGCAGAGGGACTATCACAAAATGATACAAACGCGTCCTGTCAATGACGCAAAGAGAACCTTAAAAAGTCGAGTGAAAAACGTAGTATAAAGTTAAAATTTTTTGAAGGCAGGTGAAAATAGAGGCCTTAAACTAAGAAAGGTAAAACAGGATGCATTAACAAAGATAAAAGGATGCATTTTTTATAGACTTACAGTACTGGATGACGGTACACTGCTCAAATTCAGAGAACCGATACTGTTCTTGAAAAAAGATGTCAAGTCGCTGGGATAAACCTTCAACAAAAGGGACTTCGCATGCAACCCGTAGCAAAACCGGTTTATATTATTTTTTTCTGGTAAATCTGGGAAGTAAAAGGTCTGAGATGACAATGCATGACTAGAAAAATGACTTTGACACAATTGTCTGTGGACCTACGAGGAAATTGCGTTTGTGAAAATAACGGAGAAATGATCATGATTCTGGTGACTTATGAACAATCTCTACATATGCGGTGTATAGAGGGGAATTAACTACTCTTGTAATCTATAGCTTTCAGCGTATAACAACTAACATAACCTTACATGATTTTGCATCAAAACAGGGCAAAAAATCAGAAGCTTTCGCGCACGAACATTGACCGAAAATGTTTGAGAACTCCCGAACCTACATGTGCACACAAATCCCTAAAGTGACTACAAAATCCCAACAGGTAAAAATGTCGTAGTTACCAGGTGACGCAGGGATACCGAGTAAAGACATATATTTTCTCAAATAGTTTAACTTGTTTGCCTAAAACATTCAAAGAAATTACTAACAGAGCTCTCTATGTACTATAGCGCTTGACACATACAATACTAGACACATACAATAGCGCTTACATAGAAAGAAAAAATTCGGTTTACTACTACAACTACTACTACAGATGATTTTCAAAAAATAAACAACATTAAGTTGGCAATACTATTCAGTGATACGTGTGTGTGATAGCTACGTGATAGTGTGACAGCTGTCATTTTATTATAAATTGATTGATGCCTGCACAACGTCTGCAAATTTTAGGAATTTATATCGAAAAAAAAAGATTCTGTTTGAGAAACTCATCTCGCTCTTCGAATTTTATCACTGAAATAATGGAACCATCAGAACGATAATTCAATTGACCATCAGAACATTTAATTCGATTAACCATGAATCGTTTTCGCATGACGTTTACTCTCAATGATAACACGTTTCCATCCGGACGTCGTACAGTGCTTTTAAAACCCAGCTTGTGCAGGAATTGAAGCCGGATGACAACCGGGCACAGCACTCACTGATTCGGTGCATGGGCCTAAGAATAGATTGCTGCAGATTTAGAATTTCATAAGAAATTTTTGTTTGAAAGGAGGTTCATTTTTGCTTATATTTATATTAATTGACGAAACTTCCGCAAGCTTTCTCGTTAGTAATTTGTGATTTAATAAGGCTAGACTTTTTCTTGTGGGGATATGCCCAGTCGCTCGTCTCCACCAGCAGGTTCGAGATGCTTGTCTATTTGGCAGACATCATTTTGCGCGTTATTTGTGAGATGCAGTTCGAATTATTGGTTAGAAGAGTTGAAATTGGACCCTGGTTTAGACTCTTACAGTCGAGACTGTTACATGAGCGGAATTATGTTTTAACAAAAATGGTAAGGAGTTATCTACGATATGAAACATTTCACGCGGCTCTAAAAAATTTTGACGAAATTTGACAATTTGCTATTGCGTTGAAGAAAGCGCGGCTTGTGGAAATAATCAATTATTTTGTACACTAGATAAATTGAGAATTAAAGAAATATTCATGGACGAAAAAGTTATTTGTCCTGTAATTTGTCGAAATGAAAACCTATGAATAAAAGCAAAGGAGAAGAATGAGTAACTGGGTTCAATTGTTTTCTTTCAATTGCTCTTTTATTTCTTGTAAAATAATGTCTATGATCTTACAAATTTTCTGGCCGTAGAAAAAATGTCTGGTTTCAAAATTTACCGAACGGACAATTATTCAGAATATCTTCTCAAACATAATATTTTGAGGCACCGTGAACTTTTCGGATTAAGTTTCCATAAATAACTTCTTTAAAATGTCTACTTTCAATTTGCACTCACTCTTCAAAACGGATTCTTGTGTATCGCGCAGCCCGCTGTAGTAAGTTCAATTGAATGCTGCAAATTTCTTGTCAAATAATTCCTTTTGAGACAACAATAGAGAATACATTGTTTTTTTTTTCAACTTTTTTTTTGAGATAGTCTCATATCAAAATTGATTCCAATTGAATCACGGAACTTCAATGGTCATGGCATGTCCCATTCAACTTAATAAGTTCCGGCCGTATGTGGGGATACTTTGTGTTGTTAAAACCCCTTTTGAGGGGAAACTTAGTGAGGAGCGCGCGAAATGAGACCCATGATTATGCCTCCAAGATAAGCGCAATTGACATTTGAGCAATGCATGCCTGGGTGGTTTACAAGGACCCTTAGTGATTAATGGTCATAGAGTACTCGTTCTAAGAGTCAAGTAATGGTCGTTTGGTGCAAGTGCAAACCACCCTCCGAAAATTGTTTATTTTTAATTTAATTTTTTTATTTTTTATTAATTTTTTTCGTTGTTCTTTTTGTTCAAACCTTGGACGTCTCAGGTATTAAGTGAAAAGGTTTTGTTTGAAAATTAGAGAATGGATTTTTTTTGGAAATTTTCGAAAAATTTTCTTCACTGTTGCTCTTGAAAATCTCCACGACGCGTCTCTTTTTTTCTCTCTATCTCAGCGAAAGTCTCTTTTTTTCTTCGCAAGTTAAAATTTTTTGGAAGGCCCCTCGACCTGAATAGGTCTAAGTCGAAGTAATGGAACAGAACCTTTCGATTTCGAGAAACGTTTAGCACCACCACTTGATATTCGTGTACAGAACTGCAAGTAAAATTGTTGGTGAGCGATAACATTAGAATTGCTTGTGTTACAACGCGCTTCAATAGTTAACATACGATACTCTCTCGACCACTGCGATTTCCTGTTTAAGAAATCTGCATGTTCGGTTATTCGAATAAAGGCGCTCTTACTATGCAACCTTTATTTGTTTGAGAACTACAACAAATCACATTTTGAAACATAGATCTCCCAAGAGATCTTGATTCCGATATAGGAGCTTGGGACATCCCGTATGTTTTATATACGTATGTTATTATTGTGTTTATTATGTACACGTTTGCACGGGTATCTCGTTATTGGTTTCATTGATTGATTGATTTACAAATTTTAAAGGTCAGTAGTTCTTCCATTTCTGTCATACTCAGAGTACCTAAAGCAGATCGATATTTCTTAGAAAGATAATGAATTGCTTTGTCTTTAGGAGTCCTTACTCCTTCGACAACGAAAGAGCTAGATTGGCTCTTCTCCTGCGGGACAGTATTTTGCAATGAATTAAAAAGTGCACTGGCCTCATCTCCGAAAAACAGCAGAATTTGCGCTCATTATTCACTTCCAGGAGTATTTTTTTGTTATGTCCTTTGAATATGCAGAGCTCCGTACCATTAAGGGCCCACAGCTTTTTCTTGTGAATTCTGATGCACCCTCGACACTTCTTCTTCAAAGACATCGTAGAAGAGTTTCGATCCCTGAAATCTTGAAGGCCTACGGATAGCCTATTGAATCCTCTTTTGTAACTTTTCCCGATGGCCCTCATTCTTCTCCAAGTGACTAGCACAAAGGAAGGTTTTGAAAATTCCTTTTTCACATTTCTCGCTTTCTGGTACGCAGTATAGGGTAAGTATATTTCAGTAA